>CP032252.1:14477375-15866127 GCA_005610355.1 Gossypioides kirkii
GCTTACACTCAAAATTTAGATTAGGTGTTTAGGTCAATCTAAGCTCCCATTTAACTTTAGGAATTGTGCCTAGTAGCAACAATTTTAATCACTCACCTAGTCGGTTCCACTCGAACACCGAAAGCTTAAACAAACTTTTCTTTTCCCTTTGCCTTGCTCGTAGATGCTCCCGTTGGATCAAACACTTCGCGTACATATTAAATGCATTATAAACTCATCATTTGCAACCTTAATTACATTCAAACTACAGTAAAATCACATATCTAAACTCTCATTTCTCAATACTGAAATCTAACTCGTTTTACCGAAATAAGAGATTTCCTCGCATAATTTTCATTTCTAATCCCTAAAGATGTTTCTAAACCTCCTAAATATCATATTATTATGGATCTAAGCTATCAAAATCACCTAATTTATCATATCTAACTTTTCCGTAAATTTAAGCATACAAGATCGATAAAAGAGGGAAAACTTTCAATTCACAAAATTTCTTTAACGATCTATTAAATTGAGCTTACAAACCTTCTAATTAGTTCAAAATAAGTTCAAAATCAATTTAAAATAGCAAGTTAACTTAACAATTCGGATTTCACCATTTTTGAACCAAAATTCGGTTTAAAAGTTTTAGATCTATTGAAATCTCGTAATAGTTAATCAAAATTCAAATTATAAAAACAACAAGCTTAGAATTATTAATAGGAATCAAAATGTTACATCAATTTGAGAAGAGCAACGAGTTTTAGGTCTAATTTAGTGAAAAATGTTTGAAGAACAATGACGAAATTGATAAGAAAAAGATAAATTTTCTTTAAAATTGGGGGAAGAATTGGTGTTTGGAAGGCTAGAAAATCAAGTTTGTTTGGGTAATTTGAGAGAGAAAACTATGATTTGATTTTTGGGGAATTTTTTTTCAAATGAGTAAAGTTTGGAGGGAAAAGGTAGTGTTTAAAAACATATATATTTTTTTGAATATACTGGTGTGATTACATGGTAATATCTATTCATACTTTCTTAATCCTTTAACAACGCACACACACCTTGCACACATAGGCGCTCAAACTCAGGACCCTTAGGATGATCAACATTCTCTTTTTCACTGGAGCCACTTAGTGAGTTCTTTAAAAACATATTTTTAAATTTAGGAAAAAAAAATTAAACTTTCAATTTTCATCCTTTTTCAAATCAGTTCTTATTTCAAATTAAAGCACATTTCTTTAATTATTTTCAAATCTAATTTCGTTTTCACTTAATTTTAATGTCCTAACCTAAATTATTATTATTATTAGTAGTATTATTATTTAATTACTATGATCTTAATTTCGGAATTATGTCCACTAACCCAATTCTATTAATCTGATTTTTGGGACGTGACATTATCTATTAGATTTCAAACTTTTACTTATATTAAAGTATACGAGTCACGCATACATAATCCATTATCCACTCAAGATTAGGATATGCAAAACTATGAACATCATTAGTGAATACATCCATAAACGAAGCTTGGATCTATTCTACTTGAGTCATGTCCGATGTAATATTAATCTAGTCAAACACATCTATGTCTCTATCTTCTAGGAGTCATTAGCTCCGATGCTCAAGACAAAACATCTCCCCAATTAGACTTGATAGACGACATATTAGTCTTTCAATTGATTTACTCATTTCCGATTGAACTAATGACATGTTTATGTTTATTTACTAATACAAGTTATCTTTTCGTATTACGATCCAACCACGTAATACTGCTTATTATTAGTTAAATGTTAGACAACCAATTAGTCAATATTGCTTTTATTTTGCTTTGCATGCAAAAACATTGATGCCAATATACAAAGATTATTAATGTAATCAATGAATATTTTATAAAACCAATTTGATAGAAAAATACTAGTATACAATACGAATATACTACAATTAAGGCACTAAATCCAACAAGATTATGAGGTACTAGAAATGTTGAGAATCCAAATAATGTAATCTTATTTTGAAATATAAATAGAATTTCCTTTTAAAAAAAACTTAAATAGAATTTGTTTGTTAAATATAAATAGAATATTTATATAAAATAGTTATATTTATTCTTAAGTTAAATAA
This sequence comes from Gossypioides kirkii, assembly GCA_005610355.1. NCBI lineage: Eukaryota > Viridiplantae > Streptophyta > Magnoliopsida > Malvales > Malvaceae > Gossypioides > Gossypioides kirkii. The sequence continues at coordinate 14,479,473 of CP032252.1, forward strand.
ATAATTATATACTGATTAAGATGTGAGATTTAATATTGATTGAGCTTTAACTCAATTTGTATTGTTACTATTGCAACAACCAGTAAGATCTAAGCACAAGTTTTTTTCGATTTAAGAGTTGGGTAAAAATAAATTTTGTATTTTATATGAATTTAAATATAATCTTTTAAATATAAAAAAGTAAAAAGTAAATATATCCATATTAAATATATACTTAAAGAAAATATTAGAGGAGGGATCTATTTTTATAATTAGTATTTTAATAATTTAATCATCATATTTTATGTTTTTAACTATTTTTTTATGTTAAAAATTTTTTAATATTCATATGATATTTTAAATCGACATGATAAAAATATATGATGAGTATTATCATATGGATACATATAATAGTTTTATTATACAAAATATATGAAAAAAATTATAAAATTGCATTAATTGTATACCCATCACCAAAAATATTAATAGCAATATTAATCTTTATTAAGAAAAACTAGTTAGAAAGCTAATTTTTTTTTGAATATATTAGTGTGATTACATAGTAATATCTATTCATATTTTCTTAACCTTTTGACAACACACACTACTTACACACATAGATGTTGAAATCTGAGTCTTCTAAGATAAATAACATCCTCTTAATAATTGGAGTCACTCGTTGAGTTCAAAAAATTAAAATCTTTAGCCAAACAGTTTTGAGCAAAGAATGATAAAGTCACCTGAAGGTAGGCCTGGTTATGTCAAAGTCCATAATTAAGGAAAGGGAAAAGTTCCACGTGGCAGGTGATGTTGATTTGATAAGGCCAAGGGTGACCACTGACCACTTTATAGTTTTATAAAGAGAATAAACCTTTATAAATATAAAAAAAAAAAAAAATCCCATGATTCTTACACACTTTTTCTTTATGCTTTTTCTTTCCTAAGAGGATGTTTCCACTTATGCTTCCAATGCATTTTCTTTATGGAAATGGGAGACAACAAAGTATTATTGATTCCTTCCACTTTACTTCTCTAATTTGATAATTACAACCTATTATTTATACTCGAAATCTTTATCATATCCAAAATTTAAAAAATAAATGTGTTTAAAAATAATATATAATTACTCGAAGTAATAGAATATTTAATTAAATAGAAAAATTATTTTTTTAAGAATTTTAAAATCTCATGTTTAAGTTTTATCCTGTATAAATATAAATTCTTAATAAATTTTATCGTAAATGAATTAATCTGAATATATAAATTTGATAATGCATCAATACAAGGGTGAATAGTTCTCTAAAATAATTTTTTTTATTTAGATCTTTAAATTTTTTTAAAATTTTAAATTAATAAAAGTAAAATTGTACTTTTACCTCCTTAAAATGATAAAATTTTAATTTAGTCTTTTAAAATTTGTACTTTTACTATCATAAAAATTACAATTTAACTTCGATCTCTCCTAAAAAAAAATTTTGACTTCGCCCCTCCATCAATATTTTTATAATGATTGATTTTAGTTATAATTATTCAAAACATTATAATAATAATACAATAAACATTACAAATGCTATTAATAACAACAAATTTCTTCAATGAAAGCCTTTTCAAATTTGATCCCATCAATTCCATTTTTTTTCTTCTTTTTTTAGTGGAAAATTATTGAGAAGTGTTACATGAGTCACATCCAGATCATCAAGGTCCACTCTATTCTGTTTTTTCTTAATTTAAAAATATTTATTTCTTTAGGTATAAATCTTAAAATATTTGATTTTGTATAATTTTATATATGAAATTTTGATTTGATTCAATTTTTGTATATTATTAAAACAATTATTGATATAACATCATTTTATGTTTATAAATTACATAAATATAATTATAATTATATATTGCATTGAGTTTCATGTGTATACTTGCACCAAATTAAAGTTCATGTATACAGTTGCACATTAAATCAAAATTGATGTATAATTTTGAAATTTATCCCATTTCTTTAAAGAGAAAAATTGACTGATTTGAGCACTTTCTTATGATAAGTCAAATTTGCCCCTTTCTCTCAAACAATATTTCTTTTCATTATACAACATTGAAAATTTCCTACAAATTCAATTATCATATTATTTTAAAAAGAAAATATCATAATGCAATTAAATAATAATTCAATGAGATTTTGGCTTTATTTTAGAGATTGAGTCTTTAAAAAAATTAAAATTATAGATTCTAGTATTTTTGTATAAGTTTTCAATTTATATTTTATTCTATATGGATAATTTTTGGTTATCAATATCAATGTATTTTACACTAATTAATTCTAGTTATTGATATTCAAATAATAATTTTTTAAAGTAAAAAAAAAGTTTGGAAACCTAGGGTTAATGGGATATTAATGCTAATAAATTTAAGATTATTATTGGTAGCGAATATTTGTAGACTCCTCAAGTAGGATCAAGAGATTGATAACTATTTTATAAGGGTGTAAAAATTATGTTTTTTGAATATACTGATGTGATTATATGGTAGTATCTGTTCATACTTTCTTAATCCTTTGACAACAAGTACACACAGGTACTCGAACTCGAGACCCCTAAGATGAACAATATCTTCTTTTTTAAATAAAAGAAATACACAGCCTATTTATCAAATACTAACCCTTTTCTAAATATTTAAGGATATTTTTCGGCCTCTTAATCTCACTTGTAAAATTAAAAAAAATTCACCACTTGTATATCAAACAAGTATTGATTAATTTAAACAGTGTGGAAATTAAAGATTTGGTTTAACATTTTGAATATTATCTTTAGGTAGGTATGTGACCATTAAAAAACTATTGGAAGCACTTGACATGGCTCAACAATAGTAATATGATTTTGATGTTGGAATGCTTGACTAAATCAATGAATTGTGTAATCATCTCTCACATATGAAAAGTACATACATTATTTTTTTTTTCTTTTAAAGCTTTGATTAATTTGCTTTTTGAAATTAAAAATAAAATTAGTGGGACATGACAATAATTTAGAGAATTGAGTGGAAAGATGCCATGTTGTATTGATTTTGAACATATAGAGACATTAGAAATAGGGACTGAATTGAAAATGAATAAAAATAAAGAATGAGTATAAATTAATAATTAGAACATGCCAGTTAAGATTTGTTCCATCTTATGTTGGTTGGTTTGTTGAATGAATCTATATTTTTTATAGTTTTTATTGAATATTAATTTTATTAAAAATTTAAACATTTAAAAAATAATAAAAAATAACAAAAAACGCGATTGGTACAACTCGAACCCAGATCACACTTGGGACAATGAACACCTTTGACCATCCGATCAACACATGGGGATCAAAATAACAAATTTTATTACAAGAATATTTATGTATTACAATATCTTTTAAATTTAAATATCTTAAATTACAAACTAAAAGAAATTATAAAATGAATGAATGATTTTTTTTTATATAATCTCATTATAGTTCTGATTATATTTTTTTTTACACAATATTTAGAATTATCTATAGCCCCACTCCAACCCATAAATAGAAGAATGATGCGTTTCAAGCACTCGAACCCACATCCTCTTGTACTAACAATAATATCCATGCTGATCGAGTTAAGATTTAATCGGCAAAATGAATGAATGATTAAATTGAGAGATTTAAATTTTTTTAATACAAGTTAAATATTTCATATAATTTAATTGATTTGATTGACTTTCTTGGATTACTATTTAGTAATTACAAATATTTTTAATTAAACTTAATTATAAAATATAAATAATGATATTTAATTTTTATATATTTATTGAAGTAGGATTCAAGCGTTCAAGTTGGATCTAGTCAAAATAGGGATGCATATAATCTATAGAGTTGGTGGCACAAAGTAACATTAACTTAATAAAATTGTTAAAAAGTTTAAATTAAAAGCTTATAGACAAAATAAAAGGAAGGGTATTTAAGTCTTTTAATTTTTAATAAATCAAAGAAAATTACTATTATAGTTTTTATTTGAATTTTTAAAAAATAACTACTCATGTGTACATTTTTATTATTTTATCAATAATTATTAATTTTTAAAATTGATTAATTAGAAAGTTTATATTATTTTAAATTTTTTCACTTATATAGAGTGTGCAATAGAACCAGGAGCGTAGCTAGAGGCTGACAGGGTCCCGACCCCTTAAAATGAAAAAATTTTAATTTAGATCTTTTAAAGTTTTAAATTAGTAAAAGTAAAATTTCACTTTGATCCTCCTAAAAAAATAAAAATATGTATTAATATTTTAACAATTATAAAGATATAAACTATTAAAATGATGAAATTACTTCACTACATTTTTATTATCGTAAAAATTATAATTTAATTTCAACCCTAAAAATATTTTCTAATTTGACCCCTAAATATAGCTAATATATGAAGCAAAATTTAGAGGATTATCCAAAACTTAGTTATTTGTTAACTCAACTTACCTCATGTTTAGATAAAATTTATTAAAGGAAAGGAAAAGAAAAGGAATGGAAGGTTAAAAGAAAAGAAATGATATATTTATTTTTTGTTTGAATTGTTAAAATTAATAACGAAAAAGAAATGAAAGTAATTTTAATTTTTCTTCTTCGGATAAACTATGAGAAGGAAAGGAAATTATTTTGAATAAAATTTCTAATTACATAAATAAAAATAATAAAAATAAATTAAAAATTATAAAAAAACTAATATTCCTAGTAGAAAAGTAACAAAAGTGTTACCCAATAATATATTGACATTTTTTTTATTTAAAACAAGTTTATTTCACCAAATTGAAAAAAAAATGTTAATAATCTAGACAATGTATACTAAATAAAATTGAAAATTAAAGACGGTTGACAATCTAAAGAAATAGATAATGTAAATAAAGTTGCTACAAGTTGATTAAGTCTTAGTTTAATTAACATGGGCATTAATGTAGGAGGACGTGTGTTCGAGTGCTTTGAAGCGTATTATCTTTTTATTTATGGGTTGAAGTAGCCTATGAATAATTCCAGACATTGTATTAAAAAATCATATATATTCAAAACCTATAGTAAGAATATTAAAAAAATAAAATTGTTACAAATTCAAAAGAGAACCAATAATCTAAAAACAAGTAAAAAAGTTAGCTATCATAATTAAATGAAGTGATTATTTCAACAGAGTCCTAAAGAAATTTTGAAAAAATAAAAAGGTTATAAATGAAATTTTATTTAATATAAAAATTTACAAATTTTCTTTTCTTTCACTTCACCCCAAATTGGGGTATTAAATAATAGAAGAAAGTGAAGGAAAGTGAGGGATTCTCAACTCCCTTTGCTTTCCCTCCCCCTCCCTTACTAAAAACAAATTATCCAAACGAGAGAAATATGATTCATTTCTTTCATTTTACTTAGCTTTCTTTAGATTTTTTAGGATGATATTTTAAAGGTCGAAAGTACCCTCAATGTTTATGGGTTTTTGGGTTTAAGCCTTTAATCATTTTTTTTTTGGATTAACACCTTTAATGTTACAATTTTTTTAAAAATCAGCCCAATTTTAACGGGAAACGTGAGTTGACTGTCAATCAACCGCAAGTCAATGAAGCAACCCAAATTTTTTTTTTTTTTTTGTTTCCATCTTCTTTGTTCTTCTCCTCTTTCTCTTTTCCTCTCTAGCTGTTGTTACCGTTGTGTTCAGCCCATTAGCATAGGTCATGTCCCTCCCTCTCTACCTCTAAAACTTTCAATTTGTTTATTTGTATGTATTGATTGATTGTTCTTTCAATTGATGGAAAAGATTGAAATTTCAAATCGATTTCCCTCTTTAGAGTTCCTCAAAGGCTGGAACTTTACTTTGGTTTTCTTTAAAGTTTAGGGTTATTTTTTCGTTTTCTTAGCGGGATGGAATGTGGAGGATCATGAGCTAGGTTTTCACATTTATTTTTTTTTGGTGAGGGGTTTGGTTTTTGACGTCCAAGTAAGGATTTGGTGTTGTCTATGGTTTATCGACGAGGAAGAGGAAGGTAATTGATGGGGAGGAACCATGAAGAAAGGTTTTTTAGCAAACGTTGACGGTTTTGAGGGGAATATCTTGATTGACAACGACAACAATGACCACGAGGAATGAGAAAAAGGGGAAGAGGAAAAAGCCCCTTTTACTGTTGTTGTCTCTGCAGCGACGACGACTCTACTTTTCCTTAACCTTAAATAGGCGAAGACAAGGGGAAGAAATATTGTTGTTGTTTGAAAAAATAGTCTCCGCCATAAGATGCGATGGGAGCTGGGAGATGCTATGTGGAGAGAAAAGTTGGAGATTGGTAGATTGCGAGAGCAGAGGGAAACAAAGAAAGAAAGAAAGAAAGAAATGAGAGAAGGGGTAGGCATCTACCTACAGTTGACTGGCAGTCAACTCACTTTTTCCATTAAAATTGGGTTGATTTTTGAAAAAAATCATAACGTTAAGGATATCAATCCAAAAAAAGATTAAGGGCTCAAACCCAAAAACTCATAAATGTTGAGGGTATTTTCAAAAATTATGCCTATTATAAATTAGATTTTAAGGGGGCATTTGGTTCACGAAATGTAAGGTTACGTCTACAAATATGATTGTTGAAATGTCAGATTAATTAGCACATTAATAGATATATTACACATTTAGGTCATATGGTAAAACCAACTACGATTCACACAGTACTGACTCTTGTTGAAGAATTATTTGAAGAAGAAGAAGTTGAAGATGATGATGATGGTGAGCCGAGAAGAATTATTTGGGACTAGATGAAAAATTGAAGATGAAATTTTGAGAATATGTATTTTGAAATGGGAACCCGAAATTTTTGAATTGATTTCATGAATGAACAATCGGAGAAGAAAAACTATGATATTTTATTTTTTTTAAACTAAAAGGATGTTTTGTTTCTTAAACTAATGATTTTCCATATTCAAACTAATAACTTTTTTTAGTTTTATAATGCATCATTAAAAATTAAAATTATATCGAACCCAACAAGTGGCTCCAGTGAAAAAGAAGATGTTGTTCATCCTAAGGATCTCAGGTTCGAGCGTCTGTGTGTGCAAGGTGTGTGTACATTGTGAAATGATTAAGAAAATATGGATAAATTTAAATTATAAGTGCCGCATTAAATTATAAGTACCCAAATCACTTTAAATACAAGAAGCCAAGTGGGCGGATTGGCCCGAGTGGAGAGAAAAAAAAAAGGATTGAACTGAAAATTTTTTCGGGTAATATCTATTTTCCTGGAGAAAGAGATAAGATATCTCGACACAGTGGCATCTTGATACCACCAGGAACGGGCAAAACAAACTCTAAGGAATCAAAAAAATTGAAAAATTGGATCTATGTCCAACGGATCGCACCTACCAAGAAAAAGTATTTTGTTTTGGTTCGACCTGTAACCCCATATGAAATACCGGACGGTCTAAATTTAGCAACACTCTTCCCCCAGGATCCATTTCGGGGAAAAGATAATATGCAACTTCGAGCTGTCAATAACCTATTAATTTTCATCTCAATTTTATTTTTTCTTCCGATTTTTTCATTGACTATATTTAGGGGTGAGCAAAATTCGTTTTGATTAAAAAAATAGAAAAAAAAAATTAAATTTTGAGTTAATTGAATCAAGTTATTCGAGTCCACTCAAATAAGTAATTCTAGTTTCGAGTTCGAACCGAGTTGAATTTTACAATTTGAATAATTCGAATAATAGATTGGTATAAATATCTTTTTGGTTCCTGTCAAGTTTGAAAAATGGGCAAATTGATCTCTCTCTCAACAAAAAATTACAAAATAATTTTTAAAATTTAAAATATTTATAAAAATTTCAAAATTTATACTTTTTTAAAAAATCTAAAAATATATAAAGAAAGTTAAAAAATAATTTTTTATAGAATATTAATTTTGGGATCTAAATAAGTTAATTAATTATTCAATTTTATTAGACTGAAGTATTATTATTATTATTATTATTATTATTATTATTATTATTTTGCTTTAAAAAAGTTTTCAAATATATATGGTTTCAAATTTATGTGCTTTAACATGTAATTAGTTATATTGTAACATGATTTTAATTTAATATATTTAATTTTTAATTTAACTCTATTCAAATTTAATTTCATTCGATTCAAATCGAAAAAATTTCAAATCGAGTTAAAATGATAAAATAAGACTCATCAATTCAAAATATTTTTACTCGATTTGATCGAACACTTACTCTAAATATAGCATATATATAGTCAAAAGCAATATTTTCATAATTTTAAAAAATATTAGTTAATAAGGAGTCCTTTTTGTTACAAAATGTCTTTGTTAACTTGTTATTTGCGCCACATGTCGGCATTTTTATATTATTATTATTATGAAATAGACCCCTTTCATTACAATTATGCATCTCTTTCCATGCATTTTGGTAATTATGTTGCATTTTTTATTTTTGAAAATAATTATTAAATATTTACATATAATGTTATAACCTAAAAATGTGGTTCCTAATTTTAAACTATACTTTTATATCACTAATTATGGTTGGTTACGTTAAAATATATTTGTGTAAAAATAAGCAATAATTACTACAAAATATGATAATAAATAAAGAAAATAAAATTATAATCTATATTTAAAATATAGATAGGATTACTGAATAACAAAACTTATAAAATTTGAATCTTTTAATTTTTTTTGAATTTTTAATAATTTATTTATCATCTATTTTGATAATCTTTAACGTCGATTTCAAGATTAAAATTGTAGAGTTATTAATATTTTGTTTAAAAATAAATTTTTCCTTTTACGTAAATTTCATTATCAGTGGCACTTCATTACATTAAAAATATTTAAATTTTGATTTTTTTTTAAAAACTTTTAATGTAAAGTTTATTTTTTCTATAATCAAATTATTTCTTAAATATTGAGAAAGATTAATACATATTTTTCATATGAAATATAATATATTTGAATTATTACACGCGATCAACCTGTGCAACGTAGCTAATATATTTTATTATTTTCATCAATTTTTTTTTATATATATATATATATATATATATAAATTGGTTGATTAAGTTGGTGTTATAAATTAATTTAGTATCAATTTAGGGTTGATAACAATACCATGATAAATGATTAAATTCAATTACTATATTTAATATGAGGTATTTAAATTCCGTTTTACTAAGAATTTAATCTAATTTTTTTTATTTTAATATCGTGTGTATTTCACGTGTTATTATTATTAATTAATTTCAAATCATATATTTTATTATTTATTGTATATTATATTTAAACACATAATAAAATTTATATTAAAGAGTAATAATTAACAATTTACAACAAATATATTTGTATATTGGTATCATATTTGAGAAAGGTTATATAATATTTTATTTTTTATGTAGTGAATCTCTAAAATGTCTTCGGTACTCCTTCAAAATAACAATTCATTAGTTTTATAAAGGGATAAATTTTAAAGTTATACACGAATTTTCATTTAATATGTAATTATATACATGAGCTTTAATTTGGTGCAATTATAGATGTGAAACTCTAATTGTAGTTTAAATACAAGCTTAAAATTTTAATTTTGATTTAATCATATACGTTTAAAGAAATAAATACATCAATTTATTTTTGTATTGGATAAATATAATTATTTATGTATGTAATATATAAACATAAAATGATGTTATATCCAGTGGCGAAGCCAGAATTTTTTTTCGGTCGCCAAAATTAAATTGTATATTTTTACTATAGTACAAATGTAATTTCATCATTTTAATAGCCTATATCTTTATTATTTTTAAAGGGTTAAATTAAATTTTTATCATTTTCGAGGGGGTCAAAGGGTAATTTTACCATTACTAATTTAAAATTTTATAAATTATGAAGGGGCTATAATATATATATACAAAGAGAAAAATAGAAAAAATCTTAAACTTTGGAGGTCCACTTATATTTTGGGAAGGCCATGTAAATTTTCAAAGGATTAAATTGAAAAAATTTAAACTTTGAGGGGCCATGACCTCTTAAGTCTCAACATGGCTCCATCACTGGTTATATCAATAATTGTGTTAATAATTTACAAGAATTGAATCAAATCAAAGTTTCATATATAAAATTACACAAAATTAAATTTATATATACAACTGTAGATTAAATTATAATGGATATATAGTTTATGAAACTTCCCTCTCAATATAAGTCAATGGTAACCGGGTCAAACATTGTGGAAGGTGGAACACACTCCAAATATGACTTACAATATAACACTTTGACCAAACTTTATTCACCTCGAAATTACTGGGATTACGTCTTTTACGTGTTCTTCCCATACGACTCGTTCGTCCTTAATAAATACGCTCCCATTAATATATTCTTTATTACAAAAAATATTATTATAACTATTTATAGAAAAAGTGGTATTGGATTTTTTTTAAACATTTAGACTGAGTTTAACTAAATACCACCAAACAAGATTAGATTCAGATTATATAAATAAATTTTTTTATCGAATTATAAAAAAAAAAAATTTAACAAAAATGCGAATGATACAATTAAAATTTAAATCACACTCTAATTATAAAATTAACATGTCATGAGTTTCGTACATAATATTCTTAAAAGATAATATCTTAAAATAATATTTTAGTTTTATTAAATTAAAAACATAAAAATATATAATCTTGAGTAACATTATAAAATACTGACCAGTCTTTTTTTATTATTAATTTACTAATAAAAATAATCGAAAATACTTTGTTTTAAGACAACATATTTTCTATGGCAAAATTTCTTTTTTTTTAATTATATAAATAAGAAAAGGAGAAAAAAAAGGACAAGAAAATGATTTATGAGCACATAGCAAACCAAAACCAAACCACTGTTTCACCACATAAATAAGTGGCAACGACATTATCAGATGTGGTCCCTTCACCTAAAATACTATAACAACAAAAAATTATTTAAAAATAAATAAAAAATCTTACAAGCCGACAACTCACCCTTCCGTCGCCATCCTCCGTTATCATCGAAAACCTCTTTAGATAAAGACAAGTAACCAAACAATACTTATTTCACTTAACGGTTTCCGTTACAGCAACTCACCGCTCTCTTTTTAGTCGGGCCCCACCTGACTCCAAAACCCGAGCCGCCCGGGTTTATGGGACCCATATGACGCGTCAACACATAAAACGTAGACCAAAACAACCCGAAAACCCGACCCTGACCCATCCCCCCTCTTTTTCCTCGCCATTTCTTTCATTTCCGCCTATATAATACCCTTTCCCTTATCTCTTTCTTCTCGGCAGATTTTAAGCCTCAGCAGAGCAGAAAAAAAGAAATAAAAAAAATAAAAGGAAGGGATTTTTTTAATTTTTAAATTAAGAAAAATTTCAAGAAAAAAAAAATCCTTCCTTTTTTCCATTGATTTCCCCTTATGAGATCGTAAAATTTTCGAGAATCCATTTTTTTCTGTAAATTTTATATATCTGATTATTGCTTTGTCTTTGATTTTATTGGGGGTTGTTTTTCGAGTTAATTAATATGGGGACTGAAGTTTTACGACCTCAGGATTGTTTGATCGAACGGATTCGGTTACCTCCGACGGCGTGTCCTCGCCGGAGATACGGAAACGGTAGCTTTAATCCTAGTTATTATCATAACTACAACAATAACAATGGAAATGGTAGATCTAACAGGAAACCCGTTCAGAGGAAGCGGATCGGATCGGAGCAGGGGATTTCGAAGAAATACATCTCCGCGGATGACTTGAAGACGGTGAAGAGCAATGTTATGGTGGAGAAGGTTACGATTATGAGACGAGGTGAGTCGTTGGATTCGAAGATCAAGATCGACAACGGCGGTGGTGGAAGGGAAGAGGGTTTGGTTGTTATGGGTACGGATCGTTTGGGCCCGGATCCGGAAATGGTCCCTAAACAGGTCAAAATTGTGGATGTTAAGTCTTCGGTGACCGTAAAATCCGACGTGTATGCCGGATCGGCTTTCTCCGTTTCTCCGGCACCGAGCTCACTTCCTTTACCTAGTTTCTCGAAGAAGAAACAGGTTCCGGTCGATGATTCAGCAACAAGGGATCTCAGGCGTTTGCTCCGGCTGGATTTCTGAGACCCGAAAATTTAGATATGGATCCAAATAAGCCTTCGTCTCTTTTTCTATCTCCATCTCTCTCTTGATACGTTTCGTCTCTATTTAGATATCTCCGGAAATTTCAAGATCCGATGCCCACCGTGATATTTTTTTCAAGACGGTGGATGGATTTGAAACTCTGGGAAAATTATAGGGGCGATTAGATAATATTCCCTCCTTATGCGTTAAACAAGTGGGGTGTCTTTAAGGAAAAAAGAAAAATCAAGGGGGTTGGTATGTAATATTAGGGGAATAGTGGGCGACGGTTGAGTTTTAAAATGTTGAGATGTGAAAAATGCTTTTTCTGCTCCGTTGTGAAAAAAGTTTGTAAGAGATTTGCAATTTAGTCCCTTCGATGTAAAGTAAAGATAAAATTAGGGAGAAATTTGAGCAGATTTCTATAATTATTACTAGAATACGTCCCTTTCCATGCTTCAAAAAAATCTTAAATATTATAATTAATTAATTAATTAATTAATGCACGTAAAGAAAAAAATCCTATTAGATGTTTCAAACTTATACGGTCTTCAATTTTGATAACTCTTAACTTGTTAAAAAATTCATTTTTCTTTTACTAGTCCATAAATGTAATAATTTTAAGGGTAAATTATATCATTTTATTCACTTAAAAAAATTAGAATTTGATCATTAAATTATTCAAAAGTTTTAAATCATTAAATTTTTAAAATTGATGTTATATGATTTTTTTGTTCACAGTACTTACACCAATCGAAAATTATTTTTTCCATTCTTTTTTAAAATATAATTTTTTTCATGAAATAGTTTTGAACGTCATGAATCTGTGAATTAAAATTCAAATTTTTTTTTTGTATTTTTTATATTAATCGTCATATTAATTTGAATCTAATGTATGTTTGTTTACTCATCAATAGATATTAATTCAGTGTATTGATTATCAAATCGTTGCTTGAAACTCACTAGTAAAATTTTTTTATATATATTTTTTAAAAAACTCAACAATTTAATTATTTAAATAATTTTTTTGAGTAATTTAATAATTTAAATAAAAAATTTCGAATAATTCAATAAACAAAATATTATATATATATATATAAAAAGACATTAACACAATTATAATTCATAAAAAGTGAATAAATAGAGGAGTTAATTCAATTTGTAAATAAGAAGAGCCCGCCCAAGAAAATGAAAATGGGTGGTCCTGGTTGAAGAGGAGTAATGAGAGAAGGGCCCAGCCCTGCCCTTGAAAACTTTCTGCCTCAGAGAACACACCACCAATTACCAATCCTTACAAGCAATGACTGAAACGCTCATATCCCAATGTCCCCTTCAAGATTTAAATCATTTGGATAGTCACTTGGGATTTTTCATTCATTTTAAATTATTTAAATTTGAGTTATTTCAAATTAAATTTAAGAAATAATATTTGAATTATATTATGTTTATTTGTTTTAGTTAAATTTTGATTAATTTAAATTATTTTATTATTATTTGATTTGCGAATTTAGTATATAAATAAATTTTTTTTATAATCTTAAAAATTACATCCATTAAAATATTAAAACTTATGATATTTTTGGAGAATTTTGTGTTTACGTTTTAAGAGTTCTTTGTTTTCGAATTTAGTTTTTATCTTCATATTTTGTACTTTTCGTGTATTTTTATTATAGTAAAATTATCTTTGCTCGTGGTTTTTTATTCTTTTCGGAGGAGTTTTTTCACATTAAATTTGTGTGTTAAATTTCTAAATTTCTTCTGTTATTTTTTACTTGTTCGTTATTTAATCGGATTGACCCCAACATAAAATATAAAAAACATGCATATAATTAGATTTTGATCCAAAACACCATAACATTCACTCTCACAATTTTAGTTTATCATTTTAACTAAAATCATATTTGATTTTTATGTCAATATTTTTTTACATTTATTATATAATTGTTTTAACCCATATTGTAGTTTTTGATAATAATTTAGTACAAATACCTAAATTAAGACTTTCTTATAATTGAGGATTCCTCAAGAATTAAACCTTTACGGAAATTAAACATCCTATCAATAGTTAATTATAATTAAACAATTTTTAATGTACATATAAAAAATTAATTAATAAATCAATCAAATAAACTATCACTAAATTAAAACTAAAGACGGAGGGAAATAGATTGTATGCTTTGTGGTAAGTGACTAATATGCTCTTTTATAAAAAAAATATTGAAAATTAATTAAATACAAAAATAGGGTGGGGATAGATTAATTACAAATGTTTGTTAATATTAGAGTAGTGTGATCCAAATTTCTGTTAAAGAAATAAAATACAAATGGCAAGATAAGGTGATCTATGGGGACGAAGGCCGCAGCCCATCGCAAATCCCTATTAAGTATAAAATTAGACTAGGGTTACGGGGCCAGAGGATCCCGCGTTACGATATAGACTGCACAAGTGAAATCTGTATAGAAGTACACTTCTTCTATTTGATATTGTTTAGAATAAGATATTTCAACTTTACTACATTACTTTTATTAGAGATTGATTAGAATAATGTTTTTAACCTATAAATAGACGTAGTCGAAATTTCTCTTGTATCATTCGAATTTGACATTAGTGAATTTTTTTTTTTTTGTCGGTGTTTTTTTCTCGAAAGGGTTTTCACATAAAATATATGTATTCTATTTCTCTTTCTTTTTCTTTATGATGTCTGTCTATACATTACCATTATCGATGTTCAATTTTTACAGCTACAATAATTTTGGATGTCGCTTGATACATTGAAGACATCAATAAATTAAAAAAAAAGTTTGATAAAAAAGGGGGTGAAATTTATGGTTCTAACACCAAATATTTAATGCCTCATTTTTTTTAGTAGCCAATACCTCACTTTCGAACTTTTAATACATTTTTTCTAATAAAAAAAAAACTTGCTAAGAAAAAGTAAAGTTTGAAAGTTATGGTTCCAACACCATACAATTACACTATGTTTGGTTCAAGGGAATTGTTAAGCAGTTCCAGTCATATTCTGCGGGGACTATCTATTCTCTTGTTTGGTTCAAAAAAACCCATGAAATACATCATTTTCATTTCCTCTCTATTCGTTGAAAATGTTGAATATCTATTTAGTAGTAAAAGCATGTAATAGCTATTCAGCAAGTCGAGGAATCACTAAAAAAAATTTCTTCCCAACGTAACCATAAAAAAACTACAAATTTACAAGTTTATTTGGCAAAAACCTGGAATGGCTTTCTTTCACTATCTTCTTCCAAACTTCCATTTTTCATCTTTCTATCAAATTGAGGGAAAAGAAAGCTCAAAACGTTGAATACTTCTCCAGGTAAGCATCAATTTCCATTGGTAAGATTCAAGCTTCTTGAAAATTGAACAATATGGGTCTTTGATACTTAAGTTTGATTTGAGTTTTTGAGTTACTTTTCTCTTAAATTGTTCAAGAACTTGAAAATTGAAAAATGAGTCTTTGATGCTTGAGTTTGATTTGAATTTTTGAAATTTCTTTCTTAATTGAAATTTTAATTTTCTTTTACTGTTAACTTAAACAAAAGGGTAATTTGTTTCTTTTTTATATTTTGATTTTACTTTTTTGGTGACTTCTGTAATTCATGTCTGCTGTAATAAGAAATTGAGAGAATTGTGAATTGGGAAGCAACAAGTAGATCTTTCATCGTGAGCTCATCAGCAACGCTTTTGATGTAAGTCCTCCTCTCCTCTGTTTTAACTTTTCTTTTGTTGTTGTTTTCATCGTCAGTATGGAGATTTTTTTTAATTACTTTATATAATTTTAAGGTATGGTTAATTGGATCTAATCTCTTTTGCTTTAATGCTTGTTTGTTTTGTTTGCTTATTTGTATGAAACACAATTTGGGTTTTTATTTTATCTTTGTTTTTAATTTATAGGCAATGCTCTGTTGGTCGTTTATTTCAATTGAAAATTACATTTGTTAATAAAAGCTGTCATTTTATCATTTGATTTGTTTATTATAATTTTATGAATTTATAGTATGAAAGTTTAAGATTGAAATGCAAATGATAGTCTTTGAATATCTGGTTTTCAAAGTTCGATTAAATATGGCACCATGTTGTGATAAGTTATTGAAGAAGAAAGGATTGGAAATGGATGAAAGTGTCTGGTATCTTTCTTTTTAGAACCTTGATTGGTAGACTAATCTGATGCCATATCCAAATAAAATATACCAGAAAATGCTGGCAAGAATATCATGCTGGCCATGAAAATGTCTTTGATTGAGCTTTGAAACCAGCTCCAGAGTCTGTTTTCCATTGAGCAATTTAAAAAAATCCAATTGATCTTATAGATATTATGTATTGATCTGCTTAGAATGGAGACTTCTTCTTCTTCTTTCTTTAATGAGTTTATATTTAAAAAAATCCAAAATTTACATAAGTCGCCTCTACAAATAAAAGATGGCAGTTGACTATTCTTTAGTAAAAATACTTTCCTTAAAGCATAGATAAATAGAGTTGTTTGTATTCAATCTCTTTTGTGGTGCTTGAAAAGGATATGTTTGTTCAATAATGAAATGTGTAAATCAGGGTTTTTGTAATTTGTATTAATGCATAGATTTAATGATTCTATCTTTGTGTTCCTCCCATTTTCTTAGGCCTGCCATTTTGGTGTATTGTTTGAATGTGTTTGGCCTTAGATTCATCTGTAATGCTTGTTTTATGTATAAAGTAATTTTTATTTAAGATATTGAGAACCAATATATTAATTTGTTCAATAATTCCATCGTTGCAGAAGGATCACACCTTTTTTTTTCATTAGCTGCATTTAATATGGATTTGAAATGAATCAAATCTGAAGTTGAAAGTTGAAACAATGGATGAAGAGACCAAAACTTACAACTTTTCAACATTTTGTTTGTATGATTGTGCTTGATTTTTTTATTATTGCTCGCATGCTTGACCAACTTCTTGAGTAATATAATGTAAGAAATGTCACTGGCTTGTGCCACAAAAATAGAGAAATTGATAACAATTATTCTTAGTACATCCAGCACTTTTTGTCAAATAACTTTTGTTCTTCAATTTTTATAGTGTTGGTTCTCCATGTTTAATTTTGATGATTCTCTTTATTATTTAAAAAAAATATGTTGATCTGGCAGACAAATAAGTTTATTCCTCCATAGCATAGTTCCATTTCCTTTTCGTAGTCATAATAGTGGGTCTTTACCTATAGTAAGTTGCAATTGTCTCCATCAACATTTTCATAGTGGATTTTAGCTCAAATTTAATTTTTCAGATCACTGTGAAAGAGAAGCATGATCTTCATGTTTTGAGTTCTTTTTAGCTGTTATATTCTTGTTGATATTTCTATAATGATTGTGTTAAGTGCCAACAAGTAACAGCTGGTTATTTAAGATTACTTTTTTATGTTTTACAGCTTGTGAAACAAACTAATCTACCTCATAGTGGATTTTGTTCAAGCATCTTTGAGCTATTTCAAGTGCTTTGCAGTTTTTTCAGTTACTTCTATAAATATATTAAAAATAGGAATTTGTAGGTCGTGAAATATGGATTAGACAGTATGGTGTCGAACACCTTGTAAGTTTCATCTATATTTTTGTTGTTCTTTTTTGTTATTGTATTCATAATGATAGCCTTGTTGAAGTGCTAACTTTATGTTTCAAATTATTCTTTACGTTCAACTAATGGAAGATACGCACTTATGATAATATTAATACACAATAAGAACATCCTACACACTCTCATAATACAAAAGAAGGCCTAGCCTGATGGATTTTTCATGGAAATATATTTGAAGGAGTCAGCCCATTTTCTTATGATAATATGGACTTGGATCATTTTCCCTTTTCATTCATTTAATTATTTAGTTCAACTTTCAAAACAAACCTTGCATTTAAATAATTAAAATTGGAGAATGATCAATTTGTGATTAATTGTTTCTTTGCATAAGAAGAAAATAAAAACTGATTATTTGTTTACAGGAATCAGAAGTTAGAAATTTTTTTTTAAGCAGGACAGAAAATAAATTATGTTCTACACCTTTGGATTCATGTTTATTTTAATTGAATTATGTTCTATCAGGATATTTTTTTTGATATTTTTTCTTTAATAGATATTTGGAAAATTCTATGAATTTAAAATTTAAAACCAAATATGTATGATTAATTAAGACATGATAAGGTTTGAGTTTGTTGATGTGTGAGATCAATAAAAGGAAGTTACATGGATTTATAAACTCAATAACTAACTCAATTAGCTACTCTGTTAAATGGTTGCATGTGTTTATAAACTCTTTATTTATTAATGAATGATTTTTTCCTTCATTTCTTTCTATGCATCACATTCTATTTTGAGATTAATTTATCAGCTTGAAGATATCTAACACTATAATATCTTGCAGTAATGGCTCGTTTGCCTTTAATAGTACAAAGTGAGAGGCGGAAAAGAATTGGTCTTGTATTGGCAGTATGGCTATAAATGTATATAGTTGCGAGTTGGTTCTTAGTTACATTGGGTGCTGTCTCTAACATACATACTTATAGACCAAGGATTAGATCATATATTTTAGATTTTTATTCACAAAGAGATTATGTGAAAAGACTTGTATATGCTAGTGACGAGACCTGTATTGAACAAGTTAGGATGAATAGAATTATTTTTTTTAAACTATGTGAGATGTTACAAACTTTAGGAGGATTGAAGCCGTCAAGGAACATGCTTGTTGATGAGCAAGTGGCAATGTTTTTACATATCATTTCTCATCACCTTAAAAATCGAGTTATCAAGCATCACTTTAATAGGTCTGGGGAAATCGTTAGCAGATCATTTCACAATGTTTTAAATGCTGTCACACGCTTACAAGATGTGCTATTTAAAAAGGCAGACCCAATTACAGCTAATTCTACAGACCCAAGGTGGAAATGGTTCAAGGTATTGAAGTGAGTTTCATATATAGTTAATACATAATTCAGTTGATTTAGATTTAAATATAGTATCCTAATAAAATGTTTTATACATGTGATGCAGAATTGCTTAGGTGCTTTAGATGGAACCCACATCAAGATTAAGGTTCCAAAAGTTGATAATCCTAGATATCGAACGTGAAAAGGTGACATAGCAACAAATATGTTAGGTGTTTGTACACCTGATATGCATTTTGTTTATGTTCTTCCTGGTTGGGAAGGTTTTGTTGCTGATGGACGGGTTCTTCGAGATGCCATTATTAGGAGACATGGGCTAAAAGTTCCTCATGGTAAAATGCAGAATTGAAAGAATTTGAATTAATTTTTGCAATTAAACTTTTTTTAGAAAGTTAATCATGATAAATAGTTTTTTATAGGTTGTTATTATTTAGTTGATGCTGGTTACACAAACTGTGAGAGATTTCTTGCACATTTTAGAGGACAAAGATATCATTTGAATGAATGACATCGAGGTTACCAGCCAAGTACTCTAGAAGAATTTTTCAATATGAAACATGCTTCAGCGCGCAATGTTATTGAAAGATGTTTTGGGTTATTAAAACTTAGATGGGGAATACTTAGGAGTCCATCATTTTATCTTGTGAGGACGCATAATAAAATTATTATTGCATGTTGTTTGCTCCATAATTTTATTCGAACCTATATGGGTCTTGAACTTATTGAAGCGGAGTTGAGAGAAGGGTTACCTAATAATGTGATAGATGACGATGAACCGAATATCGTAAATATTCATCCATTAGATACATGGGCAACTTGGAAGATGGAACTAGCCAATCAAATGTTTTATGAATGGCAAGCATCTAGAAATTAGTTAGGTTTATTAAAACATGGTAAAAGGTTAATTTTTTTTATGTTATTTCATGTATCTAGTTTACAAAATTTTGGAGTTGCTTGAATTGTCTTTATGTATTGTGTTAACTTGTTGAATTACAACTTTAATTTATTTTTTTTAATTCGTCATGTGTTATAATTTTATAAAGTGTCAACTTTTTTATTCATAATATCAAACCTAATTTTAATTTACATTTTTTTAAAGATAATTATATTAGGCTTTTCACAATCAATTGTTTCTTTTTAGAATTCTCGAAGAGTCAAAAGGAAACGTGTAATGACCTAAATTCACGGGCACTAGAAAAGTGAGTTATAGGGCCTCCATCTTAGTAAATCGAGTTCGTAAATAATTATTAGGAGTAATCACGAAATTCGGATTTGTATTACTATAATCTGAATTATTCATTATTTAATGTTTATTTCGATTTTTATATTTAATAAGTGAATATGAGGTAAGCGTTAATATTGAGATGAATAAAAATTTATATTGAATTAATAGTATATTTGAATTGAATTTGAATGATTTGTGATCAAAGTTGAAAGTAAAAGTGAAATTGGAATTGAAAGTGATATAAATTGTAAATTGAAAATCCCTATTAACTAGTCGGGCTGAGTTAGATATAGTTGGCATGCCATAGGATTAAAAGAGTTCAGGGATACTTCTACCTTGAGTCGATGAGACACTAGGTGTCATTTTTTACTTCGGATAGATTCGATGAGGTACTGGGTACCACTTTACTTTGGCTAGGCCGATGAGACACTAGGTGTCAATTTATTGCTTCGAACTATCCGACGAGGCACTGAATGCCATACTGGTGTGTTTGGTTGGATCCGTGTATCCGCCAAGGTCCGAGTCTTATTAATAGGGGTAAACAATGCGAAAAAAAAATTTGAATAGAAATGAAAAATTGATGTATATAAAGTGATATGTGATGAAATTGAGAAATGAGAATGAAATGGATAAATCAAAGGTTTCAAAAGTTATTAGTACCTAATTGTTTATGATATTTGGTTGTTATTTGGTTAAATTGATTTGTTATTGATATGGAATGAAAGTGGTGTATAAATTAAGATAATATGTGTTCATGTATTATATAATTGATTATGTGAAATTTATTTGGTTATTTATAATTTGAATTATAGTGATACCACTGAGTATGAAATACTCAGCGTACGGTTGTTTTCGTGCGCAAGTTAGTAGAAATTAAGGTCCTGGTTCAGCATCCAGATCAATCCCGACCTCAATATAAACTCGATGATGTAATTTTTCCCTTTTGGTAAAACTGGCATGTACTAAATGTTGTATAGGTTACATGTATATACTTGTAATGTTGGTTGTAAAAAAAAATGGTATACTATATTTTGATATTTGTTTAATAAAATGGTAAAGAGTAAATTATAAAATTTGGCATTAAGTTTGAATGAAAAATGAATAAAGTTATTAGTAAATTTTGAGTAATATTAAGAATGTTTAATTATTAAATTAATATGTTAATGAATTGATTATGATTTAGGTGAATTTGAGTATAAATTGTTTTGGTTGCGGGTTGAAATTGCAGGGTAGGTTATATATTTATAAAGGGGGTTATATCGAGTTCGAAAAAAATATTTACGAAAAACCTGCGGAGCACCAGAACAAGTCTCAATTCCCTTCTAATACGTATTTTGAGCATTGAGGGTCCAATTAAGGGACTTTATAATAATTTTATAATATATTCATTATTTATTTATTTATTATTTGTAAATTGTCCGATATGTTTGGTAATACCTCGTAATCTTGTTCCGACGACGGTTTAGGGTTAAGAGATGTTACAAAACAAGTTCCATAAAAACATGTTGCATTGGTTGCTTGTATTATCGACTTGTACAATGTTGGAACTTTTTTTATATTATAAAATTTAATATATAAATTATGACATATAAGCTAATGGCATCATGTAACTTTTTGTTAATGTATGAACATTATGTTTGAATGTAAAATATAATTCTCAAGCTACTTATTACTTCTAATCCTTTACTTTTTAGTTTAGAAGATAATTAAATTATTTATTTCGCTAATGATATTTAAGCACATTATATATGCATTATAATTTAAAACTAATAAAGTAGGTTATATATTATTTTTCTAATATTCTATATTATGATTTTTACTAATTCATATTTTAATAATAATTATATTAAAAATATTATTAAATTATGTATTATTTTATTAAATTTTATTTAATAATAATTATGTTAAAATATAATTAAATTATTTATTATTTTTATTAAATTATATTTAATAATAATCTTATTAAAATTTAATAACAATAATCATTTACCTAAAAAAATTCTGCTAAGGGTACTTTAGTCATTTAAGCCTTTTTTCTTATGCTATTACAGCACCATTCCATTCAACCAAACAAAAGAATACTATTACAGCTTTTTTCCATTCCATTCAACCAAAAAACTAAATTACTGATTAAAGCTCTATTTAATTACAACTCTATTCTATTACAACGAACCAAACGTAGTGTTAATGTCTCATTTCAAGCTTTTTAATGTCTCTTCCCTGTATTTCCATTTATCAAATTAGACGAAAGGAAAAGAAAAGAGAGAAAATCAATTTTTTTATTTAATCAAGGGGGTGTCGCTTGACACATTGACGACATCAATTAATTTTTTTTCACTTTTTTAGTTTTTTTTTCTTGTTAAACCTATTTTAAAAAAATTTATCGATGTCACCAATGTGTCAAGCAATACCTAAAATTATTGTAATAAACATCCCATTTTTGTAATTAATATGTTCCCATCTTATTTTTTTATTTAATTAATTTTTTAATATTATTTTTATTAAAAAAAATTGATTAATCCTAGCATATCATCCCTTTCCTGATTTCTATTTCACTTGCATTTTTATAAATTAAAAATAAAGAATATAATATATATAACATATTTAACATAAGTAATATTTAAAATAAATAATATTTTATAAATAAAATAAATTTTAAATAATATAAAAATTTAAAAAATATTAAAAAATAAATTATAATATTAAAATAAAATAAACTAAGGCAAAACAACATGCATCAATTATTTTTAAACTTTCTCTCTGCCCCGCTCTATTTCTTTTTTATAAAAAAAGGGTTTTTAAACTTTTTCTCTGCCCCGCTCTATTTCTTTTTTATAAGAAAAAGGGTTTTTAAACTTTTTCATTCTTGATTAGTCGACGGCGATGTCAGCTTTCATGCTGGTCGTCGACCACTAGTATTCTTTCACCTTAATTTTTTATATTCAGTTCTTATTTTTTTTATATTTTGGTTTTCTTTTAGTTTTTATCTGCTTTTGTGACACACTTTTTTTTCTGTCTTATGGCACGTTTTTCCTTTACCTTGTGACATACTTCTACCTTAGGGCACGTTTTCATCTACCTTGTGGTAAATTTGCGTTCGTGGATAGTTTTCTCACAACGTTCGACTCTAATTTGCGGTTATCGGTGATCTTTCAGTAGTTTGATTCCCTTTTGTGGTTCGTTTGTCTATGCAATCAAATCTGTTTTGTGAAGCAGCCTGTAAGATTGTTGGTTTCTCTCACTACTCCTACTTCGATCCTTAAGCGTGTAGGTGGATAGAGACAAGAGGTTTTGTTTCCTGCTTCCTTTCTTTAGTGTTTCATTTTATCCTATCGTTGCAGCCCATTAGACGTGTTTTGCTGGTCTAATGTTTCGTTTTCTAGTTTTTTTTTTAATTTTTCTTTGTTTTGTTATTTTTCTGCTACATTTTAATTTCATTTGGAATGTTTCCTTATTTTAATTTCTAATAAATTCAACCGGCATATTATTAAAAAATTATAATTTTATTCTATTACGCTAATAAATATGAAAATAAAAAAGTTTTCTTATAATAAATAAAAATATTTGACAATTTTTAAAAATAATATTTTAAACTTAATTATTAGTTATTTTGATTTATTGGTAGAGTATGCTTAAGACTTTTATTCAAGTTATAACTCTATTTTAAAGTCAATAAAATTATCACAATTTATTTTAAATAGAGTTTTAATTGATAATTCTAAATTAAATTCGGAATATTTTTAAATGTCCATTTAGTAAGATGGTAGAAAATAAAGGATATTCTAATCTGTTCAAAAGTTTTTTGAAACTCTTACATATATATAAATTATCAAATCTCCTCAAAAAGAATTTTTTAAAATTTAAATTAGATTGAATCCTAATTTATTTTTTTTTGTAGAATATTAGAGTAAAGACGTGTCACATTGTTTTTTTTTTGTGAATTTCTAAAGGAGAGCAAAATTTTAACAGGAACGTGAATTGTAACACCTCAAACTTGACTTAGATGTTATGATTGAATCTGAAGGAATTCTATTAGTTTATTTAAAAACTTTTGTTTTAATCAAACTTAATTGTGCGTTTCAAAAATATAAAACTTGGTAGAACTCTCATAGACGTTCAACAAAACTTAAATTCGAAAACACTTATTTCAAGTCTTGAAATTTTATTCAAATTTGTTTGCTTTGAGAATACCGATCTTGAGCAAATCTTTTCCAGTTAATGCTAACATTTGTTAAAAACTATTTATTTATTTACAGAAAAATACTTAAGGGTTTACTTAATTTGCAGCGAATTTTTTTTCAGAATTTTAATTTTGAAAAATGGAATCCAATTTAATAATCTATGTGATTTTGTAGTTTTACGTTTGAAAGTATAAAAAACGAAAAATAAAACGAAAATGAAAACACAGCCCAAAAACATATTATAGTCCCAAAAGTCCAGAAAAATTACCAACTTATATCACCATATTTAATTAGTGGAGAAAATAATCTAGGTTCTCGCACGCCGTCCGATCCTAAGTCGGAGATTCTCTTGAAACATATTAAACAAACAAATGAGCTAGAAGCCAGTGTGTGACCCGTCCCACAAACAGAATTTCCTAAGACTTTTACATATATAATAATCAAATCTTAATTTCGTATCATACTACATATTAGAGCATACCATATAACATATCAGAGCTCATCATATATTAAAATGTGTTGCAACATATCAGAAATTCATGTCAGAACAACATTTTATATTGTATCAGACTTTTCACCAGGTCATATTTTATCATATCATAACATATCATATCGAATCATATCATATCATATCATATCCCCATTCATTACACACCATTTTCAACCAGCCAATCACATCAATATGGAACTACAAGAGTCCATCCATCTAATCACACTAATATGTGACAGTGTGCTACTCATATAATTGCAATTGAGCTACCATACATAAATTTGCAGTCTAGCCACCATAATTACAGTATAAACTGCCAAATAACACTTCCTCTATCATATCATAACCCTCCTCAATGCATAAGCAAAATCACATTAACATGCATATATACATATCACATAGGTTGTTTAGCATGCATAAATAAATAGATATTATACGGAGCGTAACACAACACATAACTCATACAAATAATAGCATATCATATTGCTTATACTAACAACTATTTTACAGATAAATGTCATGCATGTTTTACACGTAATTATATTTTCAAAGTTATCGAAATATAGATCGTACACAAGTTTTTCACTTACCTTAACCATAACATATACTAACATATCTTGACAGATGTCATATTTCGAGTCTTATTGAAGTCGAACAAACCCCATGGAAGGTTTAATTACTCAATTCTAAGTCAAACAAGCCTAAGTGGAAAATTTTTGAAAAATTGACCCACATTCTCGTGTGGCCTACACGGCCTCACAAATGCCGGTGTGACCCACATGGGCTAAATAGTTTATATCATGTGATCCACACGATTTGGCACATGGTCACGCTACGCAAATCAATTTCTAAAACAACTTCTGTTTTTGAGTTTTTCGAATTCTAGTCAATGTTTCGGGTTAGAATCACATACCTAATAATATTTCGAACTAACTACACCAACCGAGCACCTCTGAATCGTACAAACGATACCAAAACACAACGATTAAATCTCGATTCAATGCACTTAAACTTATTCTCCTCTTAAGAAAATAGTTCAAAAGTTTCATTTACACGCACCTACCTCAAAATTAACAGCGACCCAAACGCACCCAAGCTTAATTTTCTGGGGACTCATAAAGCACCACATGTTCTTCTCCTAAACAGAAAAGTAACGCCATAATTCATGACAAAAGAGAACGAACAACTCCCTTTACTAACATAAAAAAATAAAATTTACCCAAGAATGACACAACCACAATTGTCCAAATGTTTAGCACAAACAACTAAAACCCATGATGGGGAAAGAGAACCAAAGTCTGAGCACAACACTTTCCAAATGAAGAATAAAAATCGAAATTGTGGAGTAAGTAAATGGACAAAACGACAAATAGAGAAGAAAAACAATGAACAGTTTGGGATGGCAGATTGGAAAATGAGGGAGAGTGGAAGAAGTTGCATGACAAAATAAGTGGAGTGATTTTAGGGATCACAATTATCAAAATAAAAAAAAATAAAAATAAATAAGGAATAAATATTAACCACTACACTGACGACACAACATGGAAAATAAAATAATATTTCCATCATGTGTGTTAAGAAACTAAAAGAAACTAGATGAAGATTAAACAAATCTTTTCTTGAGTTGTATTCTTGAACTTTTACTATACATAAGCTGACAATTTATAGTAGCTTAAACCACGTACACTTCAACTGAGATAATTGCTTTAACAGTAATAACATTGCTTAACTATAATAACTGTAATTAATAGTTTATACTAACATTCCTCTAGCTTTCTTCTTCTTTTTGACTTTTAATTGACACCACATTCAACATATCTTTGAAAAAGTTAAACTGTTTAGGTGTAATCAGTTTGGTCAACACATCTGCAATCTGTTTCTCTGAAGGAACATAATTGACCTGCACCAAACCTTCCAGTACCTTCTCCCTAACAAGATGATAGTCAATCTCCACATGCTTTACTCTAGCATGATGTGTGGAGTTTGTAGCCATTGCCACTGTAGATGTATTATCACACCAAACTATCAGTGGATGAGGAATCAGCACACCAATCTTAGTCAGCATGTTTTTAATCCACATGAGCTCAGCTACACAATCTGCCAAGCTTCTATACTCAGTTTCGGCTGATGATCTGGACACCATACTCTGCTTTTTGGATGCCCATGCTACTGGATTTGACCGAAGATAAATACAATATCCAGTCGTTGACCTTTTTATCCTCAATTGTAGAAGCCCAATCTGCATCAGAGTAGCCTGTGAGACTAATCTGACCTTTCTTGAACTTCAAGCCATGATCCACCTCCCTTTCAAATATCTCAGAACCCTCTTGACTGCCCTCCAATGTGTACAACATGGAGAGTTCATGTATTGACTAAGTTTATTAACACAAAAAGCAATGTCAGGCCTTGTAATACAAGCATACTGCAGCTTCCCAATAACACTCTTGTATTCATGAGATCGACAAGTGAACTTTCATTTGCAACAGTCAACTTAGTTCCTGTCATTGGAGTAGGAGTTGAAGAAGCTTCCATCATCCCAGTACTATGCAACAACTCAGAAATATACTTCTTCTGAGACAAGACCAGACCATCAGCAGATCTGTGAACTTTAATCCCCAAGAAAAAACTTAACTCCCCCATGTCTTTGAGAGAAAATTTATCATGTATTTGTGTAACAACTTGACTTATCTCATCTGAGCAATTCCATGTCACCACTATATCATCCACATAAACCATCAAAAATACTTGTGAGCCTTCTTCGCCTCGAAAAAACAATGATGGATCTACTTTGGAGGCCTGAAACTTTAGGTGCTCTACTAAATGTTGCCTCAGGGTGTGAAACCAGGCTTTAGGTGCTTGTTTTAATCCATATAGGGCATTGTTGAGCTTGTAAACAAGCCTCCCACCGTTTTCTCCACAAACTTCAAAACCTGGAGGTTGTTCCATATAAATCTCCTCACTCAGTATGCCATTAAGAAAGACATTATTGACATCAATTTGCCTCAAAGTCTAGCCATTGTTCACTACCAAGGATAACACAATTCTGATTGTGACTGCTCTTACTACAAGGCTGAATGTATCAGCAAAATCCAACCCTGCATGTTGAGAAAATCCCTTTGCCACAAGCCTGGCTTTATATCTCTCCACAGAACCATCTAGCTTCTTCTTTACTCGAAATAACCATTTTCACCCCACTGCTCTCCTTGACTCTAAAAGAGGATAAAGACTCCAAGTATGATTTTTAATGAGAGCATGAAGCTCATTGTGAACAGCTCCTTGCCAATGAGGTTAGAGCATTGCCTCATGAATAGTACCTGAAACTTCAGAGGATGAGTTAGTAGTAATATCAATATTTGATAAATATGTTACCTTGGTGACATAGGCCTTAGGCTTGAAAATACCGAGTTTACTTCTTGTAACAATAGGATGACAGTTTGTAGCTGAAAGAGGTTGATTTGGTTATGACTAGGTAGTGAAACTTGAGGTGAGGATGAAATAGTATTAGATAATGACAGATTAGAAGTTACAGGTGGTGAAAAAATTTCAGGTGAAGGAGCATGCATGTTTATAGTAGTTGAAGAATTAGTATTTGGATTATTTTGGGACAGTTGTGAGGTTTCTAAGTTGACACTAGGTGTTTCGAAGCTACCATTTGGCGCAGGAAATATCACTAACTCTAGATTATATGGCACAGTATGATGTTTGAGGTGACTAGTTGGACAAGTGGCAGATTTATAAGGAAACACATGTTCATTGAAAGTAACATGACTAGAGATAAAAACCCTGCCTGTGGAATCTTTACACTTATAACCCTTATACTGTGGGGAGTAGCCCAAGAAAACACAAGGGGCAGATCGAAACCGTAACTTTTTTGAATTGTACGGTCTTAGATTTGGAAAACACTAATAGCCAAAAATTCTAAAGTGTGAAGTAATCAGGTTTGACATGAAATAATTTTTCATAAAGAGAAATGTTTCCTAGAGGTTTGGTGGGTAACATATTTATCAAATAGATTGCATTACTAAAAGCTTCATACCAGTGAGCTAAAGGCATACCTGCATGAGCCAGTATAGATAACCCAACTTCCACCACCTGCCTATGCTTTCCTTTTCACCAGTTCATTTTGCTTTGAGGTGTACGGATAAGTGAGCCTATGAGACACCCCTTCCTTTGCTAAATACCCTTTCAGAGCCTGAAACTCACCTCCCCCATCAGTCTGCAATGTCACCATTTTTACTCAAAGGGCCCTTTCTGCCTGTTTGAGAAACTGAGGAAAAATAGAAGCAACCTCAGACTTTTGCTTCAAAAAATAGAGCCATGTATACCTTGTGAATGCATCTGTAAAAGCCACATAATACTTGAACCCACTGGGGCTCAATGGAGCTGGTCCCCAAACATCAGCTGCAACTAATTGTAGAGGTGCAGTATAAGTAGTTTGAGAACAAGAAAATGAAAGTTTGTGTTATTTTCCTAAATGACATGCAACACAATCAACTTTATTTTCAATCAAAGGAATATTACAGTGTGATAAAGCTAACTTTAGTGTATTAAGACATGGATGCCCTAATCTGGCATGCCATATGGATAAAGGCAGTGATTTAACAGCAGTAAAACACTCAGTTTGATCATCATTAAAAAAGTTAACAGTATTAGAATCTAGCTACAGCTTGTAAAAACCCCTTTGGACATTTCCCTAAAAGAGTACATCCTTGGTTTAAAGATCATGCACCTGACAGCTTGTAGGAGTGAACTCAGACACCACCTGGTAGTCCTTTGTAAATTTGGAGATAGAGAGTAAGTTTTTAGTGATACCAAGAACATGAAAAAGTGATCTCATATACAAAGGGCATGAATAAGTAAAAAGAGAAGCTTGACCAATACGTAACATAGGAAGTGAGGATCCATTGCCTACATAGACTTTACCTGGTCCTGCATAGGAGGTGTTGTGATCAAGAGCAGAGGCAGAGTTGGTGAGATGATAAGTGGCTTCGGAGTCTGGATACCACGCATTGTCTCCCACACATTCAAGAGTAGCAATACATGCTTGAGGAGAAGTACTCATAGAAGGCATGTTAGAAAGACTAGCTGCAGACTGTGAAGTGCCACAAAAAGGATTTGCCCAGTTGGTAACAAGAGCCTGAGCAGTTGGAAACATCCATCCACCATAAGGATTCATGACAGGGGCAGGCATATTGTTACTAAAAGATGAGTCTAAGATGGCATGAGCACACTAGGCCCAAACATACACATGTTAGCTTGAGAGGGTCTGTAACTTGAGCTTTTGAATGAGGTATCAAATCTGTGATAGCATTTGTCAACAAGATACCCCATATTCCTACAGAGTTGACACTGAATTCTAGACCGTGAAAACCTTCCACGACCTCGTCCTCGAGTGAAGCTTGAAGCAGAACGATACACAGGTGTCTGATCAACTTCAGTTGCACTAGAATCTTGATGAGTAGCCAAGTGAGCCAAGCTAGGTGCCTCAGATACAACTGCAACCATTCTTGCTTCCGCATCAGGAAGCAGAGTAATGACATACTGAATAGTAGAAGGAGCTTGATTGGCAGTTAAGACAGTTCTAGCCTGCTCATATTCAGGTGGTAAGCCATTAAGAATGGTTGTGACATGTTCGTGTTCAGTAATCACCTCACCACAGCTTGCCAAATTATCATAAAACCCTTTGATCTTCATGAGAAACTCCTTCATTGTAAGATCCCCCTTCCTTTGAGAGTGAAGGGCTTTCCTATTAAAAATAAGTCTGGAAGTTGTTTTGCTACCATAGATCATAGATAGCGTGGTCCAGATTTGAGCACTGGAATCCATGCTAATAAGTTGAGGAAGCATACCCTGACTGATAGAAGAAAGTAACTAGGATGCAATAGCACAGTCCTGTTGCTCATACACAAGAAATGTTGGATTATCTTGCTTCTTACCATTTGCTGCAGTTATTGTTTGTGGAGGAGCAGTCGATTGTGGATCAAGAAATTGTTGCAGTTTGTGCGTTTTGAGAGCTAAAAGTTCCTGTTGACGCCAGAGAAGAAAATTAGAGTCGTCAAGGAGGATGTTAATCCTCTTGGTTGAGAAGACACGATTATCCACTACAGAGTCAGTCGCTATTGCTGATGAAAGCCAAGCTTCATAGGTCCTCAGAACATAGAGACTTCTGATACCATGTTAAGAAACTAAAAGAAACTAGATGAAGATTAAACAAATCTTTTCTTGAATTGTATTCTTGAACTTTTACTATACATAAGATGACAATTTATATCAGCTTAAACCATGTACACTTCAATTGATATAACTACTTTAAGAGTAGTAACAGTGCTTAACTATACTAACTGTAATTAACAGTTTATACTAACAATGTAAACACAAAAATTTGAACGCAAGCTCAATGAGTAAGTTAAAACTTTACCCCTAAATCAGAAGATTCATCCTTATCAAAACTTGCACAGAAATAAAATATAAGTCAAACCCTCAAGGATCAATGGGAAAACAAAAATAACCAAACCTTTAAGAGAGTGAACTCAAACCCATAACCTTGCATTCACAAATACAACACTTAACTACTAAATCAACTTAATTCTCTTAATATAATTTCACAACCTTAATTCAAAAATTAGAGCGTGACAACTCTTGATTTAACCAACCCAATTTTTTCTAACCCAATTTTTGGAATATGACACGATTAGCGCGACTCAAACCCAATTCAATACCTAGGGTGATGAACACCCTGATCATCAGGCTAACACAGGGGGTTTTACAAGTCACATAGCTTAAACCATGTAAACGGGACATTCATTTTTAAGCGATAATATTTATCAAATTTAGGATTTCAATTCTAGCCTATGTAGTTTTTTTTTTTTTCTATATAGTAATCTTTTTATAAAAAAGAACAACATTCAATTTCGTGATTTTTTTTTAAAGTGCAATTTTGATTTAGATTATAATTTCAAAGTTTACTTGCAACAACCATGCAAGTTGCATGTAGAGTGTAGTTGAATTAATGCTAAAATTAATAGAATGGCTTGCCTTTTCTTTCCCAATGAAAATTTCAAGTGGCAATTTTGTTTCCCATCAGCAAAATGAGTATATACCCATTTGAAGAAGCAATCATTTGAGAGACTTAGATGCATGCATTTTTCTCAAGATTAGCAAATACTCTTTCTCCCAAGGAATTGAGAAGTTAGGTTGATAGTGATTCAGCTTTTCTCAAAACATTGTGTGTAATAAACTTTGTGACCCAAAGTAAGCATGACTTTGACAATAAAAGAAAAATAGAATGTGATTTGGTACACCCACTTTCTGGGTATTTAAGAAAAAAGTTAATATTTGATGTATTAGTAGTTTTTTTTTTCAATTCTTTAAATAAATTAAAAAATATTATATATTACAATTGTTTTGTATATTTATTTGATATATTTTCTCTAAAAAATATAAAATAAAAAATGGCTAGGTTTTTTTTGTAAAGAAGTCAATGATACTTGGCCGAGTTGGAAGGTTAAGGCCCTTAGATTTTAATGACTTAGGTTTGAGTATTACGATGTATAAATGTTTTGTGTGGATTCTCTTTTAAATTGTTATTATTTGTTTAAGTTTTATTATATATGAGTAGAAGTGTAGAGGTGTTTATAGGCCGGTTCGAGTTGGATCTAAGCATGATATTAATATATTTTATACTTGCCCAAGCTTGACCTAACCCGAAATCTTGGCATAAAAATTTGTCCAAACTCGTCCATGTTTGCAAAAGACAAACCTGAACCAATTTAAGCCCGCCCATATTAATTTTTAATTTTTTAAAAAAGTATTTATATTTTTTATTTTACTAATTAATAATTTTATAAATTTTCTATTTATTTAAATTTTTTATATAGTTATCTTATCATTTTTTCAATATTTACATTAAAGTAGTATTATATATTTAGTATAAGTTTATTTTTTAATGTGTTTTAAATTACATAATATATAAAAATAACATATTATAAAGTATTATAAACTTAAAACGGATCGCGCCAGATCGGGTTCGGGTCTTGAATGTTCAAGCTCGAGTTCGACCCATGTTTTAAACAGGCCTAATATTTTTGTCCAAACCCTTTCAAATTTTGAACGAACCTTCGAGCCTAGGCGAATAGCCCGACCCATGAACAAGTCTATATGTGAGTCTTATCTAAATTTATTTTAGTTTAAATTTGACTTTATTTCTGTTTTCAATCGATTTTACTTTTAATTGAGTTCATTCTGATTCTAAATCTAATTGACCCAAGCTATAACATGTTGATATTACAGGTGAGTAAGGGTGTAAATGAACAGAACGTTCGATGAACTGTTCGTGAATCGTTCGTATAATGTTCGTTTATGTTCGTTTATTAAGCTAAATAAATGAGTATGAATTTTTTTTTATGTTCGTTTAATAAACGAACGAACACGAACAGAAGTGTGTTCAGTTCGTTTATGTTCACGAACAAGCTCGTTTATAAGCTTGTTTATTGACTTGTTTATTTATTAATAATATTTTCTTATAAAAATATTAAAATAATATCTCTGTGTATGTATTTATTTATTTATTTATTGTTTGTTTGTTTATTATTTATTAACATTGTTCGTGAACATGTTCATTTAATATTCGTGAACATGTTCGATTAAGTTAAATGAACATGTTCGTGAATATTAAACAAACAAACAAACATGAACACATATAATTTTAAATAAACGAACATGAACAAAAAATTTGAAATTCTTAACAAACACGAACCAAATATATACAACTTCAAAAATAAACAAACGAACACAAATATAAATTTTTCGTTCAAGTTCGATTCATTTACAACCTTACAGGTGAAATAGTGACTCACAAATTTTAAAATAAATTTTTTCCAAGCTCATTCAAAAGTGAATTCGACTAACATATTTTACTATATAAAAAACAAAAACGTTCAAAAATTAATTATAACGTTAATATATTTTATTATTAACAAATTAATTTTATTATTAAAATTGTAATTTAGGTCAAGTTGATTTAGCTTGAACTGAGAATCTCTTTTTCCACGCTTTAACTTGTTAGAAAAATTTGTATGAAAAATATTTGAGTTTACACAACAATTTTTTTTTTTTCATAAAACAAGATATTTATCGTGATATTTATAATAATAAATTTGATCAAATAATATATCTATGTTTCCGAACTAGAGAGATGAGTGAAGTCACATGTGGCCTTTTGGAAGGTGCTAGATTTGACGAACTATCCAATTTGAAGTCCAAATCTTTCAAGTCTTCAATCAAATGATTTTCTTCACTAGTTGTGAGCTCTCGGATGCTTAGAGAGCAAACTCTAACTTAAAGAATCGAAAGTTAATAACATGTTAATTTTGCATGTTTTACGTGTTTAAATCAATTAATTCTTACTGTTAAATTGGTGATTTTATATTTAAATTTTATCAAGAATGAAATTGGGATGCTTTAAGTAAAAAAGAAGAAGTAAAATCAAGCTAAATCAGAGCACAAGTAATAAAAGAAAAGCCGAATCAGAAATTTGGAGACATTTAAGGGCTAATCAAATTTTTGACTTTGTAAAAGTCATATTTAGAAAAAAAATTGATATGATATTAATTTTATGTAATGAGTTGTTATGCGAGCTAGACTAATTTTAATATATGATATATATATATAAATAGGATGAGTAGTGACCTTTGGAAGACACACTTGAATAGGATACAAATTGAATGAAATTATTTTTATTCTGTGTGTTTCATGCGTTAGTAAGGTTTCTACCAATTCATTTCCTTTTTCTTGTTTCTTTGCAAATTTGTTCAATTGTTTCCTAAGTCTCTTCCCTGTCCACTTTCTCCTATTTCCACTAAATTCATTTATATTCATCAACTAACATGAGTAATCTCATGCTTCACTAAGCTTCTACTAAGCTTTGGGCCGGTTTTCTTCCCGATCAAAATTCGTAAGAAACGAATCCGCACTAAAAAATCTTTCATAACGGTATTCACCATCTCTTCGAAATGTGAGATAATTACAAATTTATCCCTTAAAGTTAATTCAACTTCAACACAAAGTGCACATTGGATTAAGGTTGTTTTGGCGTACAGTTGGAAGTCGAGCCGGTCGTGCTGTATTCAAGTTTTCGTGAGTAAATTGGCGTATCCTGGCGGGGACATACTAGGGAGATAGTGATCAGATTTAAACGATCCATGCGGTTGAGGCCATTGATCCAAGTTGGGTTCTTCAGAACGCAAGGTTGCCGGAGTCTTGAATTGCGAATGTGTGTATCGCGGTTAGGCAATCAATAAGGGTTGATTTGTAGGTCGTACCAGAATCAACTACGAAAGGTAGAATTGGCGGTTGGGACGTTCTTAACTGCTATAACCAACTTATGATTTGGAGGAGAAAGCTCATTTTCAAGGATCGATTTGAAACCGGAACTCACTAAGTCTAAGGTTAAGACTTTTTATTACTGGTTATGAAGTTCAACTCCGTTTGCTCATTTTATTTTTGATTAATATAACTGCTATTTGCTGTTATTTCATTTTATTTACTTCCCAAACATTTTCGCTGTCCCTTTATTTATTTTATTTTTTTCAACAAGTTCGTCACAAGCAGTGGGCACGACTACTGTCACGACAATAATTATATTCACAAGAAAAAGCAAAATTAGACAACCAATCCCTGTAGACTCGACCCTATTGCTCTATATTACTTTTTACTGTTATTTTATCGTAGGAATTATATTTGGTGACTCAGTACACATAAAAAATTGAGACTTCTTAAGGGGTGGAAGTTAACATTTATCTCTAGATTAGGAAAAATCAAAATTCAACTTCTAAATTTGAAGCCCTGCCTTGCGCGTAAGGGACTGCAAATCCAAGCCTATCGAGGTTGGGGCGCATCCACACGATGTAGGCGACGCAAAATGTTTAGACCTGTTGGGCCCAAAAAGGGCCTGCGGATATTTTAGCCCAATATGTAATTTATTTTTTTCTTCAACAGATATTATACAAAATCTGTTTTAAAAAGAAAAAAATATCTTAATTTGATTTGATTCCAATCAAATTGATTTCTGATTTGATTTGATTCTATTTAAATTGATTTAAAGGCTCATTTAATGTAAATTTGTATCCTTATTCACAAAAATTTCCGTAATTCCTCCACATTGAATGCATATAAAAGCTTAAATAATACTGCAGAATTCTTTAAACGCACAATAAATTTATTTCACTCTCAAAAATTCATTTTTTCTCCAAATTTCAAACGTTTCGGTGATAGAGGAATCTAAGGTCTGTTTGTTGATCATTGCAGAGGTACTACTATCGCGATCATTTTGTTGTTGTATCCTAAAAGACAAACGACCAACGTTTCTCCAAGTACCGTAGGAGCGGATGAATTTGTCTTAAGGAAACTGTGAAAACAAGCCTCAACTTCTAGTAAATCGATTCTCCTTATTCTATTTCTAGTTTTTTAGATCTTGTTTATTTAATTATTTTTCAGATCTAATGTTTTAAATAAATATAAATATTTATTTAATTTGTTTTGTTTAGATATGGTGTGTTTACATAAATATAAATATTTGTTTATATTATTTGTTCAGGTCTTGTATCTAATATAAATATTTTTATTTTTATTTGTTCGCTAATGCATTTTGTCCAATAATTTTAAGATAAATTTTATTTATTTTACAATTCTCTAGTTCGAGACGAACAAGACACCAAGGCGAAAAATGTATTCTTCTTGAGAATAAAAAATTTAAAATTAATAAATCTGTTTCGGGATTTATTCTCGTCGTTCAATATATTTTATTCTATTTTTATTTTGTTTCCAAACAAGAATTAAGTTGAATAAATTTGTTTCGAAATTTATTCCTGCCGTTAAATAGATTTTATTCTATTTTGATTTAGTTTCAGAAGAAGAATTAAAATTATATAATTCTGTTTTGAGATTTATTTCTGTCATTCAACAGATTTGATTTGATTTTGATTTTGTTTCCAAACAAGAATTAATTAAGTTCTGTTTCTGGATTTAATTCTTCTGTTAAATAGAATTGATTTTGATTTTGTTTTAGAATTTTAATTTTGCCGTTTAACAAAATCAAAGAATAGTATAAATTGGAAATTAAATTTTCTATTTTTTTGTGACTTTAATTGTGACTTTAAATAGTGAAAGCTTAAATTGTAGCTTCAAATTCAAAGAAAAAAAAATTATTAACGGTTAATTAAAAATACAATATGAGAGTGCATGTTTAAGATTGGTTCTTTGAAAGACTTGGTATTTAAGCGTGTCAAGTGCACCACCTCTCTTTCAGGGTTACGTACCTGGTGAATTGTTATTATTGTGTTTTCGATTAGACCATGTAAACTTTTGTTTCGGGTTTTAATTTATTAAATTTATATTGTCTAACAAAAGTTGACAATTTTTCTAACTTTGATTTTGTTTTTGGAATATTAACAGAAAATGGAAACTCCACCAATTCATCCAATTTTGGATTTGCAACGTTAGTTCCGACTCAAACTTCGAATCCAAATCCAACGATGCCAATAGTTGTAAGCCACAACAAGAAGCCTGTGAAGTTTTGTGGGCAGAATTTCAAGATATGGCAAGAGAAGATGCTGTTCTATTTGACCATGTTGAACTTGACAAAATTTTTGAAGGATAACCCTCCTACTATTAAAGTGGGTGAGGTAGTTGTTGTTACCACCTTCACTGTTTTTGAAGCTTAGGAGAATTCTGATTTCTTATGTCGAAATTACATCCTAAATGAATTGTCAGAAGCATTGTACGAAGTATACAGTGTCAAGAAGACGACTAAGGAATTATGGACGGCATTGGATTATAAATACAAAATCGAAGATGCTGGAGCTAAAAAGTTTTTAGTTGCTAAATTCTTGAATTTTGTAATGGTTGATTCAAACCTAGTTGTGAATCAAGTGCAAGAACTTCAACTGATCATTTATGGAGTTCTTGCTGAAGGGATGGTTATAAGTGAAACCTTCCAAGTGGCAGCCATTATTGAAAAATTACCCCCTGCTTGAAATAATTTCAAGAACTACCTTAAACACAAAAGAAAAGAAATGACAGTGGAAGACCTGATTGCCAAACTTCGAATTGAAGAAGACAATAGAGGTACTGAACAAAAGCTTACCAAAGCAGCAAATGTTAATGGTGCTAAGGCAAACATTGTAAAAGTCAAGAAGGACTTCAAGAAGGGAAAACAACCTCGAAATGGGTCTAAACTAGGACCAAAAGGTGGCATTTCCAAGAAGCGAAAATTTCAAGGGAAATGCTTCAATTGTAACAAGATGAGGCACAAGTCATCTGACTGTGGGCTTCCAAAGAAAGTCAAAGTTGATGAGGCCAATGCTGTGGAATAAATTTCTAAGGAAGTGTCTGATATAAACTTATGTGCTTGATATAGGCTTATGTGGGAAGGGGATATGTAATGCAATCTCTGTAAAAGCAATGACAATGAATAAAAATATCGCTTCTTCTATTTATATGTTTGAGTCATTTGATTTATGGAGTGGCAGGCTCGTACTTGTTAATTAAATACTTTACGAAGATTAATTAACTTAGAGCACATTCCTTCGTTTCACATTAATTATAATTATAAATGTGAAACATGAGTTAAGGAAAAATTAATAAAGTCTTCATTTCAAACTATTGAAAGAAGCACAAGATCACTTGATCTAATACATAGCAATGCTTGTAACTTAAGATTTATTCAAACGAGAGGAGTGAATAAATACTTTATTACTTTTATTAATCAAAGCACAAAGTATTGCTTCATATATTTGCTTAAAAGCAAAAACGAAGCTATAAAGAAATTTATTTGTATATTTGCTTAAAAGCAAAAACGAAGCTATAGAGAAATTTATTCTCTATAAATAGGATGTTGAAAACCAACTTAATAAAAAGATTAAAATGATAAGAAGTGATCGTGGTGGTGAATATGTTGAACCATTTGGTGAATACTATGCCCACATGGTATTATGCACGAAGTGGCACCACCATATTCTCCTAAATAAAATGGAGTAGCCGAACGGAAAAATTGGACTCTAAAGGAAATAATGAACGCATTGCTAGGAAGCTCTGGGTTATCACAGAATATGTGAGGGGAAGTTTTCTATCAGCTAATTACCTTTTAAATAAGGTTCCTCGTAAGGAAAGGGACAAGACACCATATGAGTTACGGAAAGGTAAAAAACCATCCTACAACCACTTTAAAGTGTGAGGGGTGTCTTGATAATGTATAATGATAAGTTAAGACATATGCGTCGTCGACACAATACCGTTAGACAATTGATCTCAAACGGAGTTATCTCTATTGATTTTGTAAAATCAAAAGATAACATTGAAGATTCGCTAATTAAAGGCTTAAATCGAGATCAGGTCTATAAAACATCGAAATAAATGAGATTAAAGCCCATTAAAATAAAAGGCGCTATGTGAAGGAAAACCCTACCTAGTTGATTGGAGATCCCAAGATCTAGGTTCAAAGGGACAACCTACTTGCATAAACCTGTGAGGTCATTGTGGGGGTTATTATCCCAAGATCATTCCTATGATGTAAATAGTGGCTAAAAATGAGATATGTTAAGCTATGCTTTTAATGACCGTTGTGTGTCTCGGTGAGCCAAACAACATGAATCACCTTTGTAAGAGTGAAGTGGGGCTGTTTCGAGGAGACTATTGGGGCATAGTTTTCTCAAACTTTTGTATAACCAGGAAGATGTTCACAACCATATGAACATACCCATGAGAACAAAAAAAACCTTGCCAGGGAGG
The DNA here is from genome assembly GCA_005610355.1 of Gossypioides kirkii. Taxonomy (NCBI): domain Eukaryota; kingdom Viridiplantae; phylum Streptophyta; class Magnoliopsida; order Malvales; family Malvaceae; genus Gossypioides; species Gossypioides kirkii. The sequence goes on from CP032252.1 coordinate 14,519,173, forward strand.
TAGTTATGTGAGGTATATCATCGTTTATACAAACGACAAAACAGTCTACTGGTCTGCCAGTAAATTAAATATACTTTTACAATGGAAGGTTCAAAGGGGGAAGCCTACCTATCCTATGAAACTATCGATAGTAGATTCTATCACCACATCGAGTCAATGGTTTTCGTTAAAACTATCAATTTTTCATTCATGTGGGGGATTGTTGGAAAAAATGTAATTTTGGTAACTTTTAGGCATATTCTTGATAGGTAAAGGTGAAGGGTTGAATCATAAAATTATAGTTTTATATTCTACTCCATGAGACCTTTACAACGGTAGATCTTATGCTCGAAATGAATGAGTGATTAATGAGAAATTAATGCTCAAAGTAAGTTACTTGTGAATAATGTTGAGGAAAAGAAAAGCTTAGATCCCATATTGGTTAGATACCAAGTGTGGGATATGTATATATATGAAACCCACTAAAGGGTTATAAAATGACTAAGTTTGAAGCCTTGTCTCGTGCACAGGGGGGCAGATTCAAATCTATCGGGGTTGGGACGCACCTGCATGACGTGGGCGACGCTAAATATCTGAATCGGTCGGGCCCAAAAAGGGCTCTTTTAATGCAAATTTGTATCCTTATTCACAAAAATTTCCATAATTCGTCCACATTGAATGCCTATAAATGCCTCAGTACAGAATACTACAGAATTCTTTAGACGCACAATAAATTTATTTCACTCTCAAAAAATCTTTTTTTTTTCTTTTTTTATCAAATGTTTTGGTTATAGAAGAAGGCAAGGTTTGTTCGTTGATAACTGCAGAGGTACTACTGCTACAATCATTTTGTTGTTGTATCTTGAGGGACAAACGACTAACGTTTCTTCAAGTACCATAGGAGTGGCCGAATTTATATTAAGGAAATTGTGAAAACATGTCACAACTTCTAGTAAAAATTGATTCTCCTTATTCTATTTTTGATTTTTCAGATCTTATTTATTTAATTATTTTTTAGATATAATGTTTTAAATAAATATAAATATTTGTTTATACTATTTTTTCACATCTTGTATTTAATATAAATATTTTTATTTTTATTTGTTCGTTAAAGTGTTTTTTTCAACATAATAAAAGTTATTTGAGTTTATGATAAATAATTCAAATAAATTACTCAGTAAGAGTAGCCTAGTATATTTCTTTCAAATTAAGACACCCTAGTCCATATATAAAGAAAAATCACAATATTTGTTTGTTTTACATAAAATCACAAGAGTTATATTTGAATGGAAAAAGTATAAAAATAATTTCTTAATAGAAAATGGAATCCTAGAACTTCAATCCAACTTGAAGGTGGGTTAAATGAATAAGGAATTCAATCACATTAATTCTTTAATTTTAAGAATCAATTCAATGACTTTTCTTTAATTAATTAGCTAAACTTATAAACTTATATAATTTAACAATGTTAATTTATATCAAAACTTACTACATAACGATGGTGCCTTTAGTTTGTTCTTAAGAAATCAAAATCTCCGTCATGTGAATCTTGTGTGTTGATCTGATAGTTAAGGGTGTTCATTACTTCAGATATGATCTGAGTTCGAGTTACGCCTGTTATGTTGCTGTTAAAACTTTGCAAAAAAAAAAAAACCGACCATGTGCAAAATATACATTCTTTTACTAAAGAATGTTTAATTCAATCATTAATATACTATATATACATCAATTCATCTTTTTCACAAAATGTCTAATTCCACGACAATGTTGTGCTTTACAAAATACAATGCAAATCGATGCCTTTAAACATTTTAGTCTTTAACATTAACTAAATTCTTTCTATGTTTGTATTAAAGTTTGCATTGATCTATCCTTCTATATAAAAACACAATTAATATGAATATCTCAATCGTCCCAATGCAATCTTGAATAACTTTTATCTACTATCATTTCTATTCACAATAGTAATTTCAAATTGTGTATATAAGTATACATCAAATATTATTTTTGCAAATTCAATTGTGTAACACCCCTAACCCTAAACCATCATCGGAACAGGGTTACAGGGTATTACTAAATATATCGGATAATTTACAAATAATAAATAAATAATTAATGAACATACTGTAAAATAATCATAAAGTCTCTTAATTGGACCCTCGAGGCTCAAAATACGTATTAGAGGGGAATTGAGACTTTTTCTGGTGCTCCGCAGATTTTTCGTAATTTTTTTTTCGAACGCGATATAACCCCTTTTATAAACATTTAACCTTCCTTGCAATTTCAACCCGCAACCAAAACAATTTATACTCAAATTCACCTAAATCATAATCATTTCATTAACATATTAATTCAATAATTAAACATTCTTAATATTATTCAAAATTTACTAATAACTTTATTCATTTTTCATTCAAACTTAATGCCAAATTTTATAATATATCATTTACCATTTTATTAAACTAATATCAAAATATAGTGTATATATATATATTTACTACAAGCATATACATGTAACCTATACAACACTTAGTACATGCCACTTTTACCAAAAGAGGAGAATTACATCACCAAGTTTATACTGAGGTCGGGATCAATCTGAATGTTGAACCAGGACCTTAATTTCTACTAACCTCCGCACGAAAACAACCGTATGCTGAGTATTTCATACTCAATGGTATTACTATAATTCAAATTATAAATAACTAAATAAATTTCACATAATCAATCATATAATACATGAACACATATTATCTTAATTTATACACCACTGTCATTCCATATCAATATCAAATCAATTTAACTATTTCATTCTCATTTCTCAATTTCATCACATATCACTTTATATGCCTCAATTTTTCTTTTTCACATTGGTTACCCTTATTAACAAGACTCGGACCTTAGCGGATACACGGATCCAACCAAACACACCAGAATGGCACCCAGTGCCTCATCGGATAGTTCGAAGCAATAAAGTGACACCAAGTGTCTCATCGGCCTAGTCGAAGTAAAGTGGTACCCACTACCTCATCGAATCTATCCGAAGTGAAATAATGACACACAGTGTTTCATCGACTCAAGGTCGAAGTATCCCTGAACTCTTCCAATCCTATGGCATGCCAACTATATCCAACTCAGCTCGACTAGTTAATAGGGACTTTCAATTTACAATTCATATCACTTTCAATTTCAATTTCACTTATTAAATATAAATATCGAAATAAACATTAAATAATGAATATTTTAAATTATAGTAATACAAACCCGGATTTCGCGATTACTCCTCGATAACTTTCTCCTTTCCTTTTTGTGCTGATGCTTCGGGTTCTTTGCTAGCTACGAAAATAGTAATAATTTATGCTATTAATTACAACACTAATTTATAATAATAATTGAATTTCTATCTAATTTATACTCTAATTCCAATTTAATCCTAATTAACTCATTTATTTTTCTAACTCAATTCATACTTTATTTTTATTCAATTTCCTTCCATATTCTACTTAACTATCTAATGTTCATAATAAAACCCTAATTTAAAATTTCTTTCAATTTAATCCCTCTATCACAAAACTTATAGCTTCTTTTACAATTTAATCCCTTTATCAATGCTAACTTGAAATTCATTCAATTAAATCCCTAATTCACTATTTTGTTCAACATGAACTATGTTCAAAAACCTTAAAACTTCCAAGACCTCAACTTAATTTCATCAAAACTTTGTTCTAAAGCTTCTAAAACATCTAATTTAAGAGAAAATGGCTTAATTAATTTACCAATTAAAGATTAAAGCTTCAAAATTCTAGTTTCTCCTTTTTCTTTTTCCTTCCCTTTTCTCCCTTCTATTTTCGTTTGAGCTTCTGTTCTGTTCTTCTATTCCTTCTTTTGTTTCTTTTTCTTTTCTTTATTCTTTTATATTATATATATATATTAATTAGTAATAACATTAATAAGTTATAAATATCTATTTACTTAAATAATAAGTAAATTAATCTTTATTTTACAAATGTACAAATATAATTTTTACACATGTATATTTTATTATCATACATTTGACTTTAATTTATATATATATATATTTCATTAATGTAATAAAATAATACCAATTAAATAAGAATTTATATTATTATATTCTAATATTAATTAATAATAAATTAAATCATGAAATTGTTTGCCGCCTCAAATTATATAATAGGCATAATTGCCATTTTAGTCCCTCTTTCTTTCTTTTAATTTATAATTAAGCTTTCAGTCCTTATTCAATTTAGTCCTTTTTACTAATTACTCTAAATTAAACTAAATTCACCTAATCAAAGCCTAATTAAACACACTACTAAACTCATAATTATTTCTAGTAATTATTTATGAACTCAGTTTACCAAGACGGAGGCCCTATAACTCACTTTTCCGGTGCCCGTAAATTTAAGTCATTACAAATTGTGCAACTAATGTATATGAATATAATGTTGCATCCATTGCACAATTTGCATTTGTTTGTTTTAGAAATTGGAAAATTATCATTTCTTTTTAATTTTTAAGGTGAGTTTGGATAGATGGTGCGTTTACCTGTGGTTAGTGTTAAAATAGGGGTGACGATGAAATTAAATACTGTAACGTAAGACAAAAAGTAAACTAAACGCACCGTTCATCCAAACCCATTCTTAATCTCATGAACACATTGCAAAACTTGTCATAATTGTTGAACACGAATAAATTTGGTACCTTGAATATGTCATGATCCGTACCAAAGTCTTATATGTCACTATAGATAACAACTAGTTGAGTTTATCATAGTAAATATCATTAGCCTAGATGACCTTATCAAATTCTCATTTGAAAATTTTATGTTAATATTTTAACAATAAATTTATACTAAAAATTATAAATATTTAGTAATATAATTTATATGAAAAAATATTGTATAAAATTGTGATTCTATATCATTCCTTTCCTCATTTGAAATATATGCATTCTGGGGTTAACAAAACTACTGATGTTTATGGTTTGAGAGTCTTTATATGTTTAAATCAGCGAAGGATAACTCCATGAGTTGGAGTTTCATAGGAATTCTGTTGCCTGATGTTTATGGGAGTTCTGATTGGTCTTTTTGTTTATCACACTATATTATATACATGCTCGAGGTATTTGACTACCACAACAATTACATACTTTAAAAACAAAAAACAAAGAATTAAAATCATTTTTTTAGTTATTATATTTCTATATCATTCAACTATTCAATTATCTAATCATAATAATCCATTGAGTCATAGTTTAATTGACATGTATATTATTACCAATGCAAGAGAATGTGGGTTTGAGTATACTAAATCGTATTATCTTTTTATTAAAAAATTATGAATAATTTTAAATATGATATTAAAAACATTAAAATCACCAAATTAAAGTATAGGTGAGAAATACTACTGTCTAATAGTAGAAATTTACCAAAGCAAAACCGTTGTATCTCTCATCATCAGTAATTTTCCCACAAACTTGTGTTTATAAATACTCCTCAAACTTTTCAGCACTATCACTGCAAAACCCTCGTATATATTATTAAAATGGAAAAATCCACCGCTTCTTCTTCGTCATCAATCTCAAACAAAACATTTACAGGTTTCGGCAACCTCATCAAGCTCCTCCCAACAGGAACTGTCTTTGTCTTCCAATTCCTTAACCCTGTCTTGACCAACAGCGGACAGTGCAGCCCTACGAACAAGGTCTTCACCAGCATCCTCATTGCTCTTTGCGGCTTCTCTTGTGCTTTCTCTTGCTTCACCGACAGTTACAAAGGCAGTGATGGCTTAGTTTATTACGGTATTGTCACCGTCAACGGTCTTTTGCCGTTTTCAGGTTCGGGTTCGGATTCAGTTAACTTGTCGAACTACAAACTAAGGATCGGTGACTTTGTTCATGCGTTCTTTTCCGTCATTGTGATTGCTGCTTTGTTGGATTCCAACACAGTAAGATGTTTCTATCCGTCTTTTGAATCGACTAAGAAGGCTTTGCTCATGAGTTTGCCGACTGTTTTCGGAGTGATTTCCGGCACCGTATTCATGGCATTCCCTAACGCTCGCCATGGGATAGGCTACCCTTCCGCTGATTCAGACAATTCCTAATATGGGTGGGACATAAATATATGAAGACAAGTAATTGGTTAAGGTTAATCTGTTGTTCTTTTTCCTTTGGTTTGAGTAAAGGTTGAAACCGAAAGTTTAAGGATGAATGTGGTAGGTTTGTTGTAGTATGATTTTCTGTTCCAGTTTATGATATAATTAATGATATTATCAGATACTAATTGAGCTATACAAGTCAAAGAGATGCATTTTTTTCCTTTCAAATCTGTCTATGAATCAGATAGAAAAATGATCATTGAAATTTGTCTATAATTTATTGTTCTTCTCCTCCATGGTGATCATAAATCATCCTTATATACAAAGTTGATTGCTTTCTTTTTCTGGGTCTTGTCCTCAATGTAGGATGTGAATTTAAGTAGCTTTAATTCTCCATGAAATAAAAGATTTGTAATCTGCTTCTCTTGTGCTTCTTTAGTGTACCCAAAAAATACTTTGTTCCATCTTTTTGTCATTTGATGAAATGAGAAATAAGAAGTTTCAAGATTGATTTGGATGCGTGCTATGTTTACTTATGATTAAAATAAAAATAATGATAAAAATAAAATTTAATATTATAACAATATTATAACGTAAAATAAAAAAATAAATTAAACGAAATTTCTCCATATAATCTGTCCAAATCCAGGTTGAATGTTAATTTCAGGCTGGGAAGGTTGACTACTTTATTAATAACATTGTTGACAGTCTCTTTTAGAATTGCCAGGCTGGGAAGTATGTTTTTTTTTCTCCTTTTGACGAGCTTAGTACAATGAAAAAAATTACAAATATGAATTATTTTGACACGTGTCAGAAAACCATAGGTGGGGTACAATGAGGGTAGGAATAGGAGGCAGACGATTTTAATGAATGCACGTGATAAAGATATTGTATACTTTTACATTTATACTAATATTATCATGTACATATAAATTTAATAATAAAATTACTATTGTAAATATAATATAATATAATATATTTATATTAATTGTTTTCTCTGAATAATGTTAATATTGATAATAATTATAATTATTTTTATTTCAATGTTAATCACATAATATTTGTAGTTTAAGATTTAGTACGTACACTATAACAAAATAAAGAAATAGTGGCGGAAACTAGCAAGTATTTATAGATGAGACGCCACTAAATCAAACTTATGTTTGTTTTGTTAGAATAGTTATTTGAGTTATTTATTGCATATTAAATGTTAGATTCCTTTAATTGAGCTTTCTTTTGTAATTAATATATATAATTTGATGTACTTTACTCAAATTATTTACATATTTTTTATTACAATTTTAGATTACTCTATGAAGTTTTAAAATAATTGATGCAATATAAACTAAGTAAGATATATCCACTACTTTCAATAATTACAATAAGTGATTCTAACCTATTACATATCCTGTGACAATTTTACCTCACTTTTGCACCTTAAAGATTGATACTCTCATCACTAAATTTATCACTAAGTTCACCCCTATGAACTTAGCAAGTAAAACCACAACACAAAATAGTTTTACTATCAAAATGCTCTCTTAAAATGGTTCCTTACGCGTACAAGTTAAGTGCTTAAACTCACAGTACAATAACTTATACAAGTCCCTCAATTAAATAGTTTATTTCGAGACTTGCTAACATAGGAAGCTCTATCACAATCCCACTAGAATAGCAATAAGATAAGTTGAACACAATATAATAACAAGTAATGTAAACATGACCTCTTGGCAACTGATCAATTAGAGTTTTAGTCCAATACAATATCCATGATCCAAGGGATTAGATGAGTAATCTGAATCGATCAAATCTCTAAAAAATGTTTCCCTAAGTGATATAATCTTCATTGATGGGTTAAATATAATTCTTATACTTAGTAAAACCCATAAATACAGTTCAACAAATTGCCAACACTTAAAATATGAAAATTGTCTTTAAACAGCTTGAGTGTTAGGGAAGTGGACAATTACCAATTTCATATTTTTCAATACTTTAAACTGAACTTTATACATTTTGATGCGAGTCTCAAGGCTCAATTTCAAGCACATGGATGTGATGGGCTTACACTACCACAAGGCCCAATAACAAGGTCAAAGACAAAACAAATAAAACCAAGATTTGATCAAAGACAATATGTGAAGATGGATATTTTCCATGAAACGAGGAATGATACATGCATGAAATGGATGAAATTTATTAAATTTCATTCACCAAAGCTACTGGTTTTTAAGTTTGGGGAATCAGCAGACTTGAGATGACTTTTTGGACGGGATCCAATCATTTTTTGGTCAAGATGTCTTCATGGCGTTCGAAGATCTATCTTTTAGCTTCGAAACACATTTTGAATCACTCGATGTTAAGTTCGGGAACTCAAGTTATTACTGTTTTAGTGAAGACCGCGTGAGTAGAATTTTTGAACGGGATTATGACGGGAATTACGAGTTTCGAGCTTTTAATTGGAGTTTAAGTCATATTGGGTTCGGGTTTTAGACTTAATTTTTATTATATATGAGCCCTATATTGCATTTATTAGCTCTTATTATTTTATTATTTCAATTTTTTTATAATTATTAAGTATTTTAAGATATTTACAAGTTTTATGTCAATAAAACAGTTTAGTTTAAAACTACTTATTTAAATTAATTAGAGTTCTAGTATACTTAAAGAGTTTTACTTAGATCTATTTACCTAGCCTATATAAAGGTCTTTTTATTGTACACAAATCAATTCATTATTATTCAACAACTTCTCTTTTGAATTAATAAATTCTCTTTGAGTTTTTTCTTTTCAAGAATTTCTCTTTAGTTTTCTTTTAGAAGACTTTTAAAAATATTTTCAAATTGTAGGGATCATCTTCAAACTTTTTCTTACCAAGTTTTCTTTCTTAGAAGGGAAATTAGAGTCGTTTGAAGGGGGATTGATAAGTGCCAAACTGTAACCCCCTTTACTCGGCCTAAAAGATTTGGCCAGATCTAGAGAGTCACTGTTGTAATTTCACCCTCAAGGAAACCATTTAAACATGAATACATTATAATTTATGATAAAATAATTAGTAAAACAAATCAACTTCTATTTTTGTAATGATTCTCAGAAGTTTATAAATTTGAACATAAAAATGTTTATTAAAATAATCTGAGAAAAACCTATTAGTGAAAATAAAAATATAACCAAAATATCCAAATCTTAAGTTCACATTTACATCACAATTTCCGAATAATATAAAAATCAAAAATAGTTTGAAAACCATAAAATAACCCATACTGAAAACAAACGAATAAAATCGAGAGATTCTCTAAGTATTAGGTCGCATAAGTCCAAGATATCTGTAAGAGAAACTGAGGGGAAATGAACTAAAAAGCCCAGTGTGTCTCTAAAGTGCAAACAAACACAATCACAATATCACAATAATTTTCTCAAAACATTTAAGTAAGCATACAACATGTCACAACTCAGATGTAATAAAATCACATACACAATGCAATGTAGTCAATCTCCAGCACACCAACACAGTGGAGAGGTTCCCTAGAACCCTTCCCCATCTAATCATCACTAATCGTAGTGGTTTTACTATCATCTGTTTAAAGGGGTGATAACCATGTTTTCCATCATACAATCCACCTCTTGTACACACAATAATATGATGCTCACAGGTATCGCAACTTAACGTAATCTCATGATATTAAATCAAGATTCACAGCTCAGTACACTTGATATTCATAATATCTGAAATCCGATAGATTGCATGAAAAATCAACATGCATTACACAACACAGAATAACACAGAATAAGGTCATATTGATAACACATCTCATAATAATATCACACAGGTAACACATCAACGAGTAATATCACACAACAAATATATAGCACAGACAGAGACATACCTCAAGCGGGCAGAAGCTCTAACGTCATGGAGAACGCCTCTCACGCTTAGATCTATCATCGGGTCTAGTTGAATTAGAACCTACAAGAATAAATTCTTCATTAACTCTATCATTATGTCACCTACTAAACACAACACTAAACCGAATAACGAATACTCACGTGTAACTATTGGAGCTTGTGTAGGGGCAATCAGTACAGGTGATGAAGGTAACTAATCGTTCTCATAATCGTAATCACCTACACATAAAATATCATAAGTCAAATACCTTATTCATTTTTTTCAGAAATTATTGAGTATAATAACTTGTAAATAGAAAACGGGGCTTTTGGGTTCGAATTTGACAAAACAGACTGCGAATTCGAAATTAAAACGTCGAAAAATGTCAAGTTAAGGTTTGTTCAAAAAAAGTCAACAGTGAAATACAAACTCAATGGTCAATGGAAGTCAACGATCAACGGTTAATTGGTCAGGTTAACGGTTCAGATTTGGGTTCGGGTTGGGCTCACGGTTTATGTCACAAATTAGGTTAAGGCTTTGGATTCACAAATTGGGTTTGGTTTGGGTTGCTTCAAGTGGGCTTAAGGTTTGGGCATTTGAGGTTTGAGCTTTGTTAGGTTCAATTAGGGTATTAAGTTTTGGCTTCTTTTGATGGCCCAATCTCACACTTAGTATAACCAAGTAAATTAGGGTTTTGAGATCCTTATGACGATGTCGATCGTAGATCCTCTACGAATGGTGACACGAAAGCTCGTCGAAAATGACACAAAAAGGGAAAAAAAGATCCCTTTCACATACCGACATTAAGATTGGCAACAAAAGGGACGAAGCTCGTGATGGAGGAGTGACGAGAACAGGTGACCGAACGATTTTTGACACCGTTCTCACCAACGATGATGATGATAGAGAGTTCGAAGGTCGGGGTGTGTTCGCGAGGTGGCAAGGATCACTGTGGTGACGGTGGTGCGACACATGGATGACAATGGGACAATCGTCGGAGATTAGTCGAAAACACGAGATGAGAGGGAGAGGAATTTCGGTTTGAAAAAAATGGAATTGAAAAGGTGTAAAACAAGGAAAAATAGGGTTTAAATACCAAGAAAAATGGGTAATTTATGCGGAGGGGTTTCAAAAAAATTAAGGTTCACTTAAGACCCTAAACTTTGCCTATTTCACAATTTAGTCCTTAAAATCTCAATTTGACCATAGAATTTTAATTGGAGTTTAATTTAGTCCCTAAATTTTCCTAAATTTATGCAATTAACCCTAAATTTTAGAAAAATCCAATTTAATCCTTAAATTTCACTAAAATAATAATTTAGTCATTAATCTCAAATTTAGGTTGTTACAAAAAGTAACATATTTTAATCTTCAGTATAATACGCTTTTGTATGATTATTCGATGTTAATGGTGAATTTTATACTCCTAATCCTTTAAATTAGTGTTCTTATGCATAATAGAACATTTGAGAGCAAAATGAGCGAAAAATCGAAAAATCGGAGCAACAACATGAGTTGACCCATTACACATGATTAATTTGCAAATTTGCATTCTAAACTGCGAAAAATGATGATTTTTAGGTTTTTTGGGCATTCTAATACATATATATAACAAAAATAAGAAGATAGGAGAGAGTCGTCAAAGAATATTTAAGAAAACAACTCAAAAAAACCATTGAAGCCTATTCTAAAATATATTTTCGTCAAGATGGAAGATTCTCAATTGATTTCTTAGGAGATTATCAGGAGTTTCTTTATTTCTTTTGGTCATATTGTCTCTTGGATGCTTTTACTTTCAAGCATGAACTAATTTTCTAAATATCTAGGGACATGAAACTTGTGATGAATTCTGTCGTTTGATTGTTATTTTACGCAATAGAGTCTTAGTTTCTTGTTCTCAATTATTTGTGTTTAATTCTTGGTTTAATATTTGTAGCTGATTAATCCATGTTTGATGTGCTTAAATTGGAGGTTGAATAAACCCTGTTTAAGAGTAGATATTACATAATTGAGTGGAGTTACATGTAATCTTAGACATAAAACGACATAAATCCACCAAATTAAAGTCAAATCTAATATGGAAATCCATAGTACGAGTTAATGCGATAATAGAGTTTTTTTTATAGAAAAAGAGGCATTTTAATGCCTAAATACTTTTATTTATCCTTTATGTTATACGGGATACATCATTTAGAAATAGATTACTAATGTAAATACAAGGAGTATCAAGAATATGAAGAACAACATTTGCGACAGCACAATTTCTAGCTAACCAGTCTGCCATTGCATTTCTATTTCTTCTAATAAACTGCAGCTCAAAACTTTCAAACACCCTACTAAATTGACAATGCCTTTCACAATAGGCTTTGTAGGTGCTCTTTTTAGGCAATCTTTGACCATTTCTAACATCGTATTACAGTCGCTCTCCAAGATGACTTTAGCGAATCCTTTGAGGTATACAACTTGGAGACACTACAGGAAAACAGTTTTTTAGCGGCGCTTTTTTAGGTCTATAGCGGCGCTTTCTAAATCGCCGTAAAAAATGCCGCTAAAGATAACGCCGCAAAAAATAGCGGCGTTTATGCGAAAAAGCGCCGCTGAAGGCCATGTTTAATTCACATAGAACCCGAATTTCAGCATTTTTCCTGTAAATATAAAATCCAACCAATGCAAATCCAACCAATAACTTCAAATCTTAAAGGTAAATGATAAATGATAGAAATATACATATGATTTAAATTAATAAATCAATGAAAAATAAATTTCAAATGTAATATATTCTTTTCAAATAAAAAAACAAAAGTCTAAGAGGACGGATTCTGCTGAAACATTTTCATCATATTTTGAAGCTGTAGCTGCAATTCGTCATACTTTCTTGTAGCCTCTGCTTCCTTCGCTTGCCTCGCTGCTGCGTCCGCTTGCCTCGCTGCTGCCTCCGCTTGCCTCGCTGCTGCCTCCACTTTAAGTTGTATGTGGAGTTCTTCATATTTTTTTTGAGACTCTGCTTCTCTCACTGCAACCTCCTCTTTAAGTTTTAGATGGAGTTCATCATATTTTTTTTGAGCCTCTGCTTCTCTCATTGCAGCCTCCTCTTTAAGTTGAGCAATTTGCTCAACTGTGCTCGCTTGTACCTGAGCCAATTGATCTTTTAACCTCTGAACTTCAGCTTGATCTTGACTCCTCGAAGGCATGTATCTCTGCGAGTTGGATCCAAAATATCGGGATGGGCTAACAAAAGATCCTTGAAATCGAACCCGACCATACTTTTCATGACCCAAAACTTCAGTAATAACTTGGTTATCAATGTCCTCTAGATTAACCGAACTATCACTTGAAGCCATCGCTTCATACTCCGCCTTCTTATCTTTTAATTTATCCTAATAAGTCAATCAAAAAGTTAGAAACGAAATATATAATCAAACAAATGCAACATAACTTGACATTATTTGTATTATAAACGACAAATTAAACTATTATAATTAAATATGATAAATATTTAAAATAATTCAAATTTTATTAAGTTAATATACCATAATTTCTGCAGCTTCAGAAGTCATAGGAGATCCATCTTTTTTTCTATGTATAATGTCAAAAAGCTGAAGTCGTCCAATTTTTTGACCTGACGATTGTTCCTACATTATAGTAGGAAAAATATTAATTAGTAGAAAGTAGTTAATATTTGACACAATAAATAAACTCAAAATATCTCATCAGCAGCTACACAAGCAAAACTTTTTGATCCAGCTGTGTGCGTGAATTTTTGTTTTTGCCTACTTGTATTTCCAACACGCTCACGATCCTACATTAATTATTATTACGTATATAATAAATATTATAAACCAAAATAATTATAAGCGTTTTGTAGTACATAATACCTCTCCTTTCTTTGAGCTCCAAAATCTAACTTCTTCTTCCCATTGATACCTCAGCATTCCCGGCGGAACATTTTTCAATTTATCTTCGAGACTCATATTATTCTTAAAATAATTTTTCTTTATAGAACTTTTATGGTCTCTCCATTTCTTTCCTAATGATTTCTTTATATAATTATCTGAGAGCTCTAAAACAAATCTTTCCTGCAAATAACACAAGTTTAGAAAGTAAATATAAATTAAAATAAATCAAAGTATTATAAATTATATGCACTTTATTACCTTAATATTAACGAGAGCTTGATTTTTATTACTATCAGGCATATGATGCCATGACTCGTAGTTGATTGGCAACAAACTGCCATTTCGTGCTACTATGCCCAAGTATCCTCCCAGAAGTCGAGCTTCTGATCCAACAGACTGATCATGACTATTTGCAGATACTTTGACACGCTCCTCAGGATTTAGGCTGTATAAATCCTTTAATACGGTACGTCCTCGAGTTCTGCACCCCTCAGAATATTCAACTAAAAAAATTGTATATGTTAATATTAGAATTTGAAACGAAAATAAAAAAAGAAAAGTAAACATGCATGAAAATTATACCTAACATACCTTCAATTTCTACAGTTTCTGGAACATTCGAAGATCCAATGCCAGTCTGTTGTTCACTATTTGTTCCTTCCGAATTTGGAGAATTTTGGATAATACTTAGCTCTCGAAATTTTCTTCTAGGCATATTATCTGCAATACGCATAAAATAGTTAGAATATTAGTAACTAATTACAACAATAATAGTAATGGATATATTTAACAAGATCAAGATTTAAATTATAATATACATATTATTAAAAAAACGTAAAATCTTACTACATTATGATTCGTAAATATCTTCATCCACATCCTGGCGAACCCATTGTGATTGTGTACTAGTACTAGGAATAGTTTCATTTAAGTCTTGTTCTGGAAAAGGCAAAGTTTCTGATCTTTCGTCCATGTCATCTCTACTCCCACTGCCCATGTCAAACAAGTCTCTAGGGGTGTTACGAAGTACAACGTACCAACCCTCATCAGTTGGATCTCTTGAGTAAAAAACTTGTTTGACTTGAGAAGAAAATACATACGGCTCGTCCATCAATTGTTGCCCAGTGTGAATTAATCGAGAGAAGTTCACCATTGTAAAACCAAATTGATCTTTTCTAATTCCTCGAGCAGTATTAACATCAGCCCAATCACATCGAAATAAAACAACCTTCCATTTTCCATAGTAATCCAACTCAATAATGTCCAAAAGAAGTCCGTAATACTCCACATTTCCTTCAATAGGATTATTGTCCTTAGCACTAGCATAGCTTGTAATTGAAGAATTAACAACTATTCTAGAATTTTGAGTTCTCCTTAATCTTTCGCGAGATTTTGTATGAAACCTGAATCCATTAATCAAGAAGGCATTATATCTTTTTACTACTCTATTAGGACCTTGGGAAAGCCATTTAACTTCTTCACTGACGTCCTTCCCACTCCAAACCTATCGAATTGAAAGTAAATTGATTAATTATAATGTTATACGAAAACATTATTATTTATCATTGAAAGCTTCAGTTGCATACCATCTGCCCTAACCATTCATGAAAAGATTCTGTGAATAACTTATGAATCTCTCGATGTTGTAATCTTCGGGAGCGTGAACGAGATCTCAAGAGTTGTTTATACTCACTATGTTAAAAAGTTAATAAATTAGTTAGCAAAAAAAATAAACAGATGAAAAGGATGAATATTTATGAAATTCTAAAACTTACTTGCGTAATGGTTCAATTGAATCGTGGTGAAAAAGAACATATCGATGTGCTTGTACCCAAGATATATCATCTAAGTGTGCGATTTCAACTTTCCCGATTGGTTGTCCACAAGTTTGAAATAGATAAGTTTCAGCTAAGCTATGATCATTATTGAGCCTAGCATTTCTACTTGGTCTATTCAATCTTGTTTCAACATGTTCTAAATATCTAGAGCAGAGAGTCATACACTCCTCAGCTAAGTAACCTTCAGCAATTGATCCTTCTGGATAACGCTTATTACGACAATAAGACTTCAATTTGCATAGAAACCTAAACACGATATCCAACATTATCAAAAAGTGTAACTAAAGATATATTAATCAATGAATGAAAGCTTTGCAAATTAATTAGCACCTCTCTATAGGATACATCCACCGATAGAATAACCGGTCCACCAACTTTTGCTTCATGAGGGAGATGGATTAACAAGTGCACCATAATAGTGAAGAATGAAGGTGGAAAGATCTTCTCCAAGTTGCATAACGTCAAGGTGACTCGATCTTGTACTTTCTCAAGTTCTTCAACATCCAAAACTTTGCCACAAATAACTTTCATTATATTGGACAGTTCAATTATACAAGACATCACCTTTTTTGACATACAACACCGCAAAGCAACTGGTAGTAAATCTTGCATCAAGATGTGATAATCATGTGATTTTAAGGAATATAGTCTTCGATCTTTAAGACTCACACATCGAGATATATTTGATGCATACGCATCTGGGACCTTTACATCCTTCAACACTGTGCAGAACAATTCTTTTTCTTTCTTCGACATTGTAAAAATAGAAGGCGGCAACCGACATTTTCCATTCGGAAGTAATTGGGGGTAAAGATCATGCCGAATTCCCATATCAACTAGATCAAGTCGACTCTTAAGATTGTCTTTCGATTTTCCATCGACATGGAGAATTGTCCCGATTATGTTCTCGCAAACATTCTTTTCAATATGCATGACATCAAGATTGTGTCTCAAAATATGATGCTCCCAATAAGGCAAATAAAAAAAATACTTCTTTTTTTCCACAACTCCGCCTCATTAGGATCATCCTCTTCATCAGATTCATCATCACTCTCCCGATCGACATCGCCAACATATGCCTCCCTCGGCCTTCTGTTTCTTTGCGTGTTGGATGGTTGATTCATCTTCCCATAACTGAAATCTACATCTTTCAACATGAATAAGATTTCAGATCCAATGGTCTGCTCAGGAGCTTCTCTCAACTCTTCAGTACCATCAAATTGAGTTCTTTGAAATCTAAATCTATGATTTCTATCTAACCACCGACGATGCCCCATATAAGAGAACTTCTTCCCATTATATAACCACTTTGAACATGTTTGCGCTACACAACAAGGACAAGCGTAATGTCCTTTGGTACTCCAACCAGATAAATTGGCATAAGCTGGGAAGTCATTAATAGTCCACAACAGAGCTGCACGTCAATAAAAATTCTCCTTTTTGGAAACATCATATGTTTCAACACCGACCCACAACTGTTTCAACTCTTCAATAAGTGGCTGCATATAAATATCAATATCATTCCCGGGACATTTCTCTCCAGGGATAATCATAGATAAGATAAAAGAAGATTGCTTCATGCAAATCCACGGAGGCAAATTGTAAGGAACAAGCACTACAGGCCAAGTACTGTACGAAGTACTCATGAGTTTAAATGGATTAAATCCATCAGATGCTAGCCCAAGCCTCACATTCCGAGGATCACTTGCAAAACTTGGAAATTTATTATCAAATGATTTCCAAGCTAAAGAATCCGCGGGATGCCTTAATAATCCATCATCGGTTCGTTCATCATGATGCCACCTCATAGACTCGACCGTCTTTGACGACATGAAAAGCCTTTGAAGCCTTGGTATTAGTGGAAAATATCGTAGAATCTTCATTGGCTTCTTTCTTGGCTGTGCCTCACCTTGATCCTCATTCACATTTTCTGCATTCTTATTCATCCAACGAGACGTACCGCAAACATGACAAGACTGTTGGCTTCTCCGATCACCCCAATACAACATGCAGTCATTTGGGTAACTATGAATTTTTTCATACCCAAGGCCTAAATCCTTTATCAGTTTCTTCATATCTTTGCATGAATGAGGGATTTTTGCAAACGGAAATATCTCTGCCAAAAGCTCTAACAGCAGCGTAAAAGAGTTTTCGGTCTACCCTCCCAAACATTTTAAGTGAAAAAGACGAATGCAAAAAGACAATTTTGAGAATTTTGATCCCTCATAGAGTTCTTCATTCATTTCATTAAGTAACTTGTAGAACTTCGCCGCTTCTCCATTTGGCTCTTCATCAGGTGCACTTGTTCCTGTTTCGTTAAAAGCATTATCACCAATATCACAATCATCGGATGCAATAAATTCAGATGGAAATGATTGCAAACCATGATTGTGCATATTAAATGCATCCCGCAACATACCTTCCATGTCATCTTCTCTAGCATACTGATGATCAGCATAATAAGGATAACTTGGATTAATTGTTGAAGAGGTTCTACTAGGTGTACACTCTCCATGAAAAATCCATTTTTTATACCCCCGAATAAAGCCATCAACAACTAGATGTTCGTAGACAACTTCACGAATATGCCAATTGATGTTGCCACATTTCTTACACGGGCAAAGAATCATATTCTCTTCGCTTGCATTTTGAAATTCAAAATTTAGAAAAGTTTGCACTCCATTCCGATAGTCGTTGGTTACCCTTGACAATTGCATCCAACTCTTATCCATTTCGTAGTTCTTGAAGTCTAAAGTTGAGAATAAATTATGGTTACTTAAGTGTTATAAATTCATTTAAATTTAAAAATATATATTGGTGACAACATTATACTTTAAATCCTTTATATTTGTGACAACATTTTACTTAAATATTTGGGCTATTTTTATTAATTAAATAATTAAATATAATTAAAAATTTAATATAATTATTTACCTTAATATAATTAAATAATTATAATTTAATATATACCATAATTTAATATAATTAAATAATTAAATCTTTTAACTTAATATAATTCGTTACTTTAATATAATTAAATAATTAAATCTTTTAACTTAATATAATTATTTACTTTAATATAATTAAATAATTAAATCTTTAATTTAATATAATTATTTACTTTAATATAATTAAATAATTAAATCTTTTAACTTAATATAATCATTTACTTTAATATAATTAAATAATTAAATCTTTTAACTTAAATATTTAATTAATCGATAGTGTTTATAATTAAATACATAATTAAACATGATTAAATAATTTAATATAATTATTTAGTTTAATATAATTAAATAATTATATAGATATAATTATTTAATTTAATATAATTATTTACTTTAATATAATTAAATAATTAAATCTTTTAACTTAATATAATCATTTACTTTAATATAATTAAATAATTAAATCTTTTAACTTAAATATTTAATTAATCGATAGTGTTTATAATTAAATACATAATTAAACATGATTAAATAATTTAATATAATTATTTAGTTTAATATAATTAAATAATTATATCTTTTAAATTAATATAATTATTTAATTTAATATAATTATTTACTTTAATATAATTAAATAATTAAATCTTTTAATTTAATATAATCATTTACTTTAATATAATTAAATAATTAAATCTTTTAACTTAAATATTTAATTAATCGATAGTGTTTATAATTAAATACATAATTAAACATGATTAAATAATTTAATATAATTATTTAGTTTAATATAATTAAATAATTATATCTTTTAAATTAATATACTTATTTACTTTAATATAATTAAATAATTAAATATTTAATTTAATATAATTATTTACTTTAATATAATTAAATAATTAAATCTTTTAACTTAAATATTTAATTAATCGATAGTGTTTATAATTAAATACATAATTAAACATGATTAAATAATTTAATATAATTATTTAGTTTAATATAATTAAATAATTATAATCAAGCTGATATAATCAAACTGCATACCAACAAAATGTCAAAGTGGATTTCCTTTAAATCCTTGCACCAGAGGACCCTTAATTGAGCAAAGGCCTCGGACACTTTCTTATGACAAACAAGAAATTTAAGGGTGGAATTCAGGTTTAGACAATACATATCCATTGCTCATTTGAAATTTCAGCTAAAAAAAAAGCGGAGATGAGGGAAAGCCAAATCAAGTTCTTTAAAAAATCTTAACTAACATAACATCGGTAACAACTTCACTCTTAACTTAGTTTCAAGAACTATTCACCATTTACTCTTATTAGCTCTCTTTCTTGTTTTCTTCTTCAATAAAATCAAAAATGGGAAAACCCCATTCCTATAACAAGCTCAAATTTATGTACTACTTAAAAATCTATTCAAATTGAAGTCAATTACCAACCGCTCTTGAGATCGAATCAATACCTTGCCCCGTAAACAAATAAACTCGGTTCCTCCATCAAATTAATATTTTTTGAATATCATAAAATAAAAACATTTCTAATAAACATATGTTAATCCATTTTTCTTTTACATAACAAAGTCAACCTTGCGCGATCTGTCGTTTCAGTCACTAATTACACATTTCAGGCATCTACAACTCAAACAATCAAACTAAAACTAAATAAAAACAGGTCTCACACACACCACACACTAAAGACTTGAACTCCGGATTCTTTTAAAACAAGAGCAGAAACAGAGAGCGAGAGCAGAAAGAGTACTGTTTGGCAATGGAGAAACATAATGGATAAATAAGATACACTTATATGAATAAAAATCTAACTGACAAACATAATGGATTCTAGAAAAAAAAACATTGGAACTAAGAAAATAATAAATATTAATTAAACACCGTGAAAGCTTTACCTGTCCAGTGCCAAATCAGAAAAGAAAACGTCCCTCCAAAAGCTTGAAAAATAGTCTGCTGCAAAGGACGATTCACAAAACCAGGGATGGTCTAAACAAAAACCTTAATTTCAGCTTCTAAAACAAACATAAAAAACAAAAAGGCAAACCCATCTTGAGTTTCGAATTGAGTAGAAAAAAGAACAACACTAGAGGGCAGAGGCAACTTAATGTACTTGCATAGAACATAGGCAACTTAATGACTGAATAACAAAACTAACTAACATTTTCTTGAAGCTTACATGAATATCCATTCCAAACAAACCTTGGAAATCAGATCAAAGACAAGCTGGTTTTGATATATTCTAAGGCATTCGTTAACCAAGCATACCATTTACTCTTGTCCTCAATGATCATAACATTTTCATTACTATACATTTTTGAGTAATCCTATAAACAAATTAAATCATAGCATTAGATAGAAATATAAAAGGATTTGATATATTCAATCAACTATAGCAGTAAGAGCAGAACAAGGGTTGAAAATAAGGGTGGCATAGTGGTGTTGCATCCACTATTTTGCAGTTGTGGGACTGTCATCCACTGGTAAAGACCTCAATAGAAGTGTGAAAAAATTTCACATCAATAGCAGCTATAACGGCCTGCTATTCTAGGGATGAGCATTTGGTTATCTAGGTTGGTTCAGTCTATTATTTTAATTTAACAGACACTAATCTATAATAACCAAATTGACTGACTTAATTTGCCATAACCGACTATAGCAGTAAGAGCAGAACAAGGGTTTAAAATTCAATCAACTATAGCAGTAAGAGCAGAACAAGGGTTTAAAATTTTCCAGTCCTAACATTCATAAAAGTGAAATTAAACCAGCATAGATGTAACGAAACTTTGGTTAATTACCCCGTTGACTTTCTTTAAAGTTTTAAAATTCACAAAAACTGAAGGCGTCATGCAAACTATAGTATTATGCAGTAAAGAGAAATAAATGTAAAACAAATGGTCTCCAATCAGTATATATATTTAATAAAAACACACAAAATTAAGTAGTAATCGTAAAGAACACAAATAAAAATCAATACCCATAACAATTAATCCTAAACCCAAAAAATCCAAGGAGGTTGAAGCCTAAATCGAAGAATACCTTAGTGAATCTGAAAGAGGGAGGCAGAACGGTAAGATCGAAAGGAGAATGAACGGGGAGACTAGAAAGAATCTGAGCGATGAGAACTGAGGTGAATGAGTCACCGGTGCCGGTGCCAGTGCCACCGCTTGCTTTGACAGTGAGAACAAACTAGAAAGAGACTCCGAACTATTGATCGTGGTGGTTTTAGGGGAAGGGATTTTCGTATAGCATTTTTTAGTAGATAATAATTTGGGTTTAGTTATAGATATTTTAATATTTAGTGACGCTTATTAGAAAAGCGCCGCTAATGACCTGACCTTTAGCGGCGCTTTATATATAAGTGCCGCTAATGACCCGAACTTTAGCGGCACTTGAGGAAAAGCGCCGCTAATGACCCGACCTTTTAGCGGCGCTTGAATGAAAACGCCGATAAATGATCCTACCTTTAGCGGCGCTTTCACTCAAGCGCCGCTAATGACCCGACCTTTTCGTGGCGCTTCAGGGAAAGCGCTGCTAATGATCATACCTTTAGTGGCGCTTGAGTTAAAGCGCCGCTAATTACTTGGCCTTTAGCGGCGCTTGACGGAAAGCGCCGCTAATTACCCTACCTTTAGCGGCGCATTAGAGAAAGCGCCGCTAATGACTTGAACTTTAGCGGCGCTTGTGATAAAGCGCCGCTAATGACCCCACCTTTAGCGGGGCTTGTGGGTAAAGCGCCGCTAATGACCCCACCTTTAGCGACGCTTTTGTTAAGCGCCGCTAATGCTTTACCTTTTGCGGTGCATTAAGAAAAGCGCCGCTAATGTTTTACCTTTTGCGGCGCTTTGTTTCCAGACGCCACGAAAAGTGCCGCTAATGACCTGTTTTGCTGTGGTGAGACCATGGAATATTCCCCACAGTTTCAAGAGTAACGTCATTCCTCTGCCAATAAATCATTGATAACCCACAATTCACTGCCCGTTAGAATCACGCAAAACACCAACAACCGCTATCCATTTCGTATCCTTCCTAGTAGCACTATCGGAATTGATCTTAATCCACCTAGGACTAGGTGGCTGCCAACTATTTCTATCCAAGCTTACAGGTGTCGAGCTACTTTGACTATTCTTAACTACGTAAATATTAGTAGCCATGCATGCTATTGCCTTCACAATAGCGTCAATGGATCCCATGCGTTGCTGGAAACTAAATTCATTATGCTGTTTCCATTTAAGCTAGCAAGTGACAACAAAGCATATTACATCCTCCACTCCCAACATCCGCGTTCGAACCTTGCCACGTAGATTACTCATCAACCAATCCTCCAACTCTATATTAAAAAACATATGGGAATGTTCTTGAGACACCAATTTTAGCTAAATTCTTTTAGCCAAATTACAGTCCCTTAACACATGAGAAAGAGTTTCAGTAGCAGCCCCACACAGTGCACATCCAGCATCTACCGTAAGTCCTCTCCATGCTCTCTCACTGTTCATAAGAAGTCGTTTACTCTGAACTAACCAAAGAAAATGCTTAATTTTAGGCTGTAAAGAACCCTTCCATATGTAGTTCTAACTGTTATCCTTCAAAGACAACTCCTCCTGTACAAGTTTATGGTAAACAGATTTAACTTTGAAACTCCTATTAGAATTAAGCTTCCGAGAACACATATAATCTCCAAACGTATCATTAGAAGGGAAACATGCTCTAATATGCTCCAACACATCAAAAAGAAAGAGTTACCGCAAAAGCAATCAGTTTCAACCACCATCGTAGCTCACAAATTCAACTACCTTCGCATTAGAGGAAATGTTATTTCCAAGCAGTAAGTAATTTTCCAACTTCCCTAAGTTATGGACCCAATCATCCGGAAGAAAATTTACACACCTACCATTCCCAATACGCCACCTGATTCTATCTCTGAACCTGTCCCGCACTTTAACTATGGACCCGCCATACGTAAGAGTAGCTTGGCTTCGCAATGCTAATGGGGAAAATATCAGTCATTTTACATTTAGCTCGAAGTAAACGCACCCAAAAAGTATCCAATTTTGTCACTAATTGCAAGGCTATTTTCATCAAAAAAGAAGTATTTTGGGGAACTAACCTTTTTAGCCTAAGGTCGCCCTCTAAGTGTAGTTTGCAACAAGTTTCCCAGCTCACTAATAACACTTTCTTGTTATTTTTAGTCGAACCCCAAACAAAATGTCTCATTATCTACTCAATTCGCTCACAGGCCCCGACCAAAATCATTGAAGATTGCATGAAATACCCCGGTATGGTTAACAAAACTGATTTAGCCAACATCGTTCTTCTAGCTAGCGATAGTAACTTAGCATCATAGCCATTAAGTTTGCTCTGAACCTTATCAATGATGAATTGAAACGTGCTCTGCTTAACTCTAGAATGAAAGAGTGGAACACCGAGATAAACCCTCAAATCATCCATTTATTGAAACCCCAACACACTCCCAATATGACTCATTTCAATCAACTTCATGTTATGGGAAAATAAAAGTTTGGATTTACTAGCACTAACTCGATATCCAGAGTACAAACAAAATTGCTCCAGAACTTTTTGCATGGTCTTAACATTTTCCAAACTCGTTTCTCCGAACATAACCAAATCGTCAGCAAAAAAGAGGTATGACAATGACGGGCCTCCCCTTCCCAACACGATAGGTTTCCATCTTCCACTCTCTACTGACTCAGTGATAACATGCTCCAAACACTCTATGGTAAGAACAAACAAATAAGGAGAAATAGGATCTCCTTGCCGAATACCTTTGGTCGATGAGAAGTCCTTCGTAAATCTTCCATTCCATAGCACTTGCAAAGTTGAGGTTGTCACACATTGCATGATAAGACGAACCAATTTGTTAAGGAATTTAGCATCCTTCAAAGAATCTTCAATGAAGTCCCATTGTAGTCGATCGTAAGCCTTATCCATATCTATTTTAATGTCCATCCAACCTTTCCTCCCTTTCTTAGTCCTCATTGAATGGATTGCCTCCTGGACAATAATCACGTTATCCATGATATGGCAACCTCCGACAAAGCTCGTTTGATGTTCTGCAATCAAATGAGGCATTAGAGGTTTCAACCGATTAAAAATGACTTTAGTAAGTACCTTATACGGAACAGTGTAGAGGCTGATCAGGCGAAACAGCGAAACAAACACAAGACCAGGGACCTTCGAAATGAATAATAGGGGTTTTAATTAGAAAGAAATTTCAATTAATCAACCTAGAGTTAGTTGCTTTTATTCTTGAAAGAGATAATAACATAATTTAGGAATTTTTACTGATCAAGATACTAAGGAAATAAATTGCGTAATTTAGATTGATAATGATAGATGAAATCTAGGTGAAATCTTTCTTGGGTATTGTTTCGCTTATTGGTTATTACTCGATTATTTTTCTGATTTGTTCTTTGTCGTGTTTGTTAATTAATTAATTAATTAATTTTAGTTTTTAATCAATCACTCAAATTATTCTGTTAAATGGTAGAAAGACAGTAATTACTAGTACTTTTAGTCTTCGTTGGAACGATATCTTTGCTCACCGTAATAATAATATTAATTGATAGGTGCATTTACCTTTGTCAAATTTTTTGTTAGTTCCCAACACATCAAGTTTTTGGCATTATTTTCGAGAACTAAAATATTAGGAAAACTATACTATTAATTAAATGGAGTATTGTCAGACCGATTATTGCTGAAAATAATTTTGAGATTAAGTCAAATACAATTTAGATGCTGCAACAGTATATTTAATTTGATGGGTTACAAGATGAAGATCCGAATGCTTATTTAGCTAATTTTCTAGAGATCTGAGACACTTTCAAGATTAATGGCGTTACTAATAATGTCATATGCTTACGGTTGTTCCTATTTCCATTGAGGAGTAAGGCAAAATAGTGATTGAATTCACTTCCTCGAGGTTCAATCACTACTTGGGCTCAAATGATAAAGAAGTTTTTGTTAAAATATTTTCCACCAGCTATCTTTGGGATTTCTGAGTAGAAGTAAGTCGTGACCACTAGAATCTAAATTCCAGAACAGACCCGCAGACAGTGTGGCTAGCGTTCATAATATACCTAGTTTGATATGTGGGTATTGTAAGAGGAGCCATACAGGTGAGTGTCGCAAGATGAAAGGGGCATGTTATCGATGCGGAAGTGCATTTCACTTTCTGAGAAACTGCCCGATGAGATCTGAAGTAAAGGAGGAACAGAGTGTAAAACCTCCTGCTACACCACAAAAGAATATACGCCTAGGACAGAGTAGCGGCACAGGTGGAAATCGTGAAGATAAAAAAGTTACTGTAGCCAGATCTAAGACTCGAGCACTTGCACGGACTTATGCTATCCGAGCTCGAGAAGATGCTACCGCTTCTGATGTTGTGACTGGTATATTCTATCTCTTTAATGATATTGTGTGTGCTTTTATTGACCCGGGATCGACTCATTCATATATTTGTACTGCATTAGTTACTGAAAAAAATTACCTATTGAGTCGACTGAGTTTGATGTACAAGTCACAAACCTATTGAGTCATAGTGTCATTGTTAATTTGATATATCGTAGATGTCCACTGAGAATTCGGGACTGTAAGTTCCCTACTGATTTGATGTTGTTACCATTTACTGAGTTCGATGTAATTTTGGGAATGGATTGGTTAACTGAGCATGATGCAGTGGTTAATTGTAAATGAAGACAGATCGATTTGAAATGGTCGATGGGAGAAGTAATCACAATTGAGTCTAGGAAGTTAAGCAGTGGCACCAGAATAATCTCATCATTATCAGCACAGAAGATGGTTTGTAAAGGTTGTAAAGCATTTTTAGCTTATATACTTGATACTCAGAGTACCGAAACAGAGTTAGAACAGGTACTGATTATTAAAGAATTTACAGATGTGTTTCCAGAGGAATTACCGGGTTTACCACCAGTCAGAGAAGTAGAATTCTGTATTGACTTATTACCTAAAACTGCACTGATCTCGATTCCACCATAGGATGACACCACTGAATTGAAAGAGTTGAAGGCATAGTTACAAGAGTTGTTGGATAGGGGCTTTGTTAGACCAAGCATATCGCCTTGGGGCGTACCAGTTTTGTTTGTAAAGAAGAAGGATGGATCGATGAGAATGTGCATAGACTACAGATAGTTGAACAAGGTAACAATCAAGAACAAATATCCGTTACCTCGTATTGATGAGTTGTTTGATCAGTTGAGAGGAGTGACCGTCTTTTCTAAAATAGATCTCCGATTGGGTTATTATCAGATGCGAGTAAAAGATAGTGATGTGTAGAAAACCGCATTCAGAACTCGATACGGGCACTATGAGTTTTTGGTAATGCCATTCGGATTAACTAACGTTCTGGCAGCGTTTATGGATTTGATGAATCGAGTTTTTAAATCTCAGCTGAATAGATTTTTAATGGTGTTTATTGATGATATATTAATTTATTCCAAGTCAGAGACAGAACATGTTCAACATCTGAGGGAAGTTTTGCAAATAATGCGAGAAAAACAACTGTATGCTAAGTTAAGCAAGTACGAATTCTAGCTCTAGAAAGTGGGATTTCTAGACCATGTGGTATCATCAGAAGGAATTCAAGTGGATCCGAGTAAAGTGTCGGTTACTCGATTGAAAGATACCTTTGAATGTTTCTGAGGTACGTAATTTTTTAGGATTAGCAGGCAATTATCGTTGATTCGTGAAAAATTTCTCCATCATAGCCTTGCCGATGATGAAACTGCTACAGAAGAATATTCAGTTTGTGTGGTCGGAAAGGTGTCAGCAGAGTTTTGAGCAACTGAAGAAATTGTTGACTGAAGCTCCAGTATTGACGTAGCCTGAAACAGATAAAGAGTTTGTTGTGTATAGTGATGCATCTCTAAATGGCTTGGGTTGTGTATTCATGCAAACAGGACAGGTAATAGCTTATACCTCCCTAAAATTAAAACCGCATGATCGAAATTATCCGACCCACGACTTAGAGTTAGTTGCCATTGTATTTGCTTTGAAAATCTGGCGACATTATTTATACGGGGAGAAGTGTCACATATTCACAGATAATAAAAGTTTAAGGTATCTGATGACTCAGAAGGAACTGAATTTGAGGCAACGCCGGTGGTTAGAATTATTGAAAGACTATGATTTAATAATTGAATACCATCTAGGAAAAGCTAATGTTGTTGATGATGCTTTGAGCTGGAAATCGTTATTTGCTTTGAGAGCAATGAATGCTCATTTGTCACTTGTAGGTGATGGTTCTGTTACAGTAGAACTTCAGACGAAACCATTATTCTTACAGCGGATATGAGAGTTATAGGAGGATGACTTGAAGTTGAAGGCTTGAAAAGAACTGATGCAAAATGATGCAACAACTGAATTTACTAGAGATAATGATGGTATGTTGTACTTTCGGGGCAGAACATGCGTTCTTGATAATTCTGATTTAAGACAGGATATTTTGTTAGAGGCTCACAGCAGTACTTACTCCATTCATCTTGGCAGTGTAAAAATGTACAACGACTTGAAGAAGATGTATTGATGGTCAAGTATGAAACGAGAAGTCTTAGAGTTCGTGACTAGATGTTTGGTGTGTCAACAAGTAAAGGCTGAACACCAGGTACTGTCTAGACTGTTGCAACCTATTAGTATTCTTGAGTGGAAATGAGAACAGGTCACCATGGATTTCGTTATTGGATTACCGACAACACCGAGGAAGAAAGACTCGATCTGGGTTATAGTGGATAGATTGATGAAATCGGCTCACTTAATTCCTATTCAAGTGGACTTTCCACTAGAGAAGTTGGCGGAATTGCATGTATCTGAGATAGATTACATGGAGTACCAGCATCTATTATCTTTGGTAAAGATCTCCGTTTTACTTCGAGGTTTTGGGGTAAGTTGCATGAAGTCTTGGGCACCTGATTAAATTCCAGTACTGCATATCATTCGTAGACAGATGGCCAGTTGGAAAGAGTGATACAGATACTTGAAGATATGCTACGATGTTGTATACTTGAATTTGAGGGTAGTTGGGAAAGATATTTGCCATTGGTGGAGTTTGCATATAACAACAGCTATCAGACTAGTATTAAAATGGCTCCGTTCGAAGCATTATACGGTAGGAAATGCAGAATGCCCTTATATTGGTCAAAGTTGAGTGAAAATAAGTTAGTTGGAGCCAACTTGATTCATGAGACCGAAGACAAGGTATGAGTAATCCGCAACTGCTTGAAAGCAGCATCCGACTGACAGAAGTCTTATGCTGATCTTAAAAGGAAAGATATAGAGTTTGTAGTGAGAGATCGAGTTTTCTTGCGAGTTTCACCTTGAAAGAAAGTATTAATGTTTGGAAGAAAAAGGAAGCTAAGCCCTCGATTTATTAGGTCGTATGAGATTATTGAATGGGTTAGTCCAGTGGCATATAAGTTAACTTTACCGCCAGAATTAGAGAAGATTCATAATGTGTTTCACGTTTCGATGCTGAGACGGTACAGGGTGGATCCTTCACATGTGATTTCGCCCTGTGAGGTTGAAATACAACCAGATTTGTCGTATTCCGAAGAACCGATTAAGATTCTGGCTCGTGAAGTAAAAGAACTGCGAAACAAAAGAGTACCATTAGTAAAGTTATGTGGAATCGACACAGACTTGAAGAAGCTACTTGGGAAACAAAGGCTTCAATGAAATCATAATACCCTACTCTGTTCACTGGTAAGAAATTTCGGGACAAAATTTTCCTAAGGGGGAGAGTTGTAACAGCCCGATTTTCAATGGTGTCGAAAACAGTGGTTTTGGGACCACAACTTTGATGAGTCGAGTCATAAAATTTTTCATTTTAAATATTTTTGGTGATATATGCATCGTATGCATTATGATTCGAAAATATCATTGATTAAATAGTTAATTGAATAGAAAGGACTAAACTGTAAAAAGGATAAAAGCATAGATGTTTAATTAGAAGGACCAAATGAATAAATTAACTAAGGGAGTATTAGTTAGTGGATTGGTATAATTTATATTAAGTATGAATAAATTTAATTAAGGTTAAAAAAATGGTTAATTAAAGCTTAATGATGAAAGTCTTAATATTTATAAAATTGCCATTGACTATATATATGAATTAAAATAGAAAAAAATGAAGAAATTCCTTACTTCCTCATCTTCTCCACGACAAAGAAAAGAAAAACTAGGGTTTATACATTCAATTTTTGAGCTTTGATTTGAGTAAGTAAACCATGATCGTTTTTAGTTATTTTTATATTTTTGAGTCCGTATTAGCTTAATCTAGCTTATGCAGGGACTAATTTGTGAATCTGTCAAATGTTAGAAAACTTGCCATTGTCGAAATTGCTTGTTCTTGGAAGCTTTTGGTATATTTGAATGTTTGATACTTGGGTTAAATCTTTTTGTAAGTTATTTTTGATAAAATTAGGGTTTAAGGATAAATATGTTAAAATGGTGAAATTATTATACTTGGTGTGAAATAAATGGATTTGTATGGACTTTTATGAGGGCTATGAATGTTTGGCTGGTATAGTTTAAGGAAGGAATGGTATTTTGCATGTTTTATGTTGAAAAGACTTGATTGAATAAAAGGAAACTATTAGGGGTAAAATTGTAATTTTCCCCAAAAGGACTAAATGGTGTTGAATGACTAAATTATGTAATTTAATGTGTGAATTGAATGATTTGTGAATATAGTCTACAACCAAGCCACTGATCATTGGAAAAGGAAAATTAGTGGAGTAGTCATTGAAATCCATTCACAATCACAACACAGCCCGATAAGTTCGTATGGTTAAATTCTAACTTAAATTGCTTATTCTTATAATATGACTATTGTAGTGAGATGGAATGGTAATTGAAGTTGTTGAAGACGAGTGTGAATGAGCTACGAAAGATAAACGGGTTCGAGCTATGAACGAAAGGATCCGATGACTAAGTGTTATCGTGAGTAAATGAATCCTTTACGGATTAAAGGTCCGATGACTAGGTGTCATCGTGAGTAAATGAATCCATGATGGATTAAAGGTCCGATGACTATATGTCATCGTGAGTATTAAATGAAATGAGTTCCAATGCGAACAAGGGTCCGATGACTTTGTGTCAATCGTGAGTAATAAATGCGAGTGAAACCTACCCCAGATGTAAACAATTTTTCATTCGGTTAATTAGATTTTTACAACTTTTGAAGTTTGTTAAATCTATTTAACTTTATGTACTTACTAAGCTTTAAAGTGCTTACCTGTGAATTTGCATTTGTTTTGTAGATTCACTTTTGCTGTTCGGAGATCGGATCATCTTGAAGCATCACACTATCCTGGAGTTGTTCGATAGACTTTTACATCACTTGGTTAATGTGGCATGTACTAGGATGATGTTACTTTATCTTTATACAATGAGTTTGTGAAAGAAAAACCTTGTTATGTTTGATGAAATGTTAGATGTAGATCTAAGTACCTTGTATTGTTATAAATCTTGTATTTGTGTTGCCTTGAATGCATAGATAAAGGTTGTGCCTACATGGAAATAATGAACTTGTGTTTGGTAAAATTTTAGAGATTAGCTTACTTGTTTCGGTAGAACCCATGTGTGTTTCGGTAGAAGTGCAGGGTAGGAGAGAGGTTATATACTGACTTGAGTTGTATCGGTAGTTAAAATTATGAGTATTAGTAGTTGTATGTACAGAAGTATCGGTAGTTTGCATGCTTATATCGGTAGAAGATATAAGATGGAAATTTAGCTCTCTGAAGTTTTTAGTATCGGTAGATGAATGACATGTATCGATAGAACTAGTACAGGTACCGGTAGAAATCTGCACTATTTAGAATTGTTCATTAAATTGACTATTACTGATACTTGACCATCAGGTACCGGTAGAAGTCCCCTAAAATGTTAGAAATTTCATTTTTACCCTTGACAAAATAATGTTATGTGTAGATATTGTTTAAAGTTGTGAGAAATTATTTTTGAATTGAATAAAGATGTGAACAGTCGTATGTGTGTAAAAGATAACTGTATAAAACGAATAGAAGACACCGGAATCCTAACCGACGGTAATACTCGAGATTTGGGTGTTACAGGGTGATCACAAATAGACCTTCATTCTCGAAGAAAAGAGGAGGAGACTCTATTGTTCCAAAGGAACATGATGAAAGGGATGAAATTGATATGAATATGGATAAACTAAAGACCAAAGTTATGCCCATTCTATTTTGTTCTCTTAAACTAAATTAGTAAAATTGAGTGTCCCTTTTTGATGCTAGCAAAGAGATATGAACAAACTTGAAGCCACTAATGAAGGTACATGTATAGTCAAAGAATCAAAGATAAGCTTACACACTTTGGACTATGAGATGTACAAGACAAAACCAGGTGAAGGGATCAAAGACAGGTCTGATAGATCTTAAAGCTCTTTGGAAAACTTATCCCAGCAAGGAGATAGTGAATAAGATGCTCAATAGTCTTCCAAAATCTTGAGAGGCAAAGGTATGATTATTGAAGAATCCAGGGACTTGGATAAGCTCTCCTTTGAATATGATGCTCAATAGTCTTCATCTACATAGGTCCAATCAATTCCACATGCAATAGTTCTAAGAGTCCAACTACTTGTATTAGTTGCAATTGGGGATGTGGCTCACATTATTGCTTTCCCTTCATGCAATTTCTATACACATTGGGCATGGCTCCCCTAGCTTTGGCAATCACTTTACAACATCTTATCTTACCAAACATTGTAGGACTTTGAAATGAACATGACCTAATCTTTCATGACAGGAGTCCAAATCAAAATACGATTACATGTCAATGGTACAATTAATCTATAACAATTATCAAATGTCCTTACACCTTTCATGACTAACTCATTTGATTTGTTGGTTACCAAACTTTTGTCATTTGTGATGTTTACATGCATCCATTGGTCACAAAGTTGACTAATACTTATTAGATTTTCCTTTAAGCCTTTTATAAGAATGATATTTTATAATTGAGACATTGTGCTAACAGTCAAACTCCTTTTCCAAGAATCCAAACCTTTTTTTTCCATCTTATAGGGATGATAATTTGAATTACGAATGCGAATATTTAATCTGAATTTTACAGACTCAAACTTAGATGTTAAAATTACTATCCAAACTGAATTTAAATTGAGAATTATTAAATTTATATAATTCTATTGCAAAATAAATTTTTAATAACTAATTGCAACATAACACTTCTTGTGAAGAAAAAAAGAAAAAGAAAAATGAATTTGTTTTAACGTTTACGCAAGTGAGTTAAAAAAGGATTTTGTTGCTAGAAATGAAATTTCCAATAATGGTATGAAATTCAAAAACAAAAGATGAACGTAACCATGATTGGAATTTGATCACTGACACTTCCAAAATCTTTCTTTTTCATTTCTCTCTTACACCAAAAAAGAAATATCTTTTTTCGAACTCAAAACTCCAATAAAATGATAACAATAGCTTCCATTATTAGATCATATATATTATTGATGTATTTTTGGTAATGGACGGAGAAGAAGAATGATTTTTAAGAAAAGTGAGACGGGTTTGGATATTTAGCTGAGAAAATACATACACAAGTTCATCTCACTTCCCTTAAAAATCATTCTTCACCACACCTTAGTACAAAAATATTAACTTCTAATTTCAAATATCGGAAGAAATCTTTGAAATGTCATCTTTTGAAAAGTCAACTCAGACCTCGAATAGTAGAGCTATTGTTCCCGAGGTATAGTCAAGTGGTAGTGCTCTTAACCACTAAGACTCTTTAAGGGCGTGGGTTGGAACCCCACAAAAATCAAAATGATCAAAACATTTCTTTAGCGAACCTAAACAGTCTCGCTTAAACTTCGTGAATTTTTTTGGGCTCTTCTCAAAATAGGGGACAACTCGAGAGTTAAAACCAAACATAAACACCTCGAGAGCAATAAATCTACCGTTGAAGGAGTGAGACAGTCCAAAATAGATACACCATAATGTTCAACTGACAAATTAGAATACATCTAATTAAATCAATATAATTATCAAACTTATACGTATAATAAAGTTTACATATGACATCTCAAAATTCTGAGGATTGTCTCCATGCTATTAAATCAAATTCTCACAAGTTACAGCTATTATATATTTATTATTCAACTTGTTTGTAATTTTGAATGGTGGAGAGGGATGGGATTAAAAAATTGTGAAACACCAAGCTTAAAGCAGCGAGATGGGCAAAGCTTACGCAGAGTAAAAGCAAAACCATTTCTATTTCTCTTCAACACTAAATTTACGTACAAGCAACTCTCTCTAATTTTCCCATTATAAATACTCCTCAACCTTTGCTATAATGAATCACTCAAAACCTCAGTTATTACTTCCTAAAATGACTTCTTCCTCATCGAACTCCTCTATCTCAGACAAAACATTATCAGGTTTCGGCAACCTCATCAAGCTCCTTCCTACAGGAACTGTCTTCGCCTTCCAATTCCTTAACCCTGTCTTGACCAACAACGGACAGTGCAGCGCTGCGAACAAGGTCTTCACCAGCATCCTCATTGCTCTTTGCGGCTTTTCTTGTGCTTTCTCTTGCTTCACCGATAGTTACAAAGCCAGTGATGGCTCGGTTTATTATGGTATCGTCACCATCAACGGTCTTTTGCCGTTTTCGGGTTCGGGTTCGGTTAATCTGTCGAGCTACAAGCTGAGGCTCGCTGACTTCGTTCATGCGTTCTTCTCGATCATTGTGTTTGCTGCCTTGTCTTTGTTGGATTCTAACACCGTTCAATGCTTTTATCCGTCTTTCGAATCGACTGAGAAGGCTTTGCTCATGAGTTTGCCGCCGGTTATCGGAGTGATTTCCGGCACCATCTTCATGGCATTCCCTAACACACGCCATGGGATAGGCTACCCTTCAGCTGATTCCTCCAACTCTGATTCAGACAAGTCCTAATATGGATCGGACATGAATATATGAACAAAAGTAATTGGTTAATGTCAATTTGTATTAATTTCCCATTTGGATCAAATGTCTGTTTGAGTAAATGTTGAAAAAAAGAGGGAAATTTAAGGATGTCAAGTGTATGCTATCATCCTTGATTTATAGTCTGTATGTATATGTATGTATTTGATAGGTTTATTGTATTTTATTTTATTTTCTTCCAATTTATGAGATCATTAATGATATTTTCCTTAATTTATACTACAATATTTATCATATGCTAATTAAGCTATACCAAATTTGTCTAATTATGAATTTTCTCTTTTGTGAAGGTAGTCATTTTATTAATTTTTCAAAAGTTGGTCATCATACTTTAATAATTGAATCCTCTTGTTGATAAACATATAAACTTCATTAGTTGACTTTTGATAATATGTGTATTGGTTTTTTATCCTAATTCATTGGGTATAAAATTGCTAAATTGTTGTTTTTCTTGTCACTGATTTAATGATAATGTTTAACAATACTATCCAATGAGATTAAGTTTTCTAATTTCATAAACGGGTAAACTACAAAAATAATCACTTTTGTTTGTCTCAAATTACATTTTAGTCACTTATGTTTGAAATGTTATGTTTTAGTCACTTATGTTATCATTTTGTTACGAAATTGTCACTTTATCATTAAGCTCCATTACCTCCCTAACGAAAATCCTATGTGGCATTCCAAATGAGTTTTAAATGTCAACTTGGATGTCCAACTGGGACGAGAATAGATTTTTAATTATATAAATTTAATTAATTGAAAATTTTAAATTAATTACACCTTGAACTGGAAAAAAAAAATTGTTCATCTCCTTTTTCTTCTAGTTCTCTTTTCCATTTTGAATGAAAAAACTATTCTCATCCCAGTTGGCATTTAAAACCCATTTGAACTGCTACGTAGCCGTTAGGGAGGTAATGAGTTTAACGGCAGAGTGACTACTTCGTAATAGAACGATAACGTAAGTGACTAAAACGTAACATTTGTTTTGGCAATAACGAAATGGTTAAAATATGACAGAAGTCCCTACACTCTTTAAAAATTCGAAATGTAGTCCTTGTACTTTAATTTTCAAGAATTTAATCTTTCGATTTTTCAGATTTTAGAATTTAAGTCCAATTATTAGCATTGTTAATTTTTTCTGTTAGATTTATTGGTGTGACATTTTGAAATGAAAAAAAAATACTTGACAACCATGTAATTAGAAAATAACATTGTAATGAACTTGAATTTAACAAAAAAAATAACAGTATTAACAATTGAATTTAAAATTTAAAATTTAAAAAGTATAAAAATTAAATTATTAAAATTAAAATATAAGGATTAAATTACAATATACTTAATGTAATGAAATTTAGAACTAGAAGTATGCAAGGCGAAGTCAAAAAATTTCTTAAGAGGACCGAAATTAAATTTTAATTTTTAATAGTATATATCTTTATAATATTTAAAGAATTAAATCAAAATTTTATAATTTATTAAGACCAAAATATAATTTTATCTTTACTAATTTAAAATTTTAAAATACTTTTAACAATAATATTTTATTTTATAGAGGGGCCTCTGGAGGTATGGAATTCAAGATTTGGACTGTGAGGGGCTCAAAGGCCGTTTTTCTTTGTTTTTCCTTTTAGGGAAATCTTATCCATAAAAGGTTTCACCATTTTTAAGTGTTTTTATTTAAGTTTTGTCAAGGTTTTCTTTTTAAAAAAAATTATTAAATCAGTTTAATAAGTGGATGATATACAAGTGTTAGAATTGTCAACTTAATTACTACTGGAAAAAAAATTCCAGCAGTCGATGAGTAGATGATAGATATAATGTGGCCTTGGGATTTCAACTTTTCTTATTCTAATCTATTTATCACTATCATCCCTACAATTTGTTATTTCTTTGTAATTAAAAACAAAATTAAAGAGATTAATGCTATACATCTGTAACTATGTTTGAGATATTTGTAACAACACTTGACATTCAAATAATATTTAAATTTTCTTTTTAAAATTTCACATTTATCACTATACTATATTATTAATAATATTAATTAGTGAGATTTAGATTGTATCTTTAAACTAATTAGTTTAATAAAACATTAACATTTGTTTTATTTGAAATTTGAGACTTTCTTCACAAATTTATTATTTATAATTTTTAAAGGGTTAAATCAAATTTTTATCATTTTGAGGTTAAAGTGTAATTTTATCATTACTAATTTGAAATTTTATAAATTATAAAGAGCCTAAACTAAAATTTATCCATGTGGACTTGATGCTTTAGATAAAAAAAATCCTACGTGTTGAATTTTTTTCGATTGGTTTGACAATTCAATAACAGTGTTAACACCTTATATCATAATAAAACACATATTGTTAGTTTTGGTATTACGTTACACACTTTCACAGTACAAATATCACATTGAACATTTTACAAAAATATATGTATTATGATAAAAACATATATGGATAGTTTAAGTACTATATTAGACATTTTCAAAATACGAATATCATATTAAAGAAAAAGATGTAAAATTGATGAGAATGTTGAAATTTCAAAATTGGTTTTCCCAATTCCGTACAAAAAGAAAAATTAAATTTACTCTAATTTAAGTTTGGGTCCAAATTACCACTAAGTTATTAACCTAAACCAAGCAATTGAAGTTGAGTTTAAGTTACATATGTACTTAATTTCAAGGCCCAAAAACGGAAAAGGGTAATATTAAAGAAGTAAAAGGAAGCATTAACTGTATAATAAAAAAATAAATTTTTTTTTTGTAAAAATGGCAAAAAGAAAAAAGAGAAAATTCCAAAGAAGTACTCAAGTGTATAGTTTAGTAGAGTACAATTTCGTTTGAACTCACAATTTCTATTTTAAAATATTTCAAAATTATCAATCCCGTTAAAAGTTCAATAAAACCTATCCTATCAAGGTGGACGGTGGACTCAACATTTTGTAATTAAGATATACTATTTAGTAATTAAAAATATTTACTTTTGTTTAAATTTTCTAAAAAAATATATACCTATATAATTTAATTTTCAATGCACAAAATAAGGCTTTTACCTTATTAATATAAAAAAAATTATTTATTTTCTCAAATGGTATTCTCATGACATTAATTATCAAAATGATATGAAATAAATAGTGATCGAGTGATGGTGCCTCAGAAGGTGACGGCACCACCAAAAATTCCCCGCAATCCTGAGGCTATGATTAGACCATAATTGAGTTTTAAAAAAATATTTATTGGTGGAGGGAATGCATACAATAACATCGATATTTTTGACTTTATACGAGTAAATATCGAGTTAAAATACGGGTTTGAGGGGTGGAGGGCATGTGTCAAGCGACACCCAAGCCCAGAGTGGAGGGGTGCTGTCAGGCGGCACCTGGCCCTATTTAATTGATTTTTTCTTGAATGGTTTAGCAAATAAGAAGAGAAGAGGAAAAAGAATTTGTAGAAGAAGAGAAAAAAAAGAATTTGTAAGGTTTGTTCAATATTAATTTTATCTTTATTTTTTACAGTAGAATTTTATTTTCAAATAATTTATTGAGAAATTTGTTTATTTTTACAGATTTAATATTGAAGATGGATAATAAATTATTCGTAGGTGTTTATTTCGATAGAGTAATTTTAACAACAATAGTTGGATGTATATTTGCATGTCGCCAACAAATAGAAATGAAATTTAATAGAAATATGTCGGTTGATGATATGAAAGAAAGGATCAATGCAAAAATTATTAGACATTGTGGGAGGAGGATCTCAAAACTATTCTAAAAATTCTTAGTTTCAAAAAATCTCATCAAATTCACTGAGATGGAACTTGTAGACGATGAAGACGTTAAGACAATGATCGCACTTTATTACCGGAATCAGAGCGTCGTACACTGAACCAGTTCAGTTGTTTGCTAAGTTAGTTGACATGGAGTCAGCTGAAGATTCACTCCAAGATTTCCATGACATCCTTCCATGTTTTTGTCCAGATGCTTCCTCCAGTCATAATATCGATTTTTCGTCTGTTTTTTCTATTTAATCCATCATAAAAGTGTTGGATTTGTATTGCAAAATGTATACCACCACCTAATATGGATCGGAGAATTATTGTGAACCTTTCCCATGCTTGCCCTAGAGTCCCAATAGTGTTTTGCTTGAAATGAAATAATTGGGTATAGATACTCATTACCTTAGGCATCGGTAACATGCATTGCAAAAATAATTGCACAAACTCTCTCATGTAGTGATACTGTTGGGTGAAAGTGACTCTAGCCATGACTTTGCTTCCTCGTTTAATGTAAATGGTATCATAAGCAATTTAATAACATCCGACAATACTCCCATATAGGCAACAATACTACTGATGTGTTCAAATCGTTGTAAGAAATCAATGGGATCCTCTACTTTTGCATCAGCAAATCTGACATTATTAGTAATCCATGTTAGACGAATTTAATTCAAAATTTGAATTATGAATATTAGGACGAACGATGCTAGATTGTAACCAACCTAAATCAAATAACATTCCTAAAATATGCATCATTTTGGTTTAAAGAAGTTTAATTAACTAAAGTTTACTAAACGGAGAAGAAAGAGAAACGTATCTATAACTTAAAAAATTTCTAATATTCTTATAAAATTCAAAAATTAAAATTAACTATAGGGTGCCAACAACTTGACTGTTTTCGGACTTATCAACGTCTAGAGTGTAAATACGACTTCCAAAATATAGTGATTCGCAAGTATACGAGTCAGGTTGTAATATAGTTTACAAAGGAATAGGTGAGTACTCCGAGGATCGTACCCAAGGGAGGCGTCACACTAGATCAATCCTAATCCTTGCAAAATAAAATCTAATTAGTACTTTGATTAGATAATATTACGAAAGGTAAATAAAAGGTTTTTGGGTTTTAAAAATAATAATAAAAATACTGAATATAAATAAATAAATAAAAGAACTCGAAAACTTGATTGAAGATTTGCTTAGATTTGGTTATGGGGAACTAGCTTGCTTCGGCATGTTTCATCAGCTATTGCTTCGGGCTTCTCGTCAGCCAACTAATTACTACCCTAGCAGGATCTTTCGATATGTCCACTAAGGTAATGAGTCGATAGAGACTACTTATCTTCCGACCTCACAGTCCAAACCAGCTTGGGTTAAGGTGTTCACGAATTGGTCATACCAATTTTGGGTTAATTCCCACCTTAATGAATTTCTAAGGTTATTTGGCCTAGGGTTTGTTTCACGTTCTTCCTTTCCTGAATAATTGATCCGTTGAGAAACCCTATACAAAAGTTAAATCATCATGCCTCCACTCGCTAATCCCCCATAAAGGGATTAGTTCCTCATGGTTTTCATAAGTAATATAAAATCAATATAAATAGTAGACTTGAAGACTGAATTGAAATTATAAATAATAAGAAAATCCCTAATTTGTTTTAAGATCTGGAAATAATTCCCAAGCGTCTGTGCACGTCTACAAATTGAGTCTCTGAAGAATAAAAGAACAAAAGGGAAAATAAACTAAACCTAAGAAAGAAATCAACTAAAACCTAAATCTAAGAAAAGAAAATTAATTAAGGAAAATAGTGTGTGTCAAATGAGTGCTCAAGAGGTCTATTTATAGCATTATGATGATCGTCGTCATCAACCTTAGGTCAGTTGTCATTCTCGGGTTTAAAGTTGCATTGTAAAGACCAAAATGCCCCTTACTTGGTGTAATTCCACGTCCAGAGGTTGATGTTGCGGCACACCAGGTCCTGTGTCGCGACATCATGATCAATGTACTATTTGATGGACGTTTTTAGGAGTTTGTCGCAACATCAAAGGCAACTTCAGGATTATTTTGTTTTGGTTCCTATGTTGCGACATTTGTTGTCCCGTGTCATAACATAGTGATCAATCTCGATATGGGTCGCCTTTTAATGATCTCCTACACATTCACTGAGTATATTAGCCAACCTTTAAGCCTCAATCGATCCTGAGGTCAATAAAAAATTCAATTTCGTACTTTTTACACATTTTATTTACTCTACTAAAAACTACTAAATCCTACGTATAATCTAACAATAATGCTTAATTTCAAACTCCTAAAGTGTAAAAAAACTAGTTTAATCTACTAGGTCGAATCAGATCAACATCTTAAGACGATTAGCAATCAATGACCCTATACTCCTATCTAGGCCTTACATAATATTAGTGGAAATGCATAGTCCCAAGGTTCGCAAGTTACCTCAAGATCCGCTAGTTGATATATAGGTCGATTGTGCATAGTTCGTTGGGATGTTAATTCTGTCGAGAGACATATGTCAAATTCCATTAAGATGCACTATGAAGTCCACAAGGCTCTCTATGCAAGGTACAACAATTTTGGGGTTATTTACTAAAAAGCCTTTTTTTATATTTTATTTACGAAAATGAAACATATTGTAAATTATTGATTGGAATGGGCCAATTTTGCAAAAACGCGCCTACGTGGACTCTATGTCAAGGGGAATTCAGGAAAAGTGCTTCCACAAGAAGCGTTTTTTCTTTTGTGCACAAAAAGTGCGCCTATGTGGAGGCACTTTTCAAAAAGTGCCCACGTGGACGCGTTTTTTACCGTTTTTTCAAAGGGAGATTTTTGTAATTTTAACCCTCAAATTTTAAGGAGTTTTCAGCGTGTTTTTAGTGGGGAAATCGTAAATTTGGGCCTTAGGGTTTAGGGTTTTTTTGTTTTAATTAGGTTTAGAATTTTTAAATTAGCGTTTAGGTTATTAAAATTAAGGTTTTGGTATTTTAAATAAGGGTGTAGGGTATTTTAAATTAAGGGTTATGGAAAATTGTATGATTTAAAAAAAATTAATGAAATTATAATTTTCGAAAATAGATTAAAAATATTGTATTTTAAAAAATGGAATTGTTTTGGAAAAATA
This sequence comes from Gossypioides kirkii, assembly GCA_005610355.1. NCBI lineage: Eukaryota > Viridiplantae > Streptophyta > Magnoliopsida > Malvales > Malvaceae > Gossypioides > Gossypioides kirkii. The sequence continues at coordinate 14,560,743 of CP032252.1, forward strand.
ATTTTGAGAAGATGGGTTCTGAAAAATAAAATTGACGTGATGTGTTCTAAAATTATTATTTTGATGAGATGAATTTGTGTTTTAAAAAAAACGCTCTAAATAGGATGCCATGTTTGAAGTAGTACAGAAAAAGCTTCTAGCTATAAACTTTTTTCGTACTGATGATTCTGAAAAAAATTTGAGAACATGATTTTGAAAAAATAACCAGAGTTTCCCGGGAAATCTAAAATCTGATAGTGGGGATTGAAATTTGTAGGAGAAAAATGCTCCAAGCAGGATACTCTGTATTATTGCTGGCAGTGCATCCTGCTTGGAACGTTTTTCCCTTACAAATTTCAACCCTCACTCTCTAGGGAATTTTACAGAAATGGCTATAAATGACCCAAATTTCATTCTCTGGTTGCATAAGTTATAGCAAGAGAAATTGAAGAAGTTCAGAAGAATAGAAATTTTTTGTTGTTGAGAAGATATAAGTTGATTTTTCATGTTTATATTCTTTGATCTCGGTATATTTTTTAATAATATTTTTTATTTTGAATTTCTTTCGACAGATAATTTGGCTAAAAATGAGTGGACGTATTAGTGCTGTTATTTACTACGAGTGTGAGGTCCGCGACATCGAGAACGGTGTTACTTTTTTATTGGAAAACATAGTGCAAGTAGTTTTTAACCAGAACATAGTATTGTTAGAATTCGTAAAAGAATTAGGTGCAAAATATTTGGAACGACACCAATGAGAGTCTCGACTATTACGTATCGATTTTGTGTTTCGGTCGATCCCGTGACATATGAGTCATTTGAGATCAAAGGTGCTCGTAGCTTGGAGGCGATGGTGCAGACGTAGCTCACTAGTGAATCACCTTATCTTGAGTTATATGTGGAATTTTAAAGGCCAAATGAAGGGACATTAACAGCTACTATTGTTCGAGATGAATACATAACCTCTGTCCGACACTCCGTTAGTAGGAGGCAGAACACAAAATCATCCGTTTTTTATGGCACGACGGAATACATGACCCCTGCATGACACTCCGTTAGTGGATGAGACATGCACCTCAGTGGGTTGATGTTTAATGCTGAAAATACTTATTGGGGAATGGCATCAACTTTGATAGTTGGCAATCCACATTTGATTTGAGGACGTTCTGAAACTTACACGAGAAGGGATGATGTACTCCCTACGACGTCCATTGATGAGGGGACCTCCAACATGGCAGATGTTGCTAGAGCGGATGATGAATCCGATGTGGATCCACCCCGGGAGCTCGGTCTCAACGGTGCAAAAGTTACGCCCTTTTTTGAACCGGAGATTGTTCCAACCGAACTTGAAGATGATGAAAGGGGTTCGGATGACGAAGAAAAAGATCTATGATTCACGGTGTACTCGCCTCCAGCCCACATGCATAATGTCGATCTATCGACAGATGATGTGTTGGAGTGTCTAGATCTACCACATAGGAGGCGTGGCCACACAAGTTCGTCGTTGGATTTGGGTGACATAGAAGTTGGTAAGGAGTTTTCCAGTAAGTATGTTTTTCTTAGTGCATTGAAGCAATATAGCATCAATAATGGGGTTAACTACCACGTGGTTAAATCCAAATCAGTGAAGTTCGAGGCCAAATGTGCAGTGCGAGATGGTACATGTTCATGAAAAATCATGGTTTCAGTTAAGAAGAAAATGGGGTTATGAAAGGTTAAGAAGTTTATCGATCTGCATAAGTGTGTTGCCTCTGGTATAGTATTATTGTGTTTAGGGTTTGCATTATTTAACGTACTTGTTTGGTTGTAGGTGTATCATAAGATCATCCCAAGCTGGATTCATTTATGATAGCTAGCTTAATATTACCGATGGTGAAAGCGAATCCCAAGATTGATGTGTTGGTTTTAATTGCCAATATTCGTAGCCAATTCAACTACACGTTGGCTTGGATAGCTAAGCAGAAGGCGTTGGAGAAGATACACAGTGTGTGAGACGCTTCATACAATAAAGTGTGGTAGTGGTGTCAGGTGCTGGAGATGTACATCCTAGGTTGCATAATAGACCTTAAAACGTGTCCTGTGTACTACAACAATCACTTCCTCCATGAATGTCGAGTGTTCAACTGTCTCTTTTGGAGCTTTAAACAATGTCAGGACGCATTTCAGTACTACAAGCCATTGGTACAAATCGATGGTACCTTTTTATATGATAGATACACCCACCAGCCGTTGATGACTGTGGCATAGGATGGTGATGAGAGGATCCCTCCAATTGCGTTTGCAATAACACCAGGTGAGTCAGGTGATGATTGAGAATTCTTTCTTTCTAGGTTGAGGAGGTATGTCTGCCCGCAACCTGATATATGCATCATCTTCGATCGAGGCCTTGGAATACTAGCCATAATTGAACGGGGTGAAAGCCTTTGGGATCGCACATACCATCGGTATTGTTTAAGGCATGTTGCGTCCAACTATTATGGGCAACATAAGTTTATCGCTCAACGTAAACTAGTGACCAACATGGGTAATTAATCGTGACCAATATTTTTTGTTTGTAAAATACTACTATGTTTTGAATATATTTTTGTATGTAATCGTCGTTATCCACTTATATTGACAGGATACTAGATAAATAAGGATCGTTTTCATGAGATGATGATAAATTTACAGTCAATTAACGACCAAGGTGTAAACTACCTCTGTAACATACCTTTCGATCAGTGGACACAATCCTACGACGATGGCCGATGATATGGGTAGATGACCTCAAACCTGGCGGAATGCATCAATCCCGTTTTAAAAGGAACCCGTCATTTGCTGATAACATCCATTGTAAAGGAGACATACTTCCGTCTAGCAGCATTGTTCCCAAAGCGAGCGACAAGTTATAAAGGCCAAATGCAAGGAGGCCATGAATGGTGCCGAAAGGTACTGCAAGAAATTAATTAAAATAAGGCGCGAGCCAACTCCATGCATGCAGTGTGTCACAATCGCGACAACCTATGGTTTCAGGTGACGGAGTTCGACAGATCAAACCAAGGTATTACCGGTGGATAATATCATGTACACCTCAGAAATAGGACTTGCGAGTGTAGGAGGTTTGACGCACTTTGTTATCTATGCGCTCATGTAATTGTAGCTTCTCAGAATCTCCGTTTGAATCCCATGAGCTATGTCGACGAAGTGTACAAATTAGAATACATGTACAACGTGTGGAGACACGTATTCCCACCAATCCTAGATGAACGTAAGTGGCCATCTATATCGCTTGCTCCATTTAAGTTGTTACCGGATAGAGAATTGCGTCGCAAACCAAGAGGTCAACCGTTATCGACTTGAATACGCTATAATATGGATATCCAGAAAAGAACGAGCCAACAGAAGTTATGCAGGTGGTGTAGGAACCTGGGTCATTCAATGCCAAAATGTCCACATCAAAATCAGTGAGGTGATTGTAACAGTTCGTATAGTAATAATAAAATTCTCGAACTTTCTAATTTGGTTCTCAATTAAATGAAACAATATGTCAAAACTAATGTGTTCAAAAATATTCAAAAGAAATTCGATTTTATTAAATGAAACAAAATGCCAAAACTAATGTGTACAAAAATATTCAAATGAACTTTGATTTTATTATCGACGGAGATATGATTATTATCGACATGGGATAATTAAATATTATTAAAAAATAATTAAGTTATACAAATAAAAATAAAATAATTAAATTATAAAAATAAAAAATAATTAAAGTAAATGAATTTTGAGAATTTTGAGAGTGTTAAAGAGAATTTTATGTGAAATTTAGAGAGAAAATTGAGTTAAAAAATAAAGGGTTTGGGAGGTTTTTATAGTTTTTTAGCGTTTAAGGTTTAGGGGAGGGGAGGCTGGCCATGGAACACGGGCAAAAGCACACCCCCATGTGGGAAACATGGCCAAAAGCGCTTTCACGTGTGTGCTTGTTTGGCAAAAGCGCTTCCATGTGGGTGTCATTTTAGCAAAAACGCTCCTACGTGGAAGCGTTTTTCATGGACATAAGGAAAAGTATCTCTACGTAGACACTCTTTTCCTGAATTCCCCTTGACATGACGTTCACATAGACGCGTTTTTGCAAAATTACCCCATTCTAATCAATAATTTACAATATAGTCTATTTTTGTAAATAAAATATAAAAGGATTTTTTTAGTAAATAACCCACAACTCTCACAACTTGTGCTATCCAACCACTCTAATTTTTTTACCAAAGAAAATTATCTTTAATCATTAGTGTGTTAATATGATCGTTAATCACGACTAGCTCTGCCTGTGTTATGATAACATATCATGTGTGAATGGATGCTAACGTGACACTATCATTTAAAAAATAAAATATTGAAATAATAAGTAAAAAAACAAATAAATTAAAAACTAAAAAAAATCAATTCAGTAGCTGTAATTTGAGCATCAAAAATGGGTTTTGAAGTAATGATTAAAACTTTCTAATTTCGAATTCTTTCCAAAAAATTCTACTAACAAATTAAGAATTTTATCAATTTAAACTGATTCCTAAGTGTTGAACTTCGTCATAATATTAATAAGATTGAACTCAAAATTATTGCATACCACGTTTTAAGTATATTTTGTATGAATAAAGCAAATTTATCGAAAACAACTTGCTAACAAAAAATAGGACATTTTCAAATTTAAGCTAAATGCAAAGTGTTACGTTTTTAACTATTATATTACCATCATTAGTCCTATACGTATCTATTTCAATATGTCATTGAATTTTACGTAGAAGAAATTCCATCATATATATTTGGACCTGGAATCTACTTACAGAAAAGTTTTTGAAGTGTGGTTTTTTGTTAATTAAATCGGATAATTAACAATCGAAAGTATTGTTCTCATATAGCGGTTTGAGTCACGACACGCCCAAATACCTTCATAATTATTCAAACGTTCAATATTAACACTTATCCCAAGTCTTGCATGTACTAATATTCACTAACTGAGGTGCCCCTTTGTGAATCGTACACGGCTCTCTATGGAGGTTGGTGACAAAACCCCGACATGTGAACAATATATTTGATTGTTGACAGTCTAGATCAACATCTCAAAAAATAATTGTTAGAGTTGTGTGACCAAAATTCCTGTTAAAGAAATAAAATACAAGTGACAAGATAAGGGGATTTGTGGGGGCGATGGCCATTATAGATCCTCATTAAGTATAAAATTGAATTGGGGCTGCGATCCCTCGCGGTATGGTACAGTGTCCACAAGTGGAATCCGTATAGAAGCATACTTTATTTTATATTGTTTAGAATAAGATGTTTTAACTTTAGTACATTACTTTTATTAGAGACTGATTAGAATAACGTTTTTCAACCTATAAATACACGTAAACTAAACTCCTTTTGTTTCATTCGAATTCGATATTAGTGAATTTTCTTCTTCTCTGCCCATAATTTTTTTCCGAAAGGGTTTTCACTTAAATTTATATTTTATATATATATATATATATATATATTCTTTTCTTTACAATTCTTTGTCACTATCGATGTTCAATTTTAACAACTCTTCAATAACTTCTCCAAAAAAAAGTGGATTTTGTGTCAACAATATCAATCCCCATTTTATTCTTTTTCTTTTAATTATTTCTTTTTTTAATTCAATTATTCTTAGTCCGCTATTAAAATTCTGCCCTATAAATACATACGAAGGACAAGCTTATACAACCCTGCAAACCCTAAAAATAAAAAAAAATATACAAAAAACTTCACAGTTCTTCAAATCGAAACAGCCCCATCATGGCATTTGATTTGTTATGTTCCAAATTGGGCAACCTCGTCAAGTTCCTTCCCACTGGAACTGTCTTCATTTTCAACTTCTTAAACCCTGTTTTAACTGACAATGGCAATTGCAAAACTCCACTCAACAAACAATCAGCTGCCATTCTCATTGTCCTTTGTGGCTTCACCTGCTGTTTCAGTTGCTTTACCGACAGTTACAAAGATCGTGACGGCAAAACTCGTTACGGGATAGCGACTTTCAAGGGTCTTTGGCCCTCGCCGTCATCATTCGAGTCGGATTTGGTGAACCTGTCGAGCTACAAGCTTCGGTTTAGCGACTTCGTGCATGCTTTCTTTTCGTCGATGGTGTTCGCAGTTTTAGTCCTTTTGGAACCCAACACGGTGAAGTGTTTTTATCCATCATGGTCGACCAATTCCAAGGTTTTAATATGCCTAATTGCATTGCCTCCGATTGCACTCGTGGTTTCACTGGCCTTCATGTGTTTCCCTAACAAACGCCATGGCATTGGGCACCCTTCCATTGAACGTTCTTCCAATAAGACCAATTTCCTTCTTCCACAAACAAGTTAATTTCTTCTTGATTAATATTGAGTAAATTCTACTGCTCATTCATTTTCTTTTAAATATTCATGGTTGTATTTTTGTTTGGTGAATTACAAGAGGAGGTAAAACCCTAATAACAATGCTACTAGCGCGACTCGAACCAAAATCACACTTGAAATGATGACCAACCTAACTATCAAGTCAACACACGAGGTTCATTCATGGTTGTATTTTAGTTTTTAATTTACAATAAAGTTTGATAATGAATGCTTTAAGGGTATCATAACCTAAAGTTACAAACTTTGAATTTATAGTAATATTTTTGGTGTATTTCTAAGTTTGATGACAAATTAGTATCTTTACTTTAATCTGTCAACACTTGTTTCTCGTATTTTATTAAAATTTAGAAACTAGTCAATTGAATAATATTGTTAAATTTTCACGTTAATTTATGAAATTAAAAAGTAAAAATTCAAAAAATTATTAGTTTAGCAATTTATATGTAATTAATTAGTAAAACTTAGTAGTTCAAGTTTACGTTTTTAGCAATAAATAGATTTCCTTCTTAATTTTTATAATATACACGATTAGATTTTAATAATTAATTTTTCAAATTTCGTAAAATAAAGATAATGAAATTGATAATTAGTGTGAAATGATGAATAAAAGAAAAAAAAAGGATATAATTGTGTAATATATTATAGGATATATATGCAAATAATGTGGTGTAGAAGTGCTCATGAGTCGAGTCGGGTCGAGTTTGGATGGGGCTTAAGCACGATATTAACTCACTTTTTTTTTTGTCTAAGTCTGATTGACCAGATTTGGTATGAAATATGAACCTAAAATTTTGTCCAAGATCACTCATTTTTGTATATGGTTAACCTAAACTCATTTTAAACTTGCTCATATTATTTTTAAAAAAATTAAAATATATATTCATATTAAATTTAATTTAATATTTAATAATTATATATTTAAATTTTATATATAGTCATCTTGACATTTTTTTAATGTTTATATTATACTAATATTATATATTAGTATAAATTTAATTTTTATTTGCTTTAAATTACATAATATAATATAAAACATTATAAACTTAAAAATGGGGAGCATTGTATGTTCAAGCCCGAGCTCGATTTATATTTTAAATGAACTTAATTTTTTATTCAATCTCATTTTTCGAGCTTAATATTTTTATCCAAATTCTCTCAAATTTCAAACGAGCTTTCGAACTTGAGCGAATAACTTAACTCATGAACAATTTTATTGCAATAATGCCCACTTGGGTCTTGATTTGCATGGAATTAAGAGTTTAATGCAATCATTTATATGATTAATCATCTCAAGAGATTACTTCTTTTAGACGAGTTTTACTTCTTTTTCCCAATAAAGGTGAATATTTTGTTTGTTTTTTTTCCATTTTTCTAAAATAGAATTTAAGAAGAACAAATAAGGGAAAAGTTTTTGAAATTTAACAGGGTGATATACTAGATTTGTTGAAGGGTTGGGTTACCTGGTTACACCCGAAGGTTCACTCGAAATTTGGGAAGATTTGGATAAAAATATTAGACTCGTTTAAAATATGGGTCTGGCTAGGACTTGAATATTCAAAGCCCGAGCTCAACCCATTTTTATGTTTATATTATGTTATTTTTATATATTATGTAATTTAGATTACATTAAAAAAAATAAATCTATACTAAAAATATAATAATACTATAATATAATATAAATATTTTTTTTAAAAAATTAAAAAATAATATGAACGAGTTTAAAATAGACATATTTGATGATACATTCAATCAATTCTATTTGTTTCCATATACATGATTGGAGTTTAGAGTAATTGAAAATTTTCTTGAATTTGAGCAATGTTGATTAACCATATTACATAAAACCAAATAAGTAAAAAGAATGATGTGGGAAAGAGGTCCATATTAGGCAACTTAGCATGTGGTTTGAAGTAATTTTAGAACAAGGTAGATCATTTACAGTTTATATTAAAGATGGAATTAATACGAACGAGTAAAAAATTCAGAGAGGAAATATGATGACAACTGAATGATGGGTTTTGAACTATCATTACTGATTGATAGGAGTGCTACAGTAATCACCATCTCTAGTTTTTCACTTGGGGAGATTATATCAGCTCTCCAAGGCAAAAAGGATGGAGAACAAAATGTTTACATGTATTAGTGATGTTTGCTTTGCAAAATTGTATTGCCTGATTTGTGTTAATCATCTCACAATTACTACAAGCAAGAGGTAACTTCGAGAAAGGTATCTTCATTGCAGGGAATCGTGAGACCGCCAGTAGGATGACTATATCCGAACTCTTCTTGTGACATGCCTAGCAAATCTTGAAATGATGGCTGGTTTAAAAACGACACTGGTATCACAAACCTCTTCTGGTTTTCTCCAACATAAACTGCAAAGTATCCCTTGGGAACCTTCTTAGAGTTAACGATACGAGGCAAGCGGATAGCCATTGTTGTTTTCGGTATATGTATGCTTCAAAAGGGAAGAGGAGGAAGATCTTGGAGAACTTGGAAATCTGAGGTAAAGAAGTTTAGTACCCGAGAATGCGAAGGTAGGTGTTGCCAATGAACTTAATCTTACTTGTATATATAGATGTAAGGGGCCAAAGGAAATGTTTATCTATTAAGTGGAGGATGAAGAATGAGTGGTGAAGGGGCAATAGCTGGGGTCTGATCATTAATGAGATACACATGGGTTAATGGAGCATCACATGGTGTTGTTTTCCATGGCAAAGACTTGATAGAATAGTTTGCCTACCCTTTCCGGCAGAACAAACCGACCAAGGTCCCACTTAAATATGGAAGATTTTGATCCTTAAAAAGCTTCTTCACGGAAGAAGATTCTTATTACTTCACCATTGACATTAGAGGCAACCTTTAGAGACAAGCAATCTGTCATGCTGAATTCACTGAAAAAATGTGTCCTACTTGCTACAACTAGTCCTCAGGCTGTTGGTTATACTGTGCAGCAGTCAGATTCTTTGCATATATTGACTATTCATTATTATGTATAATGTGTTGAAGGACAGATTTGATAGCATCAGCCATTAAGCTCAAGTCACTTTGTTTATTTAGTTTTTTTTTTAATGTATCGGTAAGCTTTTTCATAGTATAATATTGGTATTGTTTCACCATTGATGTTAGAGGCATGCTTGAGACATGTAATCTGTTATACCATGACCTGAAACATATATATTTGGGCTACCTTGACCTTCTATGTTGACTTGACTAAGAAAATGAAAATGAAAATAAACTAAGGGGCATGAATATATCTTTTACACTGTTTTTCAAGGTCAAAATCTTAGCTTTAACATATAGGAAGGTATATTTATTATGTGCATATATTTACTTATTATTGATTATTAAAGTCTCATTCTCACCCCCTTTTTCATCTTACCTATGTAGCTGACAAATTGGGGGTAAAGGGTAAGGTATCAGGTCAAAAGGAAATTTGTTGTAAATTGTAATGTTAGTACAGGTTCTCTGTAACCCATAATTCTCATGTCATTGAAAAAAATCGAAATGGCAGGATATGCATCTCTAAGTCATGAAAATATGTATTAGTCAGTAGGAGACACCCTTTCAACTAGTATATATATAGAAAATATGTCACATAGACATGCCTACCAGAAAGTGAACAAAGCTGGTCTGGACTTTCCATGTTACTTTATAATATATTGAGATTTAAGATCACCACTTCACAATGCAAATCAGTGGTTGTCCCACCCAGAACTGATATTTGTTTGCAGGAGCTGTCCGTAATGCAATATGCTGGTTATCGATAGTTAAATTGTAGGGGCAACTCTGTGGACTTGTCAAACATTACAAAAGTTCCATTGTCAAATTTCCTGTTTATCTTCATTATCTCCAGACACAAGAACAAGCAAGTTGATTAGCTCATGTAATGCTGTTGCTTGACATATCCTAGAGGAGAGTGATGGTAAAAACCAGGGACTAATCTGACAATACAGTATCTTTAATGGGTACATTAAGCTAACTAATATGCGATTTTTTTCCTTTGAATGATCAAATCCACCAAGAATTGTCAAAGATAAAAGAAAATATAACATTTCATTCTATCAGCCAACTTAGAAACTTTTATAGGTAAAGGCATACCATTTAGTCAAATGACTTGGTCCCATACCTAAGATCTTTATATATCTTAATCCATTGTCAATGCTGCTTAAGGAAATTTGTTATGAAAATTATGAAACTAAATACATGTAGTTTATATTATGCAAATTTGAGGGTGAATGTTGAAGGACTATACTTTCGTACTTACATCAGAATATGTGTTGGATATAGGTGTTAGAACAGATATTTTAAGAAAAATGAATTGTTTATATAACTTAGCTTTTATGTTGAAGTAATTTGTGAACAATGTAAACCATTTACACTTAAATTATATATCAAACCAACAACAACAAGGGGACCATATGAAATAATAAAAAGAAATAAAATTTCAATTGAATGATGTGTTCCAAACTGTTACAGAAGGCACCGTCTCTAATATTCCACTTAGGGAGACTTATTATCTGCTCCCCAAGGCAAAAACGATGGAGAAAAAATGTTTACATGTCTGTTTTAGTGATTTTTGATTTACAAAATTGTATTGGTTGATTTGTGTTAATTCAAGTGAGAGGTAACTTCGAGAAAGGTGTCTTCATTGCATGGAATTGTGAGACCGCCGGTAGGATGACTATATCCGAACTCTTCTTGTGACTTGCCTAGCAAATCTTGAAATGAAGATTGGTTCAAGAATGACAATGGTATCACAAACCTCTTCTGGTTTTCTCCAACATAAACCGCAAAGTAGCCCTTGGGAACTTTCCTAGAGCTAATGATACGAGGTAGGCGGATAGCCATTGTTGTTTTTGATAGATGTATGCTTCTCAAAGGGAAGAAAAGGAAGAACTTAGATAATTTTGAAAGCAAGCTTGAGAATGTTGAAGGAAGGACTTGGCAATGAAGTTAATCCTACTTGTATATATAGATGTATAGGGTAGAGAGGAAATGATGTTCATCTATTATTAAGTGGGGGATGCACAATGAGTGGTGATGGTGCAATTGCTGGGGTCTCATCAGTAATGAGATAGACATGGGCTCATGGGGACTCACATGGTTTTGTCTTCCGAAGCAGTATCAAGAATTCCATGTCGAATACTTGAAAGAATGGTTTTCCTACCTTTCCGGCAAAATGAACCGACTAAGGACCTACTCAGATTTGGAAGATTTGGTTCCATTAAAAGCTTGTTCCTAGTAGAAGATTATTATTACTTCACTAATGATAATAGAGGAAACCTTTAGAGACATACAATCCGCCATGCAATGATAGGGAACAAATAACATGGGTGACTTTGACCTCCTATTTCATTCAGACTTCACATAGAACTTGTAAGACAAACCCTTGTGAAGAGCGCCTGAAGTGTCCTACAGGCTACAAGCCTACAACAACTCCTCATCTGAACCCAACTTGTTGCATTTTGTCCAGGTTCATTGTCTATGCCGTGCTGCAATCAAATAGTTCCATATGGGTGAAGCAAATACTCAGATTGACAGCTCACAAAATCTCTGGTATGTGCTGCTATATATATAAGGATAACATTACAGATAAATCTGTTTTGTTGAGTTCTTTGCATATTTTGACTATTCGTTATTTTATTAGGGAGAAAAGAGTTCAGGTCAAAGTCAGAAAGCTATTCATACTACAAGAAAGTTCAATGAAGGCTTCTGTACATGGGACTGCTAGAATACCCCTTGGATGATCAAAGCCAAACTCCTCTTCCAGCCTGATTTATCAATTCTTAAATGAAGGGTGCTTCAAGAATGAAACTTGATGGCCTTTGGTTATTTATGAAGCTGCCCTCACTTTTTGGATAACCTGCTTAGTGTGAACAAGTGCAGGTACTCACAGACACATAACTCTTATAAACTGGGAAAAGTTGCAAGGGCAGACTATGTTCATCTCTAAGGCTTCTTAATAGCTGATGCAAAAAATAGATGTATGAAATAGGAGTTTGTAGTCCTCTAACTCTTATCGCAAAATGGTCAAAAAGCTATTTGATGTTACATTCAGTCATTTGTACATTTGCTTCCATATACATGACTGGAGTTTAGAGTATTTGAAATTTTCTTGAATTTGACCATATATAAAACAAAATAAGTAACAAGAATGAAGTTTACTTTCTGACAATACTACATGAACTTACATCTCTTTTACTTTTCTCTTTTTTATTTAAAATATTTTGTTCTTAGCTTTCTTATTTTAACCTCTTAGTCCCTTGCCTCACGTCTTTACATATCTTAATTCTTTATCAAATCTGCATTAAGAAAATTACTTTGAATTTGTAACACGAAATTGATCCTTTAATAAGCTACTACCATGAAAAAGAATACTTGTAGTCTATCTTACCCGAACTTTGTACTCCTGTTTGAATTTTGTTGGACACATGAAATCGAAAGAAAATGAGGGGTCTGACTCCAAATAATTTAGCATGTACTCATGTTTGAAATGAATTTTAGAACAAGGTAGATCATTTACATTTTATATTAAAGATGGAATTAACGCGAACAAGTAAAAAATTCAGAAAGGAAATGAAATGACAACTGAATGAAATGTTTGGAACTGTCGTTACTGATTGGTTGGAGTGTTACAGTAATCACCATCTCTAGTTTTCCACTTGGGGCGATTTATATCAGCTTCCCAAGGCAAAAAGGATGGAGAAAAAATTGTTTATATGTATTACTGATGTTTACTTGACAAAATTGTATTGCCTGGTTTGTGTTAGTCATCTCACAATTAATACAAGCTAGAGGTAACTTCGAGAAAGGTGTCTTCGTTGCAGAGAATTGTGAGGCCGCCTATAGGATGACTATATCCGAACTCTTCTTGTGACATGCCTAGCAGACCTTGAAACAGAGGCTGGTTCAAGAACGACACCGGTATCACAAACCTCTTCTGGTTCTCTCCAACATAAACCGCAAAGTAGCCTTTGGGAACTTTCGTAGAGCTAATGGTACGAAGCAAGCGGATAGCCATTGTTGTTTTAGATAGATGTATGCTTTGAAAAAGGAAAGCAAAGGTAAAGTACTCTAGTATTTGAGGATGTGAAGATAGGTGTTGCCAATGAACATATTCTACTCTGTATAATGTATATATAGATGAAAGGGGTAGAGTGAAAAATCATGTTCTACATGGCTTCATTAGAGGGGATCACATGGTGTTGTCGTCTAACTCATTATCAAGAGTTCCATGGCAAAAGACTTTGACAAAATAGTTTGCCTACCCCTTTTGGCAATAGAAACCGACCAAGGACCCCACTCAAATATGGAAGATCTGGATCAGTAAAATTCTTCTTCACAATAAAAGTGTTGTACCACTTCACCATTTATGTCAGTGCCTACTTTAGAGACATATAATCTGTCAGGCAATGACACGAAACATGAAACATGGGTGACCTTGACCTCCTCTTAGATTCTGACTTCACCAAGCATTTTTTATTTTTAGTAAGGTGTGGATCTGTAAGACAAACCCTTGTAAAGAGCACTTGAAGTGTGTCCTACAGGCTGCAAATAGTCCTCACCAGAACCCAATTGGTTGCATTTTATCCTTGTTCATTTCTATGCCGTGTTGCAATCAAATAGTTCCATGGCGGTGAAGACAAAACATAGCTTGACAGCTCACAAAATTTCCTGTATGTGCTGCTATATATATATATATTTGTATAACCTTACAGATGAATCTGTTTTTAGTCAACTTGTTTGATGGCAAATTTGTTGAGTGTTCTCTGCATATTTTGACTATTCATTATTAACAATACATGACTTAGTAAAAAAAAAGTGAAAAAAGAAAAGAAGGCCATTAAAATCTGAGGTAATATTCAAAGTTTGATATTGAGTTAATTTCATTTTAGGTCATGTTATATTTTGCACAGTTATGTTCAAGTCCCTATTTCATGTTATCCTCTTTCATTTACATCTTTACATTTAAGCAATTTTGTATGCTTTTTTTATGTCTTTTATGTCTAATAAAAAAAGTCATTTAATATTTTCTTCAAAAAAAAAAAGTCATTTTATATGTTTTACCTTAAAATTTTTTACTAAGTCATGTACTGTTAATTATTATATATAAAGACAAATTCCTACTTGAGAAAAGAAACAAAGCTTTAACTCTTTGGCCAAAAGATTGTAAGAAGGGGATATAAGGTGTTATATAGGTTTTTTCATATATTTGGAGAATCATGCAAAGGAAGAGTCCGAATAACTTAGCATGTATAATAAAATAAATTTAGAAAAAGGTAGATCATTTACAGTTAAATTAAAGATAGGAAATTCTGGAAGTAAATAAAATTCCAATTGTATGATGTGTTTTGAACTGTCATTTTTCATGCTGATTGATAGAAGTTACGTAACAACCATCTTTACTTTTTCACTCAGGGAGACTTGTTTTTGCTCCCCAAGGCAAAAAAGATGGAGAAAAAATGTTTACAAGGTGTTAGACATTTTTGCTTTACAAAATTGTATAGGCTGATTTTTGCTGATTCTCTCACAATTGATTCAAGCGAGAGGTAACATCAAGAAAAATGTCTTCATTGCAGGGAATTGTGAGACCGCCGGTAGGATGACTATATCCGAACTCTTCTTCTGACTTGCCTAGCAAATCTTGAAATAAAGGCTGGCTCAAGAATGACACTGGTATCACAAACCTCTTCTGGTTTTCTCCAACATAAACTGCAAAGTAGCCCTTGGGGACTTTCTTAGAGCTTATGATACGAGGCAAGCGGATAGCCATCGTTGTTTACAGTAGATGTATGCTTTGAAAAAGGAAGACGTGGAAGATCTCAGATAACTTAGAAAGCAAGCTTGAGAATGTTGAAGGTAGGTGTTGGCAATGAACTTAATCTTACTTTTATATATAGATGCAAGGGGAAGAGAGGAAATCATGTTCAATTATTAAGTGGGGGATATGGAATGAATGGTGAAGGTGCAATTGATGGGGCCTGATCGGTAATGAGAAAGACATGGGTTCATGGGGAATCACATGGTGTTGTCTTCCAAAGGATGATAAAGAATTTCATGGCTAAGACTTGAAAGAATAACTGAATAAGGACCGACTACTTTGTCGCTTTTTTCAGGCTACATTTGAGACATATAATCTGTCAGACAATGACAGGAAACATATAACATGGGTGACCTTGACCTCTACTATTACATCATGTCTTCCTTTGGTGAGTAACTTGTTAGACACGACCTTCAGAAGAGCGCCTTTAAGTGTGTGTACATGCTACAACTAGTCCTCATCGGAACCCCAGCCGGTTGCATTTTATCCCGGTTGTTGTCTATTCCATGCTGCAATCAAAATTTTCCATGATAATATTAAGCCTCGACAGCTAACCAAAATTTTTTGGTAAGTGCTGCTATATATATATATATATATGAATAACCTTACAGATGAATATATTTTTAATCCACATTTCTGATATTGTTGAGCTATGTGCATATATAAGTTCAAGTCACTTTGTCTATATAGTTAAAAATTGATTTCTGGCTTTTGAAGAACAGTGAGACAAAGGTATTACTTCTTTGTCAAATCTGCATAAAGAAAATTACTTAGAAACTTATGAAAGAAAATTGATCGTTTAGTAACCTTACTAAAATGCAAAAGAATACTTGTAGTCTATGTTACCAGGACCAGAGCTTGAGCATTGAATACGGGTGTTCTTGAATTTTTCTAAGTTTTTTTTCTTATATTTGGAGATTATATACTTTATATTTATGTTTGAATATGTGCCGGACACTTGTATTTTGAAGAAAATGAAGAACCCAACTACAAATGATTTTATATTGATGTTAGAGGCAAGCTTGAGACATGTAATGTGTTTTACAATGACCTGAAGGAAGCATATATGGACTAAGATAATGAATATAAAAAACAGCAAGATTTTATCTTTCTTTGCTGCTGAAACACAACTAAAAATTGGGGATAAGACACTTTTCTTGAAGGTCAAAATCTTTTGTATATTTGGAGGTTCATACTCTCATACTTACAGCCAAATATCTGTTGGATATAGGTGTTAGAAATTAGAACAGATGTGTTGAAAGTTGGCTAGCAATGCAGCAGCATGAAGAAGCAGCATGAAGACATGTTGTATGAAACTTACTTGGTTTTTTTGTTGAATAAACATTAAATGACTATTTTAAGTGAGTTTTAATTTAGTAGTTAGTAGGTGAAAGATCTAAGATTTTTTTAGTAGATGAAAGATCAAGAGTTTTTAGAAGGTGAAAGGCCAAGGGTCAAATCTTTTATGTTTTTCTTTAATAGAATTTATTTTTCAGTTTTTAAGTATAGTGCCTAGTGTCTATAAAAAGGTTTTGTTGATTTCGTTTGTAATATACAAAAAACAAGTCTGAAGGAATATAAAAGCCGTGTGTTAATTCGATTTTCAGTTTTCAAATTGGTATCAAGAGCTAATGGCGAATGTGACGAGTCAAATG
Organism: Gossypioides kirkii; assembly: GCA_005610355.1. Lineage (NCBI taxonomy): Eukaryota > Viridiplantae > Streptophyta > Magnoliopsida > Malvales > Malvaceae > Gossypioides > Gossypioides kirkii. The sequence goes on from CP032252.1 coordinate 14,577,593, forward strand.
CCGCTACCACGACTAACGAAGGCGAACTACGAAAACTGGAGCATACAAATGAAAGCCCTTCTCGGATCTCAAGATGCATGGGAGGTGGTCGAAGAAGGTTTCGAAGAACCAACAACTATCACAGGATATACGGTGGCTCAAACCAAGGCGTTGAAAGAGGCGCGATTGAAGGATAAGACGGCACTATACATGTTGTTCCGAGCCGTTGACGAGTCTGGCTTTGAGAAGATTGCCGGTGCAGTTACTTCAAAAGAAGCGTGGGACATTTTAAAAAAGGTGTTCAAAGGAGCCGACCGGGTCAAGCAAGTGCGTCTTCAAACTCTTCGTGGCGAGTTGGAGAGCATGAAGATGAAGGAGTCGGAAAGTGTATCTGATTATATCACACGTGTACAAGCTGTGGTGAACCAACTTATTCGTAATGGCGAAACATTAACCGATGCACGAGTTGTGGAGAAGATTTTGAGGTCATTAACCGATAATTTTGAGAATGTTGTGTGCGCGATAGAAGAGTCAAAGGACCTTGCAACGCTCACAGTCGACGAGCTTGCCGGTTCTCTCGAGGCACACGAACAATGTAAGAAGAAAAAGAAGGAGGAGACACTCGAGCAAGCTCTTAAAACCAATGCATCAATTAAAGACGAAAAGGTATTCTATTCTCAAAATTTTCGAGGTAGAGGGCGTGGCCGTGAAGGTCGTGGAAATGGTCACGATGGTCAAGGCGGTAGTCATGAAGGATACTATAAGGAGAAAGGACAGTCAAGCCAACCAAAATGGCATGGAAGAGGACGCGGTCGAGGAAGAGGCAGCCGATCAAACTATTCCAACATTGAGTGCCACAAGTGTTACAAGTATGGTCACTACGCGAAGGATTGCAACTCCGACAAATGTTATAATTGTGGTAAAGTGGGGCATTTTGCAAAAGATTATCGAGCCGATAAAAAGGTGGGAGAAACTATCAACCTAGCCTTGGAAGATGAAGCGAATGAAGGCCTTCTCTTGATGGCTCAAAATGAAGTCAACTTCAACAATGACACTCTGTGGTACCTCGACTCGGGCGCAAGCAACCATATGTGCAGTCACGAGTACCTATTCAAAGAGATGCAAAAGATTGAAGATGGTCATGTGTCGTTTGGAGATGCATCAAAAGTGAAGGTCAAAGGCCGAGGTACGGTTTGTTACTTACAAAAGAATGGCTTGATAGGGTCAATCCAAGATGTTTATTACGTACCAGACCTCAATACCAATATTTTGAGTATGGGGCAACTCACGGAGAAAGGTTATTCGGTATTTTTGAAAGACCGGGTGCTACACTTGAAGGACAAGGAAGGGCGTCTAGTTGCTCAAGTCGAGATGAGTAAAAATCGGATGTACAAACTGAATTTGAGAAGCGTGCGAGAAAAATGTTTGCGAGTCGACGTAGAAGACAAGGCATCGCTGTGGCATCTCCGCTTTGGTCACCTATATCATGGTGGTCTAAAAGAATTAGCAAAGAAGAACATGGTGCACGGGTTACCGGACATGGATTATGAGGGCAAATTCTGTGAAGAATGTGTGCTTGGCAAGCAAGCGAGAACCTCATTTCAAAAGAAGGCAGAATATCGAGCTAAATATCCTCTTGAGTTGGTTCAAACCGACATATGTGGACCAATCACCCTTGAATCTTTCAGTGGTAAAAGGTATTTCATTTCCTTTATCGATGATTTCTCACGAAAAACTTGGGTTTATTTTTTGAAAGAAAAATCTGAGGCATTTGAAGTGTTCAAAAAGTTCAAAGTGATGGTGGAGAAGGCAACTGGTAGACACATCAAAGCCGTACGATCCGATAGAGGTGGTGAGTATACATCGACGGCTTTCATGGAGTATTGCGAGGAGCAAGGCATAAGGAGATTTCTAACCTCACCATACTCTCCTCAACAAAATGGTGTGGCCGAGAGGAAGAATCGGACCATTCTCGACATGGTTCGATCAATGCTCAAGAGCAAGAAGATGCCAAAAGAATTCTGGGCAGAAGTCGTGCAATGTGCCATCTATGTACAAAATCGATGTTCACATGTGAAGTTGGTAGATCAAACACCACAAGAGGCATGGAGCGGACAAAAGCCGACAGTTTCTCATTTTAAAGTGTTCAGAAGTGTAGCTTATGCACACGTACCGGATCAACGTAGAACGAAGCTCGAAGACAAAAGCAAAAGGTATATTTTTATTAGGTATGATGAGAAGACAAAAGGGTACAAGCTACTCGATCCGATAAGCAAGAAGGTGATGGTGAGTCGTGATGTGCGAGTAAACGAAGCAAACGAGTGGGACTGGAACAAATTAACAGAGGTTATCATTGAAGTTGGAGAATCATCAGTTGCTGCATCAACAAGCATACCAACAAACTCTGAAATTACTGATGATGAAGATGAACCACGACAACCCAAAATGCGAAGTTTGCAAGATTTGTATAATTCGACAAATGAGGTACACCTTGTATGTCTTTTGGCAGATGTTGAAAATATCAGCTTTGAAGAAGCTTTGCGAGACAAGAAGTGGCAAACTGCTATGAATGAGGAGATTAAGGCGATTAATCGCAACAACACATGGGAGCTAGCAGAATTGCCGAAAGAAAGTCAACCTATTGGTGTTAAGTGGGTGTTCAAGAAAAAGATGAATGCTCAAGGGGAGATAGAACGGTACAAGGCGCGACTTGTTGCTACAAGCAAAAGGCAGGAATCGACTATGACGAGGTTTTTTCTCCTGTTGCAAGAATGGAGACAATCCGATTACTCATTTCACAAGCTGCTCAATTCAAATGGCCGATATTTCAAATGGATGTCAAGTCAGCATTCTTGAATGGTGTGCTCAAAGAAGATGTCTACATCGAACAACCATCTGGGTACATTAAAGTCGGAGAAGATAAGAAGGTGTTAAAATTGAAGAAGGCACTTTACAGGTTGAAGTAAGCACCGCGGCATGGAATACACGTATCGATACATATTTCAAGGAGAATGGGTTCAAGCAATGTCCCTACAAGCATGCCCTTTACGTAAAGAAGAATGGAGATTTGGGCTTGATGAAGTTTTTTCTTGGTTTGGAGATTAGACAAGTAGAGACGGGTATTTTTGTATCACAAGAGACATATGCAAAAGAGATTTTGAAGAAGTACAAGATGGAAATTTGCAACCCGGTATCAACACCAATGGAACCAGGTGCAAAACTCTCTAAGTTCGATGGAGGAGAACGTGTCATTGCTAGTAAATACCGGAGTTTGGTAGGAAGCCTTCGCTATCTCACATGCACAAGGCCGGATCTTTCATTAAGTGTTGGCATTGTAAGTCGGTTCATGGAGGAGCCAGTTTATTCACATTGGAAGGCGTTAAAGCGAATCCTATGATACATCCAAGGAATGGTGTCACTCGGGTTGTTCTACTCGAAAGCAGAAGATTACAAATTGGTTGGGTACTCCGACAGTGATTGGTACGGAGACATAGACGATTGGAAAAGCACAACGGGATATGTGTTCTTTATGGGAGATACTGCGTTTACTTGGCTTTCAAAGAAGCAACCGATTGTGACGCTCTCGACGTGTGAAGCTGAATATGTGGCAGCATCTTGGTGTGTATGTCATGCGATATGGCATAGAAATTTGTTGAGCAAGATGGAGTTAAAGCAACTAGGTGCAACCGTGATTCAAGTTGACAACAAATCAGCAATTGAGTTGGCAAAGAACCCGGTGAACCATGAAAGAAGCAAACACATTGACGTTCGTTTTCACTTTATCCGAGATCATGTGAAGGAGGGAAGTGTGAAAGTGGTGCATGTGGCAAGTCAGGATCAAGTTGCGGATATCTTCACAAAACCGTTACCAAAAGTACTTCTCGACAAATGCAAGAAGATGATTGGCATGATGGATGGTAGAAGCATTTAAGTTTACGGGGGAGTTTTGTTGAATAAACATTAAATGACTATTTTAAGTGAGTTTTAATTTAGTAGTTAGTAGGTGAAAGATTAAGAGTTTTTTAGTAGATGAAAGATCAAGAGTTTTTAGTAGGTGAAAGGCCAAGGGTCAAATCTTTTATGTTTTTCTTTAATAGAATTTATTTTTCAGTTTTTAAGTATAGTGCCTAGTGTCTATAAAAAGGTTTTGTTAATTTCGTTTGTAATATACAAAAAACAAGTCTGAAGGAATATAAAAGCCGTGTGTTAATTCGATTTTCAGTTTTCATTTTTGAAACATGTGAACAATTTAGTTTGAATGTAATTTTGTTTCTTTTAAGGAAAGTCAGCTATTTAGCTGATTTAGTAGGTGTTTAGGCTGTCATTAAGCTGATTTTTCAGCTTGTACAAAGGCATAAGCAATGTTTGTATTGTCCCAAGGATATGGGAGTTGTTTTAAGTAATATAAGTGTTATAAAAATAGAAATCAGAGTGTTATCAGTTTTTCTCTCAACCGATTGTTTTGTGCTTCTGTTTTTCATCTTTCAACACCATTTTATTTTGTTTTTGATCTTTGAATGCTGATATAACTCTACAAATGGTATGTTTGTTCTGTTCTTTGTACATTTTTTACTATTGATTATTATATTGGGGTGATAAGAACCAGCCTCTCGTGGGATTCACCTACATAAACAACAAGATGGCCTCTGGTTATTTATGCAGCTGCCGTCACCTTTTGGATAACAATCTTTTTAGTGTGAAACTATTTGATGCTACATTCAGTCATTTCTATATTTGTTTCCGTATACATGACTGGAGTTTAGAGTATTTGAAAAATTTCTTGAATTTGAGCAATGTTAATTAACCATATTACATAAAACCAAATAAGTAAAAAGAATGATGTGGGAAAGAGGTCCATATTAGGCAACTTTACTTTCTCATAAAACTAATCAGTATGTATCATAAAGTTATCTCTCTTTTACTTTTCTCTTTTTTTCTTTAAAATCTTTTATCCTTAGCTTTGTTGTATTAATCACTTTGTTCCCTGCCTCACATCTCTATATATCTTAATTTTTTCTCAAATCTGCTTTAAGAAAATTACTTTGAAAATTATAACACCAAATTGGTCGTCTAATAAGCCACTACCATGAAAAAGAATACTTGTAATCTATCTTAGCTAGACTTTGTACTCATGTTTGGATATGTGTTGGACACATGAAATCGAATGAAAATGAAGGCTCCAACTCCAAATAACTTAGCATGTGGTTTGAAGTAATTTTTGAACAAGGTAGATCATTTACAGTTTGTATTAAAGATGGAATCAATGCGAACGAGTAAAAAATTCAGAAAGGAAATGAGATGACAACTGAATGATGTGTTTTGAACAATCATTACTGATTGATAGGAGTGTTACAGTAATCACCATCTCTAGTTTTCCACTTGGGGAGATTATATCAGCTCTCCAAGGCAAAAAGGATAGAGAAAAAAATGTTTACATGTATTAGTGATTTTTGCTTTACAAAATTGTATTGCCTGATTTGTGTTAATCATCTCACAATTACTACAAGCAAGAGGTTACTTCGAGAAAAGTGTCTTCATGGCAGGGAATCGTGAGACCTCCAGTAGGATGACTATATGCGAACACTTCTTGTGACATGCCTAGCAAATCCATGCCTAGCAAATCTTGAAATGATGGCTGGTTTAAAAACCACACCGGTATCAAGAACCTCTTCTGGTTTTCTCCAACATAAACTGCAAAGTAGCCCTTGGGAACCTTCTTAGAGTTAACGATATGAGGCAAGCGGATAGCCATTGTTGTTTTTGATAGATGTATGCTTCAAAAGAGAAGAGGAGGAAGATCTCGAAGAACTTGGAAATCTGAGGTAAAGAAGTTTAGTACCCGAGAATGCGAAGGTAGGTGTTGCCAATGAACCTAGTCTTACTTGTATATATAGATGTAAGGGGCCAAAGGAAATGTTTATCTATCAAGTGGAGGATGAAGAATGAGTGGTGAAGGGGAAATTGCTGGGGTCTGATCATTAATGAGACACATGGGTTAAAGGGGCATCACATGGTGTTGTTTTCCAAAGCATTACAAAGAATTCCATGGCAAAGACTTGATAGACTAGTTTGCCTACCCTTTCCGGCAGAACAAACCGACCAAGGTCCCACTTGAATATGGGAGATTTGGATCCTTAAAAAGCTTCTTCACGGCAGAAGATTCTTATTACTTCAACATTGACATTAGAGGCAACCTTTAGATACAAACGATCTGTCATGCTGAATTCACTCAAAACATGTGTCCTACTTGCTACAACTAGTCCTCAGGCTGTTGGTTATACTGAGCAGCAATCAAATAGTTCCATGTGGGAGAAAGACAATACTAAACCTGACAGCTGATGAAATTTCCGGTATGTGTTGGTATATTATATACATGGATAACCTTACAGATGAATCTGTTTCCATTCCATATTTTTCTTGGCATGTAGGCATGATTCTTTGCATATATTGACTATTCATTATTATGTATAATGTGTTGAAGGACAGATTTGATAGCATCAGCCATTAAACTCAAGTCAATTTGTTTATTTAGTTTTTTTTTTTTTTTTGGTATCGATGAGCTTTTTCATAGTATAAGATTGGTATTGTTTCACCATTGATGTTAGAGGCATGCTTGAGACATGCAATCTGTTATACCATGACCTGAAACATATATATTTGGGCTACCTTGACCTTCTATGTTGACTTGACTAAGAAAATGAAAATAAACTAAGGGGCATGAATATATCTTTTACACTGTTTTTCAAGGTCAAAATCTTAGCTTTAACATATATGAAGGTATATTTATTATGTGCATATATTTACTTATTATTGATTATTAAAGTCTCATTCTCACCCCCTTTTTCATCTTACCTATGTAGCTGACAAATTGAGGGTAAAGGGTAAGGTATCAGATCAAAAGGAAATTTGTTGTAAATTGTGATGTTAGTACAGGTACTCTGAAACCCATAATTCTCATGTCACTGAAAAAATCGAAATGGCAGGATATGCATCTCTAAGGCATCTCAATAGCTAAGGCATGAACACATGTATTCGTCAGTAGGAGACACCCTTTCAACTAGTATATATAGAGAAAATATGTCACATGGACTTGCCTACCAGAAAGTGAACAAAGCTGGTCTGAACTTTCCATGTTACTTTATAATTTCTCGAGATTTAAGATCGCCACTTCACAATGCAAATCAGTGGCAGTCCCACCCTGAACTGATGTTTGTTTGCAGAAGCTGTCCGTAATGCAATATGCTGGTTATCAATAGTTAAATTGTAGGGGCAACTCTGTGGACTAGTCTAACATTATCAAAAGTTCCACCGTAAAATTTCCTCTTTGTCTTCAGTACCTCCAGACACAAGAACATGCAAGTTGATTAGCTCATGTAATGCTGTTGCTTGACATATCCTAGAGGAGAGTGATGGTAAAAACCGCGGACTAGTATGACAATTCAGTATCTTTAATGGGTACATTAAGCTAACTAATATGCCATTTTTTTCATTAGAATGATCAAATCCACCAAGAATTGTCAAAGATAAAATAAAATATAACATTTCATTCTATCAGCCAACTTAGAAACTTTTATAGGTAAAGGCATGCCATTTAGTCAAATGACTAGGTCCCATACCTCAGATCTTTCTATATCTTAATCCATTGTCAATGCTGCTTTGAGGAAATTTGTTATCAAAATAACGAAACTAAATACATGTAGTTTATATTATGCAAATTTGAGGGTGAATGTTGGAGGACTATACTCTCGTACTTACATCCGAACATGTGTTGTATATTGGTGTTAGAACAAATATTTTAAGAAAAATGAATTATTTATATAACTTAGCTTTTATGTTGAAGTAATTTGTGAACAATGTAAATCATTTACAGTTAAATTATATATGAAACAAACAATAACAAGGGGACCATAGGAAATTATACAAAGAAATAAAATTTAAATTGAATGATGTGTTCCAAACTGTTACAGAAGCCACCATCTCTAATATTCCACTAACGGAGACTTATTATCTGCTCGCCAAGGCAAAAATGATGGAGAAAAAAATGTTTACATGTATGTCTTAGTGATTTTTGATTTACAAAATTGTATTGGTTGATTTGTGTTAATTCAAGCGAGAGGTAACTTCGACAAAGGTGTCTTCATTGCATGGTGATAAAATTAAATGTCGACAATGAAGAAATACCGCAAAGAAAACGGGAAAAAAAATACGCAATTTTACGTGAAAACTCTTTTGGAAAAAAACTACGGGCAGAGGAGAAAAAGATTCATTAATGTCGAAAATCGAATGATTACAATAGGAGATGACTATGCCTATTTATAGGTTGAAAAACCTTATTCCAATCAACAACTAATAGAAGTAACTTAGTAAGGTTGAAATACCTTATTCTAATTAAAATAAAATAGATGACCTATTCTAATTAAAATAAAATAAAAGAAGTCTAGTTTATTTGGACTTTACTTTTATTTTATTTTACCACTGAATTTTATTTTAACAAGAATTCTAGTCACCCAATTCTAACAATCTCCACCTTGACAAGAATTCTCTACGAACAAGAACTCTCAACGAACAAGTTCTCCACCTCTTCCACAAAACCCCTTGAGGGGTATTCTTCAACAATGAAAGCCAACCAAGTCCAGGCAATACTCAAACTTGGTTATGAGAAGTGACTCAGTCATCATATTTGCAGGATTTTCATGAGTGCTAACTTTGCTCACAACAATATCCCCTCGAGAAATAATATCACGCACAAAATGATACCGAACATCAATGTGCTCTGTTCTCTCATGAAACATTTGATCTTTTATAAGAAAAATAGCACTTTGACTGTCACAAAATATTGTACCAATATCTTCAGCCACGTTTAAAGCATAAGCCACTAGATCAGCCTCAACATACCTTTTCGGAGGTTTAATTTCTCTTTTAGATCTATTCTTGGCAATAGAATATTGTGGTGAAGAAGTGGCTCTATTATGAACTTCTGTACTAACTTGAGAAGTTGAATCTGTTGTAGATACTGGATCAATCTGAAACTTCACCTATTTTTGTTCTTCTTCACTAGAAGAGTCTTTAAGAGATAAGTTAGGTAACATAACAGTTTCATCAAAAACAACATTTCTGCTAATCACAACTTTTTTATTTTCAGGACACCATAACTTATACCCTTTTACACCAGCCTTAAAACCAAGAAAAACACATTTAATGGATTTTGGTTCCAATTTTCCATTATCAACATGAGCATATGCAGGACACCCAAAAATCTTTATATTAGAATAATCAGCAGGCTTACCAGACCATATCTCTTGTGGAGTCTTTTTCTCAATGGCAACTGATGGAGATCGGTTGATCAAAAAACATGCAGTATAGGCTGCTTCAGCCCAAAACGACTTCAGTAAATTAACATTCGACAACATACATCGAACCTTCTCCATGATCGTTCTGTTCATTTGTTCTGCAACGTCGTTTTGCTGTGGAGTATGACGAACTGTCAAATGTCTCACGATCCCTTTTGATTTGCATAATTCATTAAACTTATCAGAATAAAACTCCAAGCCATTATCTATGTGGAGGTGTTTTATCTGTTTTCCTGTCTGTTTTTCAACCATAGTTTTCCAAGACTTGAATGCGGAAAACACATCGTTTTTCTACTTCAGAAAGAATGTCCAAACTTTTCTGGAAACATCATCAATAAAAGTTAGCATATAATTAGCTCCACCTCTCGAAGGCACTCTAGATGGTCCCCAAAGATCAGAATGAATATAATCTAATGTTCCCTTCGTGTTATGGATTCCTCTAGTGAATCGAACTCTCTTTTACTTCCCAAAAATGCAATGCTCACAGAACTTCAGTTTACTAATGCCTTGCCCAACAAGAAGTCCTCTTTTACTCAATTCTGCCATGCCATTTTCACTCATATGCCCTAGACGCATATGCCAAAGTCTAGTAATATCATCATCTGACAAGGAAGAGGAAGCAACTGCAGCATCACCAGTAGTAGTTGAACCTTGCAAAACATATAATTTGGCAGTCTTTCTATGCCCTTTCATCACAACGAGGGAACCCTTACTAATCTTTAGAACCCACTTTCAGCCTATACTTGTATCCTTTTGAATCAAGAGTACTCAACGAAATCAAATTCCTTTTCAATTTTGTTACATGTCGCACGGCACTAAGAGTTCTAACGACCCCATCAAACATCTTTATTTTGATTGTGCCAACACCTGCGATTTTACATGAAGAATTATTTCCCATCAAAACAACACCTTCAGACACAACTTTATATGTTGTAAACCAATCCCGATTGGGACTCATATGAAAGGTGCAACCAGAATCGAGGATCCATTCCTCACTCACTTTAGAATTATCGACAGAAGCAACTAGGAGTTCACTATCACTATAGTCTTCTACTACATCAGCTTCATCGGATTGTTCTGGCTGTTTTCCCTTTTGATTAACTTCCTCCCTTTTGATCTTATTTTGTAACTTGTAGCACTCTTTCTTAATGTGCCCTTTTTTCTTGCAAAAGTTACAAGTTTTACCTCAGTTTAAAGATCTCGATTTACCTTTAGATTTGTTGCGAGGATTTCTTTCCTGTGTCCTCCCACGATTATCATTACTGTTTCGATCTTGTCTTCCATGAACAATGAGACCCTTTCCCTGAGAGTCAGATCCAGCCACAAGATGCTTCATCTTGTTATACGAGGCTAAGGAAGCATAGACTTCATCAATTGTGAGAGATTCACGGCTATACAAAATTGTATCTCTAAAGGTTGAATACGACGGTGGCAACGAACAAAAGAGAATTAACCTTAAATCCTCTTTATCATATTGAACCTCCATAACCTCTAAATCCGAGACAATTTCTTTAAACACATTCAAGTGTTCGTGCACAGACGCACCTTCTTTCAAACGATGAGAATACAGACGCTGCTTCATATGTAATTTACTAGTTAGGGTTTTAGACATACATAACTACTGTACTTTTGCCCATAATGCAGTAGTAGTCTTTTCCTTTAACATATCTTGTAGAATTTCATTCAACATATGCAGCTGTAATTGTGTCAAAGCCTTCCGATATTTACGTTTCTTCTCTTCATCTGTCAAATTCGAAGGCATCTTATCTAACCTTAACAGGGCATCCTCCAAATCCATCTGCGCAAGAACTGCTTGCATCTTTACCTGCCACAACGCGAATCTGGTGTTGCGATCCAACAGCGGAATATCATACTTCAATGTCGCCATTATCGTGATCGAGACTAGTAACCCAAAAAGTTCTGATACCAATTTGATAAAATTAAATATCTACAATGAAGAAATATCGCAAAAAAAGGGGCAAAAAAACACATAAATTTTACGTGAAAACCCTTTTGAGAAAAAATCAAGGGCAGAGGAGAAGAAGATTCACTAATGTCGAAAATTGAATGATTACAAGAGGAGATGACTATGCCTATTTATAGGTTGAAAAACTTTATTCCAATCAACAACTAATAGAAGTAACGTAGTAATGTTGAAACACCTTATTCTAATTAAAATAAAATAGATGACCTATTCTAATTAAAATAAAATAAAAGAAGTCTAGTTTATTTGGACTTTACTTTTATTTTATTTTACCACTGAATTTTATTTTAACAAGAATTCTAGTCACCCAATTATAACACATGAAATTGTGAGATCGCTGGTAGGATGACTATATTCGAACTCTTCTTGTGACTTGCCTAGTAAATTCAAGCGAGAGGTAACTATAACTTCAAGAAAGGTCTCTTCTTGTGATTTACAAAATTGTATTGGCTGATTTGTGTTAATTCAAGCGAGAGGTAACTATAGCCATTGTTGTTTTTGATAGATGTATGCTTCTTAAAAGGAAGAAAAGGAAGAACTTAGATAACTTTGAAAGCAAGCTTGAGAATGTTGAAGGAAGGACTTGGCACTGAAGTTAATCCTACTTGTATATATTTTATGGAGTTATGGACAGTTTCAATGAGAACTACAATGTCTTGAGTATAAAGCTTCAAAGACTTGCAGAAGAAACAAAGTTTTGGGAGTGAAAAATGCAGAGAAAAAAGAGAGAAAAGATAAGAACAAAAGCTTGTAAAAGTGTAATCTAATATTCATTTCTTTGTAAAGTAAAGTATACATAAGTTTAGCAACCATTGAGCATGGTGCAAGATCAAAATCAGCCACATAAACCCACCTAATCAACAGTAAAAAGTATGGCTCATATTAACATAGCTTGTGAACCTAAACTAGCTGATTTAAACACTTAACATCAGCACTAAAACATAGGCATTACATCATCAACTTAGTTCAAAAGTAACTAAGACAATTAAATACAAAATGTGCTGGTTTGTTCAACTAGAGCTCCTGCTGATTGCTGCTGCAAAATGTTACCAAAACAAGCTGCATGTAAGCCATTTCTTAACACTCCTCCTTGGCTTCCATGCTGCAAAATCCCAATTTGGCTCTTAAACTAATGAATCTTGCTGTACCAAGGGGCTTTGTTAAAATATCAGCTAATTGATTCTCAAGTGAAATTTGATCTTGAAGTGTTTCATTTTACCATGAAACATTGGATTCTTTGCAATTGTAACAGCAAATTGGTTATCACAGTTAATCTTTGTTGCTTCTTCTAGGTGTAAGTTTAAATCAACCATAAGTTTCCTTAGCCAAATTTCTTGACTGACAGCTACAGCAGCTACAACATATTTTGCTTCAGCTGTAGATTGTGCCACAATAGATTGCTTCTTTGAACTCCAGCAAAAGACTATAGACCTTAGAGTGAACAAGTACCCTGAGGTGCCCTTCATGTCATCAATAGATCCTACCCAATCACTGTTTGTAAAACCAACAAGCTGCATGTTCTTAGTTTTAGCAAATCTGACCCTAAAGCTAAGAGTCCTTTGATGTACCTTAGAACCCTCTTTACAGCTTGAAAGTGTGTTACATTGCAGTAATGCATGAATCTTCACAAAAGACTGACTGCAAACATTATATCCAGTCTTGAAGCTCTTAGATAAAACAAATATCCCACTAAACTTCTATAACCAAATTCATCCACCTTTTCATAGTCACCTTGGCTAGAAAGTATTTCACCAATGGCAACTGGTGTGCTTATAGCTTTGCAACTTTTCATGCAAAATTTGTTTAGAATTTTTAAGGTAAATGCCTTCTAGCTTATGAAAATATCTTACTGAGTTTGAGATATTTCACCCAAATTTGACATTTCAAACATGCTCTCCATCTTTTTCTTGAAGTCTGTCAGCATCTCTTCATTTCCACCAGTCACTAGGAGATCATCCACATACAAAGAAACAATTAGAAGTGTCTCCTCTCCAGCTTAACAGATACGAGTCAATTCTGTCATACCAGGCTCTTGGTGCTTGCTTTAAGCCATACAAGGCCTTTTTCAGCTTGTAGACTTTAGTTTCTTCATAAGTCACTTTGGACCCTTCTGGTTGTTCAACATAAATCTCTTCATTTAGGAAGACAGATTTAACATCAAGTTGATGTATCTTCCATTCCTTCTTAGCTGCCAATGCAAGCAAAAGTTTGATTGTATCAAGCCTTGCCACAGGTGCAAATGTTTCAAAATAATAAACATCATACATCTAACTAAAACACTTCACAACCAGTCTTGCTTTCAACTTGTTCAAGCTTCCATCAACATTGTGCTTGGCTCTAAACACCCATTTTACCCCAATGACTTTCTTGTGGATAGGTCTTGCAACTAATTCCCAAGTCTGATTCTTGTTAATCATTGACATTTCAGCAACTATGGCCTCCTTCCAACCTTTTTGTGCATCAGCTTCTTCAAAACTGATTGGCTCAACATCAGCCAAATCAGCTCTTTCATACACTTCACTGAGTAACCTTGTTCCCCTGACTGGTTCATCATCAAAATCCAGCTCTTAATCAACCTGGATAGCTTCATTTTGATCTGGTATAAAGTCATCTTCAAGCTCAGACTTGTTCTAGTTCCATGATGATTTTTCATCAAATACAACATCCCTACTCACATACACCTTAAGTGCTAAGGGATTGAGTTATTCTATAGCCTTTCATGTCACTGCTATAACCCACAAAGATACCAGGTTGAGCTCTTTTGTCAAGCTTGTTCCTTTTGACTACTGGGACATGTGTATAGCAAATGCAACCAAAAATCTTCAGATGAGCTATTGATGGTTTGTGTCCAAACCAAACATCAAATGGTGTCTTTTCCAGCAAGGTTTTTTGTTGAGGATCGGCCCGATTAAGCAACGAACAAGTAAAAATTACGGAAGAAATTGAGAAATTGAACACACAAATTTAACGTGAAAAAACCCTTCCGAAGAGGATAAAAAACCATGGGCAAAGATAATTTTACTATAATAGCAAAAGAATGAAGAGTATAAGAGATGGAGATAAAAACTAAACCCCGAAAACAAAGAACCCTCAAAACTGTAAATACTAAATTCTCCAAAAGTGTTAGGAGTTCTAAACTCTAATGGGTATCTCTAATGAGTGTATTTTCTAAGATTGTAAAAGAGCCTATTTATAGGCTAAATTTCTAAGTCAAATAATAATAAAATAATATAGACTAATAAGAGTTTGACTCAAACAAATAAACAGAGTTTGATTCAAACAAATAAACAGAGTTTAATTGAAACAATTAAACAGAGTTTAACTGAAAGATTATTTTTCAAATTTGACTTAAAATAGGAGTCATAATTCAATACTTTTGTTAGTAGCCTATTTTGAAGGTACACAACAATGTTGACTGCTTCAGCCCAGAAGTTCCTTTATAAACTTCTTTCAAACATTAGACATCTGGCCATATCCATGAGAGTTCTATTTTTTCTTTCACTAACACCATTTAGCTGAGATGTATAGATGTTAGTGAACTAGTGTGCAACCCCTGGATCATCACAAAAGAACTGAAACTAATCAGAAGTGTGCTCTATCCCATTGTCTGACCTCAAAGTCTTCAACTTGCAACCTGAATAATTCTTAGCTGCTGTCTTAAACTTCCAAAAAACTGATGCAACCTCCGACTTCTGCTTGAGAAAATAAACCCAACAAAACCTGAAAAGATCATCAATGAATAGAATAAAGTATCTGCTTCCATTCAAGGATTCAGTCTTCATAGGACCACAGATATCAGTATGGACCTGCTGCAGTTTTTCAAAGGCTCTCCAAGCCTTGTTAGTTGGAAAGGGGAGCCTTGCTTGCTTTCCCATCTGACAAACATCATAAACATCTTGATGTCCAACTATTTTTGCAAAATTTTGAACCAAGTCTTCATTATATAACTAAGCTAATGACTTATAGTTGACATGGCCCATCCTTTTATGCCACAACTTTGATTTATCTAAAACAGTTGTATAGGCTCTCTTTGATTCTTCATTCTAATCAACAATAAAACTTCTATCAGACTTGGCTACTGACATAAGCATGGATCCACTTGGATCACTAATTAGGCACCCTTTGCTCTTAAAAACCATAGAATATCCTTTCTCTACTAACTGCGCAATATTGCTAAGCAGATTTCTATCAATTTCAGGCACCAAAATACATCAGAAACAAATTTGGTACCTGAAGGAGTGTCATTTAGCACATCTCCTCTTCCTTCTATTTTGATGTACTGTCCATTTCCCATTTTGACTCTTGTACTGAAGCTTCTGTCTAACCTCTTGAAGTTAGCAACATCAGGTGTCATGTGGCTTGTACAGCCACTGTCTAGCAACCAACCTCTAGTCATTTTTCTCCTCATTGCTGAGAAAGATACTGTAAACACTTGCTCCTCCTGAGCATCAGTATCATCAGCCACTTGAGCTTGAGTGTTAGGCTGCTGTGGTTGTTGTTCCTTTTGCTAACCCTTGTTCTTGCAAACTTTCTCAGCATGTCCCATCTTCTTGCAACTCTTGCACTGCACATCAGGTCTATATCAGCAATAAGTCTCAAAATGAGTAGTCTTTTTACAATGAGAGCATGGAGGAAATTTCTTTTTGGCACTATCTTTTTTGGACTTTTCTTTGTTGTCAATCCATGGCTTCTTCCCTTTGCTGTTGGAAGAGCTCGAAGATATTTTGCCTTTAGCCTGAAATGCTCCTTCATGATGCTTCTCTTGTCTGCTGGCTCTTCTCTGTTCTTGTGCATAAAAGGCATTGATCAGTTATGTCAATGTAATCTTTGACAAGTCCCTTGAGTCTTCTAGAGAAGATATCTTAGCCTCATATATCTCATGTAAGGTAGCTATAACTTTCTCCACTATCCTGCTTTCACTAAACTCATCCCCAAGAAGTCTTATGTTGTTGACAACTGTCGTAATCCTATCTGAGTATTCCTTGATTGTCTCGATCTCCTTCATCTTCAAGTTTTCAAAATCCCTCCTTAAGTTGATCAGCTATTGATGCTTTGTTTTTTCAGTGCCTTGAAACTCTTCTTTCAGCTTATCCCAAGCCTGTTTTGGAGTCTTACAAGCCATGATCCTTATGAAAATCAAGTCTGACACACTGTTTTGAAGGCAAGACATTGCCTTGTATCTCTTGACCCTATCATCAAAGTACTGCCTGATCTGAGCTATTATGGGGTTAGCTCTCAAGGGTGATGGTTCAACATCAGCATTGACAACCTCCCACAAGTCAAATGCCTGCAGGTAGGTCTTCATTTTTACTACCCAAATGTGGTAGTTTACACCATTAAATTGTGGTGGTGGTGTTAGAAAGTAACCTGATGAAGACATAGAGTTTTCGAGATTGACAAAGAAGAAAGGTCCTTTAAGAAGCAAGCTCTAGATACCAATTGATGAAGTTATGGACAGGTTCAATGAGCACTACAATGTCTTGAGCATAAAGCTTCAAAGACTTGCAAAAGAAACAAAGTTTTGAGAGTGAAAAATGCAAAGAAAAAAAAGAGAGAAAAGATAAGAACAAAAGCTTGTAAAAGTGTAATTTGATATTAATTTCTTTGAAAAGTAAAGTATACATAAGTTTAGCAACCATTGAGCATGGTGCAAGATCAAATCAGCCACATAAACCCACTTAATCAACAGTAAAAAGTATGACTCACATTAACATAGCTTGTGAACCTAAACTAGCTGATTTAAACACTTAACATCAGCATTAAAACAAAGGCATTACATCATCAACTTAGTTCAAAAGTAACTAAGACAACAAGATACAAAATGTGCTGGTTTGTTCAACTAGAGCTCCTGCTGATTGCTGCTGCAAAATGTCACCAAAACAAGCTCCATGTAAGCCATTTCTTAACAATATTGATGTATAAGGTAGAGAGGAAATGATGTTCATCTATTATTAAGTGGGGGATGCGCAATGAGTGGTGATGGTGCAATTGCTGGGGTCTCATCAGTAATGAGATAGACATGGGCTCATGGGGACTCACATGATGTTGTCTTCCGAAGCAATATTAAGAATTCCATGTCAAATACTTGAAAGAATGGTATTCTTACCTTTCCGACAAAATGAACTGATTAAGGACCTACTCAGATTTGGAAGATTTGGATCCATTAAAAGCTTTTTCCTAGTAGAAGATTTTTATTACTTCCCTAATGACAATAGAGGAAACCTTTAGAGACAAACAATCTAGCATGCAATGATTGGGAACAAATAACATGGGTGACTTTGACCTCTCATTTCATACAAACTTCACATAAAACTTGTTAGACAAACTGATAAAATTAAATGTCGACAATGAAGAAATACCGCAAAAAAAAGGGAAAAAAACACACACAGATTTTATGTGGAAACCCTTTCGGGAAAAAACCACGGGCAGAGGAGAAGAAGATTCACTAATGTCGAAAATCGAATGATTACAAGAGGAGATGACTATGCCTATTTATAGGTTGAAAAATCTTATTCCAATCAACAACTAATAGAAGTAACGTAGTAAGGTTGAAACACCTTATTCTAATTAAAATAAAATAGATGACTTATTCTAATTAAAATAAAATAAAAGAAGTCTAGTTTATTTGGAATTTACTTTTATTTTATTTTACCACTGAATTTTATTTTAACAAGAATTCTAGTTACCCAATTCTAACAATCTTCACCTTGACAAGAATTCTCTACGAACAAGAACTCTCAACGAACAAGTTATCCACCTCTTCCACAAAACCCCTTGAGGGGTATTCTTCAACAATGAAAGCCAACCAAGTCCAAGCAATACTCAAACTTGGTTATGGGAAGTGACTCAGTCATCATATCTGTAGGATTTTCATGAGTACTAACTTTGCTCACAACAATATCCCCTCGAGAAATAATATCACGCACAAAATGATACCGAACATCAATGTGCTCTGTTCTCTCATGAAACATTTGATCTTTTGTAAGAAAAATAGCACTTTGACTGTCACAAAATATTGTACCAATATCTTCAGCCACTAGATCAGCCTCGGCATACCTTTTCAGAGGTTTAATTTCTCTTCTAGATCTATTCTTGGCAATAGAATATTGTGGTGAAGAAGTGACTATATTATGAACTTCTGTACTAACTTGAGAAGTTGAATCTGTTGTAGATACTGGATTAATCTAAAACTTCACCTGTTTTTGTTATTCTTTACTAGAAGAGTCTTTAAGAGATAAGTTAGGTAACATAGCAGTTTCATCAAAAACAACATCTCTGCTAATCACAACTTTTCTATTTTCAGGACACCATAACTTATACCCTTTTACACCAGCCTTAAAACCAAGAAAAACACATTTAATGGATCTTGGTTCCAATTTTCCATTATCAACATGAGCATATGCAGGACACCCAAAAATCTTTATATTAGAATAATCAGCAGGCTTACCAGACCATATCTCTTGTGGAGTCTTTTTCTCAATGACAACTGATGGAGATCGGTTGATCAAAAAACATGCAGTAGAGGCTACTTCAGCCCAAAACGACTTCAGTAAATTAGCATTCGACAACATACATCGAACCTTCTCCATGATCGTTCTGTTCATTCGTTCTGCAACGTCGTTTTGCTGTGGAGTATGACGAACTGTCAAATGTCTCACGATCCCTTCTGATTTGCACAATTCATTAAACTCATCAGAATAAAAATCCAAGCCATTATCTGTGTGGAGGTGTTTTATCTATTTTCCTGTCTGTTTTTCAATACTTGAATGCGGAAAACACATCGCTTTACTGCTTCAAAAAGAATGCCCAAACTTTTTTGAAAAAATCATCAATAAGAGTTAGCATTTAATTAGCTCCACCTCTCGAAGGCACTCTAGATGGTCCCCAAAGATCAGAATGAATATAATCCAATATTCCGTTCGTGTTATGGATTCCTCTGGTGAATCGAACTCTCTTTTGCTTCCCAAAAACGCAATGCTCATAGAAGTTCAGTTTGCTAATGCCTTACCCATCAAGAAGTCCTCTTTTACTCAATTCTGCCATGCCATTTTCACTCATATGCCCTAGACGCATATGCCAAAGTCTAATAATATCATCATTTGACAAGGAAGAGGAAGCAACTACAGCATCACCAGTAATAGTTGAACCTTGCAAAACATATAATTTGGCAATCTTTCTCTGCCCTTTCATCACAACGAGGGAACCCTTGCTAATATTTAGAACCCCACTTTCAGCTGTGTACCTGTATCCTTTTGAATCAAGAGTACTCAAAGAAATCAAATTCATTTTCAATTCTGGTACATGTCGCACATCACTAAGAGTTCTAACGACCCCATCAAACATCTTTATTTTGATTGTGCCAATACTTGTGATTTTACATGAAGCATTATTTCCCATCAATACAACACCTTCAGACACAACTTCATATGTTGTAAACCAACCCCGATTGGGACTCATATGGAAGGTGCAACCAGAATCGAGGATCCACTCCTCGCTCACTTTAGAATTGTCGACAGAAGCAACTAGGAGTTCACCATCATTGTAGTCTTCTACTACATCAGCTTCACCGGATTGTTCTAGTTGTTTTCCCTTTTAATTCTCCAAATCCATTTGCGCAAGAACTGCTTGCATCTTTACCTGCCACAACGCGAATCTGGTGTTGCGATCCAACAGCGGAATATCATACTTCAATGTCGCCATTATCATGATTGAGACTAGTAACCTGAAAAGCTTTGATACCAATTTGATAAAATTAAATGTCGACAATAAAGAAATACCGCAAAGAAAACGTGAAAAAAATACGCAGATTTCATGTGGAAACCTTTTCGGGAAAAAACCACAGGCAGAGGAGAAGAAGATTCACTAATGTCGAAAATCGAATGATTACAAGAGGAGATGACTATGCCTATTTATAGGTTGAAAAACCTTATTTCAATCAACAACTAATAGAAGTAATGTAGTAAGGTTGAAACACCTTATTCTAATTAAAATAAAATAGATGACCTAATCTAATTAAAATAAAATAAAAGAAGTCTAGTTTATTTGGACTTTATTTTTATTTTATTTTACCACTGAATTTTAATAAAAATTCTAGTCACCCAATTTTAACAATCTCCACCTTAACAAGAATTCTAGTCACCCAATTCTAACACAAACCATTGTGAAGAGCGCCTGAAGTGTGTCCTACAGGCTACAACAACTCCTCATCTGAACCCAACTTGTTGCTTTTTATCCTGGTTTGTTGTCTATGCCGTGCTGGAATCAAATAGTTCCATAGGGGTGAAGACAGTATTCAGCTTGACATCTCACAAAATCTCTGGTATGTGCTGCTATATATATATATATATATACGGAAACATTACAGATAAATCTGTTTTTAGTCCACATTTCTGGTGGCATGTTTGTTGAGTTCTTTGCTTATTTTGACTATTCGTTATTATATTCGGAAGAAAAGATGTCATGTCAAAATCAGAAAGCTATTCAAACTACAAGAAAGTTCAATGAAGGCTTCTTCTGTACATGGGACTGCAAGAATACCCCTTGGATGATCAAAGACAAACTCCTCTTCCAGCCTGATTTATCAATTCTTAAATGAAGGGTGCTTCAAGAATGAAACTTCATGGCCCTTGGTTATTTATGAATCTGTCCTCACCTTTTGGATAATCTGCTTAGTGAACAAGTGCAGGTACTCACAGACACATAACTCTTATGAACTGGGAAAAGTTGCAAGGGCCGAATATGTTCATCTCTAAGGCTTCTTAATAGCTGATGCAAAAAATAAATATATGAAATAGGAGTTTGTAATCCTCTTACTCTTATCTCAAAATGGTCAAAAAGCTATTTGATGTTACATTCAGTCATTTGTATATTTGTTTCTATATACATGACTGGAGTTTAGAGTATTTGAAATTTTCTTGAATTTGACCAATGTTGATTAACCATTAATATATAAAACCAAACAAGTAACAAGAATGAAGTTTACTTTCTGATAATACTAATCAATATGCATCTTGAACTTACATCTCTTTTACTTTTCTCTTTTTGATTTAAAATATTTTGTTCTTAGCTTTCCTATAATAACCTCTTAGTCCCTTGCCTCACGTCTTTACATATCTTAATTCTTTATCAAATCTGCATTAAGAAAATTACTTTGAAATTTGTAACACGAAATTGATCCTTTAATAAGCTACTACCATGCAAAAGAGTGCTTGTACTTGTAGTCTATCTTTCCAGAACTTTGTACTCATGTTTGAATTTGTGTTGGACACATGAAATCGAAAGATAATGAGGGCATTACTGACTCCAAATAATTTAGCATGTACTCATGTTTGAAAGTAATTTTAGAACAAGGTATATCATTTACATTTTATATTAAAGATGGAATTAACGCGACCAAGTAAAAAATTCAGAAAGGAAATGAAATGATAGCTGAATGATAAGTTTGGAACTGTCATTACCGATTGATTGGAGACTTACAGTAATTACCATCTCTAGTTTTCCACTTGGGGCGATTTATATCAGCTTCCCAAGGCAAAAAGGATGGAGAAAAAATTGTTTACATGTATGAGTGATGTTTACTTTACAAAATTGTATTGCCTGGTTTGTGTTAATCATCTCACAATTAATACAAGCGAGAGGTAACTTTGAGAAAGGTCTCCTCGTTGCAGGGAATCGTGAGGCCGCCTGTAGGATGACTATATCCGAACTCTTCTTGTGACATGCCTAGAAAACATTGAAACAAAGGCTGGTTCAAGAACGACACCGGTATCACAAACCTCTTCTGGTTCTCTCCAACATAAACCGCAAAGTAGCCTTTGGGAACTTTCTTAGAGCTAACGGTACGAGGCAAGCGGATAGCCATTGTTGTTTTAGATAGATGTATGCTTTGAAAAAGGAAAGCAAAGGTAAAGTACTTTAGTATTTGAGGATGTGAAGATAGGTGTTGCCAATGAACATATTCTACTCTGTATATATAGATGAAAGGGTAGAGAGAAAAATCGTGTTCTACATGGCTTCATTAGAGGGGATCACATGGTGTTGTCGTTTAACTCATTATCAAGAATTCCATGGCAAAAGACTTTAACAAAATAGTTTGCCTACCCCTTCTGGCAATAGAAACCGACCAAGGACCCCACTCAAATATGGAAGATCTGGACCAGTCAAATTCTTCTTCACAATAAAAGTGTTGTACCACTTCACCATTTATGTCAGTGCCTACTTTAGAGACATATAATCTGTCAGGCAATGACACGAAACATGTAACATGGGTGACCTTGACCTCCTCTTACATTCTGACTTCACCAAGCATGCTGATTTTTAGTCAGGTGTGGATCTGTAAGACAAACCCTTGTGAAGAGCACTTGAAGTGTGTCCTACAGGATGCAAAGAGTCCTCACCAGAACCCAATTGGTTGCATTTTATCCTTGTTCTTTTCTATTCCGTGCTGCAATCAAATAGTTCCATGGGGGTGAAGTAAAAAACATAGCTTGACAGCTCACAAAATTTCTGGTATGTTCTGCTATATATATATATATATTTGGATAACCTGACAGATGAATCTGTTTTTAGTCAACTTGTTTGATGACATATTTGTTGAGTGTTCTCTGCATATTTTGACTATTCATTATTAACAGTACATGACTTAGTAAGAAAACGTGAAAAAATAAAAGAAAATAAAAGAAAAGAAGGCCATTAAAATCTGATGGTAGGTGTTGCCAATGAACATATTTTTCTTTGTATATAGTTGAACGGGGTAGACAGAAAAATCATGTTCCTGTGTTGAGTGGGGATGTTCACTGAGTGGTGAAGGGGAGATTGCTGGGGTCTGATAACTAATAACAAAGCCATGGCTTCGTTAGGGGAGGATCACATGGTGCTGTCTTGTAACTCACTATCAAGAATTTAATGGGAAAGGCTTCAAAAAATTAGTTTGCCTATCACTTATGGGAATAGAAACTGACCAAGGACCGATCGAATGAAAGATTTGGACCTGTAAAATTCTTCTTTACAATAGAAGAGTTGTACCACTTCACCATTTATGTCAGTGCCTGCTTTAGAGACATATAATCTATTAGACAATGACAGGAAACATGTAACATGGGTGACCTTGACCAAGCATGTTGATTTTAATAAGGTATGGATCTTGTAAGACAATCCCTTATGAAGAGCACCTTAAGGTTGTCCTACAGGCTGCAACTAGTACTCATCAGAACCCAACTAGTTGCATTTTATCCTTGTTTTTGTCTAGCCGAGCTGCAATCAAATAGTTTTATATATGGAGGTGAAGACAATATTCAGCTTGACAGCTCCCTAAATTTCTGGTATGTGCTGCTGTATACGGATGACCTTGCAGATGAATCTGTTTTTAGTCCACTTGTTTGATGGCATGTATGTTAAGTATTCTTTGAATATTTTGACTATTCATTATTATATATAAAGACTATTTACTACTTGAAAAAAGAACGAGGCTCTAACTATTTGGCTAAATATTGCAATAAGGGGATATAAGACTATTCATTATTTTATCCTTGAATGTTGAATATATTTTTCAAGTTTTTTCATATATTTGTAGAATCATTCTTTTTTGTACTCATGTTTGAATGTGTTGGATGCATGTATTCTAATGAAAAAGAAGTGTCCGAATAACTTAGAACAAGGTAGATCATTTACAGTTAATTTAAAGATAGGAAATTCTGAATTAAATAAATTTCCAATAGTTTTATGACACATCTATAATTTCATCCTAAATTTCAGGATTTTAATTGTAATTTGATTTTTTTCAGGATGAAAATGTTGAAATTAAGAATGAAAATACTGATGTGGAATAAAACTATTGGAAAAGGGACACAAATGACGTGGTGTCACTATTTTATTCAATCCTTTTCCGATAGAAGGAGAAAGAATTGTATGAAACAGGGATATTATCCCTTTCCAATAGTTTTATGACACATCAACAATTTCATCCTAAATTTCAGGATTTTAATTGTAATTTGATTTTTTCAGGATGAAAATGTTGAAATTAAGAATGAAAATACTGATGTGACATAAAACTATTGGAAAAGGGACACAAATGACTTGGTGTCACTGTTTCATTCAATCCTTTTCCGATAGAAGGAGAAAGGATTGTATGAAACAGAGATATTATCCCTTTCCAATAGTTTTATGACACATCAACAATTTCATCCTAAATTTCAAGATTTTAATTGTAATTTGATTTTTTTCAGGATGAAAATGTTGAAATTAAGAATGAAAATACTGATGTGGCATAAAACTATTGGAAAAGAGATACAAATGACGTGGTGTCACTGTTCCATTCAATCCTTTTCCGATAAAATGAGAAAGGATTGTATGAAATAGAGATATTATCCATTTCCAATAGTTTTATGACACATCAATAATTTCATCCTAAATTTCAGGATTTTAATTGTAATTTGATTTTTTTCAGGATGAAAATGTTGAAATTAAGAATGAAAATACTAATGTGACATAAAACTATTGGAAAAGAGACACAAATGACGTGGTGTCACTGTTTCATTCAATACTTTTCCTTGATAGAAGTTACAGCAATCACCATCTCTAATTTTTCACTTAGGGAGACTTGTATCTGCTCCCCAAGGCAAAAAGGATGATGGAAAAAAATGTTTTCATGGTGCTAGTGATTTTTGCTTTACAAAATTGTATAGTCTGATTTTTGTTGAATCTCCCACAATCAATTCAAACGAGAGGTAACATCGAGAAAGATGTCTTCGTTGTAGGGAATTGTGAGACCGCCTGTAGGATGACTATATCTAAACTCTTCTTGTGACATGCCAAGCAAATCTTGAAATAAAGACTAACTCAAGAACGACACTGGTATCACGAACCTCTTCTGGTTTTCTCCGACATAAACTGCAAAGTAGCCCTTGGGGACTTTCTTAGAACTAATGATACGATGCAAGCAAATAGCCATGGTTGTTTTCCGATGGACGTATGCTTCAAAAGGGTAGAAGAGGAAGATCTCAGAGCACTATAGCACTTTGAGGATGTGAAGATATGTGTTGCATATGAAAATAATCATACTTGTATATATAGATGTAAGGGGGCCAAAGGGAATAAGTGGTGAAGGGACATATTGCTGGGGTCTTATCAGTAATGAGAAAGACATAGGTTCATGGTGAACCACATGGCGTTGTCTTCCAAAGGACTATCAAGAATACATTGGTAAATCACATGGTCTGATCAATCATGTGTTAACTTCAATGAGTAACTTGTAAGACAAACCCTTGTAAAGAACACCTGAAGTGTGTACTATAGGCTTCTACTAGTCCTCATCAGAACCCAACTTGATGCATTTTATCCTTCTTGTCTATGCTGTGCTGCAATCAAACTGTACCATAGGGGAGAAAGAAAATATTAAGCCTGACAGATGAATTTGTTTTTAATCCACATTACTAATGGCATGTTTGTGGAGTTCTCTGCATATATTGATCATTTATTAGTAACAGTAAAAGCTTAGCACTTTAGCTAAATGATTGGGACAAGGAGAGGTACAACTGGTCAAATGGGAATTTGATAGCGAAAGTGATGATGATGGTGGCCTTACATTCCACTTGCAGACATCTATATATGAAGTGGTCATTGTTGGTAAAAAAAAAAAAAAAAAGGAATAAAAGTGGGTGGTGAATTTTACTTTAAATTTCCTTTACAGGAACAATGGAGACAGAAGTATACAGAAATTTGCATTATGTTAGATTATATATGTACAATTATATATATTGGACAGTGGGAAGCACCCTTAGTACTCGTATATGTAGTGAAAAATGATAAATCCTAGTCATTTACAGTTAGCATGGGATATGAAGTAATTTTTGAAAAAATGTGGATCATTTACAGTTTAAAGATGAAATTAACAATAATAAGGGTACCATAGGAAATTATCTAAAGAAATAAATTTTCAATTGAATGATGTGTTCTGAACAGTCAATCTTTAAAACACTTCTTCAAAGTAGAACAGTTGTACACTACTGCTTCTCCATTTAACTTAGATTGTAGTATGAAGTTATTTTAGAAAAAGGTAGATAATTTACTGTTTATATTAAGGATGGAATTAATGTAAAACAAGTAAAAAATTTAGAATGGAAATAAAATGACAACTTAACGATGTGTTTGGATCTGTCATTACTGAATTGATAGGAGTTTTACAGTAATCACCATCTTTAGTTTTCCACTTGGGGAGATTTACATGTATTACTGATTTTGGTTATCTTAAACTCTTAGTCCCTTGCCTCACGTCTTTACACATCTTAATTCTTTATCAAATCCGCATTAAGAAAATTACATTGAAATTTGCAACACAAAATTGATCCTTTAATAAGCTACTACCATGCAAAAGAATACTTTGTACTCTTGTTTGAATTTGTGTTGGACACATGAAATCGAAAGAAAATGAGGGGTCTGACTCCAAATAACTTAGCATGTACTCATGTTTGAAAATAATTTTAGAACAAGGTATATCATTTACAGTTTAAATTAAAGATGGAATTAATGCCAAGAAGTAAAAAATTCAGAAAGGAAATGAAATGACAACCGAATGATATATTTGGAACTGTCATTACTGATTGATTGGAGTGTTACAGTAAACACCATCTCTTGTTTTCCACTTGGGGCGATTTATATCAGCTTCCCAAGGCAAAAAGGAGGAGAAAAAAAGTGTTTACATGTATGAGTGATGTTTACTTTACAAAATTGTATTGCCTGTTTTGTGTTAATCATCTCACAATTAATACAAGCGAGAGGTAACTTCAATAAAGGTGTCTTCGTTGCAGGGAATCGTGAGGCCGCCTGTAGGATGACTATATCCGAACTCTTCTTGTGACATGCCTAGCAAATCTTGAAACAGAGGCTGGTTCAAGAACGACACCGGTATCACAAACCTCTTCTGGTTCTCTCCAACATAAACCGCAAAGTAGCCTTTGGGAACTTTCTTAGAGCTAACGATACGAGGCAAGCGGATAGCCATTGTTATTTTAGATAGATGTATGCTTTGAAAAAGGAAAGCAAAGGTAAAGTACTTTAGTATTTGAGGATGTGACGATAGGTGTTTCCAATGAACATATTCTACTCTGTATATATAGATGAAAGGGGTAGAGAGAAAAATCATGTTCTACATGGCTTCATTAGAGGGGATCACATGGTGTTGTCGTCTAACTCATTATCAAGAATTCCATGGCAAAAGACTTTGACAAAATAGTTTGCCTACCCCTTCTGGCAATAGAAACCGACCAAGGACCCCAATCAAATATGGAAGATGTAGACCAGTAAAATGCTTCTTCACAATAAAAGAATTGTACCACTTCACCATTTATGTCAGTGCCTACTTTAGAGACATATAATCTGTCGGGCAATAACAGGAAACATGTAACATGGGTGACCTCGACCTCCTCTTACATTCTGACTTCACCAAGCATGTTGATCTTTAGTAAGGTGTGGATCTATAAGACAAACCCTTGTGAAGAGCACTTGAAGTGTGTCCTACAGGTTGCAACAAGTCCTCACCAGAACCCAATTGGTTGCATTTTATCCTTGTTCTTTTCTATGCCGTGCTGCAATCAAATAGTTCCATGGGGGCGAAGACAAAACTTAGCTTGACAGCTCACAAAATTTCTGGTATGTGCTGCTATATATATATATATTTGGATAACCTTACAGATGAATCTGTTTTTAGTCATCTTGTTTGATGGCATGTTTGTTGAGTGTTTTCTGCTTATTTTGACTATTCATTATTAACAGTACATGACTTAGGAAGAAAAAAACGTGAAAAAAGAAAAGAAAAGAAAAGAAGGCCATTAAAATCTGAGGTAATATTCAAAGTTTGATATTGAGTTAATTTCATTTTAGGTCATGTTATATTTTGCACAGTTGTGTTCAAGTCCCTATTTCATTTAAATAACATCATTTTAGTTTTCTTTTTTATCACATAGGTTACCCTCTTTCATTTACATCTTTACATTTAAGCAATTTAATATGTTTTTTTTATGTCTATTATGTCTAATAAAAAAAGTCACCTCATATGTTTTACCTTTAAAAAATTTTACCAAGTCATGTACTGTTAATTATTATATATAAAGACAAATTCCTACTTGAGAAAAGAAACAAAGCTTTAACTCTTTGGCCAAAAGATTGTAATAAGGGGAAATAAGGAGTTATAAGTTTTTTCATATGTTTGGAGAATCATGCTATTTTCTACTCATATTTGAATTTGTGTTGGATGCATGTATTCTCAAAAAAAACGAAGAGTCCGAATAACCTAGCATGTATAATAAAGTAAATTTAGAACAAGGTAGATCATTTACAGTTAAATTGAAAATAAGAAATTCTGGAAGTAAATAAAATTCCCATTGAATGATGTGTTTTAAATTATCATTTTCCATGCTGATTGATAGAAGTTACAGTAACAACCATCTGTAATTTTTCATTCAGGGAGACTTGTATTTGCTCCCCAAGGAAAAAAGATGAAGAAAAAATGTTTACATAGTGTTAGACATTTTTGCTTTACAAAATTGTATAGGCTGATTTGTGCTGATTCTCTCACAATTGATTCAAGCGGAAGGTAACATCAAGAAAAATGTCTTCATTGCAGGGAATTGTGAGACCGCCGGTAGGATGACTATATTCGAACTCTTCTTCTGACTTGCCTAGCAAATCTTGAAATAAAGGATGGCTCAAGAATGACACAGGTATCACAAACCCCTTCTGGTTTTCTCCAACATAAACTGCAAAGTAGCCCTTGGGAACTTTCTTAGAGCTTATGATACGAGGCAAGCGGATAGCCATTGTTGTTTACAATAGATGTATGCTTTGAAAAAGGAAGAAGTGGAAGATCTCAGAGAACTTAGAAAGCAAGCTTGAGAATGTTGAAGGTAAGTGTTGGCAATGAACTTAATCTTACTTGTATATATAGATGTAAGGGGGAGAGAGGAAATCATGTTCATCAACTATTAAGTGGTGGATATGGAATGAGTGGTGAAGGTGCAATAGATGGGGCCTGATCGGTAATGAGAAAGACTTGGGTTCATGGGGAATCACGTGGTGTTGTCTTCCAAAGGATGTTAAAGAATTTCATGGCTAAGACTTGAAAGAATAACTGACTAAGGACCGACTACTTTGTCGCTTATTTCAGGCTACATTTGAGACATATAATCTGTCAGACAATGACAGGAAACATATAACATGGGTGACCTTGACCTCTCCTATTACATTCATGTCTTCCTTTGGTGAGTAACTTGTAAGACAAGCCCTCCTGAAGAGCGCCTTTAAGTGTGTGTACATGCTACAACTAGTCCTCATCGAAACCCCAACCGATTGCATTTTATCCTGGTTGTTGTCTATGCCATGCTGCAATCAAATTGCTCCATGACAATATTAAGCCTTGACAGCTAACCAAAATTTTCTGGTATGTGCTGCTATATATACATATATGAATAACCTTACAGATGAATCTGTTTCCAATCCACATTTCTGATATTGTTGAGTTATCTACATATATAAGTTCAAGTCACTTTGCCTATATAGTTAAAAATTGATTTCTGGCTTTTGAAGAACAGTGAGACATAGGTATTAATTCTTTGTCAAATCTGCATTAAGAAAATTTCTTTGAAATTTATGAAAGAAAATTGATCATTTAATAACCTTACTAAAATGCAAAAGAATACTTGTAGTCTATGTTACCAGGACCAGAGCTTGAGTATTGAATACGGGTGTTCTTGAATTTTTCTAAGTTTTTTATTATATTTGGATGATTTTATACTTTATATTCATGTTTGAATATGTGCCGGACATTTGTATTTTGAAGAAAATGAAAAGCCCAACTACAAATGATTTTATCTTGATGTTAGAGGCAAGCTTGAGACATGTAATGTTGGATATAGGTGTTAGAAGTTAGAACAGATGCTTTAAGAAAAATGAAGAGCCTATAAAACTTAGCTGGTTGGTTGAAGTAAACTTTGAACACTGTAGATCATTTACAGATAAAATAAAGATTAAACTAACAATAACAGGGGAAACTCTGAAAAGAAATAAAATTTGAAATGAACAATGTGTTTCCAACTGTCATTTTTTGTACTGATTAGTAGAAGTTACAGTAACAAGGCAAAAAAGGAAGGGAAAGAAGGTGTTTAAATAGTGTTAGTGATGTTTGCTTTACAAAATTGTATGGGTTGATTTGTGTTAAATCTCTCACAAATCAGTTTAATCGAGAGGTGACATCGAGAAAGATATCTTGTTGCAGGGAATTGTGAGACCGCCGGTAGGATGACAATATCCGAACTCTTGTTCTGACATGCCAAGCAAATCTTGAAATAAAGGCTGGTTCAAGAATGACACTGGTATCACGAACCTCTTCTGGTTTTCTCCAACGTAAACAATAAAGTAGCCCTTGGGAACTTTCTTAAAGCTAATGATGCGAGGCAGGCGGATAGCCATTGTTGTTTTTGATAGATATATGCTTCTAAAAAGGAAGAATAGGAAGATCTCAGAGAACTTGGAAACTTCTTTACTTAAGAATATGAAGATAGGTGTTGGAAATGAACATATTTTTCTTTGTATATATAAATGAATGGGGTAGACAGAAAAATCATGTTCCTGTGTTGAGTGGGGATGTTCACTAAGTGGTGAAGGGGAGATTGCTGGGGTCTGATAACTAATAAGAAGCCCATGGCTTCGTTAGGGGAGGATCACATGGTGCTGTCTTGTAACTCATTATTAAGAATTTCATGGGAAAGTCTGTAAGAGTAAATAGAAACTGCTGATATGCAGCAGACAATGACTTGAAGCAAAAGCTTCAGTTTCTTGCTGAAGAGTCAAGAAGTTTTTGCAAGAACAAAGAAGAAAATAAGCAAAAATTTAATGAAGAAAACTTGATCTGATGATTTTTCATTGATTCATAACTTTGATATACAAAAAAGTTGATTAATAGGAACCATAGGGCATGGTCCAAATCTGCATGACATAAGCAGATTTTAATAGTGCAAAGTATGGGAAATTGCATTAAAAATTGCTCCTAAATCTAGCTATCATCAAGCACTAAGTCAGCCTTTGAGTTTGACTGAATTACATCATCAAAATGAAACATTAACATAACACTTGTACATCAAAATATCTCAAAATAAATCTGATTCTTCCATGCTGCTGATAAGCTCTTCATGCTGCATGCTAAGCCATCAGTCAACACTCCTTCTTAGCTTGTATGCAGCTAACTCCAAGTTTTGCCCTTAACTCTTCAAACCTTGCTGTACCAAGAGGTTTAGTTAGAATATCTGCAAGCTGATCTTCAGAACTGCAATGAATCAGTTTAACTTCATGGCATTATTGTGCTTCTCTCACAAAATGAAATTTAATCTTAAAATGCTTTGTTTTTCCATGAAACACTGGATTCTTTGCAATTGCAACAGTAGACTGGTTGTCACATAAAATCTCTATTGCTTCATTTTGGTGCAGATTTAAATCTTCCATAAGCTTTCTTAACCAAATTGCTTGGCTCACAGCTGTAGTAGCTGCAACATACTCTGCTTCTGCTGTGGATTGTGCAATAACAGTTTGCTTCTTTGAGCTTCAAACAAAAACAACTGAGCCTAGAGTGAATAAGTACCTTGAGGTGCTTTTCATATCATCCACAAATCCTCCCCAATCACTATCAGTGTAACCATACATCTTTATGTGCTGAACTTTAACAAATTTGAGCCCATAACTCAAAGTTCCTTTGATATAACTGAGAACCCTTTTTGCTGCTTGCAAATGTGAAGAATTGCAGCAGTGCATGAATCTTGATAGAAGGCTTACTATGAAAACTAGATCTAGCCTTGTTGCAGTCAAGTAGAGCGAACATCCTACTAGACTTCTGTAATTAGCTTCACTAACCCTTTCATAGTTTCCTTCACTTGATAGCTTTTCCTTTGCAGCAACAGAAGTAGCTACTGATTTGGAGTTCTCCATGCAAAAATTCTTCAAAATCTTCAATGCAAATGCCTTTTGTCTTATGAAGATGCCCTCTTTAGTTTGAAATACCTCCATTCCTAAGAAGTAGGACATAAGCCCCAAGTCTGACATTTCAAAGACTTCTTGCATCCTAGTCTTGAAATCTGCCAAATAATCCTCATTTCCTCCACTTACCAGCAAGTCATCAACATAAAATGAAACTATTAGAGCTGTTTCATTTCCAATCTTCTTCACATACAAAGTAAGCTCATTGACACTTCTTTCAAAATCAAGACTTGAGAGATATCTATCAATTCTCTCATACCAGGCCCTTGGAGCCTGTTTCAAGCCATACAAGGCATTTTTCAACTTGTACACTTTGGTTTCTTCTCTAACAACTTCAAATCCTTCAAGCTGCTCTACATATATCTATTCATTCAGGAAACCATTTAAGAAAGCTGACTTCACATCAAGTTGATGAATTTTTCATTGGTTTTGAGCTATTAAGGCTAACAGAAGCCTGATGGTGTCTAGCCTTGCCACAGGTGCAAAAGTCTTAAAATAAGCAACTCCATACCTTTGGCTAAAGCCTTTTACCACCAATCTTGCCTTGAGCCTATTCAAGGAGCCATCAGCATTATGCTTGGCCCTAATGACCCATTTGACTGCAATAACTTTCCTGTTGGCTAGCCTTTCAACCAATTCTCATGTTTGATTTTTGTTGATCATGGTCATTTCATCTTGCATTGCATCCAACCATCCTTGTTATGCCTGAGCTTCCTTGTAGGTGATTGGTTCAACATTTACCAAATCTGCTCTTTCATAAACATCAGCTAGCAACCTTGTCCCTCTAACAGGAAAATCATCTATGTTCAGATCTTGATTTTCTTGAGTATCATTTTGTAAATCTGGTACAGCTTCTTCACTGACCTTCTCAACCTCTGACTTGTCCCAATTCCAAGTTGAAGCTTCATCAAATACCACATCTCTGCTTACATAGACTTTATGAGTTGAAGGATCCATCATCCTATATCCTTTCTTGTCACTGCTATAACCAACAAAAATTGCAGGTTGTGCTCTTTTATCCAATTTGTCTCTTTTCACAGCTAGAACTGCTGCATAACAGATGCAACAAAAAATCCTTAGGTGTGCAACTGAGGGCTTGGAGTCAAACCACACCTAAAAAGGTGTTTTCTCCATCAAGGCTTTAGTAGGAAGCCTGTTTTGTAGATAAACAGTAGTGTTAATTGCTTCTGCCCATAAGTTCTTAGGCAAATCTCTTTGAAATAGTAAGCACCTGGGCATGTCCATGAGTGTTCTATTTTTCCTCTCACTTACACCATTTTGTTGTGGAGTGTATACATTTGTGAACTGATGTACAATACCAAACTCATCACAAAACCTTTGAAATATCTCAGATGTGTATTCTGACCCATTGTCTGACCTCAACACTTTCTGCTTGCAATCTGCCTGATTTTCCACTGAAGTCTTGAACTTTCAAAACACTAAGGCTACTTCTGATTTCTGCTTAAGAAAGTAAATCCAGCAGTATCTTGAATAATCATCAATAAATAAGATGAAGTACCTACTACCATTTAAGGATTCAATTCTCATTAGACCACAAACATCAGTATGCACCAATTCTATCTTTTTAGAAGCTCTCCAAGCTTTGTTAGCTGGGAATAGAAGCCTTGATTACTTTCCCATCTAACACAAATCATAGACTTCTTGGTGTTTAACCACATTAGTGAAATTCTCAACTAACTGTCTCTTAGACATATGAACCAATGACTTATAACTCACATGCCCCAATCTTTTGTGCCATAGCATTGACTCACAGTAATAGAAGCATAAGCAACATTTGAAACTGGTTTCCAGTCCATTATGAAGCTCCTATCAATTATTGTGATTGTTATTAATTTAGATCCACTTGGATCATAGATGGAGCATTCATTGTTTTTAAACACAACTGAGTAGCCCTTCTCAATCAACTGAGCTATACTCAACAAATTTCTATCAATTTCAGGCACTAAGAGTACATTTGAAAGAAGCTTAGTACCTGAGGATGTGTTGATGAAAACATCACCCTTTCCTTCAGCCTTGATATACTGACCATTACCAATTCTGACTTTGGTGTTGAAACCCCTATCAATCTGCTTGAAAATGGTAGCATCAGGTGTCATGTGGTTTGTGCAACCATTATCCAATAACCAACCCTTGGCAACCCCTTTTTTGATAGCTAAACAGGATGCTGCAAATGCTTGCTCCTCCTAAACTTCAACCTCATTGCTACTTGAGCCTTAACTTCATGTTGCGGCGGTTGTTGTTGTTTATGTTGCACTTTGTTTCTACATACCTTCTCTACATGCCCTATTTTCTTGCAGCTTTTTACATTGAACATCTGGTCTGTACCAGTCATAAACTTCAGGATGAGTTATTTTCTTGCAATGTGAGCAAAGAGGGTAGCCGTTCTTCATCCCATCTCTCTTTGGCCTGTCTTTGTTACTTAGCCAAGGTTTCTTCCCTTTGTAGTTAGAAGAAGTTGATACTGACTTTCCCTTGGCCTGAAATGCACCTTCATGGTGTTCCACCTGCCTGCTTGCTCTTCTTTGCTCTTGAGCATAGAAGGCATTGACCAATTCAGAGTGTGTAATACTGGTTAGATCTCTAGAGTCCTCCAATGAAGAAATTTTTGCTTTATACCTCTCTGACAGGGTTGCTATAACCTTCTCAACTATTCTACTCTCAGCAAACTACTCTCCAAGGAGTCTAATGTTGTTTACAACTGCCATGACTCTTCCTGCATACTCCTTTACTGTTTCAGACTCCTTCATCTTCAAATTCTCAAAGTCTCTCCTAAGATTGATGAACTACTGCTGCCTGGTCTTCTCAGTACCCTGAAACTCCTCCTTTAACTTGTCCCAGACTTGCTTAGGTTTCTCATAAGGCATGATTCTTATGAAGATCACTTCTGAAACACAGTTCTAAAGGCATGACATTGCCTTGTATCTCTTGGCTCTTTCATTTGAATGTTACCTTATCTGAGCTACTGTTAGGTAGCTCTCAAAGGTGGTGGCTCAACATTAGCATTTACTACTTCCCACAAGTCAAATGTCTACAGGTAAGTTTTCATTTTTACTACCCAAACATGGTAGTTCTAAACATTAAACTGAGGTGGTAGTGTTGGAGAGAAGCTCGATGAAGACATGAGTGAGTTCTTAAACAAAACAGAAGCTGGTCCCTTTAAGAAAAGAGCTCTGATGCCAATTGTAAGAGTAAACAGAAACTGCTGATATGCAACAGATAATGACTTGAAGCAAAAGCTTCAGTTTCTTGCTGAACAGTCAAGAAGTTTTTGCAAGAACAAAGAAGAAAAGAGGCAAAAATTTAATGAAGAAAACTTGATCTGATGATTTTTCATTGATTCATAACTTTGATTGACAAAAAAGTTGATTAATAGGAACCATAGGGTATGGTCCAAATCTGCATAACATAAGTAGATTTTAACAGTGCAAAGTATGGAAAATTGCATTAAAAATTGCTCCTAAATCTAGCTATCATCAAGCACTAAGTCAGCCTCTAAGTTGGACTGAATTACATCATCAAAATTAAACATTAACATAACACTTGTAAATCAAAATATCTCAAAATAAATCTGATTCTTCCATGCTGCTAATAAGCTCTTCATGCTGCATGCTAAGCCATCAGTCAACAAAGTCTTTGAAAAATTAGGTTGCCTATCACTTATGGCAATAGAAACCGACCAAGGACAGGTCGAATGAAAGATCTGGACCAGTAAAATTCTTCTTTACAATAGAAGAGTTGTACCACTTCACCATTTATGTCAGTGCTTACTTTAGAGACAAATAATCTATTTGACAATGACAGGAAACATGTAACATGGGTGACCTTGACCAAGCATGTTGATTTTATTAAGGTATGGATCTTGTAAGACAAACCCTTGTGAAGAGCACCTAAATTGTGTCCTACAGGCTGCAACTAGTCCTGATCAGAACCCAACTAGTTGCATTTATCCTTGTTTTTGTCTAGCCGTGCTGCAATCAAATAGTTCCATCGAGGTGAAGACAATATTCAGCTTGACATCTCACTAAATTTCTGGTATGGATGACCTTGCAGATGAATCTGTTTTTAGTCCACTTGTTTGATGGCATGTTTGTTAAGTGTTCTCTTAATATTTTGACTATTCATTATTATATATAAAGACTAATTCCATCTTGAAAAAAGAACTAAGCTTTACCACTTTGGCTAAAAGATTGCAATAAGGGGATATAATACTATTCATTATTATAGTCTATGTTACTCGGACTTGTGCGTGAATGTTGAATACATTTTCTAAGTTTTTTCATGTATTTGGAGAATCTTGCTAGTTTGTACTCATATTTGCATATGTGTTGGATGCATGTATTCTAATGAAAATGAAGAGTCAGAATAACTTAGAACAAGGTAGATCATTTACAGTTAATTTAAAGATAAGAAATTCTGGAAGTAAATAAAATTCCAATTGAATTATGTGTTTTGAACTGTTATTTTCCGTACGGATTGATAGAAGTTACAGCAATCACCATCTCTAATTTTTCACTTAGGAGTCTTGTATCTGCTCCCCAAGGCAAAAAGGATGGAGGAAAAAATGTTTACATGGTGTTAGTGATTTTTTCTTTACAAAATTGTATAGGCTGATTTTTGTTGAATCTCTCACAATCAATTCAAACAAGAGGTAACATTGAGAAAGATGTCTTCGTTGCAAGGAATTGTGAGATTGCCTGTAGGATGACTATATCCAAACTCTTATTATGACATGCCAAGCAAATCTTGAAATAAAGGCTGGCTCAAGAACGACACTGGTATCACAAACCTCTTCTGGTTTTCTCCAACATAAACTGCAAAGTAGCCCTTGGGGACTTTCTTAGAACTAACGATACGATGCAAGCGAATAGCTATGGTTTTTTTTCGAAGGACGTATGCTTCAAAAGGATAAAAGAGGAAGATCTCAAAGAACTATGGTACTTTGAGGATGTGAAGATATGTGTTGCATATGAACATAATCATACTTGTATATATAGATGTAAGGGGGCCAAAGGGAATAAGTGGTGAAGGGACATTGCTGGGGTCTGATCAGTAATGAGAAAGACATAGGTTCATGGTGAACCACATGGTGTTGTCTTCCAAAGGACTATCAAGAATTCATTGCTAAATCACACAATCTAATCAGTCTTGTGTTAACTTCAATGAGTAACTTGTAAGACAAACCCTTGTGAAGAACACCTGAAGTGTGTCCTATAGGCTGCAACTAGTCCTCATCAGAACCCAACTTCTTGTATTTTA
Source organism: Gossypioides kirkii (assembly GCA_005610355.1). Classification (NCBI taxonomy): domain Eukaryota; kingdom Viridiplantae; phylum Streptophyta; class Magnoliopsida; order Malvales; family Malvaceae; genus Gossypioides; species Gossypioides kirkii. The sequence goes on from CP032252.1 coordinate 14,615,198, forward strand.
TCCTTGTTGTCTATGCTGTGATGCAATCAAATTGTACCATGAAGGAGAAAGACAATATTAAGGCTGACAGATGAATATGTTTTTAATCCACATTACTGATGGCATGTTTGTGGAGTTCTTTGCATATATTGATCATTTATAACAGTAAAAGCTTAGCACTTTAGCTAAATGATCGGGATAAAGGGAGATACGACTGGTCAAATGGGAATTTGATAGCGAAAGTGATGATGATGGTGGCCTTACATTCCACTTGCTGACATCTATATATTAAGTAGTCATTGTTGGCAAAAAAAAAAAGAATAAAAGTGGGTAGGGAATTTTACTTTGAATTTCCTTTACAGGAACAATGGAGACAGAAATATACAGAAATATATTAAGTAGTAAAAATGTAATTTTACCATTTGAATAGTTTATATCTTTATAATTTTTAAAAGATTAAATCGAATTTTTATCATTTTCAGTGAGATCAAAGTGTAATTTTACCTTTACTAATTTAAAATTTTTAAAAATTTACAAGTTCTAAATGGAAAATTTTGGTACAATAGAAATTTATGTAAAGAAATAAATTTTTAATTGAATGATTTGTTTTGAGCTGTCAATCTTTAAAATGTTTCATCAAAGTAGAGCAGTTGTACTCTACTGCTTCTTTATTTAACTTTGATAAAATTTAAATGACGACAATGAATAAAAATCGCAAAGAAAACGAAAAGAAAGAACACACAGATTTTATATGGAAACCCTTTCGGGAAAAAACCACTGGCAGAGGAGAAGAAGATTCACTAATGTTGAAAATTGAATCAATACAAGAGGAGATAACTACGCCTATTTATAGGTTGAAAAACCTTATTCCAATCAACAACTAATAGAAGTAACGTAGTAAGGTTGAAACACCTTATTCTAATTAAAATAAAATAGATGACTTATTCTAATAAAAATAAAATAAAAGAAGTCTAGTTTATTTGGATTTTACTTTTATTTTATTTTACCACTGTATTTTATTTTAACAAGAATTCTAGTACCCAATTCTAACAATCTCCACCTTGACAAGAATTCTTTACGAACAAGAACTCTCAACGAACAAGTTCTCCACCTCTTCCACTAAACCCCTTGAGGGGTATTCTTCAACAATGAACACCAACCAAGTCCATGCAATACTCAAACTCGGTTATGGGAAGTGACTTAGTCATCATATCTGCAGGATTTTCATGAGTATTAACTTTGCTCACAACAACATCTCCACGAGCAATAATATCACGCACAAAATGATACCGAACATCAATGTGCTTTGTTCTCTCATGAAACATTTGATCTTTTGTAAGAAAAATGGCACTTTGACAGTTACAAAATATTGTACCAATATCTTCAACCACGTTTAAAGCATAAGCCACTAGATCAGCCTCAGCATACCTTTTCGGATGTTTAATTTCTCTTCTAGGTCTATTCTTGGCAATAGAATATTGTGGTGAAGAAGTGGCTCTATTATGAACTTCTGTGCTAACTTGAGAAGTTGACTCTGTTATAGATATTGGATCAATCTGAAACTCCACCTTTTTTTGTTGTTCTTTACTAGAAGAGTCTTTAATAGATAAGTTAGGTAACATAGCAGTTTCATCAAAAACAACATTTCTGCTAATCACAACTTTTTTATTTTCAGGACACCATAACTTTTACCCTTTCACACCTGCCTTAAAACCAAGAAAAACACATTTAATGGATCTTGGTTCCAATTTTCCATTATCAACATGAGCATATACAGGACATCCAAAAATCTTTATATTAGAATAATCAGCAGGCTTACCAGATCATATCTCTTGTGGAGTCTTTTTCTCAATGGCAATTGATGGAGATCGATTGATCCAAAAACATGCAGTAGAGGCTGCTTCAGCCCAAAACGACTTCGATAAATTAGCATTCGACAACATACATCGAACCTTTTCCATGATTGTTCTGTTCATTCGTTCTGCAATGCCGTTTTGCTGTGGAGTATGACGAACTGTCAAATGTCTCATGATCCCTTCTGATTTGCACAATTCATTAAACTCATCAGAACAAAACTCCAAGCCATTATCTGTGCGGAGGTGTTTTATCTGTTTTCCTGTCTGTTTTTCAACCATAAATTTCCAAGATTTGAATGCGAAAAACACATCACTTTTTTGCTTCAGAAAGAATGCCCAAAGTTTTCTGGAAAAATCATCAATAAGAGTTAGCATGTAATTAGCTCCACCTCTCGAAGGCACTCTAGATGGTCCCCAAAGATCAGAATGAATATAATCTAATATTCCCTTCGTGTTATGTATTCCTCTGGTGAATCGAACTCTCTTTTGCTTCCCAAAAATGCAATGCTCACAGAATTTCAGTTTGCTAATGCCTTGCCCATTAAGAAGTCCTCTTTTACTCAATTTTGCCATGCCGTTTTCACTCATATGCCCTAGACGCATATGCCAAAGTCTAGTAATATCATCATCTGACAAGGAAGAGGAAGTGACTGTAGCATCACCAGTAATAGTTGAACCTTGCAAAACATATAATTTGGAAGTCTCTCTCTATCCTTTCATCACAACGAGGGAACCCTTACTAATCTTTAGAACCCCACTTTCAACTATGCACCTATGTCCTTTTGAATTAAGAGTACTTAACGAAATTAAATTCCTTTTCAATTCTGGTACATGTCGCATGCCACTAAGAGTTCGAACAACCCCATCAAACATCTTTATTTTGATTGTGCCAACACCTGCGATTTTACATGAAGCATTATTTTCCATTAAAATAACACCTTCAGACACAGCTTCATATGTTGTAAACAAATCTCGATTGGGACTCATATGGAAGGTGCAACCAGAATCGAGGATCCACTCCTCGCTCACTTTAGAATTGTCGACAGAAGCAAGTAGGAGTTCACCATCACTGTAGTCTTCTACTACATCAGCTTCACCGGATTGTTCTGGTTGTTTTTCCTTTTGATTCTCTACCTCCCTTTTGATCTTATTTTGTAACTTGTAGCACTCTTTCTTAATGTGCCCTTTCTTCTTGCAAAAGTTACAAGTTTTACCTCTGTTTGAAGATCTTGATCTACCTTTAGATTTACTGCGGGAATTTCGTTCTTGTGTCCTCCCACGATTATCATCACTATTACGATCTTGTCTTCCACGAACAATGAGACCCTCTCCCTGAGAGTCAGATCCAGCCACAAGATGCTTCATCTTGTCATACGAGGCTAAGGAAGCATAGACTTTATCAACTGTGAGAGATTCACGGCTATACAAAATTGTATCTCTGAAGGTTGAATACGACGGTGGCAACGAACAATGGAGAATTAACCCTAAACCCTCTTTATCATACTGAACCTCCATGGCCTCCAAATCCGAGACAATTTCTTTAAACACATTTAAGTGTTCATGCACAGACGCACCTTCTTCCAAACGATGAGAATGCAGACGCTATTTCATATGCAATTTACTTGTTAGGGTTTTCGACATACATAACTACTGTAATTTTGCCCATAATGCAGCAATAGTCTTCCCCTTTAACATATCTTGTAGAATTTCATTCAATAAATGCAGCTGTAATTGCGTCAAAGCCTTCCAATCTTTACACTTCTTTTTTTCATCTGTCAACTTCGAAGGCATCTTATCTAACCCTAATAGGGCATCCTCCAAATCCATCTGGGCAAGAACTGCTTGCATATTTACCTGCCACAACGCGAATCTGGTGTTGCGATCCAACAGCAGAATATCATACTGCAATGTCGTCATTATCGTGATCGAGACTACTAACCCGAAAAAGCTCTGATACCAATTTGATAAAATTTAAATGACGACAATGAATAAATATCACAAAGAAAACGAAAAGAAAGAACACATAGATTTTACGTGGAAACCCTTTCGAGAAAAAACCACGGGCAGAGGAGAAGAAGATTCACTAATGTCAAAAATTGAATCAATACAAGAGGAGATAACTACGCCTATTTATAGGTTGAAAAACTTTATTCCAATCAACAACTAATAGAAGTAACGTAGTAAGGTTGAAACACCTTATTCTAATTAAAATAAAATAGATGACTTATTCTAATTAAAATAAAATAAAAGAAGTCTAGTTTATTTGGACTTTACTTTTATTTTATTTTACCACTGTATTTTATTTTAACAAGAATTCTAGTCACCCAATTCTAACAAACTTAGATTGTAGTATGAAATAATTTTAGAATAAGGTAGATTATTTATAGTTTATATTAAAGATGGAATTAATGTAAAACAAGTAAAAAATTCAAAATAGAAATAAAATGATAACTGAAATGATGTGTTTGGATCTGTCATTACTGAATTGATAGGAGTGTTACAGGTAATCACCAGCTTTAGATTTCCACTTGGGGAGACTTATATCAGCTCCCCAAGGCAAAAAGAATGGAAAAAAATGTTTACATGTATTAGTGATTTTTGCTTTACAAAATTGTATTGGCTGGTTTGTGTTAATCATCTCACAATCAAGACATGCGAGAGGTAGCTTCGAGAAAGGTGTCTTCGTTGCAGGGAATTGTCAGACCGCCGGTAGGATGACTATATCCAAACTCTTCTTGTGACATGCCTAGCAAATCTTGAAATGAAGGATGGTTCAAGTATGAAATCGGTATTACGAACCTCTTCTGGTTTTCTCCAACATAAACTGCAAAGTAGCCTTTGGGAACTTTCTTAGAACTAACAATACGCGGCAGTCGGATAGCCATTGTTGTTTTTGATGGATGTATGCTTCAAAAGGGAAGAAAAGGAAGATATCAGATAACTTGGGAAGCAAGCTTGAGAATGATGAAGGGAGGTGTTGCCAATGAACTTACTCTTGCTTGTATATATAGATGTGTAGGGCAGAGAGGAAATCACGTTCATCTATTATTAAGTGGGGGATGTGGAATGAGTGGTGAAGGTGCAATTGCTGGGGTCTGATCAGTAAAGAGAAAGACATGGGTCCATGGGGAATCACATGGTGTTTTCTTTCAAAGCATTATCAAGAATTCCATGGCTAAGACTTGAAAGAATACTTTTCCTACCTTGCCGAAAAAATGAACCAACTAAGGACCTACTTAGATATGTAAGATTTGGATCCATAAAAGCTTCTACCTAGTAGAAGAATTTTATTACTTCACCATTGACATTACAGCCAACCTTTAGAGACATACAATATGTCATGCAATGATAGGGAACAAGGAACATGGGTGACCTTGACCTCCTAATTCGTACAGACTTCACATAAAACATGTAAGACAATCCCTTGTGAAGAGCGCCTGAAGTGCGTCCTACAAGCTACAACAACACCTCATCTAAACCCAACTTTGTTGCATTTTATCCTGGTTTGTTGTGTAGTCGTGCTACAATCATATAGTTCCATAGGGGTGAAACAATATTCAGCTTGACAGCTCACTAGATTTCTGGTATGTGCTGCTAATAGACTGGTTCATGGGTCGGCTACCCATCTAGGCCTGAAGGCTTATCCGAAATTTAAAAGGGTTTAATAAAAATATTAAACTCGAAAAATGAGTTTGGGAAAAAAATAATTAGGTCCGTTTAAAATATGAGTCAAGCTCAAGCTTTAACATTTCTCGACTCATTTTTAAGTTTATAATACTTTATATTATGTAATTTAAATTACATTAAAAAAATAAACTTATATTAAATATATAATACTGCTCTAATATATACATTAAAATAATGTTAAGATGTCTATATAAAAAATTGTAATAAATAAAAAATATATAATTTTTTTATAAATATTAATATAATATAATATAATATAAATATTTTTTAAAAAATAATATGGGTGGGCCTAAAATGAGCTTCAGTTTGTCTTTTGCAAAATTAGGCGGGTTTGGGCAAAATTTTAAGTTCATATTTCGGGTCAAGCCAGACTCGGACAAGCATAAAGTATGTTAATATTATGTTTAGGGACGACCCAAACTCGACCTGACCCGACCCGACCCAACTCATGAGCAATTCTAGCTAGTTGACTTAACGTCAAATGTAGTAGTTAATTTGGGGTATTTCCACACTTAAAAGAGCTTGTTTTCTAGCACTTTTAGTATTTATTATTGCGTTTTCATTATTTGGTAGCTAGGTAGTAAAAGTTAATAAAATAACTATTTTTAACAAAATTGTGAGTGTTTGTGACTTACTAGGTCGACACGGGCATTAGATAGTTCTAATTTGTGTAATTGAATGTGTAAGATGATGAATTACAGGTCCAATGGACATAGGAACGCAGGACGAGTGATGCACAAACTTTCCGAGTAGTAAAAGCATGACACAAACCAAAAAAAGCATAAATCACTTGTCGTGTCACACCATGCATGGTCTATCGTGCGACATAGGGTCAACATGGTGTCGAAGTATTTTAAGGCTATTTTTGTCTGCACAATCAACTTTATATGAAAACCTGGGACATGCCGAAGACCTAATTTGAGCTATCAACACTCCTATAAATAAAATCTTAGGAGTTTGATGTAACTACGTCATCTTAGACACATTCAAAAACCCTAGTAGTCTAGGAGTAAGATTTAGATTAAGTTTTCGTTTCTTTTCTTAAACATTTTGTTCTTTCCTATTGGAATCGATTTCGCTCCAAGATTTATTTTATTTAATCGAAGTTATTCAGTTATTTGTCTTCGTAAACAACAATATGCATTATTCCAATCGAGAGATCCACTACTTCGTTCTTCAATTGACATCAAATCAAGATTATTCTAAATCTCTTCTCTCCTCCGATTTATTTATGTTATCTACATGTTTACTTCAATTGAGATTGAGATTATAAATATCATGAGTAGCTAAATCCCTTAGGGGAGATTAATGAGTTGATGGGGGTCGTGATTAACGGAAGATTTAGGGTTTCTTGATAGGATTAGTTGGTTTAAATTACGTGTTCCTAAACCCTAGGCTTGACATCCTTAGGAAGTAATCATAGGTTAAACGAGGTTAGGAGATAAGTTTTGTCGAGTAAATCATAATTTATCTTGTTTGAGAAAGTGAGGTCGAAAGATAAGCAAGTATCAACCAATTAATTAATCAGTTAGAGGTCGAGAGGTAATAATTGGTTAGTTAATAGTTAATCCACCCTAAAACCCTAATCCAAAGTTAATTGCAACCTTTGAAGCGAGTTAATCTTTCTAATTGGTTTTATCGATTTAGTTGTTTGTTTATTTATTTTAGTTATCTAATTTATAATCTTCATCTATTTTATGATCCATCGTAATATAAGATTTTATTATTACTATTTAGACTTATTATTGTAAAGAGAATTTTCGTAGATTTAGTCCATCCTCCCTTGTGTACGATCATCGAAATACTTCTCTATAATCCATTATAACACAAATACTATATTATAATTTGACCCGTATACTTGCGGACACCATTGCTTAAATTCATATATATTTGGTGTAGTATTTTGTAGTCAAACATTCTCATGTTTTGCGGCGAACAATAGTAGCTTTAAATTACTAAATGTTACACCACCATACAAATAAAGGGTACCTTGCCAACATCAACTATTCAATTTAAGTTTTAAGTTAATATTAAAAAATAATTTTTACTTTGATACACTTGCACAAAATTTTCAAGGAACTCTAGAGGAATTCGTTGATAAGGAACTCACTGAATCCTAAATGAATTCTCGTGAAGATAAAAGCTCATCATTCCATCACCATTTAATACCAATACACTATAATTAGATCTTGCCTTAACTGAACACATCAAGTCTACTCGAATAATTTATAGCCTAACTATCCATCACTCTACTCTTGGAGTCTAAGCAATAGGCTTTTACTCAATAAAAGCCTTCCTATATAAAAGTCTCCCTCTTCACCACGAAACCCAAACCATTTATTACTAATTAAAATTTTGATTAGACCTCGTTGAAAACTTGAAATCACCATTAGTGCTCTCTGCACTAAGGTGTGAACCACCTCCAAACACTTTTAAAGACCCTCGTTCATAAATATTGTATCAACAATTGACACTATTATAAAAACTCAGGAGTATCTGGAACATCAGTCAACTTGCAATCCACTTTTGTATAGGATCTAGGCATTTTTGGATTGAGTTATTTTCTTATGGATTGTAGTGTCTTTTTTTTTTGGTAGAAAAAATATAAAATTAAACGATTACAATAGATAAACCATAATTAAGAAGACATAGACTTGTGGCGATCTCTATCCAACAAGCTCATCATCGAAGTTGGTGGAGTTCTAAGCAAATGAATCAATGAACTCTCCGCGTTAGCACATTTAGCCAAGTGATCTATAACACCATTAAGGATCTTTGAGATAAGTCAAATACAAATCTCCCATTGTCGACGTAGTACCTATTGAAGCATTCGTAACTCTGTTAAATTACTACTCGGTCCGCCATCAGATAAGAGTAACCCAACCAACAAGGCATTATCACATTCAACTTTAATTTTCCTAAACCCTTTGTCCCAAGCTAAAACAAATCCTTCCAACATTGCATGTGACTCAAATTTAAAGATCGATTCATTCCCGAAACTCATCGTGTAACCCCATAACCAATGAGCATTCAAATCTTTAATCACCCTTTATAGACACCCAACTTTCATCCCTCAACACAGCCCCATCAGAATTGAGTATTATCCAACTAGTATCCGAAGGAGTCCACCTTGATATGGACCCCATGTTTCCCATAGACTTCAACTTCACATTCAAATCCTGATAGCTTCTATAGCCCATATGTATCCCAAATCCAAAATAGCCTAAATATTCCTATTGCTATTTGAAAACACTATCGAATTTCTATTCTTCCAAAGTTGCCAGCATAAAACTCCAAACAGTGTTTGCCACTCCACTTCACCGTAGTTTAGGCTCCCTTTATCCTGCAAGTTCCATACTACCCAATCTTTCAAGGGCAATGAAAAGAAAATAAGATGATTATGGCGTGAAACCACTATTTGCCTTATAGCCTTGGCAAAGGTGCAATCACAAAAGTACGGATCCTTGTCCCCAGACCCACATTACATAAAGGACAAGTACCATCTTCTATCATATGTCTATGTCACCTCTCCATATTTGTCAATAATATATCATGCCATAAAAGCCATAAGAAGAAACGTACCCTTTGAGGTGCTCGAGCTCTCCAAATTATCTTCCAAATAGCATAATCTTCATTACCTTGGCTAAAGAGATTCTTATAAGTCGCAGCTAAAGAGAAACCATCTTTCTCCCTCCATTTCCAAGCCAACCTATCTTGTCTTGCCATGTCTGTTGAGGGCATAATTATTGCAAGTTGTCTAAGAATGTATCGTGGAAAGAGAGTATTCAAACAATCCCAATCCCGAAGGTCATTCTCAATCACTAAGTCACATACACGCAAGGTGTTATCCATCTGTGTCGGTCCTATACAAACATCTCGCAATGGTCTCACTTGCCTAACCCAAACATCATTCTAAAAATTTGTCATATGACCATCACTAACTGATAAAAAAACATTTCTCACAATATTTGGCCAAACCTGCATTAACGATTTCCAAACAAATGAGCAATTGCTTCAAGAAATGGAGTTTAGGAGTGCTCCTAGAACATTATATTTATTTCTTAGGACCCTAACCCATATAGAGTCTGTATTCGACAATAAATGATAACCAAGCTTCATCAAAAATATTTTACTTTGAACATCCAATTTTCGCAACCCCAAGCTACTACTATTTAAAGGCTGACAGCAGTCATCCCAAGAGAGAAGTGAAGTTTTTCTAGAATTTTTTGTTGATCTCCAAATAAAATTTCCAACAAGTCTCTCAATCTCATTACACACAGAGATAGGTACTCGAACAAGATTCATAAAATAATTAGGTATAGCAAGAAGTATTGAACGTACCAAGGTTATTCGTCCTAATATCAAGAGTTTCCTCGCATCCCATCCAAATAGTTTGTTCCTAACCTTGCTAACAACAAAGTCGAAAGTATTCACCATAACTTGATTATGCAGCAATGGTATGCCAAGGTAACTACCAAGATCATCCACTCTACAAAAGCCCACACTTCCATAAATCAATTCAACAGTAGAAGTCAGTGTATTAGGGGAGAAAAATACCTGCGACTTATTCCTACTTACCTTTTGCCCCGAAAAGTTATAGAAAGTCTCCAATATATTATTCACCACCATCGCTTGATCCTTACTATCTTCAAAAAATAGCATAAGATCATCAGCAAAGAATAAGTGGGACAACGCGGGACCTCTTCTAGACAAAAACAAACGCTTCCAACTCCCATTCACTGTGCCTCCTTAATAAGATGCCCTAGTCTTTCCATACAAAGAACAAAGATATAAGGTGATAAAGGATCTACCTACCTTATGCCACGTGACGAAATGAAAGCGTCGGTACTAGGCTCATTCCATAACACCTGAAGTGAGGAAGAAGAGATGCAATGCATAATGAAACTAATCAAACTCCCCAAGAATACCTACCGTGAACAAAGTATCTCGTAGGAAATCTCATCTAATTCGATCATAGGCCTTCTCAAGGTCGAACTTCATGACCATACCACACTTATTACCTCTAAATTTCTTCAAAGAATGCACCACCCAAACTATGTCAAACAAAAGAACACACCGATGGTCCTACAACTCCCCACTGAGTGTGAAAGAAATTCGGCTGAAACCCATCCACCCCAAAGGCCTTTAAAAGGGCCATACTAAATATTGCCCTACAAATTTCCTCATCTAAAGCCACTAAAAGGAGAGCACCCATCTCATCAAAAGATAACACTAGAAAATTACCATGACAAGGGAGAGTACCACAAACCTCATAGTCCATGGTAAACAGAGCCTTAAAAAAGCTCACCACGTGTTGCTGCAACACATCCTCCTCAAAAACCAATCATTATCCATAATAAAGCCTTCGTTTTATTCCTCCTTCATCTTTGCAGTTTACGACTGTGAAAATAGAAAGAATTCCTATCCCTATTCTTTAACCACTTCGCTCTAGACTTTTGAAACCACAATAGCTCCTCATGAGTTAAAACCTCCTCAACTTCTTGGTGTAGCTCATACCCTCGTTTGTAACGTGTTTGAGAGTATCAAACCTCAAGAACTTTTTGAACTCTTTCCAAGTCAAAAATCAATCTCCTTTAACGTACAAAGATGTTTTCATATACACGTTTATTCCATTCCTGAACGAAATCTTGAAAATGTTTCAAATTATCACTAACCAGTAGCTCATCATTCAAACTACTCGTAATAATGTTGGGAAAATCAGCATGATATATCCAACTAGCAGGACAACAATAAGGCCTTATACCTTTATTTCTGTCTAGCTTAAGAGAAATTAATATTGGTCTATGATCAGACTTTAACATGTGCAAGTTACGCACTGAGCATTCTGGCACAAACAAATCCCATTCGCATTACAAGTAGCCCTATCAAGCCTTTGCGACAACCCTCCCCTACTCTATGTAAACTTTGCTCCACTAGCACCTAAGTTTTGTAAAGCATTATTGAACAGAAACTCTTTAAACCACTTGCAACCTATTCGTGAAACAGGAGCACCACCTATACGTTCAGAACCATCAATGATAGAGTTAAAATCACCAGCAATCACCCAAGGCCCCTCTACCAAATCAATGAAGGAGCTTAAAAGAGACCAAAATCCCTTTTCTTTGCAGAATGAGGGCTAGCATAAAAAATAGAGCAAAAGAAATGATTCAACGATTGCGAGCTTTGAATTTTAACATGTACCACCTGAGAATGAATATTTAAAATATCCACGACCAACTTTTCATTCCAACATTACCATATTCCCCTAGCAAAACTAGTTGTTTCCACCTTAAATGAATTTGGGTAGCCCATTTTTTCGATTATGGTATCAGCCTTAGCTCCGTTAACCCGAGTCTCCAAAAATAAGTATGGCGAGAATTCCTTCCTATACTCTTTAACAAAATTACAAAAGCGAGGATGTCCCACTCCTTGACAATTCCAATGAATAATTTTTGTGTCCATAATAACAAAGGGAAACAATAAGCGAAACCCAAAGAATACAATACGAAAATTTAACAATTTACCTCTGTACCTCCAAACTCCACAACCATAATTTCCTGAATACCTTGAGAGTTCGACACCATACTCTCTTTCTCCGGGTTTCATTCGAGCTCGCCAACTATCCCTTCCATCGCCAAACGCAAGTCAATTGATTGTTGTCATTACTGCTCGATCGACTCATCAAGTGGTTTTCCTCTTCGTTTATAAAGAGCAATTTTTGCTCGATCTTGTTGCTCTTGAGGAAAACTCATTTGACCAAACCTAAAAACTCTATTTTCTTTGTATGTATTCATTCCCATTTTTTCAGTCTCCAAAATTCATACCGTAGCATGCTTCTTTTTATTCAAATTAGTCGAAATTGTAACACCCTTAACCCGTCTCCATCGTTAGATTAAGGTTAAGGAACATTACCAATCAATACAAACATTTAACTTCATGTTACCATTATAAATCAACTTAAATAATACATTTACATAATTCATATCAAACTTATACATTTGACCATAAATCGTGCTTTTGAGACCTTAAAAATAGCTTAGAATCAATTCAGGACTAATTTGAAAGAAGTCAGAAAGTTTAAGAAAAAGTTGGAAATTTTATGAAAATAGGGGCACACGGCCGTGTCTCAGCCCGTGTGTCCGCCGGTGTGAGTACTCAAAATAGGGACATATGGTCGTGTTGCTGGTCATGTGTCAAGTCGTGTGTGGGATCGAAATTGGGTCACACGGTTGTGTGCCAGACTGTGTTAGTACTGCAGCTAAACTGTAAAACACACATGCCGTGTGGGTTGCCCGTGTGTGGCATACGACCGTGTGACAACTTGTGTCCAGGCCATGTGCTGACAAAATAACCCCTATCACAAGCCAAATCAATGTTAAACCTTGCCCAACAAGACACTAAAATTATGCATGCAATTCTATGATCAAAAACACCATTTAGACACTTCTCACATATTAAACAACCCACATAAACCATTAACCAATATGTCATTCCACATTTTATACCAATTGAGCTTTCGAACATACATGTTCTTACCTTAAAAAAAATACTTATTTATATACTCAAAAAATAGTCTCAAGAGCATACCATGCTAGAGTACTGAGTCATGAATTTATGTTAATCTAGGTTGGTGTTACCTAGTTTCAAGTGTGCAAATATTATATATTTATCAATCTTTCATTTGCATTAATATACTCTATTAGTCACAATTTAATGAATAGAACAGTGGCATTAGGAGTTTTTGTCTTTTGGATTGTTGTTATTGCATAATTACATTAAGTACGTCGGTGATAAAGTTTTACATAATGCTCCTCTTCGAGAGCATCACATCCTTATGTCTACTATCGGTATCGAGATTGTGATGTCATCGATGATGAGTGTGCTTGCTTCGAGGTGTGGGAGTAAGCGTCACCCTCTTATACCTACTCCTAGTGTTGAGATTGAGCCTATTACCGATTTTGAAATTGAGGAGGCATCAATATCAAGTTCACTTGCTCCAATGCTTGAGAGTGATATAAAACCGTAACAATTGTTAATATCTTCAACATAAAAATGGTTATATTGTGGTTTTAGTCTCACTAATATAATTTCTCTTGTTTATTAAGAATAAGACAAAAATCACAACAAGCTAAGAATCTAAAAATTACAGCGAGGAATTTACACAAAAATAACACGCCTTTTTACAACCCTTCAAGCTCTTTACTTTCTTCTTGCTTCCTTCATTCCTTCAAGCTCCATACCTTCAAGCTCCCTATGTTCTTTCCTCTTCTTTTTGATGGAAGAGTTTAAGAGTTTGAAAGTGGTGTTAATCATATCGATAAGATTTTCACTATTTTTAAATTTTGAAAAAAATATTTTTAAGATAATTTTAAGTAAATTTAATATAGATTATTTTATTTCTCTAATTATAATTATTTACTATTATTCAAGCTCATATTTTTCTCATGCCCAAATTTAAACTTAGAATTTAAAAATCTTTTTCAAATTAATATTTTATAAGATTTATCACAATTTTCCTTGTCTCGTACCCTTCACGTTGGATAATTATATATATTTATTAAATTAATGAAATTAAAAAATCAATATTTACTTTGATCAAATCAAATATTTTTTAATTTCAGCACTTATAAAATTTAAGAATAAAAATTTAGCACTTAATTTTTAGTTTATCAAACACACCTTTAATTGAAAATTATACCTACGATAATTAAATCACAAGTCTGCCTTCGACCTTCAAGCTCCCTACTTTCTTCTTTCAACCTTCAAGCTCCATCCTTTCTTCTTACAACCTTCAAGCTCCTTCCTTTCTTCAATCTTCAAGTGCCCGATTCCTTCAAGCTCCTTACTTTTTTCCTTCAACCCTTCTCATCCTCTTCATTTTTTACTTTACTTCTTTTCGACTTTAAAATGTATGGAATAGAAACTCTTGCATGGACAATCTTTTTTATAATAGCTTATATTGCGATTCTCTACCTTCTCACACATTCTACTTCAAGAGAAAGGTTGTTTAAAGTCTTTGTAAATCCATGGTGTTATGTTCATGTTCTGTTCCCTATTTGGCAGTTGATTCTTCTCTTTTGTTATTTGTTCCCTACTAATGCTTACACTGTAACACCCAAAACCTAACACCGTCGTCGGTTAAGGTTCTGAGGGTTACAGGACAGTTACCGGCAATACCATCACAATCACAATTCTTATCTCAATATTTCATTAACAAGTTAAAGTTCATTTTAAATTGATCACACTATCTTCAGTTAGGTCATCTCAATTCATAAGGACTTGATTGAAATACAACGAAAACATTTTCGAAAACATTGAAATTCAACGAAACAGGGGTCACACGGTTGTGCCCTAGACCGTGTGCATACGTGAAGTACCCTTACACAGTTGTGTCACAAAACGTGTGACAAGCCGTGTGAACATGCAAAATACCCACACGCCCGTGTGTGAAACCAAGTGCTGGGCCGTGTGTCCACTCCAAATAGGGCCACATGGTCGTGTCCCAGCCCATGTGTAGCCCGTGTGTACCCTACACCTATTTTACTTGGGGCACACACTCGTGTGGTGGCCCGTGTTCCAAACCATGTGAACCTGCGAAATGTCAAAAATAATATGCAAAATTTCCATAAAGTCCCTCAACATGTACCTATCTTAACATGGCTCAACAACCTATAAACATATATCGAAAGTAAGGAAAAACATACTCATTTCTTAGCTAAACCATTGATAACATCAATCTATTTGGACATGCTCATTACTATTCCAAATGCATATCAAAACATACAAGACAAAAAGAATAATTACATCTCCTTCAAGTTGCATTCATTAGTCTAAGTACATTCTAAGGCTTAACAAACTCAAACATGATATTAATTTTATCATCCTAGTACATGTCATATATAACCAAGTGATTTAAAGTCTATTGAACGAGCCCCCAGGATAGTGTGATTTTCTTTGAGGATCCGATCTTCGACAGCAAAACAAATCAACAAGACAATAAACAAATACACGGATAAGTTTACAGAACTTAGTAAGTTCGTTCGATAAATAAACTTACAGAATTACTTATTTGAATGAAGAGGGTAAATAAACGTCTTCATTATTTCCATATTCATATCCCAAACAATCTCTTCAAGTCTCTTAGTAAATTTAGCTCATACAAGCCCAGTCAGTAAATCGCTCTTACGAGCCAGTACAGTATATCGCTCTTACAAACCAGTTCAATATATTTCTCTTCCGAGCCAGTACAGTATCTTCAAGTCTCCCAGTAAATTTAGCTCATACGAGCTCAGTCAGTAAATCGCTCTTACGAGCCAGTACAATATATCACCCTTACAAGCCAATATAGTATAACGCTCTTACAAGCCAATACAGTAATTCTTCAGAGTCTTCCATCTCATTCCAACATCACGATTATAACCAAGACAATTGAAGTTAGAATATCAAATAGAAATATAATTACACGAACTTACAAGATTAATTTGTAGTAACAGCTCAAGTACAGAGACTACCCGTCAGTATGACATCTAAGACTAAATCCTAAAACTGTATAGCTGCTAATTACATGTCCTTTGTG
Organism: Gossypioides kirkii; assembly: GCA_005610355.1. Taxonomy (NCBI): domain Eukaryota; kingdom Viridiplantae; phylum Streptophyta; class Magnoliopsida; order Malvales; family Malvaceae; genus Gossypioides; species Gossypioides kirkii. The sequence continues at coordinate 14,631,296 of CP032252.1, forward strand.
TCCCAATTAGTCACGAAGTTCATTTGTGTCATATACCATGTCCATTTCAATTAACTTTCTTCACTTTATACCATTTCGAGCACACATCAATATAATTCTTATTTATCAGACATAATATCGAATTAACTAACAATACCATTTAATTCAATTTACTAATTGTCATATATCAATCGAATTAATTCATTCATAACATGAATAATAACTAACACAATACATAATCATTTAAGCGTTTTGTTGTCACTTGAATTCAACTATATCATTTCGTCACTTCCAATCATGCGCCTCAATTCAATTTGATTCAATTCCACAATTTAATATTTACTAAGCAAACAAATTTAAATACAACATACTTAAATTATTTCAATAATTCACAAACAGAAACTAAATCAATTATTTTACTGTACGAACTTAACTAACTAAATTGCAGCAGTATACAGTACAGGGACTATTCCATAAATTTTCTCTTTGCCTCGATTTTTAACTCATTCTTGATATAAAACAATAATTTCATTCAATTAATTAATCCCAATATTAAAATAAACTTAATTCATACAATTAAGTCCTTTTTGACATTTTTACAAAATTACCCTTAACTTTTCACTTTTATTCAATTTAGTCCCCAACCCAAACATGCAAATTAACCATTTTTCTTTAAAAATGAGTTTAGTTGAATTATCTTGGGTCTCTCTACAGCCCATATTTGTTGTTATTTAACATCAAGACCTTGAACTTTTACTACTTTCGCATTTTAATCCTTTAACATAAAAATTACAAAAAATTTCTTTACAAAATAGTCTTATTTAACAACCAAGCTTAATAATTTATCATTAAACTTCAAAAGCACACTAAACTCATCAATGACATAACCTAAAATGTTTAGCAGTTTTACAAATTAATCTCTGGGTTAGCTAGATCAAGCTAATACGGACTTAGAAAGATAAAAATTACTAAAAACGGGCGAAGTTTCACTTACCTCAAGAAATCAAAGATGGTCGAATGGTGTTCTTATTCCACGTAGGGTTTTCGGCTAAGAAAGAGCAAAGGAAGAAGATGATAAGATTTTACTTTGTTTTTTTTGTTTAATATACCTTATTTAGGTAATTACAAATTTACCCTTTTAATTTCACTTAAAATCTTAGCTAAAATGAGTGCCAAACAGTTCACTACCCTCCCTTAGGGCATAATTACCCTTTAAGGACTTTATAGACCATTCCTTTACTTATTAACACATTCACTCAATAATATCCACATTTTGCAGATTTTACAATTTAGTTATTTTTACTTAATTAACTATCTAAACAATAAAATTTCATAACCATATTTTAATAAAATACTAATGATCTCATAAATATTAAATAATTAATATTTACGGTCTAACACATCGAAATTATGGCCTCTAAACCATCAATTTCTATCATACTGAAAATAAACTAATTAGTAAATCCTCATTTAATTAGGATTTAATTGCAATTTACCAATACCTAAAGAATTCCACATCATTTCTATTATTAGGCCATTTAAGAAGGGTCCAATTACACAATTGGTCCTTCAATTATATTAAATTCCAACTAAACAAACTTTATTTCAATTTAACCTTAAACTAATTAAGACTTAATGAATAAATCTCCCAAAAGTTGGTGGAAGGTAATCATATCCACCACCGCTTGGACTTTTTTACCATGGTGTAATTACCACTTTGGTCCCTTTTATTTTTAATCAATAACAATTAACTTTTACCACTTTTACAATTTACTTCTTTTCCTTAATTAAGGAATAAATCATCAAAATTACTTGACCAAACTTCAATTCACATATAATAAGACTCTATAAATATTTAATTTCGACCCTAAATTTCAAAAACGAGGTCTCGATACCTCTTTTTCTAAAACCACTTGACTTTTGAACCAAACCAATTATACTAACTTTTAATTCAATGATTAAAGTGTTCAATTCAAAATTCCATCTAAAATTATTATTGACTTATGTAATTTAAACACTCATTATATGTTGAGGAAATATTAGATTATAGTTAGGACATGTCTAGAGTTTATTACCAGTTGGGGAGGTTTATTTCCTGTATAAAATAATTACGTGGGATGATATGGATGAATATTTCGTATGGATTTGTTACTGTTTAGGAGTAATGAATTTATGTTCATCTAGGTTTGCAATACTTAGTTTTGAGTTTGCAAATATGATAATTGTTGAGAACTCAATGAGCTTAACACACCCACTATAAAAGACCTAGGACCTACAAGTAATGTTACACCAACTCTTTGTAGTCAATTAACCTTTTATTTTCTAGTTTCTTAGTGCACTATAATACTCAGGCGGTGGGATCGACCATATATAATGTGACACCCCAAACTCGATCGAGACGGACCGCCCCGAATTCGAAGCGTTACATTAGCCACCTAAGTGACTCTCCGACTAACAACCTCCCAAGACACACCCCGACCATATAACACCTCAATCTTATCCATTTATTAGTTATTTATTAATGCGGAAGCAATTTGTGAACCAGTTTTAATCTTTTTACAAGTAATTTAAACTAAGGGTATTTTCATCATTTTACCATCTACTTTTAAAATATCCCAGTTTTAGATCTAAACATTTACCAACCTTTATTTAGTCAATTTACGTATGCTCTAAAAATTTCAGCATACTCAGAGTTCACTCACTAGGTCTAATTCAAGTTTTAACCTTTAGGACTAAATCATAACATTTTCAAAATATAGTACTATACCCGAATATTAAATTGAGTGTGTTTCTAACAAATTTTATCAATTACGAGTCTAATCCTAAAATTTCATCAAGTTTCCATATCTTTTAAGGCTCTAATTAGACTTACCAAGTTACCAGACTAATTCGTAATTTAAACAGATTGGAGTTTCAATTTAAAAAGACCAGAATTTAAACCGCTAACACCACACACTGCAGTTTTTGTGCGAAAAAATTGATTTTAAAACTGATTTTTGAGTATTTTAATGGCCAATTAAACTCAATTTAGCTACGATTAAATATAATATATATTCATACACCTTCAATTGAATTTTTAAACAACAATTAAGCCTCAATTAAATAGAATTAAATAATCAATTTCATGCATATTACCAATTAATTCAAACAAGTGGTGTACCTTAGTCGCTCGTAAACCACTGCATGGAAGCTACATTTAAACAATTGTTAGTGTAAACATCATGCCTCACACACCGTGTTATCAATCATTGTGTTATCAAGCGACAATACACTGTAAATTATTCAATAATTAAACTCAAACATGCATATATTATATTATAAAACCATCCAAAATTAAAAATGTCCAATGTCCAAGTCCAATTATAACCAAAATTAAACTAAGTCTCGAAAGTTCCACAATGCTCGATTAACATCTCTAAAATATGTAACTAAATTTCTATCGAGCCTTAATCTCTTGGAACTCTCTTGCTCGACTCCTCGGCTCCTCAATCTTGTCGGATATCTACACGAATGTGAGGGTGTGAACTTAAAAAGCTTAGTGAATGTTAATAAAACGACGAGAAATTAGCACCCAAATCATGCATAAATCGAAACCAATCAAATACCAATTTTCAATCACAAAATCTGTCCATAATAACCCAATGTCATATGCTTAACCATATATCAAAAATCATATTTAATCATGGCACAAACATCAATTTAGCATATAACATTTCATACATTAATATTGGCATATACAATCCTGGCTTAATCGGGTGATCATACATCGAATAAACGAATCTCCTTACTCCCAATCAGAATCAAAATTAGTCCCGAATTGAGCGGGCCAAAGCCACATGCTCCCTTATATCGCCTCAGAACAATCCCATTGAGTGGAGACACAAGCTCAACACTCCCTTATCTACTCCAAATTAGTCCACCTAGAGCCTCATTGCTCACAAACAACATATCAAAATGGTGAGTACTCACAAATCCTATGGCATGTTAACTATATCCAATGGATCCACCATGCTATAATGCAAATATAATCAATCAATCATAACATAGTTTCAGTCAATAATGTGCTCAATTTAAAGGGTCAAAATGCTTATGTGATACATGTAACATAGCCATTTTAACATCAAATTAAATCAAGCATACCAATTACAAATTATCAATGTTCATTATCAATAAAAATATCAACATACTATGAACCAAAAATTCCAGCATACATGCTTAAATCATCATTATAATCAATCAAATCAAAGCACATAAAGACACTACATGCTCACTTACCAACACTTAATAAAATTCTCATCATTTAGACAAATATCAATAATCTTGCAAAATTAACCAACCAAAACTTAATTAAATATTTGTAATTACTAATTAACCATCTAATTAAGCATATATGAGGGTCAATTTACCAAATCGCCCTTTAATAACACTCAGCATACAACCAACTCAATGACAACCAAGTGATCAACCAAGCAAACCCTTCAATTTCGATTAGCTCGATCCTCTTCAAGATTCGGAGCTTCAACAGAGATAAAATAGATATTACCACCTTTAAAAAGATATATTAACCAAAAATTTTCATCAACTAGGCTACACGAAATTCTCACTCAAAGTTACCTTATCGGATTTGTATCATCAAGTCAAAAACTCGATTCCTCACAAAATCGATCACTCCAGCCCTCCTAATCACTTTCAATCATCAATACTGACCAAATAAACATATAATAAGCATTAATTTCACATTTAAATCAATTTCACAAATATCCGGAAAATCGGTTCATGAAGTTAATGAAATTCGAATTTCTTTAAATCACCATACAAAACATGTTTAATCTTGATATAAGATCAAAAACCTTTTAATAGATTCATTTTGAGTAGGAAAATCCATTGATTTGTTAATTTCCTCTCAAAATTTAAGGTCCACCATTAAAGCACCTTAAACTTTTGAAGAAGATAACATTGATAAAAAATCATATAATTATCACTCAACTCATGTAAATATGTTTCTATTCAACATAAAAATAAGTTTAAGAAATAGTAATTACCTTTGATTCGTTCTAAATCCTTTAATTGAAAATCTTGATTCAAGAATCTTGAGAAATTTCAGAATATTTTTTGCTACTTTTGTAAATAATTTCTGGTGGAAAGAGAGTATTTTGGGAAGAAAATTTGTTGAATCTATTCTCTGATGATAAATCTTTAAAACCATGTAAAGAAAACGAGTTTTATAGCTCTCTAATCTGATGTAAATGGTGTGAAAAGCAGGCTAGATACATTGTTTTAAAACTGAAACAACCTAGCAAAAATTTAAAAATTAGGAAATTTACCTAATGGCCATTTCCACATTTCCCTTACCTTTCCATGTTATCCTTTCCCTCCAAAATTCCGAATTTAAAAGTTTATTTGCCAAATAAATACTCCAAAATTTTCCTTATTTTACAATTAAATCCAATTTAATTAATATTTAAATTTAACTCAAATTAACCCCAATAAAATTATACTAATAATTATTTAATTACTTTAAAATTAATTTTTTAAAAATATTTTTATTTTTCCAGATTATTGTTTAATTGATTTTAGATGAAACTGACCACTTAAATTAAATTAAAAATTACTATTAACCCGATAAATTTCTAAATTCACGCTCGAAACTCGAAAAATATACTCGAAATTACTAGGCCCAATTTAAGGATATTACATATTATTCAGGCTGTAGCGCTGACCATATATTATTTAGGTGGTAGAGCCAACCATATATCATTTAGGTGGCAGGGGCTACTATATATAGAAGCTAACCCAAGTGCATTATGTAATGACTTAAATTCACAGGCACCGAAAAAAAAAGAGTTATAGGGCCTCCGTCTTAGTAAACCGTGTTCGTAAATAATTATTATAAGTAATTATGAGTTTAGTAGTGTGTTTAATTAAGCTTTGATTAGGTGAATTGAATTTAATTTAGAGTAATTAATAAAAAGAACTAAATTGAATAAAGAGTGAAAGTCTAATTATAGATTAAAAGAAAGAAAGAGGGACTAAAATGGCAATTATGCCTATTGCACAATTTGAGGCGGCAAATCATGAGAAAAATCTATAGATTTTTCATGATTTAAAATATTATAAATTAATATTAGAATATAATAATATAAATTATTATTTTATTATTATTAACTAATATCTATATATATATATATATAATAAAAGAATAAAGAAAGAAAGAAAAGAAAAAAAAGAAGAACAGAACAGAGAGTTAAACGAAACAGGGGAAGAAGAAAAGGGAAGGAAAAAGAAAAAGGGAAAACTAGGATTTTGAAGCTTTAATCTTTAAGTGGTAAGTCAATTAAGTCTTTTTCTCTTAAATTAGATGTTTTAGAAGCTTTAGAACAAAGTTTTGATGAAATTAAGTTGAGTTCTTGGAAGTTTTAAGGTTTTTGAACATCGTTCATGTTGAACAAAATAGTGAATTAGGGATTTAATTGAATGAATTTCGAATTAGAATTGATAAAGGGATTAAATTGTAAAACAAGCTATAAGTTTTGTGATAGAGGGATTGAATTGAAAGAAATTTTAAATTAGGGTTTTATTATGAACATTAGGTAGTTAAGTAGAATATGGAAGGAAATTGAATAACAATAAAGTATGAATTAAGTTAGAAAAAAATAAATGAGTTAATTAGGATTAAATTGGAATTAAGGTATAAATTGGATAGAAATTCAATTATTATTATAAATTAGTGTTGTAATTAATAGTGTAAATTATTATTATTATTATTATTGTAGCTAGCAAAGAACCCAAAGCATCGGCACAAAAAAGAAAGGAGAAAGTCATCGAGGAATAATCGCGAAATCCGGGATTGTATTACTATAATTTAAATTATTCATTATTTAATGTTTATTTAGATATTTATATTTAATAAGTGAAATTGAAATTGAATGTGCTATGAATTGTAAATTGAAAATTCCTATTAACTAGTCGGGCTGAGTCGGATATAGTTGGTATGCCATAGGATTGGAAGAGTTCAGGGATACTTCGACCTTGAGTCGATGAGACACTGGTGTCATTATTTTACTTCGGATAGATTCGATGAGGTACTGGGTACCACTTTACTTCGGCTAGGCCGATGAGACACTGGGTGTCACTTTATTGCTTCGAACTATCCGATGAGGCACTGAGTGCCATTCTGGTGTGTTTGGTTGGATCCGTGTATCCGCTAAGGTCCGAGTCTTGTTAATAGGGGTAAACAATGTGAAAAAGAAAAATTGAATAGAAATGAAAGTTGAGACATATAAAGTGATATGTGATGAAATTGAGAAATGAGAATGAAATGGATTAAATTGGTTTGATATTGATATGGAATGAAAGTGATGTATAAATTAAGATATTATGTGTTCATGTATTATATGATCGATTATGTGAAAATTATTTGATTATTTATAATTTGAATTATAGTAATACCACTGAGTATGAAATACTAAGCGTACAGTTGTTTCCGTGCGCAGGATTGTAGAAATTAAGGTCCTGGTTCAGCATCCAGATCGATCCCGACCTCAGTATAAACTCGGTGATGTAATTCTCCTCTTTTTTGTAAAAGTGGCATGTACTAGGTGTTATATAGGTTATATGCATATGCTTGTAATGTTGGTTACAAAGATATATATATATATATACTATATTTTGATATTAGTTTAGTAAAATGGTATAAAGTATATTATAAAATTTGGCATTATGTTTGAATGAAAAATGAATAAAATTATTAGTAAATTTTAAATAATATTAAGAATGTTTAATTATTGAATTAATATGTTAATGGAATGATTATGATTTAGGTGAACTTGAGTATAAATTGTTTTGGTTGCGGGTTGAAATTGCAGGGAAGATTAGATGTTTATAAAAGGGGTTATATCGCGTTCGAAATAAAAATTTACTAAAAATCTGTGGAGCATCAGAACAAGTCCTAATGTTCTTCTAATACATATTTTGAGTCTCGAGGGTCCAATTAAGGAATTTTACGATTATTTTTTTTCTATGTTCATTAACTATTTATTTATTATTTGTAAGTTGTTCGATATGTCCGGTAATACCCTGTAACCTTGTTTCGACGATGGTTTAGGGTTAGGGGTGTTACACATTAAGTGCTTAAAAACTTAACTCTTAACTTAGACTTACAATTACAAGAGAAAGAAACACTTTTATTAATGCACAATACAATTACAATATGACACACTTCTCTATTGCACACACTTACTTAAAATGAAAGCTCCTACCCCTATTTATAGAGTTTAATGGCCATTAGATTGTTAACACATGTCAACATCCTTACCATTAATATTACAAATATCTAATAACTAGAATGTTCATGTATAATATCTAGTCTTCTAGATAATATCCTACTTTTTTATTTTATATTCTAGAATATTTCAAAGGAACTTTCTCTTAAAAGTTAAGTTTGGCTTTTATCTAGAAGTTTCATTAACTTTCAACAATAATATTTATCGATCTCTCATTTGCATCAACGTATTCTATCCGTCATAATTTAACGAATAGAACAGTGGTATTAGGAATTTTGTCTTTTGGATTATTGTAATTACATAATTACGTTAAGTATCATGATAATGTTTTGCATAATGCAAATGTTGTTGATCCACCGAGTGAAGGTGACGATGCTCCTCTACTAGAGCACCGCATCCCTATGCCTTCAAATATTATCGAGCCTTCATCTATTTTTCCTATGCCTACTGCTGGTGTGCAAAACATAAAGTATTTATGCATTTAATTTGGCATATAAGATGAGCAAAATCTTGTTATGGACTTATTGTTTCAACTTGGGACTGTAATCTTTTTATTGTCATTTGTATTTGGTTGATACATCTATCCTCATCCTTATTAGTTAATGATTAGTAACCATAGTATTTGTATTTGGGATTGTTATAATACATAGTATTTCTATAAAATACCAAAATTAAAGGTGCCTTTAACATACCTTAGGATGCGTCGTATTGCATCAAGATGAGGCTTCATAAAAATTGCTCATGTATCGACTAGCTACTCCAACTCATAAGTTAAGTCTGGTCAACTTAGAGTAAGATAGATAAGACTTCCGATCAGTTGTTGATACATAGTTACATCTTCTAAATGTTTTCCTTCATCTGCTCGTAGTTTTATATTAGGATCCATGGGAGTGGAGATAGGCTTGCAGTCAAGCATCCCATACCTCTGTAAAAGATCCTTTGCATATTTATATTGGCCCAAAAATAATCCTTCCTTCATGCGCTTTACTTCGATTCCAAGAAAATGTTTGAGTTCTCCTAGTTCCTTCATATGAAATCTGATAGAAAGGTTTTTCTTTGTTTGTTGGATTTCCTCGCAATAATCTCTCGTGATGATTAACTCATCCACATATACTAGTAGTATGACTAATTTTCCTTGATTTACTTTCACAAATAAGCTAGAATATGAAGGAGAAACTGTAAAATCACTTTGTATTAAGAACTCATCGATCTTCTTGTACCATGCTCTTAGAGCGTACTTCAAGTCATAGAGCATCTTCTTCAGTTTATAAACATACTCAAGATGGATCTTGTCCTCAAAACCTCTTGGTTGCTCCATGTAGATGTCCTTGTCAAGTTCTCCATGTAGGAAAGCATTCTTAACATCCATCGGCCACAACTTCCAAGACTTTCTAGCAGCCAATTCTAGCAAGACTCAATTAGTTGTGATCTTTGCCACCGAGCTAATGTTTCTTCATAATCCAACCCATATTGGTGAGAGAAACCCCGAGCAACAAGTTGAGCAATGGTTGAAGATGAATACATCTAAATCTATGTATTATAGAAGCAATAAGCAACCCTAGATTTGCAACACATACGATGAATTCTTTATGTCTCAAATTGATCATAATAACTTGCAATGCCACCTCCAACAAAGTGTCTCTCTGTAACAACCAAAAACCGTAACCATCTCTGGTCTAGGTCTCAGGGTTTACGGAATTTTACGAGTTTTTTTCATACATACAAATCAATCACAATTTGTACAATTACAAATTTGGAACTCAGAATACTAACTCCATTTAATCTTCACATTGATTTACAACATTTCAATCAATCAGGAATCAAATTTAATAACACAAGAACTTAAGCTCACGTACGAAAAATTTCCATTAAGGATCACATAGCCCTGTGTCTCAAACTCAACTTCATCACTAGCTAACCAAATTATAACCCAAAACATACTCATCAATACTTTTGTAAGAAGGAATCAATATTCGTATAACATGTCATGACATCTATTTTGCATGTCAAACCATAACACCACAATATCATTCAAGCTACATCAATCATTCTTACTATCACAATGTACTACCCAAACTTGCCACCGTCGTTGTTTAGGGTTTCGAGGTCTTTCTTATCATTTATCGTTTACTAATTTCTAATATCACTTCATTTTAATATAATTAAATAAATTAATATATCATACACAAAAATAATTATAACTTAAATAAGAATACAGTCTATTTAGGGCAAAAATATCATTTCACGATTCTGGGGGACTTTTACCGATACCTGTTGGACAAGCATCAGTAGAATTCAAGTCAGTAAACAACTTAAAATAGCTATAGTTCCTACCGATAGTTGGGAGGGTTCCACCGATACAAGTACCGATACAATTATTACTATTACCGATACAACAAACTCCAGAGAGCTAAGAAGTTTTACCCTGTGGCTTCTACACGATACAAGTGTTTAGACTACCGATACTACTATGCACAAAACTACCGATACCTCAAAAACTTACACCGAAACAATGCAAGTCAGTAAACAATGTTTAAATACCTTATACTTCTATCGGTGTAACACCCAAAACCCGAAATCATCGCCAATTAAGGTCCCGGTGTCCCACTATTCATCTATTACCGATCATCCTTTAAATAACATGTCATACAATCTTATTTCATTTAAGAATTTGCACTTCATACGTCACACATCGTCATTTAATCATAAACACTATTCAATAAGGGTAAAAAGGTCATTTCGGACATTTTTGGAGATTTCTACCAGTACTTGTTGAACAAATATCGGTAGTTGACAAGTTAATAAACAGTTCAAGAATAGTACAGATTCCTACCGATACAAGTGACTCTTCTACCGAAATAAGTTTTACTTCTACCGATACTAAAAACTCCAGAGATCTAAAAGTCTCACCTTGCAACTTTTATCGATACAAGTATACAAACTACCAATACTTCTAAACACATAACTACCGATACTTGCAATTCAACTACCAATACAACCTAAGTCAGTAAATAACCTCTCTCCTACCCTGTACTTCTACCGGTACATGGATGAGAACTATCGAAACAAGTAAGCAGATTTCATAAAAATGCATATAATTCTTCTAAGTGTTGGGACTATTAAAATAAAACAATTCATAACATAAATACAACACGATATCCATTCCAAAATAACTCAAACAAGGCTACTTCAAATCATCCAAAGTCATACAACTCACTACAATCTAGCCAAACCTTAGTAAATATTCTAACGAGTTTTTACAACAAATCATATCAAGTTCACAGATCCTACTACATGCCATATAAGCCAGGTGATACGAAAGACTACCAAACGAACTCCCGGGATAGTGTGATTCTTCTTGGGGATCCGATCTCCAATAGCAAAACGAATCTACAAAACAAAGACAATACAAAGATAAGCTTACAGAGCTTAGTCAGTTCGTTGTACAGTTATTTTTATGAATAACCACAAAAACAAGAAAGTGAATGTGATCTATTATTTTCGTTCCTTCCGTCTTCAATATCCAAAATCCTTTTCGGGTCTTACAGTGGAATAACTCCTTGCGATCCAGTATTGCTCAATGAGCCAGTATTGCTCTTACGAGCTAGTATTTGCTCAACGAGCCGGTATTACTCAATGAGCCAGCATTGCTCTTACGAGCCAGTATTTGCTATTCCCTCTACATTTTCCATCACGATCCATCATCGAGAAATAATCCAACAATTAAGGTTAGCATTTAACAAGTAGAATATAGTACGTGAACTTACCGGACGAATTTGTAGCAAAAAGGAAACTCTAGGGATTACTCTATAATTTTCCCTTTTCTGTGATCTATTGCTCGCTCGTGATCTAAATCAACAAATCATTAGTTTACTCATTTAAATCATGAAATTTAAATCATTCCTTGCATTCATTCCCTTTTAGGTAAATTTATAGAATTACCCCTATACTTTCATTTTTATTCAATTTAGTCCTTTAACCCCAAACAAGCAAAATGCCCATTTTCAAACCCAACTCATGCTTGCCAAATATATTAAGACACATTCTTAACTCATACATATAATTTATTTCACATTAAGTGCATGTATTCTACCATTTTAGCAATTTAGTCCTCAAACCTTAAAGTTATCAAAAATCATGTTACAAAATCATGAAATCACACCATCAAACATACAATCCATCAAAAGCTTTTAAAAATAAGCTTATTCAACAATGGAAAGTTTTACAACATTTGACAGATTCACAAATTAGTCCTTGAGTTAGCTAGATTAACTAATACGGACTCAAAAACATAAAAAATACTAAAAACGGTTAACATTTGCTTACCCAAATCAAGGCTTAAAGTTTGAGAATGGAGAAACCCTAACTTTCCCCCCTTTAGCCGAATGAAGAAGAAGAAGAAGATGAGAAATTAGATGAATTTTTCTCATTTTCTTTCATTTAAATCATATATATAGTTAAGGGCAAACTTATAAATTTTAAGACTTTCATGATTAACTTAATAAACCACTTACTTAACCTTAATTAATCTCATTTATAATTAATATATTCCATAATAATCTACCCACTAAAATACCTTTGGTTAATTTGCTCTTTTGATCATTCTAATTAACCATATCTACATTTGCACGTTTTTCAATTTAATCCTTTCTACTCAATTAACTATCCAAACATTAAAATTTCATAACCAAATTTTAATACGATACTAACGACATCATAAATATTAAAATAGTATAAATTTACGACTCGACTCGTCGGAGTTGTGATCCTGAAATCACTATTTTCAACACTATTGAAAATCGGACTGTTACAACTGGTACATGCAAGAGATCTATCGAAACAAGTGTGCAGAATTCAAATACACATAAGTTTCCCAAGTTTACCTAACATTATTCATCCCAAGATAATTGATCAAGAACACAACTAGCAAAATCATCACATGACAATACTTGTTCCATCACATAACCACAAATACAAATGAAACAACTCAAATATCCATGAATTTACATGTCATTACATTACAAAGCATATTTGCATACTTATAACATTAAGCTAGCATACAAGTTTAAGTTCAACATTTAAAGATGATTTCAACAATGAATCCAACAATCCAAAATCAAGCATTTCAAAAGATAACATCATTCCCAGTACATGCCATAAAACCAAGTGATATAAATACTATCGAATGAGCTCCCGAGATAGTGTGATTCCTTAAGGTGATCTGATCTTCTAGCAGCAAAATAGGATCTACAAAATAACAACAATTTCATAGTTAAGCTTACATAGCTTAATAAGTTCGTAGAGTTTAAAAAGTTATCGAATAACATGTGTTGTACAATCCGTAAGTCAATCGAACCAGAATAAAATTGTGCTTCAATAAGCCATAACCAGGATACATCCTCTAGACAAAATTGTCTCTGTTACTAGTATACGATGTTGCTCACACTAAGCTGACGAGGACTTGCAACATTTACGGTACCTCATTCATCTATACAGTATCTGTACATATAACTATTACCAGTATACGATGTTGCTCACACTAAGTTGACGAGGACTTGAAACATATGCGTTACCTCAGTCATTGATACGGTATCTGTACATATAACCGTTCCCTAACGATGCTGCTCACATTAAGCTAACGAGAATATGCAAATAAAGCATAAATCTCAGCCATCGTAAGGCCTGTAATTCATTCTTTGATTCATTTCACATTTTATTGACTCACGATGTTGTAAAGAATCCGCAACAAATGCAAGATCCTAACCATCGGAACAGTTTTCATCTCAGACTCAAAGCCTGATATCTCTTTCTTTCTTTTCTTTTCATCTTTCTCAATTTCACATATTGTAACCTATTCTGCAACAATCATAAAGAATACAAATAATATACTATTTAAATGCAAATTTAATGTTACGAACTTACCGGACGAAATTGCAGTTAAAGTGAACTTCAGGGACAAATCGTAATTTTTTCTTTCCCACAATCGGTGACACGATCTTGATCTATTAAAATAATTTCATTTAATTATTTAAATCAAAATTAATTTTTAATCAATTTATGCAAATATGCCTTTTTGATATTTTTACAAAATTATCCTTAACTTTTCACTTTTATTCAATTTAGTCTTTTAAATCAAACTTGCAAATTAACCATTTTATTTTAAATTCCAGCTTTGCCAAATGTTTAAAAGCATTTCTACAGCCCACTTTTTTGTAATATTTCTCCTCAAGTCCTTACAAATTTATTCCTTTAACATTTTAGTCCTTTAACATAAAAATATCTAAAAATTACTTTACAAAATCATCAAATCTAATAACCAAGCTTATAAATCTTCCATAAAATTTCAAGAACAAACTTATTCATTAATGAAAAAATTTATAACATTTGAAAAAATACAAATTGGTCCTTGGATTAACTAGATTGAGCTAATACGAACTCAAAAATATAAAAATTACTAAAAACGGACGAAATCTACTCACCCAATCAAAGACACAAAGTTGGGAGATGGCTTTCTCTTCTCCCATTAGGTTTCGGTGTTTTGCAAGAAAAATAGAATGAAGAAGATATTCTTTCTTCTTTAATTTACATATTTACCCCTTGTTTACCCCTAATTTTAGCCAAAATTTAAGCCAAATTTGTCCACTCAAGTTACTAATGGTTATATTACCATTTAAGTTCCTTGACTTATCTCCCAATTGTTATATCAAGTTACTTTTACACTTTTTACGATTTAATCCTTTTCATTTAATTAACTACCCAAACGATAAAATTCCTTAACCAAAATTTAATACGACACTAATGACCTCGTAAATATTAAATAATTAATATTTACGAACTAACACATCTAAGTTGTGGCCTCCAAACCACCATTCCCGATCATACTAAAAATAAACTAATTAGTAAATCCTCATTTTATTAGGATTTTAATTGCAATTTACCAAAATCTAAAACATTTCACATCATTTCTATTATTAAGCCATTTAAAGAAGGTCCAATTTCATAATTGGTCCTTCAATTATATTAAATTTCAATTAAACAAACTTGTTTACAATTTAGCCTTAAACTAAATAGGAATAAATGAATAAATAAGTCAAACGTTAATGGATGGTAATCATGTCACCACCGCTTGGACTTTTTTACCATGTTTTAATTTCCATTTTGGTCCCTTTACTATTTTTAATCTATAGCAATTAATTTTTACCTCTTTTACAATTTACTCCTTTTTTCTTAATTAAGCAATTAATCATCAAAATTACTCAACCAAATTTTAATTCACATATAATAACACTCTGTAAATATTTAATAAAAATATTTATAGCCCTTAATTTTAGAAACGAGATCCCGATATCTCATTTTCTAAAACAACTTGACTTTTGAACCAAACCACTTATACTAACTTCAATTCAATAATTAAAATTCTTCAATTCAAAATTCCTTATAAAATTATCATTGAATTATTTAATTTAATCACTAATTATAAAAAATTTCTCGTCGGATTTGAGTTTCAAACTACCGTTTCTGACACCACTAAAAACGAGTTGTTACACGGAAATATAAAAAATATTGAATCCCAATACCATAATGATACGAGGAAATATGATGATTAGTGATATAAAGTCATAACAATAGTTAACATCCTCAACATAGAAATTGGAGATTATAGCAAAAAAGCATAAACCACTAATCTCCATTGAAAACTTTTTTATTGGCACTAATTGATTAACACTCATGCGATATTCCATGGTCATGTAATTTCAAAGAAAGATGCGAAGTAACTAACAAGAATGTTATAAAGAGCAACATTTCTATATCATTCTTGTCTATACCGATCATCTTCCAAAATTTCCACTCATACAAATTCAAGCCGATGCGACAGTACTTGCACACGTCCAAAGAAACCTCACGAATTCTGCATAAAATTATGAGTCAATAATTAATAATAACAAACAAGTTTCATAATCCATTCTAAAAAGGAAAAATCAAAGATTTAATTTAATAAAAAAATTGTGAATTGTCAATAAAGGAATATAAAATTAAAAAGTGTTCGGTGCAGTGACAAGTCACATTGCATTCCTATTGAGAGAATAAAATTTAAGCCTTAAAAGTAACATTATTAAAAAGGATAATCAAATTAGTGAAAAAAGAGAGAAAGTGAATTAACCTCTTTCACTAAGAGATTGCAATGGAGATTTACATTGAGATATTGGTGGATTACTCATGGGAATAGAACAAAATTATTAGAATAATTCAAGATTATGAGCACAGAAAGAAATTATATAGTTTTGTGAATTAAGAAAAATATGATTTTTAAAATAATTAAAGAAAGAAACAATGAGTCCAAATGAATTTTAATGAAAGAGTTTTAAGAGTTTGAAAGTGAATGTCATAATGATTTTGTTACTATATCGTTAAGATTTTCACTATTTTTAAATTTTAAAAGTGTATTCTAAAGAAAATTTCAATTAAATTTAACATAGAATATTTTATTTCTCCCATTATAATTATTTAATTATCGGCATAATTATTGTTGAATCACTCTTAAAATATATAGAAAAATTAACGTTTTTTAATTTTACTAATGTGACATACACTTGGATTACCACATTGATAACACATCATTATTTAATTAATTTTTTAAAATTTTAAAAATTCAAAAACAATTATAAAAATTATTTTTTAAAATGAACAATCATTAAAATTATTAAAAATTTATAAAAAGTATAAAAATATTTTCTAAAACTTTTAAAAATTATTTAAATACTGACATGTCATTTATGTGAAAATCCACGTGTATGTCACATCAACAAATTTATCGAATGTTAAATTTTCCATCAATTTTGAGGTAATTTGATAAAAATACAAATTCAAAGGCCAAAAGAGATGAAAAATTAAATGAAAAGCTAACATGACATTTTTTTTAAGTTGAAGGACCAAAAAAAATTATGATACCTTAATTATTTACCAATTATAAATTCAATGAATTTGTTTGAATATTCATTTTTAAAGTCTTGGTCGGATCATGTAGCCAATGCCAACATCTCAATTCTAGTTCATATGTCTTGTTACAACTTAATACAACTTAGGTTAGGCTTGAGTTTAGTACTTTTTTACTTTAGGCTAATTTAATTTTTTAAAAGTAAAATGAATTTTTTGGTCGAATCGATTTGAGTTTGAAAATTGTTTGAAACAAGAGTTAGGTCTAGCTTGATCCATGAATAATTTTATTTGGTGGTGATCCTTACATTTTAATTCACGGTTCTTTGAAATGAGTTAGCTGAGGTAGGTAAAATGATTTTTCTGATCCCTTTTAATTTTGATATTGATAAATTGGTTCCTCTAATAAATTAAAGTAATTTAATCATTATCAATTTTGAATGTGAGTAACTAAGAACAATTAATGACAATAGTTAAAAGCTCAAAATGGTTTATTAAAATTAAATAAGAAGTGAACTATTATAAAATAATAACAATGATGTAAAGAACACAAGAATAATAAATGAGAATAAGAAGAGAATTTGTAATGTATTCTATATATTTCATATCTTTCACAAGTAGCATACTCCACTATATATATAGGGAGATTGGACTCTTCATATTCTAATACATAAATAGTAAATATTAGTTACAAGAATATGAAAAATTAAGAAAGATAAAAGGTTAAAGATCAAGGGAGGTTAAGGAAGATGGAACGTTAAAAGTCAAAGGAAGTTAAGGAAAATGGAGGGTTAAAAGATGAATGATTGAACATCCATAATATTTATAACATGAACTACTTACTTAAAAAACCAACATTTTTTTTTATTAAACACTAAAATTAGAAATAATGATTGTGATTAAGGATAATTTTGTTCTTCAAAAAACATAATCCCACAACTTACCCAGATTTTCCCTTTTCCCGTCATCATTGTTTTCTTTTTGCTTCTGAGTTTCATTCAATTAAGTGAAATTCATTGGGACTCAAATTATCCAGTTCTCTATTGAAAGCATTATCTTTGGTAGTTGATGGAGAAAAATAAATTGGAATGATATGCAAGATGGCCTTTTTGTATGAGTTCCATGGATTAATTAACAATGGAGTAGCTACAAGGTGATTTGACAGTTGCAATATTCAGGTTTTATTACGATTTAACGTGATAGTATTCGATATGTCTGCAATTGTTATTTAAATCTCTAAGTGGAGATTTATGATTCTTATCTACTGAAAAACAGGCATTTAAATAGAAGATAATATATCGTATTTCATGCTGATCATCATCTCATAGGATGGAGTGTTTGTAGTGCATATAACTACGTCTATCATGAATCATCTAATACCAGCTGACAATGTTAAAGACTTAATTGAAAACATCATTTTACTACACTATTTCTTTCCTTATAAGTTGCCAAGTTTATTTTCTTTGATTTCGCTACTTCTCAGGCAACAGCCGTTTACAAGGTGTCAATTATTGCGGCAGGCACAGCATGGTGTGCCTGTTATTGCCGATGGTGGCATTTCAAACTCTGGACATACTGTCAAGGCTTTGGTTTTGGGGGCATCTACTGTGATGATGGGAAGCTTTTTAGCCGCAAGCACCGAGGCTCCAGGAAGGTATCACACTGGGTTTGTTTTCTGTAGCTTTAGGCATTATAGTATGGATTATGGCCCTTAGTTGAATTAAATGATTTTTTTTTTTTTTGTATTTTGAGTCATGTTCATATAAAACATTTACTGTAAACATTATTGACATTAAATATGTTATATTATATATATATATATATATTATATTTTTTATTTTTAATTAAAATAAATAAATGCTTACAAGTATTATAAAAGTTAAGAGATCAAATAATGTAAAAGAATAAAAGTTTTGAATCCCATGTTATGATATGATGATCAAAAGTGTTCGCCGTTTCAGACATGGTCTGGATTCAAATCGCTTTTATTGTTCGGACTTTTTCTTATTATTGTAATTCACCAAAAAAAATTTAAATTTCAACTTCAGTATTATAGAGCGATTAGAAACAAAAATAAACCTTATAATATTCTCCCCAGCCGCGTAATATTCCTTTCAAACTAAAGAAAAAAATGGAAGTCACTGACAAAACCAAAGGAAGGCAGGGCCTTGACCCTATTAGCCAAATGCTTAAATTTCTATTTAGGCCCTCCCGAAAATTAAAAGATTTAGTAATTGAAAAACTGTCCTTGGAATTCTATTCTGTAATTTCAAAAAGAAAAGAGTTACTGCAAATACAATGGAGAAGAATAAGAAAAATGCTTATACCGTGTGCTACTTCTAAGCTCTTGCTGCTCATTTAAAATCAGTTTATGATCATTCACCATAGTCACTCGTTTTGTCATTTTTATTGTTGTTGCTTTTGTTATCGTTTCCGTTGTTGTTGTTGCCGTTGCTGTTGCCATTGCCATTTCCGTTGCATGCAATGGTCGAAGATGAATACAGCTAAATCTATGTATTATGAAAGCAACAAGCATACCATAAAATATAAAAATCTCAAAAGAATGACTGAGCATACCAGCTCAGGTGTAAAGATGACAGCTGTTGAATTGGTTATTCTCAGGACTAACCAACTTTGTCCTTATTGCCACAACTTTGTATGAATCAACCATTCCCACTGCTGAATAGATAAGACTGATAATACAAAAGAATCAGCTTTCTCCTTTGTTTTCTGTATCCATTCTGCTTTTATGTCTATTTTCTAGCTTGGTATCTAGAGCCAGGTTTCTTTCCCACCATGTCACACGACCACCCTCCATCACAGCGAATCCCCTTGCTTCAGGTTCTGCAGTGGTTAACCTCAACACAAACGACAATAAGCTTTTCTCTACCAAACGTATTAGTGTCATCCTTGATGATGCAAACATTTATTGTGGAAGCAGCAAGTTCTTCTCACCTTGAAAACTCATAAACTCCAACGCTTTATTGATCCCTCATATCATATACCATCTCAACACCTCACCAACAATGCTGGAACTACCTCAACAAATCCTGATTTTGGACTATATAAACAACAAGACAATGCCTTAGCCTTCTGGTTACTGTCATCTGTCAGTCCTGGCCTTCTTCCTCATTTGATTGGGCATAACTCTGCTCATGACATATGGAATGTGCTTGACCAACTCTTCAGCAGTAAATCCATGGCTAAACTGATGCATTATCGACGATTACTTCATACCCAACGAAAAGGTGAATTGCTCATGAAGGATTTTCTCATGAACATAAAAATGATATGTGACAACCTAGCCAACTACGGTGAAACCATTTCGGAAAGAGAACACATTATTGCTATCCTAAATGGGCTTTCTCCTGAGTATGACTGTGGTCACTGTCATAACAGCCTCACCTCAAACACCTTGTGACCTACATGCTATCACAATGATTCTTCTCAATGCAGAAACTCGACAACTTGCTCTATTAAACCAGGTCATTGCCTCTGCTAACGTGGTCACTGCTCAGTCTCCTATGGTATTTCACCCCTTTGAGGACTCTCATGAAACTCCTCGATATCGTCGACCCACAAACGAGGCTTTCCGCGGTCGGGGCAGAGATCGTTTTGGTGGTTCCTCACGACTACAATGCCAACTGTGTGGCAAATTTGGTCACTTGGTTGATCGTTGCTACTTTCGATTCGATACAACATACAAAGCGCCCTCCTCTAGACCTTCCCATATGATGCCGACAACCTGATTTGGACAACCAAAGGTTCACAACAGTGTTTATGGTGGTTCTACTATTCAAGGACCTTCTGTAAATGGTCACTACTATTTGGGCCACAATTATCCCAACCTAACCCCTCCACATATTGGACCCACTAGTCGAAGCCCACTTACCTTCAACACCATAATCGAATCACACTCATCCCCACCATCCATTCCATCAGCTCCAACTCACCCTAATCTCCTTGGACATTACCTGGTGCTACAAGTTCTTCTATTGGGAACTCCATTGATGCTCCAACTGAACCATCTGTCTCTCTCGCCACCCCTACTGTTGTTAGTGATAATGCCTGGTACCCAGACTCAAGGGCAACAAATCACCTGACATCTGATGTATCTCAACTTGACCACTATGTCTCGTATAAAGGTCCAAGTAAAATTCTTCTTGGAAATGGCTCTCTTGTTCCTATTATGAAAGTAGGACAATCATCTTTCTTCTCTAATCCCAAAAGATTACACTAGCTTGGCTTACTGCATGTACCCACCATTACTAAAAATCTTCTCTCTATGTCTAAGTTTGTTAAGGACAACAATGTTGTGTTCGAGTTTTATCCTAATCGATGCTGGGTTCGCGATCTAGTAACACGAAGAATTCTGCTTCATGGTCCTGAGTGGGGTGATCTCTATCGACTACAGTTACCTACTTCTCGTGCTTCTGGTTTCTCATTACTTTTTAATGCTTCTTGTAATAGTGCCTCTGTTAGTGTCTCTCAACATGTTTGGCATCTACGATTAAGCCATCCCTCGTCTATTGTACTTATTAAGGCCTTGAGTCACTGTAATATTCTTTTTATCAAGAATAAAGAAGACACTCTTTGCACTGCATGTCAACTTGCCAAATCTCACCGCTTACCTTTCACTACTTCCTCTGCATCTTATACATCTCCATTAGAACTTGTAGCCAGGGATTTAAACAGCGGTCCAATAGCGGAATAGCGGCCGCTATATAGCGGTACTGATACCGTCCGAAACCGCTATTATCGAAAATAGCGGTATGAAGCGGAATCACATCAATAGCGGTGGATCGTGATCGCAATTTAACGGGTAACGGCCAATTGCGGCAATAACGATCCGCTATTCCCGCTATTATTCCATTACGATAAAATTAAAAATAATAATAATTTAATTTAAATTATATGATTTTATCTATTTAATAATTTTAATTAATATAAAATTTAAGATCGCGATACCCGCAGTGACCGCAATAATATCCGTTATGTCCGCAACTGCGATAAACGTAACACGACCGAAAACGCAGCCGCAGCCGCAATCACAATTTAAATCCCTGCTTGTAGCTGCTGATTTATGGGGACCTACTGCCGTTTACTCTAATGGCTTCAAATATTATGTTACATTTATTGATGTTACTACAAGGTACACTTGGATATATTTTCTCAAGCAAAAGTCTAATGCTAAGCATGCCCTCTTCGAATTTCATAAACTTGCGGAACGCCAACTTGGGACCAAGCTCAAAGTCTTGCAGACTGTGGTGGTGAGTTCATTGCTCTTCATAGATATCTTACAGAACATGGGGTTCAACACCGTCTCTCCTGACCGCACACTTCTGAACAAAATGGATTGGTGGAACGCAAACATCGTTCAAGTTGTGGAGGTCTATTGTCACATCATCACATATGAAATTACTCGGTTAAATCAGCAAACAGGTTGAATTGCAAAGACTAATCAATACAGAGACCAATACTTCTAGTTGTGACATCTCAAACTCTCCTAACATCTCTCCCACATCAACTCAATCTACCAATCCCTCTAATCACTCACAACAATCACCCATTATACACCCTCCACCCCCAGAAAACACACATCCCATTGTCACCAGAGTAAAGGTTGGAATTTTTAAACCAAAATCATTCTTAACTGAAGCTTCCATTGCTCCAGAAGACCCAGTAGACATTCATGAAGCCATGAAATTTCCTCAATGGGTTCAAGCTGTTAAGGAGGAGCTCAGTACCTTGTCGAACAATCACACACGGTCACTCACTCCTCTTCTTTCCTCTCGACGGGTGGTTTGATGTAAATGGCCATTCAAAGTGAAATGAGATCCAAATGGTACGGTTGCCCGCTACAAGGCTCGTTTGGTAGCTAAAGGGTATTCTCAAAAAGATAGGTTATGACTACTCTGAAACTTATAGTCCTGTAGTTCGTTCCAACACCATTCGAACAATACTTACATTAGTTGTAATAAAAGGTTGGTCACTCCGACAAATTGACGTCAATAATACATTTTTAAACGAGGATTTGCAAGAAGAAATCTACACGACACAACCTCCCGGTTTTTAAATTGCCTCTACTACAAGACAACCTCTTGTGTGTTGTCTAAATAAGGCATTGTATGGCCTTCGACAGGCTCCTCGCGCATGGTTTGACAAATTCCGTTGCTTTCTCACTAATGTTCTACACTTTGTCCCCTTACAAGCTGATACTTCGATATATATACACAACACATCTACATCACAAACAATACTGATGATATATATTGATGATACCATTCTTACTGGGTCCACTACCACTGAAATTGATAACGTAATCTCTCAGCTAAACCAACAATTCTCATTAAAAGATTTGGGATCAGCTTAATTTTTCCTAGGCATGGAAATCATTCAACTACGCTAAGGTATGTGCCTTAATAATAAAAAAAAGTATATTAGTGAGCTGTTGCACAAGATGTCTATGGATAATGCTTCCACGGTTCCAACTCCCATGGTCATTACTCCCAAACTTAATGCTACAGATGGGTATTCCTTCATTGATGGTCATCTATATAGACAAGCTGTAGGTGCGCTCCAATATATCTGCCTTACTCAGACCTGATATTACCTATTGTGTAAATAAAGTCAGCCAGTTCATGAATTCGCCACGGGATGTTCACTGGAAGGCTGTCAAACGAATACTCTGTTATCTCAAAGGCACAATTACTCACGGTCTCTACTTTTGCACAAATGAGGTCATGAACTTAGAATGCTTTCCTGATGCAGATTGGGCATTATGTCCAGAGGACCGTCGATCCACTTCAGGATACTGCATATTTTTGGGGGGTAATCCAGTAAGTTGGTGCTCCAAAAAGCAACAAGTTGTATCCCGCTCAACATCCGAAGCAAAATATCGTAGCCTTACAAATTTTGTCTCTGAACTTGTGTGGATACAAGATCTTTTACACGAACTGAGGGTCACCATTCATGGCAAGCCTACTGTCTCGTGTGACAATACTTCTACCATATCTATGGCTACCAATCCTACTCACCATTCTCGTATCAAACATGTAGAGATTGATCTTCATTTTGTCAAGGAAAAAGTCTTAAAGGGTTAGCTAGTCGTCAACTTTCTGCCTTCGAGAGAACAACGAGCTGATATTCTGACAAAACCCCTACCTCCTTCTATGTTTGATCAGATCCACAAGAAACTTGGCGACAGAGAACAACATGAAACTCTCAGCCACCAAACTTAAATTGCGATGCTCATCATTTTCTTTTTTTGTTTGTCTGAAAAGGAAAAGAACCACGAGAATATTAGCATATTTACTAAAACAAATTCTGTAATGGAAAGAGTAAAAGATAAAAATCTCAAAAGAATGACTCAGCATACTAGCTCAGTTGTAAAGATGACAGCTGTTGAATTGGCTATTCTCAAGACTAACCAACTTTGTCCTTATTGTCACAACTTTGTATAAATCAACCATTCCCGCTGTTGAATAGATAAGACTGATAATACAAAAGAATCAGCTTTCTCCTTTGTTTTCTATATCCATTCTGCTTTTATGTCTATTTTCTAGCTTTATAAAAGCAACAAGCAGCCTCAGATTTGCAACACATACCATGAATTCATTACATCTCAAATTGATCAAAATAACTTGCAATGCTACTTCCAATATAAAAATATCGAATCCCAACACCATAATGATACAAGGAAATATGGTGATTAGTGATATAAAGCCGTAGCAATAACTAACATGCATCCTCAAACTAGAAATTGAAAATTACAGAAAAAAAAAGCATAAACCACTAATCTCCATCCAAAACTTTTTTATTGGCCCTAATTGATTAACACTCACACGCGATATTCCATGGTCAAGTAATTTCAATGAAATAAGCAAAGTAACTACCAAGAGTGTCATAAAGAACAACAGTTCTGCATCATTCTTGTCCATACCACACATCTTCCAAAATTTCCACTCATACAAATTCAAGAAATTTGAGATGTCATTGGTTAGCATAAAAAATAAATGAAAAGTCCAAGCTGATGCCACACCACTTGCACACGTCCAAACAAACCTCATGAAATCTGCATAAAATTATGGGTCAATAATTAATAGTAACAAACAAGTTTCATAATTCATTTTAAAAAGGAAATTATAGATTATCAATTAATGTTAGATCCAATGGTAAGTTATATTACACTCTCGTTGAGAGAATAAAGTTTGAGTCTTGAAAATAATATTATTAATAAAGACAATTATTAATCGAGAAAAAGAAAAGAGAAAAAAGAGAAAGTGAATTTACCTCTTTCACTAAGACATTACAATGGAGATGGAGATTTCAATTGATATGATGGTGGATTACTCATAGGAATAGAACAAAATTAGGAGAATAATTTAAGATTATGAGCACAAAAAAGAATTATATGGTTTTGTGAATTAATAAAAATATGATTTTTAAAATAAAGAAAAAAAAAATACACTCCGAATGAATTTTAATGAAAGAGTTTAAGAGTTTGAAAGTGAAAGCGTCGATAAGATTTTCACTATTTTTAAATTCTTAAATTTAAAAAGTGGTATTTTAAAGATAATTTAAGCTAAATTTAACATAGAATATTGGTATAATGATTTATTTAGTCCTTAAATTTATGTTTTTTATCAAATCACCCTAAAATTAATGTTTGTTAACTTTACAGATGTAGCATACACTTGGACTGCCACGTTGATTACACATAATCATTTAATTAATTTTTTAAAATTTAAAAATTCAAAAACAATTATAAAAACTATTTTTAAAAATTTGCAATAATGAAATTATTAAAAAATTATAAAAATATTTCTTAATAATTTTTTAAAAATTTTAAAAAAATTAACTAATTGCTGGCATGTATATACCATATCAACAAAATTATCAAATGATAAATTTTCCATTCATTTTGAAATAATTTGAAAAAAAATATAAATTTAAAAATTAAAAAAATGAGAAAATAAATAAAAAAACTAAAATGACTTTTTTTTAAAAAAAATGAAAAGTTAGAAATCATTATGCCTTAATTATTTACTAAGCTTAATTTTTTTCGTCCCTAATTTAATTATTTACCAATTATAAATTCAATCAATTCGTTCAAACAATCAATTTTTTGGTCCATGTCAGCATCTCAATTCTAGTTCTTGTGTCTTGTTACAACTTAATACAACTTGGTGGCTAATTATAGATAACGCAGGGATGTCAGTAGGGTGAGTTTTATGGGGTCTCGCCTCACTTCGCATCCAATTAGACAGGTATGAGTATAAATTTCACGGGTGATGAGGCGAGGATAGAGACAAAAATTGTACTCGTCGTGGGTGGTAGGGCAGGCGTGGGTATGATCTTGTACCCGTCCCGCCCATCCCATCCCATCCCCGCTTGCCTCGCATCATCCTCGCTTGTCCCGCATAATGTAATAAGCATATTTAAAAAATAAAAATTTAATTTAATAATTATCTTAATAATATTTTATTAATTTAATATTAAATTTAATTTAATGTTTATTTTGTAGATAAATAATCTATTAATTTAATAAAATTCAATATTAAATTTAATCTAATATTTATCTTAATAAGTATTATATTAATTCAATATTAAAATGATTAAGTTTAATTATAGTTGAAATCTCTAAACTAGAGTTTTAGGTCATTATTTCACACACTTAAATTCAAGAGAAAATTATATAAAGAGAAAATTCTCTAGAGAGAATATTTCAGAAAATTTTTAGAAATATTTTTCTTATTTATAATTTAGCTCAAAAGTTTATAGAAATTGCGAAATTACTTCATTGATAATTTTTGTGAAAAAAACTTTTATTCGAATTGAGCCCATACTTGGCAGACGTGAGCTTGAGGATAACGGAAAAAGACTACTCGATCGAAACATTATACTTTTTTCATAAAAATTTAGTTTATATTTATTTAACTGATACTTATAAATATATTATATGAAGTAGGTCACGGAGCGGATATAACGGGATTAGGTGGGTTTGGGGACCCATGTGGGTGGTGGAGCGGGGATGGTTTTAGTCTTGTAGGTCATGGGGCGAGGATGGGGGTGAAAATTCTTGGCGGGAATGAATGCGAGAGAGCATCCTCCCGCACTCGCTCCATCCAATTGACATCCCTATAGATACGGTGTTTATGGTCAAGTAACTTATCTACTTTAATCAATTTGGTCCGGATTTATCAAATTTAGCTTGTAATATTTATACATTTTGACAACATTTACACATGATATATAGATATTGGAGTTTAAATTTAAAAATTATGTAAAAGGTTTTATGCCATGATTAATTGTATCTAATTACTTATTTTTGAATGCCATTAAATTTGGTTTTATTATAACATAATATTTATCTAAATTATGATATAATTTTCTTTTAAGGAATTATCATTTTTTATTCATATAAAATAAAATTTCTAAATTAATGTTACTATCTACATTAATTTCCTCTAAACTAATATTATTTCTTCTACTTATATATTTTATAGTACATTTATAATTTTTTTCTTAGTTATAAATTAATTATTCTTTTATACTTAGTATTACCTAACATATTGTGGTGTTTCTTATCCGGAAAGCCTTTAAATCCATGTGAAAAATAAAATTTTTTAAGTAAAATTATCTTTAGCGACGTTTACTGCCTAAACGCCACAAAAAGCTGTAATCATTTCCAATGGTCCTTATTATGAACGCTGTAAAAAATTATGGCGCCAAAAAGCATTTCACGATAATTCAAGACTGGTGCTATTTTTAGGTTTTAGCGGCATTTTTCTCTTTAAAGCCGCTATAGAGTTATTGTGTGTGGTGTTTTATGCCTTTACATCACCCAATATTTTACCTCGCAACATTTATTTTGTAAACGTCACCAATTCCCGTTGCTGCATCTTCAATTTGCTATAGTGTCTCCTAGTGAATTTTGTTCATCATGGAAGGAGAATTGCTAAAAGTTCGTCTCAAAGAAACATGGGTGGCAAAAGAATAGTAATGGCAAGCTAAAGCAACGAATAGAAAAATAGAAGAAAGACCATCAAGAAAACCCTATGAAGTCCACCTACAGTTATTTGGGTGGGAAAATCATATGACAAAAATTAACCCACCGAGGAATGAAGAAAGCGTATGATGAACAATCATAAAAAAACATGTCACATAGTCCACCAATCAAGAAATAATGCATAAGACACAAGCATGACACAAGAACAGAAAATGAGGATACTGTTATAAGTAATAGTCATATTGAGAGTTCAAATGTCCTTATAATCTACTCCTCATCAAGCACACATCGCTACAAAAACCTCATTGCGATTAGCTTCAGGATAGACCATTTTATAACCTTCCTCTAAGGTTGGAGGTTCGAGGAGATAATTGTTTCACTCACATAAAATGCACCTTAATGATTTTATTAAAGAATCTTATTTCATTAAAGAAATTCATTGAAAATAGACCCATTAAATCTTAAAAGATACATTCAAAAATAAAAACTCATCATCTTATCACCTTTTAATACCAATTTTCTATAATTAAGTGTCACATTGATTGGTCACATCAAATCAACTTGAACAACTTATGATTTGACTATCTGCCACTCAATTCTTGAAGCCTAGACAATAAGGCTTTTACTCATTGAAACCCGCAACAAGCTCCAAATCCTTTATAAAACTCCTCTTTTATACCAAGAGGCTCAAAGCATTATTACTAATTGCATAAACCTTATTAAAGATTTGAAATTACCATTTAGCAACTCTATAACCTCATTAAATGTTCCTATAATCTACTCCTTATCAAGCACACATCACTACAACAACATCATTGCTATTAGCCTCAGGACAACCACTTTATAACATTCCTCTCAACTTGAAGGGTCAAGGGGGCAATTGTTACACCTACATAAAATGACCCCTAATGACTTTACTAAGCAGTCTTACTTCAACGGAGGAACTCGCTGGAAGGGGACCCATCGAATCCTAAAAGAACCATTCGAAAGATAAACATTCATTATCTTATTACTTTTTTGTAACGATCCAAAAGTTAATGGTGTCAAAAAATATGATTCCAAAACTTCATTTTTGATGTTTGAGTTCGTAAATATTATTATTTAATATTTACGAGGTTAACATAAAGTTTAATTAAAGTTTGGTCCTTTAATTTTGTCAATCGATTAGTTAATTAATGTACAAGGATTAAATTGTAAAAATTGTAAAAGTTCATCGCTATAAATTTTTAATTAATTGAGGGACCAATTGAACAATTGGACCCTTAAAATTGCTCCAAAAAGTGGTGGATGCTAGTTTGAATCCACTAAATTAGTTAATTAAGTTTAAGTTTTAATTAATTAAGTTTAATTAATTTAAGCATGATTACTTAATTTAATTAAAATATAAAAGATAAAAGAAAAAGAAAACAAGACATTTTTATACTCATCTTCTTCCTCAACAGAAACCAAAGAGAAAAAAAATAGGTTTTGAAGATCAAACTTTCGGCCATTAATAGGTGAGTTCAATTTAGTCATTTTCTTGTAATTTTTATGTTTTTGAGGTCGTGGGAGCTTGATTTAACTAGGTCATGTACCAATTTGCAAAACTGTTAAAATTTCTAAAAGTTTCCATTGATGAATCTTGAAGGAATTGGTATTATTTTGTTATATTTTAAGCTTAGATATGAAAAAAGGACTAATTTGTAAAGTAAAAATTATTAGTTTTGAACATAGGGATTAAAGTGTAAACATTTCGAAATTGGCATGAAATCTCAATAATTATAGACAGTAAAGGGTCTTAGAAGTATTTAATTTACATTGGTTTTGAAATCGAAATTCAAATTTGAAAGATATTGCAATTTCGGTTTTAGGGACTAAAATTGAATAAAATGAAAAACTTTAGGGAGCATTTGAAAAATATATTTGAACTGGCACATGAATATAATAGGATTGTATAAGATGTTTGGAATTGATAAATTGTATATTTGAACTGGCACATGAATATAATAGGATTGTATAAGATGTTTGGAATTGATAAATTGAATTTAATTATTATATAGATCGAGAATTGAACCAAATCAAGGATAAGACAAATTATTGATTAGTCCTTGCAATTCAACCTGTTTGCTTATTTAACCAGGTAATTTCATATGGTATGATTGTATTTAAATTTTATATATTTGAATTATGATTTTTTTAGGTTTAATAGTAATTTGAATTATTTGCAACTTGGTACGAAAGGTGAGATATGAACTAAATCATAAAAAATGATCAATTGACTGTTAAATTTAATATGATGAACTGAAATTTGAGACAATTAATGAATTTATTGTTTTTATGATTAATCAAATCATATTAGTGTGAATTTGATTGATTATTGAGATAGAGGATTAAATTGAATAAACTAAAAATTGTATAACTTGGTGAAATTGTGAAATTGGCTTGGAATTGAGATGAATCATGATATTCTATGTATGAAATGTTATATTGATTGACGAATTTATGATGTTGAGATCAATAGAATAAGAATCAAACTTATAAATGAAATTGGATTACTAATTACCTATTAATTGTTCGAACCGAGACAGATATAGTTAACAGATCATAAGGTCAGAGTACTGAGTAAAACCATCATTTTCGGGCAATTCGGAGTGACAGATTAATCGAGTTGAGAAAATCATTGTTGTCAGGCAATCTAGAATGATATTATATATCTTCATAGCATCATCGTTGCAAAGCAACTCGGGGTGACGGATTCGTGTATTTGTACCGAGTTTGTGTCTGGTTAATAGGGCTAAAAATAAATGAATTGGTTAAATGAATATGAAATGGAAATGGAAATGTGATATATGACATCAAATGAATTGAGTTGAATATGAACCCTGAGAGCTAATTTGTAGCACCCCTAGCCTGTCTCCATTGTCGGATTAAGGTTACGGAGTATTATAGTACACATTTCATTTATATCATTCAACACACCTACGGGCTTTAAATTGAGCCTATGAGGCCCTAAAAATAACTTGGGAACAATTAAGGATCAATTTGAAACAAAACATAAATTTTATGGAAAACTTGAAAATTTTGGAAACAAGGATCTCACGGTTGTGTGGCTAGACCGTATGACCTAGTCTAGCCCATGTTGTATATCACACAACCGTGTCCTCAACCCATGCATCTCATTGACTTGCATCACACAGTCGTGTCTCAGCCCATGTGTCTGCCCATGTGAGACACTAACTTGAATCACACGGTCGTGTTGTAGACCATGTGTCAGATTAGACCATGTGTCAGATCGTGTAACACACTAACTTGAAACACACGATCGTGTGGGGAGATCATTTGCAGCACACGACTGTGTGTACCACATGACCGTGTGACAGCTCGTGTCATAGGTCATGTGTCTAAAAAAGTGCCTTCAAACACAAGTTTACCAAAACGAAATTACTTGAAACACAAGCAACACATTTACCAATCATTCAACTTACTTAAAATACTCCTAATCGAACCTAAAACATGACTGAACATCCATTCTAAGTGCCTAACCAAAGTTCCCTCATTGATACCACAATGAACTTGCAAAACAATTCATCTATTAAAGCAAACCACATTGAAATGGAATCACAATTTCCATTCATACACTTAACTTTCATACATACAATTCATATTAAGCACAAAATACCTAATAACTATGCCATAGAAGACATCACAAAAATATCCAAACATCATTTTATGTACAATCACTAAACCAACGTAACATTCATGGTTCAAGATCTAACAAAATATCAACATAATAACACATTAACTAAAACACCTAAAAGTTCCTAGTACATGTCATTTATAACCAACTCCCAAAAGATTAAAACATGTACCAAAAGACAAACGGATAGTGTGTGTGCTATGACTCGATCTTCTGACTGATAAGCCTTCCGAAATCTACAAATAAAATAAAACAATGTAAGCAATTATGCTCAATAAGCTCATGTAAGGTATAATGTAAATCATTAACAACATGATTTTACAACTTAACCAAGCATCGATATACTCATTATTTCTACTTTATTCATAATCTCAACCATTCAATGTAATATCCATTCCAATGGGACACCTTTTCGAGTAATTCGTCATTCTCGAGGATGCTAGGGTATCTTTCAACCATGGTCTTATACGACTCCGAAAAGATGCCATAATATCTTTCAACTATAGTCTTAATTGTTCCTAATATGATGCCATAGTGTCTTTCAACTAAGGTCTTATACATATCGAATTTGATGCCATAGTATCTTTCAACTACGGTCTTACACATTCTCAGGTTAATGCCATAGTATCTTTCAACTATGGTCTTACTTAAGCCGATGTAATGCCATAGTATCTTTCAACTATGGTCTTGTATATTTCCGATTTGATGCCATAGTATCTTTCAACTATGGTCTTATTCATTCCAGCAAAGATGTCGTAATCTGTCTCATTCCACCATTCATGAAACTCAATAAACCAATCATATAAATTATATCATTATAGTGCAAAACATCAATAATTTATCTACTAAATTAAAAATGAACTTACTTAGATAGAGTCGATTCTAACACAAGACTGACGACTACTCCGTTACTTTGGCTTTTTCGTGATTGATGTCCTATTGATTCATTTCTTAATCTAGACAATAATTTCCATTCAAATAACTTAATATATATAACTCAAACCAACATCCATTTTAAAAGTAAATTTACTAAATTACCCTTAATGTTTTAACATCAATTCAATTTAGTCCTTAAATCTAAAACTTACAAATTCACCATTTTCAGCTTCCAACCCAAACTAACCGAATTCTTAAAGAATTCTAAGCAGCTCACATTTTTCATCATTTCACAAAAATACATTAACTTTTACTATTTTCACAAATAGGCCCTTAACCTTAACACCATAAAAAATCACTTAACAAAACATGTCTACTTAACAACCAAATTTAATAATCTAACAATTAAATTCACAAACACTTTCAATTCATTCATGGCAAGTCCCTAAACTTTTAACAATTTTACGAATTGACCCCGAGTTAGCAAAATTAAGCTACAAAATGTCAAAATATAAAAATCACTAAAAATGGAATTAAAAATCACTCACATGCATAGACAAAAGTTGACCGAAACTTCAAAACCCTCAATGGTGTTTTCGGTTCTCAAAATTCCTAATGAAGAAGATGAAAACCTTGGTTTTAGTTTTGTTTATGTTATTTATTTACTTATTTATCATTTTATCCTTTAAAAATCAAATTTCATGCATTTAATCACCCAAAACCGTCCACTATAAAATCAAATGGTATATTTACTATTTAAGTCTACTTATTAATCTTCAATAGCCATTTGACACCTTTAATCAATAAAATTCATCTTTTGCAACTTTTACGATTTAATCATTTCACTTAATTAACTACTAAATATTAAAATTTTTGGATCAAAGTTTAATATAACCCTAATAAATAATCATAAACATTAAATAAAAATAAAATTACTAACTCACTCATTGGACTTGTGGTCCCAAAATCATTGTTTTCGACACCACTGAAAATAGACTGTTACATGATTGAATACAAAGGAGCTTATAGACTCGAAAATTATTGAAATGAGAAAATGGATTTAAGCATATATGTATGTAAAATGATATGGATTTGATATTTAATTAATTAAATGTTGATTGAGTATATAAATGGCATTAAAATGTTGATGATAAATGAATTGAAATATTATATGTTTTAATTTTTATATGATTCGATATATGTTGAACTCATCTTGTTGATATGTGGTTACCATGTTTAGGCAAACTTGTCAAGGTAGTAGCTTGTCGTTTTAGATTGTAAATCAAGGTAAGTTGTTGCTTAATGCCCATGAACTTATTAAACATTCGAAATGCTTACCCCATTATTTTTTCTTTTCTTGTAGATTATCAACTTGCGGAATGTGTCGATTGGATCTACGAGAAGCTCACACTATCTCGTTACTAATTCGGTAGTATTTCAATCATTTTAAGAATCGATTTTGTGGCATGTATATAGGAATTATACTTTTGGTTAACTTTGAGAGTTGGTATAGTTTGTAATCTACCTTATGCTTGAGTTGGCAAAGTTTATACCTTGTTGAAATGGTTGGTTTTGACAAATGAGCTGCAGTTATGCTAGGTAGCTTATAGTAACATGTTTGTGTTTGAATTTTAAGGGTTTAGAATAGTATTGAAAGGTTATATACGTGTGTGTGTGAATGAATAGGTTGGAATTGAACAAGTTGAATTGATGAGTTTTGATGCCAAATTAGGGAAATGTTGCATTGAATGAACTGAAATGGTTAAATGAGATGTTTTGGTATATCTTAGGAAAAGTCTTATGCATGTAAGGTTGTGCAATTATGCATCAAACTTGGATATTGAAAGATTTGGATGAAATAGGTACCAAATGGCTTAATTCGTACCAAAAACAAAGTTCACGTCGTGACGTCAAATGATGATCATCGATCGCGATGAGATCTGTATTTCAAGTCACAACGTGATGAGGAACCCCATCGTTACAATGAGGCCAAGTCAATATGTCACGCCACAACGAGGAACTCCCTCACGTCGAGTCATCGACCCTTAATTTTTAAACTTTTACAAATTGATCTTTATTCAATTTTGGGCTAACTTTAGAGCATAATATCATGTTTATCATTGAAAATGTTATGTCTGTATGCATTAAGCTGTGAATTGAATGTTAATGTTGGTAGTTACTCCATCGATAAATATAACATTTTGTAGTTCGGACTCGACGATCGGATCAAAGGAAGAGTGTTAGACTCTTAATACCAATTTTCTATAACCAAATGTCGTCTTGACAGATCACATCAAATTAACTTGAGCAACCTATGATTTGACTACCTGTCGCTCTACTCTTGGAAACTAGCCAATAGGGGTTTTACTCATTGCTCCAATCCCTTTATAAAACCCTTCCTTTATGCCAAAAGGCCCAAACCATGTATTACAAACTGAAATTCTGCATGAACCCTACCAAAGATTTGAAAATACCATTTAACAACTCTTGGCACCAACATTCTCCGAACAGTCTTAAAGAACTGTAGCATCAACAGACCTAATTTCTAATTTGGTTAAGCTTTGAACAGCTTTCATTAATATCACTGATCAAATAGGAGCAATTTTGTAATAGTTAAAGAAGGGGGGAAAGAGAACTGTTAGATTAAGGACTACCTGCATCTGAAATCTTCAAGGGCATAGGAATTGAGCAGGCTGCCATGTTTTGTTTTATTATTTTAACTACCCACCTTCTATCATAAAACTCTTC
Source organism: Gossypioides kirkii (assembly GCA_005610355.1). Lineage (NCBI taxonomy): Eukaryota > Viridiplantae > Streptophyta > Magnoliopsida > Malvales > Malvaceae > Gossypioides > Gossypioides kirkii. The sequence goes on from CP032252.1 coordinate 14,666,802, forward strand.
TTCCATTTTCCTTCTCATGTAGTAAATGAAGGAAATATTATATTTATGTCATATTTATCTAATTTATTGATTTTATTTATTTATATTATCACTTTATCATGCTCTAATATTTTCTTGGTGTCATTATGTCATATTTAATGCTGTTGTGACTACTATTTGTCATTTCTTTTCAATTCATTTATTTATATTGATGATGACGATGATGATGATGATGATAAGCGTTTTTGAAACTCTGCTTTATGATTCTGCCTTCGCCTTTCTGGCTGGTTGTTTACCAACCAAATGACTTAGCATCTATATTTTGAAGAGTTGGAAATAATTTTTCCTCCTTTAGGTACACATTCAAATAATAAAGGATAATTTGGAGAGAATTGGTAAGAGTTGATTAAAATAAATCTAAGAGAACATTTGGAGATGAATATTCACGTTTTAGGGTTTCAATCTTACCGACATGATCACAGTTTCATTGACAAAAGGTTTGAGTTAGATTTAGCATATATTATTTGGGTTTTCATTGTTTTTTTAACTGTTCATGTATATCCTATTCGTCCCTACGTATTTAGATATGGATACAAAATCATTTAAATATATAAAAATTTGTTTAAAAAAAAAACTGTTAATAATCTCTTAACCTAGTGATAAGACCATTATGTCGTATGCATGAGAATCAAAGCTCAATCTTAAACAATTTCATTATCCTCCCTTAATTATTAAAAGAAAAAAAACATCACTTTCAAATATAAATAAAATATTTTTATTACAAAATAAAAAAAGAATCATCATAAAATGCAAGGTTTATCTATATATTTTATATTAATTTCAGAGAAATAATGTGTAGGAATCAGAAACAAATACTGATATACATGCAATTTATCTATTTCATACATGGATATAGGAGAAAATTAATGAGAAATATAAAATCAAATATCAAGCACTTATGTTGGAAATGCATGCTTCCAAAGCAGCTTCAGTTGGTGAAACACACAAGCTTTTGTGCAGTTTTCCTATGTTTTTTTACGACACTTTGCTGAGATTTCTGACATTCTTTCACAATATCGACCTTAACAATGTGGTGATCCGAAGTCCCTTTCGACGAAATCACAGAGTATGATCCCGGAACAAAGGCGTACGGAGAGTTCGAAGAGGCTAAGATGTAATCAACTCGCGTCCCGTATTTGCAGGTTCCTTGAACATCTGAACATCGAACTCGAAACTGTTAATAGTTAGACATTAAAAATGGAGAGAGAGAAAAAATTACATTGTGATAATTTGATCATTTTACTTTGGCCTTTGGCAATAATGACTACTGGTTCACATTCACCGGCATAGTCTTTGGAATCTTTGTACTCTTTTCCCCTCAGCAGTTTCATTACTTCGGTTCTTGGTCTAGGCTTGCCTATGTCCTCATAGTACTGCAATATCAGCATCCCGGGATTCGGGTGAGTGTCGGATATGAGTATTTTAAGGAAAATCGAGACTTCGGGCAATATTAAAAACAGATCAATATTACCTTCACAATATCTGTCCATCTTTCTGATGAGTAATCTGATGCATTCAGTGAGTTTAAGCCTCCAAGTAATAAGTGGGGAGTGTTGTTTGATTCAATTATTGCTTTCATTTGCTTCATTCTCCAGTTTTCATCTAAATGATCAAGTTGGGTGCAATAGAAGTTCACTTCTCCAGCCCATGGTATATCAATGATGACCTTAAGCACATTCCTGAAATCATTGTCATCGGCTATCTTTTGTACCGTCCATCGTTTGATCGGCCATTTCGAGAGGATCGCGTTTCCGTACTCCGGAGCCCAACTTTCGGCAAAAACATACTTCATCTTGAGCGCTGAAGCTAAATCAGATAAAGGCTTCATTCCTTTTTCTTCTTGTGCTTTCACATCTTGTAAAGCTATGATATCAGCATTGAGCTCTCTAAGCACTTCTGCAATGCTTCTTCCATTTTTCGAGCCGCCTTCATTCCAGAATTTGATCATATTTGAAGGTAAACAAACCGGGGATCTCATAATGACGTTCCTCCGATTGATTCGGCCGGTGATCGTGTCTGATGAGCCCTCATTTACGTCTTCGATGAAGCTGAGAATTTTACTCTGTGCCAAAGATATCTCATTATCAGGAAGGTTGATTGAAACCTTGAGGTTTGATCTCGAGAGCTTGTTTTGGTTGTGGGAATCATGCAAGGGAGATTGCTTGAGTATACTCTTGGGATAACAATTTGGAGACTTGTTATGAACGTCAAACTCAAACGGTGCTTTGAATCCAATATAATCATCGTCTCTGTAGCTAAATAAGCCGGCTTCCTCAGCTTCCGAAACGGCAGGTGCAAGAGAGAACATAGCAACATTAAACGTTGCAATTCTTATCGGCCTTTGGGGATTACAAAATCCCAAGTTGCCATACAAATCAATGTCAGAGCTATTCGTTCCAACGTTGCCTTTTCTATGAACTTTGGAGTTCAACCTCCCCAATCTCCGGATGATAACCTTCGGCCTCGGTCGCTTGCGCATCAGCCACCGAATTCTCGAGCAAAGATGCCATAGTTTTCTTCTCAGAACCTTCAACATGGAAGACCCTTGATTACTACAAAACAACTGTTGAATCTTCCTGGTCTGCATTGGGGAAAAGTAGAAATGTCGTTGCAAATTGCAAAGACTTGAAAAAAAGGTAACTAAAAGGACAAAAGACCCTCAACTGCTCCCTCAAGTAGTGTGGCGGGAGTTGAAAATTGGCGCTAAGATCGTTGATCTCCTTCAACAACACGCCAAACCTAAGCTAACTGCTACCAATGATATCAAACCAAGGTTCTTGTCTTTCTCTCTCTTTGTTTTTATTGGTGTTGTTGACTAAACACGTGTCACTCTCTGAAAGCACTAGACAAATACCTAAACACAGTTTTTCACCTCTCGTAAACAGGACTGTCCTCGACTGCTCAACCATGGTTTAGCCATCCATTGTGAAAGAGAACATCCCCTTTCATCAAGTTACCCGCCACTCACTATGGTTTAATCATCCATTTTTCAGTGTGATCACTCCCTTCAAAAATCACTAAAACTCACCCAAGCATAATAATCTCGTACTTCCTCGAAAGAATAATAATCACTTTGTCACGTCACTACTACTAAGCAAGAAGTATCACCCATAAATAATAAATACGTCACCACTACCAAACAAAAAATATCTCCTATAAATACCATACAAGATCAAAAGAAAATATTGGATATGCTTGTATCGAACACATAATCATATCAGACATTAAGCTTAATTTAAATGCAAAAGAGACTTGACAATCACAAATGCAAACGCGTTCAAATTAGGGCAGAAGATACATGTGTTACACATAATCATGTCTGGTCTTAATTTGTTAGCTGTCCGCTGAAAATGAACAACCCCATGAGTTTTTAATCCTTGGTTTTGGGGTCCCAAGGCATCTTTTATATTGCATCTTGTTGACTTCGTATGTAAACCAAAATATCCCAAGAAAAAAAGAGACAATTATTGTAAAGTACAAAACAATAATGTGAAAATACCATTACAATTACAGAAGATGCTTTAATCAAAGCAATTAAGTAATACAAAATTCAATTATTGTCACTCTGTAAAGGGGTCCCTTTGCAAACTTTTCCATGGATTCACCGAGGAACTTCCTTCAATAATCAAGCTTCACTTTGGTCCATTGTTAGGTAGAAATCTGTTTGCCACATGTTAACAACAATTTTCAATAGGTTGGACCATTGAACCAAATTACCTTTAATGTTTAGTGGTGAACGTTGTATGGTTTGCAGGATCAAATCTATATTTAAATCCTTCAATCATTCATCAGGGAACAATGAATCCAAAAGGTTGGAAGAAGATACACCATTTTTTCCATCCTCAAAGAATCCATTGGAAGCACTTTCCCTTCTTGATTTTCGCTCCTCAATGATACGATCATCTGTTTCTGTGCAGTATTTTCGGCTCACCTGTTTTAAAGGTTTCTCAGCCACAATAAACTTGTTCCTATCACGTACTCTCTCAGAAAAACCTGCCCAAACTGCATAAGGTCACATATTAAAAGGCTATGCTACTCAGAATAGGATTGGTATATTCATTTTTTCTTAAATCTTTACCGTATTTAATAGATCCTTAGGTCATATCCCATACCAGTATCTGTATGTTGCATCGAATACAGGTGTCAAACATGACTACTTCAAGAAAAAAGAAGTGTGGGACCAAAACATAGTTAAGAAGACCAACAGGCTAACAAACAGGTTGCTTAAATAACTCAAGAGAGAGGCTAGTATCCACTTCAAAGACAAGTGAAACATGTTCAACATCCTCCTGTTGATTCCACAAGGACCACAGGTTGGACATAAGCAACAAAATCTATGGAGAGAAAACCTCTAGTTTAACTTTGGTTTCGCATAATGGATAATAGGAAGAAGTGATCCGCACATAAAAGGTGCTAATGAACAATCGTTTCAAGTAAAAGAACCAAGTTTAATTAACTAGGTATGTACAATGAACAAATGAATATGAACCTCACAACTTATACTAGTTGCTAGATAACCAATTCAACAGGAAACAAAAAAACCATTTATAAGAACTTTATGATTTTAATGGTTCGTGATCTTTTGACTCTTGACTAGTGTTCTCTAAAATCTAAGGCAGGCATACTAATCTTCCCAACAATCCTTAGAAAAACTTATTCTTTCTCCATTATCAACTTTACTGGTGAAAGAAGTCGTGAAATGAAAACTAAAGACATTTATAAAGTAAGATAAGATAAGATTGAAATTGGGAATACCTCCAAAATGATGCAAAACAATGGAAGCAGCAACAGTGACATTCAAAGAGGCAGTGCCACCTCCATATTGAGGAATGTAGACAAAGAAATCACATATCTCACACTCCTTAGCTGAAAGCCCTGTTCCCTGTAAAACATTAAAGAACAAAAGAAATTGTTCAATTTAGAAGGAAAAAACAAAACCCAAGAATCAGAAATTTCAGCTAAGTTTAGCAAATGGGTTTTAATTTTACCTCATTACCAAGAAGAAAAGCAGTGCTTTTCTTGAAAGGATGATCAGTTATGGAAACAGCGTCCTCTGTGATCTCAACCCCGCAAATATCACAATCTTTCTCCTTAAAATACAGTAAAAAATTTTCAAAAACAAATTAGGATCCAAACTGAAAAAGTTTAAGAAATAAATGATTTAGAGAAACGGGTTGGTTAGACGTTTACTTTGAGGAAGAGGCGAGCGTCGGTGAGGGAATGGAAGTGGCGGAAACGGAGATGGGAGGTGGAGCCGTGGCTGCCGAAGGAGTTGAAGTCACGGCGGCCAACTAAGATTAGTTCGGTGACTCCAAAGGCGGTGGCGCTTCTAGCTAGGGTTCCGACGTTGTGCCTCTTTGCTATATTGTGAACCATCACGTAGCTCTCTATAGCCATTTTTCTGCTTTACTCATTCATCTTCTAAAAGAAGAAAGGTTGGTAGACATGGAGGGGTTTTCTAGGGTTTTTTTCTTCTAATGGCCTGCTTTGCCATTTTAGGCCAAGGCCCATTATCTTTTCTAATTTCTTTTTTCAATTTTTTAAGGTTAAAACAGCAATTGTCATTCAAGCCTGTATTCGAATCGCAACAGTTACATTGTTGATAGAATTTTATCTTGTAATTTACCGAAAAAAAATTACGACATTAGTACTTATATAAGGTACTTCCGAACTTATGTATTTAACCTGTACTTGTTTTGATTATCTTCGAATTCGAAAGTTGCATGTTTATAGTGAATTTCTCTCATCCATGGTTCTAAGCAATCAAGGCCAAAGCACGTTAAATATCATCTCTTGCATGCATGATTCATTTTATGTTTATTTCGTGTTGCTTAAGTCAAATATGTGTGGTGGAGGGGCAATATTGAGCAAAGTTACATACAAGAACTAGAAGAAAAGGCCTTGCATTATGAGGATTTTCCTGGAATAATCAAAGTCTCAACTCTATCTTCACCATATATGAAGAGCTTGTCCTTATTCAATATTTACACTTTGTATAATTAATGTTGATGGTTGTTTTTCCTTTGTAGGCTTTATATATGACAGAATTCTGGTTATTCTATAAGGTATTTTGAATGAAATTTATTCACATTTTACAAAGGGCACATAAGTTACAGAAGCAAATGGAGTAGATCCCTTTCAGATAGCAACTTGAGCTGCTGCTAGCCTTGCAATTGGAACCCTGTAAAGGCAATTTAGTAAGGAATTTGATCCAGCTTAATGTCACGGTCCATATATAACTTTTTTGCATTTAAATTTGAGGAACCACTATGAGATTCATGGTTCCTCCCCAGATCTTAGTTTGTGGTTTCCTTTGTAATAAGAAAAGGTACATAATAAGAAGCTATCTGACCTGAATGGAGAACATGAAACATAGTCCAATCCAGCTTCTGCAAAGAATGATACAGAAGAAGGCTCCCCTCCATGCTCTCCACAAATTCCAACCTGTTCATCATCATCACATGTTGTAGTCAAGCATAAGAATTCCACCCATAGCCATGAAATTGTGATGATATACATGCATACACTATGCCTACTAAAATGCAATTACTTGCCTTCAAACTAGGCCTAGCTTGGCGACCCTTTTCGGTGGCAATTTTGATGAGTTGGCCTACACCTTTCTGATCAAGTACCTGGCAAAGGATTCGATTGTTATTATGAAATCTTCTTTGGTTTTGTAATTTCCACATTTCTTTCCTCGCAAAACTTATGAACACTGAAAAACTGTTGACAAACCTCAAATGGGTCATTTTGTAGAATGCCTTTGGACAAGTATATGGGGAGAAATTTGCCAACATCATCTCGACTATACCCAAATGTCATTTGTGTAAGATCGTTAGTCCCAAAGGAGAAGAATTCTGCTTCCTTCGCAATCTACCATCATCAAATGTCTAACTATCAGTCATAGTTGTCATGATTCATACAGGAACGAAGGCAGATAGGAGGATATATTTAGTTTAGCATACCTCATCAGCAACTAAGGCAGCTCTGGGTATTTCAATCATTGTTCCCACCTTGTAGCTTAAGGAAGAACCCATCTCAGAGAACACTTTCTTTGCAGTACTCCGTATTAAACTGACTTGATGACCAAGTTCCTGCAACTTTAAATTGTCAATTTTCTGAAATGATTAAAACAAAAGCATTGAAGATATGGGAAACATCAAAAAGAAAGAAATTAGAGGCTCGTGCCTGGGGGGTTCCAACAAGGGGAACCATTATCTCAGGAAGAACTTTAACCCCTTGGTTGCTCATTGAGACAGCAGCTTGAAAGATGGCACGGGTCTGCATCTCTGTTAGCTCAGGATACGATATTCCCAGCCTGTTGGCAGAAGATCAAAATCCATATTAAAGATGATGAAAATGGTTCATGTATATATATATATATATATCCAAGTTCAACCTAAGCTCCATCTGGAGCTATCTAAATATTTCAGAACCTATCGATATGAAACGATATGTGTTGACATAATCGAACTATAGCAGAGGATCCATCACTTTTAAAATGATTAAGTTGTTGAACGGGAATATTAACCTGCAGCCACGGAAACCAAGCATGGGATTCACTTCTGATAACTTTTCAATTCTTGAGAAAACTTCATCTTCAGTTGTGCCAGTTTCTGAGGTTAATTCACCTACAATCTGTTCTAAGTCTCCCTCTGGAAGAAACTCATGAAGTGGAGGATCTAACAATCGGATTGTTACTGGAAGGCCTGAAATTAAATGAAATTTACATTAGGCCAAGCAAATAGATGACACCAATAAAATTCCAACCAGGTTGGCATCACACTTGGTACTTTTATGCTACTAAGCATGTAAAGAAGATCATGAAAGTACCATCCATTGCTCGGAAAATTCCCTCGAAATCTGATCTCTGATAAGGAAGTAAGAGGTCAAGAGCTGCTTTCCTTTGTTCAAGTGTTACTGCCATTATCATCTTTCTGACAGCTTTTATTCTCTCATCTGAAGCAAAGAACTGAAAGGATTTGAAGACAAGAGTCCTTAGAACTGAAAATGAACTCATGGAATCCTTTGTACCATACAACGAATCATCAATTAGTATGGAACTTTTATTGATGTTGTGGATGATAAAATGATTTGCAAAGTCAAAGAGGTAATGAAAGACAAATCTCACATCATATGATGAAAGAAACGTTACCATATGTTCTGTCCTGCAAAGGCCGATCCCTTGAGCACCATTATTTCTGGCTGTTAATGCATCTTCAGGTGTGTCAGCATTTGCCATTATCTTTCAGAAAAATTTTAAGGCTGAATCAGTCAAGAGACCTTTGAAACATATAACACAAATCCTCAACCAGCTAAAGGACATATAGAACCTTGAGGCGCCTAACTTGATCGGCCCAAGACATGAAGGTTTCTAGATCACCACTTAATGCTGGAGGAGAAAGCGGCTGTTTCCCGAGGATCACTTCACCGGTAGAGCCATTGAGTGAAAGCCATTCTCCTTCTTGGATTACTACGCCTCCAACTATGAGAATCTGCATTATAGATATAGTAACATGTATAGGAGACACCATTTCATGAAAAAAAGGCAATTTAGAGGAGGTAGAAGAATATAATTACCTTCTCAGCATCATTCACAATAATATCTGAACAGCCAGAAACGCAACACTTTCCCCATCCACGTGCTACAACAGCTGCGTGAGATGTCATTCCACCCCTAGCTGTCAAAATCCCTGCAGCCGCATGCATACCTCCTACATCCTCCGGACTGGTTTCAGTCCTTACCTATAAGCATGTAAAATCATGAGTTCAGTTCCATAGATTATAGAGAAAACAAAATAGCTGCATATTACATAGCTTTATCACTGATAGTGTATTAAAACATGGAAGATTTCTGTAGCTTAAACATCTAAATGGCTTGGCCCTCTAAACAGGTCTCATATATTTTTAGTGCTTATAGCAGAATGAGCAGAAAAAATGTTATAAATGTACATAAAGATGGGCATACCAAGATAACACTCTTTCCTTGGGCATGCCACTCTTCAGCATCATCTGCCATGAACACGACCTGCCCAACTGCTGCTCCAGGAGAAGCAGGTAAGCCCATGGTGACCACATTGTCTTTGTAAGCAGATGGGTTCTCAAACTAATTAGACAAAACATAATGTTAACCATTTCATCTTAGTACTTGTCAAAAAACTAAAACATATTGAAAACGATATATAATAATTGGGCGAATGCAAAATACTACATCCATAAGTTTCTATAGTCTCCTAAGGAGAGTTTAGCAATGCCAAAGTGAAGAAGGTTCTATATGCCTTTGGATCCGTACTTCAAGATTGTTTTCAATGTATACAAAAAAAAAAAAAAAGACTAAACAGATTTTTCAAGTGTATTTACTTTGACAATGTGCATACCTGTGGATGAAGAAGTTGGTCTAGATGTTGAGGTTCCACCATCTTAACTGCAGCACGTTTATCAACAAGCCCTTCATTAACCATGTCTACAGCAATCTTTATCGCACCTTTACCAGTACGCTTTCCGGATCGACATTGCAGCATCCATAATCTATTTTCTTGAACTGTGAATTCTATGTCCTGCAATTAGGAAAAAAGGGGTAAGTTCCAAGAACTGATTCTTCTAGGATAGGTTCAAGAGTGATCACAAAAGCTGGAACAACTGAAAACCAAGAAAGTTCTTAATATAGAAACATGAATGAGGGTATATCTAATATGCAGGTGAAAACTTGTACCATCATATCTTTGTAATGTCGCTCTAGAATCTCACAGTTCTCAACAAGCTCTTTGTAAGCTTCGGGCATGTAGCTTTTCATGGTGTCCAGATCTTCTGGTGTTCTAATTCCAGCAACAACATCCTCACCCTGTTCTGAGTGATCCATCAGTTACATTCATGATTTATCAAAAAAGTCCAATACTAATTATACGAATACGGTTAAAAATGAAGTTCTGCAGAGATAGAAAATTTTATACATGTTTACAACCTGAGCGTTTACGAGGAATTCCCCGTACAGCTTCTTTTCACCAGTGCTTGGATTTCTAGTGAATAAAACCCCAGTCCCTGAAGTATTTCCCATGTTACCAAACACCATTGTTTGAATGTTTACTGCTGTTCCCTTTAAACCAGTTATCTGATTGATGCTTCTATACTTATTGGCCCTTGGGCTGTCCCAGGAATCAAAAACTGCCTTAATAGACAAGAACAACTGCATCTTTGGATCTGCAAATAAATATGCATCAAAGTTTGATCAGTTTCAAGTTTCTCAATCACATACAAATTTTGAGAACTTAGTTTTCCAGAATGCAAATGTGAACTCCACACTCTGTGTACTAAGTTGTTTAGACTCGAGTGCGAGTTCGGACACAGGCATGTTCAATTTCTCCTAAGTTTTCCCATATATATGGAGGGTCTGGACATGCATCGGACACTGTCTTGAACATAGTTACTATAAGGAAAAGGAAGAGTTGGAATAACATTGCTTGGGTATAACAAAATTACAATAAAGGTTTGTGCAGTGGGAAAAATGGAGTGTTGCATTCCTCTACCTGAAGGAAAACTTTCAGCCTTGGCTTCTAAGTAAACATCCTTGTACAGTTCGACGAGTTCTTTGAGATCAGATGAGGTTAAATCGGTGTCGAGTTTAGCTCCTTTTGCTTCCTTCATTGTCTCTAACTTTTCCTCAAACAATGAGTGCGGGATACCCATCACCTAAAATTACCAATAAATGTAGTTTTCACAAAACTTAGAACAATGAATAGAGATGACAAGATCATGCCATATTGCAATGAGAGGAAACTATCACAAATAGTTTAAGGAAAAGATTTCTGGAAGTTGAATGAGTTGCTGGATTTTCGTCTATTCGGACAAATTATTTCATTGAGTTCGGACCAACAACTTAATTTGTGTCAAACACATTGAACGAGAAACTCTTCTCTCAATGCACTGAATTCAGATATGCTTATGTAATGATTTCAAGTATCAAATTCATGAAAAAGAACCACTTACAACATCTCCAAACATATCAAGGAAACGCCGGTAAGAGTCATAAGCAAAACGGTCGCCACTTTTTGCAGCCAAACCAGCAACCACTTCATCATTCAGTCCAAGGTTAAGGACAGTGTCCATCATACCAGGCATTGAAATCTATACATATGGAACAAATATCAGTCTACAAGCAAGCTTAATGACCTATATGATTTATGTTCATTGCCTACAATTAGAAATAAGCCTTCCAGAACCAATCGGATCATTGCATAAATTAAGCTTCTGAATCCCTTACCGCGGCACCGGAACGAACTGAGAGGAGCAGTGGCTTGGCAGGGTCACCAAGGGTGGCACCCATGTCCTCTTCCACGATCTTCAACCCTTCCAATATCTCCTCCCACAAGTCTTCTGGTAGCTTTCTCCCATTCTGCTGATACTCCTGGCATGCTTCTGTTGATATGGTAATTCCAGGTGGAACTGATAGCCCAATGCTGGACATCTCTGCCAAGTTTGCCCCTTTTCCACCCAACTAGATAAACAACAAAAACTCATTCATTAACCTGTCTAAAAACTTGCAAGCCATTCATAGTAACGCATTGAAAAAACTAAAGAGACTTGAATTTGAATCCACTGTGAAATTTTATTGAACATTAGCCATGCTAAATCAAAACAGTGTTCCAAATGTGAGCTATTGCCAATTTTAAGCTCTATTCTAGCTTTAAAATTTCAGTTTCAGTGCCATGGCATGCCAGGATTTTGTTGTATAGAACTAAGAAATAGAATTCTTACCAGAGACTTCATGCCCTTATGGCCTTCACTCCTTCCTTTGCCAAATGTAAATACTCTCTGTGAAGATAAGTAAGAAGTCAATACAAGCTGCGAGTCTTTACCGGACTCAAGATGAGTGTCAAATACGAGTATATATGTAACATAAGCCATTGTAGCAAGCAAAGTTGCAGGAATCCAACTTCTGGTTTTCACGGAATTAACAACATTCAAAAGGCATTGTGATGTTGAAGAACCCCAGGAGACAGCAAGCAACAGCTTAAACAAAAAAATCATGCTACCAACTTTTTACTTCCTAGTTTCAAAGTATCAAGTCTATAAATTCATCAATTAGTCCATTATAATATTTTTCAGTGTTATGATTAACGCATAGATCATGCTACCAAATCATGTAGAATATTAAATAAATCTAAACCACATTATGATATTGTAAATTGCAGGATAATCAAGTCACATAGTATGCATGAAAGAAAACATGACATGACATAGAAAAAGCATGAATACTATATAAATATACTAACATGTCAATATTTTTATAAATTAAATTATTAACATGTAAAATATTATATAAATATAAAATAACTTAAACATGACTATATATATAAACGCAACAAGAATACAACCTGTTCATAGGTCAGGTTACCCGTCCAGGTTCGAAGGTCTGTTCGAAATTTGAAAGAGTTTGAACAAAAATATTAATCCAAAAATGGATTAGAACAAAAAATTAGGCCCGATTAAAATATGGTTCAAGCTTGGACTTGAATGTTCAAGTCGGAGCTCGGTCCAGCCCAATCCATTTTAAGTTTATATTACTTTATATTATATTATTTTTATATATTATATAATTTAGAATACATTAAAAAATAAATTTATACTAAATATATAATACTATTCTAATATAAACATTAAAATAATATTAATATGATTATATAAAAATTTTCAATAAATAAAAAATTGTATAAAATTATTAAATATTAAAATAATATAAATATATTTTTTTAAAATAAAAATATTATGGGCGGACCTAGAATAGGTTTGGGTTAGGTTTTTACAAATATGGTCAAGTTTGAGCAAAATTTTAAGCCAAATTTCGAGTCGAGTCGAGTCGGGTTGAGCAAACATAAAATATGTTAATATCATCCTTAGACTCAACTCGAATCGACCCAATCCATGAACACCTCTAATGTTAACCTAAAGACCAAAACCTCTGCTTTGAATATAATGGGCCTATTGATAGTTCAATCCAAGAATCCAACCCAAAACATTGCAGTTTGTAAAGAGATAGACCAAGAACCAAAACAGTTCACCAATTAACATACCTCAAGTTTGTTAACCCAATCCTGACCCCAAACTCTTAATTTAGACACACATGTGAATATGATAGTAGAAAATAATTGAAATATAATAAAATATGACAATTTGAAACATAAATGCATAAAAGTTTTCAAAATTTAGATAATAAATTAGGGCAAAAAGTATCATGCAGTTTTCCCGCTGTTTTTATTAAAAATATAGATAAATTAATTTTTGTACATTATATTAAAAAAAATTCATCAATTTTACTACAGAATAACCAAACAGTTATATTTGACGTGCCATGTGTATCTCATTCTAATAGGAAAAAGATCAATTTTCAATAGTAAAATGGATAAAAATTTTAACAAAAAAAACCGATTTACTCTTTGATCTAATATTCATGGATTAATTTGCTATTTTTTTAGTAAAAAAGCAAAATACAATCTGACTCATAATATAGAGGCTTTCATGGTATTTTTACCCGTACATGATTGAGTTAATTAAAATTTATACGAAATTATGCCTAACTATAATACGAGAACAAACGGATCAGGCAGAAATGAATTGATATGGACTCTGATCACTGAAAAACAAATAGAAAAGGTAGACCTTTTTTATGGTTGGTGTTGGATCAGAGAGAGGGGAAAGTATGGCTTCAGCCCGAGTGTCGAGCCGCCTCTGTCTTGAACTCCACATGTTCTTTCCATTCCCATGAAACAAACAGCAACCACAATAACATTCTTGCATCATATGACGACTGGTAATTACTCCAACGCTACCAAAACTTGGCTTCATCACCCCCAAAAACGAACGTTTTTTAACTTTAAAAACATCAAGTCTATGATTTCCATCCAAATCTTCCGATAGCCTCTGCTTATATACATCTGGTGTTGGTCTTATAACTATTCCTTTCATCGCTGCTGATGACATTTCTATTGTTTTTTCAAACAACCTGCTTAATCAACAATAAAAAAAAAAAGTACTTCAAAATTAAGAAAAATAAACCAATTATATTCAAATAAAAAAAGTACCAGCTTGGGAAAAGTTGCAGTTATTGATTTTTTATTTTTTATTTTTTGAAGCTTCGAGGCAGAGAAATGGAGTGAGGTGATGATGGAGAAAAGAAAATGACGGTTGTTGTGTTATGGGATTTTATTTTATTTTTGTTCTTATAATTTATTTAATTTTTATGTGAGAAAAAATTTGGAATTATTGAAAAAAAAAAAGAAAGGTTTGATGAATGACATGAGTGGATGGGATTACGGTTATAGCGCTAAGTCATGGGGCTAACGGAACTTTAAATTGTTCGAATTACCTTAAATGCCCTCCCTTGAATCATTTTTCAACACGTGCACCATGGTCGTTGAAGTGGCGCCCAGCTATTGGGTGCTTATGTTGAACTATTTATTTATTTATTTTGTGCTCCATTACAAATTTTCAAGTCATTTTCCTTTTTTTTCTTTTTTGAAGAATTTCAATGTTCATGGCACACAAATTAATAAAAATCTCATCCAACCAAAAAAGAAAAAATTAATTTCATTATCTATTTGAATTATCATTTTTATATTATTATATTATATCCTTAATACATAATTTGACTCCTTTTATGTGATACTTGTTTTATTTTTTTAGTCCAATATGATACATGTATTTGACAAGATATATACATTTTAGTATTTGAATGTAATAATATTAATTTTTTTAATCTGTAATTCAAGTTTTAGAATTAATTTGATGAAAATTCATAATTAATTAATAATATTAACAATTAATTTTTATTCAATTAACTCTAAAACCGGAATTAATAAATATAAAAAGATAAAAAGATAAAAAAAAACCCTCATAATCATATAACTCACTTTGTATATAAATGAGTATTTTAATAATTCCCCAACTTAATTAGTGCTTAATTGACTCGTAATACCAACTCAACTAAAGACTTAATATGAGTATAAATATATTTTAATTCAATATTAATATTAAGTGTTATTTGAAAAGAAAAAATAAGCATTGATTTTTTCTATTATAATGTTTATATTTTAAAATTATTTTGTACATTGATAAAAAAAATTATTTTGTACATCACTAAATGTTATGTACTAGTATAAGACGTTTTTTTTGTCACTATATAAAAGTGACTCAATTGATAAAATAAATCAATAATTTAAATATCTCATTTTTTTAATAAAATAAATAAATTATTTCAAATATAATTATTTTTTGCATTAACATATAAGTAACTCTCTGCTTACTTTATTCAGTACTTTTTTTAAAGTAATTATTAAATAAATTTTAATAAAAATGGTCAAAAACATATTTTTAATGTTTGTTAACTTTATTAATGTGGCATACACCTGGACTGTCACGTTAGCAATGAATTAATTTTAAAAGATTTAAAAATATTTTTTATAATTTTTAATTTTAAAAATTAATTAATTGTTGATGTGGTAATCACATGACAATCTATTTGTATTTCAATTTGAAGTGATTTGATAAATAGCGCAAGTTTAAGGGATAAAAAGGACAAAAAATTAAATAGAGGACTAAAATGATACTTTTTTGTAAAATTGAAGCACCAAATATGTTATTATGCCGTAAAAAACATAAGGTTGCAGTTCGTTCTGTTTGGCGTTTCTCTCGCCATATACATTGGAGAATAAAAAAGCATAGCATCCCATGTATGAGGAACTGCAAATTTCTCTGTGGCATTGCATCAATTATATTGTTAGGATCTTTCTCGATATTTCTTTTGTTTTGGACCACAATGTTAAATTACAAAAGAATTTAAAAAGAAAACATGTTGAATATGTAGATATATAATATTTTTTGAGATAATGTGTATTTGAACTTTAACAAATATTCTAATGCGGTACCTAAACTTTCAAAAAATTGATTTTAGTATTTGAACTTTAACATCGTTTACAAATATGGTACATCTGACTAACTGTGTTAATTTTTGACCTATCAAGACACGTGGTACATGTCGAAATCATTTTTTGAAAAAAAAATAAAAATAAGTCTCGATTTATATTTTAGAGAATGAAAATGGAGTCGTCATTAATAATTTTTTTAAAACAAGTGTAATTGAGTCATCTTTCGAGATTTTTTTTTTAAATCATTAAAATAATTTTGGTCTTTGAAACCATAAAACGAGTTCGGGAGTCGGTTACGCATAAGGAAGGATTAACACCCTTACACGCCCAAAATTAGTACCTAATCGATTATTCGAAATCTTATTTGTTGAAAATTAAAAATTCGAAAAAAATTTAAATCGCTATCCTTAATTGCATGAATGTCAAATTTATTCTATTTTGAAAACAAATTTTATTTCCGAAGAAAGCTCATTATTTCGAATTAATCGAGGAAAAGTCACATCCAGTAAGTTAGGACATAACAATTCGAATATTCGAAAATGACGAGATTTCCAAAAAAATCTCGTATTTAAAATTGAAAAAGATATTCAATCATCCCGGTTCAAAGAAAAAAATCACACCCAGTGAGTTAGGACATGATTTTTCAAATTCTCGAGACAAAGGACATTGCTTTGATTTATTAAAATAATTTCTGTATTTTTTTGAAAACCAAAATTTCATGTCATGCAAAAGTATGCACATGATTACGAGTATACATAATAAAAAACAATACATACATAAATTGCAACAAAAAGAAATAATATACATATGCATATATAAAAGGAATTTAAAAAAATTTACATTAAAATAGGGTCAAATTTGAATTTTTAAAAACTTTGGGGGTTAAATTTGAATTTTTGGAAAATTTGGGGGTCAATTTTGAATTTTTGGAAAATTTAGGGGTCAAATTTGAATTTTTAGAAAATTTAGGGTTAAATTTGAATTTTTAGAAAATTTGAGGGTCAAAGTTGAATTTTTAGAAAATTTGAGGGTTAAAAAAAATTTAAAATAAATCAGGGCTTCTTGGGTAATAAACCCCAAAAAAACCTTGACACGTGGTAGCATCTGGGACACTTTTGAATCAGGAACCAAATTGAAAGCCAAGCGAAATTATAGGGCTAAATTGAAAATAACCGAAAAAAGTAAAAGGTTCTAATTGAAACAATTAAAAGAAAAGGGGGATCCAATGGGAAATTAGCCTAAATTAAAAAAAATAAAATTTCCTGCCCTTTACACTGCCATTTCACGTGGGTATGCTAGGATCATAACAAATAAAAAAAAATATTTGATTATTTCCATTAAAAAAGACATAACTCATTCTTTCCATTAAAAAACAAAACTCATTCTTTCCTTCTTCAACCGTTCGATAAATTAAGTGTGAGGGTCCTTCACCGTTCATCCACTACATTGACGATCACCGTGGGTGGCAAGGAGGGGAGGACGGCGCAAAAGTTAAACAAATCAACACTAACTCTTGTTTTTCTTTTCGTATTTCTGAACCAAACAACATAAATCTACTAATTTTATTTCAAAAAAAAAAAGTTATAATTTGGTACCTTCTCCTTCGATTTTTGCTTGTATCTTGATTGCTAAAAAAATGCTACTGATTCCTCTTGTATACTGAATTTTCTTTTGATTTCGTGTGTTTTTTCCGTATCTTTTTCGTAAAAAATTACATTTAAATCTAATGTATTTATAACACTTTTTTACACCTAATTTTTGAATTTTCCGGTGACGTGCGTGAGGTGGAGTCCGGATCCGACGGAATACGTGACAACGACGGTGGTGGCGGCGCGAGCGTGGTTGACAGTGTCGGCAGCTGCAGCTTTCAAACCTTAACAGATTTAGGGTTTCAAGATTTTTGATGTAATTGGGTCTTGGGGTAGTTGGATCATGTAACTGAGTTTGTTTTGGGTCAAGGGTATTTGGGCTTGGTAGTTTGTAAATGGGTTTGGTAATGTAATTTGGGTTTGGTCTGTTTAGGGTTTGGGTTTGGACATTTTATCTAAACTGGACAATTTAAAATTAAAATAAATTTTAATTTTAAATTTTATGATTATATATATTTTTTAGTTTCATTTTTCGGGCACGGATAAAATTGGGCTCTAACAATACAATCATAAGTTGCCACATGAAACTGTTTGTTAAGAAAAATATAAATGGTCAAGTCAAGGGACATAAAGATAATTATACCATTTCCATTTAAAGGAAAAAAAAATAAATATCATTAACATAACCTTTAAAATATTATTAGGGTAATATTGATGCAATTGAGTATAGTTTGTATTTATGTATTGTGTCTAATTAAAAACAAATTTATTTATAACTAACAAGTGGTTGAATGTGAACCCAACAAGTGGCTCCAGTGAAAAAGAGAATGTTATTCATCCTTGGGGTCCCAAGCTCGAGCATTTGTGTGTGCAAGGTGTGTGTGTGCGTTGTCAAAAGGTTAAGAAAGTATGAACAGATACTACCATGTAATCACACCAGCACATTAAAAAAAAACAAATGGTTGAATGTAATGGTAAGGCACATTGACTTCTCAAGGGAAAGATCTAGGTTCGAACCTTAGAGACAACATTGTTGGGAGGGGCAGCCACGCATCTAAACATGGACCGTAAAACGAACATGAAAAATAACAAAAAAATAGATTTATTTATTTTAAGAGTATGTTAATTATTGCCGCTGCTGAATTCTAGATAGTTTTGTTGAAAGATTTACTTGTATAAAACCCGGTTTAGAATTAAAAATTTTATTTGAGAAAAACCGAGCCACTTCGGTGATTAATGTGATTTCTTCGACTTGGGTCTACCGTTTAGATCAGGTTGGGGAAGTCACATTTTATATATTTAAATATTTTTTTGTTAATTTATAATTTTTATTTCTTTTATTTTTAGGGTAATATTTAGTTCTTTTATATATTTATATATTTAATTTTTATAAATTTATTATTAAGAAGAACGAAGATGATCTTGTTCTTGTTCACATTGCTACCCACTGGTTCAAATCCAACATGAAAACATACCTCTTATTATCCCATTCTACATAGCTTGAACGATATGTAATTAAATTTCCAACCCCAACGTTTAAGCTTTTTCTGTAGAAGATTGAAAAGTTGACGATCCCTCTGCAGGTAGGTTGTGATGAGATGGTTCCTATTGTACTTACCTAGGAATATAGAGCTTCAATGAGATAATATCCCAGTTTATGTAATAATCATTGAACTACCCACCAATTCCAGAAGAACATTTTTTCCAAGTCATGAACGCTGACAATCCTGGTAGCTGTCTCACTGATGGGAATTCTAAGACAGTTGGATTGGGTTCAATTTCGACCTTATTATCGAAAGAAGGAAACGCCTCAGACAAATGTGTAGCCATCGAGTAAGCCATTTGAAGAGCCTGTGTTGGAGAGACATCTACTGTTGGAAATATAATCTACTGCAAAATAATATTGTTAGCATTAATTGGAAAATATCAATAATTAAATATAAAATCAGACATTCTTGTACCGTGGTAAATTCATCGCTTTAGAAACGAACTCACTCTGATCGGTATAATCACGTAGTGAACGTCGTCCCCCAAGGTTAACATAGTCCTTCGATATTCGTACACCCGAATATGGAATATGGAACTCAATTGGTATTGTTCTTCTCGAGAAATCACAGTAAAAACAATTCCCAAGAAAGCTCGGAAGGGTCACAGTCAATCCCGTTTAAGACCCAAACTCCTAAACAGAATTTTCTTTAAAGTGATTAAGGAACAAAAACCGACTAATTTATAAAGAAAACACACTGAACGTGGGGAAGATGAATGTTTTCAGAGAGAATTGTTTTCTATTTTGGTGTGAAAAAATGAAGAAACTAACCCTCTATTTATACTAGTAACAGAAGGGCAAAATGGTAAAAAAGCATGGACAATTTTGTGAAAAGCCCACAACAACCCCTCCACAAAATCTTCAACAATCCCTCTAAATCCTAAATAATTTGCATTACCAACAATCCCCCACTAATGCAAAGTAGTTTGGATTTTTTATTTATTTGGTAAGCACGAGAAATTTAGTTAAAAAATGAGGAGGGCAACGATGAAATTAGTTGCTTAAGCACTAGTATCTTATGGATTTGAACTAATAGATAGTGAAATAAGTGATTCTTCTCCTTAACAAGTGAACGAATCTTGAACTTGTTAAGATAAGAGTTAACTCATGACACACAACTAACCTTGGATCCAATTTGAAGTTCTACGATAAATCAATAATTTTTAGTCAACGTACCTCGGGATGCTAGTAAGTGCTTTAGAAAAATAGCCAAAATGTTTTCCATAGAAGGTGAGTAGTCCTTCACACTTATGTAGGTGATTTCATCAAGTATATCTCAATATAGACCATTCGTATCAGGACTATGAAATCATTAAGAGCTTTCATTAAGCTCATCCTCTCAAATTTAAGTTCGGTGAATTCATCAAGCTCGACTCAATAGGACCACCTAAAATGTGGGATATGAACTCATTAAGAATAACAAACTTAACCTTTCAAGTCGGTGAATTCATCAAGCCCGTCTCAATAGGACCACTCAAAATCTGGGCTATGAATTCATTAAGAGTAAAGACTCATCCTTATTCATGTACATCATTCGCCATAGGGATAGGTAAAATGTACACTATGAGTCTTTCCATGGTTTTGTTTGACCACATTGAACTTAGAAACTAAGTTGGGTATCTACCATGAATTCCTCAACCACTGGGCTTAAGACTCATCCCCATCGATGAATCAAGAACCATTTTCCTACTTAACCCTTTGGTTAGTGGATCAACTAGGTTCTTTTCAGACCTCACGTACTCCAATGCGAGTACTTCATTTTTTATTAAATGTCTCATAGATTCATGTCTTATCCAAATGTCTCTTGTGTGTATTAGAAGAAGAAACATGCTCATCTAATTGTGTCTCATGATTTGCAACCAATTTCTTTAGAGGGAAAATATTTTCAAAGAAAACAGCATCTTTGGATTCACATATGGAAGAATCATGCAAAGACATAAATTTATATGCAGCACTTTTCAAAGCGTAACCAACAAAAACAGCATTAACAATTTTAGACCCAATAGTGTTCTGTTTAAAAATAGGTATGCCTACTTTTGCTAGGCACCCCCACACTTTCAAGTATTTTAGATTAGGGGCATAACCTTTCCACAATTCATATGGGGTACAATCTAATTTTTTATGAGGCACTCTATTAAGGATGTGATTCACAGAAAGTACGGCCTCCCCCACATGTGATTAGGTAAACCGGAATTAAGTAGTAAAGCATTCATCATTTCTTTTAGAGTTCTGTTTTTCCTTTCAGCTATACAATTTTGTTGTGGAAAATAGGAGGCGAAAAATTCATGTATAATTTCGTCTTTCTCATAGACCTCTTTAAGAAAGTTAGTGCCATATTCGCCCCCTCTATCGAATCTAAGACATTTTATTTTTCTATCAAGTTAGTTTTCTACTTCCGCTTTATAACAGAAAAATGTTTGTTCAGCTTCATCTTTTATTCTTAAAAGATAGATTTTTGTATACCTAGAGTAGTAATTTACAAAGGTAATATAGTAGTGTTTCCTATTTTTACTTTCTGTGTTTCTAAAGTCTGCTAGATCAGTATGAACTAATTCCAAAAGTTCTGTTTTCCTATTAGTGATAGGATTTAAAAAAGGTCTAGCATGTTTGGCTTCAATACATATTTCACATTTATTGAGGCTACTACTATCTAGATTAGGCAACAAATTCATTTTTACAAGCTTCTTCAAAGAATATATATTCACATGTCCTAATCTAGCGTGCCACGTATCAAACGATTCAACAATGTAAGCGGAAGAGATGACTTTATTATTATTATTATTATTAAACATAGTCTCAATCACAAATAAACCCCCACATAAATAATCTTTCCCTACATAATCCCCGTTTCGAGAAAGTACAAGTTTATTAGATCTAAATATTAGTTTAATGTCTGCCTTATTTAATAGACCACCGCTAATCAAATTTTTACGAAGGCCAGGTACATACAGAACATTATTCAATGCCAAAGTTTTACCAGAAGTGAGTTTAAGTAAGTTTTTTCCTTTGCTGAGTACTTCCAAAGTGCTTAATTACCCATGTAGACTTGCTCACCTTCAGTTACCTTTTCAAATTAGGTGAACTTTTCTCTGTCTGCGCAAAATGTTTAGAGGCGCCTGTGTCTACAATCCACTCGGTGTTATTTTCAATCAAGTTTACTTCTGAAACCACAACAGCTATAACGTCATCTGGATTTTCGACCACATGTGCTTGTGGTTTGTTTTCATTCTGGCGGTCCGAATGTTGGTAGCATTGATAGGCTTTGTGTCCCGTTTTTGCCACACACGTAGCACTTCACATGGTTGTTGGGTTTGTTGGTTTTCCTATATTTATTCCTGCTGAATTTAGAACTAGAACCAGATTCAACAAAGTTAGCTTTTAAAGGGAATTGACTTGAGGTAACTAAAGCCTTATCTTTGATACAGTTGGCTTTCTTAATCTTCATATGGTTGATTAGTTCTTCCAAAGGGATGTCTCGTTTTTTGTGTTTTAGGAGATTTCGATTTAACTTCTCAATCAAGACATTTGCTTGGAGAATCTCATACATCTTCATCCCTTCTTCTAGGATATCATAAACCAACTTCTCATAGATATGAACTTGATCCATAATCGGCTTATCATCATCGATCATCTGGAACTTAAGTCATTCACCAACAACATATTTCTTAACTCCAACATCATCGACTCCATATTTTTTCTCTAAAGTATCCTAGATGGATTTGGCAAATTTATTTTTGACAAACAAGTCAAAGAGGTTGTTAGCCATATGACTTAACATGTAACCTCTTACCATGTTGTTGTCCTTTTCTAGCTTAGCTTTTAAAGCAGTTGCATCTGGTTCTTCAAAGGCAGTGGTAGCATCTTCGAGTTTCTCGATGGTAGGTGGATCGAAAAGGACATAGTCAACTTCAAGTTTTTCGAAGAAGATGACCATCCTCTGAGACCAACAACGATAATTAGTCCTATCGAGAGGTTCGAACTTGGATAGATCAGGGATGAATGTGTTGATCGATGTAGACATGTTTAAGCAGTAATTCGTTTCTAAATTGTTTGAAATATAATCTGCTGCAAAACAAGTCTGTTAGCACTGATTGGGAAAGATCAATAATTAAATATAAAATCAGAAATTCTTGTGTCGTGGTAAATCCACTGGCTTAGAAACGAATTCGCCATGATCGGTGTAATCGTGTAGTAGACGTCGTCCCCCAAGGTTAACACAGTCCTTAGATATTTGTACACTCGAATATGGAAAATAACTCAATTGTTGTTGCTCTTCTCGAGAAATCACAGTAGGAATAATTCCCAAGAAAGCTTGGAGGGGTACAGTCAGTCCCGCTTAAAAGCCAAACTCCTAGACAAAATTTTCTCTTAAGTGATTAAGGAACAAAAATCGACTAATTTATAAAGAAAACACATTGAGAGTAGGGAAGAGGAATGTTTTCAAAGAGAATTGTTTTCTATTTTGGTGTGAAAAAATGAAGAAACTAGTCCTCTATTTATACTAGTAACAGAAGGGTAAAATGGTAAAAAGACGAGCAGTTTTGTAAAAAGACCACAACCACCCCTCCATAAAATCTTCAACAATCCCTCTAAGTCCCCAATAATTTGCATTACCAACATCTACAAATTCAAAAATTTTCTTGTTTCTTCATTTCCATATACTCCATAATATTAGGTAAATGGTCCAAGAATCATACTTAAAGGAGGCGAGTACTAAACAAAAGTTAACCTAAATGCGAATAAAATTAATTAGTAGTTTAAATCAATTATATTAGATAAAACATAAAGGAAAGATTTTTGGGGTTTTTATAAATAAAGAATTAAAAATGCATAAATAAAAGTGACTTCGAAAAATTAATTTCTAAACTCTATCAAATGAAGACATGAGTGCTTGGCTTGCTTTGGGGATTATAATTAATTCTTATTTTAGGTTTCTATTCAATCAATTAGTCATTACCCTAGTAGGATCTCTCGATCTTCCACTAAACTAACGAGTCAAGAAGAACTACTTATCTCTCGACCTCATAGTCTAGACCAATTTGAGGCTAAGGTGTTCACGGATAGGTCATATCAATTTTGGATTAATTCTCACCTAAATGAATTCCTAAGGTCGTCAAGCTTAGGTTTAAGTTATTCCTCTCCCGAACAGTTGATCCGTTAAGAAACCCTACACAGTAATTAATCAATCACACCTCCACTCACTAATCTCTCATAAGAGGATTAGTTCCTCATGGAATCCATAAACATAATAAACTTGATGATAAAGATATGCATGAAAAATAAATCAAGAATAAAGTTTAGAGAATATCCTGATTGTATTCAATTGATGAAGCGCAAAAATCCTCAAACGTTTGATTGCATCTACAAATCAAGTTCTCTGAAAAACACGAATGAAAAGAATTGAAGAGAAATCTAAACCCTAAGAGAAAGAAAAAAATTGAAAACTAAATTAAAAAGAAAAACTTAGAATATCAAAAGTTCCTTTAACAAGTGTTTAGGAGCCTATTTATAGAGTTAGGGTTGTCGTCGTCCTTAACCTTAGGTTAGCTTAAGCTTTCGTGTTTAACTTTTGATTATGCAGACCAAAATGTCCCTAGCTCGTAATTATTTCCTGTACAGGGTCGGTGTCGTGACACTCTAGTGCTTGTGTCGCGACATCAAAAGCAGTATGTATAGTTCAGGGGTGTGTCGCGACACCAAAGGCAGTATGACAATTCTTGCATTCTGCTCCTTATTTTGCGACCTCGAACTCTCCATGTTGTAATACAACGACCGGTATTGAGTTAAATGCCCTTGCATGGTCTCTTACACACTCACTAAGTACGTTAGATTGCCTTTAGGCCTCATTTGGCCCCTAAGTAAAAGATTCAAAATACACTTTTTATTGAATGTAAACTAAAATATAAAAACTCGACTAATACATAATAAAAGTGCTTGTATTCAAGCTCTTCAAGTGCAGAAACTAGTTTAATGTGCTACACCGTATTACGACATATCAGCAAGCAAGATAAAATTAATTAATTTAATTAGTTGCAAGGATTTGTTCTTTGCTTCTAACTTAGCATGGAATATTCAAGATCATATAATTAAAAAAATTGAGGTTCATAAAAAATTATTAAATATGTGTTCTTTGATTTAATTTTAATTTGGAAACATAAAATAAAATTTTAAAATTTAGAAGGAGATTAAATTAATTAATTTTAATATTGTAGTAGCAAATCAACTAACACTGTTGAGAGATAAAAAAAATTAACAATTTATTGAATTGATTTTAATGCTTTGAAATTTAAAATTTCAATATTGAAAAAATATTAAAACGGTCTGAAATGTGGTAAACAAGTACAATATAAAAAAAATTATTAATGCATTACTTTAGTTTCTACCATTTGTTTTACTTTAGTCCTTAATTTTTTTTACCCAATTAATACTTTAAAAAATTTGTTTTGAGTGAACAAAATAAAAAAAACTTTAAAAATTGGGTGACCAACTAAACAGTTTACCCTTTATTTTTTTCAAAGTTTATGTTCTAAATTGATGAATTTTATTTAAATTTTATTAAAAATAAAAAAATATTATTTTCCTCAATACTGAAATAATGAAAACAATATAATACAAGTAAAAAAGGTATTTAATAAAATTTGATATTGTTTGTGAAGCTAAAAAAACATGATGATAGTTTCTTCTTTTGATAAGTGGTAAAGATAAGATTTGTAGAGGAATTGAACATAAATATTTTGTTATTATGTGGTTCAAACAAACAATTATATATATTATTTAGAAAAAAAAAACAAATAATGATATATATATTAGGGTGAGTAGTGGCAGAGTCAGAAAAGTTCTTTTAGGAGCGCAATTAAATTGTATGTTTTTACGATAGTACAAATGTAATTTATCTTTTAATAGTCTATATTTTTATTATTTTAAAGGGTTAAATTAAATTTTTATCATTTTTTGAGGGGGTTAAAGATCAATTTTACAATTACTAATTTTAAATTTTATAAATTATAAAGGGCCTAAATTAAAAATTTACCATTTTAAGGGGTATATATACAATGGAGAAAATAACAAAAATCTTAAACCTTAGGGAGCCTACTTATATTTTTGGGAGGGTCACAGTATATTTACTAAGGGTTAAATTGAAAATCTTTTAAACTTTGGGGGCCATGGCTAGGGGTGAACCTATGGGGCCTGCCCCCTTAAAATGAAAAATTTTCCTTTTAGGCCCTTTCAAAATTTTAAAATTTTAAATTAGTAAATTAAAATTACACTTTGACCCCCTAAAAATGATAAAATTTTGATTTAATCTTTTAAAAGTTACATTTTTATTATTGTAAAAATGATAAATTACATTTTTATATATATTAGTAAATTAATATATGTATACTAAAATGAATTTGGTTATTGTAAATAATGAGAAATTATTTAGTGCAGAGTCTTTAAACTCTTAAAAATAAAAAATAAAAAGTTGATAAATATCCTATAAAATATAATAAAATATTAAAAATAAATATTTAAAAAAATCACATGTCAATTTTTTAAAAACTATAAATAAAATAAAAATACATCACTCATCTTATAAAGCAGGGGCACATTTTAGAGATTTAGATTGATGATTTAAACCTGGTGATGATGAATTAACGAGGAATCATAACCAAAATGAGTTACAAGGGGACTTTCTTTTTTTTTTCCTTTTATATTTCTTTATGAAAATTTTTTAAAATTAGATATTTATGATTGAAATTAAATTTGAAAATTCAGTAGAAATTAAATCGAGTACTCCACTGATGCCTTTTGTTTTCGATTTCAATAGGCTTACACCGCTTGGTTCAATCATAGAGACACAAAAGTTTCTACCTTATCCTATTTTTATTTATAAGCTCGAAATCAAAATATTTAATTATTAATAACAATCTAAATATTCGGTTCAAATTTAAACTGAAACAAGAAAAAAATCATTAGAAAATGAATATAATCCAACCAAATTTAATTAAAAATAATAGTTTAAATATTAATAAATTCAAAATTAATTTTATTGTGTTTTAAGTTTTAAAATATAATTTAAATAATACAAGTAAAATAAAAAATCTAAAAATTATAAATAATAACCAATATCTACTGGGATGATAAAATATAAATCTAAATCTAAACATATAACAATTATGTGCATATAAGTTAGATTTAATTAAAGAAATTAATTTTTATTTTATGTAAAATGAAATATAAAGTAAAAATAGTTAAAAGAAAATATATAATATACTAATTTTTTTTTATTTTTAGGTTTATCATACTGTTTAGATTCGAAGTTCGTGACTTTTCCTCTTAATTTAAGTTCAAAGCTGGTGATTGTTCCTCCTAATTAAAAACAAGTTTATATCAAAGTGGAAAAACAACTTGAAACAAAAGTATATGTAGCATATAGATATGATGACACAAATCATCTTACGAAAATATTTTATGTATTTATTTTTATTTTCGGAAAATAACTTCTAGTCTTTCTTTCTTTTTTAAATAAAAAATGTGTTTACTGAATGAAAAAATAAAAAATTATTTAAAAAAATATGAAAACACCTTTCATACATTTTCTGATAACATAAATATGAGAAATTAAAAAAAAAAAGTTTCTTACATTTATATGAATTTGAGCTAAGGTCAAGGATTTGATGTTACACTTTGGGGTGAGCAATTGGCTTTTTTTTTTAACAAACTTAAATCTATCAAAATATAATATAATATAAATTAATTTTTTCGATCAATTTAATTTCGAAATTCAAATATCGAGAACTAACCGATCAAACCAAACAAATCGATGTTGAGACAAATAAAGCCAACAAAATTGAAATAAAAAAAAATCAAATATATCGATTTTCCGATTAAAACAGACTTCTCCTCACCCCTACCTTGTACTTGATTCGGAAACCTAGTCGAACAAAGAGCACCACATTAGTCACCAGAATGATCTGAATGATCAATCATACAGTCAAAGTGCATTTAAACTTTAGCTATAAACATCAATTAAATAATTCCAAACATCCACAAATCATTACAAACAAAAATCGAGCTCAAACGAGCCTTAAAACGTTAATTGGGGGTCCATTTTTTTAAATAGGAATTAGGTCTCGATACTAAATCCAATGTATTGATACATGGTCTCATGTCTCAAGACATATGACCAAGTCTCGAGACTTGCTTGCCATGTCTCGAGACATGTACCTAAAACATTCTTTTATCTTGAGAGATATTTGGCCTGTCTCGAAATTAATGCTCAAAATTATCGAAAAATAGTACTTTTTAAGTCTTGCAAACATGTTTCAAAAGGTTTTCCAAACACACTGGGCATATTAAACATGTCATAATTTGTCCTAATTAACCAAACATGGAAATGTAATCCAGACACACAGATATCCAACCAATTTTTCAAAAAGTGATGTGTAAAGCACAATAATATGATATACGAAAACAATATTTTGATGCGTGTAAAACATATCTTAGCCAATTGATATCTCAATAATGTGCAAAGCACAATGATACAATGCTCCCAAGTGTATTCAGCTAACTTGCATATACAAAATCTGTAAAGAGCTCTGTATATCTTATAACATGACAATTATACTCGAAAACTTTCCAATATTGTTTAATAGGGCTACTTTTAACATTAACACTTAACACTTTAACACAACATTAATCATCAAAACATCAACTAAATTCTCGCATTTAACATATTGAATAATCATATCAAGAATTCAACACATCACATCATCACATAATCAACCACATCCTTAGTATAATATCATTCAATTATTTCAATCACCAATAAACAATTTAATCACAAAATTATCAAATCAGACCCTAAGCATTTTATTTAGACAAAAGCATAGAGTATATCTAAAATTAGAGCCACAAATTGAAAATCGACTACTCCTTTAACACTTTTGTTAGCTCTAGCTTTTCAAGTATTTTGATATAACAAAAAGTATATTAAAAATCCTCTACTTAAATTTGAAAAAAATTGTTTATAAGTCCTTAAAATTATTTTTAAAGTGTTGGAAAAAATAAATATTTAAAAAGCCTTGAATTAACTTAATTTTTAACGAGTTTTTGAAGTTGAAGGACTTTTACCGATACTTACCTTAAAAAAGTTACAGAATTCTACCGGTAGAACTGAAAGTTTTACCGATACAACTCTGGGTTCTACCGATACAACCCGGACTTCTATTGGTATAGCACACTCCAGTGAGCAAGGTAGTTTTGGCCTGAGACTTCTACTGATACTTTAGTCCGATCTACCTATACAACCAGAATTTTATCGATACCTTAAGGACTTCTACTAAAACAAGTCAAGACAGTAGCCAAAGTTCAGCATTCTCTGCACTTTTACCGATACTCTGATGGATTTTACCGATATCAAATGAAACCCTCAGATTTCTACTAGTACAAGAAAGCTTCTACCGATAAAACAAGCCCAAAGGTTATATTTTGGAAAGAGTTCTACTGATACAATGAAGCTATAGACTGCATTTAATGCTGAATTTTATGGTTGCAACGACTTTATTTTGTTTCTAACTGCTACAAATGTCCATAAGGTTGTTAGAAAAATTAAATACAAGGTCAAGACTCCCCATTGAAGTTAAGAAAGACAAGAAACAAATGCCTAACTTCCAAGAACTCAATTTTCAATCTTTTCTCAATATTTTACTAAATAGTTTTTTCACACACTTGTGGGTTAAGTTTTCTATCATTCTTTCAAGTGTTGTAATTTTGTGTTAGAGTGTTTAATTGTTGATCGTCTACCTTTTAGATGTATAATTTTTTCATTTTCATTTTCTCTCATTTGTGAGATGTTACTTAAGGTTTTGGGTATAAAACCTTAAGGGGAAGTGGTTCTATCTTACCTCTGAAAATATAGGGATTTGTAAGGTTAAACATTATCCTTAAAGGTTCAAATCTAGTGGATTTGGGAAATTCTTAGTTGAGGAAAGCTAAGGTAGTGAATGTAGGCAATTGAGGCCGAACCACTATAATTTATTGAGTCATTAAATTTTTTCCATTTCTTGAAAATTTTTAAAATACCAATTCGCCCCTCTTGATGTATTACAACCTTATCCTTCCCTTTTATCTTTTGAATAACATTATTCTACGCTCCATTCAACGGGATATGTATGTATTGTGTGTTTGAAAAGTGTTAGTTATATGCTTCACTTATGGGATTTGTTTCGACTGAATGAGTCATGTGTTTGGTGTGTTGGAGAACCTCGTATCCAATGTGTGATGATAAAGCTCACTATTTGTTTCATAATCTCAACAACCAAATAATCATAAATTGTGTTTAAATGTGATTATATATATATACATGAATTAATATGCTTATATGTGAATAAAGTGTGTTGAAATTATGTAATTAATTTGTAAATAAATCTAAGAGAGATGATATGAATATGTTGTATGATTGTTGGGTTGATGCATAATGATTGTTTGTTTAGTTGTTATTCTAGGCATTCATTGAGCTTGTTAAGCTCACCTACTCCGTTTTAACCATTGCAGATACTTAGTGTCGATGTGAGCGGTGTGGTCTTGAGGGTGATCCAAGCCAAGTCGACACTTTAATTTTTATTAGTAGATTTTATAAGTTACTTATATTTGGGAACCTAAGGCAATGTGATAGGATTTATGATGGTTTCTTATTGGTGTTTGCTATAATCATTTTAGTTATTTGCATGCCATTAAAGTTGATAAATTGTGGGCTTAAAAATGTGATTTTGGAGATGTTTTGAGGTATATTTTATGAGGTAAATGTTGTATATTGTTTAAGGATTTGTTAGAATGATTTATATGCTAATATATGTTGTATTTTTCAAGTCTAGAATGGAGGTATCGATAATCGGGTTTTAAAAACGACACCATTGAAATTTTTGAAGTACAGAAAGTCAATTCTGCTTGTCGGTATCGATAACTTAATACGAGTATCGATATTTGAAGGAAAATTATCGATACCTATATTGAAGTACTGATATTTTTCTACAATGGGGATTTTAATTCGAAAATAGTAAGCTATTTTGGTATCGATTTTTCAAATAGTATTGATACCCCATCATGAAATTATCGATACCTTCTTAAAATTATCGATGATAAATGGTCCTAATGTATGATAAATGTTTGATAGATGATAAATTGATGTATGATGGTATGATTTAACATTAGTTTGATTATGTATGACATATAATGTGTATGAATTTGAGAAATATGAACACTACAGTAAGATAATTAAAAAGAAAAATTTGCATGTGAAATAAAACGTTAAAACGAGGTAAGCATGATGTGAGACGGTGGTGTGGCATCTGAGTATTCGGGCTCGACAACCGGGCCGGGTACAGGGTGTTACATACATGGCCACGATACTAAGTAAGGCTCGAATCGAACAATGTTTCACAATTAGAGAAAACACATATGTGAAGTCTACACTTGGAATCTAACTGTAACCTTTTGCAACAAGCCTTGCTTTATATTGGGTTTTTCAATTCTTGGAATTCCTTCTTTCTTCTTGAAATCTCATTTACAATGAACAACCTTTTCCCCTTTGGAAGCTTTATTAGGTCCCATGTTTTATTCTTATTGAGCAATTTCATCTCCTCTTGCATGGAAAACATCCACTTTTTTGAGTCTTCACAGCTAACTGCCTCGGAATAAGTAGATGACTCTTGATTTGCATATATATCTTCAGCCACGTTTAAAGCATAAGCCACTAGATCAGCCTCGACATACCTCTTTAGAGGTTTAATTTCTCTTATAGGTTTGTTTTTGGCAATAAAATATTGTGATGAAGAAGCAACTCTATTCTGAGTTTTTATACTAACTTGAGGAGTTGACTTTATTGTAGATCTTGAATCAATCTGAAGCTTCACCTGCTTCTGCTAGTGCTTATTGGAAGAGTTTTTAAGAGATAAGTTAGGTAACATAGCAGTTTCATAAAAAATAGCATCTCTGTTAATCACAACTTTTCTATTTTCAGGACACCATAACTTATACATATTCACACCAGCCTTATAACCAAGAAAAACACATTTAATGGATCTTGGTTCAAATTTTTTATTATCAACATGAGCATATACAGAACACCCCAAAATTTTCAAATCAGAATAATCAGCAAGATTACCAAACCATATCTCTTGTGAAGTCTTCTTCTCAATGGCTATGAACGAAGACCGATTAATAAAAAAACATGCAATAAAGGCTGCTTCAGCCCAGAATGACTTTGGTAAACTAGCATTTGATAACATACAACGAACATTTTCCATGATTGTTCTAAATGAATTAAAATTTCTACAAAAAATTTTGAGAACCTCCAAGTCCGTTAAAATGTTTCTAAGCCACAACGTTGAAGGTTCCCAACCTTGTCTCAAGACACAAGCATGTTTGTCTCGAGACAAGCCTACATCGAAGTTAAAATTGCTTCAGAGGAGCCTTGTCTCGAGACATGCATATTGTGTCTCTAGACATGCATATTTTGTCTCGAGACCTCAAGCTCCAATGATCATATTTGTTCTAGACAAGGGTTATATGTCTTGAGAATATTGTTGGAAGATGCATTAAATGCCGAAATAAATTCTTCCAACGGCTAGAAACACCTTCCAATGAATCCAAACATCCAAAAATCAGTTAGAGGATATATATTCAAGTCAAGAACACTTAAAGACACAAGAGAAGAACATCCAAGCATTGTAATCAAGAGAAAAGTTTCAAATTTTTTGTTTCTCCATTTTCTCTTGTACATATCTCTTTAGGTTCTTATTTTTAAATCTAATTATCATTCTTATTTTAATTCTTTGAGAGAGCTTGACACTTGTAAACACACACATTTGAAAGGTCTTCATTGTTTACATTCTTTCTTTGTACTTGCAAAAAGAATACTTAAGGTTTTTTGAGGTATAAGACCTTAGGTATTTGTAAAAGGTTATTGTTGAGCTTGTTTAGCCACAAAAACTATGGGAAATATTATATCTTTTGTAAAAAAGATAGGGCTTGTAAAGGTTATACCTTCATCTTGAAAACTAAAAATTCAAGTATAATGAATTGGTAAACCTTTGGTTGAGATATACCAAGTTAGTGGAAGTTGGTAATTGGGGTTGAACCATTCTAAATTAAATTGTCCAAACTTTTCTTTTCTTCTCTGATTATTTAAAAAAGTTAGCAAAAAATTTTAAAATACCAATTAACCTCTTTCTAAATACTTTTTGGCCTAACAAAATTGAAGAAAAAAAGTGTGCCACTACCATCTCCTCTTATAGATATTAATTAGAAAATAGATTAAACTTGTTTATTTAACACATCTTTTCAATTCCAACAATAAAAATTGGTTAACTACTCTGACTTTACGCTCTTTTGTGCAAAATGCTTAAGTGCTGACCAAAATATGTTATCATCCTTTAACTCTCAAAAAATCAAATTTGTCCTTTTTGGGGCTTCATTATTACTGTTTCAATGTGCAAATAAGTTCATAAATGATAGTTGATGACATTTGATTAAAAGTTGTTCTAACTTTATAGGTGATTGCTTGATTTTGTGTTTACATAGTATTATTATGTGTTTTCAATCTTAATGAAATTTGTATGAAAAAAAAAATTGTGTTAGCATTTTGTGTTGTGAGCCATTTTGAAATTATATCAACTTGTCATTAGATTACTTGATGAGTTTGACTTCTCCCAAAATTATAAACAATCCAAGGGTTTACCCATACTTTAAAGATTGTGTAGGAGCATTAGAT
This sequence comes from Gossypioides kirkii, assembly GCA_005610355.1. Lineage (NCBI taxonomy): Eukaryota > Viridiplantae > Streptophyta > Magnoliopsida > Malvales > Malvaceae > Gossypioides > Gossypioides kirkii. Next base: position 14,700,648 of record CP032252.1, read on the forward strand.
GAAACTCATGTTTGTGCATCTATTCCACCTAGCATTCAAGGGACATTTTGTAGTCATAAAGGGGGAACAACACAGAACGTATTAGCTGCCATCACCTTTTATTTGAAATTTTCCTATGCATTAGTTGGTTAAGAAGGTGATTCTTGTATTTTAAGTGATCCACTTGCACATCTAAGAGGTTTTAAAATTTCAAAAGGTAACAATTATTATTATTAATTCATTATACTTTAAATAAATTAATAAAGTATTTAGTTGTAATTACATCTTATAAACTTGTAGATAAATATTATCTTGTTGATGCTAGATGTGACATATGAAATGGAATTTTTTTTCATCATATCATGGTGTTCGATATCATTTGAAATAATTTATTGATCATGATCTAAAAAACTTAAGGAACTCTTTAATCTTTGTCATTCATCATTAAGAACTACTGTTGAGTGAGCCTTTGGGATTTTGAAGAAATGTTTTCATGTGTTAGATGTTGAGTCATTTTGGGATTTTCAAACACAAGTAATATAGTGTTAGCTTGTTGTATAATTCATAATCATGTAATGAGAGTTGATCCTAATGATTCAATCAATCAAGGATTATTTGAGGAGTTTGATTTTGATTTCATAATACCAACTTTTACCTAACGAGAAAAGAGAGAAGAAATTAGAGAATATCAAGAGTGGTTATATGGCTAGAAGTGTTAGTTTAGTTTAGAAATTAGGTAGAGTATTTTTATGTTAAATTTTTTGGATATTGAAAATTTTATGTTTTAAGTTTGCTGGATAATGAAATTTTATCTAAAATTTTTGAATATTGAAATTTTAATGTTTAAGTTTGTTTACTATTGAAAGTTTTATGGTTTAACTTTGTTGGATTGTTATGAGATTTGAGTTATTTGTTCAATTAAAAATGATTTCTCAAAGCTTTCAATGGCTTACTTTATTGTTGATTCTTTTTATATCATTTTTAGTGTAGCAATTAGCAAGGGTAAATCAAACCATGAAGGGGGCAAATCAAAACAATTTAGGTAAACAGTATCGACGGAACACATTTTCCTTGAAATACTTGTAGAGGAGGGTAAAAAAGGAAATAAATCATCTAATACTTTTAAAGTGCTTTAAATAAAGTTGTCACAATTATTTTTGATAGATTACAAGTTCAATGTAACATTAGAAATGTAGAGAATCGTCTTAAGACGGTGAAAAACACTTGACAAATTATATACAAAACTTGAGAAGATAATGAATTCGGGTGGATAACATGAAGATGATAACATGTGATAGTAGAACATATGAGGAAGCTATGATGGTAAACTTTATATACTATTCTTTTAATAACTTTCATTTTATTTGTTATTCTAATTATATTTTATTTCAAATAGGCACACACAATGTCTGCCCCATTTCTGAACAAAAAAATTGAATATTGTGATGAGATGACTGTAGTTGTTGAGAAAGACATGGCAACAGGGAGCTTCACTAGAACTTTTGCTTATATAGATTTGGATGATACTAATGATGCTTCTCCTAACTTTGAGATAGAAGAAAATGAAGAGGTTAGAACAAAAGTTTCTTCATTTGCTAGAGGATCAAAGCATAAAAGGAAAAATGTACAAGAAAGTGTCGATGATGAGAACATTTGACTTATGACAGAACAACTTGATGAGATTGCTAGTCAATCGAGATATTTGACGAGGAATCTCTTTCTGGTGCTTTTGATTATCTCATGGAACATGAACAAATCAAAAAATTCTTCGCTAAAACTAAGAATCTTAGAAAAATTGAGCTTGAAAAGTTCCTTCAAAGTTAGATTATTTTAGTTGTGGATTTTGAAAAATGTCTATACTAGAGATTTGGATTTCAAACTTCTTTTGTATTGATTACAATATTATCTCATTACGTTCTCGAGTTTGCTAAAATTTACGGAAATATTTTTGGCTTTTTGGCTTTGTAAAGAGAAAATAAACAAATGAGAACTTATAAATTTAAAGGAATTAAAATTTGTAATTGAGGAAATTAAAGTCACAAGAACTTATACAAATTGCATTGTTAATGTCTTATAAATTGCCAAGAAAAATTGTTAAAAGAAATTACCAGTAGAACTTAACATTTGAGAAATCAAACATTTATAAAACATCTATGAGTGAAATTTCATAATGTTATGAAATTGCTTTTGTTGATTAAGGTTATTTAATGGTTTATAATTAAAATTTTAAATTTAATTTTATAAATTAATTAATAAAGATAGATATTTTTTTAAAAAATAAAAATATTTATGTTTTGTTTGTTTCAAAAAACCATTTTCGAAAAATAATTTTAAGAAAATTTTCAAATAGTAAAAAAATGTTTTACACAAATTTAATCAAACACTAAAAAAACATCATGTTTTCCGAAAAATCAATCTATTTTCAAGAATTCATTTTTTAAAAATCATTTAAGATACTAGGTTCAAAAAGAAAGAAGAAAAGAAGCTATTTTTTTTTCTTGAGAGAGAGAGGTGGTGGAGGTAGAAGCAACTACGGTAATGACGATAAGAGAAGTAGGAGAGGAAGGTAAATTTTGAAGATCAAATTAAGATTACTTGCAAACTTTTAGGGTTATTTAAAAAAATTATGATTAAATTTACATAATATGTAAAAGTTGAGAGTTAATTTTTTAATTATCATGTCTCCCTCCCCTAAGATATTTAGTGACACTTAAAAAATGTACCTAAAAAAACACTCTTGATTAGTAGGGTGACCAAATTAAAAAAAATTGATAGTTGGGTGAGCAAAAAAAGAAAAGGAAAATAGTTAAGTGACCTGTGATGTAGTTTACCCTATTTTAGAATATATAAATAGTGGAAAACTGACTTAACTGGACTTTTTCTTTCTTTTTCAGATAGATCGCGGCCCGGTCCGATCATGCCCAGGTGTACTAATAACCCCAAATCCTCAAAGCCAGAACTAAAAGAAAGCCCCCACAGATAAAAATGGACAAAGCAACGCCAGCACCAGAATCTCCGCCAGTGTCGCCACCACAGCAGGCGGCGCTTCACCAAGACGACGCAGCTGATGACGATGAGAACGTGAAGCAATTGAAGGAATGCTCTGCTCTCTATTTATCCTTGCAAGTTAATAAAATATCCCTTCTCTTTCCATCGTTAAACCATAATCTAAAACCTCAGTAAAACCCTTTTCTATTTTCACTGCAATTTATTTATTTTGTTTTGGCAGGATTGTCTTATTAAGAGCAACAGGAACTGGAAATCTTGTCAAATGGGTATGCTTTGAATTCTTAGATTTTCTTGTTTCTATTAAAACCCAGTTAATAGACTTGGCTCTTTGACCAAATTTTTTCTCTTTTTTTTTTAAATAGAGGTTCAAGCTTTGAAGGCATGCAATGAAAGGAGGAAAAAATAGCTGTGGGAAATGAAATTTTTAAGTTCTAAGGATGATGAAATTACTTCAAAAATTCACAAATTCAGAACTTTTTCTTTTTAAATGTTGATTTGGCTGAGAAATGTAATGCAACAACCCTTAATAGACTTCATTTTTTCTTGATCTTGAACAAAAGATCCTATTGAATGCTTAATTCTTCCATGATAATTGTCTTGCTTTAAATCTTAAAAATTTTCAATTAAAATCATTTGACATATGAAATGAGGATACTACTGCATATACTGTATTATCTCTAGTTTTCTTTGGACAAACATTACTTTTTGTTTAACTGTGATTCTTCTTCTTTCCTTCATATGAGTTAAAAGCTATCTTCTCACTCCATCCATAACTTTTTCTTTGGACAATGTCAATGGACCAACCTCGTCCTCACTCCAAAGAAAAACTATCTTCTCTTCTAAAAGTTAAAAGCTGCAACAACGTTACTCTAGCCAGTAAGGAAATATTCTTCTTGCCAATCTCTCATGTTGCACTTGTATATGAAAAGAGTTGAAATGATCAAGAGATCTAATGATCAATGAGAAAATTTTGTCATACTAGGAGGGGGAAGATACAAATATCAGAATCATGATGCAAGTCATATGGATGGGGGCCTTTTATTGATTAGATAGGGCCTCGTTCCATGGAGAAATGCAAACTACTACTCATGCAGCATGATAAATGGTCCGACGGTTTGCATCAAATGCCTAAAAATCATGGCCAAGTGAGCTTCTTTCACAGTCTCTTAGGTGAAACATGGGAATCTTCTGATTTGTGATGCTAGAAGTGTGATGAATGCCGATGTTCATTTGCTGCATAAGTATGATGGACATGCAGAGGATAAGGTAAGTCGTGCGGAAACTCCAAGAAATGGCTTAGGTTACTGGAAGAAAAATTATGAAATTATTGTAAACTGTTATCTGTCATCGAAGTAAATATTACAAATCGAAGTCTTTATTGATGCCCTGACCAAGTCCAATGATTAACTTCATTCACACCCTCTGCTCTGAATTTGTAATTTTTTTGCTGATCTTCTATTTGCTTCAGCTGATAGGTGATGAGGTTATTGATACTCTTACTTGATGTGACTGAAACAGTACGTTTATTATTAAGTTCACCATCTCTAAATTTCACTAAGCATACAGCATGCACCTTGAGGGGCTTAATTGGTTGGTTTTTCCTTTAATTGGCCTAAAAAATTACTTAAAATGACCAAGCAATGCACCAAATGCAGCAGTCTCAGTTTACATGGACGCCTAAGACTGACAAATCTACCAATTAGCATGCTGATCTTAAGCTGATTCAACATGAAGATGTTTGATTACAAGCAACAAAAGCATAACGTCTGAATGACTTCATAGGCTCCGCAAAGTCAGAAATGATTTCAATGGAACAACTTGGTTACCGGTTACATGACAAGCTGCGCATCAGATCTCCGAGCTTATTTCATATAAATCTGCCTGAAAATTTTACTTTTCGTGTATCATTAAATCATAAACTGATGCATATTGAAAGGAGGGCTCGTACAAAAACTCGAGAACAATAAAACTCACATGGTAATTTACAGCTCCATGGGGAACCCCAAAAACAGGACAACTAGCCTGAGTTAACCGAGTTGATCTCCACGACCAGTACAGTATTGGAACTCTTGTTGACAGATCTTGTCATCGACTCTGGTGCTTTGCATCCTGTATAAACTTTTTCAGCTTATTAATAACGAGTATGATACATTCAAGTAGAACAGAGTAAATTGTACATGGAAACAGGGATCTAAAGTTCATGTCTCAATCTAACAACTCAAGCATCAAGCAAGCATGTCATCCAATCATCCACAAACAGCAGTTTATAGCTCTAGCTTCAAATGGCAAAGCTCTATCTACCATTAAAAAGGCATGAAAGTGCAATCATCAGATCAGTAGTTTTAATTTTATACCAAAAGCAGTGATTCAAGCTTGCAGAAAATCACACTAAGTCTAATCAAAGTAAAGATTCATTGCTATGTTTGCACACATGCTATAGAGTGCAAACTCCATGCTATAGTCATGGATCAACAGAACATTGTATCATTAAATATACTATAGCACCAAGGAACTAAATACTAAATAAAAACTCAGAGAAAGAAAAGATTCATAGCCAGTTTGCACACATTTTGTACAAAGCAAATGCACGAGTATTCTCAACCGGCAAAAAAGAAAAAAAAGAAAAATGGGTCTGTTACTTGAGATCTAAGCTATCACTTCATTGGTAGCAATCTCTAAATTGATGAAGCATATACTAGTTTCAGGATGATATTATAGTACCTGGAAATTCGCTCTCCTTTTGCAACATTATAGAGAGAAATAAAGCATGGGGTATAAGCGATTGCATTGAAACATGTGCGAGTCTGGCTTAATCTAGTTCGTTGAAGACGGTTAACTTTCTGGTTGTTAAAATCTATTACCTTCTTGGTCAAATACAATATTTGTCCATAGCTCAAAACATCTACCTCATTGTACAACATCAGTATTTCTCCATTGCTCAAAACAACCATTGGTTGATAGGAATCACGGCCAAATCCCCTTGGATACTCTAAATATTGAACAATAAACTGTTTGGTCCAAGACTCCTTGACACCATACTCCTTCATAACCCAAATCTCAAATAGCTCCGAAACCGTGAGGTGAATTATAAACAGACAACCTCCTAGCACTCCAGTCGTTGTGTATTCTGTAAATACCTTATCGAATGCCTGAAAATGATCAGGGGGTGGAACTATCCCAAACTGCTCAGTATTAAAGTCAAAAGAATGTATGAATTCACCACGAAGTGAAGATTTCGACCAGTGAAGGGCTCCATTCAAGAAAGCATTGAAAGGTAAAGAAACAGGGTCAGTAGGTGCATTTCCTATGCTTCTCCATGTACCACTCCCAATGGTGTATATTTCAGCCATTGGGCAATTCGATCCATCTGTAGGATAATAGCTTTGCAAAAGTTTGTATTGATTAGTGACAGTTGAATAACCAAGCCCCCAAAAAGGACTCCCCCACCTATCCGTATAAGGTGGTTGAATAGCGATAAATTCACCCAAAACTGGGTTACACACATAGAAAGGGTCATCTTTTCTGGGTCCAACTAAACAAAGCAAACCATTGCATGCACTCATTTCAGAAATATTCCAAGTGGGTACATTAGATTTGGGTGTAAAGTTGAGTTTGGAGACCTGGAAACGTGCACCATCGACATCAATGTGGGATAAGTGGAGCCTCTTTCGAGAGTTTTGGCGTGGCATAGTGTTGATTAAAATGCAGAGGGGTGATGTTGAAAGGTGGAGCCAAGCAAATTCAGGATCAGAAATGAAAGAGATGAATCTCTTGCAAACACACCTGCAATGGAGAAGATCATGGATGGGAAGCCTTGAGAAAATGTCTAAGATTAGATGGTGCGGTAGTTGAAACAATCTGCAACTCTTTGCCGTTGGTTCATGTCTGCTGCTTGCTGGTTCAATTGCTCCTTTCTTTCTGCCCCTCATTTTCTTATATTTTCTTTCGAACTCTAAGCTTAAGACGCTGACTATCAAGTAAGAAGCTTGAAATGGTTTCAATTGAAAATGGTTCTTTTTATTTTTTCACTGTGAAACCCTAAAAAGAGAATATCTTTCTACTGTATTTATATACCAGCGAAATGCTTTACTTTATATTTTATTAGTTTAAAGTAAAATTCGATTTGATTAAAAAATTAAAAAATATTTTGAATTTTTAATTATTTGAATCAAATTATTTGAATTATTCTATTCAAGTTCGAGTCGAGTTGATTTTGTAATTCTAATAATTTGAATAATTCAAATAACAAATTAATGTAAATATCATTTTAATCCCGATTAACTTTGAAAATAAATAAATTTGTCTCTTACAATAAAAATTACAAAAAAAAATTAAAATTTATATTTTTAAAAATTATAAAAATTCTAAAAAAATCTTATAAACAATTAAAATTTAAAAAATGGGTTCAAACCCACAGCTTTCACCTTGACAGGGCGGTGCTCTGACCAATTAAACTATAATCTCAAGAAAGAAATAAAAAAAGTGTACAACATAGATAGTATTATGATTTCATTCAAGTCATTTTCTATTAGATTTTAGATTCGAATAGCCGGGTTGTAACAAACACAGGAGCCAGTGATATATTGATATCCATAAGAGTATGCATTTTGAGTGAGAGCGACGCGAATTACTAGTTACTAAGAATCCTTTCGTTATTGTCAAATAATTCGATCAATAATCAATTTGAAAATAAAAAAATAATATTTTCGAACTTAATTAATTATTCAAATATCTTTTATTATTATTATTTTGTTTTAAATTTTTTTTCAAATTTATATCTCTAATATGGAATTAGTTATATTGAATTAATATTTTTATTTGACATGTTTATTTTTTAAAATTTAACTTGAACAATTTCACTCAATTCGGAAAAATTTCAAATTGAATTAGAACGATAAAATAGGACTCGTGAACTCGATTAATTCAAAATTTTTTCACTTGATTCGATCGAATGTTCACCCCTATATTTAACCCTTTTGGGTATTGATTTTAAAGATTTTTTCTAATTCAATCTTTCTGTGTCAAAATTTTCGATTAGTTGTCAATTTATAGATTAAAATATGTGGTTAGTCCCTATACTTCTATAAAATTTGAGATTTAATTTTTGTATTATAAAATCAAAAAAAAAACTAATTCTATTGTCTTTTCAATTTAAAAATTATAGTCTAATTATTATCGTTTAACGGTAAGTTTTGTCAAAATTTATCAATTTAACATGTTTACTTTCTATCAATCTTATATCACATTATATAAAAATAGCCAAATCAAATTTTTAAGTTGACAAATTTTAAGAAAAAATTTTTTTGCTTAGTTAAAATTTTATTAAGAAAAAAAAAGTTCAAAATTAGCATAAGCTAAAAGCTCAACTCTCCTTAAAAACCAAACTTTGACAAAAACTACCGTTATACCCCTTATCCAACAAGAGCTGGTGACACCACGAAAAGATACCTGTTTTGTGATGTTAAAAGTGTGATGAATGCTAATGTTAATTTGCTACATAAGTACGATGGACATGCGGAGGATAAAGTAAGTACGTGTGGAAACTCGAAGAATTAATATATAAATAATCGGGTATTCAAATCTGGACCCGTGACTGTTAGATTTCGACAAGTTATCAAACCGATGTTATCGATGTAACCCGTAATTTTAAGGGTGGGTGTTTTAATTTCAGCTTTTTTTTTTTTACTTTCTGTCAACTGTAAATAAAAGTTAATGATTATTATTATATTATTTTTATTATTATAAATGGGGTTGGTTTGGTTTCCCAACCCCCACACATCTAAGGTAAAAAAAAAGATGTTTGAAGCTGTTAAGGTCCCTCCTCTCTCCACCGTAGGTAAGGTTTGTTTTAATTTTTTTTTTTTTTTGTATAATTGGTTTTTTTAATAATAGTTTAGTATTATTAAAGCATGTTGTTTTGTTAAAAAGTTAGTACTATTACCCTTCGAAAATCAAAACAAAAGTATGTTGTAATTTCTTTATTAGTATAATTAGTTATTTTAATAATAGTTTTTTATTTGTTGTAAAAGTGTACTATATTTTACATTTTACATTTTGTTAAAATGTCCAGACCAACTCCAATGATTAACTTCATTCATACCCTATGCTCTGCATCTGTAAATTTTTTGCTGATCTTCTATTTGCTTCAGCTGATAGGTGATGAGGTTTACTGATACTCTTGCTTGATGTCACTGAAACAGTACGTTTATTATTAAGTTCGCCTTCTCTAAATTTCACTAAGCATAAAGCAAACACCTTAAGGGGCTTAAGAGGTTGGTTTTTCCTTTAATTGGCCTAAAATATTACTTAAAATGACCTAGCAATGCACCAAATGCAGCAGTCTCAGTTTACATGGACGCCTAAGACTGACAAATCTACCAACTACCATGCTGATCTTAAGCTGATTCAACATGAAGATGTTTGATTACAAGCAACAAAAGCATAACGTCTGAATGACTTCATAGGCTCCACAAAGTCAGATATGATTTCTAAGGAACAACTGGGTTACCGGTTACATGACAAGCTGCGCATCAGATCTCCGAGCTTATTTCATATAAATCTGCCTGAAAATTTTACTTTTCATGCATCATTAAATCATAAACCGATGCATATTGAAAGGAGGACTCGTATAAACACTCGACAACAATAAAACTCACATGGAAATTTACAGCTCCATGGGGAACCCCAAAAACAGGACAACTAGCCTGAGTTAACCGAGTTGATCTCCACGACCAGTACAGTCTTGGAACTCTTGTTGACAGATCTTGTCATCGACTCTGGTGCTTTGCATCCTGTATAAACCTTTTTAGCTTATTAATTAACAAGTATGATACATCCAAGTAGAATAGAGTAAATTGTACATGGAAACAGAGATCTAAAGTTCATGTCTCAATCTAACAACTCAAGCATCAAGCAAGCATGTCATCCAATCATCCACAAACAGCAGCTTATAGCTCTAGCTTCAAATGGCAAAGCTCTATCTATCATTAAAAAGGCATGAAAGACATTATCATCAGATCAGCAGTTTTAATTTTACACCAAAAGCAGTGACTCAAGCTTGCAGAAAATCACACTAAGTCTAATCAAAGTAAAGATTCATTGCTATGTTGATTTTTGTCGTATATGGTGCAGACTCAATGCTATATTCATGAATCAACAAAACATTGTATCATTAAATATAGTATAGCACCAAGGAACTAAATAGTAAATAAAACCACAGAGAAAGAAAAGATTCATTGCCAGTTTGCACTCATTTTGTACAAAGCAAATGCATGAGTATTCTGTAGCGGCAAAAATGAAAAAAAGAAAGATGGGTTTGTTACTTGAGGTCTAAGCTATCACTTCATTGGCCGCAATCTCTAAATTGATGAAGCATATACTAGTTTCAGGATGATATTACAGTACCTGGAAATTTGCTCTCCTTATGCAACATTATAGAGAGAAATAAAGCACGGGGTATAAGCGATTGCTTTGAACAATGTGCAAGTCTGGCTTAAACTAGTTCGTTGAAAACGTTGAACTTTCTGGTTGTTAAAATCTATTACCTTCTTGGTCAAATACAATATTTTTCCATGGCTCAAAACCTTTGCCTCATTATACAACATCAGTATTTCTCCATTGCTCAAAACAACCATTGGTTGATAGGAATCGAAGCTAAATCCCTTTGGGTACTCTAAATATTGAACAACAAATTGTTTGGTCCAAGACTCCTTGATACCATACTCCTTCATAACCCAAATCTCAAATAGCTCCGAAATCGCGAGGTGAATTATAAACAGACAACCTCCTAGCACTCCAGTCGCTGTGTCTTCAGATTCTTTACCCAATTCTTGAAAATGATCAGGGGGTGGAACTATCCCAAACCGCTCAGTGTCAAAGTCAAAAGAATGTATGAATTCACCACCACCACCAAGAAAAGTTTTAGACCAATGAAGAGCTCATTCAAGAAAGCATTGAAAGGTAAAGAAACAATGGCAGTAGGTGCATTTCCAATGCTTCTCCATGTACCACTTCCAATGGTGTATATTTCAGCTATTGGGCAATTCGATCCATCTGTAGGACAATAGCTTTGCAAAAGTTTGTATTGATTAGTGACAGTTGAATAACCAAGCCCCCAAAAACCACTCCTACGCCTATCCTTATAAGGTGGTTGAATAGTGATAAATTCACCCAAAATTGGGTTACACACATAGAAAGGGTCATCTTCTCTGTCTCCAACTAAACAAAGCAAACCATTGCATGCACTCATTTTAGAAATATTCCAAGTGGGTACTTTAGATTTGGGTGTAAAGTTGAGTTTGGAGACCTGGAAACGTGCACCATCGACATCAATGTGGGGTAAGTGGAGCCTCTTTCGAGAGTTTTGACGTGGCATAGTGTTGATTAAAATGCAGAGGGGTGATGTTGAAAGGTGGAGACATGCAAATTCAGGATCAGAAATGAAAGAGATGAATCTCTTGCAAACGCACCTGCAATGGAGAAGATCATGGATGGGAAGCCTTGAGAAAATGTCTAAGATTAGATGGTGCGGGAGTTGAAACAATCTGCAACTCTTTGCTGTTGGTTCATGTCTGCTGCTATAGATGGTTCCATTGCTCCTTTCTTTCTGCCCCTCATTTTCTTAGATTTTCTTTCGAACTCAAAGCTTAAGACACTGACTATCAAGTAAGAAGCTTGAAATGGTTCAGTGAAACCCTAAAACAGAGTATCTTTCTACTGTATTTATGTACCACAGAAATATCCCGTAGTGTTTATGGGAATGGCTAATACCCAATGGGCAACCACAGGTTATGGTAAGTTCTCCGTATATTTAACCCTTTTGGGTATTGATTTTAAAGCTTCTTTCTAATTCAATCTTTCTGTGTCAAAATTTTCTATTATTTGTCAATTCATAATTACTGATTAAATAAAAAGTGGGTTGAAATACATGGTTAGTACTTACAATTCTATAAATTTTGAGATTTAATCTTTGTATTTTAAAAATTAAAAAATTAATTCTATTGTCTTTTCTAATAAAAAATTTTAGTTTAATCATTATTGTTTAATGGTAATTTTTGTTAAAATTTATCAATTTAATATGCTAATTTTTTTTCAATCATATATCACATCATATAAAAATAACCGAATCAAATCTCCATGTTGACAAGTTTTAACAAAGATTTTTATTTGTTTTCTTAGCTAAAATTTTATTAAGAATAAAAAAATTCAAAATTAGCAAAAGTTAAAAGCTCAGCACTCCTTAAACACCAAATTTTGACAAAAACTACCGTTATATTTCTTATCCAGCAAGGACACGTGACACCACGAGAAGATACCCGGTTTGTGATGCTAGAACTGTGATGAATGCTACTGTTCATTTGCTGCATAAGTATGATGGACATGCAGAGGATAAGGTAAGTATGTGCGGAAAATCGAAGAATTGGCTTAGGTTACTGGAAGAGAACTTATGAAATTATTGTAAATGTTGCAAATAGAAGTTTTTATTGTTGCCAAGACCAACTCAATGATTAACTTCATTCATACCCTCTGCTCTGAATCTGCAAATTTTTGCTATTCTTCTATTTGCTTCAGCTGATAGGTGATGAGGTTATTGATACTCTTACTTGATGTGACTGAAACAGTACGTTTATTATTAAGTTCACCATCTCTAAATTTCACTAAGCATACAGCATGCACTTGAGGGGCTTAATTGGTTGGTTTTTCCTTTAATTGGCCTAAAATATTACTTAAAATGACCAAGCAATGCACCAAATGCAGCAGTCTCAGCTTACATGGACGCCTAAGACTGACAAATCTACCAATTAGCATGCTGATCTTAAGCTGATGCAACATGAAGATGTTTGATTACAAGCAACAAAAGCATAACGTCTGAATGACTTCATAGGCTCCGCAAAGTCAGAAATGATTTCAATGGAACAACTGGGTTACCGGTTACATGACAAGCTGCGCATCAGATCTCCGAGCTTATTTCATATAAATCTGCCTGAAAATTTTACTTTTCGTGTATCATTAAATCATAAACTGATGCATATTGAAAGGAGGGCTCGTACAAAAACTCGAGAACAATAAAACTCACATGGTAATTTACAGCTCCATGGGGAACCCCAAAAACAGGACAACTAGCCTGAGTTAACCGAGTTGATCTCCACGACCAGTACAGTATTGGAACTCTTGTTGACAGATCTTGTCATCGACTCTGGTGCTTTGCATCCTGTATAAACTTTTTCAGCTTATTAATAACAAGTATGATACATTCAAGTAGAAAAGAGTAAATTGTACATGGAAACAGGGATCTAAAGTTCATGTCTCAATCTAACAACTCAAGCATCAAGCAAGCATGTCATCCAATCATCCACAAACAGCAGTTTATAGCTCTAGCTTCAAATGGCAAAGCTCTATCTACCATTAAAAAGGCATGAAAGTGTAATCATCAGATCAGTAGTTTTAATTTTACACCAAAAGCAGTGATTCAAGCTTGCAGAAAATCACACTAAGTCTAATCAAATTAAAGATTCATTGCTATGTTGATTTTTGTCCTATATAGTGCAAACTCCATGCTATAGTCATGAATCAACAGAATCTATTACCTTCTTGGTCAACTACAATATTTGTCCATAGCTCAAAAAAGCCTTTACCTCGTTGTATAACATCAATATTTCTCCATTGTTCAAAACAACCATTGGTTGATAGGAATCACGGCCAAATCCCCTTGGGTACTCTAAATATTGAGCAACAAACTGTTTGGTCCAAGACTCCTTGACAGCATACTCCTTCATAACCCAAATCTTAAATAGCTCCGAAATCGCGAGGTCAACTATAAACAGACAACCTCCTAGCACTCCAGTTGTTGTGTATTCTGTAAATATCTTATCCAATTCCTGAAAATGATCAGGGGGTGGAACTATCCCAAACCGCTCAGTATCAAAGTCAAAACAATGTATGAATTCACCACGACGTGGAGATTTCGAAGGGCTCCATTCAAGAAAGCATTGAAAGGTAAAGAAACTAAGTCAGTAGGTGCGTTTCCTATGCTTCTCCATGTGCCACTCCCAATGGTGTATATTTCAGCCATTGGGCAATTCGATCCATCTGTAGAATAATAGCTTTGCAAAAGTTTGTTTTGATTAGTGACAGTTGAATAACCAAGCCCCTAAAAAGGACTCACCCATCTATCCTTATAAGGTGGTTGAATAGTGATAAATTCACCCCAAATTGGGTTACACACATAGAAAGGGACATCTTTTATGGGTCCAACTAAACAAAGCAAACCATTGCATGCACTCATCTCAGAAATATTCCAAGTGGGTACATTAGATTTGGGTGTAAGGTTGAGTTTGGAGACCTGGAAACGTGCACCATCGACATCAATGTGGGATAAGTGGAGCCTCTTTCGAGAGTTTTGGGGTGGCATAGTGTTGATTAAAATGCAGAGGGGTGATGTTGAAAGGTGGAGCCAAGCAAATTCAGGATCAGAAATGAAAGAGATGAATTTCTTGCAAACACACCTGCAATGGAGAAGGGAATTGATGGGAAGCCTTGAGAGAATGTCTAAGATTAGATGGTTCGGGAGTTGAAACAATCTGCAACTCTTTGCTGTTGTTTCACGTCTGCTGCTTGATGGTTCCATTGCTCCTTTCTTTCTGCCCCTCATTTTCTTATATTTTCTTTCGAACTCTAAGCTTAAGACACTGACTATCAAGAAGCTTGAAATGGTTTCAATTGAAAATGTTTCTTCATTTTTCCGTTGGGAAACCCTAAAAGAGAATATATTTCTACTGTATTTATATACCATAGAATTACATTACTCAATAATTAATTATGGTAGAGTAAAATTCGATCTAATTCGAAAAAATTAAAAAAATATTTTAAATTTTGAGTTAATTCAATCGAATTATTAGAGTCAATTCGAGTTCGTGTCGAGTTGAATTTTACAGTTTGAATAACTTGAATAATTTAATAACAGATCAGTGTAAATACCCTTTTGATCTTTGTCAATTTTGAAAAAAAAACAATTTGGTCTATCTCAAAACAAAAATTACAAAAATAAAAATAAAAAATATTTAAAAAATTTTCAAAATTTATATTTTTAAAAAATTCTAAAAAAGACATATAAACCATTAAAATTTTAAAAATTTTCTAAAATAATAATTTTGAATTTAATTAATGATTCAAATTTATTATTTTTTATTTTGCTTTGAAAAACTTTTCAAATAAATATAGTTTCAAATTCATGTGCTCCAACATGGAATTAGTTATATTGTAACAATATTTTTATTTTACATGTTTATTTTTTTAATTTGACTCGAACAATTTCACTCAATTCGAAAAAATTTGAAATTAAATTAAAATAATAAAATAGGACTCATATACTCGATTAACTCAAAAAATTTCATCCGATTCGATTGGATGCTCTCCCTTATATTTAGCCCTTTTGGGTATTGATTTTAAAGCTTCTTTATAATTCAATCTTTTTGTGTCAAAACTTTAGATTACTTGTCAATTCATGAATTTCTGATTAAATAATAAGTGGGTTAAAATATGTGGTTAGTCCTTATACTTCTATAAAATTTGAGATCTAATTTTTGTATTTTAAAAGTTAAAAAAAAAAAAAAAAAAACCTAATTCGAAGATACCTGTTTTGTGATGTTAAAAGTGTGATGAATACTAATGTTCATTTGCTGCATAAGTATGATGGACATGCAGAGGACAAGGTAAGTATGTGTGGAAATTCGAAGAAATGGCTTAAGTTTTTGGAAGAAAATTTATGAAATTATTGTAAACTCGAAGTAAATGTTGCAAATAGAAGTTCTTATTGTTGCCAAGACCAACTCCAATGATTTACTTCATTCATACCCTCTGCTCTGAATCTGTAAAATTTTTGTTCATCTTCTATTTGCTTCAACTGATTGATGATGAGGTTACTAATACTCTTACTTGCTGCGACTCAAACAACAAGTTTATTTAGGGATGAACAAAACTTGATTCGGAAAAATCGAAAAAAATTTGAATTTCGAGTTTCAAGTTCAATTTTACAATTCGAATAATAGATTAGTGTAATTACTCTTTTGGTCCTTGCCAACTTTGAAAATGTACAAATTGATCTCTCTCTCAATAAAAATTACAAAATAATTCAAAATTTATATTTTTTAAAAAATTTAAAAAATTCTAGAAAATATATATGAAGAAATTTAAAATTTTAACAAATTTCTAAAATAATAATTTTGGAGACCTAAATAAGTTAATTAATGATTCAAGTTTATCGTATTAAAGTATTTTTTTATTATTTTGCTTTGAAAAAGTTTTCAAAAATATATGGTTTCAAATATATGTGCTCTAATATGGAATTAGTTATACGGTAATAATATTTTAGTTTTACATGTTTAATTTTTTAATTTAGCTCGAACAATTTAATTCGATTTGACTCGACTCGAATTTCATTTCATTTGACTCGATTCATAAAAATTTCAAATCAAATTAAAATGATAAAATAGGACTTTTTATTTTTTATTAAGTACAAAGCATATTCTGAAAAATTAAAAAGAGGTGAAAATATGAGGGTTTATTACAAAAAAAAAAACTTTTTATTTAATTTTATTTACGAAAATGGATCATATTGTAAATTATTTATTGGAATGGGTCAATTTTGTAAAAACATGTCTACGTGGACGTCATGTTAGGAGGAATTCAGGAAAAACTCTTCCACGTAAAAGCTTTTTTTCCAAAAATAGCTTCCACGTGGAAGCACTTTTTTCCGTGTTTTTCAAAGGGGGAATTTTGTAATTTTGACCCTCAGATTTTAAGGAGTAAAATTTAATTAGATATTTGCCAAATATAAATTATGATAGTAAATTTACATTTGAGCCCTTTTTATATAATTTTTAATACTATGCGTTAATGATGGCTAAAATGATGTGAAAGTTTTTTAAAAATAAAATTTTATAAAATAAAATCTTAAAAATAATTAATTTTAATAATCAAAATAAATAGAATTTCTTAATTAAACTATGAAATTTATGCCAACAAATTAGGGATTTAATTTTAAATCCGATAGGATAAAAAGATAAAATCATGATTTGGTCATATCCAAATTATCCAAATTATATTTTGTTTCATTTTAATTAATTGTGATGGAAATATTTTTATTCCATTTTTATGTTTGTCAACGAAAAAATATTAAAGGAGTAAAATTCAATTAGATATTTGTCAAATATAAATTATAATGGTAAATTTACATTTTAGCTCTTTTTATATAACTTTTAATACTATGCCTTAATCAATGGTTAAAATGATGTGAAAATTTTTTAAAAATAAAATTTTAAAAATAATTAATTTTTATAATCAAAATAAATAAAATTTTTAATTAAACTACGAAATCTATGCCAATAATTTAGGGATTTCAATTTTAAATCCAATAGGATAAAAGATAAAATCATGATTATGGTATTTATTATAATTTTAATAAACTTCTAAGTAGGAATAAACTTTCTCTTTTTTACTTTATTTTTATTTTTTGAGAGAAAATTGAGCGAAAAAGGGTTTGGGGGGGTTTTTATATATTTTTTTTAAGGTTTAGGAGAGGGGAGGCCAGCCATGGAACATGGGAAAAAGCGCGTTTTGTGTGCGAAAACACGGTCTAAAACTTGTCCACGTAGACTTTTTTTTTGAAAAAAGTACTTTCACGTGGATGCATTTTTTCTGAATTCCCGTTAACATGATGTCCACATGGACGCTTTTTTGTAAAATTGATCCATTCCAATAAATAATTTATAATATGATCTATTTCCATAAATAAATCTAAAATGTGAATCGTCAAAATATTTAATGCACAAAAACACTGAGAATTTTTATTTTGGAATTTCAATGGTAAAACTAATACTTTTAAAATTTCATTAGGATTATGTTTTACTTTCTAATATTTTATATTTATTTTATTTTTAACAATATTAGATTAATGTGTTTACATAGAATTAGAGTTGACATATTTCTTAATATATATAAGGGATGAAAAGTGGGGGCGCTGGTAACTTGAAAATCGAGGAAGCAAATACAATTGAAAATTTTTACACCCTGTTTCCATTTCTATATCCCTGCTATTTTCTATTTTCCTTATTTTTAATTTTTCCAATGAATTTTTGTTAAAACTTTTATTGAGTATGCATATTTTCATAAATAGCTAAATCCCTAATCTAGCTTTAGGTCAATAGTGGATTTGGAAAAGAATTGTGAGATTTTAAATTGCACCTTGAAACTTTCATTTTGATATTCGTTATTTCTTCAATTTAGGAGATAGATATTGTTGTTTCACAAAATCGTAATAGCATCAAATCAAAAAGAGTTTATCGATTCAGTGTTGTGCGGCGTATAGTTGGAAGAACCGATATAATTTGTAGTTGTCGTATGTTGGACAAAACACATTGGCAAACGCATATAAATATAAATATTTATATTAAATACAAGATCTCAACAAAATAATATAAACAAATATTTATATTTATGTAAAAAGAACATATTTAAACAAAACAAATTAAATAAATATTTATATTTATTTAAAACAATAGATCTGAAAAATAAATTAATTAAACAAGATTTGAAAATTAGAAATCAAATAAAGAAGATCGAGTTTTACTATATGTCGAGATTTGTTTTCACATTTTCCTTAAGACAAATTCGATCGTTCTTATGGTACTTGGAGAAACGTTGGTCGTCTATCTTCCAGGATAGAACAACAAAATGATCGCGACAGTAGTACCTTTGCAATGATCAACGAATAAATCTTGCATTCTTCTATCACCGAAACGTTGGAAAATTTTGGAGAGAAAAAGAAAAGAATTTTTTAGAGTGAAATAAACCAGTTGTGTGTATAAAAGAATTCTACAATATTCTTTAGGCTTTTATAGACGTTCAATGTAGAGGAATTTAGGAACTTTTCGTGAATAAAGATACAAATCTGATTTAAAAGAGCCTTTAAATAAATTTGAATAGAATCAAATCAATTTGATTGAAATAAAATCAAATTGAGATATTTGTCATTTTAAAAAAGATTCTGTATAATATCTGCTGAGAAAAAAATAAATTACGTATTGGGCTAAAATATCCGTAGGCCCTTTTTGGACCTGACTGGTCAAGAAATTTCGCGTCGCCCACATCGTGCAAGTGCGCCTCAACCCCGATGGGTTTGAATCTGCACCCTCTTGCGCACGAAGTAAGGCTTCAAGCTTATTCATTCAATAACCTCTTAATGAGTTTTCATATATATACATATTCTACACTTGGTATCTAACCAATGTAAAATCTAAGCTTTACTTTTCCTCAATATTATTCACAAATGGCTTACTTTGAGTATCAATTTCTCATTAATCACTCATCTATTTTGAGCATATGATATACCGTTATAAAGGTCTCTTGGAGTATAATATAAAACCATAATTTTATGATTCAACCCTCCACCTTACCTATCGAGAATATGCCTCAAAGTTACCAAAATTACATTTTTTCCAACAATCCCCCACATGAATGAAAAATTGATAGTTTTTACGAAAACTATTGACTCGATGTGGTGATAGAATTTACAATCGATAGTTGCATAGGATAGGTACGCTTCCCCCTTTGAACCTTCCCTTTTGAAAGTATATTTATTTTACTAGCTGACTAGTAGACGCGATGTCATTGAATTGTTCTGCCATTTGTGTAAACGATGATATACCTCACACAATTACTTCCCTGACAAGGTTTTTTATTCTCATGGGTATGTTCATATGGCCGTGAACATCTTCCTTGTTCTGCAAGAGTTTGAGAGAACTATGCCCCAATAGTCTCCTTGAAGTGGCCCCATTTCACTCTCATATAGGTGACTCATGTTGTTCGGCTCACCAAGACACACAACGGTCATTAAAAGCATAGCTTAACCTATCCCATTTTTAGTCACTGTTTAAATCATAGGAATGGACTTGGGATAATAACCTCTATAGTGACTTCACAGGTCTATGCAAGTAGGTTGTCCCTTTGAACCTTGATATTGGGATCTCCAGTCAGCTAGGTAGGGTTTTTTTTCACATAATGCCTTTTATTTTTATATGCTTTAGTCTCATTCCTTTCTATGTTTTATAGACATGATCTCAATTTAAGCCTTTAGTTAGCGGCTCCGCAATGTTATCTTTTGATTTTATAAAATCAATAGAGATAACTCCGTTTGAGATTAGTTGTCTAACAATATTATGTTGGCGACGCATATGTCTTGACTTACCATTACATTAGCAAGACACCCCCCACACTTTCAAGTGGTTGTAGGATGGTTTTCTATCTTTCCATAACTCATATGGTGTCTTGTCCCTTTCCTTACGAGAAACCTTATTTAAAAGATAATTAGTTGATATAACAGCTTCCCCCCACATGTTCTATGATAACCCAAAGCTTCCTAGTAATGCGTTCATTATTTCCTTTAGAATCTGATTTTTCCATTCAGCTACTCCATTTAACTGAGGAGAATATAGTGGTGTCACTTCATGAATAATACCATGTTGAGTACAGTATTCACCAAATCATTCAACATATTCATCACCACAATCACTTCTCAACATCTTAATCTTTTTACTAAGTTGGTTTTCAACTTCTTGCTTATAAAGAATAAATTTCTCTATAGCTTCTTTTTTTGATTTTTAAGAAAATATACATAGCAATATTTTGTGCTATCATCAATGAAGGTAACGGTGAGAAAAATCCGATTTGATTCGAAAAACTCGAAAAATAATTAAATTTTTGAATTAAATAGTTCAAGTTATTTGAGTTAATCAAGTTATTCAGATTAACTCGAATAAAAAAATTAAGTTTTTCGGTTTAACTCGAATATGAATTACACAATTCGAGTTATCCGAAAATCCAAATAAGAAAAGTCAAAACTACGTCGTTTTGATAAATGTTTACCTTTTTCTAAAGTTAAAAGTCAAAACCATTAAGTTAAAAGGCAAAACTACGTCGTTTTAATAAATGTTTACTTATTAAGTTAAAAGATAAAACTATTATATTGTTTATGTAGTTAAATAATCTTGTATTTCGTCTACTAGTTAAACAATCGGTCAATGTAAACGCAACATTGGGTATAAATAATAGGATTCGTTAACACGGCTCTATTTGATTCGAAATTTTTTTATTCGATTCGAAAAAAATTCAAATTGAGTTAGGTTACTAAAATAAGATTCGTCAACTTAACTAACTCGAAATTTTTTAACTCGACTCCTCGAATATTCATCCCTAAATGAAGTTAATAAAATATTTATTTCCTCCTCTCGTTTAAACAAATTTTAAGTCACAAACATCGCTATGTATTAGGTCAAGTGGTTCTGTGCTTCTTTCAATAATTGAAAATGAAAACCTTGTTAATTTTGCCTCAACACATATTCCACATATATAATTATAATTAATGTGAAACGAAAGAATGTGCTCTAAGTTAATTAATCTTCGCAAAGTATCGTAATTAACATGTCTAAACCTATCATGCCATAAATCAAATGACTCAAGAATATAAACAGAGAAAGAAGCGACATTCTTATTCGTTATCTATGTTTTTACAGAGATTGTCATTTAATACATATCTCCTTCCCTCAAAAATTCCCCCTTTAGATAAACTAGTTTTTGGGATTCAAACATCATCAAGGTTCTTTCGTATGTCAAGTACATACAATACATTTTGAAGCTTTAGTTCTTTGCCAAAAGTCAGCTTCAAGACAACAGTACCCTTCCCCTTGATTTTGAAGTCGTATCATTGCCTATATAGAGCTTCTCCCCTTTTTCCACAAAGCTCCAACTTAGAAAATGAGTCTTTGTCGCAACAGATATGACGTGTGGCACCAGTATCAAGCCACCATTCTCTTGGATTTGAGTCAACCATGTTGACTTCAGACATCACAACACATGAGTTCATATCTTCCACAATATTGGTGGGAGTTTCCATTTTCTATTAAGATTTTAGAAACAAAACCATAATTAGAAAAATTATCAATTTTTGTTAGACGACAGGAATTTAATAAATTAAAACTCGAAACAAAAGTTTACACGGTCTAATCGAAAACACAACAATAACAATGCCCTAGGTAGGTAACCTTGAAAGAGAGGTGGTGCACTTGGCACGCTTAAATATCAAGTCTTTAAAAGAACCAATCCTAGACATGCATTCTTATATTGTGTTTTTAATGAACCGTTGATAAATTTTTTTTTCTTTGATGTCACAATTTTAAGCTACAATTTAAGCTTTTACAATTTAAAGCCACAATAAAAAAAATTAATTTTCAATTTATACAACCCTTTAATTCTGTTAAACGACAGAATTAAAATTCTGAAACAAAATCAATTCGATTGAACGGCAGAATTAAATCTTGAAACAGAATTTAATTAATTCTTGTTTGGAAACAAAATCAAAATCAAATCACATCAAATCTGTTGAACGACAGGAATAAATCCCGAAACAAAATTATTTAATTTTAATTATTGTTTGGAAACTAAATCAAAATAGAATAAAATCTGTTAAATGGCGGGGATAAATTTCGAGACAGATTTATTCAACTTATTCTTCTTTTGGAAACAAAATCAAAATAGAATAAAATCTGTTAAACGACGGTACTAAATCCCGAAACAAGATTATTCACTTAATTCTTGTTTGGAAACAAAATTAAAATAGAATAAAATCTGTTGAACAACGAGAATAAATCCCAAAATAAATTTATTCAATTTTAATTTTTATTCTCAAACAGAATATGTTTTTCACCTTGGTATCTTGTTCGTCTTAGATTAGAGAATTGTAAAATAAATAAATTTGTCTTAAGATTATTGGACAAAACACGTTAGCGAACACATATAAATATAAATATTTATATTAAATACAAGATCTCAACAAAATAATATAAACAAATATTTATGTGTATGTAAAACACTAGATTTAAATAAAATAAATATTTATATTTATTTAAAACGTCATATCTGAAAATAAATTAATTAAACAAGATCTGAAAACAAGAAATCAAATAAAGAGGATCAAGTTTTACTAGATGTTGAGGCCTGTTTTCACAGTTTCCTTAAGATAGATTCGGTCGCTCTTACGATACTTGGAGAAATGTTTGTCGTCTGTTTTCCAGGATACAACAACAAGATGATCGCGGCAGTAGTACCTCTGCTGTGATCAACGAACAAATCTTGCCTTCTTCTATCACCGTAACATTGGAAAATTTTGGAGAGAAAAAGAAAAGAACTTTTTAGAGTGAAATAAACTCGTTGTGTGTCTAAAGAATTCTGCAGTATTTTTTAGACTTTTATAGGCATTTAATGTAGCGGGATTTAGGAATTTTTTGTGAATAAGGATACAAATCTGATTTAATGGAGACTTTAAATCAATTTGAATAAAATCAAATCAAAATGAAATTAATTTGATTGGAATAAAATCAAAATAAGATATTTGTCCTTTTAGAACAAATTCTGTATAATATCTACTGAGAAAAAAAATAAATTATGTATTGGGCTAAAATATCTGCAGGTCCTTTTTTGGCCCGATTGGTCTGGACATTTTGCGTCACCCATGTCGTGCGGGTGTGTCCCAACCCCGATGGGTTTGAATCTGCACCCTTTGCGCGCGAGGCAAGACTTCAAGCTTAATCATTCAATAACCCTTTAGTGGGTTTTCATATATATACATATCCCACACTTGGTATCTAACCAATGTGTGATCTAAGCTTTTCTTTTCCTCAACATTATTCACACGTGGTTTACTTTGAGCATCAATTTCTCATTCATCACTAATCTATTTTGAGCATATGATGTATCGTTGTAAAGGTCCCATGGAATATAATATAAAACCATATTTTATTATTCAACCATCCACCTTTACCTATCGAGAATATGCCTCAAAGTTATCAAAATTACATTTTTCCAACATCGTATTCATCTATTAAAGAACAAATTGACGTGACCAATTAAGTGATTAAATCCGTTAAGGGAAATAATAATCAAATTTAAGTGACCTATAAGGTTAAGGCCGTTGATTTGAATATAGTATTTCTAGTTTGCAAAGCTATCGAGGAGATAAATCATAGGTGCAAATATAGTGTTGTTTGTTTGTAAATATGGAATGGCTAGTGTTCTTAGGTGTTTCCTCAATCACTATAATCGACTTATTGGTTGGAGGAGAAGATCTGTAATCAAGGATCGATTTGAAGTCGAAACCAATATCGAGCCTAAAGCTAGAGAATCACCAAATTTGGGTTTAAATTGAGCTTACAAAAGCTCTAAAATTAATTTGGTATCAATCAGTAAGGGTGTGTAAATTTCGGGTAAAATAAAATTAATTCGGTTAATCAATTGAATTTGGTTAATCGGTCGGTTAATCGAATTAATTCGGTAAAGGGTCGGCTAATAATTTTTTGGAAGTTCGGTTAACGATTAATTCGGTTCGAAATCGGTTGGCTTTCCGAACTTAATAAATAATATTATAATATATAAGTAGTCGGTCAGGGGTCGGTTGGTTCAGTTAACTTTTTGGAAGCATAAATTAATCGATCAGTTAATTTGGTTAATTCGATTAATTTTTTATATGTTTTATACTTGTTTTAATTAAAAATAAAAAAATATAAATTTCGATTAATTCAGTTAGCCGATCGAATTAACTGAAAAAGTTCTATTCGATTATTTTTTTTTGAAAAAATTCAGTTTGGTTAACGATTAATGGTTTAAAAAGGCCGGTTAATTCCGTTAATGGTAGCTCAAGTCAGTCAATCGATTGAGCACCCCTATCTATTAGGGATAATTTTGAAACTATAGCAAAAAGGTGGGAAATTTTGAAAATAGGGGTCACACAATCGTGTTCCTTGGTTGTGTGAAAGGCTAAAGCTGTGTGAGGGTGGAGACACATAACAGTGTAGACAATCCGTGTGGAACTAGATTCACAAAACCATGCAAACAAACCATGCAACCCACTGAGGCCGATTGGGTTAAATGTGTAAATATTCCATAATAGTCACACAGTTGTATTATCGGGTCGTGTAACAGGCTGAGGCCGTGTGCAACCATATGTGCACAACTTCAATAGGTCACACGAGCTTGTGTCAACCCTTGTAATAGCCCGATGTCATGTCTTGAAACTGTGTCTTAACAATATCTTTACCTTAACAAATCTCTTAAAACACAACTAAAAAAACTAAAATTGAAAACCATCACTAATTTTTAGAAAACTCAGCATAAACAATAAATAGTGTTTTTTTTTAGAAAAAGAACAATACTAGGCGATTATAACAATAAACTAGAATGAAACAATATTAGCATCAACATTATCTTTAAGAAAAATATCTTGAACTGCATCAGGCGGGCTTTGAAAGAGCTGAAGCCAAGGTTCTCCCATCGAAGTAATCTTTGCCATGGCATCGGCTACACCATTGGCAATTCTTGAAATAGACTTAAGGCAGACAACCCAATCACGAAGGAGTAGTTGATGTATGAGACGACCTTCCACCATACTACTGTTACCCCCTCCCCTTGAATTTAAAAGCTCAACTAATAGGAAATTATCACATTCTACCTCAAGCTATCGAAAACCTTTATCCCATGCAAGAACTAAACCTTCCAACATAGCCCTTGCTTCCACTTTGAAGATTGATTCCCTACTAAAAGCCATTGAGAAACCCCATTTCCAAGAAGCTGCAGCATCCCTTATAGCTCCTCCAATGTCAGAGCTTTGACCATCCATCGACACGGCACCATCAGTATTAAGCTTACACCAACCTGATGGTGGAGGCTGCCAACATGAGAACAAATCCCTGGCCTTTAGAGATTTCATTCTTTTCTCATAATTAAAATAGCTCCTTGCCCATATATAACCCATATCCACAACAGCACAACAACTCCTATGTGTAGAAAAGAACAATACCTCATTTCGAGACTTCTAAATAAACCAGCAAAGTACCGCAAACAACGTTTGCCAATTTAAATCAGCCTTGTCAAGATGACCTGTGCTACAAATATTCCAACGCAACCAATCATGAAAAGAAAGAGAAAAGAAATATCTCTGAACCTGAATTGGAACCACCGACTTCGAAACAGAGCTTGCAAACATACAATCTCGTAAAGCATGCATCACTGTCTCAGATTTTGTTGCACAAAGGTGATAAAAATCGTCCTCTAACATGTGCCTCCGTCGCCTTTCAGAATTTGTCAAAAGTCTATCATACCATATAACCTATAGGAATAAACGCACCCGTTGAGGTGCTTTAACTCCCCAAATCATTTACCATTGGCCCTCTTTCTAGTATCATGCAGGAACATATTCTTGTAAGAACTAGAAGAAGAAAATCCATCTTTATCACTTCATTTCCACGTTAGCCTATCTGGTCCCATTTTAATGCGAGGTGGCATGACTGAAGCAATATGATGCAAAATATAACTAGGCACAAGAGTTGAAAGTTTATCCCAATCCCAAGTTCCCAATGGCATGACAACATCACAAACCCGTAAAGCATTGCTATGAAAATCCAAATTCAGCCTAAAGGGATGCAAAGGTCCCACATGCTTCAACCAAATATCATCCCATAAGGTAACCAACTGCCCATCTCCAATTGCCCAATAAACATTACGATTAATATCGGGCCAAACTTTCCCCAACGATTGCCAAATGTAAGAAGAGTTACTTCGATGAATAGTAGCTGGGAGAATTTCTTGGACATTATATTTCTTCCTTAGAACCTGTGGCCAAAGTGTATCAGGATTCGATAACAAACGAAACCCAAGTTTCATAAGAAAAATTTTATTTTGATCCTGCAACTTTCGAATTCCTAACCCATCAGCATCAAGAAGTTTGTAACAATTATCCCAAGAAAGTAATGCCACCTTCTTATCTCCAACCGTTGAACCCCAAATAAAATTACGGACAATTTGTTCAATCTCCATACAAACAGAGACAGAGATATTAACTGTATACATAAAAAAATTAAGGATTGAAAGTAGGACTGACCTAGCAAGAGTAATCCGTCCTGCCATTGAAAGCTTCTTAGCTTCCTAACCAGAAAGCTTTTGTTGAACTTTAGAAGTAATGAACTCAAATGTGGTCTTTGTGACCCTGTCATGGAGCAAGGGCAAGCCAAGATACACCCCAAGATTACCCACATTATTAACACCAAGAATACCACAAATTTGATTAGTAACATCAGGAGGAGTGGATGGAGAAAAGTAAACTTGCGATTTAGCAAAATTAACTCTTTGTCCAGAAAAATAGCAAAAAATATCTAAAACTCTATGAACCACCATTGCTTGCTCACAGCTAGCGTCACAGAATAACATAAGGTCATCTATAAAGAACAAATGAGACAAAGAAGGGCCCCGTCGTGAAATCAACAGAGGTTTCCAAAGTCCATCCTCAATAGCATCCTCTATAAGATGTTCCAATCTCTTCATACACAAAACAAAGAGATACGGCAAGAGAGGGTCCCCTTGACGGATACCATGAGAAGAACGAAATCCTTCCGATAAGCTACCATTCTAAAGCACCTGGTAAGAGGTCGAAGAAACATAGTTTATAATCATATTTACGATCATACTCGAAAAACCAACCAATACCAGAGTATCCCGAAGAAAGTCCCAGCTAATTCTATCAGAAGCCTTCTCCAGATCAATCTTTAAAACCATGCCCTTTTTACTACCACGAAAATGTTTAAGAGAATGAATAACTTCTTGTGCCACCACGATATTATCAGATATATCACACCCTGGGATAAAGCTAGATTGATGCAAGCTAACAACTTTCGACATGAGAGGTTTGAGCTATTGAATAAGAGTTTTAGTAAGAATTTTATACACCACTGAGTAAAGAATAATAGGCCTGAATTGTGTAATCTTTTCCGAGTTCTGAACCTTAGGGATGAGAATTAACAACGTGTTGTTCAAACTCGGATCCAAACTCACCCCATTTAAGCTGCTTTGAACAAACTCACAAATAGATTGTCTAACAAGTCTCCATTGGGACTGGAAAAAATTTGCCTGAAATCCATCAACTCCTAGTGCCTTAAGGGGGCATACTAAATACAGTATTCTTGATCTCATCAGTAGAAGCTTTCGCAACAAGTCTATCAAGATCCTCAGATGAAAAAGCAGGAAACTGACGTCAACAAGGAAAAGTCCCCATAACCTGATAATCCATGAAATAAAGTCCCACAAAAAATCTCTGACATGTGTTTGTAACGTCACATCATCAAAACACCAATCAGAAGACCCTCAATTTTATCACGTTCTTTCTGATTAAGGTTCGATTGTGGACATAAGAAGTATTTCTATCCCCATAGCTCAACCATTGAGCCCTTGATTTCTGGAACCATATTAACTCCTCATGTGCAAGCACCTCCTCAATATCATAGCGTAAAGCCTACTCACATGCAAAGAGAGTCTGAGAAGATCAAAATTCAAGCACCCTTTGAACTTGTCGCAACTCCCCAATCAGTCTTTTCTTCCTCTCAAAAATATTACCATAAACTTGCTTATTCCACTCTTTAATCCTCTCCTTAAAAGTTCCTAAATTTTCGATAACCGATTTCCCATTATTCCAATTACCCAAAACCAGTTGACTGAAATCCTTGTGGGAAAACCAACTTGCAAGACATCTAAAAGGTCTCTCACCTTTAACCTTTGAAGGTTGTAAAGAGATTAAAATCGGTCTATGATCAGATTTCAATCTATAAAGATTACTTACCGAGCAATCAGGCGTAAAAGAAGTCCAATCTAAGTTACAAATTTCCCTATCCAGTCTCTAGGATAGATCACCCCTATACCAAGTAAATTGAGCACCCGAAGCTCTCAACTCTCGCAAAGCATGATCAAATAGAAAGTCACGAAACAACGGGAAACCAACTTGGGGTAACGCTGCACCTCCCGACCTTTCAGAACTATTAACCACACAATTAAAATCCTCAGCAAGCATCCAAGGACCTTCCACCAACCTAAACAACTCACTAAGAACAGGCCAAAGATCTCTACGAAGAGCAGCATGAGGACTAGCATACACTGCCGTAAATAAAAATTGCTTGGATAAACTAGCATAACCAACCCTTACATGAATCAATTGGAGATGAAAAAATAAAATATCCACTAACACTTCCTCATCCCAACAAAGCCAAATACCACTTGCAAAACCATTGGCCTCAACACGAAAAGAATGTTTGAAACCCAATTTTTCAATAATCATATCCGCAGTATTGCCACTAACACGAGGCTCCAATAAACAAAGAATATTTGAAAAAAATTCTTTCCTATATTCTTGCATAAAACTACGAAAACGAGGATGATCTGCTCCCTGACAATTCCATCACATGATATTAACGTCCATTAAAATAATAGTAAAAAGAAGAAATAGACCCGAACACCTACTGAACTGATGGTGCACCCTCCATAGATGAAGAGCTCTGCTCATTCTACCGTCCCAAAACATCATGCACAACACTCGGATTACATGCTAAATCATGCACTAACCCTTTCATAGCCATGCCAAGATCGATCAAATTTCGATCCTCCTTCCTAATGATATCAGGAGGTTTACCATGCTTAGGATCCTTAGTCAACCCCGTACTGGTAAATAAGAAACTGGAATTCTTTGTTAAATTATCTAACACAGAATTATCCTTAAACACAAATTTTACAGCTTTATGTGTCTCTTGATTCAATGGTCCAGTGACCAAAACTGGATTAAAATCCAAACCTCTGTCAATAGTCGAATGGAGCTTCTCTTTCAATTTCAATTTCTGACTTTCACCAGCTTGCCCATTATTCTGTTGTAGGCCAAGCCTACCAATATTGGGTTTTAAAGCTTTTAAAGCACCAAGTGGCCTACCAAGCACCACTTTCTTTTTTGCTGGTCTCCCTTTATTCTTCTTCCCTCTTAACCCCTGACTAAAAGAATGAATCCCTGAAGAGCTGCCACTACCATCAATTAACACATTCTTTTCTTTCCCTGAAATTCCCCTCAAATCACTCCCATGATCCTCGCCCCCTTGATCTTCGCCCCCTTCTACTCCATTTTCTATATCTAGAACAATGAATCTGGAACCCCTACTAGCACCACAAGCATTACCCCCAACACCACCATCCCTAGAATCCTGACCTTTATACCTCCGCCGTTCAACCATCATCCAAGACCCAAATGCTTCCTCCTCCACCTTTTTAGCCAAACTAGACACACCCAACATCGATCTGACTCCCTTCGAAACATCCATGCCTAACGGAATCTCATCTCCCAAACAACCATCCGAAGAATTCCCAAAGCGACCACACTTGAAACAGATGTTGGACAGCCCCTCGTACTTAACCCGCTGCAGACGGTCATTAATCCAGAGCTTCAAGACAAGCGATTTTTGGAGATAAACACAAACAGCCAAACGGGCAAAGCGCCCCCGTTAACCGCCGTCCGTGTGAACATCCAGTTTGACAACCGACCCAATCGATTTCCCAATGGCATATAAGAAGAAGGCAGAATAAAACCCTTCAAGCAGCCCCGACAGCCGGATCCACACCACTTGAGATTCGACACCACTTTGAGCCGTCGTAAAGTCTGGTGACCAAGGTTGAACAGAGAGATACTTCCCAAAAATGACCCATGGTCCCGCCGTAAGAGCCTGACTATAATCTACTTCGTCTTGAAATCTTATAAGGTAAAACTCGTTTTCTAAATCCATTAATTGGAATTTTCCTTTGGGGCTCCACATAAGATTTATCTTATTGAGCAGGGCATTAAACTCAATCCTTCCAGCCAAAAGCTTAATCACCACTGGCTTGGCCCAAGAGTCTCACCAAAAAAAAGAACGAGGAAAGAGAATAGGAGCAGGTGAAAAAAATATGAGCATTTTCTCTAGCTAAATTTAAATTTAGCTATGTTAAAAAATAATAATAAATTATTAAACTCAATTCTCTTCCAATCCTCTTACGATTTTGGTATGTTCATTTTGGGAATTATATCTTATAAACTCATCTAAAATTAAATCTATTTATGAGTCGGGTTATTCATCCATGAGTCGGGTTATTCATCCAGATTCCAAAGTTTAATCGAAATTTGAGAGGATTTGAACAAAAATATTAAGTCCAAAAAATGGGTTTAAGCAAAAAAATTAGACTTGTATAAAATATGGGTCGAGCTCGGACTTGAACATTCAAGTCTAGCCCTATCCGATCCGTTTTAAATTTGTAATATTTTATATTATATTTTTTTTATATGTTATATAATTTAGAACACATTAAAAAAATAAACATATACCAAATATATAATATTATTTTGATATAAAGATTAAAATAATATTAAGATGATTATATAAAAATATATAAAATTATTAAATATTAAAATAAAATAAAATAAATATTTTTTTAAAAAATTAAAAAAAATATAGGCGGGTTAATCTTTTGCAAATATGAGCGGGTTTGAACAAAACTTTAGACTTAAATTTCGGGTCTAACCGAATTTAAATAAACATAAAATATATTAATATCATGCTTAAATTCGATCCGATCCATGAATCCCTCTATTTTAAATTTAAAGAGTTTTATTAATAATTTTGAAAGTAAAACATTTTATGGTATCCATGTCTATTTAATTTTATCGGTAATACAAGTGAAGAGCTTCATAGGTTACCTAAATCTTATTTCAGTAATTAAGAAAAAACTAACAAAAACCATTCCATTTTATATATAAAAAAAAACTCGATGAATTTATATTTAAGAACTTGCTGATGAAAAGACAAGTCTCCATGATTGTTGATGCAGAACTCTGTTTACCAGGAATTTATAATTTATTATTATTTTATTATAAATTAATTAAAATAAAATTCAAAATCTATATAATATAAATTATATTTAAATCTGTCCAACGGTATTATTTTGTAATTTAAAAGTTATCACTATATTTTTAATTTTATGACATTGAATTCTTATTTTTCTTATTTATAAATTTTGATCTCTTTTTTTAATTTTATTGTTAAAATTAATTATGTTAAAGGTAAGATAGTTTTTATGTTAATTTGGTTCTTACCTTTTAAAATTACATTAAAAATTTAAAATTTTTAAAAATTAAATTTTTCATAGTTTTAAATAAAAAAAAATTTAAAAATAATAATTTCGCTTAAAAATAAAAAATATTTTTTAAAAAATATAAAAATATATTTAAAAATAAACTCTTTAAATTCAAAAACTAAAATATAAAAATGATTTCTAAAATGTAATAAATTTCAAATTTTTAATGTTATCTAAATCTAGTTAGATCGACCAATCAGATCAGGAATCGATTGAAGTATTCACTTGGTGAGAGATAAAAAAATCGATTGACTTGCAAATTGATACAAACTAATTGAATTGAGCTAAAAAATCAGTTAAATTAATTTCGAACTGGTCTAATCGATTGGTTTTATAACGCTCTATCCAAAGTAAATAAAAATTACAAATTTGATTTAACTGTCAGTTCAACTGATTTTTTAGATCAATTCAACTAATTCGTACTAATTCTCGTGTCAATTGATTTTTAAAATTTTAATTTTTTTAACCTCAACATTTATAAGTTTTTGTCAATTTAGTCCATACCCTTTAAAAATAACAATATTTTTTTAACATTAAAATTATTTTTCATGCTTTAAAAAAACATAAAATTTCAAAAATTATAATTTTTTAAAATAATAAAAAATTCTTAAAAAATATATTTTAAAATATAAAAAATAAAAAGTTCACTATTTCTAAATAAAACCGAACTAATTGAATCAGGAATCAATCCTCAAGATAATTTGATGAGAAATAAAAAGTTGATTAACTCAATTGATAAAAAAAACTTGGGCTAGATAAGAGGAAAGTGTCGATTTTGAAAATTAATTAGGCCTTTAGGCCGGTTTTAAAAATTATATTTTTTATTTTATATTTATTTTGGTATACTTTAGATACGAAATATGATTTGGTTTGGTTTGGTTTGTTGGTTATTTGTGATTTATTATGGCTATTTCAAAGCCACAATGTCGGGTTTGTTTTGTCAATTTGTGATGCGACAGTGGTCCCGATTTTGCCTACAACAATCTGTTGTTAAAATTTTAGATGGTTGTTTGTGATCTGTTATTGCAATTTCAGTGCTACAATGTAGGGTTTGTTTTGTCGATTTGTGATGCGACAATGGTCTCGATGTTGTTGATTTCTGTTACCCAAGCAAAAAGATGTTAAAATTGCTAGTTTACTGAGTTTTGTTTCTGTGTTGTTATTGTTTTGTAACTTTTTATCGATTTGTAATTTTTATTGTTTTGTATTATATTGAAAGAAGTGTTCTCGATGTAGGTAGTGAGTTGTTGTTTTTTTAATGATTTTTGCTTAGAAAATTATTTGTTTATGCTTTGTTGCAGATGACAAAAAAGTTATGAGGAATATTATATTATTTTGCACATGGGTGGGTACTTTGTAAAGGACTCATAGGCTAGATATGTAGGTGGGGAAGTGATTAGGCTTAAAGAGGACCCAGACACAATATCTTATTTTGAATTATGTAAAATAGTGAAAATTGGATTAGGGTTTAACACTGTCATGTTAATAAATTTTCATGAGCTTGGTACAGTAGGGTTACAAAATAATATAAGGGTGATTTATGATAACACTTCCACCAATAGCTATGTTAGACTTTTGGGTCAAGTTTAAGAAGATTGTCCTATATGTTGAACATGAGGTAGATAACCTTATAATTGTAGACGAAATGTTTCTGTTGACTGTTAGGGAGGGTGATGATGAAGGGGTAGAATTTGATGGGGAGGGTGATGATGAAGGGGTAGAATCTGATGGTGAAGGTGATTTGGAAAGGCTAGAAGTTGTTGGGGAGGGTGATTTAGAAGGGGTAGAAGCTTATGGGGAGGGTGATGTAGGAAGGGTACAAGCTAATGGGGAGGGTGTGTCTACTACTGGTATTAAGGTATATGAGTATGATGGTGTGGAAAGTGGTAGACAAATTAGTTTAGGGTCTATTGTTGGAGAGGATAATGATAGTGAAGTTGTTGCTGATGAATATGCTGCTGATTTGGCAACATCAGATGGAGTGGAAAATGTTGCTGATGAATATGATACTGCAATTAGTGAAGAATAGGAGGATGGGAATGAGACTAGGGTATGAGACTCAGATAAACATGGAAGCTTGGTTAGGTCCGATAAAGATGAAGAACATGAAGATGGTGAAAGAAGGAGGAGCAAGTTTCCCTTATACAATGATAAGTTAAAATTTAGTTTGCGAATGTTGTTTAAGGAAGGCAAACAGTTTAAGAGTGCAATTCGAAAGTACTCCAAAGAATGTAAAAGACTACTGAAGTTTATTAAGAATGAACCGAAAATGGTTGTTGTGAGGTGTATTGCTTCCTCTAACTGTTCATGGAGAATCAAAGTTAGCTACATTCCTATTGTGAAATGCTTGCAAATAAAGACTTTTCAGGATGAGCACCATTGTTCGGTTATTTTTAAGAACAAAATGGTGATTGTTACTATGATTACCCAACATTTTGAAGCAACTATCAAGGATCACCCTAAGATGAAGCTGAGGGAAATTCAAAGAAGATGTGCTTTTGAGATGCATGTAAATGTGACCATTGGCTGTTGTTATAGAGCGAAGAAAATAGTGAAGGAGAAGATGACTAGGAATCATAAGGAGGAATTTAGCCTGCTATGGGATTATGCTCATGAGTTAAGGTCAAATATGTTAGAAAGCACAATAAAAATGGTTGTTCAATGGGTGACAGCATAATCCCCTCCTCATTTTAAGAGGTATTATGTGTGCTTTGATACACTAAAGAGAGGCTGGAAAGCAGGGTGTAGGCCACTCATTGAGCTAGATGGTTGCTTCCTGAAAGGCCCATTTAAGAGTGAATTTCTCACAGTTGTTGGAAGGGATGCAAACAACCAGATATTCCCTATTGCATGGACTGTGGTTGAAGTGGAGTGCACTGATTCATGGGTCTTGTTTCTCAGTCTCCTATCAACTGATTTGGCCTTGGAAGATAGGTATGAGTACACAATTATCAGTGACCAACAAAAGGTTAGTGAATATGCAAATTTAAGCTTGGTATTGTTTTTGTATTCTCTTATTTATATTTAACTAAAATTTTCTAACAAAGATATGGTTCATTATTTTGAATTAGGGCCTTGAAATTGCAATTTCTAACATACCTCCAAAGGTGGAGCATAAGAATTGTGTGAGACACGTGTTTGCAAATTGGTCAGGGAGGAAGTTAGGGAAATCTTATGAGCGTAATTTCTAGTAGATTGTGAAGTGCACGACTGAGAGGGAGTGGGAGGATCTATGTTCAGCACTGGAGAAGAAAGATAAGGATGCTTACGATAATTTGATGAAAAATTCTCCAAAGATGTAGACTACAACATTTTTGGGGACTACTTGTAAATTAGATATAGTTGACAACAATTTGTGTGAAGCATTCAATTCAAGCATTGTTGAAACTAGGTTCAAGAGCATTATCAGAATGCTTGAGGATATTAGGACCAAGATGATGACTAGGATAGTACAAAAAGGAAGTTATGTAATGGATGGAAGCAAAATTATAGTCCATTGGTGAAAGCTAAGTTTGATGCCAACAAGAAGGACTATGTAGAGTGGCAACTGATATGAAATGGTGAAAATGGATATGAGTTGAGGAAAAGAAGTTATCAATATACAATTAATCTATGTCAAAGGATATGTAGTTGTAGAAGTTGGCAGATTAGTGGGATTCCATGTTCCCATGCATGTACTACCATGTTTCACTTAGGGCTTCAACCAGATGATTATTTACATGAATGTTATCACATTGATCCCTGCAAGAAAGCTTTCTCTTTCCCAATGCAGCCCATAAATAGGCCACATGATTGGGAAAAAATTGGTATTGACCTAGTGCTACCTCCTATTGAAAGGAAGATGCTTGGGAGGCTCAAAAAGAATAAGAGGATGGCCAAAGATGAACAAAAAAATTGAAGCCTGACCATTTGAGTAGTAAAGGTCTATTCATGACATGTACTCAATGTGGCCAACATGGCCATAACAAGCGGTCTTGCACAAATTCAAAACAGGTACTATTCTTCAGTTATATATAATGAGTAAATTTTTTATTTTATTTTGTCTAACCAATGATCATGGTCTATTTTTTTGCAGCAAAATGCACAACCACCAAAATAAAAAGGAAAATCTCCCATTAGAAGGTCAACTACCTTAGATAAATCTAAGGGAAAGCAACCCAAGAAAGGCAAAATACATGGAATAAGGTTGTATACAGACTTGAATTCTAAGAATCAAACATTTTATATCAGTTTCTTCCTTTTACTATTGATCAAACATTGTATATTGTTTTAATATTAACATAAAATACTATTGTAGTCTGGTAGAACCACAAGGAGCATGACGACAGCTTCATGCCAAGATGGTAAGGGAAAAACTTCTTCAACACCCAAGTCACAAAATAACAAGCGAAAGGCTTCTCTCGACCATTTGGGAACACATGAATCAGCCACAAGAAACATGAGTAAATCATCATTATTTTGTTTTATGCTTTTCTTTATGTTGTATGCCAAATCATGCCATAATTCACTAGTTTTGGAACATTTATCTTGTATCTATTTTCTGTTTCACAGGACCTTCTCGCGATAGCTCATGATTTAAAAAGGACGGTGAAACATTTTGAGCCTAGAAGATTCTGGTTTTGGAATAAACCAATGTTGAATGTTATTTTGTTGTATTGAAAACCAATATGTTGGTTTTTTTTGTGGTTCATGAGACTCACATTCTGCTTTTTGGCTGGTATAGCATGAATGGTGTATAGGCTAATCATATGCTTTTGTAAAGTACATTTATCGAAATTGCAATGGGGAAATAATATGCTTAAATGGTCAAATTTGTCCTTTCAATCTTATGTTTATTGTCACTGCATTATTTACTAAGCTAAACTAAATTAGGCATAAACAGCCAATATTGGTCATTACTTCCAACCAATATTGTCACTGCATTATTGAAATTGTAATAGTGGTCATTACATAAAAAACAACCAAAATTTGTCCTTAGTTCCAAACATAAACAAACATATGGTGGATCATTTACATTTAAACAACATTTGGAATTGCTAGTTGCATATGCCTCTTACCACTACTGCCAAAAAAGAAACCTATGTCGATGCATACAATACATAACATAGAGTAAGAAAATAATATTTTATACATTGACTTCTCTTTCTTGATAACTTTAATTTTTTGCTTCATGGTCAACATTTTTTTCTTGAATGCTACTTCTCCTTCAACACCACAAATTGATCTACCTCATTCAACCTCAATGTCAACAACACTACTACCACCATTATGGTTACCATCAAATGCAACCAAATCCATAACATTCTTTCTAAGTGCTAAATTATCCTTCAAAAGATTTTGTTCACTGTCACGCAATTGACGCGGTAACTCAATTGCACAGTTACACATTTTCTCATCGTACCACTTGAAGAAATCACAACCACCGTCCTACAAACAAACCCCAATTCATCCAAATTGAAATAATCCAATTTGAAAACAAAACAAATTATGAGATTTATGAAATAATCAAAATTGAGCTGAAGCTCAATTTGCAAATAAAAAATCTTCATTTACTCGGAAATCTAAACAACTATAAAGTCCCCTCTCTGGATTTAAATCGCTCCAAGAAGTGTCTCTTGGAGCTAAATTTTTGTAGTGACATTTTATTGATGGTCCATCGTAGATATAATCCCTCTACGATGAAGTAACAATATTTGCATATGACGATTTTTTCTTCAAACCATTCGAACCATGTGTTACTTAATCTCTAGACTAACTATTTGAATTATGTGAATCCATGATTTCAGACGATAAGGAAGAAATATAAAAAATTTTGGAAAGATTAAGGATTTCACAATTTGAGATTTCACTATTTCGTTCTTAAGGGATTAAGGATGTAGAAAAATCCCTCAATCAATAATTCAAAAAGGGAGATTGTTGAAGATTTTAGGGATTCAAATAATAGTTCGGATGTTATGGATTTGAAGGTTTCAAGATTTGGGGAATTTGACGAGTTAGAGATTTTAGATTTTAGGGAAAGTTTTGAATTTGAGGGTTTGAGATGATTTGCGGGATTTAGGGATTTATTTTTTTATGTTTATTAAATTTGTTTATTTTTTTTGCCACATCAGCTTTCTATTTTAAATTTCTGCCACATCATCCGATTAACTGGAATGCCATATAAGCAAAATTTTTTGATCGACTGTTGACTAACGATCAGCTGACAGTTACTGTTTCAATAGGATTGATGTCTGAAAATTCCATTATGTTGAGGGCCGAAATCAAAAAAAAAAAGGTTAGGGACATATATCCAAAAGCCTCCAAAGGTTGGGAGCTTTTTTTGCAATTATGCCTTATATTTTTTTATTTCATGTTGTTTTAAGCTCTTTTTTTAGCTTCCTTAATTAAATGATTAAATAATAATTATTTCATCCTTGATATCCAATTTCAATTTTCTTTTCTAAATACATTTGTAATTTCAATTTTTTATATTTTAATTCATCGTGTTAATTAATAACTCTTTTATATATAATATAAACATCAATTAATTTTTTTGATATATTTTTCTTTATATATAATATTTATGTCAAATATTTATTTTCTCCACACATATTGTGGGTATAGTGATTTCTAAAATTATAAAATGAAATAGTTATTTCAAATATAAGTATTATTTTTATATGTAAAATATTTCAAATATCATTATTTTTTCATTTACATTATGAGTATGATATTTCAAATATTTTTATATGTGAAATATTTTAAATACACATACAAAAATATTTACTAATTTACTAAAAATAATTATATTTGTAATAATTATTTGATTTTATGAATAAAAAAAGTTATTAATTAAAAAGATGAATTAAAATAAAAAATTGAAAACAATATATTTATTAATTAAAAATAAGAAAAACTTGAAACAATATTAAATAAAAATTATAAATGTGTTTAGAAAAGAGAAATTGAACCTGAAATCATTATTATTTATCCGTTTAACTAAGGAAGTTAATATGTTAAAAACATTCATTAAAAAAGAAAAAGCTTAAAACAACATTAAATAAAAAATATAAACATGAATAGAAGAGAAATCGAATCTAAGATTTAAAAACAAAACCATCAGTATTTAATCATCTGACCAAAAAAACTTAATTTTATTAAAAAATAAAAAACTACAACTTAGAGAAAAAAAGCGTTCAACTAGACGAACTTTCCCTCAAAATAATCTATTTCCTTAATTATTTTTAAATCCAGCCTAAAAATCTAAATAAAAATAAAAATAAATATATATGAGTTATTTAACCAAAATCTTGATCAGTCTTGAACTTAAAAATAAATATTCCATCAAACTTAAATCAAGTTTCAAATCCAAGTTTAATAATATTCCAGCTCAGCTCCACTATATTACCCCAAGTTATATGGTTACATAAATGAATAAACACAGTAGAAAAATCCTCTGTTTTAGGGTTCCAGAACGAAAAAAAGAAATATTTACAATTTAAACCATTTTAAGTTTCTTACTTGATAGTGTCTTACGCTTATAGAGTTCAATCCCACTTCAAGTGGAAAGAAAATGATCAGAAAATGAGGGGCTAAAAGAAAGTTGCAATGGAACCATCAAGCAGCAGACATGAACCAACAGCAAAGAGTTGCAGATTGTTTCAACTCCCACACCCTCTAATCTTAGACATTCTCTCAAGGCTTCCCATCCATGACCTTCTCCATTGCAGGTGCGTTTGCAAGAGATTCATCTCTTTCATTTCTGATCCTGAATTTGCAGGCCACCACCTTTCAATATCACCCCTCTGCATTCTAATCAACACTAAGCCACTCAAAAATTCTCAAAAGAGGCTCCACCTATCCCACTTTTATGCTGATGGTGCAAGTTTCCAGGTCTCCAAACTCAACTTCACTCCCAAATCTAATGTACCCACTTGGGATATTTCTTATATGAGTGCATGCAATGGTTTGCTTTGTTTAGTTGGACCCAAAAAAGATGACCCTTTCTATGTGTGTAACCCAATTTTGGGTGAATTTATCACTATTCAACCACCTTATCAGGATAGGTGTAGGAGTGGTTTTTGGGGGCTTGGTTATTCAACTGTCACTAATCAATACAAACTTTTGCAAAGCTATTATCCCTCAGATGGATCGAATTGCCCAATGGCTGAAATATACACCATTGGGAGTGGTACATGGAGAAGCATCGGAAATGCACCTACTGGCGTTGTTTCTTTACCTTTCAATGCTTTCTTGAATGGAGCCCTTCATTGGTATAAAATGTATTTTGGTGTTGGTGGTGAAGTCATAAATTCTTTTGACTTTGATACTGAGCAGTTTGGGATAGTTCCACCCCCTGATCATTTTCAGGAATCGAAAAAGGTATTTGCAGAAAACACAACAACTGGAGTGCTAGGAGGTTGTCTGTTTATATTTCACTGTCCAGGTTTCAGGCAACTTGAGATTTGGGTTATGAAAGAATATGGTGTCAAGGAGTCTTGGACCAGACAATTTGTCATTAAACCTGAGAACTCGGGTTTCTATCAACCAATGCTTGTTTTGAGCAATGGAGAAATATTCATGTTGTTAAATAATTGGGAAATAACTTGTTTCAACCAGAAGAGGGGACATATGGGAGGAGCTAAATTCTTCCGGACTCGCTCACGATTTGATGCAATTGCTTATACCCCATGCTTTGTTTCTCTCTACAATGTTGCAAAAGGAGAGCAAATTTCCAGGTATTATATTATAATCTTGAAACTAGCATATGCTTCATCAAGTGAAAGTTTAGAATTCAAGTCACAAATCCTTCTCATTTTTCTCTGGTATGGAATATTCATGCATTTGCTTTTGTATAAAATGTGCACAAACTAGAAATGAATCTTTTCTCTGAGGTTTAATTTAGTCCCTTGGTGCTATAGTAGATTTCATGGTACAGAATTGTATTGATTCATGAATATATAAATGCATGGGAATCTTGGTGTAGGTGTAGCATGAAGTTAGCACCACATACAACAAAACGTAGCAACGCACCTTATTAATAGGATTAGAGTGAGTTCAAAATTTTCTTTCATCACCTACATCTTGAAGATAATGCTTTTGATGCCATTTTAATGAACTTTTGTTTTCCGTTTCCATGTACACATTACACAGTTCTGTTTCATTGCATCATGGTTGTTAACTAATAAGCTGAAAAAGTTTATATAGGATGCAGAGGACCAGAGTCTATGACAAGATCTGTAAATGAACATGTGAGTTTTTATTCTTTTGCCGAGTTTATACACGTCTCCCATTCAATATGCATCGGTTTGTGATTTAATGATACATGAAAAGTAAAGTTTTCATGCAGAGTTACATGCAAGAAGCTCGGAGATCTGATACATGAAACAGAAAAAGGAGTTTATGAAGTCGATATGGTAATTGGTAAGCGAGGCCATGGAACCAACTAAATCCTGAGGGAACTATATTATGAGTTCCAGGACCCAACTATTTTGCCTAAATTGTAAAGCATGTAGTGATTCAGATATTACTGCTTTCGTTGCTTGTAAATTTTGAGACATCTACATGTTGATGTAGCATGCTTATTAGTAGCCTTAGGCGGCCATGTAAATTGGAACTGGCATTTTGGTGCATGGCTTGGTCATTTGAAGTAATATTTGAAGTTTCGCTTCTTCTAAAATTCATAAAAATTTAATTCAACTTTTAAAAAATTATAAAAATAAAATATTTAAATAGTACTATCGTAACAATTAAAATTTAATCTGGTTTCCTTAAATTTTAGAACGGACAGTGAAGCTAATGGGTTGGGAAATCGATCTAATTGCTGATGAAAAGACAAGTCTCTATGATTGTTGATGCAGAACTGTGGTTACCAGGAATTTAAAATTTATTATTATTTTATTATTTATATAATATAAATTAAAAAAAAGTAAACTATTAAAATAGTCTTTTTTATTTGTCTCAGGTGATAGTTTAATCATTTATATTTGAAATGTTACGTTTTAGTCCTTCAGTTAATGTATTGTAACATTTTAGTCATTGAATCGTTAATTTTCGTTAGCGGTATAATAGTAAGTTGACGTGACATATTAAATCATCATTTCAAATAATTTTTTAAGTTAAATTATATAATTAATTTTTATATTTTTTTAGCAATTTAATTATTTTTACATTCTTTTAATTCTTTTTATTTTTTATTCTCTTCCGTTTCTCCCTTTGTATTCCTCCCTTTTCCATATATGTTTTCCACATAATTAATTCAAAGAAATGGGATTTCAAACAACATGAGGCCTTTGCAATGTTGTTTCGCTTGAATGATCTAATAATTAATGAAAGAAATCCCAACATGAGGCCTTTGCAATGTTGTTTCGCTTGAATGATCTAATAATTAATTCAAAGAATTGGGATTTCAAACATGAGGCATCTGTAAATTCTGTCAAACAGTCAACTAAAAGTTACTTGTTAATCTGTAACATTTAATCATATGATGAATTTAAGGGTCTGATTGCACGAAAATCATTTGAGGCAGCCCTTGAAGCTACATTGGAATATGGGAAAGGGGAAGGGAACATAAAAAAAAAAAAATCAAAATAACATAAAAGAGATGGAGAAGTGAGGAGAGAAGCATGAGAGAATGAAAAATAAAAAATAAAAAATAAAAAATTTAAATTACTCAAAACGAAAAAATATAGAGATTGATTGTAAAATTTAATCTAAATTTTTATTTGAAATAATAATTTAATATGTCACGTCAGTTTATCATTATACCATTAACAGTTTAGTGACTAAAATATTACAACATGATAATATAAGTAACTAAAATGTAATATTTCAAACTAAAATATAACTTGAGACAAACAAAAGTGACTATTTTAATAAAAATAAAATTTCAAAATCTATATAAATATTAATTGGATTTAAATCTGTCAAATGGTATTGTTTTGAAATTTAAAATCTGTAACTATACTTTAATTTTATGATATTAAATTTTTTATTTTTTTATTTATAAATATTGATTTCTTAACCCTTTGATAAGGCACCCTTGCACACACAGACACTCGAACTCAAGATTCTTAAGATGAACAACATCTTCTTTTTCACTGGAACCACTTATTGGGTTCGTGGATAAAGTTAATTATTTGAAAGATAAAATAATTTCTTATGTAAATTTGATCTTTACTTTTTAAAATTACACAAAAAAATTTAAAAATATTATTTTTTATAGTTTTAAATAAGAAATAAAATTTTAAATTCATGATTTCGCTAAAATAAAAAATATTTTTTAAAAACTGTAAAAATTATGTAAAAATAAACTCTTTAAAATTCAAAAACTAAAATATAAAAATGATTTTAAAATATAATAAATTTCAAATTTTAATATTATCTAAATCGGGTTGGATCAGCTGGTCAGATCGGGAATCAATTGGAGTATCGATTTGGTGAAAGGTAAAAAATCGATTGACCTACAAACTAATACAAACTGGTTGTACCAAGCTAAAAAATAATTGAATCGACGATTGAATTGATTTCGAATTGGTCTAACCAATTGGTTTCCAAAACAACCTGTTCCAAGTAAATAACTTATTAAAAAATAAAATATTCTAAATAAGATCGAATCAGTGGGACTAGAAATCAATCGAGATATAAGTCTGTTGAAAGGTAAAAAACTAATTGATTCAATTTATAGAAGAACTTGATCGAGCTTGAGCTTAAAAATTAATATTCGATCAAACTCAAATAGAATATCAAACTCGAGCTTAATAATATTTGAGTTGAGCTCCTCTTGATTACCCCTAAGTTATACGGTACATATAAAAACGACTCAAAAATATAATTAATTACGAAAATGACTCACTTTTTTTATTATACACGTAAATGACCTAAAATCTACCGTAAAAGTTGGTAGAGCC
Organism: Gossypioides kirkii; assembly: GCA_005610355.1. Lineage (NCBI taxonomy): Eukaryota > Viridiplantae > Streptophyta > Magnoliopsida > Malvales > Malvaceae > Gossypioides > Gossypioides kirkii. The sequence continues at coordinate 14,744,591 of CP032252.1, forward strand.
AAAGAATTTGGCACCACCAACATGCCACATCAATAATCCGATTAAAAAAATTATTTTTTGATGGTGCCATATAGAATGACGCCACCTGTATAAATACTAGAAAAAATACAATTATTTTTGAAAAATGTCTGGTTAAAAAATAAATATGGTAGTGGAGCCTCTAAATATGACTCCACCACTTTATGTCAATTCGTTTTTTTTTTGTTTATCTAAAATTTAAATTTAAAAGAAATATATTATTTTATTAGTGAAGCCACTAAATATGGCGCCACCACTTTGTATCATATACTTTATTTTTAAAAAAAAATATATTATTTTATAGGTGGAACCCTTAAATATGGCGCCACCACTTTGCTTTAATTTTTTTTTAATTTAAAAATGTAAAAAAAAAATTATTTGGTGGAGTCAAATAGTTTGACGTGATCAAATAGTTATATACATGCTCCCAACCCAATGATTTATTCGATTTTAGGTGTTTTATGTGTTGTAGGTGTTTTTATGCTTAATGGTTTATTCGGTTGGTTGTTATTTTTTCGGTAACAAGTTCAAATTGGTTATATAAGTCTTTCCATTAGCTGTGGTAGGATGATAATGGGTTCAAATTAGTTATGCAACCAACGGGTGGATTATTTGGGATTCTCTGGGCCAATGTGATGTGTGAAGGTTTTAAGAAATCCCAAATCCGAACGCATGAGTGAGATCATCAATATCAACAGTATTTGAGCTACAGGATAATAACACGGAGAAACTTGCTCCTGTTGCGGTTAAACAATTTACCGACGACATTGTAAGACACAATGCCACAATGTCGTCGGTCTTGAACAAAATTATTTAATTTTTTTTGTATTGAGAAAGTTGCTCGTGTTGTAAAATTATATATTGTAAGTTAAGTGAAACTATTTTAAAATGTTGGAAATGTAAAATTATATTTTGTAAAATATAATTTTTGAATTATGTAAATTGAATTGAAATGTTAGTAATGTAAAATAATTTTCTTGTAAATAATTTATTTAATACGAATTAATCGTTTGATAAGGGACATTTCTAATAGAAATCAAGAAATAGAGGATCAAAAAATAAAAAAAAGTTTGGCGAAAACGAGAAAAAAAAGTGAGAGGGAATTGAGTGGAAAAAAATTGAAAAAAGGTTATTTTGAAAAAAAAATATCTGGGGAATTTTTAAAAGAAATAAAAAATATAAAAATATTCAAAAATATTTTTTTTGATTGATCGATCACATCACGTCAACCGTGTTAGTTGCGTTAACAACGTCAACGATGTAATTGAACATGACATTAAGGGTTTAAAAAAAAAAAGAAAAAAGAAATGGGGAGAAGATGATCATCAACTAATAAAAGAAGATGTGAGACATTTCAACAATATTGATCCCCTCAACTCAAAATTTTAAAGTAGAAGAAGAGAAGGAAAGGTGGTTATGTAAATATATTTTTATGCGAATGTATTATATTAAAAATAGTTTTTGTAATGTAATACTTAATTATATTTAATTTATGTATTTATTTTTAAATTATGCATATATCAGAATGTTTTCTCAAGTAAACGCGGAGCATATTTTATTTAGGATCAACGAAATAATAAAATTGTTAAATTACAAATTAATATTTTGTATTTTATATATGATATTTATAAAGTGTGGTTTGCTTTCATTTGACTCCTATTCTTATATGTATGTTATTATTATTTACATATGTATTTATTTGTAAATCGGTATATATATTAGTTGAATAACTAAATTTAAGGACTTAATATTTGGTATAAAAATATTGAATAACTAAATTTAAGGATTTAATATTTTTTTTTATTTAGGAGTTGTGAGAAAAAAATTGTTCAAAATTTTGAGACCCTTATTCCATAGTGGGTTCACGTCGAATATCATGTGTGGTGCATTAACACATTATTGCTCAACTTCTCAACCATTGAGTGGTACAACGTCGATCGGGTTATGCGACAGTTTGGGTGCAAACAGAATGTACCGGTCAATCCACAACAATTTGTTGATGTCCATGGAAAGACCATGAGGGGAAAAGACGGAGCAGATAGGGGCATTGAACACCAACATTATATAGCACTATGGAACGCCCGATACAACAGGCAGGTTGAGATGCACTCCTGTATGAATGACTTTAGTCCCTCGACTAAATACATGATAGCACTATGGAACGCCCGATACAACAGGTAGGTTGAGATGCACTCCTGTATGAATGACTTTAGCCCCTCGACTACATACATGTAGTGTGGTACACGACCCAATGACGCGTTTATTTATATGAGGGGCAACTTATGATAGTACTAGAATACGGCTACAGACGTGGAAGTCAACCTATGACGGAGCCCGATCAGGAGGACCAACCTCCGAACACACACATTTCACCGGACCAATGGGTTGGCGCTTTTGGTGAGGGGTTCCAGAGTAATGCATATCACCCGAAGATGGGAGGTTCACCGGGCTTAACATTTGATTTGTTTGGTGATACCATGTACTCCACCCCACCTCAGGCCACGTTTGATCCGACACTAGATCCTCCTAATGTGTACAGTACACCTTAACATCCACCCCGTTAACGAAGGCCCGTAAATCGCTATACCTCGAATGACGATACCACTCCTGGTTCATTCCAATTTTGATACATGTAAATTTCAAGTGTTATGTCATATTTGTTCAACTCGTTTATAATTTCACAACTTATGTATTATCTTTTTTTATATAACTTATAATATCATTTAAAGTATTAAAAGTTGTATAAGTTAATTTTAAATCAAAACTTAACACTATCGTCTCCGGAACCTCATCAATATTGAGGTCGCTAAAATCTTCAATGTCCTGATCATAATCTTCACCATTATTGGTCCTTTCTTTGACGTCTGCCTCGGTGCCTATCACCTCTAAATGTATTTGTAGACGGGGACTTGAGGCAGGTTTGTTATACGAACTCCAACCATAATTTGGATTTTTGAGCATCTACGATGTCCCTCCGTAATTTGACTGATCTATCTATCCGACATTAAGATCAAAGTCAAACTCGCGATGTTGACTTTTTGGACTAACATTCTCAACGGCTCTAAGTCGGCTAACTTAACAGATAACTCAACTGGTTGGGGGTTCTCACTCCCAGTCAACCACCATATTTCGATCATAATGCCCAAGTTATCATCATTTAATAGTTGCATCTCACAAAATTCCAATGGATCTGTAGAGATTGAAAACTTGTAAAATAATCTGGACATTGCCCTTCTACAACAGATAGCTATTTTCACACTGATCTTCCTTTTCATTTCTTCCAACTTCATAGTTTTATTGAATCGCAACCCTACTCTCTGCCGACCTTGAAATACACAACCAACATCACCTTCTACAATTTCACCATAAAAAAGAACGTAAACCAAAAACACCAAATTATCCATCTTAACCAAAATTTTTGAGCTCTCCTACTAAACACAACAAATTCTCTCTTTTCTTCTCTTCTAGTTCAATTGCTACAAAAAAACCTCAACAATATATATATATATATTAGGACAATCAAGGTGGTGAAACCATTCTTTATGGCTCCACCAAAATAAAATATTATTTTTTAATTTTTAAATTAGAAAAAGCATCACATTTAAAAATATACACATTAAGTTGGTGACACTAAATAAATTGTCATTTTAAAAAAATACAAAACACATTTAAAAACATTAAAAAATAAAAATAAAATCTAATTATAAAGTGGTGACGTCATTTTAGAAAGCGTCACCCAATAAAAAAATATTTTTTAAAAATTTAAATTTTAGGAAAACAAAAAAGGAAATCTAACACAAAGCAAAAGTGATGATGCCATATTTAAAGCCTCGACTAAATTAAATAAGAAAAAAGGACATGCATTGAAAACTTGTGACGCCAAATTTTTTGAATCCATCAGAAAATGATTATTTTTTAAGGCCCTCCAATTTTTCAAATAGCAGTATTTCTTTAATACTTATACAGGTGACACTATTCTACATCGCTTCACCAAAAAATAATTTTTTAACCAGATTGTTAATGTGGTATGTTGGTGGTGTCAAATTCTTTGGCTCCATCAATTTTTACTGTAGATTTTAGATCATTTATGTTAGGCGTGAACAAAATCTGATTCGATTCGAAAAACTCGATAAAAAATTCAAATTTTGAATTAAATAGTTTTACTTATTTGAGTTAATCAAGTTATTCGGATCAACTCGAATAAAAAATTAAAATTTTCGATTTAATTCGAATATGAATTACACAATTCGAATTATCTGAAAATCCGAATAAGAAAAGGTAAAACTACGTCGTTTTGATAAATGTTTACATTTTCTAAAGTTAAAAGTCAAAACCATTAAGTTAAAAGACAAAATTACGTCGTTTTGATAAATGTTTACTTCTTAAGTTAAAAGGTAAAATCATTATATTGTTTATGTAATTAAATAATATTGTACTTCGTCTACTAGTTAAATAATCGGTCTATGTAAACGTAACATTGAGTATAAATAATAGGATTCGTCAACTCGACTTGACTCAACTCAAAATTTTTTGACTCGATTCGAAAAAAATTCAAATTGAGTTCGGATGCTAAAATAGGATTCGTTAACTCAACTAATTCGAAATTTTTTGAATCGATTCGACTCTACTCGATCAAATACTCACCCTTAATTTACATGTATAATAAAAAAAGTGGCTAACAACTTCTTGGCTCAATGACAAGAACATTATATTGTAGGCATAAAAACTTAGATTTAATCCTAATCAATTCCATTCCCCTAATTATAAAAAAATTATTTTCCTAATTAATTATATTTTTAAGATATTTTTATAAAAAAAAGGTACATAAATGAATAAACACAGAGGAAAAATCGTCTGTTTTAGGGTTCCAGTACGAAAAAAGAAGAAGAAACATTTACAATATAAACCATTTCAAGCTTCTTACTTGATAGTGTCTTAAGCTTATAGAGTTCAAACCCATTTCAAGTGGAAAGAAAATGATCAGAAAATGAGGGGCTGAAAGAAAGGAGCAATGGAACCATCAAGCAGCAGACATGAACCAACAGCAGACAGTTGCAGATTATTTCAACTCCCACACCCTCTAATCTTAGACATTCTCTCAAGGCTTCCCATCCATGACCTTCTCCATTGCAGGTGCGTTTGCAAGAGATTCATCTCTTTCATTTCTGATCCTGAATTTGCAGGACTCCACCTTTCAATATCACCCCTCTGCATTTTAATCAACACTATGCCGCTCGATAAATCTCAAAAGAGGCTCCACTCATCCCACGTTTATGCTGATGGTGCAAGTTTCCAGGTCTCCAAACTCAACTTTACACCCAAATCTAATGTACCCACTTGGGATATTTCTGATATGAGTGCATGCAATGGTTTGCTTTGTTTAGTTGGACCCAACGAAGATGACCCTTTCTATGTGTGTAACCCAATTTTGGGTGAATTTATCACTATTCAACCACCTTATAAGGATAGGCGTAGGAGTCGTTTATGGGGGCTTGGTTATTCAACTGTCACTAATCAATACAAACTTTTGCAAAGCTATCATCCGACAGTTGAATCGTCTAATCGTAATGAAATAGCTGAAATATACACCATTGGGAGTGGTACATGGAGAAGCGTAGGAAATTCACCATCTGCCTTTGTTTATTTACCTTTCAACGCTTTCTTGAATGGAGCCCTTCACTGGTGTAATATATCTCTTGATGCTGAATTCATAGGTTCTTTTGACTTTGGTACTGAGCAGTTTGGGATAGTTCCATCCCCTGATCATTTTCAAGAATTGGATAAAGAATCTGTAGGCACAAGGACTGGAGTGCTAGGAGGTTGTCTGTTTATATGTCACTTTCCAGATTCCAAGGGGGGATTGGACATTTGGGTTATGAAAGAATATGGTGTCAAGGAGTCTTGGACCAAACAATTTGTCATTAAACATGTGTTCTTGGGTTTCTGTCAACCAATGCTTGTTTTGAGCAATGGAGAAATATTCATGTTGTTAAATTACCAGGCAATAACTTGTTACAACCAGAAGGGGAGATATATGCGACGAGCTAAATCCTTCCAGATTTGCTCACAATTTGGTGCAATTGCTTATACCCCATGCTTTGTTTCTCTCTACAATGTTGCAAAAGGAGAGCAAATTTCCAGGTATTATATCATAATCCTGAAACTAGCATATGCTTCATCAAGTGAAAGTTTAGACTTCAAGTCACAAATGCTTTTCTCTTTTTTCTCCGGTATGGAATATTCATGCATTTGCATTTGTATAAATCGTGCACAAACTAGCAATGAATCTATTCTCTGAGGTTTTATTTAGTCCCTTGGTGCTATAGTAAATTTCATGGTACAGAGTTGTATTGATTCATGAATATATAAATGCATGGGAATCTTGATGTAAGTGTTGCATGAAGTTAGCACCACATACAACAAATCGTAGCAATGCACCATATTAATAGGATTAGAGTGTGAGTTCAAAATTTTCTTTCATCACCTACAGCTTGAAGATAATGCTTTTGATGCCATTTTAATGAACTTTTGTTTTCCGTTTCCATGTACAAATTGCACAGTTCTGTTTCATTGTAGCATGGTTGTTAATTAATAAGCTGAAAAAAAAATTATATAGGATGCAGGAGACCAGAGTCCATGACAAGATCTGTAAATGAACATGTGAGTTTTTATTCTTTTGTCGAGTTTATACACGTCTCCCATTCAATATGCATCGGTTTGTGATTTAATGATACATGAAAAGTAAAGTTTTCATGCAGATTTACATGCAAGAAACTCGGAGATCTGATGCATGAAACGTAAAAAGGGGTTTATGAAGTCGAATATCGTAATTGGTAAGCGAGGCCATGGAACCAACTAAATCCTGAGGGAATTATATTATGAGTTCCAGGACCCAACTATTATGCCTAAATTGTAATGCATGTAGTGATTCAGATATTACTGCTTTTGTTGCTTGCAAATTTTGAGACATGTACATGTTGAATTAGCATGCTATTGTGGTCTAAATTCGTAGGCTTAGGCGTCCATGTAAACTGGAACTGGCATTTTGGTCATTTGAAGTAATATTTATAGCTTAGACACCACATAAAGCAGCATACATCACATTCAATTGTTTGCTAAAGTCGTGATTAAAGAAATATTTAATTTGGTTTAAATATGCTAAAATTTTTTTTTATACTATTTTGAAATTGAAAACTTAGTCTTTATAATTTAATTTTGAGATATAGAGTCCCTTTGCTTTTTTTTTTTTTTAAATATTCGTCTCTCCGTCTAATTTTTCGGTAAAAATTAGTGATGTCATGATGTCAAATGTAAAATATATTTTTAGTTAACATTTACAATTTTTTTTGTCAATTTGGTGCTTATATTTTAAAAAATACATACAAAATTTAAAAAATTATTATTTTCATATTTTAATTAAAAGCATAAAAATTTTAACAAACATATTTTATAAAAAATATAAAAAGCTTATGAAAAAAAATAGAACTCTTTAAAGTATAAAAATAATAAATATTTAAAAATATAAAAAATTTCAGAATTCAATGTTATTTAAATTGGATTGCACCGACCGATTTGAAAAGTAAAAATTTGGTTAAATTGAGCTAACAAAGTTGAGTCAATAGTTGAATTGATTTTGAATTGATCTGATCAATTGATTCTCAAAATAATTGATCTAATCAATTCAAATTAAGTAAATTATTAAAAATATTAAAATTATAAAAATTGATTCAATTGGTTTTTTAGTTCAAATTATATTGATTTGCATATCAATAAGTTTTTTTTTATCTCTTATGAGATCGATATTTTAATTTATTTTTGATCCAATTGGTTCAATTTAAATAACATTAAAATTTGATTTATTTTTTATTTCTTGCTTGCCAAAGATGGGGTTGTGAGTGGTTGAATGATTTACAATTAAAAACTCGGCCATTTCTATGACAATGTGCTTGTCGTCATCCAATGCTACCTACAGGATGATTAAGCCTTTCATTACAATCGGCTGGTTGGTGAAGTTGTAGACGAGCTAGTTTTTTTTAGGTTGATCTTTAAGAACCATTTAGCAAAAACTCTTAATCGTGAGAATGTTGATCAGAGGATTCTCTTTATCTAAAATGAGATTATGATGGTTGAGACAACGAGAAGATCATCACTCTCAGCATCTAAGATTTTTTATCTATTTTTTTAACGTAGATGAAAAACCAATTATATTTGAAATACTTTACATATAAAAATTAGTTGATGTTTTTAAAAAATAAAATATATTTAACATAATGATAAATATTAATTTTATCAAAAATATATTTTTATTATATAATTAGAAATAATTATTTGATTTTATAAATAAAAGAATTATTAATTAAAAAGATGAATTAAAAATAAAAAATTGAAAATAATATATTTATTAATTAAAAACATTAATTAAAAATAAAAAAACTTAGAAACATGAAACATGAAATAAAAAATACAAATGTGCTTAAAAGATGAATTAAACGTGAGACTCAAAGATAAAATCCCTATTATTTAACCATTTAATCAGAAAAAGCTAACATGTTAAACATAATAATTAAAGCTTAAAACAAGTTGGGAAAAGTTGGGCCGTTTGGTTAATCATCTCCTCCCTGGGAAAAGTTGGTCGGAGCATGGGAAGGTGGTGGACTTTGTGACGACAACGGGGGGATGGAATTGGCAAGTACTTTCAGCCTTTTTCAGCAAGGAAATTCTTGATCATATATCACCTTGTCCTCCTCCTAATGTTGATTTGGGTGCGGACCATTGCCTATGAAAGTGCCAAACCAATGGAAGTTTCTCTATCCGGACTGCCTATTGGAGAATGGAAGTGGCTCCTTCTTCGATTAATGCTGTTATTTGGGATGTCTGTTGGAGAAATCCGCTTCCTCCTCGGGTAAAGCATTTCCTATGGCTTGCTCGGCGTCAGAAGTTGCTTACAAATACTGAGCGGGTTAGCAGATGTTTTACGGACGATGCTAGCTGCATGAGATGTGGGGCTACACAAGAGTCAGATCTCCATGTATTGAGGAACTGCAGTTTTGCAACAGCAGTATGGATGAGAATTCTCCCTGCTGCTATGGTTGATAAATTCTTTTGCGCTGACTTCTGCGTTTGGTTAGACACTGGTTTGCGTGGAAGTGTTCGAATGGGGGTACTGAGGGTGAGTCTGTGGTACCATTTGCTGGCTCATTTGGAAGGCTAGAAATTTGTTCATTTTTCGACAACACATGGAGCATGTGGATGATATTCTTCGGACAGCAGCTGCTATGACCAAGAATATTTGGTTTTGCTACTGTAGGGGGAAAAATGAGAATCCCATCAACTCTTTAAGTGCTTCTTGGCAGCCTCCTGAGCCTGGGTGGCTGAAGGTTAACACCGACGGTGCAGCTAGGGTCGAAGATGATTGGGCTGCTGCAGGTGGTGTGCTCCAGGATTTGAGAGGGAATTGGATTGTGGGGTTTCAACGGTATGTGGGTCACGGATCAGCACTGGTTGCTGAGCTCTGGGGTATGTTGCATGGTCTGCAAATTGTAAGGTTGAAAGGCCACAGTAAGGTGATCATTGAGAGTGACTCTCTAGTAGCAGTTAAGATGGTGAACGAGTGTTTGAATGGTTTGTTGGCAGTTCGACGCATAACGGGTTTATCAAGGCAGTTTGAGATGGTTCGATTCCAATATGGCAATAGGAAATGCAACATGGTTGCTGATCGGCTAGCTAAAACTTATGCCTCTGAGGATGTGGATATTAAATTAGTTGATGTTCTTAATGCTGCCCTTCGATTTTTGTTATTACAAGATGTTTTAAGTACCACCTCTATGTAACTTATATGATTTAAGGTTATAAATTATCTCTTTTATTAAAAAAAAATATAAATATGAGTAGAAAAAAATCAAATCCAAAACTCAAAAATAAAACCATCAACATTTAATTATCTAACAAAAAAAAATAATATTTAAAAAAATTAAAAAACATAAATTATAAAACTTTTTTTAAAATCGATTTATTTCTTTTAACTATCTAAAAAATTATCCAAAACTCTAAATATTTTTGAAAACCAGCATTTGTTTTAAAATTCGACATATAAAAATATCAAAATTTATAAAATAATTCATGTCACAAAGATTTTGAAGCTAATTTCAGCACTTCATTTTGACTTGGATTAGATTGATAAAGAAATGAAAAAAAATTCAAGCTCTGACCGTATTTAAGTATTTAAAAGGAAACCTGGATTAACTTCATTTAAAAAAAATAAAAAAACTAACAAAAACCACTCCTTTTTATATAAAAAAGATTAAAAACTTGCCAGTAGAAGTGAAAGTGTAGCAGTAAAAATAAAGAACAGAAAAGTAGCAGTTGGGAAATCAATCTAATTGCTGATGAAAAGACAAGTCTCCAATCCATGATTGTTGGTGCAGAACTCTAGTTACGAGGAATTTAAAATTTATTATTTATATAATATATATGAATAAAAATAGAATTTCAAAATTTATAGTATTAATTAGATTTAAATCTGTCAGTATTATTTTGAAATTTAAAATCTGCCACTATATTTTAATTTTAATTTTATGACATTAAATTTCTTTTTTATTTATTTATAAAATTTGATCAATTTTTTTTTTAAATTTTATCGTTAAAATTAATTATAATAAAGGTAAATATTCGAGCTCAGCTCCACTGGATTACCCCTAAGTTTTATGGTACATAAATGAATAAGCACAGTAGAAAAAGCTTATGTTTTAGGGTTCCAGAACGAAAAAAATAAAAGAAACATTTACAATTTAAAGCATTTCAACCGTCTTACTTGATAGTGTCTTACGCTTACAGAGTTCAAACCCATTTCAAGTGGAAAGAAAATGATCAGAAAATGAGGGGCTGAAAGAAAGGAGCAATGGAACCATCAAGCAACAGACATGAACCAACAACCAACAGCTGCAGATTGTTTCGACTCCCACACCCCCTAATCTTAGACATTCTCTCAAGGCTTCCCATCCATGACCTTCTCCATTGCAGGTGCGTTTGCAAGAGATTCATCTCTTTCATTTCTGATCCTGAATTTGCAGGCCTCCACCTTTCAATATCACCCCTCTGCATTTTAACCAACACTAGGCCACTCCAAAAATCTCGAAAGAGGCTCCACTTATCCCACGTTTATGCTGATGGTGCAACTTTCCAGGTCTCCAAACTCAACTTTACACCTAAATCTAATGTACCCACTTGGGATATTTCTGATATCAGTGCTTGCAATGGTTTGCTTTGTTTAGTTGGATCCAAGAAAGATGACCCTTTCTATGTGTGTAACCCAATTTTGGGTGAATTTATCACAATACAACCACCTTATCAAGATAGGTGTAGGAGTGGTTTTTGGGGGCTTGGTTATTCATCTGCCACTAATCAATACAAACTTTTGCAAACATATTTTTCGACGGTTGAATCGGCTAATCGTAATACAATAGTTGAAAGATACACCATTGGGAGTGGTACATGGAGAAGCATCGGAAATGCACCTGCTGACCTTGGTTATTTACCTTTCAATGCTTTCTTGAATGGAGCCCTTCACTGGTATAACATTTCTTTTCGTGGTGGTGGTGAATTCATAAAGTCTTTTGACTTTGATACTGAGCAGTTTGGGATAGTTCCACCCCCTGATCATTTTCTGGAATTGGATGAGGCATTTCCAGAAAACGCAACGAGTGGAGTGCTAGGAGGTTGTCTGTTTATATGTCACTCTACAAAAGATCTCTTGAAAATTGACATTTGGGTTATGAAAGAATATGGTGTCAAGGAATCTTGGACCAAACAATTTGTCATTAACGATTTCTACACAGGTTCCTATCAACCAATGCTTGTTTTGAGCAATGGAGAAATATTCATGTTGTCAGATTATCAGGGAATAATTTGTTACAACCAGACGGGGAGATATATGCGACCAGCTAAATCCTTCCGGATTCGCTCACAATTTGATGCAATTGCTTATACCCCATGCTTTGTTTCTCTCTACAATGTTGCAAAAGGGGAGCAAATTTCCAGGTATTATATCATAATCCTGAAACTGGCATATGCTTCATCAAGTAAAAGTTTAGACTTCTAGTCAGAAATGCTTTTCTCATTTTTCTCCGGTATGGAATATTCATGCATTTGCTTTTGTACAAAATGTGCACAAACTAGAAATGAATATTTTCTTTGAGGTTTAATTTAGTCCCTTGGTGCTATAGTAGATTTCATGGTACAGAGTTGTATTGATTCATGAATATATAATATAAATGCGTAGGAATCTTGATGTAGGTGTAGCATGAAGTTAGCACCACATACAACAAAACGTAGCAATGCACCTTATTAATAGGATTCGAGTGTGAGTTCAAAATTTTCTTTCATCACCTACAGCTTGAAGATAATGCTTTTGATGCCATTTTAATGAACTTTTGTTTTCCGTTTCCATGTCCAAACTGCACAGTGCTGTTTCATTGTATCATGGTTGTTAATTAATAAGCTGAAAAAATAACTATATAGGATGCAGGGGACCAGAGTCCATGACAAGATCTGTAAATGAACATGTGAGTTTTTATTATTTTCTTGAGTTTATAGACGTCTCCCATTCAATATGCATCGGTTTGTGATTTAATGATACATGAAAAGTAAAGTTTTCATGCAGATTTACATGCAAGAAACTCGGAGATCTGATGCATGAAACGTAACAAGGAGTTTATGAAGTCGATATGGTGATTGGTAAGCGAGGCCATGGAACCAACTAAATCCTGAGGGAATTATATTACGAGTTCCAGGACCCAACTATTTTGCCTATATTGTAATGTATGTAGTGATTCAGATATTAGTGTGCTTGTAAATTTTGAGACATCGACATGTTGAATTAGTAGATTTGTTAGGCTTAGGCGTCCATGTAAACTGGAACTCGCATTTTGGTGCATGGCTTGGTCACTTGAAGTAATATTTGAGTCCTGTCATCCCTACAAACGAACCTTTCAGAGCCTTGACACCACATAAAGTAGCATACATCACATTCAATTGCTTGCTAAATTCGTGATTAAAGAAATATTTAATTTGGTTTAATTATGCTAAAGATTACATTTTTAGTCATTTTAAAATTTAAAACTTAATCTCTATTTTAATTTTGGGGTAAACTATCAAAATAATTATTTTTGTTTATTTTAGATTATATTTTTGTTATTTATGTTTGAAATGTTACGTTTTAGTTACGCTATCGATTTGTTATAAAATAGTCACTTTTTCGTTAAGATGTGTTACCTCCCAAACTGTAGTATGATGTGGCAATATAAATGAGTTTAAAATGTAAACATGGGTGTTTAGTTAGTGATGAAAAAAATTAATTTTTTTATGAAAATAGAATACAAAATTTGTTCTGAAACTCAAATAATTAACGCTAGACATTGGCATTTAAAATACATTTTCATTTTCATGTCGGGCTGTAAATTGGAAAGTAACATATTTTAACGGTAGAGTAATTATTTCGTAACAAAATGATAATATAAGTGGTTAAAACGTAACATTTCAAAAATAAATGATTAAAATGTAACATGAAATAAACGAAAGTGATTATTTTAACAATTTATCCTTAATTTTGAGTCATTTAGATCTTTTACTCTTTCATTTAAAAATTTAGTTCCTTGGATTTAATTTTGCTGTTAAAGTTAATGATGTCATGATGGCAAATGTAAAATAATATTTTGTCTTCAACATACATAAAAATTTTAAAAATGATTTTTTTTCATTTTTAAATAAAAGTGAAAATTTTAAATATATATTTTTTTAAAAAATTAAAAATTTTGAAAAAATAGAACTCTAAAAATAAAAAAAGATTTTAAAATTCAAAATTATCTAAATTAGATTGCATCGACCAATTGGGTCGGTTTGATCGAGAATTGGATAGGCTATTGGTTCGGTGAGAAGTAAAAATTTGATTGAATTAAGCTAAAAAAAGATTGAATCTATAGCTGAACTAATTTCGAATTGGTTTAATCAATTGATTCTCAAAACAATTGGTCTAATCAATTTAAAGTAAATAAATTATTAAAAATAAAAAATATTAGAAAATTATAAAAAATAGTTCAACTGTTTTATTAGCTTGAATAAATCAAATTGTATTTGTTTACGAATCAATCAATTTTTTACCTCTTATCGAATCGATATACTAATTGGTTTCTAGTTCAACTGGTCCGATTTAGATAATATTGAATTTTGATTATTTTATTTTTTGTTTGCCAAAGATGGCTTTGTAAGTGGTCGAATGATTCACAATTAGAAACTCGACCATGTTTGTGACTATGTGCTTTTTATCGCCCAATGTTACCAACAGGATGATCAGGCCTTTCACTGCAATAGTCTGGTTGAAGTTATAAATCGAGCTAGCTTTCTTAAGGGTTGAACTTTGAGGCCCATTTAGCAAAAGCCTTAACTGTGAGAATGTCGATTGAACTCCCTGTGTCCATGAGGATTCTCTTCACCTGGAACAAGGTTATGATGGCTGAGACTATGAGAAGGTCTTCAATTTTAGCATCTAAGACTTCCTTCTCATCTGCTTCTTCAATGGAGCAACAATAGATATAATGCTTCGAACGTGTGCTTTCCGTTTAAAGTTCAAGGTAAGGGTGTAATTGGTTTGGTTTGATTTTTGGACAAAAATTGAATCGAATCATTTCATTTAATTTTTAATTTTTGAAATCGAAACTTTATTGAATAAAAATCGAAATATCTGAAATCGACAATTGTGGTTCAATTTGATTCGACAATTTTTAGCAAATTTGGGTTTTGTAATAAATAAAAACAATATCACTTTATTTTGGGTCCAAAGATATAATATTACAATTTTTTTTATTTTTTCACAATAATCATAGTACATGCTCTAGATTCATTTATACATTTAAAAAATGAATTAAATAATTAAATTAATATCATAATCATCAATAAAAGCATTTAAAAAAATCATTTGAAGTCAAAGTTTTTTCTTTTTACAAAAAAACTAAAATTAAGTCAAGAGTGTTCTCTCTTTTTTACTTAGAGGAAACGGTGGTTGCTGTAGCTAGGGTTTGGAGGTGCGATGACATTTCAGATCAAAACGATTCAAAAAGACGAGATTTCTTTACTAGTGGAAGAATTGATTCAACTTTCTGTAAAAAGCACGATGATTCGCCCTTCAGATCAGCCAACTTTGTTGTGCACCTTGTGGACAAAAAAGACTTATAATCCAGATAGTTTTCGTGCTCAGATGCGTAGTATTTGGAAGACTAAAAAGAAGTTTGCTTTTCAGATGGTTGGACATAATCTCTTTATGATTGTGTTCGAAGAAGAGGAAGATTTGGTGTCTGTTATGGTGAGGAGGCCCTGGTTATTTCGAAAACAGTTGATTCTTTTTGAACGCTTGTTAGAGCCGATGGAGAGAAAGAGAATTCGTTTGGCCTCATCTCCCTTTTGGATTAAAGTGAGACCTTGTCCGCCAGAATGTGATCGTAAAGACCTGATGCATGCTATTGGAACTACTTTTGATGGGGTTCTTCGATCTGAGTCAAAAGGTGATTACTGCCGTATTAGGGTTCAACTAGAGGCCCAAAAACCTTTGAGGAGAGGTATATTCATTGTGACAGAGTAAGGTCGGAAGTCATGGGTCCTTTTTAAGCATGAAAAGTTACTAGGGTTTTGTTTTGGATGTGGGTGTATGGGACATGAAATTAAAGAGTGCAATATTACCCCTTTGGAAGTTAAGAATTTACCAGAGGATGATCTCCCTTATTCTTTGGCCCTTAAGGCTGAATTTAATTTCTTAGGGAAAATCAGTATGAAATTAGGTTTATCAATGAAAAAATCAATGCCTCAATGCACGTATTTGGGATCTTTAGAAGTCTCTGGAGAAGCGTCGATCATGGGTAAAAATCTAGCTCATGAGGGTGTTGCGAGGTTAGAGATGGGGAACTTGGCACAAGAAACGGGGATTGTGAAGAATTTTTCTAAACTTAAATAAATAAAGGTGGAATCAGACTCAATCTCTGTATAGAAAGATTTTAGAGAAGAAGAGTTCTCTAAGGAGTTGAATTTAAATTTAATTACAGTCCCTGTTAAAATAGATTTCTTTGTGAAGAGTAACGTTTTGAACAAAGACAATTTATCAAGAGTCTGTCCTGATCCAATGCTGGTTTTTCCAACTAGAGATGATGAGGAACATGTTGGTTCAAATAGGAAAAAATGGAAGAGGCTGGCTCGGAATGGAATAAAGGAGCTGGTGCGAGTGGATCTTACTAGTAATAAACGAAAACATATAGATAGGACATATGTGGAAAATGTGCATGATCTTTGTCCATTAGAAAAAAGAATGAAAATTTTTGAAATTGTGTTTGAAAATAGTTTTTTTTTATGATATTATGGGTGATATGTTGACTTTGGAAGGAACATCTTCTTTTTTAGGATCGGCGGCAGACAATGGGCATCCCGACCGAGTGCAATAAACTCTTAAGTTGAATTGTTCATGGATTGGGAGGTCTACGAGCAGTGCGCCAGCTTCGGATGTGCTGAGGCTTCACAAACCCCAAGTAGTCTACTTAATGGAGACAGATTGAAAATTGAAAGATGAAAAAAATACGACGATGATGTGGTTTCGCCAATGGTTTTGATAGTAGTGCAATTGGTAACAGAGGTGACCTTAGTCTTGCTTGGACGAATGAAATCCAAGTAAATTTACAAAAATACTCTTCAAGTTTTATTGATGTGCTTATCCAGGTGAATGATGCAGAATGGCCCTAACGATTTATTGGTTTCTATGGATCACCATATTCAAGCACTAGGTTGGATTCTTGGAATTTTCTTTGCGAGTTAGGGGTAAGCAACAATTCCCTTTGGTGTGTGTGCGGAGATTTTAATGAAATAATGTATAACTATGAGAAAAAAAAGGGGGTCTTTCGAGGGATGAGAGGAGAATGGAGCTATTTCGAAACGTTCTTACAGAAAATAGGCTAATAGACTTAGGCTTTTCTAGCCTTTGGTTCACGTGGGAAAGAGGCAATACGCCTACAACAAATATCTGAGAACGATTGGATAGAGGAGTGGCTAATGAGGAATGGTTTCTAAATTTCCCTACAGCTTCGATAAAACATTTATCTCATGCTATGTCTGATCATTGTCCCCTTTTGTTAAATCTTGTTGCATATGTAAGAAGAAGGGGGTCTTTCGATTTTTGTTTTGAGGCTTGGTGGGTTATGGAATCCTCTTTTGAAAGTGAAGTGGAAATAATATGGAAGTAGGATGCAGGTAATCTTTTTGATAAATTAACAAGCCTCCAACGAGGACTCACTCATTGGGCCAAGAGGCTTCGTTTAACCAGGTCAGCTTCAAAAGCTAAATTAGAAAGGAGATTGGAGGCCTTATAGGAAGCTGATAGAAGTGAGGATTGTCTTGATGAGTTATTGGAGGTAAAATTTCAACTTAATTAGAAGATTGACAAAGAAGAGGTGTTCTGGGAGAAATGTGCGCGAGTTACTTGGTTGAAATTAGGAGATAAAAATATCACTTTCTTTCATAAGTTTGCTTCTCAAAGGAGGAGAATTAATGGGATTACAAGTCTGGTTAGACAGGATGGTAAGATGATTGAGGATCCTGAAGGCATGGAAGATATAGCCCGAAATTTTTTTCAAGAGCTTTTTACTACAAAGTAAGGGAGAACTGATTTAAACCATGTTCTTTTCGGAGTTGATAAGTGTATTTCATAAGAAGACAACTCTAATTTGACGGTTGTGTATACAAAAGAAGAATTTGGGATGAACTAAAAAGTATGAGGCCTACTAAAGCACCTGGAGTAGACGATTTCCCATCAATCTTCTTCAAAAAATGCTAGCACATTGTGGGTACAAAGGTAAGTGCCGATTGTCTAAGGTTTCTAAATGATAATTGGGATCTAGAAAGGATGAATGTTATGAATATTGTGCTTATTCCAAAAATAAAAAACCAGTAGATGTGGCAAAATTCAGACCGATCAGCCTTTGCAATGTTGTTTATAAAATTATTGCAAAAATTGCTAGCTAATCGTTTTCAGAAAGTTCTTAATCTTTGCATTGATAGTTCTCAAAATGGTTTTGTACCAGGAAGATTAATTTCTGATAACATATTAGTTGCATACGAATTATTACACACTTTTGAAAAGAAGAGAATAGGGAAAACAAGTTCTCTAGCTCTTAAACTTGATATGAGCAAAGCTTACGATAGAGTTGAATGAGGCTTTCTAAGAGTTATGATGGAAAAAATGGGGTTTACGATAGAATGGGTGGAGAAAATAATGCAGTATGTGTCACAGTATCCTACGCAATTAGTATTAACTGCAGAATAAGAAGTTTTTTCAAACCGACACGAGGGTTGAGGCAGGGTGATCCTCTAAGTCCGTTTCTTTTTGTTATTTGTAGTGAGGGGTTGTCGGCACTTATGCGTTTAGCAATAAAAGATGGTTTATTGAAAGGGACCAAGGCTAGTCAGAATGGGCCGCAAAATTCCCATCTGCTGTTTGTTGATGATTGTATACTTTTTTGTAAAGCCACTTTGGAATGAGCAAATGTTCTAAAGCTGATTTTGAAAGAATACGAAGCTGTTTCAGGATAATGTGTTAATTTTTATAAATCGACAATCTATTTTAGTAAGAATACTGATGCTATTATTTTCATATTTTAATTAAAAAGCATAAAAATTTTAGCAAACATATTTTATAAAAAATAAAAAACCTTATGGAAAAAATAGAACTCTTTAAAGCATAAAAATAATAAATATTTAAAAATATAAAAATTTTTAGAATTCAAAGTTATCCAAATTGGACTGCACCGACCTGTTTGAAAAGTAAAAAATTTGTTTAATCAATTTTAAATTGATTTGATCAATTGGTTCTTAAAACAATTGGTCTAATCGATTCAAATTAAGTAAATTATTAAAAATTATAAAAATTGGTTGAATTGATTTTTTAGTTCAAATCACTTTGGTTTGTATATCAATAAGTTTTTTTTATCTCTCATGGGATTGATATTTTAATCGATTTTTGATCCAATTGATCTGATTTAGATAACATTAAATTTTGATTTTTTTTTTGCTTGCCAAAGGTGGAGTTTTGAGTGGCTGAATGATTTACAATTAGAAACTCGACCATCTCTATGACAATGTGCTTGTCGTAACCCAATGTTACTTACAGGATGATTAAGCCTTTCACTACAACTGGTTGGTTGGTGAAGCTATAGACGGGCTAGCTTTTTTTAGGCTGATCTTTAAGACCCATCTAGCAAAAAACCTTATAGGATGATCAAGCCTTTCATTACAACTGGTTGGTTGGTGAAGCTGTAGACGGGCTAGCTTTTTTTAGGTTGATCTTTAAGACCCATCTAGCAAAAAACCTTAGTCTTGAGAATGTTGATTGAACTCCCTATGTTCAGAGGATCCTTTTCACCTAAAATGATGTTATAATAGTTGAGACAACGAGAAGGCCATCACCTTCAGCATCTAAGATTTTTTATCTACTTTTTTTTAATGTAGATGAAAAATCAATGATATTTGAAATACTTTACATATAAAAATAATATTGATATTTGAAATAATTATTTAATTTTATAATATTAAAAATCACTATATCTATAATATAAGTGAAGGAAATAAATATTTGACATATAAATATTATTATTTATAAAAAATTAGTTGATGTTTTTAAAAAGTAAAATATATTTAACATAGTGATAACTATCAATTTTATCAAAAATATATTTTTATTATACAATTAGAAATAATTATTTGATTTTTTAAATAAAAAAGTTATTAATTAAAAAGATGAATTAAAAATAAAAAATAAAAAATAATATATTTATTAATTAAAAATAAAAAAACTTGGAACATGAAATAAAAAATACAAATGTGCTTAAAGATAAATTAAACCTGAGACTCAATAATAAAATCACTATTATTTAATAATCTAATCAGAAGAGATAACATGTTAAAAATAATAATTAAAGCTTAAAACAAGTTAAAATAAAAATGCAAATATGAGCAGAAAAAAATCAAACCCAAAATTTAAAAATAAAATCACTAACATTTAATCATCTAATAAAAACTTTTTTCAAACGCTAACTATATTTAAGTATTTAAAAGAAAACCTCGATTTAACTTCATTTAAAAAAAAAAACACTCCATTTTATATAAAAAAAGATTAAAAATTTGCCAGTAGAAGTGAAAGTGTAGCAGTGAAAATAAAGAACAGAAATAGCAGACGGAAAATCAATCTAATTGCTGATGAAAAGACAAGTCTCCATGATTGTTGATGCAGAACTCTGGTTACCAGGAATTTAAATTTATTATTTATATAATATAAATTAATAAAAATAGAATTTAAAAATCTATATAATATTAATTAGATTTAAATCTGTCAGCATTATTTTGAAATTTAAAAATATTCACTATATTTTAATTTTAATTTTATGACATTAAATTTTTATTTATTTATAAAATTTGATCTATTTTTTAAGTTTTTCGTTAAAATTAATTATGATAATAGTAAAATAACTTTTTATGTTAATTTGGTACTTACCTTTTAAAATTACATAAAAATTTTAAATAGTTTTAAAAATTATTTTTTTCATAGTTTTAAATAAAAATTATGTAAAAATAAACTCTTTAAAATTCAAGAACTAAAATATAAAAGTGATTTTTAAAAATATGATAAATTTCAAATTTTAATGTTATCTAAATTCAAATAGGGAAGTGATTGAAGTCTCGATTTGGTGAGAGGTAAAAAATCGATTGACTTGCGAACTAATACAAACTAATTGAGTCGAACTAAAATATCAGTTGAATTGATTTCGAATTGATTTCGAATTGGTTTGATCGATTGGTTTCCAGAACGACTTGTCCAAAGTAAATAGATTATTAAAAATTAAAAATAAAATATTAAAAAATTTGATTCAATTGCTAGTTCATCTGGTTTTTTAAGCTGATTCTAGTTACTAGTTAAATGACTAAAACTAAGAAATTCGTCCAACTGATCATGCAACCAAAACATTGAAGCTTCGACATAACCCTTGAAGAAAATAACACTTACCGACGAACAACCCTGATTACTCAACTTGTGTAGAAGAAAGAGCGTAGAACACCTCCTGATCTTTCCCTACAATGAACCAACGCAAAACAACACCAATAGATTAAAACCCCAACAACGAAATTCAACAAAGCAAAGCCCCAATTTCGCACAACCAAAAGTAATAGGTTAAATTAGCACAGACTTACCTTACGAACTAAAATTATTCAACAAAGCGATACGGAGTAACCAGTTACACAACAACAAGACTAAACAAAAGATCAAGAAAGAACAATTAGCAAAAAGGAAAAACAAAATAGGGCAGAAAAGGTCGATAAAACAAAAGAAAATAGAGAAAAGAAAAGATTGATGAATGTAAGAGGAAAACTCAATAAATTTTAAAAAATATAAATTAAATTATATAAAGTGCAAAACATATCTTCATTTCGTACGTGAAGACTCGAACACAAGGCCCAAAAGAATATAGATGATTAACCACTGAACTACTGGGCTCATCATTGACACAAATTGCTGCACAAATAAACTTAATCGGAGAGTTCAAAGCTTAAAGTTCAAATAAAGGAATTAACAAGGATTTCAAAAGAATATAAGTGACTTGAACCCCAAATCCCAAACGAGCAAACATAACACCTAACCACTAAAGCGAACATTAAATTATTGACATATTTTAACAAGTAAGGATTCTAATTTTTGAGGCGTTACAACTCTCTCCCCCTTAAAAGAAATTTCGACCTCAAAATTTACCTGACTCAAACAGATGTGGATATTGCTGACGAGTCGGATCCTCAATTTCCCAAGTGGCTTCCTCAGTACCATGATTCCACCACAAGACCTTAACCAGAGGTACAATATTGCTTCGCAAGACTTTAACATCTTGCTCTAGAATCTGAACAGGTTCCTCTTCGAAGGTCAAATCAGGTCTCACCTCTATCTCCTCAATAGTAACAATTTGAGAAGGGTCAGACCGGTACCGTCTTAACATTGAGACGTGGAACACATCATGAATCCTATCCAGATCAGGAGGTAAGTCTAGCTAATAAGTGACAAGTCCAACAGTTTCAGAATATGATAAGGTCCGATGAACTTTGGGCTCAACTTGCCCTTTCGTCCGAATTGAAAAAAACTTTTTCCATGAATACTTGATCACCTACAAAATACTCGATATCCTTCCTTTTTAAATTAGCATACGATTTCTGTCGATCTAAAGTCGTCTTAAGACGATCCCTGATTAACTTAACTATATTCTTAGTCTTAGAAACCAACTCAGGGCCCAATACCCGACGCTCACCTAGCTCAGTCCAATATAGAGGAGTCCGACACTTATGACCATACAGAACCTCGTAAGGTGCCACATGAATACTAGATTGAAAGCTGTTATTATGTGCAAACTCAACCAACGACAGGTACTCTTCCCAACTGCCCTGAAAATTAATTACATATCTCCGTAACATATCCTTTAAAATTTGGATAACCCGCTCAGACTGTTTAGTAGTCTAAGGATGATACATAGTACTGAAATCCAATCGAGTGTCTAATGCCTCGTGAAGCTTCGTCCAAAACCAATAAGTAAAGTGTGGATCCTTGTTCGAGATAATTGAAACTAGAACCCCGTGCAACCTTACAATTTCAGAGACATACAACTTAGCTAACTTTTGTAGTAAGTAATCTGTCCTGACAGGTAGGAAATGAGCAGATTTGGTTAGTCGATCGACGATAACCCAGACTAAATCCTTCTTAGTGGGTGTCAAAGGTAACCCACTAATGAAGTCCATCATTACGCGCTCCCATTTCCACAAGGGAATCTTAACTGGATGTAACAGACTAAAAGGCAACTGATGCTCAGCCTTAACTTTCTAGCATATCAGACAATGAGACACAAAGGTAGTCACTTCCCATTTTAAACCCGGCTATTAATAGAGTTCTCAAAAATCCTAGTACATTTTATTTTCATTAGGATGCATAGCATAAGGTTTACTATGTGCCTCCTGCAAAATCGATTGCCTCAACTCAACATCGTTAGACAAAAAAACAGACCCCTAAAGCATAGAACTCCGTCGCTATTCAAACCAAAATAAGAAATTTCACTCGACTCAATTTGAAAAAGACGCTGAACTAGAGATTCATCATTCATCTGTTTAGCTCTAATCTAATCAAACCAAGTTGGTTTAACCTACAACTCAACTAAAAGACTTTTTTCATCAAATAAACTCAAACGAGTGGACATCGCCCTCAAATTAGTCATTATTTTTCGACTAAGAGTATCGATTACCATATTAGCCTTACCAAGATGATACTATATGGTACAGTCATAATACTTGAGCAACTCAACCTATCTATGCTACCTAAGGTTTAACTCCTTCTGAGTTAACAAGTATTTGATGCTTTTGTGATCGGTGTAGATAATACACCTCTCACCATACAAATAATGCCTCCAGATTTTCAAAACAAAGACTACAACGACTAGCTTGAGATAGTGAGTAGGGTAGTTACCTTTGTGTGACTTAAGCTGTCGGAATGCATAAGTCACAACCTTACCATCTTACATCATAACACATCCCAACCTAACATGCGACGCATCGTTATAAGCTATAAACTCCTTACTATATTCAGGCTGTACCAAGATAGGAGCTTATGTCAAAATAGATTTGAGCTTTTAGAAGTTCGACTTCTACTCATTAGACCACATAAATGGAACATTCATATGCAATAATTTAGTGAGGGAAATGCAATCAGAGAGAACCCCTCGACAAACCTTCGGTAGTAACCCGCTAGACATAGGAAACATCGAAGCTCGAACATATTCTTTGGCTGTTTCCACTCGATCACAACCTTAATTTTCTTGGGATCAACTCAAATCCCCTCGGTAGTTATAACATGCCCTAGAAAAGTAACATTTGACAACCAGAACTCGCATTTACTAAACTTAGCATACATCTGTTTCTCACGAAGTGTCTGCAGAACGACACAGAGATGCTTATCGTGCTCGATCTCAGTCTTTGAATAAATTAGAATGTTATCAATAAAGAATACAAAAAACTGATCCAAATACGATTGAAACACCCGATTTATCAAATCTATGAACGCTTTCGAAGCGTTCATCAAACCAAAAGGCATTACTTAGAACTCGTAATGCCCATAACGAGTCCTGAAGATAATCTTATACACATCGATCTCCTTCACTTTGAGTTGATGGTAATCGAAACAGAGATCAATCTTGGAAAACACAGACGCTCCCATAAAATTGAACAAACAAGTCGTTGATTCTTGGAAGCGAATACTTATTCTTGATGGTCAACTTGTTTAGCTGACAGTAATTTATACACATTCTCATTGTATTGTCCTTCTTTTTGACAAACAGAACCAGTGCTCCCCAAAGTGACACACTCTGTATAATGAACCCTCGATCGAGAAGTTCTTGGAGTGAAGCTTTTAACTCCGCAAGCTCCTTCGATGCTATGCAATAGGGTGCAATGAATACTAAAGCAGTACCTAATAATAGATCAATATCGAACTTAACCTTCCTATCCGAAGGTACTCTTGATAACTTCTCGAGAAAAAACATCTAGGAAGTCTTTCACCGTATGAATATCTTTAACAGAAAGTTTTGCAAGAATCGAATCAAACAGAAAAGAAAGGTATGCCTCATAACCTTTTTGAATCAACTTTTTGGCTACCAAGGCAGAGATTACATTAGATAGGTAATCTCGATGCTCACCGATCATAATAATCTCACAATTCTCGTCGGTTCTCAGAGTAACTCTCTTAGAGGCACAGTCTAGACTTACCCAATGTTCCACGAGTCAATCTATTCCCAAAATTAGATTAAACTCATCAAAAGGTAACTCCATTAAGTTGGCCTAAAATACCACACACTGGATCTCTAATGAAACCTGTCCATCAATTTTGTCAACCCGAACTGACTGACCCAAAGAACTAATCACAAATACCCTCTAGCAGTACACTCAGCAGAAATATCCAAGTTCACAAATATAATACTAAATACATATGACCGTGTAGACCCTATATCAATTAGAAAAAAATATGAAATAGCATGAATGACGAACGTATCCGGTATAACGTTGGCGTTGTCCTTATCCTTATGGCATCTTGTCGCGTACACAAGAGCATACTACCTCACCTCAGTCTAAACCGCACCTCTACCCAATGCTCTTTATCCTCTGCCAGATCTATTACCACCCCTAGCCATACCATGGCCCCTTGATGGTTGCTGAACGGCTCTTGGAGGCTGAACGAAATTTGGAGTCGGAGTTTGTGCCAGAGTTAGCACTTGATCCAATCGATGAGGATAATCTCAACCTCGATGCTTTATCGACCCGACACAGAGACAAACCCATGACTTTCTCTCATACTTGTTCAGATGGCGCCTCCCACAATCACTACAACACGAAATCTCATTCGATGCAACTAATGTCTTGATCTTCGGAGGCTCGTCAAACCTAGCTCATTTATTAGGGCGTTGAATAGAATTAGAAGGACCCGAATCTCTCTTTAACTTAACTTGACCTCTTTCTTGGTGCCTTCTTTCGTACTTAGTATGCTTAACCTCTTTTACTATTTTCGCCTTGTTAACTAAGGTTGCAAACACTTACTCCCTCTAAAGGGTTATAAAAACTCGTAAATCTTATCGTAGACCCTTATCAAATCGCACACACTTATCATAATCAAAAGCTACCAAAGCCTGAGCATTATTGCTTAGTCTTAAAAATTCGACCTTATACTCGACCACTGATCTCTCACCTAGAACTAGACTTATAAACTTGCACCTGCGAGCCTCCACATAGCTCGCTATCACATACTTACTTTGAATGGCTTTCTTGAAGAAGTTCCAAGTAATCTACTCGAGCTGAGCGCCCTGCTCAACTGTCAACCACCACTAATATGCTTTGTCTCGGAGTAGCGATATAGCACTCCACATTTTTTGAGTGGAAGTACAGTTAATGTCATCCATAATATGCTCGGTGAACTCTAAGCAATACTCGGCCACAATATGGACGACTCTAGTGATGCTTCTAAACAATTTAGCACCATTAAACAAGAGTCGTTTAATAGTCGACCCTCGACCTCCGGATCCAAAATGGGTTTTAGCGGCCTTCTCTAAAACTCGTAACATAGCTTGGGTTAGTGCGTCATCCCTAATTGTCGAAGTTTAAGATCCAGTCTCAGTAGTAGGAGTACCAACGGTCTTTCTAGTCTCTAGATTAGGCATACAACCCATAGAGGATGAGTCTGCTCAAGCTCCTCCTCGACGCCCACGGCGTCCACGAGAACCACGTCTATAGCTACCACATGAGCTCATATTATCTCAGTATCTAAAATGTTAGAAGTAAACAGATCACTTCAAAGTTTTTCGTCAATTTTCTTATGATAGTTCATAGCAGGTTGCCTAGTTAAGCAACAAAATCAACTAATACACTATATCTAGTTAAACGGTATACTAAGCAAGGGTACTTACAAGTTCGATGTCAGAGACTCGATCTTTTCTAAAACTAATTTTTAGAAATTTCAAACATTTTCATTTAGAACATTTTTTAACTCAAAATATGAGCCCAATATTACAACATGAGTGTTGTAAACCTGACTCTGATACCATTAAATGTAACACCTCATACCCGACGTAGACGATAAGACCAAGTTTAAAGAGTTACATCAAACATTTCCAGAAAACGTATTTAAATAAACGTAGTTTTAAAGCAATTCAAACCAACTAACGATAGTAAAATTCATAAAACCCAGTTGGCAATTCAAAAATCTTAAAGAAACACAATGCGATGGAAATACAAATAAAATATTATCAATATTAAGACAATTACGCAGATTGACCGAGCTCCCGTCACGTCGATTTGATCATGCTTACTGATTACAATCCAGTCAATAACAAAGTGAGTGATAAACACAACAACATAACAATTATTAAATCAAACATGTTTAATAGTAATCCAAAAATTTCACCAAATTTATAAATTTCGTCTGAGTTAATAGATCGGAACATAACAAATAGATAACATATTATTTCATTCTCAGAAATAAATAGATAAGATACAAAAGCAATTTTCCCACCCCTATCTGTTACACACCATCTTCGTCCAACCAAACACACCATATAGGATATAAAATACCCATCCAACCCTACACACCACGTAGTGTCAGTATGACACATTTTAGTAATTGTAGTCTAGCTGCTATATCAGATTACAAATATTAGTGGCTTAGCCACTAATTTAGAACAGAAAACTTCCTCCTTACATAATTCCCCACCTAATGTAGATGCAGATTTCTGATGACAGATAATAAGATTTCACATACAATTATTATTTACATTTTATGCTAAATAGAATATATATCAATAACAATAACATTTATCACATACAGATGTTCAGTACTCAATTCAGATCACATTATAACAGTTTATACAGTTTAATTCAAATCATATGAACCTTACAGAAGGCATATGTTTGCCTCGCACGACACTTATAACCTTAAGGGAAATTTCAGTATTTAGGCCCACACGTCCATGTGGTTTTACAAGTCCTAAAAAGTCGGCCCGTGTGGCTCCACACGACCTGGCACACGCCCGTGGGGTCGCCCTTGTGGCCCTATGCCCAAAATAGTGAGTTACACGGCCTGACACACACCTGTGTCCTTGGCCCGTGTGAACCTTGCACCTAAATTTCCCACACACGGTCTATCACACGCTCGTGTGCCTTAGTTCCACAAATAGTGAGTTACACGGTTTGCCACACGGCTTGACACATGATCATGTGGCGTCCATAACCCTATTTTTCGATGATTAAAGTTAATGAAAAAATAGGGTTTTCGGTACCTATCTGAAGAAGATTCAAAGTAGAAGCAACCAAAAGTAGTCCTCGAACCTAAACAACAATCAATTATGCAGTTAAACGATTAAAACTAAGAAATACTTCTAACTAATCATGCAATCAAAATGCCGAAGGTTCGACATAATCCCGACGGAAACAACACTTACCGATGAACAACCCCGATTACTCAACTTGTGTAGAAGAAGGGGTGTAAAGCTCCTCCCAATCTTTCCTTACAACGAACCAACGCAAAACAACATCAACAGGTTAAAACCCTAACAACGTAGTTCAACCAAACGAAGCCCCAATTTCGCACAACCAAAAGCAAGAGGATAAATCAGCGAAGACTTACCTTACGAACAAAATTATTCAAATAGAGCGATACGGAATAACCAGTTACACAACAACGAGACAAAACGGAAGATCACGAAAGAACAATTAGGAAAAAGGAAAAACAAAAGAGGGAAAAAATAGGTCGATAGAACTAAAGAAAATAGAGAAAAGAAAAGATTGAAAAACATAAAAGGGAAACTCAATAACTTTAAAAATAAAAATTAAAAAATATAAAGTGGAAAACATATCCTCATTGCATACGCAAAGACTCAAACATAAGATTCAAGAGAATACAAATAGTTAACCATTGAACTATTAGACTCATCAATAGAGAAGTTAAAGCTTAAAAGTTCAAATAAAAGAATTAACAAGAATTTCAAAAGAATATAAGTGGTTCAAACCTCAGATCCCAAACAAGCAAACAAAACACAACCATTGAAGCGAACATTAAATTATTAACATATTTTAACGAGCAAAGATTCAAATTTTTGGATGTGACAAAAATATTTTTTTTTCATGTTGTAAACAAAAAAGATAAATTTTTAAAAATTATAATTTTTAA
This sequence comes from Gossypioides kirkii, assembly GCA_005610355.1. Taxonomy (NCBI): domain Eukaryota; kingdom Viridiplantae; phylum Streptophyta; class Magnoliopsida; order Malvales; family Malvaceae; genus Gossypioides; species Gossypioides kirkii. Next base: position 14,773,419 of record CP032252.1, read on the forward strand.
AATAATAAAAACATTTTAAAAATATAAAAAATAAAAAAAAATCAATGTTTCTAAATAAAACAGGTCAAAGCATAAATTTGATGAGAGAAAAACAATTGATTAATAAATATTCAATCAAACTTGAATCTAAGTATCAAACTCCAGCTTAATATTCCAGCGCAGCTCCACTGGATTACCCCAAAGTTATATGGTACGTAAATGAATAAACACAGTAGAAAAATTTCTGTTTTAGGGTTCCAGAACCAAAAAAATAAAAGAAACATTTACATTTAAAGCATTTCGACCGTCTTACTTGATAGTGTCTAACGCTGATAGAGTTCAAACCCATTTCAAGTGGAAAGAAAATGATCAGAAAATGAGGGGCTGAAAGAAAGGAACAATGGAACCATCAAGCAGCAGACATGAACCAACAGCAAACAGTTGCAGATTATTTCAACTCCCACACCCTCTAATCTTAGACATTCTCTCAAGGCTTCCCATCCATGACCTTCTCCATTGCACGTGCGTTTGCAAGAGATTCATCTCTTTCATTTCTGATCCTGAATTTGCAGGACTCCACCTTTCAATATCACCCCTCTGCATTTTAATCAACACTAAGCCACTCGATAAATCTCGAAAGAGGCTCCACTCATCCCACGTTTATGCTGATGGTGCAAGTTTCCAGGTCTCCAAACTCAACTTTACAGCCAAATCTAATGTACCCACTTGGGATATTTCTTGTATCCGTGCATGTAATGGTTTGCTTTGTTTAGTTGGACCCAATAAAGATGACCCTTTCTATGTGTGTAACCCAATTTTGGGTGAATTTATCACTATTCAACCACCTTATAAGGATAGGCATAGGAGTGATTTTTGGGGGCTTGGTTATTCAACTGTCACTAATCAATACAAACTTTTGCAAAGCTATTATCCTACACTTGGATCGAATTACCCAATAGCTGAAATATACACCATTGGGAGTGGTACATGGAGAAGCATCGGAAATGCACCTACTGGCGTTGTTTCTTCACCTTTCAATGCTTTCTTGAATGGAGCCCTTCATTGGTATAACATTTGTTTTGGTGGTGGTGGTGAATTCATAAAGTCTTTTGACTTTGATACTGAGCAGTTTGGGATAGTTCCACCCCCTGATCATTTTCAGGAATTGGACAAGGTATTTCTACAAAAACCAACAACTGGAGTGCTAGGAGGTTGTCTGTATATATGTGGCTTTCCAGATTCCAAGGGGGGATTGGACATTTGGGTTATGAAAGAATATGGTGTGAAGGAGTCTTGGACCAAACAATTTGTCATTAAAGATGTGTATCCAAATGGATACGGCTGGGATTTCTATCAACCAATGCTTGTTTTGAGCAATGGAGAAATATTCATGTTGTTAAATCATCAGGAAATAACTTGTTACAACCAGAAGAGGAGACATATGCTACGAGCTAAATTCTTCTGGATTCGCTCACAATTTCATGCAATTGCTTATACCCCATGCTTTGTTTCTCTCTACAATGTTGCAAAAGGGGAGCAAATTTCCAGGTATTATATCATAATCCTGAAACTGGCATATGTAAAAGTTTAGACTTCAAGTCACAAATCCTTTTCTCATTTTTCTCCAGTATGGAATATTGATGCATTTGCTTTTGTATAAAATGTGCACAAACTAGAAATGAATCTTTTCTCTGAGGTTTAATTTAGTCCCTTGGTGCTATAGTAGATTTCATGGTACAGAGTTGTATTGATTCATGAATATATAAATGCGTAGGAATCTTGATGTAGGTGTAGCATGAAGTTAGCACCACATACATCAAATCGTAGCAACGCACCTTATTAATAGGATTAGAGTGTGAGTTCAAAATTTTCTTTCATCACCTACAGCTTGAAGATAATGCTTTTGATGCCATTTTAATGAACTTTTGTTTTCCGTTTCCATTTACAAATTACACAGTTCTGTTTCATTGTATCATGGTTGTTAACTAATAAGCTGAAAAAGTTTATATAGGGTGCAGGGGACCAGAGTCTATGACAAGATCTGTAAATGAACATGTGAGTTTTTATTCTTTTGTCGAGTTTATACACGTCTCGCATTCAATATGCATCGGTCTGTGATTTAATGATACACGAAAAGTAAAGTTTTCATGCAGATTTACATGCAAGAAACTCGGAGATATGATACCTGAAACGTAAAAAGGAGTTTATGTAGTGGAATATGGTAATAGGTAAGCAAGGCCATGGAACCAACTAAATCCTGAGGGAATTATATTATGAGTTCCAGGACCCAACTATTTTGCCTAAATTGTAATGTATATAGTGATTAAGATATTACTGCTTTTGATGCTTGTAAATTTTGAGACATCTACCATTAAATTAGTAGATTTGTTAGGCTTAGGCGTCTATGTATACTGGAACTCGCATTTTGGTGCATGGCTTGGCCATTTGAAGTAATATTTGAGTCCTGTCATCCCTACAAACGAACCTCTCAGAGCCTTGAATCATTTATGGCTTAGACACCACATAAAGCAGCATACATCACATTCAATTGCTTGCTAAATTCGTGATTAAAGAAATATTTAATTTGGTTTAATTATGCTAAAGTTTCTTGCACTATTTTAAAATTTAAAACTTAATCTCTATATTTTAATTTTGGGGTAAACTATCAAAATACTCACTTTTGTTTGCTTTAGATTATATTTTTGTCATTTATGTTTGAAATGTTACGTTTTAGTTACTTACGTTATCGTTTTATTACGAAATAGTCACTTTCTCGTCAAGATCTGTTATCTCCCAAACTGCAGTCTGACGTGATAGTATAAATGAGTTTAAAATACCAATATGGATGTCCAGTTGGGATGAGAAGAATTATTTTTTTAATGAAAATAGAATACAAAATTTGTCCTAAAATTCAAATCATTCACGCTGGACATTGACATTTAAAATACATTTTCATTTTCATGTCGGGCTGTAATTTGGAAGGTAACATATTTTAACGGTAAAATAATCATTTCATAACAAAATGATAACATAAGTGGTTAAAACGTAATATTTCAAAAATAAGTGACTAAAGTGTAATATGAGACAAACGAAAGTGATTATTTTAACAATTTACCTTTAGTTTTGAGACATTTAGTCTTTTTACTTTTTTTATTTAGAAATCTAGGTCATTGGGTTTAATTTTCCTGTTAAAGTTAATGATGTGAAGATGGCAAATGTAAAATAATATTTTGTCTTCAACGTACATAAAAATTTTAAAATTGATTTTTTTTCATTTTTAATTAAAAGTATAAAAATTTTAAAAATATATTTTTAAAAAAATAAAAAAATTATGAAAAAATAGAACTCTTTAAAAATAAAAAAGATTTTAAAATTCAAAGTTATATAAATTGGTTTACATTGACCAATTGAGTCGGTTTGGTCGAGAATTGAATAGGGTGTTGGTTTGGTGAGAAGTAAAAAATTGGTTGAGTTAAGCTAAAAAAAGATTGAATCTATAGTTGAACTAATTTCGAATTGGATTATTCAATTGATTCTCAAAACAATTGGTCTAATCAATTTAATGTAAATAAATTATTAAAAATAAAAAATAAAAAATAAAAAATAGGAAACTATAAAAACCAGTTGAACTGTTTTTTAGCTCGAATCAACTAGATTGTATTGGTTTATGGATCAATCAATTTTTTACTTCTCATCGAATCGATATATTAATTGGTTTCTAGTCTAACTGGTTCGATTTAGATAATATTGAATTTTGATTAATTTATTTTTTTTGCTTGCCAAAGATGGCTTTGTAAGTGGTCGAATGATCCACAATTAGAAACTAGACCTGTTTGTGACTATGTGCTTTTTATCTCCCAATGTTACCAACAAGATGATTAAGCTTTTCATTGCAATAGTCTGGTTGAAGTTATAAACCGAGCTAACTTTCTTTAGGGTTGATCTTTAAGGCCCATTTAGCAAAAAGCCTTAGTCGTGAGAATGTCGATTGATCTCCTTGTGTCCATGAGTATTCGCTTCACCTGGAACGAGGCTATGATGGCTGAGACTATGAGACGGTCATCAGCTTTAGCATCTAAGACTTCCTTTTCATCTGCTTCTTCAATGGAGCAACAAAAGACATGATGCTCCGAAGGTGTGCTTTCCCTTTAAAGTTTAAGGTAGGGGTGTATTTGGTTTGTTTTGGTTTTTGGACAAAAATTGAATCGAATCATTTCATTTAGTTTTTAATTTTTGAAACCGAAACTCTATTGAATAAAAATCGAAATATCTTAAATCGATAATTGTGGTTTGGTTTGATTCGACAATTTTTAGCAAATTTGGGTTTTGTAATTAAAAAAACAATATCACTTTATTTTGGGTCCAAAATATAATATTCCAATTTTTTTTATTTTTTCACAACAATCATAGTACGTGCCCTAGATTCATTTATACATTTATAAAAATAAATTAAATAATTAAATTAATATCATAATCATCAATAAAAACATTTAAAAAATCATCTCCGTTCATATCGTCTCACCCCCTGCAATGCAATATGTCATGCGTATAACAAATTAGTGCAGAAACAATAGACATGCTTTAACATGTATTCAATTCAACAATAGTAGTAGACATGCTTAACATGTACTTAGTAGGCGGTAACAATATTAACAGTAACAATTTATCAGTATCATAGTGACAGTAGACATGAGACATTCACATCTCATACAATATAACAATAGCAAATTAGTCATTAAATCTCAGATTCCAAAATAAACACAATATCAGGGACACAATTGAGTGAATAAAAACTTTAAAAACAATTCAAGGGATATACAAGGACTAAACTGAACATATCATAAAATTTTGAGAAAAACTATAAAGAAAGGGTCACACGATTGTGTGGTCAGGCCGTGTGAGAGTCCTAAGGTCATGTGGAAAGGGTACACGGTCGTGTGGCCAGGCCGTGTAACAGGCTGACACAGTGTGAAAATCGATAATTTACCCTACAATGGAGACACGATTATGTGGTAGGCCATGTAACAAGCTGAGGAAGTGTAGTTCACGAAGTCCCTAAAATATACAAGTGCACATGGCCGTGTGGTGGTCCTGCGGTCCACATGCCTGTGTGGCCCTAATCCTATACATGATCACCATCGATTCACTTGGAAAAGATACACACCTTTCGCCATAGGTCTATTCGACGTTCCTCATGCTCAATTTTGTTTCGATTCACCTAAATCCGATCCTTCAAAGGCAAATATGCATGAATTAACAATTGGTGACAAGATTTTGATAAGATTATCAAAGATTTGGTAAGAACCGTAAAAGATTTGTTTAATCAAACGAAAGATTAGCGTCAAATGATAATATTACAAAAATATGGGATCTAATCATCAAAACAAGGTGTACTTACCGTTTCTTGGCAAGGATAGGGATGCTATGATGGCAATTACAAATCGGTAGAAAAATGATTGAATGGGGATGATTTGATTAGGGAAAGAAAAATAATCAATAATAATAGGATGAGAATATGATGTTAAGAAAAGGAAAATAAAAAAAGAGAGAAAATATAGAAAGAGGAATGCAAAATTCTATTAGGAATTTTAGAGGGAAAAGTAATCTAATTAGGAAAAGAAAAAGTGACTAAATATCTAGGGTTAGTAAACCTTAGGGGAGACAATGGTAAATTTACCAAAGCCTTGTAACATCCCAAAAATTAGAGGTTAGAATTAAAAAAATTCAAATATTATCTTTTCCTTTTAAATAAAAAATAATTTAAATAGAATTAAAATTTCATATTTTTTTATCTTTTTATTCTAATTTTAAATCATATCTCATCTTTCTTTAAAAAATCAAATAGAAATAAAAATTGATATCTTTTTATCTTATCATAACTAGAATTCAAATTACTCTTTTTTAAATCCTAATAGAATTTATCTTTCCTTATTTCTATTTATTCCCCCTTTCTTCTTAATCTTTTCCTTTGAAAATATTCCCCTCCATTCTTGATAATTTTTTTTGTTCTCGAATCAAAATCAATTCTCGATTTCAACTCGTTTTTCACCAGTTGATTTTCTATCAATTACATCCCATATTTTCGTCAAAATTTCGGTAAGAATTCTCGTTTCGATTTATTAGAACTCGTCAATTTTGGAATTTCGTTGTTTTCATTAAATCTTTTAATCCGTTATCAATCTTTAACATTTTCGCCAAAACCCCACACAAATCTTGTAAACCTGTCATTGATTCTTGCGTTTTTTCGATTGAAAGATCCTTGTAGGTGTTTGGATTGAGCTTTAACGTGGGGTAGTCGCTTGAGATCTTGGGAAAGTAAGGTGGGTGACTTTTATGAAGGCATAATGACAAAATTAGCCCCTAATGTTTGGGTGTTTGGTTACTTTGACTCTTAAGGTTTTTTTGGGTTCACTTTCATACATAATCTTTATTTTGGGGCCAACTTGGTCATTTTTTAACGGTCTGTTGACGTTACCGTTAAGGGACTAACGGTGTTGACATGACAATTTTTTTCCACCTGGGTACTTCCACGAATGCAACTACTGACGTGGCATATAAGACAAAAAACACCACGTTAGCAAAAAAAATTTTAAACTTAGAAACATAATTAAAATTAAAAAAAAACTTTAAAGACCCTAAATCACACAACCATGGGCAAAAGTAAAAACAATTAACAGTGAAATTGAAGAACTCTAACTCACCCTTTAAAGAACCCTAAATCCCAAATTCTCTTTTTCTCCATTCAAATTCTTTAGAAATTGAAGTTTGAAATTTAGTAAGTTTCCATCTTCTTCGAAAATATTGTTTGAAAAAAGAGATTGGAAGCCATCAGTGGAGAAGTTTTCTTATTCGAAGTTGATTTCATCATCTACAAATGAGTTTATGAGTTTTGATTTGGAATTTTTGTTTAGGGTTTTTGATTTTGGAGATTTTGGGTTAGTGCTCTTCAAACTTGGGTCAGTGCTACTCTGACGGATGAAGATGCTTGCATGGATGGATTCTCAATCAGGGCTATGAAGGTGATAGGTTCCATTCAGCTTGAGTGGTGGGTTTAGTTGCTTCGATGGAGAATGAAGGTGGAAACTACGCTAGATGCCGATGGAGGTCCAAAAAGAGGAAATTCGTTATCTTTGATGGAGCTAAGTTATGGGGTTTGGAGCATTCCAAATGGGGCATGGATAGTAGGTTAGTTTTGGGTAATGTTTGAATAGAGACTGGTACGAGATAGCTGTTGATGATGAGGAATTGATGGTGTGCTGGTGATGAAGAAGAAGATTCGTTTTTTTTCATAAGATTTATTATTTTTTTTGTCATCGTTAGGGAATGAAATACATTTAAGAGTTTTGATGAAATGAAATTAAACAAAGAATTTGAAGAAAAATTATGGGGTTTTGATTTTATGAAAGGAAATTAATTTTATTTGAATAAGGATAAGATTAAAAGGGACTAATTGCTCATATATCCTTGTGCTATGTGGTCAAAAGTCTATATAAGGACACATGTCAGCATATAAGTGGTCAAAGTGCCATACCATTAAAAATTTTAACTGTTTTTCTAATTTTAATTATGTTTTTAAGTTTAATTTTTTTTGCTGACATGATATATTTTTGTCTTATATGTCAGCAGTTGTATACGTGGAAGGGCCTAGGTGGAAAAAAAATTTGCCATGTCAGTGCCGTTAATCCCTTAACGGCCATATCAGCAAGACCGTTAAAAAATGACTAATTTGACCAAAAAAACAAAGATTATGTATGAAAGTGAGCCCCCAAAACCTTAAAGGCTAAAGTAACTAAACACCCAAATGTTAGGGGCTAATTTTGTCATTTTGCCTTTTATGAAAAATCGAGCCAAAATTTGAAACTGACCAAGTACACACGATTTATCACACGGGCGTGTGTGTAACATCTCGTTTTCAGTAACGTCAGGAACATTGGCTCGAAGCCACGCATTTCGACGAGTGATGACAGTGAATAAGATTTAATTAGCATTTACTAGCCTTGTGTATAGTCGTATTAATCTTTAAATAAGAAATTTTACACTTGAAAAGATTTATTAAACAAAGAGGACTACGTGGTAAAAGATTTAAAAGTGGGGTTCTAATTTTAGAAACACCTAGTAAATAAGGAGTAAGGATTAAAGGGACTTAAGTGGTAATTATACCACTTCCAAGAAGCTTGGACAGCAAGCCCTTTCACATTGGATAATTCGGGTGGAGAATTTCTATTAAAATAATCAAGCTAGTGGCATTAGGTGAAATAAAAGAAGAAATAGGTAATGATTATAAATCTTTTAGACCATTGAGTAAAAGGGCAGATGTGGTGGAAATTTATAAAGGGAATTTATAATTCAATTTGTGTGAAGGAAAAGAAAAGAAGGTACACATCATCCTATTCATCTTCTTCAAAAGGGAAAGTCGCCATTGTTGGAAAAGGAAGAAATTTGATTACGCTTACGTTTGAATTAGAAGAAATTTTAGTTTTAATGATTTTCATGTCTTTAGAGTTGATTTAGCATGGGCTTGATAACTCAAAGCTAAATTGTGAAATTATTAAGAATTTTGAGATTTTTCATAGAAGAGGTAAGCTTGTTTGGGTGCTTTAAGATTTAACCTTTTGAGTTGAAAGTCATATATGAGGATGTGTTAAAGTTACTTAGCTAATTTTGGACCCAGGACTCATTTATGTGGTTGATAAAAATACAAAGGGGTTAAGCAAGAAAAGATAGAACATATGGGCTAAATAGGGATATAAACAACGTGAAAGGCATGGATTTATGTTTGAATAGTGCATTAAATATAGAAACTTTAGCTAATGACTTAATGGCATGAATGTTAAAGTATTGAGGACAAATTTGTAAAATTGCCTTAATGAAGAATTTGTCTTTATTCAAATTATTAAATTACATGTTGAATGATGGAATGAATAAATTATTTTTTAGATCAAGACACGCAATAACCGGGTTTGAGTTAGGGAAAGGACAAGGTTGCGGAGTAGTCAACGACTTCTTTTGTACTTTTGGATTAGCCGAGGTAAGTTCGTAACTTTCTTTGAATTTAAATTGTTTATTTTCATACATATTTAACTTGAGTTGTTGAACTTGGTTGTCTTGTTTATATATATTTGAGGAGACTTAAATCTTACGATAGAATAATATGAAATGACATGGATTTATGCCCGTTGGACTTTTGAGGAATACTAGGATTTACATGACCCGATTTCGAGATTTACATGATACATGGACGCTGGTCTTAGATCTCTTACCGATGGCTGAGATCTGGCATATGTTGCAGATTCTCCACAGCTCGTGTGAGTAGCATCATTTAGCTTAACATCTTGAACCACAACTCGTGTAAGCAAGCCCACTTTACAGCTTGTGTGAGCATTACATGATATATGGGTGCTGGTCTTAGATGTCCTACCGATGGCTGAATCTGGCATAAGTTGCGGATTCACCACAGCTCGTGTGAGCAACATCGTGTAGCTTAATATCTCGACCCACAACTTGTGTGAGCAGACCCATTTCACAGCTCATGTGAGCACCACATGATACAAAGATGTTACATGCACACTTAGTGTGAAAATGATACCGTTATGACCTATGTAGTTCCAAGGATCCAACGGGTATGCAAGAGTGTAATGTAAGCTTGGAAGTTGATAACACAAATGTAACCCAAAATATGACACTAGGGTTTGCGTGTACGCTATACTTGAGAAGAGAAACGAGTATATGGGGTATGAGAATGATAAGATAATGGTTTCTAGTGATTTAGACATCTTAGTAAGTAAACTTCTTGATATGAGCTTATTAAGCATTATATGCTTACGAAGTTGATTTTTGTGTTCTTGTAGATCTTTGGAAGACTTGATCGTTGGGATCGTAAGAGCATCATCACACTATCCGACCTCCATTTTGGTAGTTCTCGGTTACTCATCTTAGGTTGTAGATGGCATGTTTAGGAATACAAATGTGTTAATTTGATTTGGATGATGATATATATCCAAATGATATTTTGGGATGTTTTGATATGATATTTTGTAAATGTTGTAGTGTTTTGTAGTTGGAAAAAAATTATGAAACTCATGATATTTTGAAGCTTGTGTACTTCTACCAGTAGAACTCTGGTGACTATCGGTAGAAGTACGGGGCAAGTTATATTTTAGTTACTAACTTTCTAAGTATCGGTAGAATGTTTCTTGAGTGTCAATAGTTGTAGAAGTTTTGGTAATTTTCTTGACTTGTATTGGTAGAAACTACAGGTAAACTTCACCTTGCTCTTTGGAGTTTGTTGTACTGATAGAAGTATAGGTTGTTTCGATAGTACCTATACTTGTATTGGTAAAACTCTCTCTTCTACCGGTAGAAGTCTACAGGTATTTTCACTTGTTTTCTAACTTAACTCCTACTGATAAATGCTCAATCGGGTACCGGTAGAAGTCCATCAAACCTTTTAAAATGTTGTTTTTAAATTGAATTAAGTACGATTACTTCAAAACTCAAAAACTTCTTCTAAAATGTTAATGGGACAGTACTTAAGATAAATACAAAGGTTTTAAGCAGTCAAATGGTAAAAAATGATGAAGCAACAACTACCTACTCGGGTCTGACGATCGGACCGGGCTAAGGGTGTTACAGTGTGGCCCGTTCATGTGGATCACACGGTTCCTCACACAACCATGTCTCCTTGTTTCCCTTGTATCCGCTATTCACACACGGTCTGAACCCTTGGACATAGCCTGGTCACACGACTGTGTGGCTCCTTCATCTTACCCCTTTCGCTTCGTACATGACCTAGAGCCTACACACGGTCCAATTCACGACCATGTGGATCTATCGCACATTACACAAAGCCTTGCACACGGCCTGGACACACGATCGTGTGGCTCCTACACCTTCACCCTTACACATCGCATACGGCCTAGGACTTCACACACGAGCTGTTCACACGATCGTGTTGCCCCTGAAACCTAAAAATTATAGTTTTGCTTTATCTTTATTTATTTTATGCAATCCATTCCCTGATTAGGTTTTTAATGGCATCTAGAGAACTAGATTTTACAATTAGGTCTTGGACTAGGGATATAATGGATAATCACATTAATTAATTTATGATTTAAATGTTTATGATTGATGGCATAAATCCATGAATGATTTTATGGTCACCAATAGAATATAATTACTTAGGAATGATTGTTTAAATCTGTGAATGATTACATAAATGTTATACATGCCAAATAAATGTTTCGCCTGCCTCAATGATTGATATATTTATTGCCCTATTTCAGCTATGAGATAGAATGTTGAACGATTATTGAATGAATGAATGAATTGAATGATATAATCACATTGCAATATGAATAGGGGGATGTTATGAAAGGTGGAAGAACATCTCAGATTGCATAAACAAATGTTCGCTATGTATTCACAGATTTAGCATGTTCCAATTGTGACTTTATTTATTGTACGTCCACGATCCTTTTGACAGCTTTTATTTGCGAGCGGTTATGGATCCTCAACCTTCATACTACAAAAAATGAATGTTCATTGTGTATTCACAGCCTTAGAAGATTCCAACTGCGACTTTATGTACAAGGTGTCAACGATCTCTCTGACAACTTTATTTGCGAGTGGTTGTGGATCTTCAGCCAAATGACAACTTTTGTCTGTACCCAAAAGAATGTAGTGGTAAAGTCCACAAACGGAGTAAAAAGGTAGAGGGGTTCTGGGGAACTCCCTATTTGGAAAGCTAGTGGTCGAGAGTAAGATTAACGAATGTTAAATGAAACATTAAACGAATGTTGCATGACATACTGTGCATCTCATTGAAAGGCACATGATGAAACGTGTGAATTGATAAATGTGCATATACCCACTGTGAATGATATTATGACATACTGTTAATGTTCTGCTTGTTTAAAGTGATAGAAATTGAATTATACTATTGTTAAGCTTATTATGTGAATTTGATTATAATGAATGACATGCATGTTCGGATATTGATTTGTTTTTTTGTAAAGAGCCCTTCACTGAGCTTCTTTAGCTCACTCCCTTATTTTTCATCTTTTCAGATAATCTAACAGACTAGGATGCGGGCTCGATTTAAGGAGTATCTCAACTTGCCGTTGACTTTATCTAAGATTATTATTATTAAGTCCACTCTTATTATTGGTATTGTCATTATTATTGTTTATGAAACAGTGACATGGGATATTAGGTTTTAAAATTTTGATAATTTAAGATGCATGATATCAATTATTAGGAAGTCTTGAAATTGGTTGGATTGTTATTTATATTTATTATTGATAGGGTTTTATGATGTAGTTAAATATAGTTATATATATGTATATATAATTGATAAAAACAAGTTTATTTATTTTTATGAGTATGTTAATTAATTGTCATTGCTATATTTTTGATAATTTTGTTGGAAGATTTATTTGTATAAAATAGGTTTAGAATTGAAAATTTGATTTAAAAAAGATCGAGCCACTTCAAGGATTAATGTGATCTCTTCAACTCGGGTTTACTGTTTAGGCTGGGTTGAGAAAGTTACAAGCCTTGCCTAAATTGGGAAAAAATAAATGGGAGGAAGGAAGTTCAAACCTATGACTTATAAGATAAGAGATTAATACGTAACCATCAAGCCTAAAGCTCAACTCTTATTTAATCATTTCTATTAACTCCTATTATTTTGGTGCATGACATAAATTAGCAAGAAATTATTTTTTATTTTTTTGTTGACCTGTAAATCCTTTTCGATTGGGGAAGCTATTTTTCATGAAATAAAAAACATAGGAAAATAAAAAAAAAAACTTTTTCATAAATCATTTTCCGTCAAATAAATGTACCCTTAATTTCATTATATATTCCAAGGGACAGAAAATTAGTTTGCATGAAATAATTCAGAATGATTTAGAGAATTGATTTAGCAGAGTTACTCGGTTACCCAAAGAAGCTTGGCATCTTATCTATTAATAATATATTTTTATTCCATACAATATAAAATATAAAATTAATTCACGATAAATTATTATTTATCTATTAAATTTTAAATAATTTTATAATAATATTTAATAATATTATTAGTTTTTACAGTTTTTAACTTTTATAATTTTAATAATATTTAAATATTTTCAATAATTCTTTAGCTTTTTTAAATTTTTAAACAATTATTATATAATATTTTTAATATTCTATTTTTATCATTTATATGATTTAAAAAAGATGTTGCTAATGTCAAAATTGTAAATGGTCAATGATGTTTTTTTGTTAGTTGATGCAATTTTTCATTTTGAGAGGTATATTGAATTAATATTTTAATATTTTCTAAAAAAATACAAATAATATAACATAAGAATTAATAATTATCATAGATTTAAATTTTATAGTATTTAGTAAATTTAATTTTCATTTTTAATTAATTAAAAAATTTATATAAAACTCTTTCCCAATCCCAACCCTTAAATAAAAAGATAAATACATTTCAGTAGGTTCGAACGAACATCTTTTTACATTAACAATTCTATCCGAGCTAAAACTCAATCAACTTAAATATGTTGAAATATGTTGGAGGCAACATGTTTGAAACAATTTCAGCTGCATATGCAATTTTATTGAAGGTTAATTTTTACTAAAATTTGATTATAACATCTTTTCTAGTACTTTTCGACGTCATAAATAATTCACAACAAATTTAGTAGCACATATTATCTCAAAAATTAGAGTGCAAATTTAAAAGTACATTCGGTTGAGTTAGTGATTTTTGTTTTTGAGCTAATTAGTAATGATAATTGAACAGTGGATATTGCACGACTGGAATGATGAAAAATACTTAATGATTCTAAAGGGATGCAAAGAGGCAATTTTAAGCTGAGACAAGGTGGGAGGAGAGGTGATTATAATGGACATGGTATTGATAGAGAGTAGGAAATTGAATGTCGAAGCCTCGAACTCGATTGACAACTCTTCTTTGACATGCTAATGATGGTATCATTCAGCAGAAGTGAGAGACGAGAGGAAGAATGGGCTAAGCTATTTTTTGTTGCTGGCTTTAGAGATTATAAATTTAGGCATTTACTTGGTTTACTATCTCTCGTAGAGGTTTATCCCTAAGAAGTTCACTTTATATATGTTGAATTATGATTCCTATTTCAAGTTAAATTTGAGAAATAATCTTTCAGTTAAACTCTGTTTAATTGTTTCAATTAAACTCTGTTTATTTGTTTCAATTAAACTCTGTTTATTTGTTTGAGTCAAACTCTTATTAGTCTAGATTATTTTATTATTATTTGACCTAGAAATATACCCATTAGAGTTTAGAACTCCTAACACTTTTGGAGAATTTAGTGTTTACGTTTTGAGGGTTCTTTGTTTTCGAGTTTTTGGGGTTTAGTTTTATCTCCATCTTTTGTACCCTTCATTCTTTTGCCATTATAGTAAAATTATCTTTGCCCGTGGTTTTTTATCCTCTTCGGAGGGATTTTTCCACGTTAAATTTGTGTGTTCAATTTCTCAATTTATTCTGCTATATTTTACTTGTTCGTTGCTTAATCGGGTCAATCCCCATCAAGTGGTATAAGAGTCTGTTCGATTTTTGCAGATCAACCAGTTGTGCCTCGCGAATAGGGTATTGCAGGAGGTATTGATGGAGAAGATCTCATCCGCCTTGTGGAAAAAGCTAGAAACTCTTTATGCGACTAAGTCTCTGGCTAACCGTTTAGTGTTGAAACAATGTCTATTTACGTTTTGCATGAACGAAGGTGAGCTTCTTAGAGATCACATGAGTCAATTCATTACTCTTTTGAATGGTTTAAATAATGTTGAGGTTCATATTGATGATGAGGATCAAGCTATGCTATTATTGTGTTCTTTACCCCCTTCATACAAGTCTTTTAAGGAGACTCTGATTTATGATAGAGACAAACTCTCATTTGAGGATGTGAAGGGTCATTTGTTAAGTAAAGACAAACTCGACAATGAGTTTGGTTCAGATAGCAAGGCAGATAAACAAGTTTCTGTTTTGGTAGCATCAAAGAAGCGAGACAAAAGGTGTCGTTATTGTAAGAAATTAGGTCACGTCAAAGCAGATTGTTACAAACTGCGAAATAAAAGGGCTGCTAAGAGTAACGAGGAAGATTTAGCTGGTGCTAATTTGGCCGATGAAAATGGTGATGATTTCTTGTTAGTGTTAATGAGCGAAAGCTCCGAGCTTGTCTGAGTGGATCTTAGATTCAAGATGTTCTTTCCACATGTGTCCCAACAGAGAATGGTTCTCCACATGCAGTTCGGTTGAAGGTGGAGTTGTGCACATGGGAAACGATTCATCCAGTAAGGTAATCAATATTGGTACTGTTAAAATTAGGATGCACGATGGTACGATTAGGATACTATCAGATGTCAGGTATGGACCTAATTTACGAAACAATCTCATCTCCTTAAGTATTTTAGACTCAAAAGGTTGTAGAATCAACATCGAGTCGAGCGGCATTAAGGTGTATCGTGGGGCTCTCGTTTTGTTAAAAGGTAAAAAGACCAACAGTCTTTATATTCTAGAAGATTTTACAGTGACCGGTGAAATCAGATGTCGCTTGTCCGTTACGGAGTTGAAGTCAACTCGTTTGGAGCGGAGGCAACTTGGTCATAGGAGGGAAAAAGGTATGATTGTTTCGTTGAAGAGAGGTTCTTTTTTGGATGAAGATTTTGAAAAGTTAGGGCACTGTATTCGAGAAAATCAGACTCGGGTTAATTTTGATTTGACAGTGCATAAGTTGAAGGCTAGAAGACTTTCAGCTTCTAAGCACAGATTCGACTCAGTTAATTCCCTGCATAGTTGTAGATAGACCCATGACGGGCTTTAGTGAAGATGACATTGTGGAAATATGAGTCAAGGTGGAGATTTGTTGAATTATGACTCCTATTTCAAGTCAAATTTGAGAAATAATCTTTCAGTTAAACTCTGTTTAATTGTTTCAATTAAACTATGTTTATTTATTTGAGTCAAACTCTTATTAGTCTAGATTATTTTATTATTATTTGACCTAGAAATATACCCATTAGAGTTTAGAACTCCTAACACTTTTGGAAAATTTAGTGTTTACGTTTTGAGGGTTCTTTATTTTTGGGTTTTCGAGGTTTAGTTTTGTCTCTATCTTTTGTACTCTTCATTCTTTTGCCGTCATAGTAAAATTATCTTTGCCCGTGGTTTTTTATCCTCTTCGGAGGGAGTTTTTCACGTTAAATTTGTGTGTTCAATTTGTCAATTTATTTTGCTATATTTACTTGTTCGTTGCTTAATCAGATAGATCCCCAACAATATAACTATGAACCTTACACCACGTTTGGTTCGCTATAATGGAATAGAGCTGTAATCAGTAATTCAGTTGTTTGGTTGAATGGAATGAAATAGAGCTGTAATAGTATTCTTGTGTTTGGTTGAATGAAATGATACTATAACAGTATAAGAAAAAAAGGCTTAAATGATTAAAGTACCCTTAACAGAATTTTTTTAGGTAGATAATTATTGTTATTAAAATTTAATAAGATTATTATTAAATATAATTTAATAAAAATAATAAATAATTTAATTATATTTTAACATAATTATTATTAAATACAATTTAATAAAATAATATATAATTTAATAACATTTTTAATATAATTATTATTAAAATATGAATTAGTAAAAATCATAATATATAATATTAGAAAAATAATATATAACCTACTTTATTAGTTTTAAACTACAATGCATATATAATGTACTTAAATATCATTATCGAAACAAATAATTTAATTATCTTCTAAACTGAAAAATAAAGGATTAGAAGTAATAAATAACTTGAGAATTATATTTTACATTCGAACATAATGTTCATACATTAACAAAAAGTTACATGATGCCATTACCTTATATGTCATAATTTACATGTTAAATTTTATAACATAAAAAAGGTTCCAACATTGTGCAAGTCAACCATACAAGCAACCAACGCAACATCTTCTTATGAAACTCGTTTCTTTTTAGCTCCTCGAGAATTTTGGGAAGAAGCAATTGATTGTGAAAAGCCTAACATAACTATCTTTAAAAAAACGCAAATTAAAATTAGGTTTGATATTATGAATCAGAAAGTTGACACTTTATAAAATTATAACACATGACGAATTAAAAGAAAATAAATTAAAGTTGTAATTCAACAAGTCAATACAATACATAAAGACAATTCAAACAACTCCAAAATTTTGTAAACTAGAGACATGAAATAACATAAAAAAATTAACCTTCTACCATGTTTTAATAAACCTAACTATTTTCTAGATGCTTGCCATTCGTAGAACATTTGATTGACTAGTTCCATCCCCCAAGTAGCCCATGTATCTGATGGATGAATATTTACGATATTCAGTTCATCGTCATCTATCACATTATTAGGTAACCCTTCTCCCAACTCCGCTTCAATAGGATCAAGACTCATATAGGTTCGAATAAAATTATGGAGCAAATAACATGCAATAATAATTCTATTGTGCACTCTCACAGGATAGAATGATGGACTTCTAAGTATTCCCCATCTAAGTTTTAATAACCCAAAACATCTTTCAATAACATTGCGCGCTGAAGCGTGTTTCATATTGAAAAATTCTTCTGGAGTACTTGGTTGGTAACCTTGACGCCATTCATTCAAATGATATCTTTGTCCTCTAAAAGGTGTAATAAATCCCTCACAGTTTGTGTAACTAGCATCAACTAAATAATAACAACCTATAAAAAAACTATTTATCATGATTAACTTTCTCAAAAAAGTTTAAATGCAAAAATTAATTCAAATTCTTCCAATTCTGCACTTTATCATGAGGAACTTTTAGTCCATGTCTCCTACTAATGGCATCTCGAAGAACCCGTCCATCAGCAACAGAACCTTCCTAACTAGGAAGAACATAAATAAAATGCATATTAGGTGTAAAAAAACCTAACATATTTGTTACTATGTCACCTTTTCGCGATCGATATCTAGGTTTATCAACTTTTGGAACCCTAATCTTGATGTGGGTTCCATCTAAAGCACCTAAGCAATTCTGCATCACATGTATAAAACATTTTATTAGGATACTATATTTAAATCTAAATCAACTGAATTATGTATGAACTATATATGAAATTCACTTCAATACCTTGAACCATTTCCACCTCGGGTCTATAGAATTAGCTGTATCTGCCTTTTTAAATAGCACATCTTATAAGCGTATGATAGCATTTAAAACATTGTGAAATGATCTGCTAACGGTTTCCCCATTCCTATTAAAGTGCTACTTGATAACTCGATTTTTAAGGTGATGAGAAATGATATGTAAAAACTTAACAAACATGTTTCTTGTTGACTTCAATCCTCCTAAAGTTTGCAACATCTCACATAGTTTAAAAAAATTAATTCTATTCATCCTAACATGTTCAATACAGGTCTCGTCACTAGCATATACAAGTCTTTTCACATAATCTTGTTATGAATAAAAAACTAAAATATATAATCTAATCCTTGGTCTATAAGTATGTATGTTAGAGATAACACCCAATGTAACTAAGAGCCAACTCGCAATTGAACACATTTGCAACCATACTGTCAATAAAAGACCAATTATTTTCCGCCTCTCACTTTGTACTATTAAAGGCAAATGAGCCATTATTGCAAGATATTATAGTGTTAGATATCTTCAAACCACATTATAAATTAATCTCAAAACAGAATGTGACGCATAGAAAGAAATGAAGGAAAAAAATCATTCATTAATAGATAAAGAGTTTATAAACACATGCAACCATTTAACAGAGTAGCTTATCCAGTTAGTTATTACAAAAGGTTGGCAAAGAAGGGTCAAACAAAATATTCAACCAGGTTCCCAAGCACCATATCCAGAAAGTACTGATTTACAATATGCTTTATCCTAAATATTTATGATAAAACCATTTAACAAAGTAGCTTATTAAGTTAGTTGTTGCAAAACGTTCTTATATAAGCTACGATCTTCGTGAAGAAGAAAACAAATATGCAGATAGCAATGAAAAAACTCTTCCAAATGCTCACTAATTACCCATAGAATTTCAGTAGTGAAATAATAAAGAAGAAAATCCATACAAAAAAAAATCAATGAGAAAGGAATTCAGGCATGAATTTCCTAGCCACATTGGAAATTGATTACTAAAAAAAAGAATATCTTTAGTACAAGGGAGAAACCCTTGGACGAAGGACTTGAGAGACTTCCTGAAAATTCAATTTCCAGCAGTTGAAATTTCATGTACATCAAATCTCAGTCGTTAATAATTTAAAGGAATGGTAAGTGTAATGATTATGCCCAAGATATCAGCCTGTGACAAAGATCAAGTAATAAACCACAGCTGCTAATATATTCATCTTCTTAACTTTTTCTTCCCCTCCCATTGAGAACAAGTTATGCATTAAGTTGGTGAAAATATTCTACAGATTTGCTATGGAAATTACAACAAAAAGAAGTTTAACTTTTCAGCATTGCAAAGCCAAAAATTTAACTATTTTACTAGTTGCAAATAACAGGAGTAGAAGTAATCAGTGCTATAGTGTGTCCCAAGAAATTAACAGTTAAATACTTCTTTCTTTCCATAACAATATATATTATGTAGTGCAAGATATCATTCCTATCCATGCCCTTCTAGAGAAAATGGTTAGACGAGATGGAGATGTGAACCAGGGTTCATTTAGGTCAAACACATGAATGACTGATTATATGGAGGAAAATATGTTGATATGTTTGCTGATCAATTAACTATTCTACTTCAATAATTGACCTTCAGTTAAGTAAAAGAGTAAAAGATAGTACTAAATAAAGACACTAAGTATGCCATTTGAATGACTTAGTCGATTACCAAATGCTTGCAATTTGTACTGCATTATACTGGTCTAATGCTTGATGTTAATGACGTTACATTGCATCTTTCCACAGCTTGCTCAAAGGCAACTCCAACAACAAATTACCAAGAACCCCACAAGTTGTGGTTCGCACACAAAATAATAAAATAAATATATATGCACTGGTTCAAAGCAAATTGAAGAAATACTAAGACCATATGTGCACTGGTTCAAAGATCAATGTATGTTAAAGAGGGAATGAGAAACTATGGTTCAAAGTTTCAAATATATATATATATATAATACACATAAACATTGAAACTCATTTGAGTTCAACAAACATTAAAAAAATGCTAAAAGACAAGCAAAAAAGCTAAAAGCTTGAAGGAGCTTTTAAAAAAAGCTAGATACCATACAAACAAATTCATAAACAGGTTTTAAACATTAAAGAAATGGTATTAATACACAATACAAATAAACAATACAACCTATATGGAAATAAAAGTTTATGGCTTTATGCAACTTTTAAAAGATTTCTTGCAGAACCCATTTCCTCCATTTAAGTAAAAAAGGCAAAACCATAACCAAAAAATGTCTCATTTAGTGTAAAAGACCCCAAAAAATAGAGAAACAAAGCTTTATGTTAAATAAATACCAATTCTCTTTCAAGCTCAATAGCAGCATCTTGGTAACTTCTCTTTTTGCCTTGACTACTTCCACAAAACACACAAATCCTCTTAAATTTTGATTGCTTTGTTTCACTCTCCATCTCCATTTTCAACTCTCTTTTTCTTCTTTATGTATTATGTAATGCTTTCCTTCTTACAAATTCAACTTTTGTCTATACTGAATGACAATTAATACTCTCACACACACACACACACACACACACACACACACACACACACACACACACACACACACACACACACACACACACACATATAGATATTTGTATATGTTATATGAAAACTTACAATCATAAAAATTAAAAATCAATATGTGGTTTCCCTTTTATAGCATTTGAAAAATTCGAATTTAATAAGAAGGAACTCTAGGGTGAGCTTTTCAAAATAAGCCTTTCTTCAACTCTAATTACACAACACACTACTATAAATACATAAATTACTCAATTATGCAAAACAATACTCAATTACAGAAATTATTACAATTTATGTAATATTTTGTGTTATTATAATTATACAAAATATTATTCAATTACAGAAGACATTGTCCATTTAGACAAATTGTTACAAATTTCATAATGTTTTTATAAACTCAATTAGATGAACTGTATTATTGGAGCTAATGAAAATATCATATTAATGAGCTCCTTTTTGATTTTTCACTCAATAAGATTAGATTTGGTAAGTAAATTAGTAAGTGTGTGCAGATATTGTTTCCTAAGCTAGAGAAGTTGAAACTATCCTCAATTGGCATTGAAAGAATATGGCTTCCCCAAGCATTTTGTTCAACTCAAAATTTGACAAGCTTGATCATTGAGGGTTGCGCCAACATAAAGCATGTGGTATTCGACTCCATGATTAAATATTTGCAGCAGCTCAAAT
Organism: Gossypioides kirkii; assembly: GCA_005610355.1. NCBI lineage: Eukaryota > Viridiplantae > Streptophyta > Magnoliopsida > Malvales > Malvaceae > Gossypioides > Gossypioides kirkii. Next base: position 14,794,837 of record CP032252.1, read on the forward strand.
TTTTGGAAGTAAGTGAATGCAAATGCATGCAGGAGATAATATCAATGGAGAAGACGATCAAAGAAGCACTCAAAAATAGAGGATTAATTTGCTTCCCTCAATTGAACTCCCTCAAACTGAAAGATCTTCAGAAACACATTGGATTTTGTGATGAAGATTATATTATTGACTTCCCAGCCTTAAAGATTGTTGAGATAGAAAACTGTACAGAATTGAAGGCATTCATCCTTAAATCTATCGACAAAGATGACCTTACTGATGGAGTTTTGTTCAATGAAAATGTACTTTTTTTAACGCAGTGAATTTTACTTTTCTTCCATTTCTCTTCTTATAATTAACTCTTCTAATAATTTCTTCCACCGACATGAATAATGACATCAAATATATCACTTCTATTAAATTCACCATCTTTAAACAACTTAAATTCAAGATTAACTAAACATAACAATAAAAAGAATTTAAAACCCCAAAAAGTACAAATCTTGCAGAGACACAAAATCAAAAACACAAAAAAAAAAATGGAAACATAATTACATATAAATGAATCCCAAATCATTCGAATTGAAAACCAATAAACATAGAATAAATCGAATGTTTAGCTAACCTAGAATGGATTTGGATTTCCTTTTAAATAAATTGAAGCCTTCTGTGGAGCCTGGAAAGAAGAAAAAATGGCGATAACTAGGTGCAGGCAAGGCAACCAAGAAGAGAAATAAATTAGGAGGAAAGCAAGTCTTAAAGATTATTATATTGGTCTGAGTTGATGCAGCTTCTGTCGATGAAGATGAAAGAAACAAAAGAGAGAAGTCTGAAAGAGACGAGTGAGGGTAAAATTGGAGAGGTCTAAACAACGAATGGGGATTCGGTGGGGAGGGAAGATAATAGAAACGACATTTTTTCTTCATAAGGTTGTAATGGAATACACCCGTAATGGATATTCCATTCAACTAAACAAAGGATTGTGGTGAGCCCATTAAATTGAGTTGTAATGGCTATTCCATTACACTGAACCAAACATAGTGTTAATGTTTTAAGCTTTTGTAAACTTAGTAGAAATGTTAGGATACAGTTGATATGCCAATTCGGGTCTCATGTATATGTTTCACTAGAGTTTTGTACTGATGTTATGCAAAATTTGGAATTATGTGATATGATCTTGGAATTCTATTACATTATCCCTTGGTCAAGCATTTGTTTCTGACAATTGAACTCACGCTACCTCTTCAGAGGCTCTTATGATATCTAAAGTTTTATTGCCTTCAGGCATAGCACCTTGGTGTTCTTTGGTGTTTGTGGATTTCCTGTAGTGTCCGAGTCTTGTTCTACTGATATTAGAATGGACGCCAAATCAAAATATGATAATATTAATGATAAAATGGAAAATATAGTTATCAGGTACATAAATTTATTATGATAATAAGAAATTGATATGATAACAAATTCTAAATATGTGAGGCCTAAGTGGACTTAGCATTATAGAGATTAAAGGAATTGGCAATCATGTATACCTTAGTAAAAGAAATGTAAATGAAATATATAATGTATGAATACCTAAGTATGCATGTGTGAAAATGTTAGGAAGTTAAGGTATAAAGGATTAAATTCTATATGAATCATTCATGAGAGCATTAATGCATCTTATAATGTGATACGTTAATAAATCATAGAAATGTAAGTTGAGTAGTATAAGTTGATTAACGTAAATGAATCCGTTAGTGACATTAAAATAAAGCCTCCAAAATGTTTTTATATTATTTTTATGTTTTATTTAAATTGTTTAAAATTTTAAATTATGATAAAACTACTATTTTTCTCAACTCCAATGACTTCATTTTAAGCTGATAACTATGAACAACTGTTTTAAGATTTAGATGTGCCTCATAATTGTTCAGTGACTTGAAATGATTCCTAATCATATTGGATCCTTTAATTTAATTTAAAGAACACTAATATGTTTTGAAACAGATATTTTTACAAAAAAAATTGTTCAAGTTTGAAAGTGTTTTGGTAGTACCTTCCCCTAGTACCGTACGTTAGGACGGATAAGAAGTGTTAGACTTTGCTCTTAATTGTCTCTCGGATTGGGTGTAGTAATCTTGAAAATTAATGGAAAAAATCAAAGAACCTCCACTCCTTTAAGAGTTCCACTACTAGAATAGTTTTGCTATTTTTGTCAGGAATCTTATAAAACCAATTGGCATCAGAGAAGATAAAACTTATCTTAATATCACTAGTTACCTTCAAATCCTTAGATATTCCAAGATTTTGATCAAAGATCAAATTTATTTGAGGAATTTTTTTTAATTTTATGTTTATATTAATGCAATAGAACACACTATTCTGAATGATAAAAAAATCCTTGAGAGTTCTCATGATAATCGGTTAAAGAGTATAGATAACTTTTGTTATCAAATATATGTCCATCGGGATATGATAATTTTATGATTGGATGCCCTTGAAGTTGCAATATCTCCTATCTATAGCTCGTATGTACCTAAAGTTAGAAAACATTAAAATTGTGAGTTAGTATAACTCTATATCATTTAGGGTAAGTTTTTTGTAACCTCCCTAACTCGGCCTAGACCCTATGGTCGGATTCTGAAGGCAACATTGGCCATTGAAATGGCCTAGTCAAATAATTAGAATTTTAAAACAGTCTTTTCGAATAATTTGTTTATCTTAGTTGAAAACATAACATTTTAAAACATACAAGTTTCAAAAATATGTCGAATTTAACATTTTCCTTATAATGATAACTATTTCTGAAAGCTTAACTAATTTCCAATTTATTTACTTTTCAAAGTCTCATTTACATAGTATCGTAGTGGAAAAGTGATATTCAACAAAGTTTTTTTTAAAAAAAAACCAGGATTTCATGCATAGGTAAATCAAATTTCCATGTTTCAATAGCCTAAAATCAATTTAAACGTCATACATGCCAAATAAACCCCAAATTAAAATTCCATGCCACAATTTATATAAAACATTATAGCCCTAAATATAAAAAAGTAATAATTATCAAGTCTGAAATACTTTTAACGGAAATAGTCCGAGATAATCTCTCTGAATGTCGAGTTCGCGTCCTAACCTTGCGGGTTATCTATGAAGGTTAAAATAAAAGGGGTGAGCTTAAAGAGCTCAATGTGAATATTAACACAAGAAATTAGTGTAGTAAAGAGAAAATAGTGTTAGAGAGTTTGAGTGAAGAAGATAGATCTAGAGACGATATTGAATTAAACAGTAGACTTCAAGGCGCAGGTGACGCTTTCCAAAGAAAGCTATTTGCCCCCACACAAAGTTGCTAGAGGTTTAAGACAAAGGTCCTCCCGAGATACAACAAAGCTTTTGAATTTCCTTTGATTAGAAAAATCAAGGAATTCCCTAACTCTTACTTTAATTTCTGAAAAATAGATAGATTGTAATATATTTGTGAGTACCATAAACTCTCTATTTATATACACTGAATGGACACTATTTTAAGGAGTCACAACCCTTTACATTTGATTTCCAATGGACATAATTCTTAGAAAAACATGTCCCATGGAAATCGAATGTATCTAATGAATAAATCATCACTTTCTAATAAGTGCTAATGAATAATGATGAATTTCCATTCTACAAATTCCAACACATATCATACATAATATCAATTTTTCAGATCAACATATCAATATAGCATTTCAAAGTTTCAAGTTTGCTTGTACATGATTATGAATGACATTGCAATTTTCATTTTATCAGAAAAGATCCTACCCAACTCCATTACACAACACAATCAGAGTTTCCCAGAACTCATCCATCCCTACATATTGCGTTGTGGATAAACCATCAATAATTTTCAGATAAACTGCTAGCAAAAAAATTTATGGGTAAACCACCATTATTTTTAGTTAAAAAGTTTGCAGATAAGCTGCTAGTAAGTTTTGGATGAATCACTAGTGTTTGCAGATTATTAAACTGCTAGTACTTTATTCGTTCATGTCGTCCTTCCCCATGTAATGCATTATGACATGCTTGTAATAGAACATTACAGAAACAATAGTCATTCTTATCATGCAATCAGTTTAGCAGTAGCAGTAGGCATGCTGAACATGCAATCAGTAATACAAAAGTAGTAGCAACAATAATAGATCGTAGAATACATAGTGATAGTAGGCATGTATCATTCACATATCATACACTGTAACAATACAATTTAGTCAATCATATCACAAATTCTAGAATATACATCATATTAGGGGCTCAATTGTGTGAATAAAAACTTTGAAAATAGTTTGGGGATAATGCAAGGAATAAAATGATCATAACATGAATTTCTAGGCAAAATTGTAAAATAGGGGTCACACGGCCGTGTGGCTAGGTCGTGTGACAGCTTGATGTTGTATGGAAGGGGTACATGATCGTGTAACAGCTTGAGGCCATGTGAGCAACAATAAAATTCCCTACATTATGGACATGGCTGTGTGGTTCATGTAGTCCCTAAAATTTACAAGTGCACATGACTGTTTGGTCCACCTGTGTGGGAAATCGTGTGACCCTAAATCTACACATACTTTGCCATTGATTCACTTGGAAAAGACATACACTTTTCACCACGGGTCTGATTGACGCTCCTCACGATCAAGTCTAATCCAATTCACCTAAATCCGATCCTTCAATGGAAAATACAAACAAATTAATGGTTGATATCAAAGTTTTTGCAAGATCCATAAAATATTGATTAATCGAACCCAAAGATTAAAGTCGGATATTTGTACAACGAAAATATGAATCTAACCTATTGAAAGCAATTAGTACTTAATGTCCTTCAGCAAAGATAATGGATGCTATCGACAACAATCTAAATATTGATAGAAATCAAACGAACGAGGAACAATTCGATAGGGAAAAGAAAAGAAAATCAATAATACCAAGGAGAAAAATATGGTGCAATAAAGAGAAAAAGAAAAGAAAAGAAAAAGAAGATGGAAACCTAGTTCTATTAGAATTTTGAAAAGGGCAATGTGAACAATTAAAAATAAAGAAGAAGAAGTTGTATAAAGATTAGGGTTTTTAAACCCTAGGGCGACAACTAGACCAATTAACCAAGTTTGCCGAAATTTCACAAAAAATGGAAGGAAGGGGCTCAAACTTAGGTCTTTAAGATGGATCCTCTAACACCCATTAAGCTTATAACTTTTTTCATGTGTTATCATTTCAATTAACCCCAATTATATAGGGGCGTGACATTCTCAATTAAAATTATGTGAGAGAATATTATTAATAAGAACTTGTTTAAGGAAACTTTTTCAACTTTTCATGCTTCAAATATGCTATTGCAATATGAATATTGGGAAAAAGTTTTAAAATATCTTCTAAATTAATATGATATTTTACTTGTGGTTGAATAAAGTAATAAGCTATTAAATGAAAAATCATATAGCCCATCCCACTAGATCTACTCCATTCCCTGAGACGAATGCAATAATACACAATAAATTTGGAAGACGTAATCTTAAATGTGGATGTGATAAGTCACTTTATAATAGTAAAAATGTGGCGATTATAATAATTCTTCTCATCATCAGAAGTGATAAAAAGAGGATAATGTGAAGAAAAATATACTCGTACGTTTTGCTTAATTTTGTGCATACACCTATGCAAAGAAAATAATTGTTTGTATGGTTTTAGAAGTATCTACTTATTATGAAGTACATAAGGTATATTATTGAAATTGGTAATAGATTATTTTCTATCTATATGAATATTATCTTTATTTCTCTAGGTCACTATGTATATTAGTATGATTGAATCACATGAAATGGTAAACTAGAAGTTTACTGGTTCAAATATACTAAATAGTTGGCGTGATCAATTAGACTATCTCGATATTAATAATGCGACAAAATGAGAATTTACATGGAAGTTTATTATAGAACCAGAAGATTATTTATTTTAAAGATTTTTTTAAGTGTTGCTTGTTCTCAAAGAATATAAATGATAGAACTTCACTAACAAAAATTGAGATTGAATATCTAGTATTTTTTAAAGAAATATGGGCCCGTTTATCCAAGAAGTGGATTTTTTATATAATTTCGATAGATGCATCTACAAGTTATCACATTTGAGTTATCAACTAACAACCCGTAGTTTGAGAGATTACTTGTTTAATGATTTGTTTACGAAAAACTTCCAGATTGTGCAATCGAGACGATTCTTGCAAAGTTGGGTGACTTTATTACTTAGGCTTTCAATGATTATTGTATGCTAGATTATCAATGTGAGTCATTATCACAAAAGCTGGTTGTTAATACGTATAAAATGGTTTTTTGAACATAAATATACATTTGTGTATTTGTTTTGATGGATAACTATGTTTAACATTCTTTGATTTGTTTGTCTTGTAATTTATTGAACTAACCTATTTAACTTTAGAAATTACGAATCAGTTATCTATCGTACTATAATTATATGTTTAAATACATGATCTTGTTTATATTATTCTGATCCGATCTCTTGTACAAAACATGTTCGAGTATTTTCTTTTTCTTGTGTGTTTTTCTTTTTCTTTTACTTGTTTGAGGACAAGCAAAGACTTAAGTGTAGGGATACTTGATCTGCCATCAATTGTAATGATAGTTTAGGTACATTTTGACACTTAAAAGAGATTTTTTTTTCTAATGATTTTATCATATTTATATGCATTTTTTTATTTTCCTAGTTTAAATTTAATTATACATAAAATAAACATTTTATGCACTTTTTAATATCTCGATGACCCGTAAAACTAACTTGGAACTTAATAACCAATAACATTCATTAATTATTATTTTAAATAATAATTACATAAAATAAGAAATATATTGTATCTTGAAATTAGTAAAGAGTTTTAATTATGATTTGAAATCTTTTTAATATTATTAAATTAATTTCTTTTAATATGGTATTTGAAAAATTCTTTTATTTAAATTGTTGAATAAATTAATATATTTTAATTATATTTAACAATTTAAATAATAAATTAAAAATTAATTACAATAACTAAAATGCAGTAGGTAAAAACGAATTGAAAAATCAAACGTGTAAATTTACTTACAATTACCATTAGAAACTAATAATTTATAGATATTGGAAACTGTAGGCTCCGTAGGCTACCAGAGCAACTTCTATTGAAAATGAATACATTTACTGATAATAACCTTTTCTAGAAACTCTATATTTCAGCAAAATTATCCTTTTGCATATGTTCCAAGCCATTTTCAGGCCACCAACAAAGACTATTACCGATCAAACAAAATAAATTAAGAGACCGGCTCCCATATACATATGGGACCATTGTCCCATCAAACAAGAGTATCATAGACTATTTCTTAAAAAGAAATAGAGTCCTATAGCCTATAAATATCATTAAATTCACATCAGCATATTAAAAAAAAATCATAGACTATTTCTTCAAAAAGACTTCAAAAAAGGAAAGAAAAGAAAAAGATGTCAGGTAAGATGAATATGGGCAATGCCAATGTGGAGGATGCTAATGAGGCACTCCAAGCACAAGCTCACATTTGGAGCCATGCTTTCAACTTCGTAAGCTTCATGTCTCTAAAATGTGCACTTGATTTAGGCATCCTAGAAATCATTCAAAATCATGGCAAGCCCATGACTATTGCGGAGCTGGTTGTTGAGCTACGGATGCTTAATCCTACTAAAGCATGTGACATCTATCGGATCATGCGCATTCTAGTTCACTCAGGCGTCTTTGCACGCCAAAAGCTAGGCAATGATGCTCAAGAAGAAGGATATCTTCTCACCAACTCTTCTCGCATTTTGCTCAAGGATAATCCCTTTTGCATAGCACCTACTTTGAAAGCTACGATGGATCCCATTATAACAAAGCCTTGGAGTTTTCTAAGCATCTGGTTCCAAAATGATGATCACACCCCATTTGCTTCCACAAATGGGGAGACATTATGGTGTTGGAAAATATACTACTGCAAAACAAATTTGTTAGCATTAACTGGAAAATAAACCAGGATTAAATGAATAAAGTATTTTTGTGCCGTGGAAGAACCACTACCTTAGAAATGAATTCGCCCTGACTGGTGTAATCGTATAGTGGACGTCATTCCCCAAAGTAAACACAATTCTTTGATATTCGTACACCCAAGTCCGTTCTTAACATTTTTAGGGCCCTAGGCGAAACAATAAATTGGTCTCCTTTTTAAAAAAATATAAAAGGTAATACAATAAAAGCTAACAAAATTTTGGGAACCTAGGAGATGAAGCATTTATGATGAAAAATTGAAAACCCTAGGCATTTGATTAATTTATTTTAGTTTGTAATTTTTTCCAATGTTTTTTTTTGAATATACTGGTGTGATTACATGGTAGTATCTGTTCATACTTTTCTTAACCCTTTGACAACGCACACACACCTTGCGCACATAAGTGCTCGAACCCGAGACCCTAGGATGAACAACATCTTTTTTCCACTGGAGCCACTTGTTGGGTTAATTTTTTCTCATATTAAATGCTAAAAAATATTTTTTTAACACCTTCCAACCTTGGGCCTTTGACGGCTGCACTCTCAAACAACCCTTGGGACCCTAAGCTTGCATACACCCGAATAAAGAAGGTAGACCTCAATTAGTATTGCTCTTCCAAAATAATCTGAAAATAAAATTAATTAGAAAAATCAAACTAGGATCAATTCCTAGGAAATTTTGGAGAGGTCACAGACGATCTTACTTAAAACCCAAACTCCTAAACATAATTTCCTTTAATGCAATTTAAGAAAAAAAATTAAAGTTTTAGAAAGAATGAGAGAGACTCAAAAGAGAGTAGGAGAAGCTTTGTTTTTCAGTTGTGTTTCAAATGAAGGGAAAATGTCTTCTATTTATAGGATTTTAGAAGAGGCAAAAATGTAATTTAGCAGAGGCAAAATGATAATATTTTCATTTAACGATCATAAAAGTATTTACTATTTTTTTAACTGTAAAAAATGATTTGTTTTGACTTCGGTGGTTAGATTGTTGATAGCATTGATACGCTTTGTGTCCAACTTTGCCACATATGTGGCATTGCATAGGATTGTAAGGTTTTTTTTTTTTTTTTTATTCTTTCCTAGTTTCTTGAAGTTGACAACCTTATTCTAGTGTTTAACTATCTTCTTTGAACTCCCAACATTTTTAAACCTGTTCAAATTGGGACTAGTACCAGAACCAGAGTCCACAATATTAGCTTTTAAAGGAAATTGACTTAAGGTTATTAAGGCTTTATCTTTGATATGGTTGGCTTCCTCAATCTTCATATGGCTAATCAATTCATCAAGAGGAACGTCCCGCATCTTATGCTTTAGAAGTTTATAGTAGTCGGACCAAGATTGCGATAATTTTTCAGTTAGGATGTTCGCTTGGAGAATTTCACACATCCCCATCCCTTCAGCTAGGATGTTGGAGTCTAACTTCTCATTGACATGTACTTGATCCATAATTTGTTTATCATTGGTCATTTGAAATTTAAGCCACTATACAAGTAGGGGTGAGCAAAACTCAATTCAATTAGAAAAAAATTCAATTTTCGAGTTATTCGAATTATTTGAGTCAACTTAAATAAGAAATTTCGGAGTTCGACTCGAGTTGAATATTTAGAATTCGAATAATAAATTTTGTATAAATACCCTTTTAGTCCCTATCAATTCTGAAAATGAGCAAATTGGTCTCTCTCTTTACAAAAATTACAAAAAAAAAAAATTATTTTCAAAAATTGAAAATAATTTTTAAAATTCAAAATGTTTATAAAAATTCTAAAATTTGTATTTTTAAAAAACATAAGTTTTTTTAAAATCTAAAAAAATATATAAAAAAGTTAAAAATTTAAAAATTTTATTGAATAATAATTTTGTAATCTAAATAAGTGATTAATGATTCAAGTTGATCATACTAAAATATATTTTTTTATTTTGCTTTAAAAAAATTTAAATATATATGGTTTCAAATTTACGTTCTCTAATATGGAAATAATTATATTATAACATGATTTTAATTTAACATAACTAATTTTTTAATTTAACTCGAATAATTTCACTCGATTCGATCGAAAGCTCACCCCTAATTCTAGTTATCCAAAAATCCAAATAAAAAAAGGAAAAACTACGTTGTTTTGATAAATGTTTACCCATTAGTCTTATTTTCCTTCCCGAATCGTTCCAGTTTCCCTTTTTCCTTTACTCAAAATTAATCTAAAAGGTTGTACTTCGTCTACTAGTTAAATAATCGATCCATGTACATGCAATATTGAGTATAAATAATAGGATTCATTAATTCGACTCGAATCAAATTTTTTTGATTCGATTCGAAAAAATTCAAATTGAGTTCGATTGCTAAAATACGTTTCGTCAACTCGACTAACTCAAAATTTTTTTTTTACTCAATTCGACTCAGCTCGATCGAATACTCACCCTTATCTCCAACAACATATTTCTTGACCTCAGCATCACCGGCTCCATATTTCTTTTACAATGTATAACAAATGGACTTAGTGGACTTGTTTTTGACAAATTGGTCAAAGAGGTTGTTAGCCATGTCGCTTAACATGTGACCTCTGACCATTTTGTTGTCCTTTTCAAACTTGACCTTTGTGGCATCGACATCCGAATCTCTGGGAACGGTGATAGAATCTCTGGGTCCTTCGGTCGTAGGTGGATTGAAGAGAACATAATCAACTTGAAGCTGTTCGAAGAATATGACCATCCTATGGGACTAGCGGCGGTAGTTAGTTCCATCAAGAGGCTCGAGATTGGAGACATCAGGAATATATTTATTGATCGGGGTAGACATGTTTGACAATAGTAGTAATTCGCTTGTAAATTGTTGGAAATAACGGTTTGTAACTACTGAAATAAATTTTCATTACTAACATTTGGGACTATAATTCCCATGTTCCACAACTAAAAGATTCGATAAATGATGGCTTAGCTAGTGATTCTCAATTGGTTACTAATGTTCTCATCGACAAGTGTAAAGAGGCGTTTGAGGGATTGAACTCCCTTGTAGATGTTGAGGGTGGCATAGGAACTACAACCAAGGACATTTTTGATACATTTCCATACATGGAGTCCACCGTGTTTGATCTTCCTAATATCATTGTTCGCTTGCAAGGCGGTAAGAAATTGATATATGTTGGTGTCACATTCCAAAAATCAAGTTAGGAGAATTGGGTTTGTGAATCAAGAGAGTGGTCACGCTCCAATTTTTAAGATTATCTTTGAGCGTTTGTAATAAGAATGAGTTCTAGTCTACTGATTAAAAAATAATGTAGCTATCCTCGAGACCCGAGTTCGATTCCTCTCTCTTGTATAATTTTTATTTACAATATTTTTCCTAAAACTCTAGTGTGTTACCATTTGCATTGAAACCCTAGTAATTAACATATTTTTTTCTGTTTTCTCCCCTATTGGTGCCTCTCTCATCTTCATCTTCTCTTCTTCATTGTTTTCTCTCCTTTCTTTCACTATGCCACCCCTAACCCTAATATATCTGCAACATTGTATTGCCCCTCCACTTTTCCAATTTGTCCATTGTTTCTGCCTCCATTGCTGCCAGTTTTCTTGCATTGCCACCCTCTTCAAATCCCTCACCTTCTCATTTCCTTTCTTCTTTTGTCATGGATTTAAATCTGATGGAGTGTAAGTGCAGTTTTAAGTCAAATCTAATTTTGCTTTTCCTTTTTTGTTTCTTCTCTAATGGCTAAATCTACCATTTATCTTTGGTCGATTCTCACGTGTTTTCTTTTGTGTTTAAATTGTGGAGGGTTCAGATTTATTGCGCCCTAAACCAGACCAGGATAGTCCGACACAAATTTCGAACATCATATCCACCACCCACTGAAGTGACTCTCCGTTAAACCACCACAAAGCACACCATTCAACCAATCACACCATACTATTTCAATATAATTCATATTAAAAAAGTAAGTCATATTACATGCTTTACTAATAAAATCATAAAAATAGTTTAGGAAAATCAAACTTATGACACCTGCAAACCCCACCTCGCAACGAACTCAACTAGAAATCCTAGTAGCTCGTAGACGACTTAGTGAACCCCTAGCTCGCGACCTACCCTGCGAACATTCAATTTGCAACACGCCATCTGAATCACCAGTTCGAAACTTACCTTGCGATCTCCTATTGTTGGCGAACTCCTATTTCTGCCAATCTTTGAAATAAACCTCTCATCCTAATTAATAGACTATTTTATGAGTAGTGCACTCGCGAACTCCCTTACCTTGGTGTACCCACTTGCTATTACGAACCACCTATTTTAGCAAGGCCCCTATTAGCGAACTCTATATTTTGGCAAACTCTACCCCCAACTTAATTCATGTTACTAAACAACTTGTTCTATACAACATCCCTTTTACAATTGGCAAAGTCTTTACTCTTGCAACCCTTAACATGTTTTTGTCTACCCATTCATACATCAATTGGATAGTTCACATGCATTAGTATAACATATCACAACCTAATTCTTATGCATACTAAGTTATCATTTTGATTAAAAAAATTTAAGATTTAAAGACGTACCTCATCTTTTGGAGAACTCCTTAAATAGCATTTTCTTGTTAGTTCATTAGTTTATTAAACAAATCATCATGCATACAATCTTACATTTAATCATTTAATCAAGCAATTATAAAGGAACCAAAAATCCAAATTTAACAGTCTGTAATGTCCATTTACAATGCATTAAAATTTATTTAAACTCCAAATCTAAGTCTAATCCCTTAAAAATAGTCCCACATTGCCTTCCTTTTTGGGGTTTGGAAACACAACACATACTCAAGGAATTTTTCCTTGTAATGGATGACTAGGAAGGTTCACTTCGTCACTTATCCCACGAGCTATTTTTTTTGCAAGGTACAAGCAAGGAGTATGAGCTTATTAAAGCTCAGTGAGTTCTTAAACATACTACAAGTAAGCATATCCATCAAGCTAAAAGTAGACATACTATAACAGTTCACTCAAGTAATAGTTTCCATGATTAAGCAGTTTGCATAAAATACAGTACTCAAAACACATCATATTGATATATTGATATATTGATATATTGATATAAAGAGTCATATGCTGTCTCCAATAAGTGTAGCACGAGTGCTCAAACTCTTCAAACACTCCACGTTATCAACAGTGAATGGCTATTTAGATAATCTAAATCATATAACAATATGTAACTTATACAACACCCCCTATTTGGAAACTATGATTTGGGTCAAAATTTGGATTTGAATTTGAAAATCAAAATGCATTGTTTTGATAAAAAAATAAAAAATTGGATTATAGAATCCAAGTCCAATTTCATAATAGTTAAATTTTGGTTAAAATTCATTTTAAAACTTGAAATTTTGAAAATCAATTTGTAACGATCCGATTTTCAGTGGTATTGAAAAATATGGTTTCAAAATCCCATTTCCGTAAACCAAGTTCATTAATAGTAAATATGAATATTTATGGAGATAATATAAAAATATATTAAAGATTGGTCCAGTAATTTTTACCGAATTAATAGTCAATTAAGGCTTAAAGACTAAATTGTAAAAGTCTAATCACTATAAATTTTTAATTGACAAAAGACTTGACGATTAAAATATCAATTAGACAAATGTCCTAAATGGAAATTAGACCAACTTTAAATAAGAGAAAGTTGATGATTATGGTAAAATTCACTAAAGTTGATAAAAGTTAAATTAAGTTAATTAAACCATGTTTATGTTAACCAAATTAGTTTAATTAAACCTTAATATAACTGTGTAAACCATGTTAGTGGCAAAAGAAGTTCAATTCATCTTTCATCTTCATCTTCTTGCCGTCCATGAAGAATAAAAACCTAAGGGAGCTTTAAAACATTTAGCCATATTTTAGTACGTAATTTCAAGTACTTTTCTTGTAATTTTTTATAGATTTGAGGTCATGAGAGCTTAATTTAGCTAACTCATGTACCAATTTGTGAAATTGTTAAAGTTTTAAAAAATGCCATTGTTAACTTGGTTACATTAGGGACCAAATTGAATAAATGTAAACCTTCTCATGAAATTATGTTAGAAATAGAAAGTATAAGGTCCTTGATGAGAATATATGAAATCGAATTTTAATCCGGAGCTAGGAATGTTATGTTTATCTCAAGTTTAGAGACTAAATTGAATAAAATATAAAACATGAGAGAAATCTAAAAAAGAATTTATATAAGTTCATGCATATCATAACATTGTATGAAAGTGATTGGTATTGATTTGTATATAAAAGGATTGTATAGATCAAGATTTGGACCAAAGTGGAGCTAAAAGGGGAAAAGCAAAAATTACAGATTAGTCCTTAAATTTTTCACTCTTTTCACATTTTGAAGAGGTAAGTTCATATGGAATTTAGTATCTTATTTTATGTTATGTGTAATTTTTTGTTTGATTTCATAATATATATATATGTTTGGATATAATTAGAACATTAGTGAAATTGGTATGTATGGCTAGTAATGGATTAAATTGAAATGTTACATGATTGTTGGCTCTTATGTAATAAGAAAGAGTACAAATGTGAAAGTTGATTGATTACAGGGCATATGAATGAAATATGTGATCATGTACAAGGTACGAAATGGATTATGGATGATTACAAGGATTGGTAATGATATATATACCGAAATGATGCCCGTGTGAACTTAGTAAAGCTTAGGATATGATTGACATGCCAATAGAGTTACACGCGCACTTGATTAGAGATTTTACATGTTATAATGGGAGCTAGAATTTATTGCAGATTCTTGGGTTATATGTGATCTGCTGTAATTCGACCTAGCAGATTAAACTAGTTTTCGCACTTTAGGAGCTTGAAATTAGGCATTTTCATTAGGTTTTAATTAGGATTTACTTCAGTTTTAGTTTAATGAATAAAATGTGTAAAAGGTGTAAAAAGGAGTCTTTTATTGACTTTAAGGTCGAATGAGGCCTAAAGGTTGGCTAATGAACTTTGTGAGTGTGGAGGACACCATTAGAAGACAAACTATATCGAAGCTGATCACTATTTCATGACACAAGATGAGAGATATCGCAACATAGGGACCAGAACCAAAAAATCTTGAGGTTTCCTTCGACACGAGCATATGATGTTGTGACAAAGCCTGGAAATGACACCAAAGGAGTATACTGCCTTCCATGTCGCGACACGGATCTTATGTGTCGCGACATCGACTCCTGAACGCGGAAATACACCGAGTGAGGGGCATTTTGGTCTTTACAACATAGCGTAAACTCAAAGAACGATAACTGACCTATGGTTAAGGAAAACGACCATCAAAATTCTATAAATAGGCCCTTTGTTCACTTAGTTTTACACACCTTTTCTCTTAGCTTATTTCTTTCTTTGTAATTTAGGTTTAGTTGTTTATTTTCTTAGGGTTTAGTTATTTTGTTCTTGTTTTATTCGAAAGAAGTGATTTGTAGACACACATAGTCGTTTAAGAAATTCTTTCCAATTTTCAATACAAATTTGGGATTTTCTATTCATGATATTTCAGTACATTCATTATGTTTCATCTATTTATTGAATATGTTTTGTTTATAAAACCCATGAGGAAATAATTCCCTTTATAGTGGATTAGGGAGTGAAGGTATGATGATTTGATTATTGTGTAGGAATTTCCAACGGATCAATTATTTGGAGAAGGAAGAAAGAGAAACAAACCCTATGCCTGACAACCCTAATAAGTCATTTAGATGAGAATTAACCCAAAATTGGTATTTCCCATTCGTAAACACCTTTACCCCAAACCAATCTAATTTGTGAGGTTGGAAGATAAGCAGTTCTTGTTGACTCGTTATGTTAGTGGAATATCAGAAGATCCTGCTAAGGTAATGACTAGTTGATTGACGAAAAAGCCCAAAGCAATAGTTGATGAACTTATGCCAAAACAAACTAAACCTCCATGATCTAGTCTATCGAATCTCTTATCACATTTCCAGGTTTTTATTATTTATTTTTTTTCCATTTTAGTATTATTCATTATTAGTTTTATAACCCAAAATCATTTATTTAATCTCTCGTACAATAATCATAAAGAAAGTACTAATTAGATCTCTTTGGTGCAGGAGTTAGAGTTACTAGTGCTTCGCCTCCCTTGGGTACGATTCTCGAAGTACTCATTACACCATTGTAACAGTATTACAACTCGACCCATATACTTGTGAAAGCCCAAAATATACTCTGAACAGGAATATGTTCGGAGGTGGTCAAGTTGTTGGCGCCATTTCCGGGGAGGCAACATCTTTAGTAGTTTTAATTTTTGCATTTATAAGAGGAATAATTAGGAAATTTTTAGGTTATAGATACAATTATTATTCAACATTACAAACGTTTACTAATTTTTAGGTGATTAACTGATTACATAAGTAAAAAAAATATCAATTTTGTGGAATGGATTATTATACCTACATGTGGTCGGATGACGACTTTGACTACGATGAAGATTTTTATGAGGATTGAGAAATACAAGAAAACCAAAGATTACACATGCTTGACTTAAGCCAACTTCGAGGGGAAATCCTAATCCTTGATCAAAATAAAGAGGTGTATTTTGAAAAACAGCAAGAGGAGTTCGTTTTAGAGGAACAACAAGAAGAGAGTCTATTTGCTGCTAAAGATAAAATGATGGAATCTTCTATAGAACAAATATATGAAACCATGGAAGAAATTACATCGGAAGAAGAGATTTAACATATTCAAAGAATAGGCAGTGAATGTAAGCCTCAATGCAGTGGTGAATTGGTCTCTTCGATTAATCCGGGGTGTATGTATAAAATCTATGTACAAAGCAAGGATTTCCAAACAGCAACTGTTACAGTTAAATGTGCAAAGGAAGCCTTAGTGTTTGAAGAATCCTTAGACATATGGTTAGGAACTGAATGAGAATTAGCTATATCATGCAGCATCTTACTCTTAAACCAAATTCCTTAAAATTTCAATGATCTCGAGATATTTCGTACACTTCAGACAGTTGGAAGGATATCATCCATAAAACATCAAATGATCCCTTAAATGTCAAAGTAATTACGCCATCAAAAAGTAGGAAATACATCCATGGAAACCCCAAAACATTCGATGGTTTCAAGAACCATGTGAGGAAATAGTATTTAATCCATTGGGGATGTCTGACGATATTTGGAATTGGAGTTTAGAGAGTACCACATCTACACCAGTATTGGTCCAGTCACACACAGATGAAGTGGTTGAGAGGCTATTGAAAATCCAAGATTAGTTACATATCTTTCAACATTGGTACAACAGGAAGAGTAACCATAGACCAGAGTGGTGGTGCCTATACATACCTATACAAATAATTAATAAAAATGATCGACGAAAATAAATGTTTGTAATTAATCCAGGTAGAAAAGGCAAATTTAGAGAAAGAGACAAACACCAACGTATAATGTGGCACGACGGATGTTGGACCAACAGTGATAAAACCAATCCGTCAAGAATACCAAAATGCACACTGACCAAACTGTCGGATACTCCCGACAGTCATTTATAATATTTTTATAATCTATTTATACCTACACTAACTCACTAATTTTGAAAATTTTGAAGGACAATACCAAAAATAAGCTGAAATAAACTGACTAGTTTGTCGCGACACACAACAAATATGTCGCGACATAGAAGCTAATATTCCAAAAAATCAAGAACACATTGACTGCCTCCGAACGTACTCCTATTCGGTGTGTATTTTAGGGTTTTCGAAAGTATACAGGTTAGGTTGTAATATAATGTGTTGCAACGGAACACTTGGTAGTATTCCGAGGATTGTACCTAAAGGAGACATAATGCAATAGTGATTTAGATCCCTGCAGAGAAAAGAAGTAATTAATTCTCTTTTTAAGGTTTATTGTACGATAATGAAATAGAGAGTTATTATTGTAAAACATAAAAACAATAAAGTAAATTAAAGTAAAGTAAAGTAAAGTAAAGAGAAATGTAGATTCGATTAACGGCTTTAGGGAGATTAGGTCGCTTCAATACGATTTCTTCAATTGTTAGTTTTATGGGGATTTTACTTCAATCAACTAGTCACTACCCAAGTTAGATATTTGGATCTTTGGTTCTTCCTCCAGCATAGCAAGTCGATAGAGACTACTTATTGCTAGATTTCATAGTCTAAATTGGTTTGGGGAAAAGGTCTTCACGGATAGGCAATACCAATTTTGGGCTCATTCTCACCTAAATGACATTCTACGATTGTCAGTCCTAATGTTTGTTTCATGTTTTTCCTTTTTCAAGCAATTGTTTCGATTGAAAATCTCTATTTATACAACAATTAAATATTCATACTTCCACTCCTTAATTCCCCAAAATGGAATTTAGTTCCTCATGATTTTGTTGATCATCACCAAACCAATAATGTATAAAAACATATAATTGAATAAATGGAATGAAAAAGAAACTTCAATTGTATTGGCAATATGTTGGGAAAGAATTCCATGATCGTTTATGCTAAAATTACAATATCATTTCTAAAACGAAAATACAAAGTAAAAACTAAAAACTAAGAAAAGGTATGTAAAACACTAGTGCTAAAGGCCCTATTATAGTCTTGGTCGATCGTTTTCCTCAACCTTAGGTCAGCTACCATCCTTCGTGTTTAATTGGAATTGTAAAGATCAAAATGCCCTTCACTCGGTGTAAAAACCGTGTCCAGGGGACAATGTCGCAACATACCAAGTCCTGTGTCGCAACAAAGATATCAGTCCCTTGATTTGTGCCATTGAGCAGGCGTTGTCGCGACATAGCTTATGTATGTCACGACAAAGAAATCAATTCTCAGATTCTTCATGTTTGGTCCCTTTGTTACGATGTAAAGCAGCTTATGTCGTGACATAGTGATCAACTTCACTTTTGTTCAACTTCTAAAGGTCTCCTGCACATTCATGAGGTACATTAGCTAACCTTTAGGCCTTAATCGGCCTTAAATACAATAAAACACTATTTTACCACTTTGTTTACATAATTTATTCAAAGCTAAAAACTAAGGTAAATCCTATAGAGACATAAGGAAAATGCTTAATTTCAAGCTCCTCAAGTGTGAAAACTAGTTCAATCTGCTAGGTATAAAACCGGCAGATCAAACTCCCTCACACTTAAGTCTTTGCTTGTTCTCAAGCAAACAAAACAAATAAAAAAGAAAATAAAGCAAGAAAATAATCAAAGGAGCTTGAGTTCGTATCATACAAAGATTAGGGTCGTAGCATCTATTCTAGGCTTATATATTTTCTTAATAATTCTAACATGATGAGTGAGCAACTTTACCATTCTTGGTTAGAAAAATATAAGTTCAGTAAGTAACAAGAAATACAAATATCAAAGTTTTATTGATAAAACTCCATCAATGTCTAATACAAGTACTTTAATTATCCTAGTACAATATAAATAGCCATAATGAGATCAAGCAATTTCCACATTTATTCATGCATAGAGTTGTTTAAGTCACATAGGACTTTTCGGCTTGTAACCTGTTGAGGCTTAGGATAGGTATGAAATTCAAAGAACAATTAAGCAAAAAAGGTTACAAACATGAAAATAGTTTGACACATTGTATTGTTCCCTATTCTTACCCTTAATGTCCCATTCCATCTTACCTCCTTATTTCTCCTTCTCTCATCTTCCTTTTCTATCCAAGGAGGAAATCTCAATATAGTCTAATCCCTTTAGCTAGCCTATGAGTATTTTTTTGTTTCTTGAGTAAGATTTTTCTTCTTCTTTTTGGTATTTTAGTGACTTTGTCACTTTTCATATGTTTTCTTACTCATGAATTTTTCTTCTTTTGTTTCTTCTCATCTCTTTTCTTTTTGATCTTTTCACTATTTTCTCTTTTTGGCTATACTAAGGTTCATACACCATATTGATTTTCCTATTTCACTCTTTATTTTATAACTTCCATCGTAATGTGTCTACTTACCCTCAATACATATGGTTATACTTCTATTATCATGCAAAATAGGACCAAATAAAAGAGTATACACAAATTATCGTTTTAGGCTTTGGAGGCTTGTAATGTAGCTCATCAAGAAGGGTCATAAGGCTCAAAGATGGGTACTAATTGAAATTTTAGAATAAGGGTTAGATTTTTAGCTTTATATGTAACCAAACAATGCCTTAGGTCATCCCTAAACACTTTCAATATGTATAAATATCAATTTAGTCACACAATCTCAAAATTACTATCATATGTACTAGCATGCTTGTTTCCTCATATCTTTCACATCATTTGGTATCAATAATACCCTTCTATCTATATTTAGTGTAACCTATAAAACTTAATAATTTCATGCTAAAAAATTAAAAATTCCTCATCATCATGCCAAATTTATCAAGAAACACACTCAACTTATTATACATGCTCCTAACCAATCACATGTATTTCTACAAGCTCGAACACACATCAAAGAAAAACATGTAAAAATTCCTATGCTACCTGCCACACTTTAGATAAGGTGTAGCCCCTTAAATTGTAAGGAAAGAAGTTACCCGATTGATCGCGAAAGCTCCTCCCCTCATGGTGGTTGTCCTTCTTCCTTTTGTCATGAATGCTCGCAATGTTGTGTTTCCATAATGTGGGGTTCCTACATAAAAATTAAAGCATGTATAGACACAAATAAATTCTAATTCTACTCTTACTCCTACAAATTATATTAGGCTTTAAAACCAAAAACATCTCAAAAATTACAAGAATTAAAAAATTAAATTAAAAATTGTTCAAAACACTTATTCATCCTCATTCATTTCTTCCTCCTCCTCATCACTGTTGTTCCCTTCTTCTAGTTCTTCCTCATTGACCATCCCAAACATGTTCGGTGTGTAGTTAAGGACCCTAATGTTGTGTTGTCGAGCAAACTCTTGAAATACTGGTCTCGATTCTTACATCCATTGTATCATTCAATTGAGCTTTAGATGAATTCCTTCACCAACTTCTTGTTAAGCTAATGCCAACCTTTATGTGTAAGTTAGTGTAGCCATCGAGTCTCACAATTTTCTCTTTCTTTCTTAAAGTTGTTTAGCATGAAGCTCCACATATTGCTGGAAGAGTGTATCACCAATGACACTCCTTGATGGCTTCAGTGTCTACTTAGTGGATGTCATAGGCACTCTTGGCCTTTTACATAAAGCTATGATTAAGTGAGGAAAGAAATTCCCTATTTTTTGGCTTCACACACATCGACTCATGTTATGGTAGATCCACTTCCCTATACAAACCTGCTTTTTCTGTAAAATTGCAAACAATAAGACTGCTCGAAAAGCATTAATGTTAGAAAAAAATTAAAGCAGGTATCATGCGTGTACACACAAATTGAATCCACATCTTGGCTTCCGGGAACATAATAGCTTGATTAAACAAAGTAGGGATACTAGTGCTTGGCTTAAATTTCCATTCCCCCTTCCCTCAGTTAAGTATATAATTACCTCATTCATATCTAAATCATGAAACGATTCTAGATCAGTTTGGTCTAAGAAATCCTGTTCATAATACGGAGCATCAAAGAATTTACATATGATTTTAGGGGTTGCCTTAACACTTATTCCTTTAATCACTAAAGTTTCCTATGTGAGTTCATCACTAGTCCTAGAGATATAATCTTTCAAAGCAACATAAAATTCCTAGACTATTGGGATAACTGTAGGTTCTGTGGGGATTGTCTAGAATCCTTCCCATCTATGGTACCTAACTAGAGGCTGAATTTCCTTACATAAAACCATCAAAGAGTCAAAACCCCTTTCTTGGATGAATGTCTTTCCTTGAAGTTCATTGAAATATTTTTTTACATTCGTATTCACAAAGTTTGAAGGGTTTGTACCCAATGATGGTTCGAAGTCAATAGTTTTTCTAGCTTTTCTAGGAGGCATTTTAAATATAAGAAAAAGACAAAATATTAAGCACGAACTTTCAACTTGAATTGGTGTGCTTCCCCCTTGCTTCGTGAGAAAAAACCTGAAAAATGAAAAAGAGAAATAGGCAAAGGAAATATTTTTAGGTTTTTAAAAATTTTAAATAGTTAAAATATGATGGAAGGCTTTAGAATAGTGTTTTAGTATATATAGAGGTTAGAAATTAGGGTTTTAAAGTGTTAAAATTTAGAAAATGAGTTTTTTAGCTGCCGGGTTATGTCGACACTGCAAAAATTACAGTCGATGTCTCGACATAGGGTAGTTACATGACGACAAGCTCATTAATCCCACATTTTCACGACATACTCAAGGCTCATCGTAACATCGTCCTCAGTTCCGAATGTCACCCATTCTGCACTCTTTGTCGCGACATCGACATTAGTCCCATGTTTTTCCTTATTTTGTCACCTATGTTGCTACGCAAAGGGTGGTGTGTCGCAACATGCCTCTATTTCCTGTTAATTTCTGAAATAAAATTGTGTTAGAAATATATAAAATAATATACAAAAGTTAGGAACCACCTGTTTGCCTTCATGTTTTACTATCGGACTCATCCGACATGCTTACCCTTGTTGAGCGGGTCCAATTTTGTTTTACCTTGGTCGATCTCCCATCAGCATTCTCTATTTTCTTTAGTCGATCCCTTTCTTTAAATCTATTTATTCATAAAAAGGATCTGACTGGGCCTTTCACTTTTATCCAAATAGAGCAAGTGACAGCGCTCGGTGTGTTTTTATGTTCCATCGTTTTTGTCACCACATTTGAAAGTCTCTATATCACCATTGATTCTTATTCTCATCTCATTGGTATTTAGATCAATTGTAGATCTTGATGTGGCTAAGAACAACCTTCCTAACAAAATGGGGATATCCATGTCCTCCTCAAAATCTAGCATTACGAAATCTACAAGAATGATGAAACTCCTTACTTGAACCAGCACATCCTCTAGAATCCTTTCGATCTCATAGACGACCGATTGACTAGTTGCAAAGTCACTTGGGTATTTTTGAGATCCCCGCTCCCAAGTTTTTCAAACATAAACAGAGCCATCAAGTTTGTACTTGCACCAAGATCACATAATTCTCTGTCAAACTGAAGGTTCCAAATTTTGTTTGGGATTGTCAAACTACTGGGATCCTTTAGCTTTTGGGGAATTGATTTAGAGATGATTGCACTGCATGAGGCATTCACTTCCACTTGTTCTCCTACCTTGATTTTCCTACGCCTTGACATAATCTCTTTTAAGAATTTGGCGTACTTTGGTACCTTTTCTATAAGTTCAATCAAAGGTAACTTGACATTTAAGGATTTAAAAAGGTTTAAAAACCTTACAAATTCGTCGTTATCTTGTTTCTTTTTCTCCTCTAACCTTTTTTGTAAATGGTATCAAGGTACCTCTATCTTCTTTTGGAATATCCTCTTTCTTCTCGAGTGCCTCTTTCACCGGTACCTTTTTAGGTATTATGACTTCAGGGTCATCGTCGGAGGGAATCTCTATAAATTCATGTGATTCTTTAAGTTCCTCCTATTTTTTGGATTTTTCTAAGCTACTTAGTATTTTGCCCAATCTTAATTCGAGCACCTTGACATGTTCTTTCCCCTACCTTCGGGGATTATTTTCAGTATTGCTAGGGATACCTGTACCAAATTACCTAGTGAGATCTCCTACCATACTCACATATTGGTCCATCTGTTCCTCTAGCATTGTCAGTAATCTAGTAGAACTAGTGTACTCAGACTGCACTTACTTCATATTTGCTCGCATGGATTGCATCTTTCCCTCGATCCTGTCTAGCCTTTGACCGCATATAGTATGGTCATTCTAAACTGCTCTTTCCGGTTGCCTCTGCAAGAATGGAGGTTGGTAACTTCGATTTCTCGATTGAGTGTTATTGTTACCATTTCCTCTTTGAATTCCTCCCCATCTAAAATTGGGATGGTCCTTCCATCTTGGATTATAAGTGTTTGAATAGAGATTCCCACCTCAATTACCAACATAGTTAACATCCTCCGTGTTGGTAAGATAGTGGTATAGAGGCTTACTCTCTTCTTACGATGATGATGCCCTTAAGGCAGATTCAATTCGGTTTAGTCTCTCCAACAGCTGTTGGTATTTATCATCTTGTTGGATCATTTTTACCGAAGCAGGTTTCTGACCGTAAGTGAACCTCTTAGTAGGCCACTAGCAAGAGTTCATTGCGATGTTTTCAATCAATCCATAAGAATCATTATAAGTTCTATTCATCAGGGCTTCTCCTACTGCACCATCTAATCCTGATCTGGCAGACACATCCAACCTATTATAGAATGTTTGTAGTTGCATCCACTCTAGCATACCATGATTTGGGCATTTTCGTACCAAGGTTTTAAACTGTTCCCATGTTTCATGGAGCCCTTCACCCTCGAATTGACAGAATGTTGACAGTTCTCTTCGAAGTTGGATTGCTTTACTGATAGGGAAGAACTTCGGTAGGAATTTCCCTACGAGTTCGTCCGATGTGGTAATAGATCCTAGTGTCTATGCATCTAACCAAGAAAAGGCATTATCAGTTAGAGAAAATGGAAATAATTTGAGACGAATGGCATCTTTAGTAATGCCATTATAACAGAAAGTATCACATAATTTTAAATACCACTTTAAATGTAAACTGGGATCTTCAGCCGTAATCCCTCTAAATTGTAAATTATTTTGTATCATTTGGGTCAGGGCTAGTTTAATCTCCAAAGTGTTAGCAACTATAGTGGGTCTAGCAATACTCACTTGTGTCAGATCTATGGTAGGAATAGAATACTCCCTCAAAGTTCTTTGGGCTTCCGCCATCGGTTCGCTTGTTGAGAGTTGTAGAGGTATATGAACTTCTTCAATATTGATAGCAGGATCCTCGATTGGATTTTCTAATTCTTCGCATTCTTCTAGTGCTGGTGGGTTTTGCTTTGACTGTTGGTTTCTGCGATTTCATCTAATCAATGCTTCAGGGTTAGGCATTGGATCTACCAAGTTTCCTTGACTTCGAGTGAACAAATAAAGAAAAGATAAAAGAAAAATAACAAGAATAAAGTAAAAAATAAAATAATCTATAATCTATAATCTCCTTCACTAAAGTGTTGCCTCCTTGGAAACTGCGTAAACAACTTGACCGCCTCCGAATGTACTCCCATTCGGTGTGTATTTTAGGGCTTTCGCAAGTATACGGGTCAGGATGTAATATAATATGTTACAACGGAACACTTGGTAATATTCCGAGGATCGTACCCAAAGGAAGCGTGAAGAAATAGAGATTTAGATCCTTGCAAAGAAAAAAGTAATTAGTACTCTTTTTAGGGTTTATAGTACGACAATGAAATAGAGAGTTGTGATTGTAAAAACATAAAAACAATAAAGTAAAATAAAGTAAAGTAAAGGAAAGGAAAGGAAAGAGATATATACTAAAGTCATTCTTAAACTTCTAATTACTTTACAAACACCTTAAAACATTCAAACCCCCTAAAACTCTTTCAAAACCCTTAGCCTCCAAAATTCCTATCCATATCAAAAACTTCAAAACTTCATTCATCATTCTCAATCTAAGGCTTCTAGTAGACTATTCCTTCATCGACAAGCAAACTCGAAGAGGTAGGAACAAGTTATAAAAATGGAAGGTTAAAAGTATATCTAAGCTTGTACTATTACATTCATTACTGTTCACTTGTGTTTAATATTTTGAAATATGCCTCCTAGAAAAACCAAAAGAACAATGAACCAAGAGACACAAGATGTCTAGGACCCGGTGCGATTTCACCATCTTAATATGGAAAAATACTTCCTTGAAATACAATGGAGATCATTGATACAGGAACGAGGGTTCGAACCCTCTATGATTCTCTACAAAGAAATCTAAACCTTGATTTGGTATCATCAATGGGAGCAGTTTTGTGTTACTCCTAAAAGAAATGTTTTAATACCCATTGTTCAAGGATTTTATTCCTCTCTTAAGAATCTAATGATTAGAAGAGGATATGGTACAATTGTAAAGAAAGTGACAGTTAGAGGGGTAGAAGTTCCAATAACTTCTTGACTCATGCGAATTTTATAACATTCCATATTATGAAAAATACTTTGTTGAAGGGATAAATTTAGATCAATTTCAGAATATTGACATGGAAGATGTTATCAAATATTTGACTCAAAATAGGGGAAGTTGGAACTATAAGCTAGACACAAGATTACCATCGAATTTTAATCAGACAATTATGTTTCCTGTAGCTAAAATGTGGATACAGTTCATAGCTACTAGAATTGCCCCTGCATTTAACGTATCTAACGTCAATAATTTTTGAGTTGTTTTGTTGTATGAAATTTTGCAGCATAAACAAATTTGTGCAGGGTGATGGATTTTTAGGGAAATGAAGCAATGCACACAAAGCCAAAAGGCCAGACTCTATTTCCTTTATTTGATAATGGCACTATGCTAAAATGAAAAGGTTCCAATGAACAAGAATGAGCAGTTTTTGAAGCCAACACGAACTATTATTGGAGATTCGTTATACAAACAGTATGTTGAGCTTCAATGAAAACAAATTAAAGAATAAAACCAATGGAGAAAGGAAAAGATGGATGTTCCAGCATTGTTGAAGAGAAAGGAAAAATCAAAGACAAGAAAAGAGATTCATGGGAGCACTGAAGCCAAAATCGAAGGCATGATTCGTTGGATGTAGGATACCAGACTTGTCTTTATAGAATTCGGGAGAATAAATGGACTACGGGCCCCAAACTATCCATTGTATATGTTTGGTCCAACGTTCCATGAAGGGGACAATGGGGAGAATGATTCTAAGGAGGAAGGTGGAAGGCATGAGTACCAAAATAGGAAAGATGAATATGAGGCAGCTTTTTTGCCACAATACTCTACTCTAAAGGGACCTATCATCTGAAGCCCAACAAGACAACAAGGTGGGAGCTCTCACCAATAGTATAGCTCGGGCAAAGGCAAGGCTCCAATGGAACCACAACAAGAACATCCTTCGGATGATACGAAGGAAGATTGATTGTTTTGATATTTTTTGAAAGAATTTTTTGAGGATTGTAATAATATATTTGGAGAATTTTAGAACTTATTTAATAGTAGGAGTAGGAGTAATACTAGACTATTTTCCGTATGTCTATTTTTAATTTTTTGTAGGAACCTCGTACAAAGAAGACACAACACTTACGAGATAGTCACGACAAAAGGGAGAGGCACCCATCAATAGCTATTGAGCCAATCACGATCCATCGGGTAACTTATTTCCTTACTTTTTAAGGGCTACACATTGAGGACAATGTGTTTTCTAAAGTGTGGGGGTGACATAGAAATTTTAATGTTTCTTTTTGTTTTTGTTTTGTCATGTGTTTGATCTTGTAGAAATACAAGTGACTGATTAGGAGCATGTTTGATCCTATCGATCCTTCTTGATGAACTTTATTACAAACCACAAAGCCCGAAAAAAGTCAAATTTGTGTTTATCCTTTTTCTTTAGTCCTGAATTACACGATTATATACGTATGGCCATATGTATTGAGGGTAAGCAGACAGATCAAAGTGGAATTTGTAAAAATAAGAGTACAGCCCGTTTTTCAACGAGGTCGAAAATAGTGATTATGGGATCACAAACTCGATGAGAAATTTTTATAAATGAATGATTAAATTAAATTAATCGGTAATAATTTTATGTGAAATTTTGAATTGAAGGATTTTAATTATTGAATTAAAATTTAGTATAATTGGTTTCGTTCAAAAGTCAAGTGGCTCTAGAAAATGAGGTAGCGAGACCTCATTTTTGAAATTTTAGTGCCATAAATAATTTCATTAAATATTTATAGAATCGTATTATATGTGAATTGAAGTTCGGTTTGATAATTTTGTTAATTAATTGTTTAATTAAGGAAAAAGGAGTAAATTGTAAAAGAAGTAAGTTAATTGTTATGGATTAAAAATAGAAAGGACCAAAGTGGTAATTAAACCATGGTCAAAAAGTCCAACCGGTGGTGACATGATTATCTTCCACTTAGTTTTGTGTTATTTATTCATTTAGTCCTTTTTAGTTTAAGGCTAAATTGTAAATAACTGAGTTTAATTAGAATTTAATATAATTGAATGATCAAATAGGTAAATTAACCTATGGCATTTTAGTGAGTGGATTATTATGAGTTAAATTGATTATAATTAGGATTAATTAAGGTTTAAAAGGGGAATTAATTAAGTCTAATTATGAAAGTCATAAAAATTACAATTTTGCCATTAAGTATAAAAGTGAATTTAAGAAGAAGTAACCTATTTTTCTTCTTCTAATTTCTTCATCTTCTTCGTCAAGCACAAGGAGAAAGCTAGGGTTTCATTCTTAAGCTTTTAGCTTTGAATTGAATTAGAATCGTGCCACTAATCACGAAAAAGGGCAATTAGCAGAATAGTCCCTGAAGTTGAACCAAATTGCAATTTCATCCGGAAAGTTTGTAGTGATAGTTTATATACATTGGTTATTTCTTGTGTTTCACTATTGTCACAGCAAATGGAGAAAGGTTAAACATTCATGATAATGGAAAGACAAAGAAAGAAACGAAATGTCAGGCTTCGAACCGGTTATCTAATTTGAAGCGATGGTTAGGATCCTGCATATGTTGCAGTATCCTAATAGCTTGTGTGAGCAGCATCGCAAGTTAACAGATTCTGAATGAATAATGAATTATGGATTCCTCCGATGGTTGAGTCTTCGCATATGTTACGGATTCTCATTAGCTTTTGTGATCAGCATCGAGAGTGAGAAATTCTGAACCGTATCGATGGTTGAGTCTTCGCATATGTTGTGGATTCTCATCAGCTTGTGGGAGTAGCATCGTATACTGGTTAACCATTTTGGGCTCGTAAGAGCTAATTATTCTAGGCTCGTAAGAGCTAACCATTATGGGCTCGTAAGAGCTAACCATTATGGGCTCGTAAGAGCTAATCATTCTGGGCTCGTAAGAGCTAATCATTCTGGGCTCGTAAGAGCTAAACATTCTAGGCTCGTAGGAGCTAATCATTTTGGGCTCGTGTGGGCTAAATGTTGTCTGTGCTCCTAATGAGTTAAAGTCTGGAGAACTGAAGATATTTAGTTCATTATTATATTCATGATTACCAATACATACTCGTTTTCATCTTTTAACTGATCTGTTTATTCTGTGAGAAAATGATAATCACAAACTTACTAAGTTTAATAAGCTCACTTGTGAATTTGTTATTGTTTTGTAGATACGTTTTGCTGTTTGAAGATCGGATCATCTCGAGGAAATCACACTATTGCAGAGCTTGTATGGTAGATTTTACATCACTTTGTCTTATGGCATGTACTAGGATGATATTAACTTGAGATTGAACTAGAAGATGTTAAAATCCTTCTATTTTGATTTTGTAAATTGCTTGAAGTATGACTTAGATGCTCAAGCTTATAATGCTTGTAAGACTTAGAAGTTATGTATGTTATGTGAAGTTTTAATGCATAACTTATACTGGTTGTGTATGAGATATTAAACTTGTATCTTGGTGTTACTCATGAGATCCTGTATACTTGTTTCGGTAGAACTTATGCAAGTACCGGTAGAAGTGCAGGGTAAGAGAGAGGTTATTCTCTGACTTGGGTTGTATCGGTAGTTAAGATACAAGTATCGGTAGTTTATGGTATTGATGTTTCGGTAGTAAGAATAATTGTATCGGTAGAAGTTGTAGGATAAGAATTTTTTCCCTTTGAAGTTTTTGGTATCGGTAGTTGCATGAATTGTTTCAGTAGTTGTGTCACATGTATCAGTAGAATCATCTCGAGTATTGGTAGAACTCTGCAATATTTTTAAACTATTTTCTGACTTGACAACTACCGGTACAAGTTCATCAGGTAATGGTAGAAGTGTTCAAAAATCATGGAAATGACCTTTTTTGTCCTTGTTGAGTTGTGATTTTTAATCGATTGATGATTTATGATATGTTAAGTGCACATCTTTATTAAAATAAGACTGATTGAAATGAAAATAAAACACGAACAATGATAGATGAACAGTAGGACACCAAGACCTTAATCGACGATAGTTTTGGGTTATGGGTGTTACATTTAGTGTTATCAAAGCTTATGGTTTAGCTATTTCTGAAACTGAATTAACTGTGTGAAATGATCTAGCAATACATCCATATGAACTTGTGATAGTGTGATATAGATGGTTCCGATCTAACTACTATTTTACAGATAAGAAAATGCTTGATTCAGAACAAAGAGAAACCAACGAAGTAAATAGTAACGTTCTAGCTACTGATTCTGACTCCAGTCAAGAGGTATCAATTATATCGATGACAGAAGGTGAAGTTTAAAACATGTTTTTCGGTTTAATGGGACAGTGGTTTTCAGAATTTGTGAAGAATAATCTTATGGTACCACCTCCCCCACCTCCTACTACACAGCCTGCTGCTCGACCTATAGCACCTTCCGTAAGGCCTCCACCTCCTCCTGTGATAGAAGAGAGGCGTCGTATACCAATAAATAGGGTAGAAGAATTTCGAGGAAATGCTAGGATGATCCATCTAGGGGTGGGTATTGGTTGGAAAACACTTTGAGAGTACTGAATGAAATGGCTTGTTCACCTAAAGACTATGTTAGGTGTGCTGTGTCATTACTGAAAGACGAGGCATACAATTGGTGGGGGATGATTGTGGTAGTGGTACCTGAAAATGAAGTTACTTGGGAATTCTTCCAAGCAGAGTTCAAAAAGAAATACATCAGTAAATGGTACCTAGATAAAAAGAAGAAGGAATTCCTAAAGTTGAGACAGGGAAATAAGACAGTGGTTACGAACGAGAATTTGTACTTCTCAGTAAGTATGCACGGGAGATAGTACCTACTGACAAGGCTATGTGTATCCGATTTGAGGATGGTTTAAACAATGAGGTTAAAATGATGGTGGGTGGTTCTAAAATATGACCATTTGTTATCTTGGCAGATAGAGCACAGAAAATGGAAGAAATTTACAACCACAAGAGACAGAGGGAAAAGAGGTCTAGAGAATTCAATAAGAAGATTTTGTCCAAAACTTTTCCTTTACCACTGCCAAAGAAATACAAAGAAAATGAGAACCGAGTGACAGTTTCAATTGGGTACCCGAGCAAGAGTGGGCCAGCACAACCTGGAATTAGATTTCAAAATAGGCTTACGGATATTGTAGCCAGTGTTCATAATGCACCTAACCTAGCTTGTGAGTATTGTGGAAGATTCCATCCGGGTGAGTGTCGTTTGAAGAAAGGGGCATGCTTCCGATGTAGAGCAACCAACCACATAGTACAAAATTGTCTAGTATCACAGGATGACGAAGAAAATCAGAGTATAAAACCTCTAGACACACCATAAAAGAGTAGACGATCTGGATAGAACAACATTGCAGGTGGAAATTGTAATGAAGGCAAAGAAAATACAAAAAGATCCGAAGTCCTAGCACCTGCACGAACCTATGCTATTCGAGGCAGAGAAGAGACAATTGTATCCGATGAAATGACTGGTAAATTCTATCCTTGTTGTGATTATGAGTACTTTGAATGATTTAGGATCGATTTATTCTTATATTGATACCGCTTAATAACTGATAAAATTTCGAGGATGAAATTTCCTAAGAGGGGGAGAGTTGTAACAGCCCATTTTCCAGTGGTGTCGGAAACAACAATTACAAGATCACAAACCCGACGAGAAATTTTTATAAATGAGTGATTAAATTAAATTAGTCAGTAATAATTTTATGTGGAATTTTGAATTGAAAGATTTTAATTATTGAATTAAAATTTAGTATAAGTGGTTTGGTTCAAAAGTCAAGTGGTTCTAGAAAATGAGGAGCGAGACCTCGTTTCTGAAATTTAGTACCTATGTGAATTGAAGTTCAGTTGGGTAATTTTGTTAATTAATTGTTTAATTAAGGAAAAATGAGTAAATAGTAAAAGAAGTAAGTTAATTGTTATGGATTAAAAATAGAAAGGACCAAAGTGGTAATTAAACCATGGACAAAAAAGTCCAACCGGTGGTGACATGATTATCTTCCACTTACTTTTGTGTTATTTATTCATTTAATCCTTTTTAGTTTAAGGCTAAATTGTAAATAAGTGGGTTTAATTAGAATTTAATATAATTGAAGGATCAAATAAGTAAATTAACCTATGGCATTTTAGTGGGTGGATTATTATGAGTTAAATTGATTATAATTAGGATTAATTAAGGTTTAAAAAGGGAATTAATTAAGTCTAATTATGAAAGTCATAAAAATTACAATTTTGCCATTAAGTATAAAAGTGAATTTAAGAAGAAATAACCTATTTTTCTTCTACTAATTTCTTCATCTTCTTCGTCAAGCACAAGGAGAAAGCTAGGGTTTCATTCTTAAGCTTTGAGCTTTGATTTGAATTACAATCTTGCTACGGATCGCGGAAAAGGGAAATTAGCAAAATAGTCTCTGAAGTTGAACCAAACTGCAATTTCATCCGGTAGGTTTGTAGTTATAGTTTATACACATTGGTTATTTCTTGTGTTTCACTATTGTCACAGCAAATGGAGAAAGGTTAAACATTCGTGATAATGGAAAGGCAAAGAAAGAAACGAAATGTCAGGCTTCGGACCGGTTATCTGATTTGAAGCGATGGTTAGGATCCTTCATATGTTACAATATCCTAACAGCTTGTGTGAGCAGCATCGCAAGTTAATAGATTCTGAATGAATAATGAATTATGGATTCCTCCGACGGCTGAGTCTTCGCATATGTTGCGGATTCTCATCAGCTTGTGTGAGCAGCATCGAGAGTGAGAAATTCTGGACCGTATCGATGGCTAAGTCTTCGCATATGTTACGGATTCTCATCAGCTTGTGTGAGCAGCATCGTACACTGGTTAACCATTTTGGGCTCGTAAGAGCTAACCATTCTGGGCTCGTAAGAGCTAATCATTCTGGGCTCGTAAGAGCTAAACATTCTGGGCTCGTAAGAGCTAATCATTTTGGGCTCGTGTGGGCTAAATGTTGTCTATGCTCGTAATGAGTTAAAGTTTAGAGAACTAAAGATATTTAGTTCGTTATTATATTCATGATTACCAATACATACTCGTTATCATCTTTTAACTGATCTGTTTATTCTGTGAGAAAATGATAATCGCAAACTTACTAAGCTTAATAAGCTCACTCATGAATCTGTTGTTGTTTTGTAGATACGTTTGCTGTTTCAATATCGGATCATCTCGAGGAAATCACACTATTGTAGAGCTTGTATGAGAGATTTTACATCACTTGGTCTTATGGCATGTACTAGGATGATATTAACTTGAGATTGAACTAAAAGACGTTAAAATCCTTCTATTTTGATTTTGTAAATTACTTGAAGTATGACTTAGATGCTCAAGCTTATAATGCTTGTAAGACTTAGAAGTTATGTATGTTATGTGAAGTTTTAATGCATAACTTATACTGGTTGTGTATGAGATATTAAACTTGTATCTTGGCGTTACTCATGAGATCCTGTATACTTGTTTCGGTAGAACTTATGCTTGTACCGGTAGAAGTGTAGGGTAGGAGAGTGGTTGTTCTCTGACTTGGGTTGTATCGGTAGTTAAGATACAAGTATCGGTAGTTTATGGTATTGATGTTTTGGTAGTAAGAATGACTGTATCGGTAGAAGTTGCAGGATAAGGATTTTTGCTCTCTGGAGTTTTTGGTATCGAAAGTTGCATGAATTGTTTCGGTAGTTGTATCACATGTATCGGTAGAATCATCTCGAGTATCGGTAGAACTCTGCAATATTTCTGAACTATTTTGACTTGACAACTACCGATACATGTTCATTGGTACCGGTAGAAGTGTTCAAAAATCATGGAAATGACCTTTTTGTCCTTGTTGAGTTGTGATTTTTAATCGATTGATGATTTATGATATGTTAAGTGCACATCTTTATTAAAATAAGACTAATTGAAATGAAAATAAAAGATGAACAATGATAGATGAACAGTAGGACATCAAGACCCTAATCGGTGACGGTTTCGGGTTTTGGGTGTTAGAAAATCAAGACAATATGTGAGCTTTAGATTAGCCAAAACTACAAAATGAGAGAAAAATCCAAAAAGGCGAGTAGAAATGTATGAAAAGTGAAAAAAAACGTTCTTGAGTGAGAAAATAGATGACAGTCACAAAGTTAAAAGAGAACTCATTCAAAAATATATGAATACTTGTAGGCTAGCTAAAGGGAATATAGCATGTTAAGATTTCCTAAATGGAGAAATAAGGAAGGTGAGAGAAGGAGAAAAAAGGCGATGAGCTAGAAAAGGGGCAATAAAGGGAAGAATAGGGAACAATACAATATGCAAAACTATTTTCATGTTTCTGAACTCTTGATGCTTACCATTCCTTTAAATTTCATACTTGTCCTAAGCCTCATAACTTTACAAGTGGAAAAGACCTATGTGACCTAAACAAATTTATGCATGAATGAATATGGTATTGAATAATCTCATAACAACCATTTGTATTATGCTAAGATAATTAAAGTACTAATATTTTTCATTGATGGAATTCTACAAATGAAATATTTTACATTTGTATCTTTTATAATGTACTGAACTTAGATGCCTTAAGTCAAAAGTGGTAAAATTGCTTATTTATCATGCTAAAATTATTAGAGAATATGAAATGTCTAAGATACTTGTTTTGAATCTAATTCTTGTATGATATGTGCTCAAGTAATTGTGTTTTTTTTCGTTGTTTTTACTTTTGATTACTTGAGGACAAGCATTGACTTAAGTGTAGTGAAGTTTGATCTACTGTAATTCGACCTAGCAAATTAAACTAGTTTTTGCACTTTAGGAGCTTGAAATTAGTCATTATCGTTAGGTTTTAATTAAGATTTACTTTAGTTTTAATGTAATGAATAAAATGTGTAAAAGGTGTAAAAGGAGTCTTTTATTGATTTTAGGGCCGAATGAGGCCTAAAGGTTGGCTAATTAACTTCGTGAGTATGCAGGAGACCATTAAAAGATGAACTATATCGAATTTGATCATTATGTCACGACACGGGATGAGAGATGTCGCAACATAGTGACTAGAACCAAAGAATCCTGAAGCTGTCTTCTTCGTCGCGACACAAGCACATGGTGCCGTGACAAAGCTTGGAAATCACACCAAAGGAGTATACTGCCTTCCATGTTACGACACGGATCCTGTGTGTCACGACATCGACTCCTGAACGCGAAATACACCGAGTGAGGGGCATTTTGGTCTTCACAACACAACATAAACTCAAAGAACGGAAGCTAACCTAAGGTTAATGAAAATGACCATCAAAATGCTATAAATAGGCCCTTTGAGCACCTATTTTTACACACATTTTCTCGTAGATTATTTCTTTCTTTGTAATTTAGGTTTAGTTATTTCTTTTCTTAGGCTTTAGTTTTTTTTCTTTTATTATTCAGAAGAATTTATTTGTAGACGTTCAAGGAATTCTTTCCAATCTTCAATACAAATCAAGGATTTTCTATTCAAATATTTCAATACATTCATTATGTTCCATCTATTTATTAAATATGATTTGTTTATAAAACACATGAGGAACTAATTCCATTTATGGGGGCTTAGGGAGTGGAGGTATGATGATTTGATTCTTGTGTAGGGATTTCCAGCAGATCAATTGTTTGGAGAAGGAAGAACGAGAAACAAACCTTAGGCTTGACAACTCCATAAAGTTATTTAGATGGGAATTAACCCAAAATTAGTATTGCATATTCGTCAGCACCTTTACCTCAAACTAATATGAACTGTGAGGTCAGAAGATAAGTAGTTCTTGTTGACTCGTTATGTTAGTGGATGATCGGAAGATCCTACTAGGACAATGACTAGTTGATTGACAGAAAAGCCCAAAGCAACAGTTGATGAACTCATGCCAAAATAAACTAAAACCCATGATCGAGTCTATTGAATCTCTTATCACATTTCCAAGTTTTTATTATTTATTTCTTTCCTTTTTAGTATTATTCCTTATTAGGTATAGAACCTAAAATTATGTATTTAATCTCTCGTACTATAATCATAAATAAAGTAGTAATTAGATCTCTTTGGTGCAGGAGTTAGAGTTACTAGTGCTTCGCCTCCCTTGGGTACAATGCTCGGAGTACTTATTACCTTGTTGTAATTATATTACAACTCGACCTGTATACTTGCGAAAGCCCAAAATATACTCTAAACGAGAGTACGTTCGAAGGTGGTCAATATGTAATATAGGTTTAGCTCGGAAGGGTAACTTGATGTTATTCCGACTTGGGTAAGCAACCTTGATGTAATTTCAACTAGTGTGCACTACATAGTTCACCCGTGTATCAAAGTCAATTTAACTATAGTTCCATAAGGAGATATTCATCATAATTGAAATGGAAAAGCTTGAAAATGTATTGAATATGAAATGGTATATGTTTATAACTTGTTATGTGACATGAAATTACTTTGATATTAAGTGATGTTACTCATGATGTACAACTATGCCTAACCTATTTGAATGTTAATGTTGGCAAGTGGCTAATTAAGGCATTATGTGCCAAAGATAACCAGATTGCATGCAAAAGTGATTGGTAGTTGTTATACTTATAATTAATTAAGGTAAGCAATGAATTTCCATTTGAACTTACTAAGCATTCGTAATGTTTACTTCAGTTGTTTCTCTTTTTGTAGATTGTCACCTTCTGGAACTTGCTGACCAGGGTCAACGCGAAGCACACACTATCATCGAGACGGTAGATGTATGTTCATTATGGGTTTAGACAATATGGCATGTCATAAGGTCTTTCATTGTACAAATGGTCAATTTAGAGTTAATGGTTATGTGGTCTTGTGATATTGGTTGAACTTGTGTATTAAGTTTGGTAATTGATCTAAATAATGCATGGTTTGATCTTATGTGGTGCTAGTATGTGTAATGATCTTAGTTTGTATGGTTTGGTGTGTTAATTATTGTAATGGGGTAACTAAGGTAGTTAAATTTAAACATGGTTTTAAATGGTATGATTGAATGTCATACTTGTAATACATAGTTTGTCCATGGTTAACTTGGTTTATTTCAAATTCATTTGAGTGTTTGATGCTCAAAATGAGTAGATATGCATATGTTGGACTAAAATGACCAAAGTTGACATGATTAGGTAAGTAAATGGTGTAATTGAATTTAAATGAATATCATGGGTTGTATGTTATGTTGAATGGTTGAATCTAATTGTTATAGACTTGTTTTAGCATGTTTTGGTCATGTTTTGGAGTAGGTAAAATTGGCATATGGAAGAATGTGTTGAAATATTTTGGTTGGAAACAATTGAATAGGAACCAAATGTGTTAAGTTGCCAAAAACAACAACAACACCACAACCATGATTCCCTAACATTGCAACTTAGTCTGATAGTGAGTGGTGTCGCAACGTGGAGATGATTAACATCACAACGTAACTCACTAAGTTGCATAGTCATGACGAGGGAATCTTGATGTCGTGACATCAATTTGAGGTTTTGAAAACTTTACAATTTGATCATAATTCAAACTCGAGTTAGCATAATAGATTTTGTAAGCTCGTGTGGGACTCGAAAATGAATATGTATATAACTGTATGATGTATATTTGTCTAAGGTTGCTCCAGCAATGACTGTAGCATTCTGTAGCTTGGACCCAACAATCGGGCTGGACAAGGGTGTAACACCAATATTGATTAAAAAACATGTGAACTTTTTATTATATATTCTTCACACCACCTTTAAAACTCAAACAATAATTAATTAATTTTACTTGTAATATATCATCAACGAAGCTCGTTATTTTGAAAACCAGACCGATGGGCAAACCTATCAAACTACTTATTCCTGATTCAATTGGTTTGATCGGTTTGACCTGTTCAATTAAATAAATTTTTAAAAATAAAAATATTAAAAAATAAAGTAAACTAATTCAACCGATTTGACCGCTAGTTTGACTGATCCGATTGGCCAGTCCAATCGGTTGACAGGTAATCGATCTAACCACTTATATGAAACTAGTACCCCGATCAATTCCTTATCCAATCAGTCGGTCCAGTTTTGAAAACATTGACAAAGATACATGCAATTAAGTTAATACAATATAAATATTCAAAATTTTATTTGTACCATAGTTTTCACAATTATAATTTATAAACCCCTAACTTTTAATTTATACCTAAGTACAAATCAAATTGTTCATAATAAAGTGGAAAAGACATTTTTTTTTCATTCAACATTAAGGTTTTCAGAAGTGAATTGGTGATTGAATTGGTTAGGCTACCGATTTGTTGGTGCATTTGGTTTGATTGGTGCAATCGGTACAATCAGTCAATCCAATTCCATTAAATAAATCATTAAAAAATTTCTAAATATAAAAAATTCTTAAAAGATACAAAAATGCTAGTAAAATGGGTTGAATTGCCCGTTCAACTGATTTTTTTATTTGGTTTAATCGATTCATATCGATTCCTGAGGTAATCGGTTTAATGCCTTTGTTTGAAAGGCTGGTACAAAAAGACTAGTACCTCGATCGATTTTTAGTCCGACCAACCAATCTAATCTTGTTCAAACAACCATGTCTAAAATCTTCCTAAATAATTAAATTTAAAAAAATGTTTTTATGACTTAGAATAATTAAAATGAAAATCTAAATTTAAATTATTTAAATAATAAATTTGAATTAATTCAAATTATGAATTCAAATATTTTATTTCTTAATGAATTTGAAAATAATTAATTTATAACTCATAAATTTCAAATCTAAAAAGTTTGAATTCAAAATTCAAACTACAGTTTATTTTGAAATCCTAAATTTAATATATTCATGTTTTATATTTAAATTGCATCCCATACATATTTTATTCTTACTATTCATATCCTATCAAATAAATAGAAAGAGTTGTATGAAATTGAGACACCATGTCATTTGTATCGCTTCCAATAATTTAATATTATTTCAATATTTTCATCTTAAATTTTAACACATCATGTTGGACTTATTTTTTTTCAAGATGAAAATATTGAAATAACATTAAATTATTGAAAATTGTAAGATTTTTCTATCCACATTTACCTTTCTATCCATGTATATTTCTAGCAATGATTTGTAAATTATGTACACGAAAATAGATAATTTATTAATTTTTTATTTTGTGGTGCATTAATTCATTATATTTTTAAATTAATATTTAATAATATATTTAAAAAATAAAGTTATCTTAATAATAAAAAGGCTTAATGATAAATTTGGTCACTAATGTTTGTATTTTTGTCAAAATAGTCTTAATTATATTTTTTAGCTTTTTTTTGCTATCAACTTTTGTTTTTTTTTCAAATTATTTTTTTTTCTAACAGATTTGATGAAGGTATGGCTAAAAAAGTTAATGGGGATGATGTAAAATTTTATATGTGAAATATTTTTAATGAGATGTAATTTATTATTTAGATAACCCAATAAAATAAATAATACATGAAATTAAAAAAAAACTCTTAATTATCTAAAAAAAACTCAACCAAATAAAAAAAACATCTCAGTAAAATAAAAGATTGAAACTTTTTAAAAAAGAGATTGAAATCTTGAATCATTTTGAAACCTTGGATCACTAGAAATCCTATCGAGTATTGAAATTAAACAAAAAAAATACTAAACTTTCAATCAAGAGGCAAGAGAAACCCAAAACTTTTCTCTATTATTGAGCTTTGAAGAGGCGCAAATTACATTTGGAATCGAGAGACTGAAACGAAGCAAATGTTAGTGTTTTGTTACTAATTGACTAAATATTCTAATATTTTGGATTTAGGTTTATCAAATTTGATGTTTAACTTGACTTTCATAATAATATCCATTGAATTAGATTCAAGGTTTTTAAACCTTAAATTTCAAAATTCAAAATTGAATCTAGGTTTTTTCCCTTTTGAACTAAAACAACCCAAATATATTAGATTCAAAGATCAATAATAGAAAAAGATTTTGGTTTTCTCCTACCCCTTCATTGAA
The DNA here is from genome assembly GCA_005610355.1 of Gossypioides kirkii. Classification (NCBI taxonomy): domain Eukaryota; kingdom Viridiplantae; phylum Streptophyta; class Magnoliopsida; order Malvales; family Malvaceae; genus Gossypioides; species Gossypioides kirkii. The sequence goes on from CP032252.1 coordinate 14,834,831, forward strand.
AGTTCAGTATTTTTTTGTTTGATTTCAATACTTAATAGGATTTTTAGTGATCCAAGATTTTTATCTTCTTTAAAAAAATTTCAATCTTTCTTATATTTATTTATTGAGAAATTTTTGATCCGAGTTAAGATTTTATATAATCCTTTTCTGTCAGCTTACATCTTTATCTCCAACTGACTATAGCATATTTGAAATTGTAAGATTTTTCTATCCACGTATATTTTTAGCAATGATTTGTAAATTATGTACACAAAAATAGATAATTTATTAATTTTTTATTTTATGTGATGCACGAATTTATTATATTTTAAAATTAATATTTAATAATATATTTGAAAATTAATTTAATTAAGAAATTTTATATTCTTATCAATTTAACTTTGACAAATATATTTTTATCAATTTAATACTAAATTAGGTTAATATTTTTTTTAGAAAGTTACACTAATAAGTAATAACTAATAAAATGTAATTTTAAGGTTATTACATTTTTAGTAAAAATTTAAAAATAATAAACAAAAATTTATTTATACGATCTAATAATAATAGCTACAAAAATTGGTATCTATGTCCGGCTTCTCCAAGTATTAATGCTATATTTGAACTATCAAAATAATTAATATATTTTTTTAAATATAATATATTTTATTATTTTAAATAATGATTACATAAGTAAAACATATATTATATGTTAAAAATAGTAATATGTTTCAATTATGATTTGAAATTTAATATTGTTAAAAGAAATGTTGAATTACAGGATATCAATATCTTTATATAGTATTTGAAATTTTTTTTTTATTATATTTGAATGGTTAAATAAGTTAATCTCTTTTAATTATATTTAACAATTTTAGCAGTGGCGAATTTAAAGGCTGGTAAGGGTTCGACTCTTCTAAAATAGAAAATTTTCATTTAGGTCCTTTAAGTTTTTAAATTTTTACTATTAAAATTATACTTTGATCCCTAAAAATGATAAAAATTTGATTTAATTCTTTAAAAATTATAAAGATATAAATTATTAAAATGATAAATTTATATTTTTACCATCATAAAAATATACAATTTAATTTGAGTCTCCCTAAATTTTTTTTTGATTTCACCCATGAATTTGAGTAACTAATTAAAAATTAATTAAAATAATTAAAATATATAATCTAAAATCTAATTAAAAAATCAAGAGCTTAAAATTACATGCAACGTATATACCATTAGAAACTAGTAACCTATAAAAATTAGAAATTGCAGCCTCCGTTGGCTACAAAAATTGGTTTTGAGCTTGTAGCATCTTTTGGAAATGAATAAATGTACTAATAATAACTTAATCTAGAACCTCTTAAACTTGATTGACGTCATATATATTTGCAAAATTATTTCGAAGTAAAATATGAGAAAAATATTTTAATATCATAAATTTGATTAAGGATTCAAATTTATCATTTTAAAAATTTTAAAAAATTTACATTTTTATATGTTATATGTCAGATTTGAGCTAGCATTTAATATTCAAGCCAATGACTAGATTGATGGAATGGTCCTATTTGATATATAACTAATACTTTGATGCTCAATTATAACGCTTTAAAGTTTGGAAACAATTTAAAATCTAAATCCAAGTTTGAGGGCATCTTAGGAAATTAATCCAATTTGTTCATAAGAGTGAAACAAGTCATTTTTCATAAGTTCAACCACTTATACAATTTTTGTAACACCGCTTAATCGGTTTAGCCACTGAACTTGAGCTATAGGTTTATACAGTTTTGGTAACAACCCTTACCCAGTCCTGTCGCTGAACCTGAGCTACAGGAGTTTACCACGTAAAAATTGCATAACATTTACATACTTTAAACATTCATGGCGGACCATGCCGCGAACTAAAATTTGGCAGATCGCTCCAGTAGATCGATCAGCTACGCCTAGTATTTCAGATGGCTAAACTGTAGATTTTTCTACGGACACAACTTTTGCAAAAAGTATGGCAGACTGATCCGCGGATACCTCACACTGTGGAAGATCCCACAGAACATAAAACGCGAAACATAACAAAACTAAACTTCATATATATTATCATACATCATGAAAACTCAAAATAATCACCTTCAAAGTTTAACAAGATTTTTTACAAATAACCAAGCGAATATATACATGCCACTTAGACAACTAAACTAAATCAGGAGTATATCACAACTTTTGACGGATAGTGTGAACTTCTTGTTTATCCGATCAACGTGTTCTAGGTGTAAGTATTTAGAATAATTAGTAAGTTCATACAAGTTCGAAAGTTTACTTACCTCACATAACAATTATAAGATACTTTAATATGCAAACACATTTACCTATCAGCCAACACAACTCATCAACAAGGTAAGTGCATATAGCACTGCATCACATATAGTATATCGAGTTTACAATATGATACAATAACACTTTTCATATCAAATTTATTCTCATAACTTTCCCTTTTTCCTCGTTTTCTTACTTACCAATTTCACATTTCACATATTTTGTATTACTCGATGAACAATTTAAAAGAACTCAGAACACAGGTATACTTTCACATCAGAACTCGTTCAAGCTAAACACATACAAGGGTTTCAGGTTACCCTTCTGGGCTAAACCTTTATCGACAAAATGAAAACCTGGCTAGGGCTGTATATACATGTAAGGTTACCAGTCTAGGCTAAACCTTTAAAGCAACATCAAATTACCATTCCAAGCTAAATCTGTGTCACATGTATCTTTGAGTTCGCCACAAATGCTGGATCTCGAAATCATCAGGAAATAACATATAACCATATGTATGAGTATTTTACTAAGTTCATCAGGATGCTATCCTTTTGTAATTCCATTCACATTCCTTCATAACATAATTCAGTATTTTGCCTCTCTATATATTTAGCAACCAATCTACTTACCAAATTTTCAATTATACAATTTAAGAACAAAAAGGAAAGAAAGTTAAATAATGTTCATATTGTATGAACTTACCTGGCGAAATGGTAACACACCACAATAGAGTCTACTAGACAAATTTTCCTTTCCCACGATCTTCTCTTGGCGAATTCAAGTATTGATGTATAACATAATTTTAATTCAGTTTTTATTAACCAACATCATTCATTAGCTTGTAAAGCATATAAGTCAGTTCATTTCTATCACTCAAAATTCCCTTAAGCCTAACACGTTATACAATTGAGCTCTTTAATAACATAAAATATAAAAATTTCAAACTTGTCTATCATTTACAACAATAAAAGGAAAAATACCATTGGAGAAATGGAGTGGAAAGCCTAGTACAGATTATGATTCCTTATTTGTGTTTGGTTTCGCTACATACTATCATGTTAAGGAATCAAAGTTGGATCCAAAAGCTAAGAAAGTAGTGTTCTTAAGGATCACTTTTGTCATAAAAGGGTATTTGTCTGGAGTGTCCAAAAACAAAAAAAATTATCTTTAGCAAGGATGTCACCTTTGATGAATCTACCATGTTTTTAGAGGTGCAAAAGGAACAATCAGATGATACTCATAAGTAAGTGGAGTTTGAAAGAAGGATGATTCCAACAAATGAAGAAGTTAATGATTCTCCTATAGTAAAAAAGAACACTAGTAGGGAGTATCTAGTGAAAGAAGGAGACTCCAGTGAAGAGCATGTTTATACCCAAGAATTTCCATAACAACTTGAATCAATTGCAAACAATAAGCCAAGGAAAATAATTATAAAGCCTACTCATTTAGTTGATATAGTGGCTTATTCATTCTAAGTTGTAGCTAATGACATTCCTACCACTTTTAATGAAGCAATTCAGATTTCTAGAGAATAAAAGTGAAGGATTTCCATGAATGACAAACTGTAGTCCCTTCATAAGAATTAGACTTGCAAGCTAGCTAGTTTACCGAATGGAAAGAAGACAATTGTGTGCAAATGGGTGTTTGCAACTAAATAAGGATTTCTATGGCAAGATGAGGTACACTATAAAACAAGATTGGTAGCGAAAGGTTATGCCCGGAAGAAGGGAATTGATTTTAATGAGGTATATTTTCCAGTTGTGAAGCATTCCTCTATTAGAATTTTATTGGCTTCAGTTGGATTCGAAACTAGTTCAGTTGGATGTAAAAATTGTTTTTTTACATGGAAACTTGGAAGAGGAAATCTTTATGACTTAGCTAGAAGGATTCAAGGTTGCTGGAAAAGAAAATTTATTCTATAAAATTGGGAAATTGTTGTACGATTTAAGGCAATCTCTGAGTTAGTGGTACAAGTGGTTTGACAAGTTTATGATAGAATAGAGATATATAAATATCATATATGACTAGTGCATGAACTTTTGAAAGCTTCAAGATGGTTCTCGCATATATCTTCTTCTTTATGTTGATGATATATTAATAGTTTCAAAAATTCTAGTAGAGATTGAGAAGCTAAAGACACCATTGAAAAAGAAGTTTAAGATTAAGGATCTAGGAGAAGCAAAGAATATTTTGGGCATGAAGATAACTTGAGATAGAAGCTTGAAGAGGCTTTGTTTGAATCAAACAATATTTGAGGAAATTGCTAAAGAGTTTTGGCATGAATGAAAAGTCAAAACTTGTTAGCACTCCCCTTGTTCCATATTTCAAGCTTAATGCCTCTATGTTACCAAAGAATGATGCAAAACGAGAATACATGTCAAAGATACCATATGCAAATGTTGTTGGTAGGTAAATGTATGCTATGGTATGTATAAGACATGACATTTCACTAGCAGTTAGGGTTGTGTACAGGTATATGCATGATTCAGGAAAGGAGAATTGACAAGCTATGAAATGGATTTTGTGATATATCCAGAATGCAATGGATATTAGATTAATTTTTGAGCAGGAATATAATAAGGATGTAGTTGGATATTGTGAATCAGATTATGTTGGTGATTTGAACAAACGATGATCAACTATTGGTTATGTGTTTACTCTTACAAAGGCACCAGTTAGTTGCAAGTCTACTTTATAGTCAACAATTGCTTTATCTTCTACAGAAGCGGAGTATATGGAAATCACAAAGACTGTAAAAGAGGCAATTTGGCCTCAAAGGTTGATTGGTGTACCGAAGATTAAGTAGAAGTATGTCAAAGTACATTACGATAGTTAGAGTGCTATTAAATTAGCAAAGAATCATGTTTATCATGCAAGGAAGAAACACATTGATGTCCAGTATCATTTTTTATGAGAGATTCTAGAAGAAGGTGGAGTAAAGATCCAAAAATCTCAACTATTGAGAATACTGCCGATATGATGACTAAGGTTGTGATTGTAGTCAAGTTCCAACTATGTTTGGACTTGATCAATGTTAAAATTTGAAGGTTGAAGTTTGAAGACATTATGAAATTTTGTTTTGCAAGGAGATTGAAGATATGAAAATTTTCTAAGGTGGAGATTTTTTTTGAAATAGCACAATCCCACATCTAAAACATACAAGGTTGTGGAGAGTTTGAAATATTATAAATAGAGGTGGTTTCTTCACCTTTTAATCATCCCAAAATTTTCCATTTTCTTCATAAGGAAAATTTTCCTCTACCTATTTGTAATTTTTCACTTGTATCTTTTGCAGTGAAATATATATGGTGGTGTTCGAGGTTGTAAGCATAATTTTACGAACCTCATTAAATTTCTAATGTTCTTTATTGTTTTATTTATATTTCAATATTTTGTAGGGTACAATTATAGTGATATATTGTGTTATTAAATTACATTATAGGGGTATTATGTCTAGAAGGTTTGATTTTAAGTGGGACTGTTTGTGATCCCTCCAATCTTTTCTGGGAATTGGAGCTAGTTTGGTTTTCTAGTTCAATATTTTAATCTCTTATACCTTATTCATGACCTAATGTCAAATGTAGTAGTTAATTCGGTCTATTTCCACACTTAAGGAGCTTGTTTTCTAGAACTTTTATATTTAATTATAGCATTTTCGGTATTTAAGCGAAGTAGTAAAAGTTAATAAAATAAGTGTTTTTACACATTTTGTAAGTGTTTGTGACCTATTAGGCTGACACAGATCTTAGGTAGTTCTAATTTGTGTTATTAAGTATGTAGGATGATGAATTATAGGCCCAATGGATGTAGGATCGTGGAATGAGTAATACACAAGCTTTTCAAGCCACTAAAGTATGAAACGAACCAATGAAGCCATAAAACATGTGTCGTGTCGCACCATAGGCCTTGCATGGTGCCACATAGGCCTGACGTAGTGCCTAATTATTCTGTGGCTAATTTCATCCACACTATCAACTTTATATGAAAACCTAAGACGTGTTGAAGACCTAATTAGGGTTCCCAACACTCCTATAAATAAAACCTTAGGGGTATGATGTAACTAAGTCGTCTTAGACGCATCAAAAACCTTAGTAGTTTAGGAGTAGGATTTAGATTAAGTTTTTGTTTCTTCTCTTAAACTCCTTGTTCTTCTCTCTCAAAATCGGTTTCAATCCAAGAGTTATTTTGCAATATTGAAGTATTCGGTTTATTTCTCTTTCGTAAGCGACAATATTTGTTACTCCAATCAAGAGATTCACTACTCCGTTCTTCATTCGACATCGAATCAAGATTATTCTAATCTCTTTTCTCGTTCGATTTAATCATGTTGTTTACATGTTTAATTTAATTGAGAGTGAGATCATGAATACCATCAATGGCTAAATCCCTTAAGGGAGATTAACGAGTGGATGGGATCGTGATTAATAGAGGATTTAGGGTTTCTCGATATGATTAGTTGGTTAAATTACATGTTCTTAAACTCTAGGCTTAACAACCCTAAGAAGTAATCATAAGTTAAACGAGGTCGAGAGATAAGTTTGGCCAAGTAAATCGTAATTTATCTTGGTTGAGAAAGTGAGGTCGAGAGATAAGCGAGTATCAACAAATTAATTAATTAGTTAGAGACTAAGAGGTAATAATTGGTTTGTTAATAGCTAATCTACCCTAAAATCCTAATCTGAAGTTAATTACAAACCCTAAAACAAGTTAATCTTCCTGATTGGTTTCATCCGTTTAGTATTTTTTTATTTATTTTAGTTATTTAAATTCTCGTATTCATCTCTTTTATGATCCACCGTAATATAGAATTTAATCAATACTATTTAGGATTATTATTGTAAAGAGAATTTCTATAGATATAATCTATCCTCCCTTGGGTACGATCCTCAGAATACTTCCCTATGCTCTGTTGTAACACAAATAATACATTACAATTTGACTCATATACTTGCGGAGACTGCTGATTTAATTTTATATTTTTGGTGTGTAACAGCCCAAACCCGACCTAGAAGTTGTGATCGAATTTGGCAAAGATACATTAACATGTTGAAAATCGGTTTTGCATTTAAAAATTTTAGTTATCGATGAATTAAGTAAAAACCATAATGAGTGCAAATCAGTAGCAAACCCAAAAGATATAGTCGTAGTTAATTCAATGCAAACCAATCCGAGCTCCCATACGTCGTTTGATTCCAAGTTAGATATCTACCTGAACAGATAAGACAATTGGTGAGTTACCAATCTCGGTATACAACCAAAATCAAATACAATTAAATTATAATAACATAGGTAAACTTAATGACATTTACACAATCGGTATCGAACAGTTCTAGAGTATCGCAGAGTTGTCAAATTACGAACCAAAGGAATCCCACGTGAAGTTGGACTCAATATCACTTTAGATCTCAATAAACAAACACATCACATAACCATTGAAGTAGAGATGGATTTAGTTCAGACATATAGCAAAAAGTCAGACAATATGAATATAAGATCTCGGTATAGAAATAATACAGATACAGTCATGTCATAGATACAGTTACAGGTATAGGCATGTCACAAATACAGTTACGAATGCAGACATGATACATATATAGTTACAGATGTAGACATGATACCCTCATTCGTTATACACCATCTCCGTCCAACCCTACTCCATTATCCATCCCTATACTCCAGAAGGTGTCGGTATGACACATAGCAATGTTTACAGTGTCACTGCCAGTTTAGTTGTATTCTTGCAGTGTTTGCAGTGTCACAGTCAGTTTAGCTGAAATCTTGCAGTGTTAACAGTGTCACTGCTAATTCAGTAAATATTCTTAAGTGGTTTAACCACTAAAACAATTCAGTTACTTCCTTCACTTTACAGTCCCAACCCATGCAGATGTCGAGAACATATGACAGATGTGTATAATATACCAATAGACGTGATCATACAATCCCAGTATAACAGTGTGTTGAGTAACCATTCCGTACAGTGATCCAGATACCACATATCCTTATTCAAAACAGTAACACAGAAGCATACCTATATGCTTAACAGAATATGAAACGTACCTGAACGGAATACACACTATAACACATCCAAACAAAGTCACATTACACATTATTGAATCACTATTAAGTTTCTTATATCAGTGTAACCTACGTACATATAGCATATGGTAAACTAACGGATGACAAATATCAAGTTTATAGCTTATTACAGACCATGTGTCTCAAAACAATATGCACACACCTTGACACACGCCCATGTGCCCCAGAACAGTATACACACACCTTGACACACGCCCATGTGTCAGCCCGTGTGCCCCAAAATAGTATACACACCCTGACACACGCTTGTATGCCTCCAAACAGTATACACACACACCTTAACACACACCCATGTGCCTTCAAACAATATACACATACCCTGACACACGCTTGTGTGTCTCCAAACAGTATACACACACGCCCGTGTACCTCCAAACAGTGTACACACACCCTGACACACGCCCGTGTACCTCCAAACAATATACACACACACACCTTGACACACGCCCGTGTGCCTCCAAATAGTATACACACACCCTGACACACGTCCATGTGGCAGCTCGTGTGCCTCCAAACAGTATACACACACACCCTGACACACATCCGTGTGCCTCCAAATAGTATACACACATACCCTGACACACGCCCGTGTGCCTCCTGCAACTCATTTTAATGACACACACCTCGGGCACACCCCCGTGTGCCTTTGAAAAGCACCATTCCGATGGGAAAAACATAGAAAAAGGCCAAAAATATAAAGGGGTTTTGATACCCACCTATTATGTGACGATGTAGAAGCAACCACTTGTGACTTCCAAGCCTAAACAACAATCAATTGTTCAATCAAACCTCTTAACTGAATTAATGCGCAAACTAACATTAAACCAAACCATGTCGAAAACTTCGACGTAAAATCTTTAAATCAAAACATACCGACAATAGAATTGAACTTAGAAGAAGAGGTTTGAGCCCGTACAGAATTACTTTAACATAAGATAGCAAAAAGAAAAACCATTGAAGAGAAGAGAATCAAACCATGAACAAAATGAAAAAAAAATGATAAGAACATTCTACTTTTCTTTTCTTTTTAAAATAACCGTAGAGGTTAAGAACTATTTAAAATTCCAATCAGTTTTATAAAAAGTGCAAAAATACAAGTCTTCATTGCACACGAGACTCAAACATGAAACCAAAGAACAAACAAATGCTTAACCATTGAACCACTAGGCTCATCATTGACATCAATTAATCGGAATACCTTATAACACACATGTTCAAAGGTAGCGGTTTAATAAATGGATGAAAACTAAACAAAATTTTAGGAAGTAGGATTCGAACCGAAAACCTCACACATTTAACCAGAACACTTAACCACTAAACCAAATCAAATCAATTATAAAAATTTCTCAAAATTGAGAGATAACCACTCACAGTTCCAGTAACTCGATTTCTTCTAACCCGATTTTTGGGATGTTACATGGTGTGATATTTATACTATAAACGATAACACGTTTATAGGCGATCAATTCACACAACAATTTGTTACATAAACTTTTACCCTCATCATCAATTTCGCATAATCTAATAGTAATAATAAAAACCAAATCCCACTCATGATTAATCCATAATATATATAAAAGCACTAGTATGGAAAAATTTTTGAACCGATGAGAATATCATTTATTTTTTTTATCATATCACTAAATTGATATTTAAAATAACTATAATATTTGATTTAGAAATATTAATTAAAAAAATTGATGTAAAATAAAATTTGTGATAATTATATATTTAAAAATACTTATAATTTAATCAAAGTTGTGATAATTACATATTTAAAAATAATTATAATTTCATTTACAATTATTACTTAAAAAATATTTAAAATAATTGTAATTGAAATAAAAGTTTACGTAAAAAAGCTTTACAATTACAATCATTTAATTTTTTTTAATTTTTTACTTGATATTTTTTTCTACATATTAACTATATATTATTGACAAATTATTATAGTCAACTTATTGATTATTAAGAAAATAAAAATAAAAATTGAATATAGAAGAGTTTATTTTACAATATATCATTTTTTTTATTGTTTGTGCAAATGCTTCAATAATAGGAATTTTTTATTAGTACTATATATGAACAATCAAAATAATTAATATATTCTAATAACGTTTATTAGTTATTATTTAAATAATGATTACATAAAGTAAGGAATATATTGTATCTTAAAATTATGAGTGAGTAAAACTCGATTCAATTCGAAATTTTTTTCGAATTTTGAGATAAATGAATCGAGTTATTTGAGTTAATCGAGTTATTCGAGTCAACTCGAATTTTTTTCGAATTTTGAATTTCGAGTTCGAATCGAGTTAAGTTTTCAAATTCGAATAACTTTAATAATTTGAATAAATTGAATATTAAACTATAATATTTTATATTTTTACCCGAAACTTCCAAACCTTATTACTTTACCTTCAAAACTTTTAATCCCTCCCACTTTTCCCCAAAAATTTTTATTCTCATCCATCCCACCCCCATCTACCCCAAATCCATTTCCTCAAAAATTATTTTTTGAATATTTTCCCTCCAAAATTTTACTCCATCATTTATTTTCCCCCAAAATTTTACTCCCCAAACCCTCAAACTTTTTATTTTTCTCTCAAACTTTTACTTCTCACCCTTTACCCCCAAATCAAAAATCAAAAGTTTAGTAATAATTTTATTTATATCTACTATTTACATTATTAAATTAAATTTCACATTTTGTATTATTTATATTATTAAATTATTTAATTATATTGAATTTTTATAAATTTATGTTAAAATTAAATTATTGATGATGCCATGAAATATTCGGGTTAAAATTTTATGTTAGTATCAATTTTACATTTTATTTTTAACTTTTATTAAAAAATCATATTTTTACATTTAATGAATTTTTTAATTTCAAAATACATGGTGACAATAATCAAAAGATAATTAAAGTAACTAAGCAAGCAAAGAAGTTAACACGTATATAAAAGATTCATAAATAACTTATGAGGTGAAGAAAGTTAATAACAAATTTGATTATGGTAGACAAATTTGATTACAGTGGGTGACAATGGTTAAAAGACCCAAAGTCATTTTTTAAAATTTAACTCGAAAAAGTATATTCGATTCGATTTGAATTCCATTTCACTCAACTCGATTCGAGAAAATTTCAAATCGAGTTAGGATGATAAAATAGGATTCATCAACTCGATTAACTTGAAATTTTTTTATTTGATTCAATCGAACGCTCACCAGTACTTGAAATAGTAAAGTGTTTTACTTATGATTTGGAATCTTTTTAATATTTTAAAAAATTATTGAACTAATTTATTTTAATATGTTATTTGAAAAATTCTTTCTATTTTAATTTGTTAAATAAGTTAATATATTTTATTTATATTTAATAATTTAAAAAATCAATCTCAATAACTAAAATACATTATCTAAAAATTAATTAGAAAATCAAAGGTGTAAAATTACCTACAATGCAAGTACCATTAGAAATTAATAATTTATAAATACTGGCAATTGCAGCCTCTATATGCTACCAGAGCAACTTATTTTGAAAATGAATACATGTACTAATAATAACCTAATCTAGAAACTCATAAACTTCATTCACATCATGTAAATAAAAATATGCAAAATTATCCTTTTGCATATGTTCCATGCCATTTTGAAGCCACCAATAAAGACCAGACAAGAATGACGGCATGGAAAGGGTGTTTTATGAAATTAACGCAATTAATTTAAGAGTGGAATGAATATTTTATTTTAACTACAAAAATAAAGTAAAACCCAAATAACAAATACAACTAACGCGACTTGAACTCAGGCCACACTTGAGACGGTAAACACCCTTAACCATCAGGTCATCACATGAGGTTTGAAACGAATCATTTTTCGACTATCAGGTCATCACATGGGGTTTGAAATGAATCATTTTTCGTATATTCAACGAGTTATTTTTTTTAAATTTACATCTATACTAAACTTTAATTATTTGATTGAGTTTGTATCACCAATCAAATAAATTTTAATTTAATTGTAAAATTAAAAAGAAAAACCGTTGTTGGTTTTGAAACTAATAAATTTTTAAAAATAATTTTGAAGAGGATGGACTAAATTGAAAAGAAAATGAATTTTTAGTGATCATGTATGATATTATTCAATTTTTTAGGGAAAGTCTGGTCCTCCAAGCTTCGACTTTCAATTTTTAGCGGTCACAATTGAATTATAATTTTTTTTTTCAAAATATAAATTTTATCATGTATTAATTTATTAACTTATCATTTTTTGTGGCACTAAAAATAATACTTTTCATTTTGGGGAGGCAAAGCTGAATTTTCCCCTATATTAATTTATAATTTTATCATTTATAGGGAGATTAGAATTATAATTTTTCTATTTTGAGGCTTTTAATTTTTTTGAACAATTACATTATAGGTTATGATTATATCTGTTTTTTTTTTAAACAATTTCTAGATCTACCCATAGCCCCTCACCCAACCCATAAATAAAAGAATAATGCGTTGCAGTGCATTCGAACTCATGTCCTTCTACATTGACAATAATACTCATTCCAATTGAACTAAAACTCAATCGACCGGAGGCTCCCATATTTTGATTTTACCGAAAATATAATAGATAATCATAATATAATAATCCAATCTATATAGCAACTTAAAAAAAAATACCGGAATACGTTAAAAATTAATTAAAATTTTAGCAACATTAAGAATTCAATCAAAATTATTATTATTATTATTTTACAAAATAAATTGAGTAAGAGATCGGCTCCCAGATACATATGGTACCCTTGTCCAATAAAAGAAGAGTATCTGTAGCCTATAAATAGCATATTTAACGATATGCTAATTTACACCAAATGACCTCAAAATGGAAAGAAAAAGACGTCAGAAAATATGAATATGGGCAATGGCAATGCGGAGGATGCTGATGAGGCACTCCAAGCGCAAGCTCACATTTGGAGCCCAGTTGATTTAGGCATTGTAGAAATCATTCAAAATCATGGCAAGCCGATGATTATTACCAAACTGGTTGTTGCTTGGAATGATAAAGGATGCTTGAAAATTTTGCAGCAATGTAAAGAAGCCATTTCACACTAGGACAAGGTGGGAGGAAAGTTGATCATAATAGATGTTGTTTTGAGGGAGAATGAGAAAGTGAATGATGAAGCCTCAAACTTAGCTAAAACACAACTCTTTTACGACATGTTGATGTTGGGGTTGGTGGCTGGATAGGAGAGGCAAAAAGAAGAATGGGCTAGGCTATTTTTAGCAGCTGGTTTTAGTTCCTACAAAATTACTCCTATTATGGGTTTTACATCTCTCATCGAGGTTTATCCCTTAGAGCATTTGGTTATTGCTTTATTAGTGTAGTAATAGTGGCGCCAAAGCCATCGATGAAGGGGTAATGTTGTCATTTGTTGACATCATTGGCCAAAGTTGTTTACTAAGATTTGAACTTTATGTTTATGCGTTGGAGGATCACATCTGCTACTTGTTAGTAGGTGTCAAGAAAATCGAACGTCGATAATGATAATATAGACAGATCACCAAAAAAAAATAGAACACACTGATTTTATGTGGAAAACTTTTTTGGAAAAAATTACGGGTAGAGAAGAAAAAAATTTACTAATGTAGAATTCGAATGATACAATAGGAGTTTCAACCACATCTATTCATAGGTTGAAAAAGCCTAATTCTAATCAATGCAAAATATATTCTGCTAATAAATGCTAAATCTTCTAGAAAGATAATATATTTTGTTTAACTTGACTTGCAAACAATTCTATTATATTTTATTTAACTTGACTAGCAAGCAATATCTTAGAATTTGGGTCACAAACCTCTAGAAATCTCCACCTTGACACGAATTCTCAACGAACAAGTTCTTCACCATGAACTCTCAACGAATAAGTTCTTCACCTCTTCCACGAAACCCCTTAAGGGTATTCTTCAACAAAGAACACCAACCAAATCCAAACAATGGTCGAACTTGGTTATAGGAAGTGACTTAGTCATCGTATCTTCAAGATTTTTATGAGTACTAACTTTCCTCACAAAAATATCACCACGAGCAATAATATCACGTACAAAATGATATCGAATGTCAATTTGCTTTGTTCTCTCAAGAAACATTCAGTAGGCTTATCAGACCATACCTATTGTGTAGTCTTTTTCTCAATGGTTACAAATGGAGATCGGTTAATAAAAAAACATGCAGTAGAGGCTCTTTTAGCCCAAAATGACTTCGGTAAATTAGCATTCGATAACATACATCGAACCTTCTCCATGATTTTTCTGTTCATTCGTTCTGCAATGCCATTTTGCTGTGGAGTATGACGAACTGTCAAATGTCTCACGATCCTTTCTAATTTGCACAATTTGTTAAACTCATCAGAACAAAACTCCAAGCCATTATCTGTGCGAAGGTGTTTTATGTATTTTCCTGTTTGTTTCTAAACCATAATCTTCCAAGACATGAATGCAGAAAACGTATCGCTTTTCTGCTTCAAGAAGAACGCCCAAACTTTTTTGGAAAAATCATCAATAAGAGTTAGCTTATAATTAGCTCCACCTCTCAAAGGCACTCTAGATAGTCCCCAAAGATCAGAATGAATATAATCCAACGTTCCCTTCGTGTTATGGATTCCTCTAGTAAATTGAACTCTTTTTTGCTTCCAAAAAATGCAGTGCTCACAAAACTTTAGATTTCTAATGCCTTGCCTATTAAAAAGTCCTCTTTTGCTCAATTCTGTCATGTCATTGTCACTTATATGCTTTACACGCATATGCTAAAGTCTAGTAACATCATCATCTGACAAGGAAGAGGAAGCGACTGTTGCATCACCAGTAACACTTGAACCTTGCAAAACATATAACTTGGCAGTCTTTCTCTACCCTTTCATCACAACGAGGGAACATTTGCTAATCTTCAAAACCCCACTTTCAGTTGTGTACTTATTCCCCTTTGAATCAAGAGTACTCAACGAAATCAAATTCCTCTTCGATTCTGGTGCATGTCGTACACCACTAAGTGTTCTGACGAGTCCATCAAACATCTTAATTTTGATCGTGCCAATACCTACGATTTTAAATGAAGCATTATTTCCTATCAAAACAACACCTTCAGACACAGTTTCATATGTTGTAAACCAATCCCGATTGGGACTCATATGGAAGGTTCAACCAGAATCGAGGATCTACTCCTCGCTCACTTTAGAATTGTTGACAGAAGCAACTAGGAGTTCACCATCACTGTAGTCTTCTGCTACATTAGCTCCATCGGATTGTTCTGGTTGTTTTTCCTTTTGATTTGACACCTCCCTTTTGATCTTATTTTGTAAATTATAGCACTCTTTGTTAATGTGATCTTTTTCTTGTAGAAGTTACAAGTTTTACTTCTATTTGAAGATTTTGATCTACCTTTAAATTTATTGCGGGGATTTCGTTCCTATGTCCTCCCATGATTATCATCAGTATTTTGTTCTTGTCTTCCACGAACAATGAGACCCTTTTCTTGAGAGTCAAATCCAGCCACAAGATGCTTCATCTTGTCATACGAAGCTAAGGAAGCATAGACTTCATCAATTGTTAAAGATTCACGACTATAAAAAATTGTATCTCTAAAGGTTGAATAAGACGGGGGCAACGAACAAAGGATAATTAACCCTAAATCCTCTTTATCATACTAAACCTCCATGACCTTTAAATCCAAAACAATTTCTTTAAACACACTCAAGTGTTCGTACATAGATGCAACTTCTTCCAAATGATGAGAATACAAACTTTAATTATTGAACCTGAATTTGGTGTGGATCTCTTAGTTAGGAAAGTTTGAGGATTTTTCATGTGGTTTTGTTGTAAATGGTTAATTGTGTTTATCTGATTCTCACAATTCTAGATCACAAACTGGTTATGTTTTCATATATGGTGGTACGATAATTTCTTGGAGCTTTATGAAACATACAATTGTTGCTACTTCTTCTAGTAATGCTGAGATTTTGGCAATCCATGAGGCTAGTCGTGAATGTGTGTGGCTAAGGTTTGTAATTTATCACATACGAGAAGATTGTGTTTTACGGTCTAAAAAAAAAGCTCCAACAGTTTTATATGAAGATAATACAACTTGCATTGCAAAACTTAAAGAAATATATATTAAGGGTGATAGAACAAAACATATATCACCAAAATTTTTCTTCACACATGATCTACAAAAGAATGAAGCTATAAATGTTCAATAGATTCGTTCAAGTGAGAATTTGGCAGATCTTTTAAGAAAGGTGCTCCCTACTCTTACATTTGAGAAGTTAATTTTCAACATTGGATTGCGTTGTCTCAAAGATCTTAAGTAATGCTTGCATGAGGGGGAGTAAATTCACATTACATTTTTGTTGTGATATACTACGTATTAAAGGATTGTGTACTCTTTTTTCCTTCATTAGGTTTTTCTCCTACAGGGTTTTTCCTAGTAAGGTTTTTAATGAGACATATCCTTTATACAATGAACATCCAAGGGGAAATGTTATGAATTTATTGAGTGGATGTTCAACCTTTCATCTTTCTTAACCCTTCACCTTTCATCTCCTTCTAGCCCCTTTCCTATTTATGTATTAGAAAATGAGGAGTCTAATCTGCCTATATGTATTGGAGTAATACTACTCATAAGGATGATGAAAAAGAAGGGAAATGCAATAGAAATTCGCCTTATTCTGATCTATTATACTTGTTGGGGATTAACCCGATTAAGCAACGAACAAGTAAAATAGTAGATGAAATTAAGAAATTAAATACACAAATTTAACGTGGGAAAGTCCCTCCAAAGAGTTTAAAAAACTATTGGCAAATATAATTTAACTATAATGGCAAAAAAAACAAAGAGTACAAAAGATAGAGATAAAAACTAAACCCCGAAATCGGAAAACAAAAAACCCTCAAAATGTGAACATGATTCTTCAAAAGTGTTATGAGTTCTAATCTTTAAGAGTATTTTTTAAGGTTGTAAAAGATTCTATATAAGCTAATTTTGTAGATCAATTAATAATAAAATAATCTAGACTAATAAGAGTTTGATTAAATATGGAGATAATTTTACTATAATGGCAAAAAAACGAAGAGAACAAAACATGGAGATAAAAACTAAACCCTGAAACTCGAAAATAAAGAATCCTCAAAACATAAACACAAAATTCTTCAAAAGTGTTATAAGTTTTAATCTTTAATGGATTTTATAAGTTTTAATCTTTAATGGATTTTTTCTAAGATTATAAAAGAGTCTATTTATAGGCTATATTCATAGTTAAATAATAATAAAATAATCTAGAGTAATCAGAGTTTGATTAAAAAAAACAGAGTTTAACTGGAAGATTATTTTTCAAATTTGACTAAAATATGAGGTATACTCAATAATGTTATAATAAAAATTGATTAATCCTTAATCCGAATAAATAGTTTAAATATGCTTAATTGAATCAAAGTAACCAATAACATAAGGTAGGGGTGAACAAAATTCAATTCAACTCGAAAAAATAAAAAAAATTCGAAATTCGAATTATTCAAATCAAATTAATAGAGTTTATCAAATCAACTCAATTTTAGTAAAAAGAAAAAGTTTTGCAGGTTTGAAGAAAACTAAAATTTTTGAGGTAAAAGAAAAAAATTTGGGGGAAAGTAAAATGAAAAAAATTTTGAAGGTTTGGTGGAAGTAAAATTTTTATGGGGAAAGTAGAAGGGTTTGAGGGGGAGTTGGGGGCAAATTGGGGGTTAGGGGTTGGGGGAGAAGGGAACTAAAAGTGTTTGATATTCAATTTATTTGAATTATTTAAGTTATTCGTATTTAAAAATTCAACTCGTTTCTAATTTAAAATTAAAAAAAATCGAGTTAACTCCATGAACTTGATTCAAATAATTCGAAATTCGAAGTTTTTTTCAATTTATTCGAATCAATCGAATTTTGCTCACCTCTATAAAAATTAGTTTGAAAAGCTTATTTGATTTGGAAAATTTTCTATTTATTATTGCTTTACATTTGAAAAATACTTTTCAAGTTGAAAGCAAATCACACCCTAAAATAAAAATGAAGAATCTATTTCACATGAAAAATATGGTTAATATTTTAACAATTCAATTGTTGTATTTTATGATCCATTCATGTAAATCATGAATATCAAATTTGAAAATTTTCAAATTTATAACTATATGGGTTTTGTAAAAAACTTAAAATCGTCCAATAAATATTAATGTATACACTATTTTAATTTGATATGATTAAAATATCAAATTTGTTCAAAATTTTACATACATAATAAATATAATTATATAAATAAATGTAACTGTTGAATTGTTAAAACATTAATTATAAAAAAATATAAGAAATAATACAATACTATTTTAATTTTACATTAATATAAATGAATCTTTCTCATATACAAACCCTTACTATGAAGAAATGAAAACAATGTTTACATAAAGTAATAAGTATATTGTATCTTAACAACAGTAAATTGTTTTAATTATGATTTGAAATCTTTTTCATTTTATTAAAAATTTTATTGAATTAATTTCTTTTAATATGGTATTTGGAGATTTTTTATTGTATTAGAATAGTGGAATAAGTTATTATATTTTAATTATATTTAACAATTCAAATAATACATTAAAAATTAATTACAATAATTAAAATATAATATCTAAAAATTAATTAAAAAATCAAACGCATAAAACTACTTACAATGCAAATACCATTAGAAACTAATAATTTATAAATAAGGGTACTTATCTTATTCTCACAATGCTCAATCACAAATTGGTTATATTTTCATATATGGTGGTCCTGTAATTTCTTGGCGCTCTATGAAACAAACAATTGTTGCTACTTCTTCTAATCATGCTGAGATTTTGGCAATCCATGAGGTTAGTCGTGAATGTGTGTGTTTAAGGTCTGTAATTCATCACATACGAGAAGATTGTGATTTAGGCTCTGAAAAAAAAAGCTCTAACAGTCTTATTTGAAGATAATACATCTTGCATTGCACAACTTAATGAAGGATATATTAAGGGTGATAGAACAAAATATATATCACCAAAAATTTTCTTCACACATGATCTACAAAAGAATGGAGATATAAATGTTCAACAGATTCATTCAAGTGAGAATTTGACAGATCTTTTTACTAATGTGCTCCCTACTACTATATTTGAGAAGTTAATTTTCAAACATTGTATTGCGTTGTCTCAAATATCTTAAGTAATGCTTACATGAGGGGAAGTAAATTCACACTACATTTTTTGTTGTGATATACTATGTATCAGTGTACTCTTTTTTCTTCACTAGGTTTTTTCCCAAAGGGTGTGGCACCCCAAACCTGACCAAAACGGACCTGCCTGGATTTGAAGTGACACATTAGTCATCGAAGTGACTCTCCAACACAAAACCACCCAAAACACACCTCAATTCCAACTAATAATTATCTAATCTTATTGAGGAAGTGATTTGTGAACCATTTTAAAACTTTATTTTTTAAGGATTTTAATTCTAAATGTTTACGGACCTTTTTTTAGTCAATTTATAAGACCCCTAAAAAGTCATTTTAATTAACCATTTTTCCTTAATCCAATTATTAATTAAGGTTATATTAGCTAAATTTTACTGCCTTAATCATACATACAATTCTAATTAATCTAATTACAACTAATAAACAACATATATACATAATTTAAACATTCAAAATCATGCTTAACAAACAACAATTAAATCATACAATGGATTTATCTTAGCCGCAAAGCTATCCACTCCTTGACAAGCTACAATTAAAATGTGTTAGTGAAAATTTCATGCTTCAATCACTATGTTATCACTTAGCAACATACAATAATACACTCAACATTTAACTAACAAATCAAACATTAAAACAAATATAACATCTCAAAATCAATGTCCAAATGTAAGTCTCAAACATCTATTACAAGTGTATCAAATTATCCCAATTGAGTGTCACAATGCCCTCTAATGTATCTATAGAAAAGTCCTTAATCTATACTACCAAGTAGCCTTAAACTTGGACCAGCCTTGCCCTTGCTCCTCAACTTCCCAAGCTAGAAAACTTTGTGCAAAGTTGTGAGGGTGTGAGCTGAAAAAGCTCAGCGAATGGCCATAAACTCAATAAGTAAATCATACCAAAAACTTACTTAAAACAAGGTAAATCATGTATCAAATTTCGAGTATATGAATCACAATTTCAATTATATTTTCATGCTCAATTATGACATTCAATTGACTGAAATTTCCAGCAACATTACAACATCATAACATCATAACTTCACATGTTATTCCATGAATAAAAATCACATTTATTATGGCATATGAAAACATAATTTAATCAACAAACAAATACTTATACTGGTAAATGTCATCCATGGCAAAATATAAACATATGATCATGCATTGGATAAATGGATCTCCGATCTCCCAAACATCGAATACAATACTCCGGTTGAGTGGGGCGTAGCCATACACTCCCTTATATCGCCTTGAAATTGCCAATGATTGAGTGGAGAAAAAGCTCAATACTCCTTATCCACTCCAACAAAATCAATACTCCTAGAACCATATGCTCACAAATAACACATGTAGTGGTGAGTACTCACTAATCCTATGGTATACCATCTATATCCAATGGATCCACCATGCAATGTTATCAATATAACCAATCACACATGGCATAAACACTGATATTTAAGCACTTAATTCATGATATAAAAATTCAATTCAAAGCATGTCACTTAGCAATTTTAGTATCAACATAGATAAGCACAATAAATGTCTATTTCCATGGATATAAAACAATCATCAAGTGCTCTAACATATATAATAATTCATGCTTCAATTATTAATCAATACAATTCAAATCAATCATACCAAACACATTATTCGCAATTTCCATAAATCATTTACAAATATACTTTTATAAAATTAAAATCAATTTTAAAATCTAAACCACTTGAGAAACAATTGAATCACTAGAAACACAATTCAAAACCCTAATTCAGAATGTAAATAGGCATGTTTACCAATTGCCTTTAAAACCACTCACATTCACACTTTGCTTCTCAAACCAAAGTGCATCAAGTAGCTGTGTTTGGACCTCGATTATGATTAGAAGTGGTTTATCCTCGATGTGGAGCTTAAACAGAGATAAAATACATTTTACAAGCTATCATTAACAAGTGTTGAAACCTTTTCTTTTTGAAAAAAAGTCTCGATTTATATTTTGAAAAATGAAAATGGAGTCGCCACCAATAATTTTTTGAAATAGGTGTAATTGGATCACATTGTAAGATTTTTAGAATCATTACAAAAATAATTATGGTCTTTGAAACCATAAAACGGGTTCGGAAGGATTAGCACCCTCACATGCCTAAAATTGGTACCTAATCGATTATTTAATGTCTTAATTGTTGAAAATAAAAAAAACTTGAGAAAACTTAAATTGCGATCCTTAAATGCAAGGATGACATGTTTCAATGTTGTATTTTTAGAAAAAAATAAATTTCACGAAGAAAGCTCGTTATTTCGAGTTAATCGAGAAGAAAAATCGCATCTAGTAAGTTTGGACACAACAATTCAAATTTTTGAAAATAACGGGCATTTCTAATTATTATCTCAAAATATTTTATGTTTTAGTTTTAAATAGGGTATTCAATTGTCTCGGTTCAAAGAGAAAATCACACCCAGTGAGTTAAGGCATAATCCTCTTGAATTCCCGAAATAAAGAATATTGCCTCAATTTTTGGAAACAGTTTATGTGTGTATAAAAATGTCATGCAAAAATAAATGAAATATTATACAAAAATTAATAAGTATGTATATAATTTATAATGACAAAATAAAAGCAATAAATAAATGACAATCAAATAAAAGGCTAAAAACATAAAATAAAAAAATTAACAAACAAATAAAATACATAAAAACAATAAATAAATAAAGGTGAGAATATAAAGAACATAAATAAATAAAAGATCAATAAATAAAAATTAAATAACAAATAAAATAATGCAAAAATAAAAAGAGACATCAAATTAAATAAAAATGAAAACAGTGGGGTTTATTTTTGTAAAAACAGACACTACATGGGCTGAAATTAAAGAAAAGACCAAATCGTAAGGTCGAACAAATTAAAGGTACGAATTTAAAAAAAATAAAATAAAATTGAACTAAATTAAAACATAAAAATATTACAAGGACCAAAATGACAAAATAACCTAGAAACGGACATGTGTCACTCCCAAAAAATTCCAAAATTGAAGGACTTAATTGTAAAGAATATAAAATTAGAGGGCAAAATCAAAAAAACTCATTTGTAACCTCATTTTTCCAAAAAAGTTTCATTCCCTCCCTTTTTCCTCGGCCGATCATAGGGTCTGATGACCCTATGCCATGGTCACACCTTGGGCCAACGATCTCCGACAACGACAACCACCGCCCACGGTGGCCGTAGATCGAATATATATATATTTAAAAAAAACTTTTTAAAATCCCAGATGGTGTTTTAAACAACAAACAAAATCTTTTTTAATTTAAAAAATACAGAACAATAAAACCTTTGATTTCGAAAGAAGAAGAAGTGTTTTGGTGTTTTTTGTAATTCTTGGAAGAGTAGGAAGCGGTCGTATCCACCTCCGTCTACGGCGGCGAGAGCCATATCTACAAAGGTAAATAACTAAACCCTAGATTTATTTCGAATCAAAATATAAAAAAATGCTACCTTTAATTTTTTTTCTTTGTATTCTTATTTAAAAAAATGCCTCTTGATTGCTATTACAAATCCGTCCTTTTTTACAATCGATTGTGTTTTTATAACACAAATTTACAATCCTTTTTCCTAATTTTTTGGTTGCGTGCAGATCGTGGTATCTTGGATATCTGGGTAGGAGGGGCAACGACGACGGCGGTAACATCAGTAGCATTGGTAAGGGGCAGCTGTTAGGGTTTCATTTTAGTTTTTAGAGTTTAGGGTTTTTTTCAAGTTGGGCTTGTAATAAAATTGGGTTTGTATCTGGGTTACTTTTATTTTGTAATTGTAATGGACTTTGGGCTTTTCCAAAATGGGTTTATTTTATTATTTGTTTTATTTGTTTTATATTTATAAAATAATGAATAAATAAAATTGGGTTTTTTACTAGTCTGGACGAAATTGGGCTTTTACAGTTGCCTCTCTTTGCTCATTGTTGTGTAATGGGAACGAAGCAAAAACTCAAAAGAAGCCAGTTTTGTCTGGTCCTGCTGAATTTCATTTTTTGGTGTTTCTCTTTTTCAGTAACTCGCTCTTTCACTTCATTGGTTACTCTACTTCACTGTATCCGCTTCATTACAACTTTAGGAAGATAGGATCTAGTATTACAGCTTCATCTTGCTCCATTGCAACTTCAAGCAGATAAAGATTTGCTTTCATAACTTTAATTCGACCCATTACAACTTCAAGGGTATAGGATTTTGTGCGGTAGCTTTATCTTGCTCCACTGCAACTTCAAGGAGATAAAGATTTGATTTCATTACTTTAATCTGACCCACCGCAATTTTAGGGGTATAGGATTTGGTTTTGTAGCTTCATCCTGCTCTACTGCAACTTCAGAGAGATAAGGACTCCCTTTCGTATCTTCAATCTGATCCATTGCAACTTTAGCGATATAGGATTTGATGTCATAACTTCACTCCATTCCACTGCAACTTTAAGGAGATTGAGATCCAATACTATTAGTTTTAATCTGCCCCTCTACAACTCTAGGGGTATAGGATTTGGAGTTGTAACTTCACTTCATTCCACTGTAACTTCAGGGAAATTGAGGTTCATTAGGGGTATAGGATTTGTTATTTTGTCACACCATTCTCTAAGGATATGACTTATAGAATCTGTTTTGAATGAATCAAATGTTCCTATCTAAATGCATATGAATGATGTTGATAAGAATGAAAAGATGTCATATTTTAGAATGATTTTGTTATTTAGTCCTTAGGTCGTCATTGATCATCTTTTGCCTAAGTTCTAACACTAATGTGTCACCGTGCATTTCTTTCAAGTCTGGTATATGAAATCCGAAGAGGTAGTCATAAACTAAACTATTTGTTTCAAGACCGCTCCAACCCTCAGATTTGGTTATTTCTATCTAGTGGCCTTGTTTCAGGTCCCTGTACTATTTAGAAATTTTCCAAAGCAATATGCAGAAATCTTTTTATACCTTATATCGTCAAGTCCATTAGCCGTTATTTCAATGCAAAAAATGCTTTGAGCAGGGTTATGAAAAATTAATAAGATTGAAGTTATTGAAAACAAAGCTTGAATGAGAATGAATATCAAACATCGATCAAGAAAATCAACATCGATCAAAAGTGGAAAAAATTAAATAATGGCCAACGATTACAAACATTGGTCAAAAATATCAAATGTCAGTCAACAAAATTTGGCAAACATCAATAAAAAATTGCTAAAGTGAGCAAAAAGGAATATAACTAGATGCCCCAAATATCAATGTATGAGTTTCTTCGAACAAACTTGAAGAGGACCATTTTGAGTCTGATATGTATCCATCGAAACTGTTGTGTTTCGTCAATGCTCAAGATGTAACGTCTCTCCATCCTGTTACTTCTAATAGAGAAGCCCATTTTGTGCCTAATCTTTGATCGAAATCTGAGCCGCCCTTTCGGGTTTTTGACTTAAATCTCCTAATGCTTTGAGACGCCTTTTGCGGGTTTTCATCTCGGTCCCTTTCTTTTTTCGGGTTTGAGACATCCTTTACGGGTTTTTAACTCAAACCTTTTTTTAGGCAAAATATTTCTTCACTGAATCTGAGTTCACGGGGTTTGACAAATTCTTGCCATCTATCTCAGCTAGAATTAAAGTTCGTCCGAAAAAGGCTTTCTTTACCACATATAGGCCTTCCCAATTTGGCATCCATTTGCCTCGGAAGTCTTTTTGTATAAGAAGGATCTTTTTCAAAATTAGATCTCCCTCATGGAATTCTCTAGGGCAAACCATTTTATCATAAGCCCGTATCATCCGTTTTTGGTAAATCTGGTCATGTTGGATAGCTTTCAGCCTCTTCTCCTCAATTAGGTTTAGCTGGTCATATCTTGATCGGATCCATTCTGCCTCATCTAACTTTACTTCTGATAAGACTCGGAGGGAAGAAATCTCGATTTCAATGGGTAAGACTACCTCCAGTCCATATACTAATGAGAAAGGTGTTGCTGCAGTAGAAGTTCTGACAGACGTTCGATAGGCGTAAACAGCAAATGGTAACTTCTCATGCCAATCTTTGTAGGTCTTTGTCATTGTCCCAACGATTTTCTTGATGTTCTTATTAGCTACCTAGGGCAAACCATTTTATCATAAGCCCGTATCATCCGTTTTTGGTAAATCTGGTCATGTTGGATAGCTTTCAGCCTCTTCTCCTCAATTAGGTTTAGCTGGTCATATCTTGATCGGATCCATTCTGCCTCATCTAACTTTACTTCTGATAAGACTCGGAGGGAAGAAATCTCGATTTCAATGGGTAAGACTGCCTCCAGTCCATATACTAATGAGAAAGGTGTTGCTGCAGTAGAAGTTCTGACAGACGTTCGATAGGCGTAAACAGCAAATGGTAACTTCTCATGCCAATCTTTGTAGGTCTTTGTCATTGTCCCAACGATTTTCTTGATGTTCTTATTAGCTGCCTCCACTTCCCCATTCATTTTTTGCACGATATGGTGTTGAATTATGATACTTGATTTTGAACTAACTATGACCTCTACTATCTTTCTGTTGTTCAAGTTCAAAGCATTGTAAGATATGATCTTTTCAGGCATTCCATACCGACATATGATTTCTTTCAATAAGAATTTGCTGACTGTTGATTTCATAACATTAGCATAGAAAGCAGCTTCTACCCATTTTGTGAAGTAATCGATGATCACAAAAATGAATCTATGCCCGTTAGAATCCTTCGGTGAGATTGGCCCAATGACATCTATGCCCCACATAGAAAAAGGTCATGGGGAAGTCATAACATGAAGAGGTGAATGAGGTATATTAATTTTGTCTTTGTATATTTTGCATTTGTGACATTTCTTAGTGCATCTAATGCAATCTCCTAAATGGTTGACTAGTAATACCCAAATCTCATAATCTATTTGGCCATCATGAAACCATTGACATGTGTTCCACAAATGCCCTCATAGACTTCTTCTAGGATTTTCTTAGCCTCAACAACGTTAACACACCACAACAAAACTTGATCTTTTCTCTTTTTGTACAGAATATCCCCATTAAGGACATAATTAATTGCAAGCCTTCTCAACGTCTTTTATTGTTCTCAGAGGCTTGCTTAGGGTACTTGCGATCTTTTACAAATTGCAATATTTCCCGGTACCAAGGGTGATTATCCTTTTCTTCCCCTTCAATGTTATAGCAATGAGCTAGAACCTCATAGATATTCATCTGAATAGGCTTCATATCTTCTTGCTTATTAACCATAATCATGGAGGCAAGAGTAGCCAAAGCATCAACCATCTAATTTTCCTCTCGCGAGAGGTAATGGAAGGTGATGTCCTCAAATTCTTTAATTAACTCGAGAACTAACTTTCGATAATCAATCAACTTGGAATCTCTCGTTTCTCATTCACCCTTGAGTTGATAAATTACCAACGCTGAATCCTCATACACCTCCAGAACCTTGATCTTACGTTCTATAGCTGCACGGATACCCATGATACATGCTTCATAATTCATCATGTTATTTGTGCAATCAAAGTCAAGTTTGCTTGTGAAAGGGTAACGATCTCTTTCTGGGGATGCCAGAATTGCCCCAATTCCTTTACCAGTGGCATTTGAAGCACCATCAAAATTCATTTTCCATGGTTGCCCTTCTGAAATTCCTTCTTCTGTGATTGCAACATACATTAGATATTCATTTGGGAAATTGAAATCCAATGGATCATAATCCTCAAGAGCTTTACTAGCTAGAAAATTTGCTATTGCACTCCCTTTTATGGTCTTCTGATTCACATAGACTATGTCGAATCCAGAGAGCAGCATTTGCCATCTAGTCATTCTTTCATTTAATGCAATCAACCCCATCATGAACTTAACGGGATCAAATTTTGAAATCAACCAAGTTGTATGGTATAATATGTACTGTCTCACCCTTCGAGTAGTCCAAACCAGAGCAAAACACAGTTTCTCAATTGGGGAATATCTTATCTCGCATTCAGTGAATTTTTATTGAGATAATAGATTACTCTTTCTTTCTTTCTTAACTCATCATGTTGGCCTAATACGCATCCCATTGAATTTTCAAATATGGCCAAGTACAGGATCAAAGGTTTGTTCAGATTCGGTGGCATCAGAATTGGAGCATTAGACAAGTACTGTTTAACTTTGTCAAAAGTCTTTTGGCATTCATCATCCCACACTCCTGGGATGTGCTTCTGAAGAAGACGAAAGATAGGATCACGCTTCTCCATTGGTTGTGAGATGAACCGAGCGATGTAATTTAATCTCCCTACGAACCCTTTAACTTCCTTTTAAGTACATGGTAGTGGTAACTCCTATATAGTTCTGACTTTATCAAGATCGATCTCAATTCCCCTTCTACCGAACACAAAGCCTAACAACTTGCCTGAAGTAGCCTCGAAAGTACATTTATTTGGGTTTAACTTCAACTAAAACGTTCTTAATCTTAAGAACAATTTTCTCAAAACTTTAACATGTTATTCTTCTGTTTGAGACTTCGTGATCATATCGTTGACATAGACCTCAATCTCCTTGTGCATCATATCGTGGAACAGAGTCACCATATCCCTTTGATATGTTGCTCCTGCATTCTTTAGTCCAAATGGCATAACTTTGTAGCAAAAGGTTCCCCACATGGTAACGAACGTAGTTTTATCCATATCCTCAGGAAGCATCTTTATCTGATTGTACCCGAAAAAACCATCCATAAAGGAGAACAAAGAATGACATGTTATATTGTCTACCAAGGTGTCGACATGAGTTAACGAGAAATTATCTTTCGGACTAGCCTTGTTTAAGTCTCGATAATCCACACACATTCGCACCTTTCCATCCTTCTTAGGATCTGACATTATGTTGGCTACCCATTCCGAGTATTTTACCACTTGTAGGAAACTGGCATCAAATTGTTTTCTGACCTCTTTTATCATCAATAGTACATCAAATCTCATTCTTCGAAGCTTTTATTGGACCGGTTTACATTTTTCTCTTATGGGGAGCTTATGTACCATGATATCAGTACTTAGATCGGGCATGTCCTGATATGACCACGCAAATACATCTTTGTACTCTTGAAGCAAATCAATGAGATCTCACCTCATTTCTGAAGAGATACAGGTCCCAATCTTCACCTCTCTTTTGTCAGTTTCATCCCTAAACTCACAACTTCTATTGATTCTTTATGAGGTAGGATCTGTTTTTCGTCTTGCTCAACCATTCGTAACAGATCAGGAGATAAATTACAGCCTTAAGCATCTTCGAAATCCTGAGATTCCTCTAAACACACATCTTGCTCAAAATGAGGCTCTAGGTCGGTAATGACATTACTCATGTCATTGATATCTAAGGACCTGTCATATGGACAAAAAAAGGATCCAAAGAATAAATGAATTTAAGAATGGTTTATTGCGGTATAAGATGAATGAAAAAAATAGTAAGAATGTTTGCCAATTTGGGTGAAAGAAAATGCATCATTTTTATTAAAATAAAAGCTAGCGATTATGTGCCTATTACAAAAAAATCCCTATTGCTCTCGGGCTTAGAGTAACAAGGGTGTTCTGAACATTACTCTGGAAAAGTCCTAAAAACTACAAGGAGCTCTTCCACAGTCCAGTTGTCCAGAATGCTTCCAAGGGCGTATGGATGAATTTCTAACAAGTTCCTTTGCTCGCCCTTCTTCTTGGTAATAACATTGATGTTCAGGTTTTCCATTATTCCTACCATCCTATTTTCTGTCAGCTTTCACTCGAAGTTAATAATACCCTCCGACACGAATGTCTTCGATATATGGGGAAAGACCATTGGTTCACATTTGATCTCTTCCTTGCTTATTCATGTTCTTCTCTTTTCCTGCCTTTTCCGTAATTATTCTCTTCTTTGTCTCACATCTGGCTTGAATCCTAAGGCAAAGTGATCGCATTTATCTGCCAATACTGGCGTAGTGACCCTTCCCTGGTGATATTTTCCCAGTCCTCTTCCAGGTAAAGCACCTCTTCCAACTATCATTTTTAGACTCATCCTAGTAGTTGTAGACATCTTCGGTGTGAGGATATTATTTACTTCAACTACGAAGGTAGAATTTACAAACTCCAAAAATCTAAAAGAGCATTCCATGGCCTCCTCATTTATACCAATGTAAGGCGCATCGCTGGTCAGCGATGCAATGATGTCATCCTCGGCATTTATTGTGATCAATCCACCCTCTATCACCAATTTTAACTTTTGATATAGCGATAACCGTATTACCCCTACCAAATGGATCCAAGGTCTTCCCAACAAGCAATTATAAGGGGGCTTGATGTTCATTACCAAAAAGTCCATCTCATACATGTTTGGACCAATTAGGAGTAGTATCTTAATTTTACACATCACTCTTCAATTGGTTCCATCAAATTCCCTCATTATGTTGTGACATGTCTTCATGTGGGAGCTATCGGTTTGCAACCTGTTCAGTGTCGTCAATAGTAGCACATTCAAAGTAGAGCCATTATCTATCAATACTCCCGGTAGATTGTATCCTTTGCGTCAAGTCGTGATGTGTAGAGCTTTTATTGAGCCCATGCCCTCAGAGGTATTTCATCATTATTAAAGAAGATGAAATTATCCGCACTCAAGTTATTAACCAGCCGGTCCAGCTTGTTAATCGAGATATCATTAGCAACATATGTCTCGTTCAACACTTTCATTAGCGTGCTATGATGGGTTTCTGAATTAACAGTAGGGCTAAAACTGATAAGCGAGTTGGTTGCTTATGTAACTGTTCCACCACGTTGTACTCGCTATATTTTAGGAATTTCAAGAATCCCTTGACTTTCTTCTCAGTTATCGGCTCATTCACTAGCATTCGGATTTATTGGTCTTTCTCTCTTTAGGCTCAACCATTAGGGATTTTTCTTTGTTATAGCATCTCTCACTACGTGTGACGAGACTTACATCTTTCTTAGATCCTTCCCCTTTCGACACCATTACATTGTAGTCATAGCTCCACGGGACCCTTTTGTTATCCTTATAAAGAAATACTGCAGGTTTTTGAATGATAACCCGTGGTGTCATTCTTTCTCCAACCTCATTACCCCTTGACTTAGATATGATTACCACTGGTAAATTAGCCTTATAAGCTTTCTTCGATGCCCCTTTCGTAAAAGCATAAATATTTTCCCTTTACATCTTCTATCTCCTCAAAAAATCCAAGCTCCTTACTATCCATCATTTTTTGTACCAAGGCTCTGAATTTGACATATTCTTAGATTCTATGCTGTTCAATGGCATGAAACTCATAGTAATTTTCAGTTTTTATTACTGCGTCTTCTATATATCATACGATCAAGCCCATGTTACCATATGTTGCTAGACCCATTTTAATGGAGATTTGACTTCCCCAATATCATTTTTAATCCTCTTACACTTTTCCTCCGTTATCGCATTCACCCCCTGATCAAGATGATTGGGCAAAGGATTTTCAGCCACATTGGGTCCTGTTGGTTCATCGAACTTCACGATTCCCATCTTAATGAACCTCTCAATTAGCTTATTGAAGGCCGTGTAATTTTTAATTAAGTGTCCGGTTATTCCTGCATGGTACCCACATTGAGCATTTTCATCATACCATTTTAGGAACGGGGGTTGCAATGGCTTCAAATAATACGAGGACACTACACGGGCATCAAATAGATTTTTGTAAAGCTCCTTGTATGACATCAAGATAGGGGTAAATTGAGCTCTTTCAATGTTCAACCTCGATCTTGATTCTTGTCTTGAGACGTTTTGATAATTGGCTGTCAGGGTTTTAGACTGTGTCACCATGACTGGCTTTGCAAAATTTGGCCTGTATAAGCCTACATTGTTCACTTCATTGTCTTTCCTTCTAGGAGCAGACCTCTTGGTACTTTCTCCAGCATCAATCTTCCCACTTCTGATTGCGTTTTCAATCATCTCTCCAGACATAACCATATTGAAGAAACTCTTTGTAGCGTTTCACAGAAAATGATTAATGTATGGTACCTTTAAGGTACTAACAAAGAGCATGATTATCAATTTTTCAGATAGTGATGGCTATACCAGAGTGGCTATATCTCTCCATATTTGGGCGTACTGCCTAAAGCTTTCACTCGGCTTTTTCTCCGTATTTTGCAACGTGATCCTGTCAGGAGCCATGTCGGTGACATGGCCATATTGCTTCATGAAAGCTTGTGTCAAATCCTTCCAAGAATTTATCCTGGCACGGCTTAATTGTTTGTACCACTTTGCAGTCGATCCTATCAGATTATCCTGGAAACTGTGGATTAGCAGTTGATCATTATGGTCATACCCCGTCATCTTTTTACAAAACATGATGATATGCGCTTCTAGGAAACGCGTCCCATTGTATTTTTCAAGCTTCGGAGACTTAAAGTGGGGGGAAGTACTAAGACTGGGACCAAACTCAATTCCTTAGCATTCATCCCACAGCAAACCTCAACTCCTTCCATCGCTTTGAATCTTTCCTCCAACTATTTACAGTACCCCTCTAACTGATTTGGAAGTTCGACTCTTGTTTTCTCTGTCTCTATTACCTCGTTAAAATCTGATATGACAGGGTTGACTTGGTTATCTCCTAGGTTAGAACTAGAGCCAATTTGGTAGTTTACTGGTTTTGATGTGCCAACCAGGTACGGCTGTGGTTTGATGGTGATAGATGCTCCTTGCACACATGTCTTCTACTGAGACTGGACATGCATAGGGGTGACACCCAGAGGATATAGATGGTCCTCACTATCTTCTTTAGGGTTTATTGCAAGACCCTTTCCCTTATCACCTCTCAACTAATAATTGTGTTATTTGATTGATGATATCCTTCTGGGATTCGATGATCTGATCCTTCATGTCTTACAGCACTTTGGCTAGCTAATAGTGTAATTGTTCTTGTAGCTGATCTTGCATTTCCTTTTGAGTTTGCTCCAATTTTCCAATCTTTGATCCATTACTATAGACTTAGTACGAGTACCGTAAGGGTGCTGAATTTGTTGTTTTTCCAGAGTAACTGTCATAATTTCTTAAAAATTTAATGCATGAAATGCGATGCAAAACTTTATGAATGTATGAATGCGTATGGAAGAAAGGTATTGACTCTTAGTTGAATTCTGATAGAATAACTTTACTAGAAAAGGAATGTTTTTACATAAGATAATTACATATAAAGTCTTGCCCTAATGCTCCGAGTCTTAATCTTCTGAAGGAGCCATGCTAACTTTTAGCCCTTATCAGACACTGATTCGTACTTTAAGCTCAAAACATCGGCTTGAACAACTAACGTCTGTAAGTATTCTGCCACTTCTTTCACTTGTGTCAATGCTTCACCCATGACATAATCTCAATCTTTGACCTGCTTTTGAGAGAGTTGAAGTTGCTTATCACTTGTTTCCAAAGTTCTTTCAAGGAACTCAATTCGAATCTCGCAGTTTTGCAATGAACCTTCAAGTTTCTCTACCCTTTTCTTTAATTCTTCAATCTCAACCTGGCTTGCCCTCAATTCTGTCACAGAATTACAACATGGTGCTTATGCAAAGACTCCTCTAACTCAACTATTTGGGCCTTCAACTCAGCTTTCTTGACCTAGCTCTCTAATAGCTCACTCTTTATGTCATCTCCTTGGACTTAAGCATCTTGAAACTTTCTCTTCCATTGATCCGCTCGAATCCTTTCTTCTTGGATTTCTTGTTGCCACTATCCTGATGTCTTGCCTAATCCAGTGGTTCTCATCGATAGACGAAGCTTCTTATAGTCTTTCTTCAAACCATCCAAGTCTTCCTCAGCCTTTCTCTTTCCTTTCCTCAGCTTCTCGACCTTTAACCTTTGAATGTCAACATTGAATTCCAATTACATCTTTTCTTCTTCTAATGTCTCTATCTTCTTTCCCAATTCAAAACATTTCTTTTCAAAGTCTTTCTTTATAAACTCTAATTCTGATGGGACTACTTACAAATGCTCCTCAACTAGGCGGACATTTTCGGGATTTGGCACAGGGATGTTGTCATTGATTCTCCTACCCCTTCAAGCCATCATACTCCCGGGTTACCATAAGATTTGTAGCAAATGTCTTCATTTTGCGAACTTGATTCCAGGCATTTGATATCTCTCGAACCCTTTTCTTATTATTCTCACCCTTATATACAAACTCACACTAAGCCAAACCCTGGGTCGCTGGGATGAACTGCCTTGATCTATACTATCTCATCAGTAACAAAGGAGCATATCCTACAACCCCCAAATCCCAAGTAATGGAACCCAATTGAAATCTTCGCATCGATAAAGAACTTCATCAAGAATGAACCATGGTGCACGCCATTCGATGTCTACACCTCGGAGACTGTAGAGTATTGCCATCCACTTCTCCTCAGAGATGTCCTCTCACTTTTATGTAGTCATAAATTCTCTCAAAGAGGAATAACTCTCAGAAAACACTCGGTAAGAAACCGTCTCCACTTTCCAAAAGTGGCTATGGAACCACACCATCAATAGAGGTGCGCAATTGATAAATCTCCCTTCTCCTTCTCTTCAACATGCGTTTAATGATCTAAAGGTCTCGACCAAAATCGTTGGAACAGGTGTAACCCTATTATCAAGCCGATCGAATAGATCAGTGATCGCATCCTCTATGAGACCTAATGTCTTAGGAAAAATGGTCAATCTATATAAACTAAGAGCAAAGATATCCACTCTCTTCCTTGCATTTGGATGCACTAAGATCAAATCTTGCAAGCTCTTTCAAGTGATGCATTCGTTGTCTCCCTTTACCTTAATTCAAGCTATAATCCATTGCTTTCTCATTCCCGTAATGTTCATCAATTTCTTAAGAAAGGTTGGGCACTAGGAGCTCTCGAGTAGGCCTTGTTTACTTGAATCTTGAGGCAGCGAAGTAAGCAGTATACTCCTCAATCGTGGGCACCATGTCCATGTTCCCGAAGGTGAAACAACTATACATTAGGTTCCAGTGTTGTACAAGGGCTCGAAAAAGATGCTTTTCCACCTTAACTTCCAGTAAATACGGTAGATCCCATACTCACGGTAGAAAGTCTGTTTCATTCCATCGTCCCACTAATCTCATATCTCCTTCAACTCTTATAGACTATTCTAAGTCACGCTAATCTGAGTAAAATCCCAATAATCTGATACATGTCCTTCAACTAGGCTATCACCCTTCTCACGTTTTTTATCCTCTGACAACATACGCACGGCCACATTGTCCTCTACCTTATCAAGACGCTCCTTTTCCTTGACCAGTTCTCTACTAGTAATCGAGCTTAAATTAATATCTTTCCTAATATGAGGGTGCAATGCAAATAAGACAAAAATAAAACAAGTCAGTACAATCACCATAAAATTTATTAACAAATTAAAAACATACAACAGAGAACCTACACATCTATTCTGGGTAGTTGCTAAAAGTTCGGCATAGTTTCTACCTAGGGTGGGCACTTAGGGCTCATTATATGTGGTTTGAGTTCTAGAGTAAGGGTACCCCAACCAGCAGATTCCTCAGTCCTCACCCATTATAGGCTCATACAGACAAGTTCAGTTCAGGGGGACACATTTCTCATATGTTTGCACGGAAGTTAAAACTTGACGAAATCATAGGTACAGATATATCTCAAAAGCGACCCACTATCCTGCATGGAAGTGAAAACGTCATGAAGGAGTAGCTTCTCACTTCCACTTTAAAAGTGCAGTAACAAATTTATGTATGCGAAAACATAGACATATATAGCAACATATAAAACACCAAAAAAATGAAATACAAATGATCGTAAATTAAATTAAATCGAATTTTAAATTTTCAAGAAAAAGACAAAAAATAATCGACTTATGGCTTGACTCTCTTATTCATCCCAAACGGAGTCGCCAAGCTGTCGAAACCATTTTTTGAAAAAAGTCCCGATTTATATTTTGAAAAATGAAAATAGAGTCGTCACCCATAATTTTTTGAAATAGGTGTAATTGGATCACCTTGTAAGATTTTTAGAATCATTAAAACAATAATTTTGGTCTTTGAAACCATAAAACGGGTTCGGGAGTCAATTACGTGTGAGGAAGAATTAGCACCCTCACATGCCCAAAATTGGTACCTAATCGATTATTTAATGTCTTAATTGTTGAAAATAAAAAAACTCGAGAAAACTTAAATTGCGATCCTTAAATGCATGGATGACATGTTTCAATGTTGTATTTTTAGAAAAAATAAATTTTAAGAAGAAAACTCATTATTTTGAGTTAATCGAGAAGAAAAGTCGCATCCAGTAAGTTTGGACACAACAATTCAAATTTCTAAAAATAACAAGCATTTCTAATTATTATCCCAAAATATTTTATGTTTTAGTTTTAAATAGGGTATTCAATTATCTAGGTTGAAAGAAAAAATCACACCTAGTGAATTAGGGCATAATCCTCTCGAATTCCCGAAATAAAGAATATTGCCTCAATTTTTAGAAATAGTTTATGTGTGTATAAAAAATATCTTGCAAAAATAAATGAAATATTTTACAAAAATGAATAAGTATTTATATAATTTATAATGACAAAATAAAAGTAATAAATAAATGACAATTAAATAAAAGGGAAAAAACATAAAATTAAAAAACTAAAAACAAATAAAATACATAAAATATTATAAAATAAAGAGACAGATAGTAAATAACAAAGAGAATAAGAAAGTAAGAGAGAGAGCGTATTTTATTGATCAATAGAAGTAGTCCTACAATGCTTCTCCAAGGTCTATATTTATAGACATAGAAAGTATAAAAGGAATAAAACTCTAATTCTGATGACAACTAGAATTTAAACTTCAACCAAACTTATCTTGATCTTGATGGACATCCACTTAATAAAATATTCATAACACTCCCCCTTGGATGTCCATTAGTAGATAATGTGCCTCGTTAAAACCTTTACTAAGATAAAAACCCAGTAGGAAAAAGAGTACACATATCTATAATACGCATAACATGTTGCCTCATTAAAAAACATTACCAGAAAAACCCAATGGGACAAAACCTTGGTTAAGGGAAAAAGAGTACAACACGTATTTACTCCCCCTCATAAAAACATCACATAATATCTCATATTCTATGTATTCAATCTTGAATACTAGTCTTTCAAATGACTATTTGAATGTATCTACTAAGCATTTATATCACCATTCTTTTGAAAGTCATGAGAGGGAAAATTTGGGGGAGATATATTTTGATCACTTCAAGAGTTTCAACAAACTTTAATCATGATTCTTTTATAAAAACCCAAATAGGTATTTTGGATCATTTTATAATCCTCCTTCAACTATTATTGATGAAGTCAAATTTACCACATGTTCAATTATTTCAATTCATATAAATGAACAATTTCCCGATAATTTCAATATCCTTCTGGCATTCCAAATCCTTCAAGGATTTTAATATAAACTTTACTATATAGTGATTCACAAAAAGGTTGTAACAACAATCATGAGATGCAAGTATGAACTGTCAGTATAATAATATATCTAAAGGTTATTGCATCCACCACAAAAGAAAATTATATCTTCTCATAATCAATGCCAGGACTTAGCGAAAAACTTAATATTTTTATTCCGCCTTTGCAAAACTACTTCATTTGTACCCTTACTGGCTTTATACCTTTAGACATTTGGACTGCTGATCCAAAAACTCCACAAATTTAATTGTATTTGAGTTGCGTCTTTCTATTTTGGCCAATTTATTGCAT
Source organism: Gossypioides kirkii (assembly GCA_005610355.1). Lineage (NCBI taxonomy): Eukaryota > Viridiplantae > Streptophyta > Magnoliopsida > Malvales > Malvaceae > Gossypioides > Gossypioides kirkii. The sequence continues at coordinate 14,872,215 of CP032252.1, forward strand.
ATCTCTATTTCCAAATAGATTTATTAAATATCCTCCTTTTATTTCATTATTTCCACAATAATATTGCATACAAAACCATTGTCGACCACTTTTATTATTGGTTCGACATTTTCTCAAATTGACATAACTTATCGAGATCTCTTATTTTCACTATTTTAATCTTCAGTTTCAGGTACCTGAATATTTTCTTATTAGTTATGTCTTGGATCTCTTTTGGAGCACTCGCCTTCACTATATGACCATCTAAAATTTTCCTTTTATGAAAATTTTCATATTTGGAACTTTAATGAGTTATCCATGTTGAACCTTTGGTTCAAATTACTCTCCCCCTTAACTCATTATAAGTTATTAGTTCTCTCCCCTTATTGTCGAGAAAGCTATCAAATCAAAATAATAATCACAATCATGTCATAATTGAATCTCCAATACATTTAATATATCATAATAAAAGGAGGCCCATAATTAATATATATTTCCAACTTTCTTTGAAGATTCACTCATCTTTGTGCGTTGTGGTGGAGCAATTGAAACATATACGCACATACAAAAATTCAAAGATGAGAAATATTTAGCTTTTGACCCAAAATCAATTGCAATGGGGGGTATTTAAAACTTATTGTCTTGATGCGTACAACAGTAAGTCAATATAATCCCATGTTGAAAGAGAAAGTTTAGTTCTCATACGTAATAATCAAAGGTGATCAATCAATAATTTCTTTAAACTATTATGCGCATAAATAACAAACTTTTACTAAAGTTTTTCAAACTCAATCAATAAAAGACTGAGATATAAACTCATCAATATTAGCAAGATGAATTGTCTTAATTGCATTATCTGAAATTAATTATTCAAAAAATCTTGCAAACGACAGGTTGCAAGTGGATAACACATATGTGTTTATTTTGTAGATGCATCTACCAAAATCATATAATATCAAAACCATCCACATGGTAGATTAATGGGCCCATATTCATTTCAGAAATGCAAGACATTAGATCTCAACTTTAGCTAGTGAGTTTTTAACAACCAATTTTCATTGAGAACAATCAACAAATAAGAATTCTTTAAATTTAAAGAATCTTCTAGCTTTTTAATGAATGTCCATATGAATTCTCAATTAATTTTCGCATCATATATGATCCAGGATGGTCTAACTGGTCATGCTAAGTAGTAAATATATTTGTACCAGTAAACTTCTGGTTTACTTTAACATGCGTTTCAATTTGAACTAAATCGTAGCAAATTGATAATTTTACCATCATTCCTTTCACTTTGTATCCACATACAAGTACCATTGTGACATTTACTACTGAAATGTCTAAATCAATGTGAAGTTTATAATGACACTAAGTCATATAATATAATTTCCAAATAATTATATGCAATATTCACTTCGGGGAATATGCCAAAATTTTCACATATCCAAAATCTTCATAATTGTTATGAATTGCTACATTCACTTCAGGGAATGGAGCAGAACTGGTGGAACGAATAACTCGTTTTGTATAGCCATAAGGAGCTATGAGATCAATTCAAAAAACTTTTAAAGCCCTTTTGCATAATCAATTTAACCACCAAGAATAATTGCCTAGGTCATGTATAGAAACAAATCTATATTAAATATATTAATAAAAGTCACATCTCAAACATAAAAATATGACATGATGAAAAACTAGCAATTTTCTCTTTCATAACCATCATCATAAATATGCATGAAATTTAATTCAATATCCAACCATTGAAGCTCATAAAACTTTTCATTTACGATTGTTCATGTCATTTCTCTAAATAATTAACAAAGGGAATTAATATAAAATGTATGAACTGCTACCTTTAGCAATTCTTTGAAGTAAATCAAATCTAAATAACCATAAACTTCATTGGTTTGTTAACATAAATTTGCATACTAGATATGTTTTAATAAAATATATTATTTAATTATAAAACTTACCATAACAATATAAATAAATCAGTTAATATTCATTTTCATGAAAAATGAGATGCTTAAAACAATATGTAACCCATAGAATTAAAACTTGAAAAGATCATCTCAAATATTTAAACCATATATCAATTTGATTTAATATATAAAAACGTACTTTTTTGGTTCTACGTTTAGTCTTGAAGATAATAAGTAAACAAATTAAACTCTAGTAGTATGAACTAGGGACCTCTTCCTTATTTAATAAGCTCTTTTCCATTTTACTAATCACTTCCCTAAAAGAGAAATGACCAATAACTTTTTTGGCACAAAGTAAACGTGCTTATTTCCAGTAGTAGATTTTCAATCCAATAAAAATTTATTAATAGTAAACTTTGAAGGTGGATCTTATTTTCCAAGTGTACAACAAGTACATAACCAATAACTTTTCATGCATAAATAGTCACTCTTCTTAAAGAGTTCTTGGAAATTTTTGGTCTTTCTTACTTTCTTCATTTTTCCACTTTGGTGGTGAGAAAAATTATCACGACCACCCCCCATGACTATTATTATAGTCCAATTTACTACATCCATGTCAAGATTATATCCTTTGAATTTATCATATAATGTTACATTCTCTTCAGAGAATGGTTAGGTTTCGTGATTAAAAACTTTTGTTCAACTATAAGTAATTTTTTTTCGTGATATTGCTACAGTAAGAGCACATTCGAACCATGAAAAACTAAATAAGTTCTCTCTTGTAAGGTTCTCATCAGTAAAATTTTTCCACGTACTTTTAATTGAGAACTTATTTTGAATACTGTAAAGTTATACTCACAGTTTTAAAAACTTGCAACTTCAAGTGCATCCAACCATAACGAGCTTTAGATAGAATTACCATATTATATTGCTCATTTTTTTCCTTCCACAATTTAAGTAGATATTTCACAGTCAAATATTTTGACTTTATAACCCCTTAATGAGGATAATGATAAAAGAATATCACAAAGATAATCACAATCAATTCAATATAAATCAATAACTCAATCCTCTTTTGATTCATATGAAATATAATCTTTTCCTCATTCGAATATGAGATCCAGCATGAATATCTTTTAAAACTGATGGATTAACCATCACAAGATATTAATATATTAGCTTTTGGAGCTTTTGACAAATTTTGTACTACCAAATATTGAAATAATATTGGTTTGTTTCAATACCAAATAAAATAAATATTTTCTATCTGTAATGATAGAATTCATTACTACATTCTCACCATCCTTTCTCAAAGAATATTAACCCAGACAAAATATTTGGGCATACACCACATATGTGGCTAAAAACCTTTCGTATCACATTGATAACATAAGTTATCTTTGCCCTTTGAAGAGTTTCTTGAGAACCCTCATTGTTCTCTTATTCATCACTATGTTCCCACTTTTAGTGGTCCATGATTATTTTCTTTATGTTTGCATTCACTTCTGGGAATGCAACAAATTTAGTAAGAGGAACTTATAAATGTCCCGCTAGATTATTTATTCCATAATCACCATCACAAATATGCATATATTTCAAATCAAAATCCATCTATTCATATTGTCATGATTAGTCCCAAATTATAATAAACATGATATAATTGATAAATCATAGTGAAATATACCTGAAGATCTTTAACATCATCGTTATCACCTTGGCTATTATCATGAGCACTGAGTAGTTAAAGGCTCTAGTGGTTACCCATAGTGCGTCGGCCTCAATTGACGACTGAAAGAAAAAAAATTAAAAGAGAATCGTGCTGATAACGTGTTATAAAATAAAGAGAAAAATAGTAAATAACAAAGAGAATAAGAGAGTAACAGAGAAAGCGTATTTTATTGATCAATAGAAGTAGTCCTATAATGTTTCTCCAAGGTCTATATTTATAGACATAGAAAGAATAAAAGGAATAAAACTCTAATTCTGATGACAACTAGAATTTAAACTTCAACCAAACTTATCTTGATCTTGATGGACATCCACTTAATAAAATATTCATAACATAAAAGCAATAAAAAATAAAGGTGAGAGTATAAAGAACATAAATAAATAAATAAATAAAAGATCAATATATAAATAAATAAATAAAATTAAATAACAAATAAAATAATGCAAAAATAAAAAGTGAGATCAAATTAAACAAAAATGAAAACAGTGGGGTTTATTTTGTAAAAACAGACACTAAATTGGGTGAAATTAAAGAAAAGACCAAATCGTAAGTGCGAACAAATTAAAGGTACAAATTTAAAAAGAAATAAAATAAAATTGAACTAAATTAAAAGATAAAAAATATTACAAGGGACCAAAATGGAAAAATAACCCAGAAACGGACACGTGTCACTCTCAAAAAGGTCCACAATAAGGACTTAATTGTAAAGAATATAAAATTACAGGGCAAAATCAAAATAAATTTAAAATAAAAAAGGACGAAATTAGAACCAAGTAAAAATGCAGAAGGACGAAATCAATAAATTACTCATTTTTAAAAAACACACGGATCTTAGAGCAATTTGGGTCGAGTTTTTGGTCAATACTCAAAACGACGTCATTTTGGCATTTAAGGCTATGCCCCAAAACGAAGTCGTATTGCCCCTTTATAAAACCAACTTTTTAGAAAAAAACTCATTTGTAACCTCATTTTTCCAAAAAAAAGTTATTCTTTCTTTCATTCTCTACCGCTTTCCTTGACGGATCATAAGGTATGATAACCCTCCGTCGTGGTCGTACCTTGGGCCAACGATCTTCGATGACAACAACCACCGTCCACGGTGATCAAAGATCGGGAAAATATATATTTTTTTTTAAAAAAAACTTTTTAAAATCCCAAATCTAGAATGGTGTTTTAAACAACAAACAAAATCTTTTTTAATTTAAAAAAAATAGAACAATAAAACCTTTGATTTCAAAAGAAGAAGAAGCGTTTTGGGTTTTTTGTAATTCTTGAAAGAGTTGGAAAGGGTCGTATCCACCTCCGTCTACGATGACGGGAGCCACATCTACAAAGGTAAATAACTAAACCCTAGATCTATTTCGAATCAAAATATAAAAAATGCTTCCTTTAATTTTTTTGCTTTGTATTCTGGTTTGAAAAAAAAAATGCCTCTTGATTGCTATTAAAAATATGTCCTTTTTTACGTTCGATTTTTTGTTTTTATTACACAAATTTACAACCCTTTTTCTTGATTTTTCGGTTGCATGTAGATCGTGGTATCTTAGAGATCCGGGTAGGTAGGAGCAGCATCCGAGGGCAGCGGCAACGGTGGCAAAAGCAGCAGCATGGGTGAGGGGCGACTGCTAGGGTTTCATTTTAGATTTTAGAATTTAAGGTTTTTTTAAAGTTGAACTTGGGTATCTGGGCTTGTAATAAAATTGAGTTTGTATTTGAGTTAATTTTATTTTGTAATTGTAATGGACTTTGGACTTTTTCAAAATGGGTTTATTTTATTACTTGTTTTATTTATTTATATTTATAAAATAATAAATAAATATAAATAAAATTGGATTTTTTTACTAGCCCAGACGAAATTGGGCTTTTACAACAAGTAAATTGAAAAAATCATAAACTAAAAAGATCTGAAAAGCCTCTCCAATCTACCTTACCAAAAACTCACGATCTAGCCGAAACAGGAATTTCAACCCCTAAATGACCTTCTCTGCTCCAAAAACCATTTCTAAACGTCATTTCTAATCTATCAACACAAAACATAAGCATCAATTTCTTCAAACAAACCGTTTCATAATTTTCCGAAAAATCAACTCATGTTCTTTGTTAAAAACGGATTTGTCAAAATTTATCAACCAAACGAGTTTGATCTTTTGTTTTTTGATAAGAAAAACCTCTTAATAAACATGATTTGAGCTTAGATATCCATTTAAACTTGGATTTCAACTCAAAACCATGAATTTACCTTTGATGAATCTCGTGTTCAAGAGATAAGAGATCAAATTTTGAAAAATCATTTTAATAAATTTAGATCGAAAATAATGAATTTAGAGTTGAGAAAATACCTTCAATCGATCTGATATCACCAATATTGAAGATTGGATCAAGATCTTTGAAGAACTCGGATGAGTTTTTCTCAACTTTGAAAATCTTTTTTGAAGAATTTTGAGAAAATTTGGAGAGAAAAAAGATGAGATCTAATCTTTGATATGCGGAATTCGAAAAAGAAAGAGAAAAATGGGAGAAAATGCTTAGAAATCGAGTGAAAATTATGTGTGAAGTGAGAAGGTTTTGAGTGGAAGAACCCCACCTGATTTTGAAAAATTGAGGAAATTGCCATCAGGTCACCCCCACAATTCCCTTGTTTTACAAAATAATCTTTTCCCTCCAAAATTCTGAAAATATGAGTGATTTTTCATAGAACCACTCAAACATTTCCTTTATTTTGCAAAATGGTCTTATGTAATTAATATTTTAAATTATCTCAATTAAACCCTCATTATAATTTATAATTTATTTTTCAATTCTAATTTGACTTAAAATATTTATTTTACCCAAAAATTATTTAAAATTATAAAATTAATTTTTCTAAAAATATTTTTATTTTCCGGAATATTATTTCCTAATTTTTAAATGAAAGTAAGCTAACTAAAAAAATTACTAATAAACCCGATTAACTCCTAATTTTCACTCGGAACCCGATAAAATTACTCGAAATTATTAAACCTATTTTTAGGGCCTTACAAAGGGTTTGTCCTAGTAAGGTTTTTAATGAGACATATCATTTATATAATGAGCATTCAAGGAGAAGTGTTATGAATGACATTAAGTGGATGTTCAACCTTTCACCTTTCATTTCCTTATAACTCCTTTCCTATTTATGTATTAAAAAAAAGAGGAGTCTAATCTCTCTTTATATATAGGAGTATACTACTTGTAAGGATGATGAAAAAGAAGAAAAATGCAATAAAAATTCCCCTTATTTTGAACTATTATGTTATAATAAAATTTGATTAATCCTTAATCCAAATAAATAGTTTAAATGCGTTTAATTGAATTGAAGTAACCAATAATGTAAAATAGGGGTGAGCAAAATTCGATTCGACTCGAAAAATAAAAAAAATTGAATTTCAAATTATTCAAATCAAATTAAACGAGTTAATTGAATCACCTCAATTTTTTTTAATTTCGAGTTCGAATCGAATTGAATTTTTGAATTCGAATAAATTAAATACCAAACTCTTTTAGTTTCCTTCTCCCCCAACCCCCCAACTCTTTTACTTTCCCTAAAAAATTGTACTTCCCCCAAAATCCCAAAAACTCTTTTCTTTTTACTTAATACCAAACTCTTTTAGTTTCCTTCTCCCCCAACCCCCCAACTCTTTTACTTTCCCTAAAAAATTGTACTTCCCCCAAAATCCCAAAAACTCTTTTCTTTTTACTTTCCCACAAACCACCAATTTTTTTTTACTTTTGTTTTTCCTCAAAACTTTTACTTTCCTTAAACCCTAATTTTTTTTAAAAAAATTTATATCTACTATTTATATTATTGAATTAAATTTCATACACTTTGTACTACTTATAATATTAAATTTTTTAATAATGTTGAATCTTTATCATTTTATGTTAAAATTGAATTATTAATAAAGATTCAACATGATTAAATAATTCAATAATATAAATAGTACAAAGTGTGTGAAATTTAATGCAATAATATAAATAGTACACATAAATTCCAAAAAAAAAAATTGGGGTTTGGAAGGAAGTAAATTTTTTGAGGTGGAAGTAAATTTTTTGAGAGAAAGTAAAAGGAAAAAGGTTTTGGTGATTTGGTGGAAGTAAAAAAATTTTGGGGAAAGTAGAAGGCTTTGAGGGGGGGTTGAGGAGAAGGGAAGTAAAAGGGTTTGGTATTTGATTTATTTGAATTATTTGAGTTATTCGTATTAGAAAATTTAACTCGACTCGAGCTTCGAAAAAAATTCAAGTTGTGTAATATCTCAAAAATCGGGTTAGAATTAATTGCATTAGTGAAACCAAGAATGGTTACGTCCTGATTTTGAGTTAAGATTGTGAAATTAAATCAAGTGAATTGATCTGGTTTAGTGGTTAAATGTTGTGTTTGTGTGTGTAAGGTTCTAGGTTGAATCCTGTTTCTTGAATTTTTGCTATTTTGATTATACCCATATCTTTAGACATTTGGTTTATAAGTTATTTCCGATCAATTGATAATAACGATGAGTTTAGTAGTTCAATGGTTAAGCTTCTTTGGCTATGTGTTCATGCCTTTGCAAAATCAATAAGAAAATGTTTGTATGGGTTGGTTTTATTTGATTTTATTTTTCTTTTAAATTAATTAAATTTCTTTTTTTGTTTGTTTCCTAAAACTCCCTCTTCAACGTTCGTTTGTTTTTCTTGCCAATGTGATCGTCGTTCTTCCCTCTTCCCTGCTTAGTTTCTTTTTCTTTTTCTTTCTTGCTTCTATAAAATTTTGTTGCTAGTATTGTCGAAGGGTGTGTTGTTCTATGTTCCGATTAAAAGGCTAAACCAACGTAAGTGACGTCGTTAATTATTTTGATATTGTTTACCCTTGCTTGTTCATTGTCAAGGGTGATTTTTTTTGTTCATTTCATTCTATAATTCATTTAAGTTTCAATTGGTTTTCTTGGTTAGGCAAAGACCCTGAGATTGACGTTCCCGAACGATTTAAATTTGCATATTGTCGTTTACGTGTTAGAGTAAGTGCATATTTCTGATTTGGGTTTTTTGTGTCGAAGTTCTTCAACGCAACTTCGATTTGGGTTTCCAATTTTAGTGATGTTAGAATTGGGTGACTAGAATTCTTATTAAAATAAAATACAGTGGTAAAATAAAATAAAAGTAAAGTCCAAATAAACTAGACTTCTTTTATTTTATTTTAATTAGAATAAGTCATCTATTTTATTTTAATTAGAATAAGGTGTTTCAACCTTACTACGTAACTTCTATTAGTTGTTGTTTGCAATAAGGTTTTTCAACCTATAAATAGGCATAGTTATCTCCTCTTGTATGATTCAATTTTCGACATTAGTGAATCTTCTTCTCCTCTGCCCGTGGTTTTTTCTCGAAAGGGTTTCCACGTAAAATCTGTGTGTTCTTTCTTTTAATTTTCTTTGCGATATTTATTCATTGTCGTCATTTAAATTTTATCAAATTGGTATCAGAGCTTTTTCGGGTTAGTAGTCTCGATCACGATAATGGCAACATTGAAGTATGATATTCCACTGTTGGATCGCAACACCAGATACGCATTGTGGCAGGTAAAGATGCAAGCAGTTCTTGCCCAGATGGATTTGGAGGATAATCTGTTAGGGTTAGATAAGATGCCTTCGAATTTGACAGATGAAGAAAAGAAGCGTAAAGATCAGAAGGCTTTGACGCAATTACAGCTGCATTTGTCGAATAAAATTCTACAAGATGTGTTAAAGGAGAAGACTACTGCTGCATTATGGGTAAAATTACAGCAGTTATGTATGTCGAAAACCCTAACCAGTAAATTACATATGAAATAACGTCTGTATTCTCATCGTTTGGAAGAAGGTGCGTCTCTGCATGAACACTTAAATGTGTTTAAAGAAATTGTCTCGGATTTGGAGGCCATTGAGGTTCAGTATGATAAAGAGGATTTAGGGTTAATTCTCCTTTATCCGTTGCCACCGTCGTATTCAACCTTTAGAGATACAATTTTGTATAGCCGTGAATCTCTCACAGTTGATGAAGTTTATGCTTCCTTAGCCTCGTATGACAAGATGAAGCATCTTGTGGCTGGATCTGGCTCTCAGGGAGAGGGTCTCATTGTTCGTGGAAGACAAGATTGTAACAGTGATGATAATCGTGGAAGGACATAAGAACGAAATTCCCGCAGTAAATCTAAAGGTAGATCGAGATCTTCAAATAGAGGTAAAACTTGTAACTTCTGCAAGAAGAAAGGGCACATTAAGAAAGAGTGCTACAAGTTACAAAATAAGATCAAAAGGGAGTTAGAGAATCAAAAGGGAAAACAACCAGAACAATCCGGTGAAGCTGATGTAGTAGAAGACTACAGTGATGGTGAACTCCTACTTGCTTCTGTCGACAATTCTAAAGTGAGCGAGGAGTGGATCCTCGATTCTGGTTGCACCTTTCATATAAGTCTCAATCGGGATTGGTTTACAACATATGAAGTTGTGTCTGAAGGTGTTGTTTTGATGGGAAATAATGCTTCATGTAAAATCGCAGGTGTTGGCACAATCAAAATAAAGATGTTTGATGGGGTCGTTAGAACTCTTAGTGGCGTGCGACATGTACCAGATTTGAAAAGGAATTTGATTTTGTTAAGTACTCTTGATTCAAAAGGACACAGGTACACAGCTGAAAGTGGGGTTCTAAAGATTAGTAAAGGTTCCCTCGTTGTGATGAAAGGGCAGAGAAAGACTTCCAAATTATATGTTTTGCAAGGTTCAACTATTACTGGTGATGCTGCAGTCGCTTCCTCTTCCTTGTCAGATGATGATATTACTAGACTTTGGCATATGCGTCTAGGGCATATGAGTGAAAACGGCATGACAGAATTGAGTAAAAGAGGACTTCTTGATGGGCAAGGCATAAGCAAACTAAAATTCTGTTAGCATTGCATTTTTGGGAAGCAAAAGAGATTTCGATTCACCAGAGGAATCCATGACACGAAGGGAATATTAGATTATATTCATTCTGATCTTTGGGGACCATCTAGAGTGCCTTCGAGAGGTGGAGCTAATTATATGCTAACTCTTATTGATGATTTTTCCAGAAAAGTTTGGGCATTCTTTCTGAAGAAGAAAAGTTATGTGTTTTCCGCATTCAAGTCTCGGAAAATTATGGTTGAAAAACAGATAGGAAAACAGATAAAACACCTCCGCACAGATAATGGCTTGGAGTTATGTTCTGATGAGTTTAATGAATTGTGCAAATCAAAAGGGATCATGAGACATTTGACAGTTCGTCATACTCCACAGCAAAACGGCGTTGCAGAACGAATGAACAGAACAATCATGAAAAAGGTTCAATGTATGTTGTCGAATGCTAATTTACCGAAGTCGTTTTGGGCTAAAGCAGCCTCTACTGCATGTTTTTTGATCAACCAATCTCTATCCATTGCCATTGAGAAAAAGACTCCACAAGAGATATGGTCTGGTAAGCCTGCTGATTATTCTAATATAAAGATTTTTGGATGTCCTGCATATGCTCATGTTGATAATGAAAAATTGGAACCAAGATCCATTAAATGTGGTTTTCTTGGTTTTAAGGCTGGTGTGAAAGGGTATAAGTTATGGTGTCCTGAAAATAGAAAAGTTGTGATTAGCAGAAATGTTGTTTTTGATGAAATTGCTATGTTATCTAACTTATCTATTAAAGACTCTTCTAGTAAAGAACAACAAAAACAGGTGGAGTTTCAAATTGATCCAATATCTATAACAGAGTGAACTTCTCAAGTTAGCACAGAAGTTCATAACAGAGCCACTTCTTCACCACAATATTCTATTGCCAAGAATAGACCTAGAAGAGAAATTAAACCTTCGAAAAGGTATGCCGAGGCTGATCTAGTGGCTTATGCTTTAAACGTGGTTGAAGATATTGGTACAATATTTTGTAACAGTCAAAGTGCCATTTTTCTTACAAAAGATCAAATGTTTCATGAGAGAACAAAGCACATTGATGTTCGGTATCATTGTGTGAGTGATATTATTACTCGTGGAGATGTTGTTGTGAGCAAAGTTAATACTCATGAAAATCCTGCAGATATGTTACTAAGCCACTTCCCATAACCAAGTTTGAGTATTGCATGGACTTGGTTGGTGTTCATTGTTAAAGAATACCCCTCAAGGGGTTTAGTTGAAGAGGTGGAGAACTTGTTCGTAGAGAATTCTTGTCAAGTTGGAGATTGTTAGAATTAAGTGACTAGAATTCTTGTTAAAATAAAATACAGTGGTAAAATAAAATAAAAGTAAAGTCCACATAAACTAGACTTCTTTTACTTTATTTTAATTAGAATAAGTCATCTATTTTATTTTTATTAGAATAAGGTGTTTTAACCTTACTACGTTACTTCTATTAGTTGTTGTTTGGAATAAGGTTTTTCAACCTATAAATAGGCGTAGTTATCTTCTCTTGTATGATTCAATTTTCGACATTAGTGAATCTTCTACTCCTCTGCCCGTGGTTTTTTCCCGAAAGGGTTTTCACGTAAAATCTGTGTGTTCTTTCTTTTTGTTTCGTCATTTAAATTTTATCAGGTGATTTGATTGTGAATAAATCGTCTAATTGGTCGATTGGATGTCGTTTTTAGGTTTCGGATTCACCGTTGCTGCTTCTACATCGAAATTGTATCAGGTGTGTAACGAAAACCCAAGAACTCAGTGAACGACAAAAGTTAAAATTGTGGTTGTCGATGCCACACGGCAGTGTGAGGCATTAACTTGGATCACACAGGCGTGTACCTTGGCCGTGTGCATGAGCTGCATGAGACATTGACTTAAGCCACACGACTTTGTGCCAGGTCGTATGAGGTACTGATATGAGCCACACGACTATGTGCTATAGACCGTGTGGGCCACATGGGTTGTACATGTAGGTCGTGTGAGGCCACACGGGTGCGTGGGCCAAAATTCTGAATATTTCCCTAAGGCCGTAAACATTGTTTGGATCGAACGTAGGCCTTCCATAAGGTCCGTATGATCTAGATTAAGCTATAAAACTCAATTTCTGATGATCTGTTAGTGTATAATATGTTATCTATATGTATGTTTGATATGATATAAGCTAAGTACGGTCTATTAGCATTTGATGTGCTTTTCTAAGGTGTGAGATTTATTCAGGTATAATCTTTGTACTGTTAATTTTAATGGTATGTTTTTGTGTTACTATGTTTGGATGATAGCAGGTGGTATGTGAATATGATAATTTGACTATCATTGAATCTATTATATAACCATGCATGTGATTTCATGGTAAAATCAATATGATTCATTGAGATTTGGTACATCTGTTCTGCAAAGTGTGGACTTCCATGCCTTTTGTCTCTGTTATTGTACGACAGCATGTTTTACATGCTTATCATTCTAATTCTGTGTATGCATGCCATGACACATTGCATGGGGCTTGGGATGATGTTGAAAGGAGGAAGTTCCTAGCAGTTTAATGATCTGCATTATCTGGTGGTTTATCCATAATTTTGTCTGGCAGCTTGTTTACAATTATGGTGGCTTGACCACATATATATGTTTTGGCAGCTTGGGTGTAATATAGTGGTTTGACAACATATATCTTATCTGGAAGTTTTAACTGCAATTCTAGTGGCAATGTCCACAATTATCAATTGTTATGATTTGGTTATACACTAAGCCTTATAGCTCACCCTTTTGTCTTATCTCTGACTTTTCAGGTAACACTCTGACTTAAGACCAGACGGCGTGTGGGAGCTTGGATTGTTTTCACATTTAGTTAAAATATGGTGATTTTCGTAATTATTTGTTTTGGACTTTTGTGTCTGTAATCTGTAATATGCTTTTGAACTTGTTTTAGGTTTTTGTTTAACTCACCGGTAATTGATATTTTCAAAGCGTGAAACAACAATACCTTTTACGTTTGCCAAACGGATTCGATTTTCAAAACTAAAACTTTGAAAAAGATTTTCTGCTGCAAATTAAGTAATTTCTTATGTGTTTTCTGTAAACGAACAAATAGCCTTTTTAATGATTGATTGCTATATTTGTATTTACTAAACTCTTATTGAACTCAGTCTTCTAATGAGTTGATGTAACTCCTTCAGATTCGACTATGACTTTTAGATCGGATTTGGGGTGTTATAAATTGACTCGATGAACTCGATTATAATAATTCGAAATTCAATGTTTTAATCGATTTTTTCAAATCAAATCGAATTTTTCTCATCTCTATAAAAATTAGTTTGAAAAGCTGATTTGATTTGGAAAATTATCTATTTATTATTGCTTTTCATATTAAAAAAACTTTTCAAGTTGAAAGCAAATCACCCCCTAAAATAAAAATTAAGAATCTGTTTCACATGAAAATACGGTTAATATTTTAACTTCAATTGTTATATTTTATAGTCTATCATGTAAATTATGTATATCAAATTTGACAAGTTTCAAATTTCTAACTATATGGGTTTTGTATAAAACTTTAAATCATTCAATAAATATTAATGTATACAATATTTTAATTTGATATAATCAAAATATTGAATTTATTCAAAATTTTACATACATGACATATATAATTATATAATTTAATTTAATTGTTGAATTGTCAAAATATTAATCACATAAAAATATAAGAAATAAAACAATATCACTTTTATTTTACACTAATATAAATGAATCTTTTCGTATATAAACCCCTACCATGGAGAAATGAAAAAGTTATTGGTAGAAAAAAAAGGCTGCTAACGAAATTGACGGATTTATATGTTTGAAAACTTAATCAATTTCTTTTTTTTTTTTAGATTTGTTTTGTAATATGTTTTTAATTTACTACGTAATATTTTATAGTTCATATTCAAGATTTATTTCCTCCCAAAAATTTTGTTTTCATGATTCAACTTACATTCTCCTCTTGTAAGTGTAATATCTCTTATCACTGCATCCAACTATTTGTTGGTATAGCCAATTGAGTCTTAGCTCAATTGAAATGGATATTGTTGTCAATTCAGGAATATGTGGGTTCGAGTGCGTTGAAACTAGGGGTGATCAATCGGTTAACCGATCAATTAATCGACCCGAGCTAGCATTAATTGAATTAACTAAACTTTTTAAACCTTTAACCGTCAAACTTTTTCGGTTAATTTCGTCGGTTAACCGAATTAACTGAAATTTATATGTTTTTTTGTTTTTTGATTAAAACAAGTATAAAACATATAAAAAATTAATTGAATTAACCGAATTAATCGAATTTAATATATGTAAAATGTATATGAAAAATATAAATTTTTGGTTAATTCAGTTAATTAACTGATTTCAAACCGAATTAATCATTATACGAACTTCCAAAAAATTATTAACCGACCCTGACTGAATTAATTCAGTTAACCGACCGATTAACTAAATTAGTTCGATTCGATCGGTTAAATTCTCGAAATTTGCACTCCGCTAGTTAAAACGCATTAGCTTCCTATTTATGGATTGTGGAGGATGGGCTATGGATAGTTCTAAGCATTGTGTCAAAAAAAACAAATATAAACAGAATCTATAATGAGATTATTAAAAAAAATTATTTATTGATATAAAGTAACAAATATTGAAATTATAAGATCTAACCCAAAACATCATAATATTCTTTATTTTAACTTTACAATTTCATGCAAAATAAAATTTAGTTTTTATATCAATTTTTCATAAATTTATTACATAAATCCAATATTTATTTTATCGGAATTTATTTTGGGTGAATATACGAATTTCAATATTTAGTAGGAACATGTTGAAACTATCATGTTTGATAAACAATTTAAATTCTAATTAATTTAAATTGAACTAAAAATAACAAAATATTTATTAGTGTTATGAATATTTTATTAAGTGGATGTCCATCAAGATCAATATAAGTTTGGATGAACTTTAAATTTTAGTAGTCATTAGAATTAGAGTTCTATTTTATTTATATTTTCTATGTCTATAAATATAGACCTTTGAGAAGCATTGTAACATATTTCTATTGATCAATAAAATACGCTCTTTTTTGCTCTCTCATTCTCTTTGTTCTTTACCCTCTGTCCTTTTATTTTATTTGGTACTGAAACAAACCAATATTATTCTAATATTTGGTAGTACAAAATTAGTCGAAAGCTCCAGAAGAGGTAATAGATTAATATCTTGTAATGATTAATCCATTGTTTTTAAAATATATTCATAATGGATCTCATATTGAGATTGTGAATGAGAAAAATATTATATTTCATATGAATCAAATGAAGATTGGATTATTGATTTATATTCTATCTTTGTTATATTCTTTTGTCATTATCCCCTTAAATTGTGGAAGAAAAATATGAACAATAGAATATGGTAATTCTATCTAAAGCTCAATATGGTTAAAATTGTAAGTTTAACTTTACAGTATTCAAAATGAGTTCTAAATTAAAATTACGTGAAAAAATATTATTAATGAGAACCTTGCAAGAGAGAATTTATTCAACTTTTCATTATTCAAATGTGCTCCTACAGTAGCAATATGATCATTATTTATTATTTTAAATAATGATTACATAAAGTAAGAAGTATATTGTATCTTAAAAATAGTAAACTGTTTTAATTATGATTTGAAATCTTCTTAATATTATTAAAAATATTATTTAATTGAACTTTACAAATGGTTCCAATGAAAAAGAGGATGTTGTTCATTTTAGGGGTTCCAAGTTCAAGCGCCTATGCACACAAGGTATGTGTGTTTTGTCAAAAGATTAAGAAAGTATAAATAGATACTATCATATAATCACACTAGTATATTCAAAAAAAATATTATTGAATTAATTTCTTTTAATATGATATTTGGAAATTTCTTTTTATTGTTTTTGAATTGTTGAATAAATTAATATATTTTAATTATATTTAACAATTCAAATAATAAATTAAAAATTAATTAAAATACATTATCTAAAAATTAATTAAAAATTCAAACGCATAAAATTACTTACAATGCAAGTACCATTAGAAACTAATAATTTATAGATATTGGAAAGTACTGTGCCCTCGTAGGCGACCAGCTCTGTTGAAAATGAATACATGTACTGATAATAACCTGTTCTAGAAACTCATAAACTGGATTGACATTATATATCTGCAAAATTATCCTTTTGCATACGTTCCACGCCATTTTGAGGCCTCCAATGAAGAATATTATGATGCTTTGGGACCCTTGTCGGATCAAACAAGAGTATCATTGACTATTTCTTAAAAAATATATAGAGTCTTATAGCCTATAAATATCATATTTAATGGTATGCTAATTCATACCAGCATATTTAAAAAAAAATTATAGACTATTTCTTCAAAAAAGGAAAGAAAAGAAAAAGATGTCAGGCAAGATGAATATGGGCAATGCCAATGTGGAGGATGCTAATGAAGTACTCCAAGCACAAGCTCACATTTGGAGCCATGCTTTCAACTTCGTAAGCTTCATGTCTCTAAAATGTGCACTTGATTTAGGCATCCTAGAAATCATTCAAAATCATGGCAAGCCCATGACTATTGCGGAGCTTGTTGTTGAGCTACGGATGCTTAATCCTACTAAAGCATGTGACATCTATCGGATCATGCGCATTCTAGTTCACTCAGGCGTCTTTGCACGCCAAAAGCTAGCCAATGATGCTCAAGAAGAAGGATATCTTCTCACCACCTCTTCTCGTATTTTGCTCAAGGATAATCCCTTTTGCATAACACCTACTTTGAAATCTACGATGGATCCCATTATAACAAAGCCTTGGAGTTTGCTAAGCACCTGGTTCAAAAATGATGATCCCACCCCATTTGCTACCACATATGGGGAGACATTGTGGGACTATTTTGCCCATGATCCACAGCTAAAAGATTTGGTAAATGATGGCTTAGCTAGTGATTCACAATTGGTTACTAATGTTCTTATCGACAAGTGTAAAGAGGCATTTGAGGGATTGAACTCCCTTGTAGATGTTGGGGGTGGCACAGGAACTACGGCCAAGGCCATTGCTGATGCATTTCCACACATGGAGTGCACTGTGTTTGATCTTCCTAATATCGTTGCTGGCCTGCAAGGCAGTAAGAACTTGAAATATGTTGGAGGCAACATGTTTGAGGCATTTCCAACTGGAGACGCAATTTTATTAAAGGTTAAGTTTTACTAAATTTATTCTCATTACTTTTTCTGGTATTCTTACTTTTATAATAATGCACAACAAATTCCATTTATGTTTTTGAGCTAATTATGAATGATAATCGAACAGAAAGTATTGCACGATTGGAATGATGAAGGATGCTTGAAAATTTTGAAGCAATGTAGAAAAGCCATTACGAACAAGGACAACGTGGGAAAGTTGATCATTATAGATGTTGTTTTGAGGGAGAATAAGAAAGTAAATGATGAAGCCTCAAACCTAACTAAAACACAGCTCTTTTTCGACATGCTGATGTTGGTGTTGGTGGCTGGAAAGGAGAGGCAGAAAGAAGAATGGGCTAAGCTGTTTTTAGCAGCTGGTTTTAGTTCCTACAAAATTACTCCTATTGTGGGTTTAACATCTCTTATTGAGGTTTATCCCTAAGAGCCTTTGGTTATTGCTTTATTAGTGTAATAATAATGGCGTCAAACCCATAGTTGAAGGGGTAATGTTGTTATTTGTTGACATCATTCGCCAAAGTTGTTAAGTAGGATTTGAACTTTGTGTTACCAATTCCTACAATAAGTATTTGTATTGTTGTTGTGGTTGTGCTCCTACTCTTATAGAACTTTCTTGAGGTTTGTATTTTTCTTTCACTAGTAATAATAATAATAATTCTCTTGCACTTGTAAAACTTTATTGGTATTGTTGTTGTCATCGTCTTGCAACTCTTATAAAATTCATGGTTTAAATTTTTTATTGAAATCTCTCTGACATTGCTAGACCTATTTATGGGCTGGATTACTCGTCCAAGCCCGAAAGCTCGTCCGAAATTTGAGAGGGTTCAAGTAAAAATATTAGGCCCATTTAAAATATAGGTCGGGCTCAGGCTTGAACATTCAAGGCCTGAAACCGATCTCGCCTGACTCGTTTTAAGTTTATAATACTTTATAATATGTTATTTTTATATATTATGTAATTTAAAATACATTAAAAACATAAATTTATAGTAAATATATAATACTATTCTAATGTAAACATTAAAAAAATGTTAAGATGACTATATAAAATTTTTCAATAAATAAAAAATTTATAAAATTATTAAATATTAAAATAAAAAATATAAATATTTTTTAAAAAGAAATTAAAAACTAATATGAGCAGGTCTAAAATGAGCTTGGTTTAGTTTTTTGCAAATATGGATAGATTTGTGCAAAATTTTAGGCCTAAATTTCGGATCGAACCGGACTTGAGCAAGCATAAAGTATGTTAATATCATGCTTAAGCTTGACCCGAATCCAACCCGACTCATGAACACCTATAAACATTGCTAAGATTTTATAGAAACACTACAAAAAAAATTACATGTACATAATAAGCACACAATAGGTTAAAATTATATTATTAGAAAATTCTAAAATCCAAATAAAAAAACAACATTTAAGAAAAAAAAAAGTAAAATCCTTTTATAAAAAGTGACCTAATGTTTAGATACGCTAAATCATATAACAATATGCAACTTATACAACATCCCTTATTTGGAAGCCATGATTTGGGTCAAAATTTTAGACTTGAATTTGAAAATTCAAATGCATTGTTTTGATAAAAAAAAAAAAAATGGATTATAAAATCCAAATCCAATTTTATAAGAGTTAAGTTTTGGATTTTAAAATTCATTTTAAAAATATGAACTGGAAAATGTGATTTCAGAACCTATTTCCATAAATCGAGTCTATTAATAGTAAATATGAATATGTAAGGAGATAATATAAAAATATATTAAAGATTTGTCTAGAATTTTTTTCTGAATTAATAGTTAATTAAGGTTCAAAGGCTAAATTGTAAAAGTCCAATTACTATAGGTTTTTAATTAACAAAAGGCTTGAGGATTAAAATAGCAATTAGACAAAGGTCCTAAATGGCAATTAGATCATTTTTAAATAAGAGAAAAGTGGATGATTATGTTAAAATCCACTAAATTTTATTAAATTTAAATTAAGTTTTTCACAAAAAAAAAAGTTAAATTAAGTTAATTAAATCATGTTTATGTTAATTAAATTAGTTTAATTAAACCTTAATATAACTATATAAACCAAGTTAGTGGAAAAAGATGTTAAATTCATCTTTCATCTTCATCTTCTTGTCGTCCATGAAGAAGAAAAACCTAAGGGAGCTTTAAATCATTCAACCATATTTTAGTAGGTAAATTTGCCACATCCCAAAATTGAGTCTAGAAGTTTCGAGGGTAAAATGGGAATTTTGGCTTGAATTAAGTTCAAAAATTTTGAAGTTGCTTTAACCTGAAATTATTTTTTACTATAGCTTTTTGAAAATCAAGTCAAATTTTGAAAAAAAAGAAAGAAAGAAAGAAAAGATCTTCAATTTTAAAATAAGGACTATTTTGTAAAAGGGTTAAAATTAGGAGTAGTTTTAAAGAATTATACCAAAGTTTAAAAAATACCCTATTTTTCCTCCCATCTTCGTAAAACCGAAGATAGGTTCCTCTCATTCTTTTGTGTTGTCGTCCCTTTGCATTCCCAAGCCTTATTCACCAACTTTTGATTCCCAAACTTTATTCCTTTGATTTCTTTCATCCTCATAACATTAAACTTGATTAGAATTCCATAAAACCATAAAAATAAAAATTGATTTCTCTATTGTTCAACTTTTGAGTTTTTCAGATTTTCAATCAAACGATCATTTCTTCTTCAAAGAAGGTAATATTTCATTTTCCTATTAGTTTTTAATAGTATCTGGCCTTTTAAACTGAGTTTTTATCCATTGAAACAAGAGTTTTGAATAAATGCCGAAAATTGGGTCGTTAATGTTGAAATTCGGGATTTTGGATAAAATCGATGTTTCAAAATGTTTTTCAACTTGTTTTGACATGATTAGAAGGTTTTTAAACTTTCCATAAAGTTTTGTTAAGAGATTCTAAGGTTTTAATGAGTTTTCATGTAAAATGCTTATTTTATGTCAAAATTTTGGAACCACGAATTTGGATAATTTTGTGTTGTTTGAAGGTTAAGAATCAATTGTAGATGATTAATTAGATGAATGGAATCAGTTTTAGGCAAAGAGGATAAGTAGAGATTGAGATAATTGAGTTTCAAGTTTGCTAAGTCGAAAGTTCCAGTTCCATGAGGAATTAGCTTAGGCCTACATTTTAGTTGTTTTAGGAGTGTTTGTAGCTGAACATTAATTGTGTTTATTGTGTGCTTAACTTTGGTGAAGATTTGGAACTGTTGGAGCCTTCGACGAGAAGGCGAAAGGAAAGGAAAAGCTAGTCTAAGCTTTCGGTGAATAGGCGAAAGCGTGAACGGTGAGTGTTTGGAATCTCTACTTGTGGACACGATTCATTGTATTAATTGGGAACTTAAGAGTAGCCTAAACCCCTCTCTAAGTTCCGAGTATAAGCTTTCTTATACTCCTTGATTAATTTGTGAAATATGTGGTTATGTGTTGTGTAATTGAGAATTAAGATGTGATATTGTTACGTGTGGTAGTTAATATGCAAAAGTGAATTAATATGTGGTTATATGCTTGTGATAGTTATTGCAAAAGTGTTAATTGTGGGCATGTTGTACATGCCGAATGATAGTGATAAAGTTGTATTTATAATGTGAATATGTAGTTAAAAAGTGCAGAAAAATAGTAAGTAATTATGTGGTTTATTATGGATATTTGGACCTTGTGACTTTATGAGACCGTTGGAGGTAGTTGGCATGCCATTGCATTGTGAGTACTCACCTTTATGTTGTGTTTTTGGGGTATTGAGGCCCGAGAAAATTTTGGAGAGATAAGGGAATGTGAGCTAAGCTCCATTGTTGGTGTGTTGGAGAGTGTTAGCTATATGCTACGCTTTTGGGATATGTTCGACTCTATGAGTCATTTGGTGTGATGGAGATCCGTGTATTCGATGTGTGGTGATAGAGCTCACTTTTATGTTTCATAGCCTCAAATGTCAATTTATCATTAAATGAAATATTATGAAATGTGTTGTGTGTCTGATTATGTGATTACAAAATTAGATGAGTTGATAGTTGATGCCTGAATATTTTTAGTATGACACTTTAGTTAAATATGTTTGAAATTGTGTTTTAGATGTTTTCATTTAACGCATGACATCATGTTTATTTGGTGGTTATTTCGATCATTCACAGAACTTGTTTAAGCTCACCTACTCTTTTCTAAACATTGCAGATAGTTAGTGTTTCCGGTGTGGGCAGTGTGGAATTCTAAGGAAGTGATCCAAGTTAGGCTTAGTGAATTGAGTAAGTTATATTGTTGCTATTATTTTGAATTGTGTGAATAAGGCAAAGTGGTAAGATTGGTAGTTGATTATAACCATGATGTTTAAAATGATTATTTGGATGATTAATACTCTTAGTATTTCTAAATGTTGCTATTAGCCTGTTGATTTGCTTGGATGAATTTATTGATGTTGCCATAAGCTACAAATATGAACATTTTGATGTTGAACATTGTAGTTGTGGATGCATGTTGAAGTGGTTAATCTTTGAGTATGTAGACTGCCCTATTTTGCTGTATCTTTTGCTGAATTATGCAAAGGTATCGATAATCGGGGCATATGTATGGATACCTATGTGATTTAGTCTGTGTCATGACACCCACTGCCTGTGTTGTTACATCGAAGGCAGTATGCTTGATTCCTGGTTCAACTTCAAGGGTGTGTCGCGACATCCAATGTCTATGTCGTGACATCAAAGGCAATCTTGGAATATGTGTGAAGCTTTGATGTTTGTTGTAGTGTCCTGGTACTTGAGTCCGGTGATTGGGCCGAGTATAGGTTATTACAAAATTCAAGTCATTTTCTTGTAATTTTTATAGATTTGAGATCATGAGAACTTAACTTAGCTAGCTCATGTACCGATTTGAGAAACTATTAAAGTTTTATAAAGCTGCCATTGTTGATTTCTTGAATAATCAGGCTTAAAATTCATAGATTTTAAGCTTAGATTATGAAAAGGACTAGATTGTAAACATAATTTAACTTATTGTTAACTTTTTTACATTAGGGACCAAATTGAATATATGTAAAACTTCTCATGAAATTATTTTAGAAATAGAAAATATAAGGTCCCTAATGAGAATACAGTAAATCGAATTTCAATCTGGAGCTAGGAATTAGAAGTTATGTTTATCTCGAGTTTAGGGACTAAATTGAATAAAATGTAAAACATGAAAGAAATAGAAAAATTAATTTATATAAGTTCATGCATATCATAACATTGTATGAAAGTGATTGGTATTGATTTGTATATAAAAGAACTATATAGATCAAGATTTGGACCAAAGTGGAGCTAATAGGGGATAAGCAAAAACTACAGTTAAGTCCTTGAAGTTTCCACTCATTTCACATTTTGAACGAGTAAGTTTGTATGAAACTTACTATCTTATTTTATGTTATGTGTAATTTTGTGTTTGATTTCATATATATGTTTGGATATAATTAGAACATTAGTGAAATTGGCATATATGGTTAGTAATGGACTGAAATGTTATGCGGCCGTTGTCTCTTATGTAATAAGATAGAGTACAAATGTGAAAGTTGATTGATTACAGGACATATAAATGAAATATGTGATCATGTACATGGTACAATATGAATCATGGATGATTAATATAAACGGAAATGATGCCCATGTGAACTTAGTAAAAGCCTAGGATATGATTGGCATGCCAATAGAGTTATACGCGCACTTGATTAGAGATTTTACATATTATAACAAGATTTAGAATTTATTGCATATTCTCGGGCTATATGTAACATAGGTTTAGCCTAGAAGGGTAACCTGATGTAATTTTAGCTTGTGTGAGAAACCCTGATGTAATTTCAGCTTGTGTGTGCTACATAGTTCACCTGTGTATCCGAGTCTATTTTACTATAGTTCCATCAAGCGATATTTATAATAATTGAAATGGAAATGTAACACCCCAAACTCGATCGAGTAGGTTTGACCCGAATCTGGTGAGCTGCATTAGCCACAGAAGTGACTCTCTGTTAACTCTCAACCTAACCTCTAACACACCCTTAATAATAGCAATTAATGTGTTAAGTAATAACACCACTGCAGAAATAGTTCAAACACATAATGTAAAACATGTGAGCGTACACATAACAAAGGAAAGGTTCGCATGCTTAATAATATCAAGATTTAAGAGTTCGCAAAACATCAAATAACATACGTTTGCAGGGCAGCATTCGACATGAGTTCGTGCCAAAAACATAGGTTCTCATATAGCATTATCAATTCTTTAAATATCAACAGTTCATAAGTACTGAAGTTCGTAGCATGCATCGTGGTCACACAAATAACCAAGCTTTGCAATCAAAGAAACATGCATGCAAGGGTTATTATACCTTAGTAGGGATTGCATAAATACATGGGTTCAAACAGATATGAGTTCGCATGTTATATGGGTTCGCTAAGTTAGGGGTACGTATGTAATATATGAGGTCGTAGAAAAAAACTATTTTTATCAACCAATCAAAATTACATATTACACATAACATGCATGAAAAAACATCAACTTTATTTATAGTAATAGATAATCCAATATATTCTTAAGACATGGTTCGCATAACAATACAACTAAAACTTTTAAAGGAACTTCTAGCAAAATCAAAATATAACAAGTCTAAAACCCTCATGAAATAAACACCATCGCCTATTTCCTCAAGTTTGCCAATATCTAGTCAGGAGTGAGCCTTGCCAAGTCATCGATCTCGCCACTGCTATCCACAACTTACGTATCTGTGAAGTAAGAAAGGGTGGGTGATTTTATTGCGAACTCTATGAATAACCAGAAATCAACATGGTATGCTTAAAATAGAGTTTAAAACAAAAACAAGACTTAGTCTTAAAAATCGTTTCGTGTGCTAGGTTCATGGGTGAGGTTGTGAGACCCAATTCGCAAATCTTGTTAGAAAACATAAGTTTTGTAAAACGGTTTAAAAAGCTTAGTAGCCAAATCTCAAAGTTTTACGAACAGAGCATGCCTTAGGTAGTGAGGCCTGTTTAGCCTAAAACATTTAAAAACTTAATTCAAGGTTCGCCTTAAGTCGTGAGGCCTTCTCATATATACTTTTCAAAAAACTCAAACAAGGTCTACCTTAGGTCGTGATGCTTGTTTTATCTAAAAACATTTAAAAACTCGAGTAAAGGTTCACCTCAGGTCGTGAAGCCAGCTCACACATTCTTTTCAAAAAACTCGAACAAGGTTTGCCTTAGGTTACAAGATAGGTTCATTTATTATAATCTTGCCTCGTTGGATATGCGGATCTCCTTATATTGCCTCAAAATGACACGCAAAGTCCAAAAACATGTCCCATAAGTGCAGCGTGAGGCAATACACTCTCCTATACACCAACATGTTCCATTGAATAGAACATTGCTCGACATTCCCTTATCTCTCTACATGTCCCAAGGCCTTAATGCCCAAAATCACAGAAAAGCTTAACTGAGAAGCTTATGGGTGAGTACACACAATCTTTTGGTATACCTATATATCCAACATGGCTCGCAAAAGAGCATGCACAGAGACATATCACAGAGAGCTCACATACAGAGCAGAATCTTATCACAAAGAGCTCGTATATGGAACTTGCTTCCTCTTCATGTGCACTTAGGAGTTTATCATTGACCTCATCTCCTTCCTTCGTGGATGAATGCGAATGTGTCTTAGCCACCCATTATTCACCCTTGACCAATTCGGCGTATGAGAAGACGAACCAATTCAGAAGAACAACGATGGTGGCATATGAGAGAAGAAATGGTAGTTGATACCATGCCAACGATTAAAGAAAAGCATACAATCGCCTATTTTAGCTTTCTCGGGTATCGTGCTCGACACATTTCTTGGTACAATGTCGCCAGCACCGCCGATCCCCAACTAAGTCGTCTCACTTCTCTCAAGTCGACTAGTAATAGTAGTCACCTCAAGTGTACCAAATTATGAGATTTATCTGGCATTAGCAAAACCCCGATCAACCTTAAGGTGAATGTATGCGTGAATTACTCCTTTTCAATGTCACTCGCGACAACGTCGATAGTTTGAAGTTTTCCCCCAACCATCTCACCTTGATCCGGCTACCTCTAAACCTGTTCGGCACCTTCTCCAATAGTTGCTCACATGTTGCACTCCAATCGACACTAACAACCAGTCCCATAACGACATCCCCATCTACAAGTAGACCAAATTGTAAACTGACGTCCTCGAGTGTAATTGTACACTTGCTATAGGGGGGATGGAACGTGTGCGTCACTGGTCTCCATCTCTTGACCAAAGCACTAATGGGTGGGGATCCAATTTAGTCCCCCCGAGCATGCGAGCCACGTATAAAAAGTTTGCATCTCGCAAGTGTCCATGAATGACCTCCAGTGCACCTTTTCTTAAGTTGTTTATGTACATCTCCAAAATTCTATCTTTGGCCTGAGTATATAGACATGAAAATTTAATAATCTAAATAGCATAATAACTAACTATTTAAAATTAAATAATATAATAATATTTTCTTAAAATCATAATAATTAATGGAATAAAATATAATAATTAGATAATATTTTCTTACCATTTGTAATTGAACGCCGAAAATGTGCTTTTCATCCAAACAAATAAGTTAATATGCCATCGAAAATTGAATAAAATAAAATAAGAAGATTTAACAATTGTTTTATAAAAAAATTTGGAATTTTGAATAAAAGAACAAAAATTGACAACTGAGAATAAGAAATCAAGAAAAATAAATCGAGAACAATAAGTTAAGAGTTGAGAGTTGAGAGTTGAGAGTTGAATTGAATAAAATGAGAATTTTAAGGTTTATACAAGGGGAAAAATAGTCGTTAGACTTCTTCCCGTTGGGGAGTTACCATTGGCCAAAAAACGCGTCCTATGGGGCTCGTTTTCACTTACAGCTAGAGAAAACGCGCCATGTGAGTCACACTTTGTCATTGGCCAAATTAGCACCAACTAAATCTTCCTCGTTGCTCTCAACAGCCTTTTTATTTCACAATTTGTAACAATCTGCTTTGACGTGACCTAACTTCTTAAAATTGCAACATCTCTTGTCTCACATCATTGATGCTACCAAAATCGAGACTTACCTATCTGACTTGCTATTTGAACCAAACTCATTGTTGAGTTTGTCTTTACTCAACAGATGACCCTTCACATCCTCGAATGAGATATTATCTTTACCATAAATCAGGGTCCCATTGAAAGATTTGTATGAAGGAGGTAAAGAGCACAATAATAGAATAGTCTGATCTTTATTGTCAATCTGAACCTTAACATTCTTTAAATCATTCAAAGAGTAATAAATTAACTGATGTGATCTCTAAGGTGCTTACATTCGTTCACGCGGAATGTGTACAATCGTTGTTTCAACACTAATCAGTTAGCCAGAAACTTTATTGTGTAAAGAGTTTCTAACTTTTTCTATAAGGTGAATGATGTTTTCTCCATCAAAATCTCCTACAACACATTATTTGTCAAACATAATTGAATAGTTGATAAAGCCTTTTTATCTAACCTATCCCATTCTGATTTATCCATGTCTGCAAGCTTTTTCTCTAAAAGAACCTTCTCAAGATCGCCCTGAATCAAAATTGTCATCTTTCGAACTTACCATTGATTGAAATTTGTGATGCCATCAAACTTATCACTATCAAACCTTGTTGCTACCATCTCTGAACCAGTTGATTGCGGAAATCGAACTAGATCTGAAACTAGTTTGTCGAGGATAAACCTAATTTAGTAACGAAAAAGTAAAATAACAAAAAAAAATTGAAAAGATAGAACACAGATATTTTAAGTGAAAAAACCCTCCAAAGAGGATAAAAAACCACGAACAAAGATAATTTCACTATAACGACAAAAACGAAAAGTATAAAAGATGAGATAAAACTAAACCCCGAAACCCAAAAATAAGAACCCTCAAAACATAAACATAAAATTCTTTGAAAACTTGTAAAAACTAATACCTAAACGTGTGATGAGTTATTTTTCTAGGGTGGAAAAGAATCAATTTATAAGTTAAATTCGTAGGTCAAATAATATTAAAATAACCTACACTAATCAGAATTTAAGCGGGAAACTGAAAACACAGTTTAACTGGAATAAGAAAAGCCAAAAAAAATACGAAGCATAACTCTACAATGAAAGATAAAAAATTGGTTGACCTGCGAATTGATACAAATTGGTTGAACGAGCTAAAAACAGTTGAATCTACAATTGAATTGATTTCAAATTGGTCTGACCGATTGGTTTCTGGAACAACCTGTCCAAAGTAAATAAATTATTAAAAAATAAAATTAAAAACATTAAGTTAATTGGTTCAATTGCCAGTTCAACTGGTTTTGTAGATTGATTCAATTAATTCATACTAGTTCGCCGATCAATTTATTTTTAAAATTTTAAAAATTTTAGTCCTCAATATTTTTAAGTTTTTATCAATTTGGTTCATATCCTTTAACAATATGTAATATTTTTTAAAATTAAAATTATTTTTTCATGTTTTAAATAAAAATAATAATATTTTAAAAATTATAAATTTTAAAACAATAAAAAGCTCTTTACAAATAAAAAAATAAAAAGATATTTTAAAAATATAAAATAAAAAATTCAATGCTTCCAATTGAGACCGAATCAATTAGATAAAAATCAATTAAAGTATAAATTTGATGAGAAGTAAAAAACTAATTGATTCAATTAATAAAAAAAACTTGATCAAAACTTTTTTTTGAAATAAATACTAATTGCATTAAGAGGGAAATGTTAAAAGACAGAAAATAACAACTGTCCAACCAACTGCTCAAATCCTATTGGCTTTCAAAATGATGCATCGAAATCCCTAAAGAAAAATAAAAGAAACATAAATGATCTTGGATTGAAATTAGAAAACCCTAGAAAACCAAGAAACTAAAAAACAAAACAAAACATTTCCCTTTCTTTACAATCGGTGTCGCCTTTGGGGATTTCTTGGTTATTCTGAATGTTAACGTATCTTCAATCTGTGAATGTCTACCATCCCCACCCACTGAGATTTGCGGAGCAACATCCTCTTCGGACTCAAGGCACCAAGCACTCTTAGTTATCTCTCCATCATCCTTCGGCGGTCAATGGCGACCATGGGTTCTATGTCGTTCGAAACTTCCTCCACCCAATAATGGGGTTGATGAGTGTTACGTCCTCTTTTGGCGAGCAGATGTGCCGCTTCGTTTGCCTTTCAAGGGGTGAATCGAAAACCTAAGGTAACAAATCTCGTTTTCTTTTCTTTAATCTCCTTCACAATATTTCCTATCACCGATCTGTCATATCATCCGAGTTAACACTTTTGATGACAAAAAATGAGTCCCCTTCCATCACCAGTACCCAACAGCCTAATTCTTCCCTAAATCGGATCGCCTGGAGATAGGCTAGAGCTTCAGTAGTTGTTGAGTCTCCAACCCTCTCTA
The DNA here is from genome assembly GCA_005610355.1 of Gossypioides kirkii. Lineage (NCBI taxonomy): Eukaryota > Viridiplantae > Streptophyta > Magnoliopsida > Malvales > Malvaceae > Gossypioides > Gossypioides kirkii. Next base: position 14,901,459 of record CP032252.1, read on the forward strand.
ACGGGTAAAAGCAAGAGCCCATAACTAATCCTTCTCAATTATGTATTATAACTCCTACCGTTGCAGGACCGTCTAGTTGGGAAAATGAGGCATCAAAGTTGGCTTTGTATAGTCCTATTTTTGGGGGGATCCAACATTCTGATCTTAAAGCCCTACTTGGCTTCGATTGTAAACAATACTTATCTAGTTCAAGGATATAAGCCTGAATGAAACTCACGACTTCCATAACTCTCTTCCCTAGCCTATCATGTAGGAGTTTATTACGATTAAACCATATTGCCCATAGCGAGACTGTTAATAGAATGCACTGATTATTATCGCAGTTATTAAAGCTTCTAGCAAACCATACTAATCAGTTTTCTGTTATTTGAACCTATGAGCATTTAACTCCGACATGTCGCAGGACATCCCGGGTGAACGGAGAGTCACGAAATAAGTGCTCTATGGTTTCATCTGAGTCGACACATTATATGTAACAACTCGAGTAGAGCGATAAAGAAAAAAGTGGTTTTGTGACTACTATTCTGGCAAGTAAATCGTTAGTCATCTTTAAATTTCATAAATGTTTAGAGCAATTAGTTAAATAGTTTTGAAATTTAGAAGAAGATTTAATGTCAAAATAAGCAAAATAGGAGAAATGGATTAAATTGAAGGAAGTATAAAATATGATGATAATTATTGTCGAAACGTTTATTTTTGGGAAAACAAACAAGTCTCGAACAATATTGTAAAAAGTTGAAAAAAATGGGAGTCGCCACCAATCTTTTTGTATGGTGTGATTAGATCACCACAAAACGTTTAAAATTCATTTTAAAAAACATTTTGGTCTTCGAAATCCAGAAAATGGGTTCGGGAGTCGGTTACGTATGAGGAAGGATTAGCACCCTCACACGCCCAAAATTGATACCATGTTGATTACTTTCGGGTCTTAATTTGTTAACAGTTTTGAAAACTAGAATAAAACTTGAAATACAATCTTTGTTTTTAAAAAACTTTGCATGATTTTCAAAAAACCTATTTGAGGAAAATCGTCCATGTGTTTCGAATTCCTAGGAGAACTGGAAGTTGTGTCCAACACGTTAGAGCACTACGTTTTCGGACTCTCGAAATTGAAGGACATTTTGCAAGACTTTAAGGAGGATATTCGATTGCATGAATTATACGAAAATCACACCCAGCACGTTAGGGCATGGTTTTTTTAAGTTTTCACACGAAAGGACTTGCCTCATTTTTGTTTTAAAATTATTTGAATATATATTTTTTGAAAACTCGAAATTTCATATTGAGTTTAAGATACGATCCTCGGATGCATGCTTATTTTATGAGATTTTCAAAAATTAAATTTGAGAAAAAAATGCCTGTTTGTTTCGACTTTCGCTGAGAATTGAAGTCGTGACCAACACGTTAGGGTACAACGTTCTCGGAATCTCAAAATTAAAAGGCATTTGAAAAGTTTGGAAGAGGATATTCGATTCGTGTAAATTATACGAAAAATCACACCCAGCACGTTAAGGCATGATTTTTCGAGGTTTCCACACGAAAAGGACATTGCCTCGATTTTAAAGGTTTATTTGTGTGTAAAATAATTTTGAAAGCGAACACATAAATTAAATATGAATGAGCAAATAATAGAAGAGTTAAATAACACGAGGCAAAATAATTGAGTAGATAAATGAATGCATATAAATTAAACGTAAAATTAATAGAATACGAAACGCGAAAGATTAATAATTAAAATCTATGTACGAACATTGAAGAAAAAAGCAAAACAAATGCGACCAAAAACGGAGTTTCAGAGAATTCGGGATGAAAATGTAATTTTCGAGGAATTTGGGGTCGAAATTGAAATTTTTGAAAAATTTGGGATTGAATTTGAACTTTTGGAGAATTAAGGGTAAAATGGTAATTTTTGGATGCTCGAGGGTAAAATGGTGATTTTTGGAAGTTCGGGGGCACTCCATTTCTGAAAAAAATCATTTTTAAACCTGCTTTTAAAAAAAAGGATCCCAGCCCCTTTTCCATTTCTCTGAAGCACTCATGGGGGCTCTCCGTCCAGTCGAGTTCTGGTCGCCGTCTGGTCATCGCTCCATCACCGCAGTGTCACACGCGCCACTGCCCACGGCGATTCAGGTACGAAAACCCGTCCTTTTTTAAAAAAATGATTTGTTTTTCTTCTTTTTATTTTTTTAAAAAAACTTGTTCTAAAAACCTAGGCCTACTCAGATCCTTTCGGATCTGAAAATATTTTGAAGTTTTCTTTATTTTTTAGAATCCATATCCTTTAAAATCTGCCTTTCATTATTGTGGTATGCTATATTTGCGAGTGTTCGATCAAAAAGGCCTTTTGCGAACGTGGATAGCTTGGTGGAACGTCGTTCACGGCGGCGACGGTGCTTTAGCTGGAACAGATTCACTCTTTCGACTTTCTTTTTATTATTTATTATTATTAATATCATTCATTTAATATGTTTTGAAATTACTAAATATAATAAATGATAATGGTTATGTATTTAATGTGTTTTAATAAATGATTAGAATATAAAAGGTTTAGAAACCTAAACCATAGATGACAATAAATGAATACATTGAAGCAGTACCTGAGTGACTTAATGCTTGAGGAGTTTGGATCTGCCCTTGAATTCGAATACTAGTTGCTTCAAATGTTCCTGCATTTGTATTTCGAATGCACTATGTAACTGTTTATATTTATTTCTAATAAAAGCTTCTATGTTTTATTTCTCAAAAGTCTTTAAAAAACTACAAGTGTTTCGAATGAAGCTTTATAACCTATATTACAATCATGGTATTTTGTTTCTTGCCATTAAACTTGCTGACTTTTCATCCACTTGCCTGCAGGAACCAGTGACGGCGGTCGCAGGCGGCAGAGGGTTAGATGGCAGACCAAGTTTACTGTGGCAGTGCTGACGTGGCAGGTGCTGAGTGGACGAAGGAGGGTGGCTAATGCAAGTGGCAAGAGAGGGGCTGCAAAAGACCTTAGTTGCTTCAAGGTTTGAGTTGGATTGGGCTTGTTAGGTCAAATTTGGGTCTGCTTGTAATTGGGCCATGTATTTGGGTTTGTTTGGGCCCAAAAATTTGTAATTGGACATTTTGGATTTTTTTTTTAATTTTTAATTAAATTTAAATTTAAAATGAACTTAAATTCAAAATAAATTTAAATTTATATTAAATTCAAATTTAAAATAAATTAAAAATAGGTTCAATTTTGCTTAAGTGTTGGGCCCGGTCAAAATTGGGCTCCAACAATTATCATAGAAATTAAATAAGGAGAATGAGAAAGGAGTGGGTTTGCATGCCAAATAACCCAAATAAAATGTTAGTGGAGTTTGGTGAATTAAATTAAGAATTTTTAATGAATTTTAAAAGCTAAAATTGTAATTTAGAAACCATGAGTTTGATAGAATAATAGGAAAATACATGAATTTTCTTCTATTTTCTTCCTCTCTAACGAAATCAAGCAAAGAAACCCTCCATTGTGGAATGCTTTATTAATTGGCAAAAGAAAGGCTTGCATGTCAAGAGAAAGAGCAATCGAACATAGATTGGGAAAAAGCTAAGGTGGTGGATTAGTCGTCAATCGCATCTTGCAAGTTTTGCCATCGAGGTAAGTTCATATGCTTATTACAATTTTATATATATATATTTGTGATTGTAGTTAGATAAATTTTGTGGTATGTTGATGCAATTGGTTGTTGTTAGAAAAGAGGTGATTATATAGCAGGCCTTGAGTCGATGATTATATAGTAGGCCTTAAGCTGATGATTATATAGCAATCCTTGAGCCGATGATTATATAGCAGGCCTTGAGCCGGTGATTAAATAGGAGGCTTTGAGCCGGTGATTAAATAACAGGCCTTGGGTCAGTGACATTTAGCAGGCTTTGAACCGGTGAACAGTTCGGGAAATTGTAAAGATAATTTCTTAATTGTTGAGAAAATGGTATAGTCAAATGAAATAGGTGATGGGGAAATGAATATGCATGGGAGGTGGTTTTACGAGCTTATTATGTTATTTTTCATACTTACCTTGTGTTAATATCTTCTTGTAGGTTGTCAGGCACTTGTGGTAGATCGAGAAATCACTGGAGATCACACTATCAAACTCTTACGGTAGTTGCTACTAGTCTTTTTTGTACTTGTATATAATGGCATGTATTAGGGTGGGTTATAGGTTAGAAATGTAAGGAACAAAGTCTTTTGAAACTTATCTTTGTTTTGGTAAAAGGCCATTTTGTATGGCTAGTGGTATGGAGGATAAATATGATATCATGTAATGGGATGCTTGTGAATGCTAAGGTTGAATTATGTATGAAATGGATGTATGAAGCATTTTGGTCAAGTTACCTTGAATTAAATTGTATTTTATAAATTGTGGTACTTGAAGGATACATTGGTTAGTTTTAGGTAATGAATTTATATTGGTAATGGTGGTTAAGAGTGTATTTTGGTTTAAAATCATGTGACTCATTGGTATGTCTTGTTGTGCAAGTTAGGTGTTTGGAATGAAGTGAATTGCAAGTAAACTTAGCAACGCACGGATTGGGGCATGGCCTAACCCATGACCATGTGCCATTATTTAGTTACAGTGCAGGGTACACAGGTTGGGCCATGACCATGTAGCCCTTTTTTGTGTAGACCCACGGTTTAGTACACAGCCCTATACACTGGCATGGGTTAAAAGCCAATCGGGTCTTTTCCAATAGACACATAGGCGGATACACGTGCTGATACACAGTCGTGTAACCCCATTTCGTAGTTACACATGGGCAGGGACACGGGCTAACACACGGCCGTGTGCCACTGTTTCATGCATTTTTCTAACTTATCCTTAACCTTCTCAAATTGCTTTTAAATTTTGTCATTTAGTTTTAATGCTATTTTATTAGTCTCTGATGTGTGTTATGGTATGGATGTATGGTCTGTTATGCGTATAAGTATGTATAAGTCTTTGTTAATCTAAATTATTTCCCTTAAGTGCGATTGTGTGATTATCTGGTAATACTTCATTACTCTAGCTCGATAACGAATACGGGAAAAGGGTGTTACATAATAAGCATGAAGCGTTTCCCTTGATTCTTTTTGTCAGCAAAATACTAAGAGTAGGCAAAATTTTGTATGATAATCTCCAAGCATGTATTTTGATTTTGCTAGGAATTGATAGGTTCCATAATTTTGTAAGGTAGCTTTTTATTTCAAGGGTGGCTGTATTTCGATCATCCCCTAAGCTAAGTTTGTCTGTAGTTAGCAATTTGCAGCCACTTTGAACTGTATAATTTCCAAACTGCCATTTGCAGCCACTTTGAACTGTATAATTTCCAAACTATCACCCTACCACACCCGAGCATCGAGATGAAGTTTGTTAACTAGTGGTATTGAGAGGACTGCCTCAGCTTGGTTGTTGTCAAGTAAGTTCTGAACCACTTCTTGTTTCCATGAAAAATCTTCGGCAACTATTAAGTCTGCTACCTTTGTATAATTGAGATCGATGGTCAGACTAACAAAGCTTTGCTTTCTTGGCAGGGGCACCCAAGCATCATTCTAGATGTTCGTCTTCTCTCATTTCCAATTTCCCGTCCCATTCCATCCTCCAATAGGCTCCGTGCCTGCCAAATGTTGCGCCAAGTAAAAGAGAGGTAAGAACCTAAACTTGCATCTAAAAAATTACCTTGTGGATAATATTTTAGTTTAAAAACGTGCTCAAGTAAACTGTCGGGGTTAGGTGATTAGCTTCCATCCGTGCTTAGTAAGTAGAGCAGTATTAAATTATTCAAGATCCCTAAACTCCAATCCCCCAAAAGCCTTTGGGCTGCACATATTTAACCATGAACACCAATGAATGCCTTAATTAGTTTTTAAGTTACGCCACCAGAACCTGCACATCATGCTTTCCAACTCTTAGTAAAATGTCAACGATAACTTAAAACACTACATGGAATAAATTGGCAATGCTTGCAAAATAGACTTAATAAACACTTCTTTGCCACCAACGAGCTAATTATGACAGCTCCAACTTTTTAACTTCTGCAAAAAAAAATGCTCTTTCAAATCAACAAATGCTCCTTTCTTCCTTCGTCCAACCATAGTAGGCAATCCTAGGTATTTCTCCAATTTATTGGCAATGCGTACCCCTAAAACTCCACCTAGATGGGATTTTAATTCATCTGATAAACCTATACTAAAGTAAATAAGAGATTTATCAAAATTCACCAATTGCCTCGACAACTCCTCATACATCTTAATCGTAGCTTTCATATTATTCACACCATCCAAAGAAGCTTCTCCAAATAACATGTTATCATCGGCGAAAAACAGATGAGTAATTGATAAATCACCTCTACCTACATTTGCCCCTGAAATTCTCCTATCTTGCTTAGCCTTGTTTAGCAATCGAGAAAAACTTTCGGCACAAATAATAAATAAATAGGGACTCAATGGATCCCCTTGTCCAATCCCCCTGGTAGGTTTAAATTCTTCCCCCTGACAGCCATTTAAGACTACCGAGTATGAAACATAATGTATACACTTCATTACTATATTCGTCCACCTGTCACAGAAACCTAACAGCTTCATCATATTCTTAAGGTAATTCCACTCCATTCGATCATACGTTTTACAAATATCTAATTTCAATGCGAAAGTGCCTAACCCATCTCTTTTCTTCTTTTTAAACGAGTGCAAAATTTCATACGCAATAAGAATATTATCCGTGATTTGTCGACCCGAAACAAACGCACCTTGCGTCTCTTCAATGCAATAATGAAGCACCTTGCGAAACCGATTCACAATGACTTTAGATATAATCTTATAAACGATGTTACAAAGACTTATCGACCTGAACTGACCTAAATTTGTAGGCGCTTGTACTTTGGGCAAAAGCACAATATTCGTCTTATTTATGCTCTCAAACTCCTTGTCTTTATTCAAAACTTGCAAGACAAAATAAGTCACATCATTCCTTACTATACTCCAATACTTCTGGTAGAAAAAGGCTGGGAATCCATCCTTACTAGATGCCTTTAAGGGTGCCATGTCTTTTAGGGCCTCAACTACCTTATCCCCTGAAAATACTCGGCAAAGTTCGTCATTCATCTCCCTAGAAATACACGGCTGAACAATTCTTCCCAATTCTTCACAGCTTCGCACAAGTTCAGCTGTGAACAAATGTTTAAAAAACGAGGAGGCTAAGTCTAACACAGTCGCATCACCCTCAACCCAATTACCTTTTTCATTTTTCAACTTTTGTATAGCATTCTTTTTCTTCGTTATGACACAAAGCTATGGAAGAAGGCCGTATTACGATCACCCATTCGAATCCAATTGGCCCTTGCCCGCTGTTCCCAGTATACTTCCTCTTTATCAGCTTCTAAATTTAGTTCCAGTTTGACATTAAAAATTTCTTTCAAAGTCTCCTTATTCTGATCTTCTTCTAATAACCTATTCAATTTTTGTTTCAGCTCATCTTTAATCACGAAACGACCACTAATATTGGATTTCGCCCAAAGGCATAGTCTTGTTTGAAACGCAACCAATTTCTTTGGGAGATCTAATTCTTCCACAGTCCAACCACGCTTAACTTGTTCCTCAAACCCATCTTCGAACGCCCAATCAACATTGAAACGGAATGGAAAAACCTTGTTCAAATTGCTACGATTATTAAACCTTGGAATAGATAACACAATCGAGAAATGGCCCGAAATACTATGACTGTGATGCTAAAGTGAGTAATTGGGGAACCTCCCCCACCAAAGTGAATTTGCCACCCCTCTATCAATCCTTTCCCTAATATTGTTGTTAGGGAGTCTTCCTCATTCCCAAGTAAATCAATATCCGAAGAAATCCAAATCTCTTAAGTCATAATCATCCAAAACCTCTCTAAAATCACGCATTTGTCTTTCTTCCTTTTGGCAGCCTTCTTGTTTTTCAAATGAATAAAGAATTTCGTTAAAATCACCAAGTCACTTTTTTATGAAATCTTGCATCGCCGACCAGTGCCATCTACTCACTACTGGTTACTCCCTCCTAGGGGCTATCCTAAGAGAACTATCCATCCAAACTCAGCCTCACGGTATCCCAGGGACAGTCGAATAGGGCAAAAACTTTCACCATGCCCTAAACGACCACATGGAAAACAAAATAAAGGCAATCTCTCATATTGAAACAGAGCGAACGATGAATTTTCTTTACAGAACAGAATACGCTTCTTTCTCTTCAATGGCTCATGGATGTCTAAGTGAACTTTGATCCTCATTTTCTTTCAAAGACCCTTAGTAAGAATTTTTGCATCATACTCTACAAACTTGCCAATAAAATTACCCAACTGCCTTGCCTTTCCTTCCGACATGGAGCCTGTTGGTAAATCATGGATCTGCACCTAAAATTTCGTATGAAACAAAGGGACCTATATTGGATCCTCCCCCCGCTCCATTTGATGAAAGACAATCAGATGTCTATTAAAAAACCATGGGATCGCTTCCACCACTCTTCTAAAGTCAACTTCGTTATAAAACATTAATAAGATCCGCTTGTCCTTAATTTTTGTTATGGTAACCCCTTCAATCGGGTGCCACAACTCGGAAAGAACATTCCTTAAAGATGAAAACTGCACTGACCCATCAGTAAGTACTTTTCCAACCAGGCAAAACTTAAAATCCTCCATACTCTCGTCCTCTACATCCTATTCAACTACATGATCGCTTTCCAAGTCGTCCAAACGAAGTCTAGGCAATTCATTCTCCATTAAAACCAACATATTTGAATCTTCAGTAAGAAACGATACGATCAAAAAGCTTGAAAAAAGAATTGAGAAGGGAAAACCCTTACAAACTGCAGATCAGCATACAGAGAAAAACCCTAACCTTAGGTATGAAAGAACTTTTTTAAATTATAATGATATCTTGATCAAAACTTAAATTTAAAAATAAATATTCAATCAAATTCGAATTGAGTATCGTAAACACAATAGAAAAATCTTATGTTTTAGAGTTCCACAACGAAAAAATAAAAGAAACATTTACAATTTAAAGCATTTCAATCGTCTTACTAGGTAGTGTCTTACGCTTATAGAGTGCAAACCCATTTCAAGTGGAAAGAAAATGATCAGAAAATGAGGGACTGAAAGAAAGGAGCAATGGAACCATCAAGCAATAGACATGAACCAACAGCCAACAGCTGCAGATTGTTTCGACTCCCACACCCCCTAATCTTAGACATTCTCTCAAGGCTTCCCATCCATGACCTTCTCCTTTGCAGATGCGTTTGCAAGAAATTCATCTCTCTCATTTCTGATCCTGAATATGCAGGCCTCCACATTTCAATAACACCCCTCTGCATTTTAATCAACACTATGCCACACCAAAAATCTCGAAAGAGGCTCCACTTATCCCACGTTTATGCTGATGGTACAAGTTTCCAGGTCTCCAAACTCAACTTTACACCCAAATCTAATGTACCCACTTAGGATATTTCTGATATCAGTGCTTGCAATGGTTTGCTTTGTTTAGTTGGATCCAAGAAAGATGACCCTGTCTATGTGTGTAACCCAATTTTAAGTGAATTTATCACAATACAACCACCTTATCAAGATAGGTGTAGGAGTGGTTTTTGGGGGCTTGGTTATTCATCTGCCACTAATCAATACAAACTTTTGCAAAGCTATTATCATACAGCTCAATCGGCTAATCATAATAAAATAGCTGAAATATACACCATTGGGAGTGGTACATGGAGAAGCATCGGAAATGCACCTACTGACCATGTTTCTTTACCTTTCAATACGACTGGGGTTTCTATCAACCAATGCTTGTTTTGAGCAATGGAGAAATATTCATGTTGTTAAATCATCAGGAAATAACTTGTTACAACCAGAAGGGGAGTATATGCGAGGAGCTAAATTCTTCTGGATTCGCCCAAAATTTGAAGCAATTGCTTATACCCCATGCTTTGTTTCTCTCTACAATGTTGCAAAAGGAGAGCAAATTTCCAGGTATTATATCATAATCCTAAAACTAGCATATGCTTCATCAAGTGAAAGTTTAGACTTCAAGTCACAAATCCTTTTCTCGTTTTTCTCCGGTATGGAATATTCATGCATTTGTTTGTGTATAAAATGTGCACAAACTAGCAATGAATCTTTTCTCTGAGGTTTAATTTAGTCCCTTGGTGCTATAGTAGATTTCATGGTACAGAGTTGTATTGATTCATGAATATATAAATGCATGGGAATCTTGATGTAGGTGTAGCATGAAGTTAGCACCACATACAACAAAACGAAGCAATGCACCTTATTAATAGGATTAGAGTGTAAGTTCAAAATTTTCTTTCATCACCTACAGCTTGAAGATAATGCTTTTGATGCCATTTTAATGAACTTTTGTTTTCCGTTTCCATGTACAAATTGCACAGTTCTGTTTCATTGTATCATGGTTGTTAATTAATAAGCTGAAAAAATAAGTATATAGGATGCAGGGGACCAGAGTCCATGACAAGATCTGTAAATGAACATGTGAGTTTTTATTCTTTTCTTGAGTTTATACACGTCTCCCATTCAATATGCATCGGTTTGTGATTTAATGTTATATGAAAAGTAAAGTTTTCATGCAGATTTACATGCAAGAAACTCGGAGATCTGATACCTGAAACGGAAAAAGGAGTTTATGAAATAGAATATTTGAGTCCTGTCATGAGTCATCCCCAGAAATGAACCTCTCAGAGCCATGAATCATTTAATAGCTTAGACACCACATAAAGCAACATACATGACATTCAATTGTTTGCTAAATTCATGATTAAATATGCTAAAGTTTCTTGTACTATTTTGAAATTTAAAACTTAGTCCCTATATTTTAATTTTAGAGACATTAAATCCCTTACTTTTTTTATTTAAAAATCTTGGTTTTTCCGTCTAATATTGTTGCTGAAGTTAAAGATGTGATGATGCAAACGTAAAATAACTTTTTAGTTTTCAACATTTATAGTTTTTTATTGTCAATTTGGTCCTTATCTTTCAAAATGTACATAAAATTTTTAAAAATTATTATTTTTCATATTTTAAATAAAAGCATAAACTTTTAAAAAATATATATTTTTTAAAAAAAATAAAAAAATTATGAAAAAAATAAAACTCTTTAAAAATAATAAAGATTTAAAAAATATATTTCGAACTGGTTTGATAATTTGTTTTCAAAACAATTAGTATAACCAATTTAAAGTAAATAAATTCTTAAAAATTAAAAAGTTAAAAAAAATAAAAAAGTAAAAAAATTTAAAAAGATTTAAAAATTTTAAAAAATTAAAAATTATAATAACGGGTTCAATTGGTTTTTTAGCTTGAACCATCTAGATTGTATTGGTTTGTGGATCAATCGTTTTTTACCTCTCATTGGATTGATACCCTAGTCGGTTGTTAATCAATTTGGTCCGATTTAAATAACATTGAATTTTGATTTGATTTGATTTGAGTTAAAGATGGAGTTGTAAGCGGTTGAATGACCCACAATTAGAAACTCGACCATCTCTGTGACTATGTGCTCGTCGTATACTAATGTTACCAATAGGATGATCAAGCTTTCACTACAATCGGTTGGTTGGTGAAACTGTAGATCGGGCTTTCTTTAAGGTTGATTTTTTAGGCCCATCTAGCGAAAAGCCTTAGCCGTGAGAATTTCGATTGAACTCCCTGTGTCCATGAGGATCCTCTTCACCTAGAGCGAGGCTATGATGGCTAAGACTACGAGAAAGTCAGCACCCTTAACAATCAAGACTTCCTTCTCATCTGCTTCTTCAATGGAATAGCAATAGACATGATGCTCCGAAGGTGTGCTTTTCATTCAAAGTTCAAGGTAAGGGTATATTGTGTTCAGATTGGTTTTTTGACAAAAATTGATCTGAATCGTTCCATTTGGTTTAACTTTTGAAATCGAAACCATATTGAATTAAAATCGAGAAATATTCGAAACCAATAATTGTGGTCCGGTTTGGTTTTTAGCAAATTTGGATTTTGAAAAAAAAAAACAATATTACCTTGTTTTGGGCCCAAAAAAATATCACTGGAATAATCAGAATCTAATTGAGAAAAAAATATTAGAGTTTAATTGAGAGAAAAATACGAAGCAAAACCCACAAATTTTTTTATGAAATTATTTTAATTTAAGTAACTTTATATATAAATTTTATCCAAATTTATTTTAATTTAATTACGTGAATACTGTATTTACCTGCAATTAATGTAAAAACAGTGGTGACATTGAGATTAAATACTATATCGATATTATAGCGTAAGATAAAAAGTAAACTAAACGAATCGTATCTCACATCATCGTCCATCCAAACTCACGTCGAAACAGTGAATATTATAACTTGTAATTACTACCCTATCAAACCACCCTTCACTTTCCTTTCTCACATGTTAACTTGCCCAATTTCTTCTTTGGTAAACGCTAGCCCTTTTGTCCCGCCTACCACTTTATAAGCGATGCACATAGCCCATTTTCCAATGCTCCAAATTCATATTAGCCCTAAATACTTACTTTTATCCTTCAACCTTACAAAAATAAATTATTTTATTCATTTAATATTTTGTTTTTTTAATCTTTAAATTTATGTTATTTGTTAAACCATTTAAAAATAATAAAAAACTTAACATTTGTTATTAAAAAAATAAAAAAAAATTTAAAATATTAAAAATTAAAAAAAATACAAAATCATTATCGAGTCATATTATTCACAATAACTCACCTATCAATTTTTAAATAAATCGGTTTTCCGATTTTTTTGATATTGGAAACCATTTTTATTTTCCATATATTTTTAACTTGAAAACTTTCTTGATAAAAGTGTTATAAAGTTCCTTCTATTAGAAGTTAGATTGCATTTTACTTCATTTATTCAAAAATTTGTGAGTAAACTGGTCATTTTATTAAAAATTGTATCTATTTATACTGTTAAAAATTGACGTGGTTGACGGAATAACCAAACAATGACACATGACATGTCACATATACCTCATACTGATATACAATGATCAGTTTATAATGATAGAAATAGATGAAATGTTTAACAGAAAGATTAACTTGCACTTTGATTTAACATACAAAGACTAATTTACAAATTTTTTTTAATAAATAAGTCAAAATACAATCTGAAAAGATGTCCAACTTATATTGATTGATGTAATTGTAGATAAATAAATTTTAACAATATTCTGCTTTATTTATTGCTTGAAAAATGGGCATCGTGACTTTAGAAATCAAAACTTAACATTTTTTTCCCACAAAGAATTATCACTGTGGGGCTCCAAATATAATTATATCAAAGTATTGACCATAACCCCAAGCAAATTCTAGCCACATGACTTTCAAAGTTAGAACTTAAACCAATTGACGGGAGATGGAACAAGATAATATCAAAGTTCAAAACCTGCATATATTGCACTCTAGTTGTTGTTGATGATCAAACCACTCTCAAATACAAACCAATCTCATCAAATAAGAAACTGATTCAAGTTGATGGAGCTATCAAGAAAGCATATGGTAGCGTCCAACTCTCGTTTCCTTGTTTACATTGAAGTCATAATTCTTCTGTCATACTTCAACTTGCAGGGTGTTAACTTGCTTGGTTTAGCAAGCCCTGTAGTTAGAGGAAATGACATTGATCGACAAGCTTTACTCCATTTCAAATCAAAGATAATTGGAGATCAACTTAGAGTTATGGAGTCCTGGAATAGTTCCATTCACCTTTGCCACTGGCATGGTGTTGCTTGCGGTCGCAGGCATCAAAGAGTCACCAAGTTGGAATTGGAATACCTGAAACTCACAGGACCTTTATCACCATATATTGGAAATTTGAGCTTTCTCAGGGAGTTTAGTCTTGCGGGCAACAACTTCTACAACCAGATTCCTAGAGAAATTGGTCGTTTGAGAAGATTGGAAACATTAATACTCACCAATAACTCCATTAGTGGTGAAATTCCTTCCAATTTATCTGTGTTTTAAGCTCACAGTAGTTGAAATAGAAGGCAAACAGTTACAAGGAGAAATACCTACTTTGCTGGGTCTCTTGTCAAACTTGAAATACTTGAGTTTTGCCTACAATAGTTTGAGAGGGAGTATCCCACCATCGTTGGGAAACTTCTCATCTCTGGAGACACTTGCTTTGACAAGAAATTCGTTAAGTGGGATTATACTTGAACAACTGACAGATCTTTCATATTTCTCAATAGATGATAGTGCAATATCTGGTACTGTTCCTGTCGCAATGTTCAACCTCTCCAATATTGTAATCTTTTCCATAGAGGGAAACAAGATTCAAGGTACTCTGCCTACTGACTTTGCAATTACCATGCCATATGTTAATTTCTTTTCTGTAAGAGAAATCGAAATATCTGGAAAAATCCCTGTTTCAATATCCAATGCCTCAAATCTGAATGCACTACAATTTGAGGGTAATAGACTAGATGGAGATGTGCCTTCCTTAGAAAAGTTGGATAAACTCTATACAATTCTCCTAGATGCAAACCGTTTGGGACATGGGGAAGAAGGTGACTTGCACTTTCTTTGCACTTTAGTCAATAATACCAAACTAGAAGTGCTAGTTATAAGTAAAAATAATTTTGGAGGGGTATTTCCTGAATGCATTAGCAATTTTTCTGCCACCCTCTTACATTTAGTAATGGAAGAGAACAAAATATGGGGAAGAATTCCAAATGGCATTGGAAATCTCATCAATTTGGAGGTGCTAGGAATAAGTCAAAATAATCTAACAAGTCCCATTCCAGTTGATATTGGGAGGCTTCAAAAGCTGAAGGTATTGTATGCTCATATAAATTTTCTCTTTGGGACTATTCCTTATTCTATGGGAAACTTAACAATGTTAACCAAACTTGCTTTAGATTTTAACAATCTTCAGGGCAACCTTCCTTCAAGTTTAGGTGAATGCCAAAATTTGCTTGAAATGGGTCTTTCTCATAATAACCTTAGTGGAGCAATACCCCCCTCAAATACTTGGACTCCCATCCATGTCCATTTCACTAGATTTATCGTCAAACAATTTGATTGGTGACCTTCCTGGTATAGTAGAACAACTAAAACGTCTAAGTGAATTCCATGTTTCTCAAAACAGGTTATCTGGTTTACTTCCAAACAAACTTGGTAACTGTGTAAGCCTAGAGAAGTTGTTCTTGGATGGCAATTTGTTTGAAGGGTCCATTTCCTTTGTCTTTGAGTTCATTGAGAGGTCTTGAGGCACTGGACGTATCTAACAATAATCTTTCAGGTGGGGTTTCGAAATTTCTTGTGAGTTTTAGGGCATTAAAGTATTTAAATCTTTCTTTCAATGATTTTGAGGGAGTGATACCAAGTGAAGGAGTCTTTAAGAATGCAAGTGCTACATTTGTTGAGAGAAACAATAAGCTTTATGGAGGCATCCCTGAGTTACACTTGTTAAGATGTAACTCGAAAACATCATCAAACACTTCCCTTAGATTAATAATTGCAATTGTTGTTGTGATTTTAGGAGTGAGTTCGATATTGTTTTTTGTCCTCATAATGAGGTTTAGAAAGAAGAAAGAGCAACAGCCAACAACTTGTGCAAAAAATTCGCATCTACAGTTATCAAACCAAAGCATCCTAAGGGCAACTGATGGATTCTCCATGCAAAATTTGGTTGGTTCAGGAAGTTTTGGTTTTGTATACAAAGTAATTCTTGAAGAAAATGGAGCATTTATTGTTGAACACCCCACGACCTAACAAATTCCTGAAACATTAGAGAAGGAAGGAAGAAATCAAATGGAAAACTCAACACTTAATTTATTTCGGTGTGAATAATACATAAAACATAGATCTTTATATAGACCCAAGGTCCTACTATCCTTATTTATCTAAACAATGTGGGATATGAGATTCATAACCCATTTGTCTTTTGTTCCTAGGCAATGTGGGATTCATTCCTACTAACAACCACTTACACTTATTTTCTAATATGTTGGTGTTGATATTTCAACACTCCCCCTCAACACCAACTTCTTTTTTGTGTATCATGCCCATGTCAACAAGAGCACTCTTCTTCTGGCCTGCAATGTTGATGTCTACAAACATCAACCCTTCCTTGTCATCCCTCTTGGTAGGAATGAGTACCATCGAATTAATCATTGATGCTTTCTTCTTAACAGGCTTCCCTTCCTCCGACTCATGATCCTCTTGATAGCCGAAAACGAAGATAACTTTGGGTAGTTCTTCTTCATATGCGATCCTCCACAAAGGTAGCATCTCAACTTACTCCTCTTCTCTTTCAGGTTGTTAGGTCTACACTTCTCATGTCGTGGTTTCCCATCATCGCTACGACTACCACTGTCATAATCGCTATGCCCCACATCATTTTCCTCATGGTCTCCCCCACCATTGCCCTTCACGTTGGGCTTGGAAGATTCGAACATGTCTCTACTCGGATCAAGTTCCAGTAAGGACTCTATCACCATCATGGCTTTAGTAAGTTCTTTGACAGCTCGGTGTTGCAATTCTTGCTTTACCCATGGTTTCAACCTATCCGTGAAGGAGAAAAATGCTTCCTTATCGCTCAAATCAGAAATCTGAAGCATGAGTTCACTGAACTCTCGTACATACTCCCTAATCGATCCTCGTTGCGTAAGCCGCTGTAACCTTGCTCGAGCTTTACCCTCGGCATACTCTGGGTGAAACTGTGCCTTGAATTCTTGTTGGAACTTTACCTAAGTCCCAATCTCAGTCCCACAACATTTTTCATCTGTGGACTTACATTGCCACAATAACAAAGCAACATCAATAAAATACATAACAGCAGTGTTTACCTTTGTAGCATCATCCTCAATGCTCATCGCTCAGAAGTATTGCTCCATTGCCCAAAATTGTTCAGTTCACTTGTGGACCTTGCCTCTTTAAACCCTTTCAATTTTGGCACATTCATTGCCTGTTGCTCGGCATCAAAGCCAACATTCCATTACCCAATACAGCTTTGTAAATCCTGAGCTCTTCTTTAAGCTCGGTGATTTCTTTCTTCAAGGATATTACCATTGCCTCAAGAGTATCATCCTTCCTCATCATCTTGTTTTCTAAAGAACCAAGAGTATCCCATACGTACTTTCTTAACTATTCCTTCATGGATTGCAAGCCACTTGGAAGTCCCTTCTCGACTTCATCGAGCTTCTCCTTGACGTCCCCTATGGACTCTTCAAAAGTGACCACTTGATTTTCCAAAGCCGATAGTACATCCCTCGAACGACTCTGTTTTCTGGCTCTCCTACGAGTTTCCAATAACTTACTCTTATAAGCTTTTTTACTATGGTAGTGTTAGCGTATTTGGGATTTGGCTTTCTGATCCTTATTGATCTTCTTATTAGTGATGCTGGTCCTTCTATTCCACTAGGCTCACCTTCTTCGATCGGTTGGTAGTGAATGCTAGTTTTCCATGGACTTTAAGTTTCACCTTCTTCTCCCTTATCGTCAACAATTTCAGTTTCATCTAGACTCAACTGAACTTTAGAAGACTGCAATTCTCTTTTGAGAGTACCGGTGTCTGAAAATAACTCTTATCTCCGATCATATAGTTCAAACAACCTGAGTCAATTGTCCAATCATTTTCATAATCAATCGCACTTGGTGTTGTTGCTATAAGAGCTAGTTCTTCCTCTTCTACTACAAAGAATGCTTCTACATCCCATTCTTCTTCACTTTTGGAAGTAACGACATTACTTTCCATAGATTTTTTCTTCGACCAATAAGCTTTTGACATGTGACCCTTCTTTCCGCAGTTGTAACACTTTCTTTCAAACATTTTACTATTGTCGTGGTTTTTGGAACCTCCCCCTTCACGAGAGCTCTTTTCTCCTTGATTTCTATTGAATCCACCATTGTCACGTTGCTTGAAGTTTTGCTTGCCTCTATTGACGTAGAGGGCCTCTTCTTTATTTTTCAACGAGACTCCTCTCATTTGTTTAGCTAAGGCTTCTTGACTAGCTAACAAATTTTCGAACTCTACAAGTGATGGTTGAGTTTGCCATCCTTGTATAGTAGTAACAAAGCTCCTGAACTCTGGATTTAGACCATGGACAATGATTCGTTTCATCCTGGTATCACCAATAAGAGCCACTGGATCCAACTCAGAAATCTCCCGGCGTATCAACTTTACTTTGTGAAAGTATTATTTGATCGTCATGTTGTCTTGCTTCATAAACAATAACTCACTCTTCAAAAGTTGGAGCTTCGTATCGTTCTTCTTAGAGAACAACTTAGCGAAGGTTTCTCAAGCTTTATTTGGGGTTTTGGTACTATGAATGTGTTCCAGCATTTCTTCCTCCACTATTGTCTTCAAGGCGTACATTGCCTTGCCTACTTTTATCTTTCATTTTCTTAGTGCGCCACTCGCATCCTCTTCTCTTGGTTGCTCAATTTCATTACCGTTGACAATCTCTCATAGATCTTATCCTTGTATATATGACATCATGCAAGTTGACCATGTATTATAGTTGTCGTTGTTAAGCTTCCTCATTCCGCCAACATGTAAGTCAGTCATTGTGCCGACAAATGATCCTCATAAAACTACACAAAATAGTAAAAGTATGTGAAAAATACACCAGGTAAGCTCTCAGGAAAGAGAGGTGGATTACACGGATCACTTAAACACCAAGTCTTTCCTCGCTAAAACTTTCCTAGACATGCACTCTCACACTACCACACTTATAGGCAAATGAGTAACCAAGCTACAGTGAAAACTTATTTTCTAATGTGGCATATCAAACTATACTGCAACCACAAAAAAAATTAACACGTAACTTGACTCTAATACCAATTGTTAAACACCTCACGACCTAACAAATACCCGAAACACTTAGAGAAGAAAGGAAGAAATCAAATGAAAAACTCAGCACTTGATTTATTTCGATGTGAATAATACATAGAACATAGATCTTTATATAGACCTAAGGTCCTACTATCCTTATTTATCTAAGCAATGTGGGATATGAGATTCATAACCCATTTGTCTTTTGTTCCTAGGCAATGTGGGATTCATTCCTACTAACAAACTACTTACACTTAATTTCTAATATGTTGATGTTGATATTTTAACATTTATTGCAGTAAAGGTGTTTAATCTTCTGAATCGGGGAGCTTCCAGGAGCTTCTTGGCTAAATGTAAGGCCTTGAAGCACATTCGACACCGAAATCTGGTCAAGGTATTAACAGCCATTTCAAGCTTCGATTATCAAGGCAATGATTTTAAAGCCTTGGTTTATGAGTTCATGGAAAATGGAAGCTTAGAAGATGGGTGTAGCGATCTATTGACATGCATGAATTGGAGATAATGAGAAAGTTAAACTTCTTTGAAAGAGTTAATGAGGCCATAGATGTTGCCCATGCACTAGAATATCTACACCATCATGGCCAAACATCGATCATTCATTGTGATATCAAGCCAAGCAATATTCTACTGGATGAGGAAATGGTTGGTCATTTAAGTGACTTTGGCTTGGCAAAAATCTTTTTTGCAGACAAGCTTAACCATTTTACCAATCAGTCGAGCTCCCTTGGGTTAAGAGGAACTGTTGGTTATGCTCCACTAGGTCAGTTCACTTGATTCATGTCTTTCATTATTTAAAACCAAAACATACAACCTAAAATCAATTTTTTTAATATTCTATAGTGATTTAATTGTAGAATATGGCATGGGAAGCAAGTTGTCAACAAAAGGTGACGTGTATAGCTATGGTATCCTTTTGTTGGAGATGTTTACAAGAAAAAGGCCTACTGATGAAAGGTTCAAAGAAGGTTTAAGTCTTCGTAACTTTGTTGAGACAGCTTTGCCTGAATGAATGATGGAGATTATAGATCCCAGTTTACTTCAAGAGAGAGTCAGAAGAGGAACAATTGCAGACATTATTCTCAGTTGGAACAACTTGAGAAATGATGGACATTTTTGGTGCTTGAATTCTATACTTGAAATAGGACTTAATTGTTCTTTTGAATCACCAAGTGAGCGTATGGACATGAGTGATGTTGTTACCAAGCTTTGTTCCATTAGGAACAAGCTGTATCCAACTCGATTACGTAGAGAGGTTCAACAGGTAATAATATCATCTTAATAGAATATTAAGGCACATTTCCCCTACTTTTGAGATAAATACTATGTTCAAACGAGATAAAGAAGAACAAGAGATTACTTGGTTTTCTTATGTTGTAGGTACCTTAGATGCCATAAGGATGGACTTAGAGAGGCTGATTTCAGGAAAAGTGCTTCTTTATTAATGTTTTGTATATACAAATAAGCTAAAAAAGCTAGTAATGGAACATTTGTTCTTTTAGTTTTCAAGTGATAGTTTGGAAAAGGAGACTTGTTTATTGTATTAATAGTGATGTTGAATTGAACCCATGTGTAGGCCTGATGGTGAGGGTGTTTATCGCTCTAGATATGGTTTGGGTTTGGGTTTGAGTCGCGTTAATTGCGTCTACAACTTACTCGTATGAGCTATGCTATTGGACATGTCAATATTATGGGAAATCAAAATAAAGTTTTGATTGAATGGTAAATTTATTAAGAAAATTATTTTATATTAAAATTTAATTTTTTAAATTAATATAAAATTTATTATTGATGTAATGATATAGAATTTACTTATAAATCCATTAAACACAAATCCAATCTCTAGTCATGTCACTTTTAGTTTTTTTTAAAAAAATTATATAAAAGTATAAAAAGATAAAAAAAAATCATCAAAATAGCAATAATTATCATTTAATAAAATAGTATATTATTCACTTCCTAATTGAGTTGGTAATGGTACCTAATTAATCCGGAAAACCAACTCTGTTTGAAGTTTTTTTAATAGTATATATTAATTTAAAAATCATTTATTAATCTATCTATGGTATAATAAGAGGCTGCTTGAATTTTTATCACTAATGTGTTGTTTGGTAAAATAATAATTAAGTACGGAAAATTTAAGTACTAAAAAAATTAAGTAATGAAAACTTAAGTATTGAATTTGAATTATGAAATATGTTTGGTAAATATAATTAAATTTTTTGATAAATTTAGATTTTAAATTATGAAAGTTTTTGAACTCAATAATTGATTTCAGTAGAAAAAAGGATGTTTTCCATCTTAAGTATCTCAGGTTTGAGTATCCGTGTGTACAAAATGTATGTGCCTTGTCAAAAGGTTAAGAAACTAGATGAATAAATATTATCATGTAGTCACACCAATATAATAAAAAAACATTTAAACATTTGAATTATTAAATAACGTAATTTTTATATCCTTATTATTTTCAACATTTTTTTATTGAAAAATCTAACAAATAGTTTTTATTTTTAATTATCAAACATACATTTAATAAAATTATTCAAAATGTATGGATTTTGGGTTTGAATATAATTATCTCATATTTTCATATGATTCTGCACTATAAACCGTCTTCTTGCTTCTTCTTTTTTCATTTAAAATCAATAACATCAAATTGAAACCTACAGTTTCTAATGACTAAAAAAATAGGATGCTTCAATGGAAGTCAAGGTCTTAGTATGGCCCACTATAGGTAAGTTTTTATTAGTTCATTTTTACTTTGTTTGGGGAGTTTATTTTAGTGAATAAATTTATTATATTTTAATATGATATAATAAAGTAATTTAAATTTTATTACACTATCAACAACATCACTTTCATATTTAAAGATCTATATCACCTAATATTAAGTTCACATGTGATTTTAGATTGTAAACCAAATAATAAAGTTAATTATACTTTTAATACACTCACAATTTTTCAAATTCTTTAATAATTTTTCATTTTTTTATTTTTTATTTACAAATTATTAACGTTTTTAACAATTTCACTATTTTTATAATTTTTAATTTTATATTAATTTATAATATATTTTACAATTTATTTTACATTTTTAATAATTTTAATGATTTTTTTTCTAGTGAACATCTATCAACGGTTGGTCAACACGGTCAAATTATCACGTCATTGATCAACGTGCTATATCATCAATCAATGTGCCATGTCATCAATGATAATAGAAACCGAAGCAGGAGGCAAATTCTGAGATGAAGCAGTTATGAAGCACCGACACGAGGAAAACCCGCTCATACCAGTGTCGTACTGGTATTCGACATGAACAGGCTGCCAACACGGTCGAATATGTACCAGACACAGCTTGACACATCAGAAAAAATTTCAAATTGGACATAATCAAGATACGAGTGTCAAAAAAGAGATACTGTTGGACACGGGTAATGACTTTCTTTTGAGCTGAAAATACATTTCAGAAACGAAAAAAAAAAAACAGAGGAGAAGCAACGATGAGTAAGAAAAAAAGGGGTAAAAAATGTCTAAAAAATGAAAAGAATCAAAGGGGTATGGGGAATAGGAAACTTGATTAAATGTCTGAGAAAAAAAACAGAAGAGAAGCAACAATGAGAAAGAAAAATGTCTGAGAAATGTCAGAGAAGCAACGATAGGTTTCATCTCTGGTTTTCTTTTCTTTTCTCTGGTTTTAGCAAATGATTTTGATTCAATAATTTTACTTTTCTTTTGTGATGTGTATCGTGTTCTTTGAAAACAGAGCAGATTTGTTTCACTTTTTATTAGTTCAATAAAGCATGCTAGATATTTAATTCAAAAAAAAATATGTGAGATCCATTATAATAAAAATATATAACTGGAATAAATGGTGATTCTAGAGCAAATCTGATTATCAAATTGGATCAAGGTACTATTTTCTATTACCTTTGGATCGATTTTACTATTGTTTTGGTTTCCTTAATTTTATTATGTAAGTCTTTGGGTCTGTTTATTTTTTAATAAAATACTTATTAGATTAAAAATATTTTTAAAAATATATTAATAAAAAATATAAGAATATTAAAAATATTTTTTATTGCCATATCCGTGTTCTATTTTTTTTAAAATTATCATATGGCCGTGTCCATATCATGTCATACCCATATTGCGTGTTCGTGTCCTGCTTCATAGTTAAGCAGGACCTTGACCACGGGGAACGAATACCTTCAACCTTCCCCCCTTCGATTAAATCACCAACTGGCTCTGCTTGAGATCTCTCTGGCGAGCAGGAGAACGAAAGCTACGAAGCAATGCTCGCTCCACATCTAAATCTTCAACACGCCGAGCAACGCTAAATTTAGCAGTAAAAGTGGATGTGACAGTGCTAAAGTTGAGAACAACAGTGGCAACACAACTGCTGCTGGAAAGTGGAGCTGTTGGGATTAACAACAGCAGTTGCAATGCCAGCAGCCATCTCACCTGCGAGATATCAGCGAAACAAGTTAACTGTCAGGAAATATTAATAAATAAAAAACGTACTACGAGTTAGAAGGCCTGCAGGATAGTCCTTCATAAATTTATGAAACCACTCTTGTCTCCCTCAAGCTCACTCCCTCAACTCGGAGATATCTATACCAGTGTTTAGAGGAAGGATTTCATCCTCGTTTGAAGACAACACAATAAGGGAAGCACTCTTCGTTAGCCATCCCCTCACCTACAATAGCCGCATCCTCTGTCATCGACATCATTCCAGTACCTCCTGCATCATGTGGAAGATCAACGTTAGTATGCTCATAGTCAACAGCAAAGAGAGGCTCAAAACCATATTCATTACCATTTACCTTTTATAATTTTAGTTTATTTTAAATGAACAAGGTCAAGAGGAAAGTAGCAAGCAATTGAATGTCACATGTATGATGATGTGGGGATTCTAAACTAGTATGATCCATGCCCTTGAGAGGTTCATTTCTAGGGATGAGAGGACTGAAATGTTACTTCAAATGCCAGTCTCAGTTTACATGGATGCCTATGCCTAACAACTTGCATGTTAATCTTACGCTGGTTCAACATAAAGATATCTCATTACAAGCAACAAAAGTAGTAACATCTGAATTACTTTATACATAAAAAATGCTAGGAGATTTTTTTTATTTTTACAAAAATAATTCGAAAATTTTGATTAATTACAAAAATGGCCCCATTTTTTTTATAGCTTCTCATTACCAAGTCAAGCTCCACAACTAGCACAATCTTGGAACTCCTCTATACAGATCTTGTCATAAACTCTGGTGCCTTGCATCCTACAAATACTTTTAAGCTTACTAATTAACAACTGTGATAGAGCGAAGTAGAACTGTGTAATTTGTACATGGAAACAGAGGAAAAGTTCATGACTCAGTCTAACAACTCAAGCATCAAAGTAAGCAGGTCATCCAAAAACTGTAATTTATAGTTGTACTCTATCTTCAAATGGCTAAAGCTCTATGTATCATTAAAATGGCATGAAAGTGATTCTCATCAGATCAGCTGTTTAATTTTACATCAAACGCAATGATTCAACTGTAGGTGATGAAAGAAGATTCACAAAATCACACTCTAATCCTAGTATTAGGGTTCATTGCTATGTTGATTTTTGTTGTATACGGTGCAAACTTCATGCAGTATTCACGAATCAAGTCAACAGAAGTGTCACTAAATATACTATTGTGTCAACAAACTAAATAGTAAATAAAACCTCAGAGAAAGAATAGATCCACTGCCAGTTTGCAGTCAATTTATACGAAGCAAATGCACGAGTATTCCATATCGGCCAAAAAAAGGGTTCTTTATTTGAAGTTTAAGCTATCACTTCATTGCCTGCAATTTCTAATTTGATGAAGCATATGCTAGTTTCAGAATTATGATATAATACCTGGAAATTTGCTCTCCTTTTGCAACATCGAAGAGAGAAACAAAGCATGGGGTGTAAGCAATTGCATTGAACTCTGAATGAGTCCGAAAGAATTTAGTTGCTTGAAATTGTTTCCTCTTCTGGTTGTAACAAACTATTGCCTCATCATTGAACAACATCAATATCTCTCCCTTGCTCAAAACAACCATTGGTTAATAGTAATCCCAATTGTCTTCCAGTTGGTAAAAATTTTCAATAACATACTGTTTGGTCCAAGACTCCTTAACACCATACCCTTTCATAACCCAAATGGCAAAGTGTATCAAATTTGGGAAGTGAATTACAAACAGAAAACCTCCTAGCACTCCAAGCTGTGGATAATCTGCATTTACCTAATCCGCTCTTTGAAAAAAGTCAGGCGTTGGAACAGCCCCAAACTCCTCAGCATCAAAGTTAAAAGAGTATAGATTCGTCACCATGAGGAGAATTATTACACCAGTGAATAGCTCCATTCAAGAAAGCATTGAAAGGTGAAGCAACTAAGTGAGTAGGTGCATTTCCTATGCTTCTCCATGTACCAATCCCAATGGTGTATATTTCAGCCATTACACAACGATTAGCAAATTAAAAATCAAAAGTCAAATAATAGCTTTGCAAAAGTTTGCATGATTAGTCAAAGATGAATAACCAAGGCCCCAAAACTTGCTTCTAACCCTATCCTTGTCCTTATAAGGTGGTTGAATTGTGATATCACCCAAAATTGGGTTAGAGACATAGAAGGGATCATCTCTTTTGGCACCAACTAAACAAAGTAAACCATTGCATGCACTCATATGAGAAATATCACAAGTGGGTACATTAGATTTGGGCGTAAAGTTGAGTTTGGAGACCTGGAAACTCGCACCATTGGCATCCACTTGGTCTAGGCATTTTTGTGGCATAGTCTTGATTAAAATGGAAATGGGTGATCTTGAAAGGTGGAGGCATGCAAATTCAAGACCAGAAACGAAACAGAGGAATGTCTAGGTTACCAATGGTTTTTTTAATATTACTTGTGTTATCTTTTTATTCCACACTTTACTTGTATTTGATAAAAGCTAATTATTAATATTATGCCTTTTTAGAATAGTTATTTTTTTAACACAATATCTAAAACTATCCATAACTCTTTCTAACCCATATATACGAGAATAAAACACTCCAACGCACTCAAATCTACATCCTCCTGCATCCCAATGCCAATCGAGTTAAAGCTCAATCGGCTTTTAAGATAGTTATTAATATTATTAAATTTGAATTTTCATAATTTCGATAATATAATAAATTTATTCTTATTTGTGAATTTGTTTAATTTGACCTAAGATGAATGTGATTTAAAAAAATGATTTGATAAAAATTAATAATTAATAATATTAATTAATTATAAATTTTTATTAAATCAACTCTAAAACTCAAACTACACACTAAAAACTAACACCATTATATTTAACTATTGTCAAATACAAGCATCAAATTACGCAAAACCAAAACAAAAACAAAAATGATCATGTAAATATTATATTATATTCTTAATAATGCCCTATCAAAAATGATGAAACGAGTATAAATATCTATTCGAGTTAAAAGATTTATAACTGTAGAAGAGAAATTTTTAAAACCAGCTAATTTCAACATTATATGTAGCTTCTACATGTCATTCGAGGTGATATATTTCACATCAAATTTACAGAATCCATGGTGGGAAGTTAACAATCATCCCAGCAGTGATGGAAACAATCGAGGCCCTTTTCAAGGAAATGCAGTAGTAAACAAGGGGAGTGTTAAGTACCTGACATGGAAACAACATACCCCTCTTCCATCATCAACTTTGAATTTGCCAATAGGTCACCCTGAAGATTCTTTTCTCCACATGATTGGAAATATCACGGTAAAAGAACCACAAAAAACTCTTGTACTAGGAGTTAAATTATATTTTGCCCTTTCTATTAAAAAAATAAACAACTCAATCCCTATATGTTAGACCAAAAAGTAAACTGGACCCTTTTGTTAAAAATTCAGTACGTCAACATGAGGTACAAAAAGGATTATTTTACTCTTGGATTAAACATATAGGGATTAATCTACTCATTTTTTTAGTAAAAAAGGAAAATACAATCTGACTTCTAATACAAAAGCCTCCATGGTACTTTTATCAATATATTACAAATAGAGAGTACTTTTCTTTGACAAATATAATGGGGGTGCCACAATCGTGTTACCGGCAACATTAGCATGATTTCCGAGGGCCTTGAGATCGAGAATCTTGAATGTGAAGAAACAATTTCCCTTTGCTTCCTTTAGGCTTAGCTCACATCCTGAAACCAGCAATATAAAACGGAATCAGTACTGATTGATGCATTTTCATTTTACAGATAATGACTCCGTATCGAAACATCCTCCTTTAATACAGTACGAAAATAAAAAAGGAAAGCTTAAACCCTAGTTTTTGTCGTGTCAATCGGATCAAGCAACGGAGATGGTGTGGCAGCCAATGGCTATATGTATAATAGTGAGACACTAGGCATTAGACAGCTTCTGGCAGATGAACTAATCTGATAGCCGCATTGAATGAAGAAGGATGCGTGACCAAACAATTGCAAAGGCCTTTGATGTGTCAATGATGGAACAACAATAGCAACACTTCATAGAAAAACTATGTTGACAGGAATGATATGTATATCTGAGAAATCACTTCTTACAGAAAAATAGGTTTCTGACTCAGACAAACTGAACGCATCAAGACTTCTCCTGAATGACCTCATAACCATTGGCCTACAATCTACTCTGCTATCTGTGGCACCATCAGCCAACTACAGGAATCCAAGGAGACCTTAATTAATCACAATGCAGCAAACTAAATGAAATGGGAAATTAACACTAAACCGATACCATCAACAAATTACATTATACAAGCCTTTAATCTGTACAATGATGATTGTAATATCATCAGTCCGATCTTCATTCTCCAACCAAAGTTTGTAGGATTCTCCAGCAATTGCAGCACACGCATCCCTGGGATCTGTGTATGCCGCGACCTATGTGAAGAAAATTACATGAATATCTTGAAGTTATCCGCAAGAATCATAGATTGCATATCTCAGAAAAACTAAATTTCATGATAATTTCAATACGAGGTGAGTTCCAATAACAGTTCAAAAGCAAAAGACATTGGAAAATTCTTATTCACTTCCCCTTTGTGTTGACTTATCAAACTAGATAGTATAATACAGGTTTACAAACATCATTTTACATGAAACATTCATTAAAATCTAATGTAAAAGATATTTCAGCGGTTGCTTGTGAATATACAAAGCAAACATATCTCAAATGAGGAAACACTTGAATGCCAACATATGAATGATGGAAGTATAAATAGTATTACAAGCAAATTGGAAATAGATGATTTGCATGAATATCGTACCATGTTGACAACAGTTCGGCTAGGTAGAAACTCAAAAACTCCATCACTTGCAACAACAAAAAATAGATGATTTGGTGTAAGTTTAACTACAGAAATCTCAGGATCAGCAATCACACCGATCTTTTCTGCTGTACTATCTCCTACACTTCTTGTAAATGCAGTTCCGGGATACATTCCATTTGGAATCCACAACCTTGGAGGATCACCACCTTCATTTTCCTCATCACCCCAATTTTGAATATTTGGGTCTTTAAAGCCTTCAACTTGGTCTATACTCAAAACCCTGGCCCCACAAAGCTTCACCCTTTCATATTCATCTTTCCTAAATGGCGTTTGATCCACAGATAAATCCTCAGCAAATATTTGATCCCCATTCTTAACAGCAATCACAGCTCTTGAATCACAAACATTAGCAACATAAAGAGTATCACCAACAACAAGGACAGTTATTGCTGTGGTACCACTCATAGTATCATCAATCACACTATCATGTAACTCAGAATTTATAGCTAAAAATGCTGAAGTATAAGCTTTTAAAGGATCATCCAACAAAGTGGAGTCATTGGATAATATTTCTACAAGTCTATCATTGACAAAGTTTGAACATTGAGCACCGTACTGACCATGTCCATCAAATACACCAAAGACATGAACATTTGGGTTACCTTGAATTTGTGTTTTGATACAGAAACTATCTTGGTTTTCCCTTTCAACTATGTCCGGGTAATAACCAAGTTGTGTTAAGATTGAATACTGCAAAGTAAAGTTGTAAGATGGAACATGAACCATCTCCAATAACCTTTGTGTAAGAATGTGTTTGCTTTTGTAAGGTCTCAATTCTCCACGGTGATCTGAACCACCATCTGGTGATGATGGATATCTACTACAACACTTTCCATTAACACAGCCCATGATTTCAAAATTGGCTATAAAGCATTCTTTCAAAATTGTAAAAGAAAATAGAGCTAATTGTTAATGGAACAAAGCATATACCAAGAGAGTGGGTTTTTTTAAGACAAAAAGGATGAAATGGAAGACGGAATAAACCTTTGAACAAGCAATTTTTTTTTAAAAAAAGTGAAACCTGAAATAGAGGCAGGGAAAAAAGGAAGCAAACATTTTGATGATTTAGGGGATTTCCATCTTTTAATTCATGCAAAAAGGTTTATACTTTTCTTGAGAGATCAATATCAGGCGCCCAAGAATGAAACAAAAGGAACCAATGAGAGACCCCAAACAGAAAATGTATAAAATTAAATTGAAAATGGTAATGTTTGTAAACCCTAAAATCTGAGAGGGAAATATTGAATTTGGATCTTTGGAGAGATTGAGAAAATGGATGGGTGTTTGTGTCTTTGCCCTGGAAAATGTAAAAGAAGAGAAATAATAAAAAGTAATGGTAATTAAAAGGGGTAAATTGACAATCTATGTAGTTTTTAGAAAATATTTAAGGTTTTAAGTCGATTTTTTATATTTAAGAAAAATAAGTCCATTTGGAAAAGAAAAATAAAAAACACGTACTGTTGGATCAGTTTACAGCCAATGGTACCTTTACCTCGATGGTAAAAAAGTCCAAGGGCAAAATTTTTTCCAATGGTAAAAAAAATGGCTAGTTTATTTGTTATATAAACCCAAGTCATTTTCTTCCTTTAGCATTCTAATCTCATTCTCCTAATTCTCTCAAGTCTATCAATTCTCTCAATTCATTCATTCTCTTAACTTTTTAGTTCTTAATTTTTAGTAATTTCTTTGTTTTTAATTGATTTTTATAATGACAATTTCGCTTATTCGTTAGCGTCCAATTGCCAATGGTAAGAAAATACTATTAATTTTT
The DNA here is from genome assembly GCA_005610355.1 of Gossypioides kirkii. Classification (NCBI taxonomy): domain Eukaryota; kingdom Viridiplantae; phylum Streptophyta; class Magnoliopsida; order Malvales; family Malvaceae; genus Gossypioides; species Gossypioides kirkii. Next base: position 14,931,466 of record CP032252.1, read on the forward strand.
TTAATTTTAATTAAGTTCATTATTAATTTGTTAACATAATTAATTTTATAATATTTTTATGTTTATATAATCAGCTCGAAGATCGAATTTTAGAGACGTACATACACAATTTAACTGCGATGGCACTGCATGTTATTGAACAACACTTGCAAGAGGCAGGAGTCTTGCATATGTCTCCTATGCTCGAGGGACTAAATTGGATCCCTCACTTATCAGCACTTTGGTGGAAAGATGGAGACCGAGATACTCACATTACATCTTCCGTGTGATGAGTGTATAATTATACTCAAGGGTGTAGCTTTACAACTCGATTTATTGGTGGATGGACCAATCGTTATGAGGGTAGTGGGCGTTGGCGATTGGAGCGCAATTTGCGAACAACTAGGCAATGTGCCAAACAAGTTTTTTGGTAGTCGAATTTATAGATGAAATGGTTGGAAAAAAAATTCAGTTCTATCGACAACTCAGCGAGAGCCGAAAGAGAACAATATGCCCGAGCATTCATCCTGAGGTTAACCGAAGGACTTTTAATGTTCGATAAATCTTGAAATCTGGTATATTTAAGGTGACAACTACAACTCGTTGACTTGAAAGAAGCAGGACGACTTAGTTAGGGATCAATTGTGTCAGCAACATTGTACCGAGAGATGTGTCGGGCGACGCAACCACAAAAAAATAAGATCGATGGTTGCATACTCATTCTTCAATCATGGGCATGGTACTAGCTACCATTTTTACATCCCGAGTAAACTCCCCTCATTCTTTCCCACTCATAATAAGATAAAATTCATTTGAAAATGTAATTATCATAATCTTTTTTTCATCATTATATTTTTTAAATAACATATTATTTAAATATGTGGAACAATGAGGCAAGTCATGTGGGTATCATAGACGAGCTCAAAGATATCTGGCTACTGTTAGATCAACGATCGAAAGTCGATATTACTTTTAGCATTTTTAAATTATAAAATATTTAAGTAAGGATTTGAAATTTAATACTTGGTATTTAATAAAATTTATAGTTTCGTATTATAGTTTGAAATTTAATATTATGTACTTAATAAAATTTAATATTAGGATCTGAAAGAACTGCCTTCGTGGCAAACTTTCCTTCACGGCAAACTTTGAACGGAATACCGATGTGGCAAACTCTGAAAGGAATGTCTATGTGGCGAACTCTGAAAGAAATGCCCTTGTTACACGTCATAATAAGGCTTTCAGTGACGTATCTTAAAGAATGTCTTTCTGACGGGTTTTGTACTAAGTTTATCAGCGTATTCAATATCGCTCTTAAACATAATCAGTGAAATCAGTAAGGATAATATATTTTTGGACTATATGGTAAAGTATTATATAAGACTAAGACTCGATTGGAAATAATGAATTGAAGAGATATAGAGAAGTAATGGGTTAGTATTGAAAGTGTATTCTGAATAAGGATTTAAATTTGTATGTTTAAAAGAGGTATATATCATCTTTGTACGTGTTCATTCTTGAATTTTGATGAAACGATGGCTTACAGTTAAGTATGCAAGTGTAATGATGTTTTGGTTGTATTGATATCTAGAGAGGAAATGGATAAAGATTTATAAATGTTTAGATGTTAGGATGTGAGTGATGTATCGAAGATATTAATGGGAAAAGAAATGATTTCATAGTGAGGTATGATATCTATAGTGTATGAAGAATGGAAGTTGAGATATGTATTCGCCAGAGATAGGTTAAAGGACAAGAACATTAAGATCATTATTTTGATTCATCAACTGCAATGTGCAATTATCACATAAGTAAATGTTGTAACTCTCACTAAGTTCTTGGAGGTTATCTGTATGTGTTATGTTACAAGTGAGTTGATATAGGTCTGCGCTAGGAGGAACGATGCAAGAAATGATGTATCGGGTTATTATACATATAGAGCCAGTTTGGTGGCATGTTCAAAGTTTGATACGTTACTTAGAAATCCGTATTTTGGGAATAAATTACTATTTTAAATTAGATAACTTTGTAACTTAATTGCCATGTATTGCCATTGTATTTACTTATTGTATATACTTATGTATTTTAGTTTAAAATATGTAATTAAGTAAGTTGTAATTGATTATAATTTATACAAGTAGATTAAGTTTTATCCATATTCGTGTGATAATACCCAAGATCCAGATCTAGTAGAGTGGGTTGGGTTGAGGGTTTTACAAGATCATTCCATGTGGTAATGAAACTTGGTTCTAGCGAGTCCAACCAATCGATTGCATTATTACATCAGGAGAACGAGAATAACCGAAGTCGTACAACATCATCGGATACTCAGTTATACTTGAAGGTGTCACAAAGTTGCAAGAAACGTGATAAGTGCCAAAAGTAACATGTTTTAACTTCATTCTTTATGCGATTTTTGGATTATTTTGATTTAAAATGGTGAATTTTATGCTCCTAATCCTTTAAATTCATGTTTTTATACTTAGGAAAGCATTTGCGAGCAAAATGAGCGAAAATCGAAAAATCTGAGCAAGTTTTAGGAGCCACAAAGGCTAGGTCATTCCACATGGGTTGGACAGACAGTCGTTTGACCATGTGAAAATCGCAAATTACACTCCAAACACGCGAAAAAAATAAAATTTCTAGGTTTTTCGAGATTTCTAAGCCCTATATATGACAAAGATAAGAAGAAGAGAGTGAGCCGTCATAAAATACTCAATAAAATAACTCAAAAAACACCATCGAAGCCAATTCTGAAGTAGATTTTTATCAAGATTAAAGATCTCCCTTTGATTTATTTGAAGTTTATTATGAGTTTCTTGGTTTCTTGTGGTTATACTATCTTTGAGATGTTTTTATTTTCAATTATGAACTAACTTAATAAATACCTAGAGGAGATAAACCCTATGATGAATTTTGTCTTTTGATTTCTGTTTTACGTAATAAATACTTAGATCTTGTTGTCAATTATATGTGCTTAAATGCTTGGTTTAATATTTCTAGGCTATTAATCCAAGTTTGATGTGCTTAAATTAGAGGAGGAATAGACCACATTTAAGAGTAGATCTAGCATAATTGAGTGAAGTTTCATGAAATCCTAGAAATAGGACGATATAAATATACCGAATTAGAGTCAAATCTAATAGGGGGATCCAAAGATTGAGTTAATGCGATAATAGGAGTTTTAATTAGAAAGAAATTTCAATTAATCAACCTAGAGTTAGTTGCTCTTACTCTTGAAAGGGATATTAGTATAATTTAGGGATTTTTACGGATCAAATACTAAGTGAAGTAATTATTTAATTTAGATTGATAATGACAAATGAAATTATTTAAATTATTTAATTTAGGGATATTAGTATAATTTATGGATTCTTTCCTTGGTATTGTCTCGTTTCTTGGTTGTTAATCATCTATTTTCTTGATTTGTTCTTTGTCAAGTTCTTAGTTAATTAATTTAGTTAATTTTAATTTTTAATCAATCACTCTAATTTATCGGTTAAATAATAGAAAGATAGTAATTACTAGTACTTTTAGTCCTCATGTGGAACGATATATTTGCTCACAATAGCTATACTATTAATTGATAGGTGCACTTGCCTTTGTCTAATTTTTAGTTGGTTTACAACTGCATCAAATTTTTGACGCTATTATCGGAGACTGAAATATTAAGAAAATTTTATTTCTATTAATTTAGCCATTTTTTATTTTTATTTTAATAGTTTTGTTTTTAATTTAATTTTTATATTTTAATTTTCCATTTGTTTACTTCTAGCAGGTTATTTTGTTTATGACTAGAGGAAACTCGTTGGATCCATTACTTTTTTATAGTGATATTGAAAAGACTACTCGCAAAAATCGTTGAGATGTTATAGAAGCAAGGCAAAGTCAGCAGAATATAGTAGATAATTAAGAGGAAAAAGATATTACTGTGGAGATGGGTGATAATCAAAATAATTAGCTACCTCCTGCACGTTCTGCACCTCGGACTATGTATGATTTTGCTAAGCCTACTCTGATTGGGACTGAATCGAGTATTATGAGACTTACCATTGCTACAAACAATTTGGAGCTTAAGTCAAACATAATTCAGATGGTACAACAGTATGTTAAGTTTGATGGTTTGCAAGATAAAGATCTGAATACTCATTTGGCTAACTTTTTAGATATTTGCAACACATTCAAGATAAATGGCGTTTTTGATGATGACATACGCTTACAGTTATTCTCATTCTCTTTGAGGAGTAAGACAAAACAGTAGTTGAATTCACTTCCACGAGGTTTTATCACGACCTGAGATCAAATGACTGAAAAGTTTCTGTTGAAGTACTTCCCACTGGCCAAAATAGCTAAGTTGAGAAATGACATCTCTTCTTTTGTTCAATTTGATATGGAGACTTTATATGATGCATGAGAGAGATTTAAAGATCTTTTGAGAAGGTGTCCTCACCATGGGTTGCCTTTGTGGTTGCAAGTTCAAACAATTTACAATGGTTTAAATCCTTTGATTACGTAATTAATTGATACAACAGTTGGTGGAACACTAAATAATAAAACACTCAAGGTAGCTCAAGAGTTTATTGAGGAAATAACACTGAATAACTATCAGTGGTAAGTCATGAGAACAAAATCAATGAAAGCAGCCAGTGTTTTTAATATTGATACAATTTATATATTTGCAAGTCAGGTCGAAGCTCTTGGTAAGAAAATTAATGGTTTGAATTTTTCTAAGTAGGTGAATCTAGTAATGCAATGTGATGTGACTGGAGCAGAGATGATCAATCCAGAATGTTTACCCTTCGGTTCTAACATGAAGCATGAGCAAGTCAACTTTATGGGTAATAATTCTAGACCTCAAAATAACCCGTATAACAATAATTATAATGCAAGATGGAGGAAACATCCAAATTTCTCTTGGGGTGATCAAGATAATCAAATGTCACAATCCCCTCTGACTTTTCAACAACTTTATTAACAAGAAAAGAAATCGAACCTTGAGGAGATGTTAGCTAAATTTATTTCCGTGTTCGAAACTCGATTTCAAGACACTAAGACAGCTCTGAAAAATCATCAAGCATCAATTCAAGGGCTTGAAAATCAAATTAGACAACTTGTCAAACTTTTTTCGAAAAGACCATAAGGTAGCTTACCTAGCAACATTGAAATTAACCCAAAGGAGCAAATCCACGCAATCGCTATTTGAAGCGTGGAAGGATTAGTCGAGCCTGAATAAAAGTCGAAGCTAAAAGTTGTTGTGAAAAATGATGAGGTTGAGGAAAGCAAGAAAGACAATAAGTTGGTGCTTAGAGAATACAAACCTTGAATTTCATTCCAACAGCATTGAAGAGAGATCAAATAAAAGAACAATATGGTAAATTTCTTGAACTCTTAAAAACATTGCATATTAACTTACCTTTTGTTAAAGCCTTTAAAAGAAATATGCAAAATTCTTAAAGGAGCTGATAATAAATAAAAGGAAGTTAGACGACTTGTCAACTGTAGAGCTTAATGAGGATTGTTTGTTCATTCCCTAAAATAAGTTATCCAACAAACTTAAAGATCCAGGGAGTTTTACTATTCCTTGTCTCATTCGTAGTTTAAATATTGAAAAAGATTTGACTGATTTGGGAGCTAGTATAAATATTATGTCTTATAAGATATTTAAATAACTTGGTCTCGGGAAACCAAAACCCACTAGGATGAGTATTCAATTAGCAGATAGATCAATTAGATATCCTAGGGGTATTATTGATGATGTACTTGTGAAAATAGATAAATTTATATTCCCTATTGATTTTGTTGTATTGGACATGGATGAGGATATTGAGGTACCTATGATCTTAGGTCAACCCTTTTTAGCCACTACTAGAACTGTTATTGATGTGACTAATGATGAATTTGTGCTTCGTATAAGTGATGAAAGGATTACTATTCAAGCACGTGATTTTGTTAGTCCTTAATAAGCGAGATGATACCAATTATTCTGTTAATGTTTGTAACCATGTGGTTTAACATTCTTTGTAGGAAATCACTCATGAAAAATATGTTGGAACCATATTTTATTGTAACACCCATAACCCGTTTTCGTTGCCAAAATAGGGTTACAAAGTACTACCATATAAATCGAAACATTTCATAACAAATAGCATTCATTTATCAAATTAATTTAATAAATGCATACGTAATTCAAAATGGAATAAAGCATACATTTATGGACCTTAAGTCAAGCCTACAAGGCCTTAAAAATAATTTAGGAACAATCAAGGACCAATCTGATGCAAAACAAAACATTTAGGGAAAAACTAAAAATTTTCACTTCAGGGGTCACACAGTCGTGTGGTAGAGCCAAGACTGTGTGGCTATCTTACACGCCCATATGGATACTCCACACGCCTGTGTGTTCACCCATGTGTCTACCCATGTAACTCACTGACTTGGGTTACACGATTGTGTCACAGGTCGTGTGTCAGACCAAGTGAATCTTGTACCAAATCGCTTAGGGTACACTCCCGTGTGGGCTACCCGTGTGTGACACACAATCGTGTGACAACCCGTGTACCAAGCCGTGTGTGCCCAAAAATATTCCAAAACAAGCCTAACTTCCATCCAAAATGCATAGATACCTATACCATCTCATGAAACATGATTTCAAGCCTCAAAACACATTCAAGAACCAACATAACATGCCAAATCTATCAACCATAAACACTATTGAATATCATGCAAGTCACCACATCTCAAGCAACTAGCAATTCCATGTCTTAATTAGACCTCCATGCTATCACATTTGACCACATCTAGCATACATATAAGTTAACAATCTTATCATTTGATACACATATCTATACCACTTATGCCTAGGTAGATACCATACAAGCATGCATTTAGGCTATAAAATTCAATCAAAGCATAGGTAAGCCCAATTTCTCAACACAAGTCACAAATACATTCAAATGACTAACATTTAATCCCCAACTTACCATATCTACTTCATACCATCTTACCATTTCCATATTCATCCATTATGCTTAAGCTTGAGACTTAATATGCATATCACAACATTAAAGCACATCACATGCACATTTTAAAATACTTATGAATCATTTCAGAACATGACCAAATTGTCCTATTACATGCCATATAAGCCAAGTTAATTTCAAAATCTACCAAGAGGTCCTCAGATAGTGTGATCCTTCGAGTTGATCCGATCTCTCGACTTCCACAAACGTATCTAAAAAGAAAAAAATACAAGTAAGCTTACATAAAGCTTAGTAAGTTCGTCGATTTAACGATAAAAATTATCGAATTAAACAAAAAAATTCAAATAAATATATTAATAAATAGTGTTCTTGTCATAAGGGTATTAACAGAATTCCAATCAATCACAGCTCACAATAGGTGAGTATGGCACAATACAATAATTCAAATCATATTTAATATTACTATCGTTTCAACTTTTTGAAAGACACTTATACCTGGATAATTCATATCACTAAAAATGTCACACGATAAATGATCATAAATCAAGTCATTGTTCTAATAATATCTCATTTCAGGTAATCTAAAGGGTATCACTCATTCGAGTTAACTTTAAAACTTTGATTGACTCACGATGCTGCTCACACAAGTTGTAGAGAATCCGCAACACATGCAGAATCTCAAGCCATTGTTACGGTCTGTATCACCGGTACACAGTACCTATTAAATAATCATCGGTTCAATGCTTGATAGATATATCGGCTAAAAGCCTGATAGATAATTTCAATTAAATTTCTTCACATTATACCATTACGAGCACACATCCTTATAGTTTTTATTTATCAAACATAACATTGAATTAACTAATAATGCATTTTAGTTCAATTTACTAATTATCATATATTAATCAATTTAATTCATTAGTAACATAAAATAATAACTAACATATCATATAATCACTTTAGTGTTTCTTTGTCACATGAATTCAATTATATTCTTTCTTCACTTTCAATCATGACCCTTAATTATAATTTCATTTCAATTTAATTCAATTTCACATGCAAACAAATTTAAATACAACATATTTAAATTATTCAATAATTTATAAAACGGAAACTAAATCAATTACTTTATTGTACGAACTTACCTAAACTTATTCTACACCAATCACGACTCCGAGGACTAATCAACAGTTTTTCCTTTTTCCTTGTTTGTCTATCGATTTACCCATTAATTGATCTATATATAATTATTTCATTCAATTAACTAAATCAATAACAAAATTAAATCTAAGTCCTTTTTAGTTTTTTACAAAATTACCCCTAACATTTCACTTTTATGCAAGTTAGTCCCTAAGTCCAAAACATGCAAATTAACCATTTTTACTCACATTCAAGCTTCGCCGAATATACAAGGGCCTCCCTACAGCCCATAATTGTTTTTATTTCACAACAAAATCTTATATTTTTACTACTTTCACATTTTAGTCCTTAAACATTAAAATTAACAAAAATTAATTTACAAAATAGTCCTATTTAACAACCAATAATTCAAATTCATCATCTATCAACAAGAATAACAAAGATTCATCAATGAAAAAATCTAAAATCTTTAACCGTTTTGAAAAACGGAGATACGAGTTAACTGGACCTAGTTGCAACGATCTCAAAAACATAAAATTCATGAAAAACTGGTATCAAACATACTTATATTAATAAAGGAATAGTAAGGGAGAAGCTCCAAAGTGTTAAAAATGGGGTTTCGATTTGCCAAATGAAGAAAGAAGAAGATGATTGCCTTTATTCTTTTATTTTTATTATTTTTATCGTTACTTAATATTTTAACATTATAATTTAACATATAAAGACAAATCATAAAGCATTAACCGAATTAGTTGAATTATTATGGCCTAATTTCCATGATAGTCTTTCCACTTTAACCATTTAAGTCATTTAAGTGATAAAAACCAATAACAAGTAAATTTTACATCTTTTATGATTTAATCCTTTTTCTTTAATTAACTATTGAAACGTTAAAATTTCTATACCAAATTTTAATAAGACACTAATGACCTCATAAATATTAAATAGTTAATATTTACAGACTGACATGTCGGTGTTTTGGCCCCGAAACCACTATTTTCTATTCCACTAGAAAACGGGTTAATTAGTAAATCCTTAATTAATTAGGATCTAATTGCAATTAACCACAAATCTAGATAACATCCAAAAAATCCTACCATTTGGCCATTTAAAGAGGGTCCGATTATCCAATTGGTCCTTCAATTATTTTAAATTCCAACTAAACAAACTTAATTTCAATTTACCCTAAACTAATTAGGACTTAATAGGAAAATAGCCCAAAAGTTATTGAATCAATCATGTCCACCATTGCTTGGAATTTTTTTACCATGGTTTAATCACCACTTTGTTCCCTTAAGTATTTAAATCTATAGCAATTTCACTTTTGTCTCTTTTACAATTTAATCCTTTTACCTTAATTAAGCAACCAACCATTAAAATTACCGAATCAAATCTCAATTCACCTATAATATGACTTTGTAAATATTAAATAAAAATATTTATAGCCTTATATTATAGAAACGAGGTCCCAATACCTCATTTTCATAAATCACTCGACTTTTGAACCGAACCATTTATACTAACTTTTAATTTAATTAGTTAAAATTTCTCAAATCAAACTTCAATATAAAAATTATTATTGACTCGTATAATTTAAATACTAATTATACAAACTTAATCGTCAAATTTGTGGTCTCAAACCCACTATTTCTGACACCACTGAAAAACAGGATGTTGCATTTATTCAAAGCGATAGAACTGGAGGGACAAATGAAGAGCGAATGGCGCAGCTCGACGAACTAGATGAATAGCAAACAAAGGCTAATGAAAAACTAAGAAAATACAAGGAAGAATCAAAGCAATGTCATGATGTGCAAGTGAAGAAAATGAACCAATTCAAAATTGGGGACAAAGTGTTGTTAGAAAAATTGAATCCATGAATTTTTCCTTCAAAATTCAAGTCAAGAGGCTCCAACCCATGTGTGGTAAAAATCGTTTTTCCATACTGTACAATCAAGGTAACACATCCTGATTATGACACATTCAAGGTAAACAATCATCGTCTCAAACTCTATTCTAATGCCAATACTAATAACGGGAGAAAAGAGCTTTGACTTCAAGATCCGCCTTAACTTTTGCGCGAAAGGGAAGTCGAGTTTAGACTCTAAATAAGCGCTTCTCGGGAGGAAACCCGAGTGTTTTTATTTTTATTTATTTATTTATTTATTTTAATTTCTTATTATTTTTAAAATAAAAAATAAAAAATCCAAAAAATAGTAGTACCTTTATTTTTATTATTGTAAAAAATTGAAAAAAAGTGGTTCACACGACCTGGAGACACAACTGTGTGGGACACACGGCCTGGAAACACGGGCGTGTCTCAGGCTATGTGCCTACTCGAGCTAAATTTTTTCAATTTTATTTCTCACAATGTGTTACACGACCTAGAGACATAGTTGTATGAGACACACGACCTGGCATACGATCGTGTGGTAGACCGTGTGGCTTACACTGGCATATGGAGACACATGCATGTCTTAGGCCGTGTGGAAACTGGGCTTAATTTTTTCAAATTTTTGAATCACACATGAGCTACAACAGTCCACACGGTTTGGACACACGTCTGTGTGTCTCACATGGCCATGTGCCAAGTCATGTGAAGCTAGTTTTATTTTATTTTATTTTTCTATTTTCTATTTTCTATTTTCTTTTGGTTCTTTCCTACCCCAACCAAAGTGATTTCATTTAGTTTTATATTTTATTTATTTTTATTTTTATTGTTTTGTTTTTGTATTATTATGCATTGTACTTTTATTGTTTTGTCGGTTGTTTTTCTATTTTGTTATATCTTTATCTTCTTATTTATTTTTTTATTTTCTTATTAGTTGCTCGGAAAAATGCACTTCATTTAGAATCGCCCATGATTTCAATTTTTAATATTCTAGCGAATACATCCAAATTTAGGGCAATTTCAATTTCCTTCCCCTTTATGATATTGCGCTTATTCTGTGCTTATAATTGTTTGTACATTGAGGACAATGTACATCTAAAGTGTGGGGAGGATTTTATATGTTTATGTGATATAACCCCTGGATTTTTGTTTGTGTTTAAGTAATTCTTTCGTACGTAACATTGAAGTAATTTCTTTTAATTTGGAGTTTTTATTGATTCTACTTTGGGATTTATTTGTGGATGTTTGTGCATTAATTGATTTATACTTTAAGGCATGATAGAGTCAAGCGTGATAAGTTGTTTTTCAAAAATTATTATTTTAGGTTGTCTCCCTGAACAGAAGAATTATCTTGTTATTTTGAATTTGCAAGTTTGACATCAAAACCACAATTTTTTGTGAGATTTTGAGCCTATAAAACATTTATTTTACTTTGTACTCATTTTATTTTTAGTTGTGTGCATGTCAACTTGATTTGTTATTTTAGAACTTGCTTCGATTATGCATGTTGAGATCACATTTTTTATTTGATATACTGAGATGATAATGGCACTTAGGATTTAAGCAACATAACCTTTAAAAAGCTTACCTATTGAATTAACCCCTAGTAAACCCCATTGATCCTAACATTTTTTTTCTAACAAGTTTTTATTAACTTGTGACTCATAATTATGTTGTAAAATTATCCTTTTTATTTACTCATTTTTTATCGAGATTTGATTTGGATAGTTGCCTAACTATGTTCTATTAATTGAATTGTTGAATTTTATTTTTGTTCTAAAAAATCCAAAAAAAAAAGAGAAAATAAAAACAAAGAAATTTTTTTTATAAAAATAATATTTGATTGAGCTTGAACTGTTAATTTCATATTCTGTTGAAATGCTTGTTTTCATTTGTGATTATTCTTGTTGATGTAATTTCTTTTAATTCAACAACTGATTGTTTTTCTAATTTGGTGATTTATCAACTCGATCTCTATTCTAACCAACTTTCCTGATCTTTTTCATACCCTTAACCTAAGCCCTGTTACAACCCTCAAAGAACTCTTGATTGGTGCGTCGTCTCATTCTATAGTGGTGGAGATTTAATTTTCAAGCAAGCATATGGTAATAATATTTCTCATTCGATTGTTCAATGTCTATTTCTTGAACCTTAAACACCTTGAGTGCTTTGAGTGATCTTTAGTGAGGATGTCAATTCTTGTTGATTTTGAATTTAAGGGGGGATACCTACGTTTTTGTGCTTTAAAATTTTCGCTTTGAATGCTTGAATATTTAGTGTTTTTTTTATTGAATTTCCAACGCATGATTGTTTGCGAATTACCTTTAAATATTATTGATGAAAACAACAAATTGAGAAAAGTTAACTTGAATGTGGGTTGAAGATTTTGCTTAAGGACAAGCAAACACTTAAGTGAGGGGATATTTGATAAGTGCCAAAAGTAACATGTTTTAGCCTCATTCTTAATGCATTTTTGGATGATTATTCGATTTAAAATGGTGAATGTTATGCTCCTAATCCTTTAAATTCATGTTTCTATACTTAAGAGAGCATTTGGGAGCAAAATAAGCGAAAAATCAAAAAATTGGAGCAAGTTTCAAGAGCTACATTGGTTAGGCCATTTCACACGGGCTGGACACACAGTTGTGTGAGCCACACGGGCTGTCGCATGGCCATGTGCTAGACCATGTGGAAATCACAAATTGCACTCTTAACACGCAGAAAAACACAATATTTAGGTTTTTTGAGCTTTCTAAGACCTATATATGACAAAGATAAGAAGAAGGGAGCGAGCCATCATAGAATACTCAATAAAACAACTCGAAAAACACCATTGAAGCCGATTATTAATAAGATTTCCATCAAGATTGAAGATTTTCTTTTGATTTCTTTGAAGTTTATTACGAGTTTTTTTTGTTTCTTTGTTTCTTGTGGTTATATTGTCTTTGAGATGTTTTTATTTGCGATTATGAACTAACTTTCTAAATACCTAGGAGAGATAAACCCTATGATGAATTTTATCTTTTGATTTCTCTTTTACGCAATAAATAATTAGATCTTTTTCTCAATTATGTGTGCTTAATTATTGGTTTAATATTTCTAAGCTATTAATCCATGTTTGATGTGCTTAAATCAGAGGAGGAATAAATCTTGTTTAAGAGTATATCTAACATAATTAAGTGGAGTTGAATGCAATCCTAGAAATAGGAATACATAAATCTACCGAATTAGAGTTAAATTTAATAGAGGGATCCAAAGATTGAGTTAATGTAACAATAGGGGTTTTAATTAGAAAGAAATTTCAATTAATTTATGTAACCCACTTTACTCGGCCTAAAAGATATGACTGGATCCAGAGGGTCACTATTGTAATTTCACTCTCACGTAATCTCAAAATCCATAATCATTTGTATATAAATAAATATATAAACATAAATTATAATTTAACTGAATAATCAATAAATACTTAAACAAACATAAACGAAACCCAATTAAATGGCCTTTACAACCCCAAAATAATAACATTGACTGAGAATCCCAAAATAACTTATACCGAAATAATAAAAGAAAATGAAATGAATAAAAATAATATGAGCTTCTCCGAGTACCAAGTCACCTAAGTGTCAAGTATCTATAAAGAAAACTATGAGAAATGAGCTAAAAAAACCCAGTGTGCCTCTAAAGTGCATACATCCTATTCATATTGTCACAATAATATCATAACATGTAAAGTAACCAAAAAGAATGATACAACCATGAGCATAATGCAATGCACTCATACTCCAGCATACCAACACAATGGAGAGATTCCCCAGAACCCCTCTCAAACCAAATATCACTAATCACAGTGTGGTTTTACTATTAACCGTTTGAATGGGCGATAACCACGTCTTCCACTGTACAAACCCAACCCGTGAGCACTTAATGGTATGATTTCACATTTTTTACAAGTCTCAGTCTCAATCTTATTATGGTATAAATATATCAAAGTTCTTAGTTTATTTATCACATTATATTAAATTAATCACATTCTGATAGGCACGCATGCCAATATCAACATGCTTTAACATAGCTCAGAATACAATCATACCATTTGCACAACACAATATATATCATCACATTGACAACATAACTTAGAATAATATCATCACAAGATAACACAACACAAAGTAATACAATGCAATAGGATATAACACATTTAGAAGCACACTTGGAGAAGGCTGAAACTCTAATGACGAGGAGGAAGTCTTCCACGCACAAATCTAGTATCGGGTCTAACGGGATTAGAACAATACTAAACCGAAATAACTCACGCGTAACTCTCGAAGCTATTGCAGAAGCAGGTTACACAGGTAAAGGAGGAGGTAAGTCTTCAGCCTCAAGAATTGTGATCACCTAACACAAAATATCTCACATCATATTCCTAAATTAAACCTCTTAATAAATTCTAAGTACAAAATTAAGAGTAAAACAACTAAAACAAGGCTTTCGGGTTCAAATTTGACGAAACGAATAGTGGAAAGAGGCTTAGGACATCGAAAAACGATAGGGTAGGGTTTTCCAAAAAAAGTTAACCAGTCAACAAAAAATCAACGGTTAACGGTCAAGTCAACGGTTAACGATCAATGGAAAAGTTAATGGTAAATGGTTCGGTTCGGGTTTGGGCTTGGGTTAATCGATTGGGCTTCTAGGTTTAGATGTTGGGTTTGATTCACAAAAGGCATGGGTTGGGTTTGGGCACATCTTTGGGTCATAGGTTTATGGTCAAATTGGGCTTGCATCAGATGGGCTATTTCACTTAATGTTGCTCGCAAAACATTTAAGGTTTTATAACCCTCATCGATGACACCGATTCCCCAACCCAAAGGCACAATGCTCTTGTTGAAACCACCACCAACACAGCCCCGATTCAACCTCACAACACACCATCAACCAAAAACTCAAGGTCCCATTTCAAGAACTACTTACCCACACCATCAACAGCGAAGAAATGATAGTACAAAGGAGAAGAGGGATTCGAATCGAGTTCACGCTGATCTCACAATTGGTGAAGGTCGAAGAGAATTAGAGGGTGTGGTTTGAATCGTGAAGGGACGAGGAAGGCTTTGGTGGTGGTGGTGTCGTACACAAACAAAAACAAGAGCTTGAACGGGGCTTGGTCGAAAAAACACAAGGGAGAGGGGAGAAGGATTTTGGCAGCACAAAGAAGAAAATGAAAGACTAAGGGTTAACCAAAGGGAGAAAAGGAGTTTAAATACTCAAAAAAGAGGGAATTTCTCGGAGGCCCTCGAAGAATTCCAAGGTTTTCGAAACGGCTCCTAACTTTTACTCGAATTGCAATTAAGTCTTGAATTTCCCCAATTGACCACAAAGGTTTTCACACAATTCAATTTAGTCTCTAACTTTTTAAATTCCCAAATCAATCTCTAATTTCACAAACTTCTCAATTAAGTCCCTAAACCAAATAGGGTGTTACAATTAACTTAGAGTCGGTTGTTCTTACTCTCGAAAGAGATATTAGCATAATTTAGGGATTTCTACGGATTAAGATACTAAGTGAAGAAATTATTTAATTTAGATTGATAATGATAGATGAAATCTAGGTGGATTCTTTCCTAAGTATTGTCTCGCTTTTTGGTTGTTAATCGTCTATTTTCTTGATTTATTCTTTGTCGAGTTCTTAGTTAATTAATTTAGTTATTTTTAGTCACTCCAATTTATCGGTTAAACAATAGAAAGACAATAATGACTAATACTTTTAGTCCTCATGAGAACGGTATCTTTGCTCATTATAGCTATATTATTAATTGATGGTGCACTTGCCTATTTTTAGTTAGTTTACAACTGCATCAAATTGCTTCAAGTGTTGGTTCGAGTTTGCCACCGTGTTTCCCTTGAATTATGGTGTGTTTTGGATCATATGGATTGTGGTCGATTTTATCTCGAAATTATTAGCTTTAATTTTTGGCCTTACTATGCTTCCTCACACCGTATGTAGTGTAGGTACAGCATACTCATGCAATGCCCACTAAGCCATTGGGACTTCTTCTCTATTATTTTCTTGTTGCTCTTGTGGATCTTTAAAAAATGGGTTTTTCTAAGATAAATTAATTACCGCGAGTGGATCGATGTTCATAGCTTGTCTATTGCGCCTAAGTAGTTACTCCGGATTTGGTTGTGGTTCTATTGGAGTGTTGGAGCTTCGGATCATAAACAATCTGAAAATAAAATAAAAATAAAACTTAGTAAAAAAATATTAAAAATTATATCTATAGGCCTTAACCTACTTATCTTATTAATTGTAAAAAATAATATTTCACAATTTATTGTCGAAACCTCCCCGACAACGACGTCAACAACTTGACTGTCTATAAATGAGTTGTCGTTAATAGTAAAATATAACACCAAAAAAAATATAAGAATTTAGAACGGCGGTGTTCACAAGTGTACGGGTCAAATTGTAATATAGTTAGTACAATGAAATACTTGAAAGTATTTTGAGGATCGTACCTAAGGGAGGATGGAATAAATTATGAAAACATGTTTACAATAATAAATCTAAGTAGTAGTAATTAATTCCTATATTACGATAAATTATAAAATAGATTCAAAAGATAAATTAAATAACAAAAATAAATAAATAAGAAAAATAAGAAAACGATAAAAATCAATAAACTAATTAGGAAGATTAACTTGCTTCAGGGTTTGTAATTAACTTTAGATTAGTGTTTGGTATGGATTAGCTACCGATAAACCAATATTTACCTCTCAACCTCTAATTAACTAATCGATTGGTTGACACTTGCTTATCTTTTGACCTCACTTTCTTAACTAGGATAAATTATTATTTACTCGATTCGACTTATCTCCCGACCTCGTCTAACCTATGAAACTTTCCAGTGTTGTCAAGCCTAAGGTTTAAGAACACGCAATCTATACCAACTAAACCACTCGGGAAAACCCTAGATCCTCCGTTAATCACATCTCATCCACTCATTAATCTCCCCTAAGAGATTTAACCACTCATGTTATTCATAATCTCAATCTAAATTGAACAAATCATGAGAAGAACATGATTGATTCGAAAGAGAAACGAGATTTGAATAATCGTGGATTGATATCGAATGGGGAACGGAGTAACAAATTGATTGATTGGAATAAAGAAATAAATCTAATGCAAAGAAGAAATAATTATGAAATATTTGAATACTATAAATAAACTCTTGAATTGAAATTGATTCCAAGAGTAAAAAAACAACTAGTTTATGAAAAGTCGAAAGAAAACTAATCTACTCCTACTCTTAAACTAGTAGGGTTTTTGGGTGCATTTAGGACGACTTAGTTATACCAAACCCTTAATGTTTTATTTATAGAAGTGTTGACAAACCAAATTAGGTCTTCGACACGTCCTAAGTCTTCGTATAAAGGTTATTGCACGGATGAAAATAGCCTCGGCATCCTTGGGCAACATGTTGACCTGTGTCGGGCCATAGACATTGTGTGGTGTGACACGACATGCAAATCCTACCTTGTGTCATTCGTTTCATGCTTTGACGGCTCGAGAAACTTGTGCATCATTCATCCCTTGCTTCCACATCAATTGGGCCTTTAATTCTTCATCCTACACACTTAATTAAGCATATTAGTACTACCTAAGGCCCGTGTCAGCCTATTGGGTCACAACACTTATAAATGTGTTTAAAACACTTATTTATTAATATTTAATCCTAAGGCCTAAGTACTGAAAACGTAATATTAAATACTAAATTGCTTAGAAAACTAGTTCCTTAAGTGCAGAATTGACACGAATTAACTAATACATTTGACGGTAGGTCATTTCCCTATTAATGAGATTCGGACTCAAACGAATACAAAGATCTTAATTAACACATCAATTTGGCACTCAATGCCTCATCGGAACGTTCTAAGTAAATAGATTTTACCTAGAGCTCATCAATTTAACCGAAGTAATATTTGTGCCTAGAACTCATTGGCTAAAAAAATCGTTTTATTTCTTTAAAGAAGTGTTATAAATCTCATATTGACTAAATAACACTCCCATAATTCATACTTAAACTATAATTAAGTGTTAATTTTCTCATTGTTTTTATGAGCTCTTAAGAGTTTCTTTGTTTGAAGACATTCATAAGAGAGAGCTTATAGTTTAAAGTTATATATATTATATGAAATATAGAAAGAATAATGTTTTAGAAAAAGTTTTAAGTTTGGAAATAACCTAGAACCTTTCTTACCATTGTAAATGAACGGTGGTAATTCCTTTGAATTTTTTTTGGGATCCAATGTTTATGTATTATCTATATATATGGAATTTTTATTTTTACATTATTTTTAATTAACTAGTTATTAAAACAATTAACTTAGGAACTTAGATTAACTTGCAAACTTTTCATTTTTATTGATAGAAAGGTAAAAGTGTAATATTCAGTATTCAAGGGTATATATTAAGTATTAAATGAGAATTATGAAATTTGGATTGATTAATATTTAATTGATGTGAAGAAATTATGCTTAGAGACATAAAAAGGACGAAAATGTAATTTGACCTCGTAAAGTTATTTTGGTTATGTCTAAAAAAAAATTATCTTGGAAAAATTGTTTACATGACTAATTTGATATATGGAATGGGTTTAGACATTTGGGACATGAATGAGGGAAGTGGGCCACAAAATTTGTAAACATGGGCTTAAAACTTGTTGGGTAAGCTTACGGCCTACTTGAATTCTTTTAAGAGGAAGAAATAGGGACAAATCTAGGGGTTTGTAGAGGTATTGATCCTCCTTAAAATGGAAAGATTTTTATTTATGTAAAAAATTTTAAAATTTTAATTGGTAAAAATAAAATTATATATAAAATTTTAATTTAATATTTAAAAAATTATATTTTTATTATCGTAAAAATTATAATGTAATTTTAATTTTGGCTTCGCCCCTAAAAAGAAGGTTGTAATCTTTCCCATTCTTTCCCAACCAGCCGGTTACACCCCTTCATGGCAGCCACCGTCTTCTTATCTCATTCCCTTTATCATTTCTCATGAAATTCTTTAAAAACTTCCAACACGCACATTGAATTTTTATTTAGAAAACTATCTTCCAAAATCATTTTCTCCATCATGTTAACCAAATTTCAACAAGGGTTTATGGGTTTATGAGAGAGAAAATGGAAGCTAAAGAGAGAAAGTTTCATTAAGGTAAGCTTCATTGATTTTATTATCATTTTCTTTAGTTTGGTGAATATTTGATTTTTTTTGTTGATTTTTACTCGTTGCTTTGAACTATTCAAGACTGATTTTCTTATCGTATTAAGTGTCTACAATCACTCCAGATATGTAGTGCTTGAGTTGTGACAAAGTCAATTGTCAACGTATCGTAATATTCTATTGATGATGAGACTAAAATATTTGTTGTGTTGATGAAACTTGTTCTTCACCATTGATGATGAGTGTTTACTATTTTTTTCCTGAATTATATGGTTCCATTGAATGAATTAATGAATAATCCTTTAAAAAAATTAAAAAAAAAATAGTTAATAAAACATACTAAGTGTATTGCTATTAAGGTTATGTTAAACCAGTGGTAATTAGTTGTGAAAATGGTATAAAACCTTAAATACCATAGCCTAATTAGAGAAGAGTGATATGGGAATAATTCAAAATATGTCTGTATATTTTAAAAATAAGAAATAATTCAAAATATTATAAATTGGTGATAAAGTTCATTGCATTGTTTTTTCTCTTTTAAAAAATTATTTCTGTATAGCCAACAACCTCTTAGTTCAATGGCAATAGTATTATATTGTAAGCATAGGAGTTTAAGTTTGATCCCAAACAATCTCATTCCGCTCTTCCAATTATAAAAAAAATATGTTTGTATATTCTTAAAATAAGAAAAAAAATTAAAATATTTGTTTTGTAATGGTTTAAAAAATTATTAATATTTTTTAAAGCATTTTAATTAAATAATATGATATTAATTTAAAATATGACACTTAATTGAATTTAAGTTAACTTGATTTTTTTATCATATTCATAAAGGTGACATTATTTTAAATGAGTACAATACAAATGATATTAAATACTCTTCTTGTTCAGTGAGTTTTGGAAGTACGTTAAGGAATATTTAAAAAATAAAAAATGAATTTTTTTTTGAAATTTTTAGAATTAGAACTAAATTGATAAATGTTATAAATGTTGAAAGTTAAATTTATTGAATTTTCATAATTCAAATTAAAATGACAAATTTTGTAAACATTAACAATTAAATTTGTTGAACTTTTTAGAGTTAAGATTAAATTGATAGAATGCATGAACATTGAAGGGTTAAATTTATTATTAGGCCGATAAAAAAGACCCACATCAACTTTTTGTATCTAACAAAAAGGTGACTAAAATATTTAATTTTGAAAATTGAAAAATTGAGTAATTACTTCAAAAAAATTTATTTAATTAGATGATCAAACTAGAATCCAAAACATAATTAAATGATTATTCTTATAATTTACCCTAAAAAAAATCACATGCCAACACCAAAAACTTTTAAGAACTACAACATTGATCTAATTGTTGTTCGAACATGAAGTAGAATAAGAGATGCATTCAAAGTTCCTAACAGTGACATTATACATTTGTTCTCTTCTTTTAGATTTTTTTTTAAAATGTACAAAAAAAAATCCAATTATACAAAAAATATCAATGTGTATATATCATATTATTATATTTAAACGAATTTAATAAAAAAAGTTGAACTATAATCCCATGCAAATTATGAAATAAAACGACAAAAGAAAAAGGGACAAAACATATGTGGTGACTTCCACGCTACCTACATGATCCTTTTAAGGAAATTTTCATGAAAAAGAAAACTTCATGCAATGTACTAAAATTATTGAATTGAGAATTT
This sequence comes from Gossypioides kirkii, assembly GCA_005610355.1. Taxonomy (NCBI): domain Eukaryota; kingdom Viridiplantae; phylum Streptophyta; class Magnoliopsida; order Malvales; family Malvaceae; genus Gossypioides; species Gossypioides kirkii. The sequence continues at coordinate 14,952,372 of CP032252.1, forward strand.
AATTTACTTTAAAAGATGATTTCATTGTTCAAATCCTAATGTCTGTTTCTTTCATTCTTTCTTTTCTTTTCTTTTCTTTTTTATATTTTTCATGTTTTATTAATTATATTCTGACATTTATGATTATTTTTCTCAACAACATTATTTTCAAGATTCAAACTTATATTCTCTCTCTTAACCTTGCATCCAAACTAAAATCTCATTTCTACAAAAACTATTATAACACGCTTCTATCTTATGACACGTTTTTGTCTACCATGGTGATAGATTTACGTTCGTGGATAGTTTTCTCATAACGCTCGGCTCTGATTTATGGTTATCGGTAGTCTTTCAGTAGTTTGCAAATGCAGTCAGATCTGTTTTGCGAAGTAGCCTGCAAGATTGTTGGTTTCACTCACCACTCTTATTTCGATCTTAAGCATGTAGGTGGATAAAGACAAGGAGTTTTGTTTCCTGCTTCTTTTTTCCAGTGTTTCATCTCATCCCTATCGTTGCAGTCCACTGGAGATATTTTGCTGGTTTGATGTTTCGTTTTCTAGTTTTTTTAATTTATCTTTGGTTGCTATTTTTTGCTACATTTTAATTTCGTTTCGAATGTTTCTTTATTTTAATTTTTAATAAATTCAGCCGGCATATTATTCAAAAAAAATTCTTGAATTCTTAATTAATTCGAGGTTTAATGTACATGCATACAAAACTAAAAAATGTAACAATTTTTTAAAAAAAATAATACCAACAAATTGTTGGAAAAAATGAGAATGAATTTCTTTTCTAAAATTTGAATTTTAGAATCGCTACTATTAAAAAAAGTATAATTGTAAAAAATATCCTTAATGTTTATGAGTTTTTGAGTTTGAATTTTTATCATTTTTTTTGGATTAACACTTTTAATGTTATGATTATTTTAAAAATTGATTCAATTTTAATAGTAGATGTGAGTTGATCATCAATCAAATCGTAAATCAACGAAATAATCTATGTGGCATGTCATATAAACACCAGATCATAGATGACATCATCTATAAAAATAAAATTGTTTTTTCATTTTATTTTTATCTTAATTGTTCTCTTCTGTCTCTCTTCCCCTCTAACTGTTTTCCCCGTTGTGTCTAACTATCGATTGATCAGATTTTCACATGGACTTATTTATTATATAGTGTTTGAGGGAGAAAAATTAGAGCCATAGATTCCTAATCCTTTTTTCCTCTCTCTTTTTGCTAGATCTAGAAGTATCTAAGTCGATTTTCTTTTCTTTTTGTTTTGAGTTCTCTTGAGAAGGCAAAACGACAGAGAGGAGGCTTTGTTGAGCGTTGTTTTCTCTTTGTTAGAGGTTTCAGTTACGTTTTGGAAGAGATAAGCGAGCCATAGTGTTTGCTAGTTGAACCTCGAGAATCTTCTCCGTCAGAGTTGCTACTGGGGCTTCCATTACCCACCTTCGATTCTCTTCCTGATTCCAAGTTGGGAGCCTTTGGGTTTGGTATTCGGAAGAATGGTAGTTCTGAAAGTTGAAGACGAGTGTTGGTAATATCACGATTGGAGGGTTCTTTCTCGTCTCTGCCTGACCGTAAGTTGTATCTCAGCTGATTTCGACCACCGAGCTCTGGGTGATACTGATCGTCGGATTCGTCTTGACTCTGGCCTCTCACTTCTGCTCCCTTCTGATAAAATGTGACTCGATTGACCATTGTTCATTGTTAGTGAGGCAGGCCCCTTAATCAAGGGTGAGATCTGAAACGCATAAGGAAGAACCTCTTCCTCCATTGAACTCGATTCTCCCATCTCCCCGCAGTCCCCTGTATCTTGATTGAATCCGCCGTCGAATCTCTGCTGAGTTTCTGCTTTCTCGTGATGATGTTTCCCTGTTCATTTTCAGTTGATGGAAAGCAGGAATTTGAAATCTAATTTTTAATAGTTCACCCTCCCTTTTGAGTTTTATCTTTAGCTACAATACCGCTAACCACCACGCTATTTATGATGATGAGGGGAGGAGGATGAGGATGGAGATGGAGATGGAGATGGAGAAGGCTTTGGGATGTTTGTGGTGAGATCGACGGTGAGGAGTGAGAGGGAAGGGAGCGCTGTTGGGGGTTAGGACGGTGATGAGTGAGAGAGAAGGGGTAGACATCTTTGAAATTGGTCAAACATCTTTGACACGTCATCTACATGCAATTAACCGACTATCAACTCATATTTACAGTTAAAATTAGAATGATTTTTGAAAGTATCAATTTTAAAAAATAAAATTAAGGGTTTAAACTCAAAACTCGTAAACGATGAAGGTATTTTTTGGAATTATACCTTAAAAAGACTTTACTACCTTATATAAATACGATCTCTTATCTTAATAAGATTAATCTTAGTTCGAAAACACATGTGATTATATCAAAAAAATTAATAATGTGTTGTTTTGATTTTTGTTGAGATTTCATTCTCCATCAAAATTTTAAATAAACTATTATTTCACCCATTAAAAGAAATTAACAATTTAATTCTTTCCGAAAATTAAGGATAAACTGTAAAAATAGTCATTTTTGTGTGTCTTAAATTACATTTTAGTCACTTATGTTTGAAATATTACGTTTTAGTCATTATGTTCGTATTTTGTTACGAAGTGATCACTATGCCATTAAATTCCGTTATCTCCCTAACGGCAATCCTACGTGACAGTCCACCTAGATTTTAAGTGCCAACTTGGATTTTCGAATGAAATAAGAATAAATCTTTAATTAAATAAATTTAATTAATTAAAATTTTTAAACCCTAAACCTTAATTGAAAAAACCCTAAACTTATTTTCACACACCTCTCTTCTTCATCTTCATCTTATTCCCTTTTGATTTCAATATTTTTAGTTACAAATCTATCTCAAAACTTGAATCTTTAAAACCCATTAACCTAAAGATTCAATATCTTTGATTCTAATATCTTCTTCCCGTTAAGTTTCTTTGGGTTAATGGGTTTTAAAAATTCAAACTTTGAGACAGATTTGTAACTAAAGATATTAGAATCAAAAAGGAAGAAGATGAAGATGAAGAAGAGAGGTGTGTGGAAATGGGTTTAGGGTTTAAAATTTTTAATTAATTAAATTTATTTAATTAAAGATTTATTCTCATTCCATTTAGAAATCCAAGTTGGCACTTGAAATTTAGTTGGACTGCCACGTAGGATTACAGTTAGGGAGATAACGAAACTTAATGATACAGTGATCACTTCGTAACAAAATACTAATATAAGTGATTAAAACGTAACATTTCAAACATAAATGACTAAAATGTAACCTGAGGCATACAAAAGTGACTATTTTTATACCCGAAAATTAATATTCACCAAATTTGGTTATAAAAAATTCATATAAACTTTAAAAAAAAAACATGAGCATTTTTATTTATTTATTTCATCCCCCACTAAAATTAACCTCAAAAAATCTATAGGCGTGACCATGCAAGTGGGGTGCATTATCATGGTCATCCCAATTTCTCACATATCTTCCTCCCCCACCTCTCTGATCTCGCCACGTCATCCCTCCTAAAAACCTTTCATCTTTCTACCTAAGTCAACCCCACATTTATCATCTTTTTTATCCAATTAAATCCCTCCACATCATCATCTTCATATTTGTTTTAACCCTCCGATTTTCCTCGAATGAAAAACAAAGGTTTTTTTTCTTTGTCGTCTTTTACCAGCATTATTTCCGGCGAGCCGCCGTGAACGTTTGGTAGGAAATTGTACCGGCGGCAGGGAACTCATCCATTGCGAAACTCCGGCACTTGAGTCCAAGTGGTTGCAAAGCACGCGCCACTTTTGTCCAAACTTCACGGCTACATCTTGTCGTCGAAATTGAAACCGTCGCCGGCATGAAAACTCGAACAGCTTTCTTTAAGGTCTCAACGATGTCATCCGGGTCGTCATAAACCGACCCGACGCACTCGAAGCTAGCGTAACTAAACCCATCTTCAGGGGTAACATGGATGGTGGAGTAACGATCACCATCAATGCCATTCATGGAGTAACCGCACGGATCAAACGCGAAGTCACATATGAAAGCTCCAGCGTTAATGGTGTCAATCCCTGACAGCTCCGTCATGTCTCTGCCGGCTAAATCCCCTGTTTTGCTATCCCGGGAGAAGAACTTACGAGCAATTAGGCGGTCGAGTTCCGTCATGCAAACTTCGATGGTGAAAGTAACATGGTGGGGAGATTTCAATGGAGGCAAAAGGGTAGCGGTTAAAACATGCCATGAATGAGCTGGGAGCTTGGAAGGCATAACGGAGGCTTTTCGATAGCAAAGATTATTGGGGATATTATGTTCAATGTAAATGACTTCTTCTTTGAAGCTGGTGTGAGGGAAAGGTTGGGATTCCGGGAAGATGAAGTTACCTCTGGTGTAACTACAGGTTTGCAAAGTGAGGCCAAGATTGGTGGCAAAGTGGATCAATGGAGGGATTGATTTGAGAAGTTGGGTTGTCCCACAGGTTTTGATGATGATCTTTGTAGGGTAAACAAATAAGCTTGATTCAGACAAAACGTAAGCATCAAAGAAAGGGTTCCCAACAGCTGATACAACAGTGCATTGGACAGCTAGTAAGACTTGCTCGAGTGATTCGAAATCAAGCAGCCTAAGCCCCAACATGTTGTTCCCATCATCATCATCAATATCTCCAAAGAAATGGAGCTCTAGGCGTTTCTCAAACCCTTCAAACCCTGAAACAGCCATTTCCAAATGAAACAAAAAACCCAAAGACTGAAACAAGATTGAATTAATTAGATGGTGTAGAGGTGAGAGGTGTGGAATATGGGAATTTATAGGTGGCTTAAAGAGAGAGAGAAAGAGGAGGGTAGGGGGCATGCGATTGAGGCAACCAAGAATCATGATTGCAGGCATAATGAAGTGAATAAGATGATGATATGTTGTGAAATATTATCTCTTTTTTCCTCTCTTTTTTTGTGTGTGTGTGTGTAAGAGAAAGAAATCAAATCTTTCTTTCGTTGTTTCAAGAAAGAAAGGGATACAAAGGAACGGGATTTATGCCCACGCGAATGCATTTTTCAGGTTTTCTTTGTCATGCTCATGCACTCACTCCTCTTGCCTGCACCTCTCCAGTAACTCCCATTTGGCTCCATTCCAACATATTGGAGTACTGTTTCATTGTACAAAGAATGATTTTTTTTTTTTTGGGGGGGGGGGGGGGGATAAATTATTAACTTTCCATTCTCATTTCAAAGTGTTTGGGTTGAATAATTCTGCTGGGTAGCAATTTAAGGAAGATGCTGTTGGGGGAACTGATTATGTATGTTTGAGGGAGGGGCCCTAACACAATAATCATAGGCATAATCCTTGTTTGTTCTTCAACATTTATATGAAAGTCTCTAAGAATTTTGTCTCAGATTTATAGTTCACATGCATTTTTATTTTTCCAACATTCACTGCTGTCTGCATCTTTTGTAACCAGAAAATGTATCCATATGAATGTGGGATTTGGGTAAGTTAATATGAAAATCCTAGTCTGCCCGGGATTTAGCATGGGGTTATCGAATCATTGACAACTTTTTAGAGTTTTTTTTTTAATTAGAAAAATTGTGAAAATGGACTCCATTGAAGAAAAAAATGATGAGGTCAAAACTTAAGGAGAATTTCTACTGTTATTAAGTGATTGGCATGAGAGAGTTTGAAAGAACAACAACGGCAACACTATCATAGGATGGACCAAATGTTTCAAAGCAGACCAAACAATCTTAATCATCAGTTTTCCAAATTAGAAATAAGTGGTGACCCTTAATTTGCTGTTTCATATATGTTCCCAAGTTGTTACAGGTTTTATTTATTAGGAAGCAATCAATATATATTATATAACTTACAGAAATTTAGATATATTATAAAAATACCCATTAAATTTGTATCCATAATTGACACCTTAATGAGATGAAAGGATTGTATAAAATTGTGATTTTACATCATTCCTTTGTAAAATTATAATTTCATACAATTCCTTCTCTTTAATTATGTTTGTTGGTTAAAGAATAGAAAGTTGAAAATGCTTTTATTATTATTACTATTAATGAAGATAACCTAAGCACAGCAAATTAAAATGGACTAAAATAATGGAAATAGAGGTAATTAGTGCTTTGGCTAGCTTTTGGAAGTAGTTTCCTAATTGACTTAAACTACCTTCCTCGTGACATTTTTAAGTCTCCTTGGCTTTTAATTTAAGACTTTACACCAAAAATTACTATAATAATAATAATAGTAATAATAGTGCATCATAAGCTCCAAGGTATTTATAGAAAAAGTTCTCTTGTCCATTGGTATGAAATAATTAGATAAGCGTCCAATCCTGTTAAATGTGTAATAGATAATCGTAGGCGCGTATTATGAGATTCTATCAATATAAAGTAGTCAAGTCTAAATAGACTCCTAGATGTCATGGGAGTGTTAGGTTCCGTTTGAAATTTGACGGGTGGTCATGTTTAGGAAGTCAATACAGAGTCAATCATGCCTCTTGTGCTAACAATGCTTTTTTGGTGGATGGATATAACAAATTTAATATTTTGTATAAATAAATATAAAATTTTATTTTACTTTTTTAGAAAAAAATTAATAATTATGATAAATTGTGTAAAAAATGAGATACAATAAAAATATGATATGAGAAATTTAAAACATGATACCACATTAAATAACATGAAAATAAATGAATATATAATTTGTCCAATCCCTTCAAATAACATGGACCAATCCTTTAAAAAATTATATAAGGTGGTTCAATCTATAAATAATTGTATGAACTAACTTATTTAAGTTACATCATTTAAAAATAAAAAAGAGTTCTAAAGGAACTATACAAGCAAGATCTCTCTGTTTTCTCTTTGTTTTTGTCAAGAGAGTTCTCTTTAGTATCTCAAAGGTACAGTGGTAGCTGGGGTTGGGAAGAAGTAGGGTGGTGATACTGCAGGAGAATGGAGAGGGATGCGGTTTCTTTATTGGAATATGAACTTATACAACTGTCGACCAAGAGTTCACTAGTGGTTCCGCTAGATAAACCTTCATTGATTTGTTCTTTGTGGTAAAAAAAAGACATTCAATCCTGATAGTTTTCGCACTCAATTAAGGAGCATTAAAAGTGGAGTTTTCGATTATGGGATATAATTTTCTTTTGGTCACGTTTGACAATGAGGAGGATTTGAAGTAGGTGTTGAAAGGGTGCTCTTGGTTTTTTCGACGTCAACTCATTGTTTTTGATAGATTGGTAGTTCCCATTAAAAGAAAGAAGATTCGGCTTGTTCTATCTCCTTTTTGGATGAAGGTGGGACCTTGTCCACCAGAATGTTATAAAGAGGATTTGATGAGTGCAATTGGATTGATTTTTCGGGGTTTGATCCGATCAGAAGTTAAAGGTTATTGTTGTTGCTTGAAAGTAATTCTGGATGTCTAGAAGCCTTTAAGGAGGGGTCTCTTTGTCTAAACTGAATCACAAAAGAGAATGTGGATACCTTTTAAGTATGAAAACCTATCTAATTTTTGTTTCGGGTGTGGCCAGATGGGTCACGACTTGATGGATTGTGATGATGTTGCTCCAAAAGTTAAAGAAAAATCTGAGGAAGAGCTCCCCTATTCCTTGGCCCTTAAAGCCAAGTGCAACTTGAGGGGAAAGGAGAGTTTTCAGTTTGGGAATCATGGAAAAAAGTTAAAAAGAAGGTTTTCTACACTGGTATGCTGGAAGAGACGACTATTGTTGAGGCTGTTCCCACCGTCATTATTTTGATATTATAGGAGATGGATAAGGAAAATGTTATTGCTTCTGTAGAGAGTTCAAACGCTGAGCCGGGGGATTCGAAATTTTCAAAATTACAACAATAGAAAGATGGTAGTTTTTCGAAGATAGTAGCTATAAATAAGGAAACAAAGATACAAGGCGAATTTTTAGGAGGCTCAAATAGTGGGGATTTGGATTTGAGAGCGTCTTGTGATAAGGTTGAAAATTTAGTGGAAATATAGTCTGTTAATGTAAGACGAAAATCATGGAAGAGATTTAAAAATGAAAATATGGTTAATTTTCCCATGTTGGATTGCAAAGCTGGTAAAAGAAAGGAATTGTCAGGTGGCGGTTGAAAGTTTAGAAGATCCCATGAAGAATTTGCCACGTTTGAAAGTTGCAAGAATTGATTGCCTAAAGAGTGTAATAACAGAGGGGACCACGAATTTAGATGGAGTGGATGGTTGGACTTTCGGCTTAAATATTTTGAGATCAATGGCTGCCAATAGGTATGCCAACCGGACATAATGAAAACGTTATGCTGGAACGTCCGTGGGTTGGGGAAGCCATGAACTGTTAACCGTCTCAAGAACAAATGAAGAGATATTTGTATCCGAATTTTATTTCTTATAGAGACAAAAGTTAATGCACGTAAGATGGCTATCATTCAAAGAAAATGTGGTTTTAACAGTGGGATTGATTGAATGTAGAGGGTTCTAAAAGGGGTTTGTCACTTGGTTGGAGAGATGACTATTCGGTTCAATTACATAGTTATTCTCAATATCATATTGACGTCAACATATAGGGTGGTAATGATGATTTTATTTGGCGTTTTACAGGTTTCTATGGCCATCCTGAAGAACGATTTCGTACTAATTCTAGGAATTTATTGCTTCGGTTGGGGCAAGATTAATCTATTCCATGGCTCGTAGCTGGGGATTTTAATGAGATTACTTATTCTTTTGAGAAAAAGGGGGGTTGACTACTAGTAGAGAGAAATATGGAAAGGTTTCGTTCTGCTCTTCAAGACTGTGATATTAGTGATTTAGGTTTTACGAGTTGGTGGTTCACTTGGGAGAAAGGTTGTTTGGCTGAGAATAATATTAGAGAAAGACTTGACAAAATCGTGGCTAATTCAAGATGGTGGCAATTATTCCTTTATTATTCTATTACACACTGTATTCATTCTTTTTTGAACCATTGTTCGGTGTTGATGGATACTGAAGGCAAACTGCAACGAAAAAGGTTAAGTCCACAAAACTTTCGATTTGATGCTCATTGGGTTTTTGAGGAGTCTTGTGAAGAAGAGACTCGACAATTTTGGGATCTATCTAACACGGATGTTTACTAAAAGCTTGTGGATCTTGAGTCTATTTTATTTCGATGGCATCGCAACTATAAGTCTAAAAGGAAAGTGCACCGTACACAACTTGAAGCTAAGCTTACTAAGCTTTATGCGAAGGATCCGGATGACAACTAAGCTTACAAAAGTTCAATTAGACCTTAGTCTCGAAGCTGACAAAGAAGAGTGTTTTTGGGAACAAAGGGCCCGTGTTAATTGACTTGTAAATGGTGATAGAAACACGACATTCTTCCATAAGATAGCTACTACTCGAAATAGGCGCAACAGAATCATGAGATTGGAAGATAGGGATGACATTTGGGTTATGGATGAGAAGAAGCTTTTGGATGTTGTTATGTTGTATTTTTTGGATATTTTTACTGCTTCACAGGTCACCGATGCGACTGCCATTTATGAGAAAGTGAGTGGTAAAGTGTCTCACAGTCAGAATGTCGATTTACTTTTGCCTTTCAAAGATAAGGAAGTTTGGAATGCGATTAAGGCCATGTCTCTAGTTAAAGCATCAGGGTTTTTTAGCTTTATTTATCAGAAATATTGGCATATTATTGGGCTAGATGTTATGCATTTTTGTATTTCAGTTTTGCTAGGTGAAATTCCTATTGCTGAAATTAATAAAACACACATTATTTTGATTTCGAAAGTTGGCAATCCGAGAAACATACAGCAATTTAGGTCAATCATCATTTGCAATGTGTGTTGTACAAAATTATTATGAAGGTTGTGGTCAATAGAAAGAGCTCCATTTTAGATGATTGTGTGGATGAAGCTCAGGGAGAGTTTATTCCGAGAAGATAAATTTCGAATAATGTACTTGTGTACGAAATTCTGCATTTCCTTAAATCAAAGAGATTGGGTCGACATGATAACTTCGCGCTTAAGCTTGACATGAGCAAAGCATACAATAGAGTGGAATGGGGTTTTTTGGAGGGTATGATTCGAAAGTTGGGCTTTAATAATTTATGGGTCTCTTTGGTGATCAATTGTGTACTACTGTTCCTTACACGGTGGTGGTCAACGATAATATCGGTGCTTCTTTCTTACCTACCCGTGGCTAAGGCAAGGTGACCTTTTTAGTCCCTATCTGTTTCTTTTGTGTGTAGAGGATTTTTCAGCTATTTTAAATGATGCTAAGAGGACTGGTATGATTCGTGGTGCCTCGATCAACTGAGAAAAATTGGTCGTGAATCATTTATTTTTTATCGATGACAGCATTTTATTCGGTGAAGCTACTAAAGAAGGGGCATTGAATGTTCAAAATGCGATTTTGGTCTATGAAAATGCATTAGGCCAAAAGGTAAATTTTGATAAAATGTTGATCTATTTTGGGTCAAACGTGAGATGTATTAATCGTGAAGCTGTGCGAAATTTACTTGGGGTGAGAGTTTCTTTGAGTCTTGAAAAGTACTTAGGCCTGTCAATGATGGTAGATAGACGTAAAAAATAAGCTTTTGCCTGTTATGTGGACCGATTTTGTAAGAAAGTAGATAGTTGGAGAATGAGATTCCTTTCGATTTGAGGGAGGTTTTCATTAAGGTCATATTGCAGGCATTGCCCGTGTATGCAATGCTATGTTTTTTACTTACCAAGTCGTTTTGTCAATAATAGGAAGGGGTTTTAAATAGATTTTGGTGGCATAACAATGTTGCTAAGAAAGGTATTCATTACTCAAATTAGCAATGTCTTTGTTGGCCTAAAGTGAGGGGTGGGTTAGGCTTTCGCGATTTATCAAAATTTAATATAGCGTTGTTAACCCGTCAATGTTGGCACATTATTACTTGGCCAAGCAGCTTTTTAGCTAAAGTTTTGAAGACTCGATATCATCCTCACTCAGCTTTCATGTCTGTTAGTTTAGGTGCTTACTCGTCACTTACTTGAAAAGGTATCTTCAGTGCAAGGGGTTTGATTGAGAAGGGATATGGGTAGAGGATTGGCACAGGTGAGCATGTTAATATATGGAGTGAACCTTGGATTCCTGGTTCAAATAATAGTAGAATTTGGTGTCAGCAAATTGATTATCGCTATTTTACAGTGGCACTTTTGATCAATTTTGACTCAAATACTTGGGATGTGGATAAAGTTGGAGCTATTTGTTATGAGGAACAAGCCTCTACGATGCTCTCCATTCTGTTTGTGCAGTCGAAACCTCTTAATGTTCATGTGTGGAGGTTTGAAGGTACAGGCGAGTACTCAGCCAAGAGTGGTTATAAGCTACTTTTACAATATGGTAACTCTACCTTTATGCCCCATACAAATTCCTACATAAACTTTTACAAAACCCTTTGAAACTTACATATTCCTAATAAATTGCAAATTTTTATCTAGCGTATGTCTTTAAATTTCCTTCCCACCTTTGATAACTTAAGATGATGCCGCCTCCAGGCTGATAGTCAATGCCCTTTGTGTAAAGATGAGGCTGATTCAGTTATTCACCTGCTGTGTCATTGCTCTTTTACCAGTAAAGTTGTCACCTTTAAAAAAAAACATGAATGTCAGTTTATCTCAGTTGAACCCCATTCTATGGCTCTCGGATTGTTTTAGTCAATTAGATGATCAGCATAGGAAACTTTTATGTATTTCTTAATGGGTATTATGGCACTCTCGCAATAAGATGATACGTGAGGGAATTCGATCCATGGTGACAGAAGTTGTAGGTTTTATTCAAGGTTACCTATTGGAGCTGAGTGCTTTAGAGGTATTGAAGTCGTTGCCTATAAAAATCAAATAGGTGATATGGGAACCCCCTGCATCAAGATTGGTAAAGGTTAATTGTGATTCTTCTTTTCAGGCCTTTTCTAATTCCTTTAGTTCTGGCATCTTGATTAGAAATGATATAGGACAAGTGATGGCAGCCTGTATTTACCTTCATAGCAACATGCTTGATGCCTTTGTTGCCGAAGCAAGGGCATGTGAATAGGCAGTGACTTTTGCGGTGGATCTGGGTTTCTGCTCCGCCCTGGTGGAGATTGATTCTCTCAGGGTAGTTAAAAGAGTTAATTCATCAAAGGAAGTTAGATCGATTCTGAGCCTTATTATCACTGACATTAAAGCTCTGAAGGGTCATTTTGAGAATATTACCTTCGCTTTTGTGCGGAAATTCGGTAACTCGGTGGCACATGCTCTAGCAACGATGGGTAAAGATTTTTGGGCTTCTCAATACTAGGTTGAAGAAGCTCCTCCTTCGGTTGATGCAATTGTGCGCTCTAATTGGAAAAAGTGGAGGTTTGTTTGCAACAATGGGTAGGTTCATTTTGTTTGGGTAACTAGAAATCTGATTACTCTACTCCAAATTCACCCATGCATGCTCCTTTCCGTGGTTGGTCTTCATTGCTACATGTAGTTTTTTGCGGTTTTCGTGTGAGCATTATGTTGGCTTTATGTTTGCTTCATCGCTTGTGGAAAGGGTTCTGGTGCTTGGTTTTTCTGGTTTTAATTTGCCTTTTGCACTTTCCTTTCTTTATTGTGATTTTATTAGCTCTTATGGTTTCTCTTGTAATTTGTATTGGAGAACAGCCTTGTTGTTCATGCTTTTTCCCACCATTAATAAAGCTAGGACATTTCATTCAAAAATAAAGTTCTAAAGTAAGAAATAATGTATCCTAAGCCAACTTGTGAATCAACATGCAGATTAAGTCGTTCAATGCATTATTTAAATTTTTATGTTTTGAACTTTTTTCTTAGATGATCAAACATGGATCTTAAATCAACTAATTAATTAACATATGGGCCAACCTTTTAAATATAAAATATAAAAATAAAATGAAAATAATTAATAAAAAATATTTTCTAAAATAAATTACTATGATAAACTATTTAATTATTTTAAAATCAAATTATTAATATATAAAATTTCTCCAATTTAAGTTTGTTGACTAGTGAGGTAAACAAGGGGAAGATGGTAGTGGTAGAATGGAGGAGAATGAAGTGAAGATTGGTAAGGGTTTCAATTTTTAAGAGAATTAGGAGATTAGGAAGAGAAAGTATCTACGTGAGTGCGTATGAACTATTTGCATGGCCCTTCATAATGGGGGACAAGTCTGGATATGTGTCCTAAGGTCACTGACATGGAAGTTTGATTTGGTCTTTTTGGCAGTGATGATGATGTAAGGTCTTAGGATAAGACATCGACGACTGCTAATCTATACTTTTTGGATTTTCATTTACATGGAGAAAAAGCCTATTTAAATGTAATTAGGAGGATATATAGAGCTATATATAGTAACCCTTACCAATGAGACAAATCAAAAGAGATTCATGATGTTTACTACTTGAAGGGGAGAGAAAGCCATCGTTTACACTACCACTAGTAATTTGCATTTGATGAGGGACAAATACATTAAGATTGAACAGATCTGTGGTGGAGACTTTTCTTTCCCTTTAGCTTGGGTGAGACCTTCCACAGAAAAGAGTACTTCTGATCCCTGTTTGTTGAACGAAATAAAGGAAGCTCAGTAGAGAAGGTTGCAAACAAGTCTGCCTATAAGATATGAGCAAGTTCACAACTTGAGAAATGTGTGGTGGTTTTGTTTGATGGAAAAGAGCTTTAATGGCTTTGATGATGTGAATTTCAATACTCTTAATGAAAATAAACTTACTGGAGTGAAGCCATGTACTGAAGCTTGGCCCTTTTGAGATGATAGTGTAACCACAAAGATTCTTTTAGGGTTGTGTGAAAAGCTTAAGGATTGGTTGTCTTCCTATGCTTTTTGTCCCGAGCGAAAATAGGTGACTTTCGTTAAATACTCGCACGTTTGACTAGAAAATACTACACCAAAAATATATTAAATTAAAGTAGTGGTGTCCACAAATATATGGGTCAAATTGTAACATAGACGTGTACAACGAAACACAGGAAGTATTCCGAAGATCGTACCTAAGGGATGATGAATTAAACCAAAAATTACATCTATAATAACACTCTAAATAGTAATAATTAAAAAATATATTACGACAAGTAATAAAATAGATCAAACTAGAGGTGATCATAGGTTGGGTTGGGACGAGTTCGGGTCAAGCCCAACTAAGATTTTAGGCTCGTTTGCTAGGCTCAAGCTCGGTTCAACCCCAAAAATAGGTCTAAAATTTTGTCCAAGCCCGACCCGAATAAAAATACTAAAACTCGGACCTGACTTGGCCTGCTCATATTATTTTTTATATATAATTTTTTTTAAAAATATAATACATCAAAAATACTAAAAATATTAAAATAAATGTTTCTCAACAATTTGAAAATAAATTAAAAATATATATGTATACTTAAATAACACTAATATAGATGTAACTTAACAAGCAAATGCCTCTAAAATAGTAACAAAATTAACAATAAAACAAGAGTTATATAATATCCAAACAATAAAAACAAAATGGTAATAACATAATAGTGAAATGGTAGCAAAATAGTGAAAAACCAACAAGAAAATAGTAACAAAACAATAAAAAGCAACAAAAAAACAATAAAAACGACAATTTTTTTCATATTTGAGTCGGACCGAGCTGAGCTCAAGCCAAAAATGCCTTACCTGAGGCCCGACTCATTTTCTAAATAGGCCTTATCTTTTTGCCTAAGCCCATTTTCAGGCTTATATTTTTACCTAAACCCTCCCACTTTTCAAGTGTGCCTCTAGGCCAAGTCGAGTGGCTCAGCCCATTTTCGAGCCTATATTTTTACCCAAATCCTCCCGCTTTTTGAGTGAGCCTTTGAACCAGGTAGAGTGGCCCAACCTATGAGTAGGTCTACATCAAACTCATAAAATAAACTAACTAAATTAAATTAACAAATAACTAAATCATTATAACAGATAGAAGATTAACTCATTTCAGTGGTTGTAATTAACTTTAGAATTTGAGTTTAGATCGAATTAGCTATTAGTTAACTAGTATTACCTCCTCACCTTTACTAATTAACTAATGGACAGATACTTGCTTATCTCTCGACCTCACTTTTTCCATCGGGATAAATTATGATTTACTCGACAACTTCATCTCCCGACCTTGTTTAACCTAAATTACTTCTCAAGATCGTCAATCGTAGGGTTTAAGCATACATAATTTAAACAAACCAATTCTTATAAAGAGCTCTCATTTTCTGTTAATTATTCCCACATCCACTCGTTAATCTCCCTAAAGAATTTGCCTCTCATGGATCTAGATTCCATAACCCTTAGAATTAATTTAAAATATGCAAAAGAATATAATTAAATTAAACAAGAGAAAGATTTAGAAATTGACCCATTGGATAAACCGAATGTGCTCGGAGTTGCGAAATCTTTTGACAGATAGATTGATTTTGATGTTGCAAAAGAAAAGTAAAAGAAAACTATTGAAATACTTAATAAAAAGAACTTAGGTTCAAATCAAACCAAATCGAAAGACTAAAGGAAAATAAATTATTTTGAGACTAAAAAGAAAACTTAATTAAAAACCTAAATCTACTAATTACGACTCCTAAAGGCTTGCTTACTAATTAGTAATAACCTTGTTATTTATATATGTGTTTAGAAACCCTTAATAGGTCTATTAAAGGCCATAAACTCGTAAAAGATTAATTGTGCAAATGAATTTAACCTTATCGATCTTGTGCCCCATGATCAGCCTGTGTCGCGACATAACTCATGCGTGTTGTGACACGACACCTCAAATATGAGCTTTGAAGTTTGTTTCCACATGTTGTGACTCGAGAAACTTGTGCTACGCTCAAGTATCGTTCCTAATGCTTTTGGGCTTAGAAATACACATCTTGTACACTCAATTAAACTGATTAAGACTACCTAAGGCTCGTATTGCCCTAATAGGTTAACTAACACCAATTATAGCGTAAAAACGTTATTTTACAAATAATTAAATTTAAATTAAAAAATTTGAAAATATGATAAATTTATATAAAATAACTAGAAAACAAGCTCCTTTAATGCCAAAGTGTACTAAAACTACCACCACAATTGGTGGCAAGTCAATAGGATTATAGAAATAATAAAGGAGAAAACAGTGGTATTACTACCAAGGTTTTTACGGCT
Organism: Gossypioides kirkii; assembly: GCA_005610355.1. Lineage (NCBI taxonomy): Eukaryota > Viridiplantae > Streptophyta > Magnoliopsida > Malvales > Malvaceae > Gossypioides > Gossypioides kirkii. The sequence goes on from CP032252.1 coordinate 14,968,495, forward strand.
CCAAAAGTTACAAAGGAGTTAAAACTTGCATAAGTTCTTAAGAACATTGAAGGAGTCAAAATTATTGACATTACTCATGAGCCTTCTGAATTAAGTGAGGAACATAATTTGGAGGTCCACAAAGAGAAAAAGAGATGTTTGCTCTCTTCCTATTGTTGGCGAAGGTCCTTTAAAGGGAGATGTGATAGATATTAAATTTTATGCGGGTTCTGATACATAATCTATGTTATATGTATTACTTTGAATTTTATAATTTTTTGTATTTACTTTTGCAATTTTTTTATTTTTTATGCAAGCGAACTATTGTAATCAAGTGAAGCATTCACATTAGATATGAATAATCAAAGTAAGAAATATAAAGCCAAGATTCGTCCTTTGAGTCTTTCATTGGGCTATGACATTTTTATGAAGTTTCTCTTGAAACTTTTAATTGTTGTTGTAGTAGTAGTTCTGGTGTGTGTTGTTTTGTCATGTTTATTTATTTTCTAGAATTTTCATACTAATTGTTTGTATTTCATGCAGAGGTAGAGGTTCACATGTGAGAGATAGTGATGGAATTTCTATTAATCATGAGATCCACGTAACTTCTCCTACAACGCAAGTGCTTATTTCTCTTCCTACTTCAACCATTTCTACCTCAATTGCTCATGCCTTCATTTTCTCTACATCAATCTGTCCTAGTTCACCAACCTTAACAACTTTAGACTCAATGATAACTCTAAAATATAGAGTTATCTTTAGCATTTTTCAACTAGTAATTCATGTAAATTTTGAGTGTTTGATAACAAATTTTGTAATTTTGTTATATTTTTTTTCATATTAGTTGATATTAAGATGAATTTTCTAATTTGATCATTTTATACATTAAAACATAAGATTTCTGCAGTTTTTGAGACAACTTATGCACTTGAGGAAAAGGCAATCTTGAAGCTCACCTTTTAATGCTCAATACTGTAGCATTTCTACAGCATAAGCTATACAGAAGAGGGCTAATATATGGTCATCTTTGGATGCACAATTAAAGACTTATTGGACTTTAGAAATTCTCTTGATCTAGCTCAAGAATGGAGTTAGCAAAAATGGACATCCTACTAAGGAAATAGGAGCTCAAACTGTCCACTAAAGAGGAGAAGGCTCAACCATCCGTAAAAGTGCCCAAATTAACCACCCAATACTTGGTAAAACACTGAAAATCAGCCACAAAATTCTCACATGTGCTTGTCCAACTCCCCTCCTTATTTCAATGTTTCTCTCCCATGAATCAAGCATAAATCAAGCTAAATTTCAAAGCCATCCACTCACTTTCCTTAAAGTAAGGGCCGACCATATGAGAAGAGATTTTCAAAGCTCTCATTTGATAAAAATAGTTAGACTTTACAAGTATAAATAGCCCTAGCTATTCACTCCTCCCTTACTCACCATCTCTTCTCCCATTCTCTTTTCTTCCACTTTCTATTTGAGAGAGCAACACAAGATTTGTAAGGAGCATTTCAAAATTTCCTGTGAGCAACAAAAGCTCGGCATCTTGTAGGAAATTTTGTGAAGTTGCAAAGTAAAAGGAAGGAGGAAAATCATTAAAAGTTGTCAATGGAGAAACATCAAATTTGTCTTCTAGTTTCTTTCCCTTTTAACTTTTTATTTTGTTTTGAATTGATGAACATGATTGCTAAATATTTTTCTACTTTTAATTTAATTAAAATGTCTTAATTTTGTTATTGTTAGATTAATTGCTATCATTTACCTTAAATTTTTAATATTCTGTTAGTGATGTTATGTGCCTCGATTGCTTATTCATTAAGATAAAATCATAAACATATTATTCATGCATTATAAATGTAAAGATGCAATTGAATTAATTATTTAATCAGAACTAGATTCTAATTAATTGAAAAAATATATGAATGGTGCATGTTTGATTTGTTTCTGATAAATTAGGTCAAATTAGTAATAATCTCGAAGGGAATTTATTACCTTGAATAACCTTAGGATTCATGTGATATTAAAATGTTTCAGTATAGAAATATCACTTTTACCTCACATAATATGATGTCTGCTTATGAAAATTACCTAGTTAATTGAACATAGACATATGCAAGAAAAAAGTAATAATTAAATAAGTGTGATTTCATGGGTTAATAAATAGTCGAGTTGTAATGAACTGCTTCCGTAACATCATTAACAATATTTTGATAATTCTAAGTTAAAGAAATTAATTAATCTAACACTTTTATATCATAGTAAATAAATTAATAAGTGTGAATTGTTGCTTAAAAAGAGACTGGTTCTGGGAGTTCATCTGTGAGCAATCTGGTCTTTTCTATTACTTTTTTAAGCAGTTTCAATAAAGTTATTCTTTTGATTCATCTACTTTCATCATGTTTATATAGCTAGTCTAGTCCCTTAGTTGCTTTGTCTTCAAGCTCATGCTACTTATCCAATGGTTTTATCTCCAATTTTTCTGTTGATAATCCTACTACTATACATCGCTCGTTTAATTTATATGCTATCTTTTTAAAACTAACAACTTGATTTAATTTTGGCCGTGTAGGTTCAATCCCTATTGCATCTACTATAATACACGTGTCAGTAAGTTCATCCACTTTTCCAATTTTATCAACTTCATCAACTATTGGTGTTTTAGCAGCTTCATTATTTTTATCAACTGTTGGTGTTTCAAATAGGTTCATTAGCTTTAACAACTTGTCATTTTGTTAGGTCCTTGCTTGCATCCAACAATCTATCTTAGAGTGTTCCCTCAATGAGTAGTACTTCTTCAAGAATCTATCTTGGTGGGGGATAATGAAGAGTGCTACGAATCTTTATGCTTGCTATTTTCTTTGGTGAGGATTTGAAGGATCAAGTAGTTTTTTTATCTAGATGAAGTAACTTGAAAGATGTTCAAATGGTTTCCTTTGAGCCAGATTGGGGGTCCACATGTGGTGCATTGATAGACTTATTGAAGATTATTAATTGTCTAGAATATGAGCATAATTTCGTGCACCGAAAATTAGGCAGATCTTTAAGATATCAAGAGCTCCATCTGCAAAATTTAACTACCAAAAGATAAGTCTTAAAGAAATTAGTTGCTAAAGCTTCCTCAAGGGTAGCCATTTTATAGGAAAAAGGGTAGCCATTTTATATGTTTCTGATGGTTCAATTGCTCATATTCTATCACAAAGAGTGTTCCCTCAATGAGTAGTACTTCTTCAAGAATCTATCTTGATAGAGGATAATGAAGAGTGCTACGAATCCTTATGCTCTCTATTTTTTTTGGCAAGGATTTGTAAGATCAACTAGTTTTTTTCATCCTGATGAAGTAACCTAAAAGATGTACGGATGGTTTCCTTTGAGCCAAATTGAGGGTCCACTTGTGGTGCATTGATAGACTTATGGAAAACTAATAATTGTCTGGAATATAAGCATAATTTTGTGCAACAAAAATTGGGCATGTCTTTAAGACATCAAGAGCTCCATCTGCAAAGTTTAACTACTAAAAGATAAGTCTTAAAAAAATTAGTCGCTAAAGCTTCCTCAACGGTAACCACTTTATAGGAAAAAAAGTAGCCATTTTATATGTTTTTGATGGTTCAATTGCTCATATTTTATCACAAAGTTGAAGCTCTCGAGCTTCTTTGCAAGAATGTGTTGTTGTTCACGACCAAATTGTTGGTGTTGTTGATTATTCAAAAGTTGCTCAATTTTCTTATATGTCTTGGTTAGAACTTCTTATTATAAAAAAAACATTATTAATGAGCTAAAAAACATGGAGAGATATTGAGAATGCTAGTTTGATCGTTGATATGTTAAGACTAAGGGCAATGCAATGTATGAAAAAGAGATTGGCATGTAACATGTAGGCAACTAAAAGTGTTAGGGAAATCCACTTTAATGGATGTAAGGTTTGCTTAAGGTATAATATGGTTTGTTGTAGTGGAGGAAAGGTTGTTAGCATTGTATGGTAATGAGATTTGTGGAGTTATGTAACACCCTTAACCCAATCTGATTCGTCGGATTTGGATCTCGGGTGTTACTACACAGAACACTTAACAAAATAATGAATAGTTATCAAACTCTCTTTACTAAAACATTTTATTAATTATTTCATTCAAAGACTCGATATTAAAGGAATAAAAAATGGAATTTAGAAATAACATATTACATTAGATTGAAGACAGTTTATTAAGGCTAACTCCTTAAGCATAACACTACAGTACGTCACTTTTTCACTGTATGCATAATAACCCTCAACGTTGCTATTTTGACGGACTCTTGGTATCGTCCCTTCTAACGTATTCTTCTTTACATACACCTAAAACAACAATAAACATCATAAGTTCAAAAGAACTTAGAGGTATCATAACTTCCTTGTCGAATACTTTGTACTATTTATGGAACATCAATGCGCCACCTTTCTAAACTCCTTACTTCCATAACGACGGATACTATTATAATTTCGAAATACATTTAGAGTCCAACTACCATACTCTTAATTGTACTAAATCTTTCTTAACTGAATAAATATAGATCGTCCAAACATTCCTTAAATCTATTTGTCACATAGGAATTTCATAAAGAATATACCTTTATAACCTACTTCATGTAGTCCATCTCTTATCACATACATTTATTCCAAAATAGTTGTTCACAAATATTAATCCCTGATGAATACATACACATTTGGAGAATACTTACGCAGATCCGAATTCAATCAAATTACTAATCAAATTATACCCTAGTTTAATAACTCCCAACCCACACTAATAATATACTACATAGATTGTTCAGATGAATTCCACACAACTATATTATAGGACCTCAAATATTCAGGATAACCATAATTCAGATTAAATATGATTTCAAAAGAAGACATTATACAACTCAAATATGGCAAATTTTAGATAACTCAGTTCCAACCATTACATAACACAGGCGAACCTACACAACCAATTTCTTATGTCTTTCATAACTAAGAATGTTCATTTTCAACACTTAAAGATGATCCTACCGATTACCCCTTTTTAACACTAAAATACACTTCTTTTCAAGAAATTCCTTAAAATCTCATTCAATGACTTTATAGACCAATTAAGAGGATAAGCACATTTCACCAGATAAACCTAGCAGGGTATGCCTCAAAAGCCGAATAGAATACGCCATAAAGGCATCATACAAAATCTCATGTTTATTGTCCCAGTAGACTTTCACAGAAGATGCCATGGGTTTCTCCCTCATGGACTTTTACATAATTTTATATATATTGATCTGTCAATTTGATTTACGCATTATCGAAGGCTACACCATGAACATACATACAAATATATCTTGCTATGGGCTCAACCACATGGTCTTACACACATTCATGTATCGTGACCTACCAGTCCAATCTTTATCTTACTAGTGGCTATACCATTAGTGTTCCAAATAATAAAAAGATGCCATAGGTTTTAACCTCATGGTCTTACGCTTGTTTACACATCGTGATCTACCAATCTAGTTAGCATTATAATTGCCCTACTAGAAGCATCACAGAGGAACAATTTCCCAGCAATTCACTTACCTAGATGATCACCTTCTTACTAATTCATACATCTCGTATATCAAATCTTATCTGCATACTTACCAATGTCATTTGTTTTAGTAGAACTTTATATATATATATATATATATATACACTATCATAGTACATCCCTCATCTTTACTATAATCATACTCTTACCAATTTCTGTTGACATCATCATCCCATTTATATATGTGTGTATATATATATGTATGCTTCTTATTTGAATAGTTCAAATAAAGAGTCAAGATGAAGACTCACCTAATACTCACTTGCTGTAGTTCGAAGCCACAGACTCATCCATCCTCCTCAAACCAGCAACAAAAACTACTTAAAGATCATAAATTCACCATTAAAACTCTTATACATACAATTTACTTATAATTCCCATCTCTTACAATCTCATGCAAAACCTTGTTCTTACAACCTTACTATACATATATCTCTTACAGACTTACTCATTTAAAACACCTAACATGCAAAGCTAAAATACTTACCCTGAGATGGAATAACCACTGATTAGGCTAAGAATCTTAGCTTTCAGCTTATTAAGGAAGAAATGCTGTTCAATTACAAAAGAAGAATCAAAAAAATAACATACTCAAGGAAACATAATCAAGGAAGAAGAACCTCCTTACAAAACTCTTTTCACACACATATATATGACCTATCTTACTTAGTGGAACTTAGTAAGTTTCATGCATATTCAGAGTTGTCCTCCTTAATGGTTTACAGTTTTTGGAAAAACATAAATAATAATCATGTATAATAAATATTAGATCAATCTATCCAGTTGATTCCTAACCAGATTACTTTACAACCTAAGTAGCACAATATTTTAGACAAACAAACTATATGTTTTGGCGTTGACTTATTCTTTTTGCTTAACACAATCTTTTTCTTTAAATAGCAAAATATCATGAAATAGAATCTTTACTTACTTTTATGTGATTATTATACGCCCACATGTATGCGCCAAAAGAAACAATTGGGCATATTACCTTTCGCCAAACATATTATTCCTCTATTATACACCAAAATCTTAAACCTGCCAAATTTTGGGTGTGACAAGTTAGGATGCTAAAGAAACCTACAACACCAAAAATGGATGGGATGGTGAGGGAGGGTATCGTAGCTTGAGATGACAAGCTCATATTTATGAGGTTTTAGTAGTACCAAAAGGGTTGAGGTTGTATCTGTTTGGTAAAAGAAATAAAAGTTTAAGGGCTAGAAGAGTAGTACTTAAGGATGATGGTATTTGAAAGGGAAGTGCTTCGAAAGCCTCCACATAAGTGGATGTTAGTGTTGTAGTGCTTAAAAAATGTGGTAATGCAACTAGCAGGTGTTGAAGGTTCAAGTTGGAGCTTGAAACATTTTTACATTGGATAATGTGGAGCCAACTTGAATTGGTTTTACAAACAAACATTGTAGTAACAACATGAGTGGAAGTTACTTTAATGGAGGGGCTCATGACTTGTTGTCTAAGTATCCATAGATAAAGCCAATTGTTTACATCTCTTCTAATAAAGGACTAGGTTGAAGGTTGACTTTTTGGGTTGGTGAGTTGGTATTCGAACCTTAAGCTTCCTATAAAGCAAATATAACCTAAAGGGCTTTAGTGATTTAGCTTCAAGACACTATCCAATGCTTCATTAGCATAGGTTTGTAGTTATGAAGGAAAACAGTTAGCTATTTTAGCATAGTAAGGGAACACGAATGAAGAAGATGATTAGGAAAATATGAGCCTAGGGTATTTATACATAGGCTTGGGGCCTCCAAGAGGGTTATCTATTGTATGGAAGTGAATGGTTATTGGTTGATATGTGTGTCCTAACTTGGCAAGATTATTAGATGGCCATTTTGTTGATCATGTAACCTGGGTCACATGAGAACACATCAAAATCCTTATTTATAGAAACCTTAGAAGTTGAAAGCTACCTTTTTATTCTACTATCGAAGATAACCATTATATACTAGATTATGACACATCCATACTGTGGTGGCAAAAAATGAAAAAAAATGCATATTAAAATTTTATGTAAGAGAGTTTTGGTTAAATGGTAAGGTTGAAGTTTAAAATCATGATCTCTTAAATATCTTAGTTGTTTGTGTGATTTTATATGCAAATATCTTTAAAAAAAATATTATAATAATTTTTTATTTATTTTCCAATTGAATTGTGTTTGGTTAACTCGTGTCACTATTTTAATAAAAAATTAAATAATAGTGTATTATAATAATTTTTTTTTATTTCATGACAATAGAATGAGTTAAAAGATCAAATTTACATAAATTGATAATAAATAAGTTCAGGTTTAAATTATTTTTAATGATTTAAAAGATTGACTCAGATATCATATTTAATTATTAGTTTATTTGGTTGATTAAAAAAATAAATAATAAATAAAATAGAAAAAGATTAAATGAAATAATAACATCACGTCATTTGTATCTTTTTTTCCAGTAATTTAATGCCACATTCATATTGTATAAAAAAAAATACCACATTCGTAAAATAAAAAATTATGAAAATAGTTATAAACAAACCAATGATGAAAATGAACCAAAAGATTCCATTTTTTTTCAAAAAAAAAGAAAATATAATTTTACTAATTTTATTTGATTTTTTTCTATTTCTGATTTTGTATCGATTCTCTAATTTAAAAATTAAAATAAAATAAAATTTCAAATTGTGATTGATTTATCAATTCTACTTTAACATCTTTAATAAACATGAGTGTAATAGTAAGAATTAAAAGAAAAAAAAAGGGTAAATGAGAAGCAAATGAAAACAAAAAAGGGTTGGAGAAGCAATGATGCAAAATGGTGAGTTTAGAATCGAAATTTGTAGAGTTATAAGGGAAAGGAATGATTGAGAATTGTATCGGCCGTCATCAATAATCTTATGGATGGCTGGCAGTGGCACTCCGCCCCCATCATGAACTCAATCCCTCATCTCTACCCTGCATGCGCACCCACCAAACATACACTTTATCTCATCTTAATCCGTTTATTTAATTCCTTAATCCGTTTTACAATTTGAGTATAGTTCTGTAGAATCAGAAATGGTATTTAATTATTGATTCCAAAATTAATTCATACACGAAAATGACTCAAACAATTACTTCAAAAACAATCATATGTTGAAATCAATTTTTGTTTTTCAAAGATCTTTCAATTCAACCGTTAACAAAACTCCCACCATTTTACATCAAAAGATGCAATAAAAATCTTGTTAGTATCTAATTTTTCTTTTGAAACCTTGGGTGTATATATATAAAAAGTCTAATTTTGAATTTAATATTTTACTTTATGAAAATTGAAAAGTTAAATTTTTTACTTTAATTTATTAAAATTTGATGATTTTAATTTATGAAAACAGAAAACTTAGTTTAAGTATTGATGAGCATATAAATTTAAATTGTTTTTTTTCTTTCTAATTATTATATACAAATTGTTGAATTGTTAATTTTTATTAATTCCATGCACTTAAGTTTCTTAACTACAAATTTTCATGTTAGCAGAGACGAAATTAAAATTTTTTATAAGGGATGATCGAATATTTTATAAAATACACATGTTAATAATTTAACGAAAAGATTAACATTGTTTCTCAACTAGACTAACTTCTCAATTTCAGTAAAATATAAAAATCAAATTATGACAAATTAAAATACACAACTTAACTTCTTAAATTTGGTAAAATGAAACTCATAATTAACCTATGTATTAGTTAGCGTAGCTTTTTAACCTTTTTAACATCTCCCCAACCCGAATCATGCAGTCTAAGCTAAGCCCTCATGCCCCGTGGCTGGTCCACTCATCAGTTAAATGTGCCCCCCCGACAACCACCATGGCTTGGCCCCATTGTAACTACACATCATATAATGTGTGCCCTAACATCTTGGCAAACAGTGGTCCACCCTTGATATGCCCTTCAATTTCTTTTTTTATTTCCTTGGACAAATAGTCCCCACAAGCTCCCTTGGTTTGGTCGACATCTCATTTCCTGGCCATGTAACGACTTGCCTTTAGCCGCCATATATTGCTTGCAACTGCACCATTTTGTGGCAATGCTACCCACAACCTAATGCCTAGTTTTCATTTATTTTTTCCCTTTTGGGAGCTCTAATGAACGAGGCTTGCTGAGTGACACTGTAGCATGCGCACAAATATTGGTTAAAAATTGTACAAAATGGCCCCGCCATTTCTTTTGCTTTCAATGTGCTTCCAATGTATTGTAGATAAGTTAGCCCCCACTAGTTTTTATGAAATTGTTTAAAGTATTTGTATTTCAAAACATGTATATTACGTACGCGGTGGGATGTAATATGGTGATACGTTTAGTTTACTTTTTTGTCTCACGCTACAATATTGTTATAATATTTAATCTCATTGTTATCGTTATTTTTATATTAATCGCAGATAAATGTATCACCCATCCAAACTCACCCATAATTTGAATGTTTTAAGTTCAGAGTTCTTCACGACATTACACTAGACCATGGTTTCATTTGTCAAAAACCTTAATTGAAGTCCCTCAAAATTTGATGGGTCAAAAGAATAAAAAAAGAAAAAGAAAACTGTCTTAAGCTAGTTGGATATGGCTCCACAAGAAAATCATGCCTAGTAGAGGTGCCAAGATTTTTTAGGCGAACAATATATGTTAGGGAGCTTTTAAGTGGATTTAACATAATAATAAATGACACTAACCTTGTAAATTTAAAAAGTTAACCCCACAAAGCAATAACTTTTACCAACGATAGTTTGATATTTTTCAATTCTGAGTTTTTTATAGTAACAAATTTAGGTTTTAAAATTTAAGTATTTTGTCAATTTGATCCTAATTTAATAAATTTATTCTATAACAATTGTGTAAATCGGTAAATATTGAGGTTAAATTTATTAATTTTTTTAAAATTAAAGCCAAAATAATAAAATATGTAAACAGAGATTGATAGGGATTAAATTATTTTAATTTATATGAGAAGGACCAATTTAGTCAATTTAAAAATTGAGAAAGACTGCAGAGACTTTTTACCAAAAGAAACAATAGAAGTCATCAATGTAATGAGTGAAAACTGAAAAAATAAAGGGAGGGAAAGCCAAAAATATCCATTCCAAGCCAACAGCAGCAACCCCAAACAGCCCACAGTACCGTTCCACTTGGTTGCTGTTGTGCCGTACAGTTTAAGTCTGCTGTTAATGTACATGAGTTGCTGTTCTGTTGTGTGTGATCTGTCCCACCCAATCATGCGCTGCCTCTCTTCCAACTTTTTACTTTTACTTTCCTTCCTTCTCTGAACGCAAGCCCCCACCAACAGCTGCATGCATTTTCTTTCACTGTTCTATGAATTTTCATTTCAATGCACTGTACTAATTTATTTTTTTTAAAAACTTTATAATCGAAATTATAATAAGTATTATAAAGTATCTAAACAGCATTGGACCCTTTTAACCCATGAGCAGAATACCATGTTTAAGTGTATATTATAATATCCAACACATATCTTCATTGATTTTCATTCAAATTTAAATAACATATTATTACTCATGCAATTGGGAGAAGTTCAAGAGATTTCATAAAATTTAGAGAGACCCCACTCCCATACACCTGTTCTCGATGCCATTGATAAAAATGGCAGAAATGGGGTCAGTCAGGCTCAGGCATGGATATGTAAACATGGAGGCCATCATGTTCCCCCTGCTCCAAACTCTCAGCTGTCTCTATAATAAATATGTATTTCTCAAAAAAAACCATACTTCTTTTTAACTTATATTTATGTTATTTTTTCAGACAAATCTCCTTGAAAAGCATGCTACAGTGTTATGTTTTGTGAGGAATAGGGGGTGATTAGGCAAGGCTTTTGGGGGTTTGGGAATTGGGAATTGGGACAAAAAGATTGAGAGAGCACTGCCGACATCTTGGAACTCTAATTAATTGATTAAACAAGTGCTTTTGGACAACATATTAGATTCTAAGTGTGTACCATGCACTCATCATTACCTACCATTTTTTCAAAACCTTATCTAAGATTTGTTATCAAAGCATATCCCATTGAAAATAAAACTTTAATTACTTAATTCTTTTTATTACAACTAAAAAAATTATCTCATATATATTTGTTATACTTTCACCCGCGACAAGACACGTGGCAATCCTAAAAAACGTTTGAATAATAAGTTTACTAGCAGCAAGTCGAGAAGACACCTATGAACTCACCTTCCCGAAGGGACTATTCGAAAATAGATGATTCAATCTTCATTGGGAACATGGAACCGTTTGGTTACCAAATATGTGAACTTAACTATTTTATTTCATTAGAGTCAAAAAGGAGGATAGAATGTGCTTTGTCACAGATATAATTGTCCCATCGAATACATTTTTTTATGTGCTCCGTAATAATGATTAGATAATAAATCTAACACGTTAACATTATATTACACGAGACTCTTACTTATAAATATTCCCAAAAATAAAAAAAATCTACTCTTGAAAATACTAAACCTACCTTCTACCAATACTTTTTAAATTCTTATCTTCAACGTTCTCTCCACCCTTGTCCTCTTTAGCCTCTAACTCTCTAGATCTTTCCTTTGTTGAGTCCAATATCAACAATACTAATTATATATTATCACATTTTTCAATACAAAAGGCATTGAAATTGTATTGTTTATTGTGTCAAGTAATTATTTAACATAGAATTTAAGATTTGATTTAGATAAATATGATTTTCTTGCCTCCCAAACAGGGCCTAAAAGAAAAGCTCACCAACTGGTTTTAATGAGTCTATCTAGGCAGACAAAGAGTCTACGACACTAGCGAGAAAAGTATGATGTTAAAAATGTAACATCATGATTATAAAATGTTGATATTGTTATGAGTAGGTTATATGGTTAATGTGACATGCATGATCATACAGTTCAGATTAATGAATTTTTAATATCGTTAATTAAATACTTTAATGCAAGCGTAGAGAATCATGTTTTATCAGTTTCCCCCTTCTTCCTTCATGAGTAAATTGTAAAGAATCCTACCGTGTCTTAATTATATCATCTCATTCCTACACCTGCTAACTTATGTATTTCTATCATAATCTTCATTAAGCTACTTTATTTTTTAATTTTAATACATTAATAATTCATATATTATATATTAGAGAAGGTTGCATAATAATTTATTGTTGGTGAGCTATCATAATTCTGATTATTAAAATAATATAGTTAAGTTTGTGGTACATATTGGGTCGCTCTTTTGAGACGATACACACTTTTTCAGTGATAATAACTGATGAAAGAAAATTTATTACATGTTGTCCCTCGAGATACATCATGAAAGAGCTTAAATGAATGAGTAAACAACCCATCAAATATTATTAATATTGTAATGATATTTATGCACAAAATAAATACCTCAAAGTATAAAAGATAAAATATCATTATAAAATTTTATCCTAAGCAAATTTAAATGACAAAAAAAAATAAAGTCAAGTGAAATAAATAAAAATAAGCTCTTCTAAAACAACAAACTTAATTACCCATTAAAAAATAAAAGAATAATATACTTCAATACATTCAAATTCACGTGCTCCTGCATTGATAACAATACACGTACTAATCGAATTAAGATTCAATCAAAATGATAAACAACATTTAATTAAAAATATTTTTTTTCATAACCACGAATGATTTGAAAGTGGGAATGAGTGTTATTTATAGTGCGAGAGTAAAACAAATAACAAATATTTAGTGTTCAACAATCTCTACACTAAAATTAATAGTGAATTAAATCTTGAACTAAGGTTGTTTTGAGGATACAAAATATTGTGTAACACACAGATTTTCGGTGCACTATAATGAGCTTCGTAAGCTAGCGTGTTATGGCTGTGCTTTATCTCGAGTATAATGAGTGTTCTAGAGAATAAACCCTAATTCTCATGGAAAGCCTCCTAATTCCAAACTCATACAAGTGAGGCTATTATGGATGCTTTTGTAACTCTACATCCCACCAAAAGGGCTATAGACATCATTAAGAGTATAAATATACTCAACCTCTATTACTATTGCAAGATCTATGCATCACATCATTGTAGATGAAGAAATTTCGTAGACCAATTACAGAGTGTAATGTGTCAAGCCAAAATTATCATGGGTCAAAGTCAAAGCTACCATGGTGAAAATGATGACATCATATTTGTGTGATAATTATTTTTCTCTAATTAATTTAAATTAATGAAGAATTATTAAATTTTAAAATATCAAATGATTATTGTATCTCTAATTAATTAAATTAATAAGAGATAAATAATAAATAAAAGAGTTTAAATTCTTTTAGAACAATCAAATGGAGTAGTTAAATTCTACAAGAACTCTTTTTTATTCATGTGATTGGATTAAATGGGGCAGTTAAATTCTACAAGAACTCTCTTTTATTCAAGTAATTAGCAATATAAAAAGGGGTCACCTCATGTCATTCCACATACACAAGTTCAATAAGCCTAGAAGATCTCTACAGAATTCTTTGAAGAAGTCGAAGAACCTGAAGAAATTATGAAGAACATGACATCACTATTTTAAGAAAAGTTGTCTTTTGATCCCGCTCAACCGTGGAGAAGAAGTCAGAAGCTGTTTTTGAAAAAAAAGTCGCCTTCTGATCCAGTTCAATCGTGGAGAAAAAGCTAAAAGTCATTTATGAAGAAAGCTTATCTTTCGATCTAAATCAACTAAAGAAATAAGGCCCAAACCCGTTTCAAGAGCAATTCAACATGACACATAAAGCAATCCACATTCATCCAAGACCAAGTTAGATAACCCTTGGATCAAAGCCAAACCGGAGAGAAGAATCAAAGGAATTTTTTTTTTTGTATTCAAGAAATTTTCAAAGATTGTAAATTTATTTCAAGTTATCAATAAATTTGACACTAAATTTTCAAGTCAACTTTTGACTCGAAATTTGTGTGTACAAATTTCTAACATGCTTGGTGAGACGACCTTTTTCTTTGATCTTATCTTTCAAAAAGTCAAAATTCAAAGTTGCAATGAACTCAAAGATCATCATCGGCAAGTCTGCTCAATCTAATCCTACAGCTCATTCGACTTCATCATCAATCACCAATGACCCTATCCATCCCAATGGCATTAGGCAAAAGATAAAGGCTCTTTTAGTGTTGTTCGAAACAAACTTCTTCAAAGCTTTGTGACAATCTATTTTATGATGTTTGTTCACCAACTTATTACTTAAAAAATATTTTTCCTCATGGATCAAGTGTAGCTCACAATTATTCAAGGGAAAAGATGTCCAATCATGTGACCACGCCATTCCAACATGTAACACCTAAAACCTGACACCGTCACCGATTAGGGTTCTGAAGACTTTCTGATCATTTACCGTTGTAAACTCTCATATCTCATCATTTTTAATATTTAAAAAAAAGTGCACGCGACAAACTATAAGCTTTTAATAACAATATAAATCAATAAGGGTAAAATTGTCATTTTACAAAATTTAAGGGACTTCTACTGACACCTATTAGACAAGTATCAGTAGAAGTCAAGTTAGTAAACAATTAAAAAAAATTACAGTTTCCTACCGGTAGATGTGAAGGTTCTACCGATACAAATATGTCTACTACTGATACAATCTACACTTCTACTGATACAACAAACTCTAGAGAGCCAAGAAGTTTTACCCTATAGCTTCTACAGATAAAAGTAGTCAGACTATCGATACTACTATGACCAGAATTACCGATATTTCTATAATGCTACTGATACAATGCAAGTCAGTAGCTAAAGTCTCAAATACCCTGTACTTCTACCGATACATGCAAAAGTACTACCTAAACAAGTATGCAGATTTCAAATATGCACCTAAATCTTCTAAGTTTATAACTGAATGATACCAAAACTTCCATCAATTCACAACACAAAATATACAATTTCTCACGAGAAGGAAGCATAACATATCAATATTCATGGATTCACAAGACATTATACTTTATGCATATATGTCTATTTGAAACATTAACAAAACTTACAAAACATAAGTTCAACATTCAACCAAGTCATTGTCATTTTACAACTCATCCAAAATCAAGTACTATTGAAGATAACAACATCCTAGCACATGCCATATAACTAAGTGATGTAAATACTATCGAACGAACTCCCGAGATAGTGTGATTTCTTGAGGTGATCCGATCTTCTAGCAGCAAAATAGGATCTACAAAACAACAACAATTTCATAGGTAAGCTTTCATAGCTTAGTAAGTTCATAGAGTTTAACAACTTACCAAATATCATGTGTTGATCAGTTTATAACTCAATTGAACTAGGGTAGGACTTTGCTTCAACAAGCTATAACCAAAACTTCATCCTCTTGTTTGAATCAACTCTGTTACCAGTATACGATGCTGCACATATAAGCTGATGAAGACTCGCAACATATGCGATACCTCAACCATTGATACGGTATCTATACATATAACTGTTCCCTAACAATGCTGCTCACACGAGCTGTTGAGAATATGCAATTCATGCATAAATCTCAGCCATCGTAAGGCCATATAATCCAATCTAAGATTTATTTCAACATTTTCCCAAATCATGATATTGCTCACACAAGCTATTGAGAATCCGCAACATATGCAGGACCTCAGCCATCTCATCAGTTCAAAACACCGGCTTAAAGCCTGATATCTCTTTCACTCTTTACTTTCATCTTTCTCGATCTCAAACATCATATCTTGTTTGCAACAATTATAAAGAATATAAATGAGGTACTGTTTTAATGTAAATTTAATGTTACGAACTTTCTGAACTGAATTGCAGTTACGAATAGGCTCTAGGGACTATTCTGCTAATTTCTCTTTTCTTCTATCCGTGGCATGATCATAATCTAGCACAATAAATCATCCAAATTTTCTCATTAAATCATGTAATTAATTCATTTAATCCAATTTATTCCTTTTTTGGAAATTTATGCATTTACCTTAATATTTTACTTCTATTTAATTTAGTCCCTAAATACAAATCACGCAAAATAACAAGTTTCTTTCTAAACCCATAGCAATCTAATGTTCCTAGCCTTCACAAAAGTCCTTACAATTCATTTATTTCACACCAAGTACACACAATTTTATCATTTTAACATTTTAGTCATTAAACCCTAATTTCAACAAAAATCATTTTACAAAAATATCTAACCCAACCACCAAGCAACAAATCCACCATAAACTTTCAAGAACAAGCATATTCAACAATGGTAAAATTAATAACATTTGACAGATTCACAAATTAGTCCTTGATTTAGCTAGATTAAGCGGACTCAAAAACATAAAAATTACTAAAAACGATCAAGGTTTGCTTACCCAATCAAAGCTTTAAAGTTTCAACAATGGTAACCCTAGGTTTATTCTCTTTAGCTGAATGAAGAAGATGAAATATAAAGAAAATGCTAATTTCTTCTTTAAATTTTTACTTATATAACAATGACAATTTTGTAAATTTTATGACTTTCATTATTAGCTTAATTAACCCCTTTTTTAACTTAATCAATTATACTATATTCATTTAAACATCATGTCATTCCACTAATTTAACCTATTTTGGTTTAATTGACCATTTGGTCCTTCTAATTAACCAATTCAATTTTCATAACTTCTATAGTTTAGTCATTTCTATTTAATTAACTATCTAAACGATAAAATTTCTGAACCAAAATTTAATATGATGCTAACAACATCATAAATATTAAAATAAATAATTTTACAACTTGACTCGTCTGAATTGTGATATTGAAATCACTGTTTTTGACACCATTGAAAATTGGGGTATTACACAACATCTCTCCAAAGCCAAATTTTGGATGATGAATGTTATGAAAACTAACACTACATCCTTGGAAGAACAAGTGACATCTCTAGTAAAATTGGTGGAAAGTCTCACTGCAAGACTCAAAGAAAAAGATGACCAAATGACCTTGATGGTGAAAAGGATCCTTGATCTTATTAAGAATAAGTAGGTCAATAAAGAGGTTCAACATGAGAATCTACCAGAGGAGCTTGGTGTTGAGTCCGGTGCCCTAAGTGTAGAATATTTATTTGTAAACTTATAATTTTAAGAACAAGATTGGTTAATAAAAAAATTCGTTGATTACATTAATATACTTTGTATAATTGTCCTCATATGGTTTTTACACACAAATCAAAATAGAAGCAAATGTTGCTCACTGGTTGTCTAATGTTTAAACTAATATTAAGTGATATTACGTGGTTAGATCGTAATACGAAAAGAAAAATTATATTAGTAGACAAACCTATACACTACTTGGTCTAATCAGAAATAAGAAAACTAATTGAAAGACTAATATGTCGTTTATTAAGTCCAATTGGGGAGATGCTTTGTCTAGGGCATCGGTGACTCCTAGAAGTAAATGTGATTGACTGTATTGAAGTACATCAGATAAGACCTGAAAAGAATAAATCCTAAATCCATTTATGGTTTTATTCACTTGTGACGTTCATAGTGTGGCATACCTAAATCCCGAATGGATGATGGACTATGTATGCACGACTAGTATACTTTGATTTATGTAAAAGTCTGAGTTCAAATAGATAAAGAATCAAAAGTTTGTATGTTGGATATACGACTTTTGCAGTATGTAGCATCATCCACAACAGTGGAATTCATAGCTCGAGCATAGGTAAATGATATCATTTCATTGACATTACATGGTTGATGAAAAGTAAATGTGGTCACGGGTCATTTATCTTTGTGACGAATGACTTAATTACTATTGGATAGTAATTGACTTTTCATGAAGGAAAATGTAAGGGTTACCATGAGATAAAATATGATCATAATAGGAGTGTAACGATCCAAAAGTTAGTGGTATCAAAAAACATGGTTTTGGGATCCCATTTCTGTAAACCAAACCTGTAAATATTTTTATTAAACATTTATGGAGTTATTATTCAATTCAATTGATTTTTGGATAGGTAATTTAACCGAATTGGTGATTAATTAAGGTTCAAGGGGTAAATTGTAAAAAAAGGTAAAAGTTCGATCGCTATGGATTTTAAAAACTATTAAGGATTTTAAAAATTTTCATTGATGTTTTGAATCTTTTTGAATTGTTAATGGAAGATTTTGATGCTTGGAAATGTTTTAGGACTATTTTGTTAAGTAAATTTTGTTAGTTTTGCATAAATGGACTAAATTGTGAATATCACAAAAGTGACATGAAAATTCTATAAATTTAGATTTTAGAGGGCTGTAGAAGGATATAATTGAAATTGTAACGAAAAAAAAAGTTTAATTGTGAAGGTTATAATAGTCTTTTTTAGGGGCTAAATTGAATAAAATGTAAAAGTTTAGATAAATTGTGTAAAATGAAATTAAAAGATCATATGTATGTATTTTAGTGTTATAATACATTTGGAATTGATAATTTGAATTTTAACTATTATATAAATCAAGTTGTTGATAATCAAAGAAAAGGAAAAACTATAAAATAGTCCTTGTGTTCAACTCGTTAGTTACTTATCATAGGTAAGTTCATATGGTATGAATGTAATTAAATTGTTATTTAAATTCTTAGATAATTTAATTATGAATTTGTATATGAAAGATAATAATTTGGACTAATTGTGATTTGGTACAAATGGTGAGGTGTAGATTAAATCGTATAGAAATGAGAAAATTGATTGATAAATTGAATACAATAATTTATAAATGTTGACTAATTGCATTATAAATACTTTTGTATAATTAATGAATCTTGAATGAAATGACATTGATATAAAAGTTGAGTTTGCACTTAATTGAAAACTAATTAAATGTGTATGTGAGAATTAAACCTTGTGTAGAGTATTGCACAATATTGAGATGATTATGATGCATGTTTTAGTTATTGAAAATGTCATGATAACATGAATGCTTGAATCTTGAATAAGTGATCATGTTAGCACTACGGTGATCCTGATAGAATATTTATGTTCCTGTTTGCATTACGATACCCTGACTGCACATTCGTGCGCAGTTATACACTCCGATGCCCTATTTGCACTTCGGTGCTTCGGTATGCACTTATGTGCCCTGGTTATCACCCCAGTGTGTCTTGATATGGTTACTCGTATATCCGAACTCTTTTACTATTGTTCATCGAGTTGTCTTGATTAAATAAGATAACTGAATGCTTTGTTGACTTGAATAAATATGGAATACTTGGATTGAATTGACTGAAAGGTAGTATTAATTATCATGTTACATGAATATAGAATGACTTACCTGTTTCTTGTGAAATGAAATGTTTGGATTGAATATGCCATGAATACTTAGTTATATAATTGTATTTCCGGTGGTTAAGGTAATTTAATTTATATGTTTTTATATGAACTTACAAGGCTTTCGTAAAGCTTACTTGTTTTTGTTTCCTGTTTCTTGTAGTTGACATTTTGCAAAACTTGGCTATCGGATCTCTACAACGCTCACACTATCCAGCATAAACTCAGTAGCTCTTTTGAAATGTTCTTTTCGGTTATGTGGCATGTAAATAGGGGTTGAATTGTATATAAACATTTTATGGAAACAAAATGTGAATGGTGATGTGTAAACATATGTGTTTGATGGCATTCTGGTATGTTTGATTATGGCTTAATATGGTAAATTAGAGAAGATTATAAGACATGGGAAATGTGATCGTTTTATATGGATGTTTGGCATGTTTAGTTGATATGGAATGTTTTGAGTAGGTAAGACTTTTGGAGATTATAGTATAAAATTTTTTGATGATTGGATTAGATGTTTTAAATATGATATGTGCATTATTTTTATCTAAAGTTTATAGGTTGTGGATTTGGCATTTTGGTCAATAATAGGTGAATGAAAGTTGGTAATTTGGTTTGTCAAATGTATATGTTTGGTCATTTTCTATCTTGGCCTTAATGGAGTTGAATTTTGGTATTGATTCATGTTTGTAAAAAGCTGCCATTAAGGCATATTGGTTAGGCACTACTAGAATGTGTTTATGTTATGTTTTGGCAGAGGTTTGAAATGTATTGAGCAAAGTTGCAAAGTGTTATCATATAGCTTTTATAGGTACAATAGTGTTGGTATAATTCAATTACACAAAAGGTACATTTTTGGGACACACGGTTTACCACACGGTTGTGTGTCACACACGGGTTTTTGACATGGTCGTGTGCTATTTGATTTTTAGTTACATTCAGATCACATGGTCACAGTTAGTTACACGGTCCAGCCACATGGTCGTGTGACATTTGTTGGAAATTCTACTTATTGACCCACACGACCTCAGTAAGTTACACGGGCTGGATACACAGTCGTGTATCTCAATGCTATACAGTCTCAGCCTTTCACACGACCTGACCACACTGTCGTTTGACCTCTATTTTACATTTTTATCTTTATTTTGTGAAATGTTTCAATTTAGTCCATGTTCAATCCTGAACTTGTTTTGGAGCTTTTGTAAGCTTGATTGAGACCCGTATTAGGTTGTTAATCATGTTTCGCATAGATTATGAAATGATAAATTGATTTTTGAATGGGAATTATATGTGATGATCTTTGTTTTCCATGGTAGCATCTTGTAGCTCGAGTCCAGTGACCGGACCGAGTATAGGGTGTTGCACCTAATGAGTATTTACATCAAATTGTTGTTTGAGTTGCACATTTCAACTTGATCCGAACTCAAAAAACCGAATCACTTATTCGAGTTGATTAAAAAAATCAATAAACTTGAAATTCAAAGAAATTTTCTATTCTTGGACTCAAATTGAGTTTTGCTCACCTCTAGCCAAAAGTATGTACCTTTTCATGAGTTGATTACTCATTTTTTTTCTTAAAATGGGGATAAGATAGTTAATTTACCTCTAATTAATAAAATATAGAAGTATAATCGAATAATTTTGTTCGAGTTATTTTAAAAAAAAAAATTAAACTAGCCATATTGAAATCTTGTTGACAATCTAACAAAATTCTAAGTTAAAGAACATAAATACCATATAAAATTAAGAACTCTTTTTAAAACAAAATAAGAGAAAAAAAAACCAAGATAATTAAACTGATAGACATGGATTGATTGTTTACTTGTTTAAGGCTTCAAATTTATATTTTGAATTTTTTTTTTAAAATAATGATAATAATTTAGCGTAATTATATAAATTTCAAGATTTTTAATGATTTTTTATATAATATTTAATTTTTCAATTTATATATATAATTTTTTGGAAAACATTTTATAAATATTTTAATTTATTATTGTAATTTTTTAAGAGGGACCTATTTGTAAATATTCAAAATTGTCAGAGACCCAAGGGTTATTTACATCAATTTTTTTTTCATTTTGTATAATTCAGCTCGATTAGAACTCGAAAAACTTAATCGCTTATTCGAGTTCATTCAAGTTTTTAGAGTTCATTCAAAAACATCGACTAACTCAAAATTTGAAGAAATTTTCCATTATTCGAATCAAATTAAGTTTTTCTCTCCTCTAACCAAAAGTATGTAGCTTCTGATGATTTAATTACTCTGTTTTCTTAGAATGGGGATAAGATAGTAACTTTACCTCTAATTTATAGAATCTACAAATATAATAGAATAAATTGTTGAAATCTTGTTGACAAAATGACTAAATTCCAATTTCAAGAACATAGATACCATATAGATTTAAGAACTCATTTTAAAAACTAAATAGAGGGAAAAAAACCAAAATAATTAGAATGATAGACTTGAATTGATAATTTACTTGTTTAAGGATTCAAATTTATCATTTGGAATTTTAAAAAACAACAATATATCATTATTATATATTTTAAAGATTTCTTTTATAATATTTATTTTTTAAAATTTATATATATTTATAAAATTAATAGGAAAACATTTTATAATTATTTTGAAAATTTCAAGATTATTTGAATTTTTTTGTAATTATTTTTTAGAGGGACCTATTTGCACATTTTCAAAATTATAAGGAATCCAAGGGGTATTTGCATCAATTTTTTACTTTAGTTGTAAAATTTGAACTCTACCCAAACTCAAAAAACTGAATCACTTATTTAAGTTGATTCAAAAAAATCGATTAACCTAAAATTAGAAGAAAATTACCATTCTTTAAATCAAATTGAGTTTTGCACATCTTTAGCAAAAAAAGTATCTAGCTTCTGATGACTTGATTACTCTATGTTCTTAAAAATTTGGATAAAATACTTACTTTACCTCTAATTAATAAAATCTAAAAATATAATTCAATAAATTTGTTCGAGTCAAATTAAAAATATTGAATTGGCCCTATTGATAAACTTGAATTGATAGTTTACTTGTTTAATGCTTCAAATTTATCATTCTGAAATTAAAAAAAAAACAATAATTTAGCATTATTATATCATTCTCAAGGTTTTTAATATATATATATATATATATATATTAATTTTTTTATATATAAAATTTTGTGAAAAAATTATAAAAATTTTGAAAATTTGAAGATTATTTGAAATTTTTTGACATGGGCATATTTGCATATTATCAAAACTGTCAGCGATTCAAGGGATATTTACATCAATTTGTTATTAAAGTTGTGAAATTCAACTAACTCAAACTCTAAAAAATAATCACTTATTCGAGTTGATAAAAAAATCGATTAACTAGAAATTTAAGGAAGTTTTCCATTTTTTAAATCAAATTATGTTTAGCTCACCACTAACCAAAAGAATTTAGCTTTGATGAGTTGATTACTATCTTTTATTTAAATGAGAATAAGATTGTTACTTTACCTCTAATTAACAGAATTCACAAATATAGCCGAAAAATTTGTAGGAGTCAAATAAAAGAAATTAAACTGAACATATTAAAATTTTGTTAACAATATTACTAAATTTCAAGTTAAAGAACATAAATATCATATAAGTTCAAGAACACTCTATAAAACAAAATAAGAGAAAAAAACAAAGAGAACTCGAATAATAGATTGAATTGATAGTTTATATTTAAGGCTTCAAATTTATCATTTTGAAATTTTTAAATAATAATACTAATTTAGCATTATTATATATTTTTCAAGATTTTTAATAATTTTATATAATATTTAGTTGTTTTCATTTATATATATTTATAAATTTTGGGGAAAACATTATAAATATTTTGAATTTTAGAAGATTATTTAAATTTTTCTATAAATTTTTTCAAAGGGGTCATATTTTTAGACCTATCAGGGACCCAATGATTATTTACATACATTTATTATTCAAGTTGTGAAATTCAACTCAACTTGAAATTCGAAAAACTAAATCAAATTGATTCAAAAAATCGATTAACTTAAAATTTGAAGAAAATTTTTATTCTTCGAATCAAATTGAGTTTAGCTCTCCTCTAGTAAAAAGTATGTGGCTTCTGATGAGTTGATTACTCAGTAATCTAAAAATGGGGATAAGATAGTCACTTTACCTCTAATTAATAGAATCTGAAAGTATAATCAAATAAGTTTGTTTGAGTCAAATTAAAAAAAATTAAATGGGTGAATCCAACGAGTGGTTCCAGTAGGAAAGAGGATGATGATTATCCTAAGAGACTTGGGTTCGAGCGCCATAGTGTGCAAGGTGTACATACGTTGTCAAAGGATTAAGAAAGTTTAAATAGATACTATCATGTAATCACACCAATATATTAAAAAAAATTTAAATGGGTCATATTATCATCTTGTTGACAATATGACTAAATTCTAAATTAATTAACATAGATACCATATAAATTTAAGAACTCTTTTTGAAACAAAATAAAACTTTAAATTTATCATTATGCATTTTTAAAAAAATAATAATTTAACATTATTACATAATTGTCAACATTTTTAATTATTTTATTTAATATTTATTTTTTAAATTTATATCTTTATAAAATTTTGAAGATTAATTGAATTTTTTTTAGAGGAACCTATTTGTACATTTTTAAAATTATCAGGAATTTAAGGGATATTTACATTAATTTGTTATTTTAGTTATAAAATTTAATTTAACTTGAACTCGAAAAAATGAATCACTTATTCGAATTGATTCAAAAAAATCGATTAACTCAAATGTCGAAAAAAATTTCCATTCTTCAAATTAAAATGAGTTTTGCTCACTTCTAACTAAAAGTATATTGCTTCTTTAAGATTTAATTGCTCAATTTTCTGAAAATGAAGATAGGTTAATTACTTTACCTCTAATTAATAGAATCAACAAGTATAGCTTTCATCACCTTATATTGCAGTCTTCTCATTATCATGGGTTCTCATGATTCTCTTTGTTTTCATTTTTCAGTTCTATGCAACAGACAATACAAACCACATTTAAATTGCACTTTAATGGCTGACAAGAAGTCTGATCCATTAGCCCCCTCATGATCTTAGTGTCCTGCACTGTGTCAAAAATACCTTGTGCCTTTGTACAGAAACGAAGCAGATGAAGATAAAATAATCGTTGCCCCAACATCAACATTTTGCCAACAGAACTGGTTTCTATGGAACCAAATATCCCACAAATTGAAACGGTTTGATTTGAGGAGAGCTTGAACCAAATCGAAAACATTAGAGACAGCATTTCACATCATATATACTAGGAAAGGTAGCATTTGGAATAAGTCAAAGAACTTCTCATTAGCTTAAAATATATCCACAAAAAAGAAAATCATCTGGTTTTTGACATTTTGGATTTGTGAAATGAAAATTTGACAAAAAAATATGCATGCGTATATTGAGATTCCTTCACCTTATCACTCTCATGAAAAGGTCAACTCTCGATGATTATCTCTTACTTTCATACTTGTTCCAAATAAACTATTTTACCCTACGCTTCCTTGTTTTTTTTTTTTGTGAATAAAAACCTAACTAAGAAAGATACCTAAGTTTAAAAATCAGCAACCTTACCATTCCAATAATGTCCTAAAATACTTCTTTATCTAAATTATTCCTTCTAGACGACTCCCAGCTTTGTGTTATACTATATTGTTTCACCCGACTCACTAAATTTTAATAGTCTCTATAAAATTCCAAGATAAACCTTGGAAAACAAAAAGATTTCTATTTTTCCATATGCGCCATACTATTAAACTAAAAAGCATAAACCAGGGGACTCCACTACCTCTTATCCAACCTGGATTGCCCAGATTCACCTTTATCCAAATCACAAGATTTTTAGAAAAAAAAATGAGACCAACAATTCTCTAGCACAAAATACTTCCAAATATTCTCGATAACTGGGCAATCTTGTAAGACATGTAAGATATCCTCTGTCTCACGATGACATACTAGACAAGATGTGGATTGTCCAATGCCTGTTCGCACAAGCTCCTAATTGGTGAGCAATCTTCGTTTACAGACAAGCCATAAGAAGAAATGAACATGATGTGGCCCTTGATATCTCCAAACAAACTTCCATCTATCATCTCGTGTATTCTAACAATCTTTTTTAATCATTTGGTACGCACTTTTAACTAAAAAATCTCTGTTAGATGTATGGATCCAAAAGATTTTATTCGGGCCTGCTAGAGGATGCGGAGGAGGAATGATCATGATTTTGATAACAACTTCTTCTAGTAATCGCTCCCTAAAAGCTTGTATGTTCCATGCTCCCTCCTCTGTAGCCATTTCTTTAAGGAGGCAGTTCGTGACTGGTTGATCAATAGGCGAAGCCAGTGTTTTTAATGGCCCTACTTCTGGAACCCAAGAGTCCTCCCAACAGTGAATCATGGTCCTTGATCAAATAGTCCAACATAAATTCTCCCTCAGTAGGGACCACACCTTTGTAATCCCTCTCCAAATAGTTGAGCAACTCTCTTTTATAATGTCCTCAGGAATTTTCTCTCACATCCCATACTTTGAGCGCAATACCTTGATACAATGCTTCCTCCTTGCTCACAAGTTTATATCCTAATTTTAATAAAAATGAGGTATTTTGATCTTCTAAATGACGAATGCCTAGACCATCGCAAGCACGAGGCTAGCACATGGAACCCCAGTCAACTACTATCATTTTCCTTTTCTCTTTACTATAACCCCAAATAAATTGTCTTTCCAAACACTCTATTTCCTTGCATACCCCTTTTAGAACTCACATGGACTACATAAAGTAGTTTGGGATAGTAAGGAGGATTGACTGTGCCAAAGTGAATCTCCTTACTATGGAAAGTTGTTTTGCGTCCTAATTACATATTTAGCTCTGACTTTTTCAACCACAAAACCTAATGTTGCATTGGTAACTCTTTCGTGGAACAGCGAAATTCCTATATAAGACCTCAACTCTTGGACTTTCTAAAAACCCAATAATCTACTCAACTGGTTGCTTAGATCCTCATCCACTCCTCGAGAAAAGAACATATTGGCTTTTTGTGCATTAACTCGGTGCTCGGAGATATTACAAAATCGATCCAAGATATTTTTTAGTAGTAAACCATGCTTTATGTCTGCTCTGGAAAAAAGCACTAAGTCATCAGCAAAGAATAAGTGTGATAAGGTTGGCTTTGTATGTGCAAGCTTGATAGGATTCTATTTGCCAGAGTTTCCCATTGCTTTGATACTATGTCCTAACCATTCCATACATAACACAAACAATTAAGGTGACAAAAGGCATCATTGGCGTACTCCTTTTGTGGGTTGAAATTTTGCTGTGGGCACTCCATTCCACATAACCTGCATAGTGGATGTTGAAATGGCAGACATAATTACTTTACGCAAAAATTTCAATATCCCTGTTGCTTATAAAGATTTGTTATTGAAATCCCAGCGAATTCTATCGTAAGCTTTCTCCAAGTTAATTTTGATGGCCATCCACTTTTTTTTCTTCCCAGGCATGGAATGAATAACTTCTTGAGCAATTAGAATGTTATTAGAGATGCTTTGCCTCGCAATAAACCCAACCTTTTCTTGTCTAATATTTTAGGGAACACAACTTTGAATCTATGAGCTATTATTTTCATAATCAATTTATAGAGCATTGAGCATAAATTAATAGGTTAGAACTGCTAGATTTCTTCAGGTTGAATAACCTTTGGAATGAGAACGATAAGAGTATTGTTTAAGTCTTGATCGATCGGTCTTCCTTTGAACACTTCTTTTACCTATTCGCATACCGTCCCACAAATGATGTCCCATAGATTTTGAAAAAAAAAATAGAGCATGATACCCATCGCTTCTTAGGGCTTTGAGTGGAGCCATATCAAAGAGTGTGGCTTTAACTTCTTCATTTAAGACCTCTTTTCTTAGGAAATTAATGTCACTTTGTTCTAGTCAAGGAAAGCAACTAGGCGGTAATTCTCCTATCCCACTCGGCTTCTCCCCATACAATTGTTAAATGTAAGACACTGCTTCTGATTCAATTTCATTTGGGTCATACAACCAACCTCCATTTCTTTTACGTAAGGTATTAGTGCGGTTGATTTTCCTCCTATGCAATATACGACTATAGAAAATTTCGTAGTTTTGTCTCCAAGTTTAAGCCAATCATACCTTGACTTCTGTTTCCAAAGCAATTCTTCATGGTTAAGCACTTCTTGAGTTCCTCCTTATATCCATCTCTCTTATCGCTATCATATCTGAATTTGACCTTTCCATTTCTCTTTGGATCTGATTCAAGGATTATAGTAATTTACGCTTGTGCATTCCAATATGTCCATATACCTTTTTATTCCAACCTTTAAGGCCCGTGGTTAGCTTACCCAATGTGTTAGACATGTTTCCATTATATTTCCACAAGTCTTGTACAATACATGAGAAATTCTGATATTGGGTCCAACATGCTAAGAAGCGAAAAGGACGTCGATGGTACTAAAAAGAATATATGTTTTATCCTCATTTATTGGATAATTTCCCATTTAGTTTTCCTTAGTATATATTTTAGCATTTTTTAGTTTAGTACATTAAATTTTCTAACTCAATGGACCTTGGGCTAATTTTCCTTAATTTTATCATATTTTACTACTAATGTCGCTGCATGAGCACTTCTAGATTGCGCTCTAAACTGTCATCGCATGAGCACTTCCAGATTGCACCCAAAAACTGTTGCCGCAAGAATATTTCTGAAATGCACCCAAGACTGTCGCTGCATAAATATTCTTCAAATTGCATCCAGAACAATCGCTGCATAAGTATTCTCCAATTGCACCCAGGAATGTCGCTGCATGAACATGTCCATAATTGCGCCCAGAATTGTCGCCACTTCTGACAGTTGTCTGATAAGAATAGAAATGTGTGACCTGTCCAATCTAGTATAACCAACTAGGATAGCTCAATTTTGCAGAATAAACACCTGTTTAATTTAGGCTAAATATAAACAATCACAAGGAAAGAGAAAAGTGTCTCTTCTTTCCTTAGTTTCCCATTTTGCAATATTATCTTCTTCAACCTAGCTTTTGAGCTTTTTGGCTATAGAGACTTCAGACCTATCAGGTGAATCAACGTGAAGGCAATGTAGACCAGCTCCTGACGAGGAGTTCCTAAGTGTGACATAAAAGGAAAGTAAGAAAGCATTTCGAGTAGTCTAGGAATAGTATTCTCAATTTGTTCTTTTATATCTCTTTCTTAAACGATGGTAATTCAATTTATTTCAAGATTGTATGGAAGTACACTTGATATTTAGACTAATTGATATTTATCCAAGCTTGCCTTTACTGTTTAATCTTTGGGTTTGAATGATTTTAACACGGAAGTGTTATTGCAATCATAGTCACTAGAAGGTGCAGTGACAGTTTAAACTAACAAGCAAGACAACGGAAGTTGCTTGGGGATTGAAGGAATTTGGTCCACTTGTTCTTAAGTGTGTTGCATTGCAAGCACTGGAAGGTGTGGTTAGTGTGCATACTAAAGTCATAGATCTAATAGAAAAGTCAAGTTTGGTAAGATGTTCATTACACTTCATTGCGCCGACAAATTACCTGTTATTCTAAACCTTGTAAGCCATACTTAGTTTTCTATTGACTATTCACGTTGTGGATCCCATTTTACCTTTATTATATTTTATCTTTATTTTCACATTATTGCTTCGACAACTATTCTCACAATTTATTGCATTTTACTTATTCAATGCACCGACAATATTAGATAACAGACACCCATCCTTGTGGGATCGATATCCGACAGATTAACTTCTGTCTACTATACTTACATCGACAGTGTACGCTTGCACATTATTGCTGTGACGTTCATAGCGCGATCAGACATCCCTTGGACAGATTTAGGTTTGTGCAAGGTTCAATGAGTAGAGGTCTATGCTCTGACTTGATTCATACAAGATGCGTAATAAGAAATTTTGAAAATTTTTAGACTTAGGCAACATTCCCCAAAGCTCGATCTGGTCTTTCAAAAGTCCCTCTTCTTTGCCAGGTAAATTGTGGTCTTTTAAACCCTAGGTCCTGTATATTTTTTTTCAATAAATTCGTAAAAAATGATTACATCTTCTCCTGACATAATTACCTCCCTTTTTGTCTTTCATTGAAAGAATAGCGTTAAAGTCTTCAACTGCCATCCAAGGAACAAACATAATAGGAATGGTCTCCTCTAAAGCTTCTCATAACGCTTTCCATTTAGTTCTATTTGGGTTAGCATAGACAAAAGAAATTAAGGCAATTTAGGAGGGATATCTAAAAGTAACCTGCTCCAAAATAAACTGAAAATGGCTTTGTATAATTTTAAGGAACACCGAGCCCGTCCATCTTATCCAAAGTCTACCAGAGAACCCTCTTGCCTCGACTCAGTGCAAATACTGTAATTCTAATTTTGCAATTATCTTATTCACTTTTCCACCACTGACTTTTGTTTCCATGCCCCTTAAGGTGTCTTCGAAAGTACTCATTAAATACCTCGACATATTTGTTCTTTGAATGCTACCATGGAGTGTTTGCTCGGATCAAGGATCCCCTCCGTTGGAGCTACAACCACTGCATGCAAACCCTTAAGTCCTACTCACAAATCGGGTTGAGAGTTACTCTTAATAGTTATTTCCTCGACAACCCCTACAAGCACTCTGTTGATTCCGAGTTCCTCAACAATCGTTGATCCTGCTAAATGCTCGATCTCGATCAAGCCTTCTTGCTCTGTTACCCTCGATACCCTCAAGCTGAAGAAGATTTGCAAACCCCTCGGATCGCCGCCTCCTTGGCTCAACTTTGGATCCCTCCTATCCTTAGCTCTAATTGCTAAATTCAATAGGCTCTCACTGTCCAAGATTGCCTTATTTAGCCTAAGACCCCCCATTATCTTTTTTGTCGTTTCATTAGACCCTTCTCCTGTTGTAGATCTATGCTATTTTGGTCTCATAATTAAATGAACCTCCTTAGCAAACCACTTTTTCCCTAAACCTTCTTTTGACACTCAGCTTTTTATTAGTTTAGTCGTCGAAATACCAGTTCGTCTAAGGCCCAAAATAGCTTGCAACCCGCTCCTTTTCATAAGCTTGTAAGGCCCATTTCCTTTATGGACCAAATTGTCCACATCATTGTTACCTTGGCCCAAGCTCACTTGTATTGAATCTGCCCCTTTTTTGGGGGCTGATACCGTTGGGGTTCCACTCTCCTTAACTTTTAGCCCATTCTGATTCCTCTAGCCATTATCTTTCTCAGTTAGGGTTTCAAGGACCTAAAATTATGGAATCCTTACTACTCTTAAAGCCTCGCCGCCGTCTTTCTTTGTCGATTTCTTCATTCGTCTACCCCTCCATTCTACTAACATCCAAGGGCCATAACTATTGGCATTGAGTGAGCCTTCATCTTTCTCAGAGTTTGCATGTTTCGTTTGTTTACCTTTGCTATTCCTCTTCTCCCACCTCTTCTTGCTCATTAGCTCTTTTAGGGCACAAGTCTTTAATGTGCCCGTAATGCCCACATGAGAGATTCGTACTCAATTCTCTGAATGGTCCCGTTAACCAAAACCTGAGAGATCAACACCCTCTCCAAGTTCACATATACCGCCATTCGCGGAAACATTCCCCTAACCCTATTATTTGGGTTAAAATTTAACTTTGCCACTTTCCCGACCATCCCCTTATCTCCTACAATATTTTTCCCTTATACACGTGCCTTGGCAGACTATGAAGTCGAATCCAAGCCATAACCATACTCGGGTAAGGTTGAGCTGTGTCGAAATTTACGGACCAAGGTTGTATAGTGAGGTACTACCCATAGACAATCCAAGGACCTTGGTAGAGAACCTTCTCGAAATCCTCTGAACTTTGAAATTTTTCCAAAAAATAATCGTTTTCCACGTTCATTAAGCAGAATGGATGAGATGGTTTCCATAAGGAACAAACCTTATTGTATAAAGCAGAATACCCGATGCTCTTCCTAAGTAATTTGATTACCACTGTTTGGGCCATATCCCTAATAAGGATTTGATTCACCCTTTCAAAGAAATTAATCGCCGAAATGCCATTAACCAACAATGTATGCTTTCGATAACTCTAGTTCCTTTTCTTCATGCAAATTCCCAATAGCCTCCGCTTGTTCACCAACCCTAGCCCCTATTCCCATTAAACAGTCTGTCCATGAACGGGGTTTTTTTTTGTATTTGGTGTCGCGATCATAACCACGTCTGAATCTCCCTCTGTTGCCCTTATTCAAGTTTTCTTTGTTGTTCGATTAGCAACTTCCCCTTCATCGCTATTATTTTTGTTTTCAGGCTCTCCTGTTTCCATTGGTTAGTGTTTTTCTATGATAAAAGTTAAAAGCAATTATGCACACAAAATTTGCTTCCTTATTATTTTAAACATCCAAGAGGTGTACATTTTTTTATTAAAACCAAATTAATTGATTAAATCGAAAATTTTGATTAATTAACCAATTATCAATTAAAGTTTGTTTGCTTACAGAAGAATTTCTTTTGGTTAATTCGATTCGGCTTAATTTAATTATTTGAACTAACTCTTTGAGCGGAATTAGAAATTTCATCACACGTATACATGTGTAAGCCATATATTTAGAACACAAAGATGTGTTTGAAAATAATATACAATAAATAATAAACGTATTGATTGAAACTAATTAATAATAAAAAATAAAATATGTACAATATTAAAATAAAAAAATTAAATTAAATTGTGAGTAAAATGAAATTTAAATACTCTTTTGTGTTCTAATTTTATTTGATTTTTTCATTTCAATATCCTACATATAAAACGGAAATTTTCTTTAGTTCAAATAAATAGTATAAAAGTTGATATATTTATTAAAGTTTCATATAAAAACAAAAAATTATTTTAGTTCAAATGATAAATAAAAATGTTTTATATACATGACATCTTTAATTTAAATATTATTATGGACAATTTATTTATTTAGTAAAAAATAAAAACACTTACATAATCTTATAATTTACTAAAATTAAAATAGCTTTTAATTGATGACGTCAACTAGAAAGAAGTTAAAAAACATACTCTTATAATATTTTAACTATATATTGCAGTATTTCTTTTCCTTTGTTGTTTTGGATTTTTTTTTCTCACTTTTTTATTTGTTTAAATTTGACATTTACTTTTACATTTTGGTTTGCCTTTAATACTTTGAGATGATACATAAAATTATGAATTAAAGAATTGAAAATATAATAAAATTCAATTAAATGAAAATCGATTAAATCAATGGAAATTAGTTCAGTTTGATTATGGTTAAAATTTTCCTATAACCTCTGTAATTTCAAAAAATTAGAAATTTAATATTTATACTTATATTTTTTTAATATATTGATGTGATTAGATGATTGTATTTGTTCATACGTTTTTAACCCTTTGACAACGCGCACATGTCTTACACACACAAGTGCTTGAACTCGGGTCTTTTAAGATAAATAATATCATTTTTATGAATTCAGTCTCTCTACATTTCATATTTGAAAAGTTAGGTCCAAACGTTAACATTATTAATATTTTTATGTTAATTTGTTATTGCGATATTTTGAAATAAAAAAATTACTTCCTTAATAGTCATGTATTAAAATAAAATGTTATAATTAATCTGAATTTAAGAAAAAATAACAATATTAACAAAAAAAATGATTGTATGAAATCATGAATCAATAAAAGCTAAATTTCTTTTCAGTCTTTTTGTTTAATTGACAAAGCTTGGATGGAGCCCCAATTTGATATCCAGACCCTAATTTGGGCTTTGACAATTCTCTTCCTCATGAAATAGCCCAAGGATCAATTTATTGACAAATTTGATATTTCATCCTGGGTTAAATTTGCAAAATAAAAAATTGAGGGTTTTTTTTTTTTGAATTACAATAATAGAGTAAATTTTGAACAATAAATGTGATTAGCGCGACTCGAACACAGGTCAAATTGAGGGTTCTTTAATAATGGCATGATATCAAATTTTAGCTTTTAATGTTTATATCTTTTGTCAATTTGGCTCTTCTTTTTTAGCTAAATTTGACCCTCAACCTTTTAAAGAGAGTCAAATTTAACCATCATCTTTTTGAAGAAAAGTCTAAATGATTATCTTTAATGAGAATACTAAAGAAAATTTTAATTTTTTTAAACATGATCACCTGCATGACAATAAACGTGTACTTCATGCTAATTATTTTGAATTTTTATGCTTTTTTTATATTTTTCTAATTTTGGTTTTGATTTTTTTTATTTTTATAAATTTTGAATTATTTGTTGATGTGAGATATAAGATAAATAATGTTATGTTATTATGATGTATAAATGGTCTGTCATGTAATTTGCCATGTCAACAACGTTAAAAATTAATATTTTAGTAATCATTTCTGTTAAAAAAAGCTATTTGACTCTTTTTTTGAAAAATTAAAAGTTAAATTTAACTAAAATAATAATAACCAAATTAACAGAAAATCTAAAAATTGAAGGCTAAATTTATCATTATACATTTAAAAAATTTAATATGAGGTGTGGTGTGACAGATGTTCATATTATCCTTTAATCACTAGGTTAAAAGTTCAATTCTCAATAACAAAAATAAAGCATATTTCATAATCAACTATTTACTTTTTTAAAAAACATCAATAACTGTCGATTGAGTCTTAGTTCAATTGGTATAAACATTCTTATTAATATAGAAAAATATGAATTCGAGTATGTTGATAACGAATATCTCATTTTCTCTTCTATTTGTAAGGCTGTAAATGAACTGAGCTTGAACGAACAAACTTTTATTCGTGTTCGTTTGTTTATTTTTGAAGTTGTTCATGTTCGGTTTGTGTTCGTTAAGAATTTCAAATTTTTGTTCATGTTTGTTTATTTAAAATTATGCGTGTTCATGTTCGTTTGTTTAATGTTCACGAACATGTTCATTTAACTTAATTGAACATGTTCACGGACATTAATCGAACATGTTCATGAACATATAATTGAACACGTTCACGAACAATGTTAATGAATAATAAACAAACAAACAAACAAACAATAAAAACATACACATAGATATTATTTTAATATTTTTATAAGAAAATATCATTAATAAATAAACGAGCTATAAACGAGCTTATAAACGAGCCAATAAACGAGCTTTTAAATGAGCTTGTTCGTGAACATAAACAAACCGAACACACCTCTATTCGTGTTCGTTCGTTTATTAAACGAACATAAAAATTTTGTTCATACTCGTTTATTTAACTTAATAAACGAACATAAACAAACGTTATATGAACGGTTCACGAACAATTCATCGAACATTCTGTTCATTTACATTCCTACCTGTTTGTAGCACCCTCAACAGTTAAAAAGATATTTATAAATTATTGTCCTATTCAGGTAGGAATAATAGTAGGTATAACATCCAAATCTGAAAATTACATTCAACTACATAAAACATATCACATCTTTTTACTATATATCAACATAACTGAGTTTAATCTTAAATTGAATATTCTATTTATAGAATTAGTTTCATTTGGATTATCTCAACTTGGATTTATTTTCAACAGTCTCTAACATCCATTATCTATATAAATAAAATAAAAGCATAATAATTTTTTTTTAGCTTCCAACTTTATAAAAAAATTATTTTAATTCTTTATTTAATTTTTTTTAAGTCTCTTAAATTTGTATTTTTTTTAAATCACCATAAAATGGATGAAAAAATTAACATTTGTTAATTTTAAATGTTAATTTTACTGATGTGACGTACATGTTGATAACATGTTAACATTTAGTTAATTTTCTAAAATTTTAAAAATATAAAAATATTTTTTTTGAATTTTTAAAATTTAAAAAATTAATTAAATCATAATGAGTCATTCACGTGGCAATCCACGTGTATGTCACATCAGCAAAGTTAAAAAAAAAGTTAACTTTTTCATCCATTTTAGAGTGATTTAACAAAAAAAAAAGTTTAGGAGCTAAAAAAAACGAAAAATTAAATGAATTGTTAAAATAACTTTTTTGTAAAGTTGGAGGGTCAAATAAGATATTATGCTTAAAATAAAATAAATATACTACTTAGATTAAAGAATTTTACAAAATGTTTGGTCATAATTAGACCTGCTCATGAGTTGGGCCACCTGCCTAGACCTGAAGACTCACTCTAAAAATGAGAAGATTTAGAAAGAAATACAAGGCTCGAAAATGGGTTTAGGTAAAATTTAAGGCCCGTTTTATATATGAATTGGACCTTGGGCAAAAAATTTTTGCAGTAAGCATAGCTCAGCCCGAATATGTTATAAAAATAATTATATTAATTATATATTTTAAATAATAATTATATATTTATATTTATATTAAATCACTAATCCAATAACAATTAAATCAGTTACCCAAAACTTAAAAGAAAAGTTTATTCAACTAAAAAAAACTTAACCCAAAATATAAAATTTTAAAAATTATATTTAATACAACAAAATATTTATTTATGTTTTTAATATGATAAAACATTTATTATATTTATGGTAATATTTTTTAATATAAATATTTTTAGTGTATTTTTAATATGTTAGAAAATTTTTATTTTAATTTTTTTTAATGCATTTAATATATTATAATGTTTAAAAAATTATTTTTAAATAAAAAATAAATTAAAAATTTAAATATAGCCGGACCCAAACCTAACCCGGCCCATAAATAGTTATAGTCATAATTAGTCTTGTTCATGGGCTTGGCTATCTCGCCCAGGCTCGAAAATCGTCTGAAATTTGAGAGGATTTGAGAAAAATTATTAAGCCCAAAAAATGGGCTTGAATAAAAAAATTAAGCCCATTTAGAATATGGGTCGGACTCGAGCTTGAACATTCAAGGCATGAGTTTATAATACTTTATATTATTTTTATATATTATGTAATTTAGAGCACGTTAAAAAGCAAACATGTACTAAATATATAATAGTACTCTGATGTAAACATTAAAATAATGTTAACATGACTATATAAAATTTTTTAATAAGTAAAAAATGTATAAAATTATTAAATATTAAAATAATATAATATAGATATTTTTAAAAAAAATTAAAAAAATATGGGTGGATCTAAAATAAACTTGAGTTAGTCTTTTGCAAATACGGGCAAATATGAGCAAAATTTTTTAAGCCTATATTTCAGATCAAGTCAAATTTAAACAACTATAAAATATATTAATATAATGCTTAAACCCAGCCCATAAACACTTCTAATCACACAACCAAATCCTTCTTTCTTGGTCTAACCTGGATTCATGTACATATTCCAAAATTTAATTGAAATAATAATAAGAGTATAGAAAATGCATGCAATAAAAAGAAAAAATAAGATTAGATGGGAAGGAAAACAGAGGGAGTTTTTTTAGCAAACACAATCGTGAAGAGATGAAATGTAAAATAACCAAAGTAAACTCTCCACCGTTGTTGAAACAGAAAGATCTTTGGAAGAATGTCTAAAATGTGATCTCAAAATGGGGAAATGGAAAAATAGATTTCCCAAACATATCTCCAAAAATCTAGGCGGCTGTCGTCCTTCCTTGATCTTAAATTTTTCCTTTCCTATAATTTGCTCATCTTCTTCCATCCAACCTCCTTTCACCATTAAAATAAATATCTCTGCAAACCCTTTTTCTATATCTATTCCCCTATTTTTGTGGTTTAGTTTTAATCTAAAATGCCTGCTCTATTTTTCATCCTTTAACCTTCGACTTTTAACTCCCCCTCCCCCAAAGAACCCAAAAAGCCAGGCACAGGATGGCCTTGTGGAGAACTTTATCGATCCCTATCGCTTCGCCGCATGGCCTTATCCTCTCCTTCCTCCTCCTCCTCCACTCCGCCGTCACTGCCACCGTCGCCATCCGTGTCAGAACCATCATTCACGACCCTTCTCCCGTTAAGCTTCCCGTGTTCAGGGAAGCCCCGGCTTTTCGTAATGGCGATTCATGTGGATCGAACAAGGACGATAGGATTCACATTGCAATGACCCTCGACGAAAACTACCTCCGTGGAACAATGGCGGCTGTTTTATCAATGTTGCAACACTCGATTTGCCCCGAAAACCTGTCCTTCCATTTCCTGTGTGCTCATTCCGATGTGGAACTGGTTTCCAGCATCGAGTCCACTTTCCCTTATCTGAATTTCAAGATCTATCGTTTCGATTCCAACCGAGTTCGTGGGAAGATATCCAAGTCGATACGCCAAGCTTTGGACCAGCCTTTGAACTACGCAAGGATTTATCTCGCTGATATATTACCGGCCGATGTGAAGAGGGTTCTTTATTTAGACTCAGACCTGGTTGTGGTGGATGATATCGGAAAGCTTTGGGATGTAGACATGGAAGACAAGGTGTTAGCAGCCCCGGAATATTGCCATGCAAACTTTACAGTCTATTTCAACGACGCTTTCTGGTCCGACCCGGTGCTGTCGAATACATTTCAAGGAAGGAACCCATGTTATTTTAACACCGGAGTTATGGTCGTGGATGTTGATAAATGGAGAAGAGGAGGGTATACGAAGAAAGTTGAGCAATGGATGGCATTCCAAAAGAAGAAAAGGATATATCATTTGGGTTCTTTGCCACCATTTTTGCTGGTTTTGGCTGGGAACATTAAGCCAGTGGATCACAGGTGGAACCAGCATGGATTGGGTGGCGATAACTTCGAAGGCAAATGCAGGAATCTTCACCCTGGTCCCATTAGTCTTCTCCATTGGAGTGGGAAAGGGAAGCCATGGTTGAGGCTTGATTCCAGGAAACCTTGTGTGGTTGACCATTTGTGGGCTCCTTATGATCTGTATCGTTCATCAAGACATTTTTTAGAAGAATAAGATCATGAAAATTCATTAAAAACAATTTGGAGATTCATATAATTTGAGAGACGGGGAAAAAATGAAAAGAAAAATATATATAGGAGAGAAGAAGAAGAGCAAGCAGGTTTTACACACCAATTTTATTAGATTTTTTTTAAAGAAACAAATTGAATTGATTATAATTTTTCCAACCATTTTTTTCAAGATAGTTTACATAAACTTACACTTAGTTATATGTGATAGGCGATTATTTAATTATAAACTCAATCAATTAATTCCTAATAAATTGTGTAATGCAATGTATGTTTGGATTTACACTTTATCAATGGATAAATTCTAACTTTCAAACTCGAGTTGCGGACAATTAATTTTTCCAAGTATGATAATTCTATTTTTATTAAAACTAGTTATGTGTGTTTATGCGACGGGTCGCGTATTAAAATAGGTAATGAATATGCATAGAGTGTCTTATGAAGGTCAATTAACGAAATGGAGTTCAATCGACTCACGTAAACTGACCTGATTCGTTAAATATGTGGATAAGCCCATCTATTAGAAGCTTTAGTGACCCAATAAACCACTTATGAAAAATTAAGGCTATCTTGGTAAATATGGAAAGCAATATTAGAATATTTGAAATCTAATAATATTTGATTTTGTAATTTTAAAGGATTGAGTCAATCTCTTAAGAATCTCAATTGTAGATAGACTTTAATCTCAACCGTCAATGTAACAATCTATCGTTGGTTTTAGGGGAACTTAACTATAAATAGAGGTCTTCCCTCTCATTTGTAATGATCCCATGATACTCAGTTGTAATCCTTTATAGTAATTAAATACTATTGAGGGCATTTACTAAAATATTTGAGATACTTCTGCTTTCTTGTGGATTTTTTTGTTCTTTTGTTGCTTTTTTTTTTGGATATGATGTCCTAAGTGTAGTATATTCGTTTGCAAACTTGTAACTTTTTCGAATAGATTGGTAAAACAAATTCATTGATTACATTAATATACTTTGTATGATTGTTCTCATATGATTTTTTCACACAAAGCAAAATGGAAGCAAATGTTGCTCATTGTTGCCTAACGTTTAAACTAATACTAAGTTGTATTACATGGTCGGATTGTAATGCAGAAAGACAACTTATATTAGTAGATAAACCTAAACATGTCCTTAGTCTAATCGAAAATAACCAAACCGATTGAAAGACTAATATGTCGTCTATCAAGTCCAATTGAGGAGATGTTGTGTCTTGGGCATTGGAGCGGATGACTCCTAGAAGCTAGATACATAGATGTGACTAACTAGACTAACAAAACATCAAACTGGACCCAAGAAGATTAGAGCTTGAATCTGTTTATGGATTCATTCACATGTGACGTTCATAGTGTAGCATACCTAAATCTAGAGTGGATCGGACTATGTATGTGTGACTCGTATATTTTGATGTAAGTAAAAGCCTAAGTTCGAATAGATAAGGAACCGAAAGCTGGTGCCTTAGGTGTACGACTTCTGCAGTATGTAGTGTCATTCACAATAGTGAAACTCATAGCCTAAGACATGGGTAAATGCGATCCTCTCATTGACATTACATGGTTGATGAAAAGTAAACGTGGCCATGGATAGTTCGTCCTTGTGATGGATGACTTGATCACTATTTGATAGTAATTGACTTTTCATGAAAGAAGATGTAATTGTCACCATGAGATAAAATAGGACCATATTGGGAGAATGAATATTATCCCAAAGATATTAAGGATATCCTATGAGGGTAACACACTTATGGTAATGTCATTGGATGTGTATTGTGTTGGATCTGGTGCCTTGAGTGTAGTATATTCGCTTGAAAACTTGTAATTTTTTCGAATAGACAGATTAATAAAACAAATTCATTGAATTCTTCAATATAATTTGTATGATTGTCCTCAAATGGTTTTTTCACACAAAGAAAATGGAAGCAAATTTGGTCATTGGTTTTCTAAATGTTTAACTAATACTAAGCAATATTACGTAGATGAACCTAAACATGTCCTTAGTTTAATCGAAAATGAGCAAACTGATTAAAAGACTAATATGTCATCTATCAAGTCCAATTGGGGAGATGCCTAGTCTTGGGCATCGGAGCGAATGACTCCTAGAAGATAGAGACATAAATGTGACTGACTGGATTGACAATACATTGAACAAAACCCAAGCAGAGTAGATCTTGAATCTGTTTATGGATTTATTCACTTGTGACGTTCATCCTATGACATACATAAATCTTGAGTGGATGACGGACTATGTATGTGTGACTCGTACACTATGATGTAAGTAAAGACATGAGTTTGAATAGATAAGGAACTGAAAATTGGTGCATTGGGTGTACAACTACTGTAGTATGTAGTGTCGTTCACAACAATGGAATTCATTTCCCGAGACATGGGTAAATGATATCCTTTCATTAGCATTACATGGTTGATGAAAAGTAAACGTGTTCAAGGGTCGTTCGTCTTTATGATGGATTACTTGATCGTTATTTGATAGTGGTTGACTTTTCATAAAAGAGTATGTAATGGTTATCATGAAATAAAATAAGATCATATTGGAAGAGCGAATATTATCCCAAAAAGATTAAGGATATCCTCCTATGAGGGTAACACACTTATGACAAGGTCATTGGACAAGCAATAATCGAGTAACTTTCATAATGGTATGCCGTTTTGACTTAATGAGTCTATAATTAATAGGAGAAGATCTGGAACTTAATTATAAATCATTTAAGCCTTCATTGCATAAGTCTTAATCGATCCCTCTACTAGCTCGTTGAAACTAGGAATAAATTGCATGTTGAATCAAAATGAACAAAATGAATATAAATGAAGAAATGGAAAACATTCAGAAATGATTATGATTTTCTCCAAAATGGAGAAATGAAATAATTTGGAAATTAAATGGTTAAATATTAAATAAAATTTCTCAAATTTTTACTAGGGGTAAAAGTATCATAATTTTACTAGGAGTAAAATTGAGATGAGAAAATTATTTGATATATATTTATTGAAGTGTATTTTGGGATAGAAGAAAAAACAAATATTAGGTTAGGTCAAATTATAAAGTATTGAGTTAAAAGCTTGAGAAGTACTTGTAATTAGACGCGATATGGAAGAGACTCAAAAGCCCTTTATGTTAATAGGGTGGACAACTAACCTTAGTTACTATTAACTAGAGTTGTGGCCACCTATACTCCTAATTAGACAAGAAGTTTGTTTTTCTAGTTGAAATAAACTTCTATAATTCAACAATGGTTCTACCTTTTCTTTTTATAAATAGATGACACTGGTAAAGCTACAAACACAACTTTAAGACATTGTTACTCTTCCGAAAAATAGAGAGAATTTATTATTAACTATTAAATATATTTTTCCGGAATAACAATTGTATTAGTTTCTATTTGAGAAGAGAATTTTTCTTTCAACATAAAAGAAAAGAACCTCTAATTTTGTGCTTGTTGGACAACATACGTTAGCGAACATAAATAAATATAAATATTTATATTAAAATAATATCTCAATAAGATTAATATAAATAAATATTTATATTTATATAAAAACCATTAGATTTAAACAAATCACATTAAATAAATATTCATATTTATTTAAAAAAACCATCAGATAAAAAAAATATTAAAACAAGATCTGAAATACTAGAAGTCAATTTAGAAAATCAAAATTTTTACAAGATGTTGAGGTCTGTTTGCACAGTTTCCTTAACACAGATTCGGTCGCTCCTACGGTACTTAGAGAAATGTTGGTCTTTTGTTTCTCAGGATACAACAACAAGATAATTGTGGCAGTAGCACCTTTGCAGTGATCAACAAACAAACCGAGCCTTCTTCTATCACCGGAACGTTTGAAAAATACCAAAAATAAAAGAGAATTTTCGAGAGAGAAAAAAAATCAAAATAACACCTTTATGTCTGTTATGATGCAAATAATTCTACAGTAATTCTTTGGTATTTATAGGCATTCAATGTGGAGGAATTAAGGAAATATCTTATGAATAAAGAAATAAATCTGATTTAAAAAGCTTTTAAATCAATTTGATAAATCAAATTAAATCAGGAAATAATTTAACTTGGAAACAATATCAAATTGATATTTTGTCCTTTTAAAACAAATTTTATAATAATATCTGTTGAGGGAAAAAGTAATTTACGTTTTTGGGCTAAAATATACATAGGCCCTTCTTGGGCCTAATCGGTCTGGGCATTTTGTGTCGCCTCCGTCGTGCGAGTGCGTCCTAACCCTGATGGGTTTGGATTTGCACCCCCTTGCGTGCGAGGCAAAATTTCAAGCTTAATCATTCAATAACCTCTTGGTGGGTTTTCATATATAAACACATCTCACACTTGGTATTTAACCAATGTGAGATCTAAGTTTTTCTTTTCCTCAACTTATTCACAAGTGGCTTACTTTGAGTATCAATTTCTCATTCATCACTCATCCATTTTGAGAATATGATATGCCGTTGTAAAGGTATCATAGAGTAGAATATAAAACCATAATTTTATGATTTCATCCTCCACCTTTACCTATCGAGAACATGCCTCAAAGTTACCCAAAATATCATTTTTTCCAATAGTGTTTTGATTCAATTGGTTCAAGCCCACACTCGAAGTAGTTCGTGGTATGAGAATAACGGAGAATATTGTTTAATTGAAAGTTGAGAACGAAAAGGATCCTTCTATCCAAAAACATAAGTACGATTTCAGTCTAGGGTTTATTACTATAAATATCATAAATCGAGTCAGTTTTCAAAATTTTAAATGTTTGTTGTGCAAGAAAAATGTTTTCAAACCGGATACTTTCCAACAATTAGTATCAAAGCTACAGTTGTGCTATGTTTATAGTGTAAACCGAGACAAAAATAAATATAAATTTTAATTAATGCAAGGAATTATACAAAGCAATTTAGAAACAGTAACATAAATTAATAGCAATAAAATGAAAAGCTAAAATAAATATTTCCCCTAATTTGCAGCTATTGGTAGCGATGTTGTAGCAATCCTGCAACAATACAACGATTTATTAATATGGAATCAACAAG
Organism: Gossypioides kirkii; assembly: GCA_005610355.1. Lineage (NCBI taxonomy): Eukaryota > Viridiplantae > Streptophyta > Magnoliopsida > Malvales > Malvaceae > Gossypioides > Gossypioides kirkii. The sequence continues at coordinate 15,012,336 of CP032252.1, forward strand.
TTATAGGCTTCTCTCAAAGTCACCACAGTCAATCTTTTAATCAAGAGTACAATTGCAAGCCTCATTCCTACAAGATTATGCACGATAACAATATATGTCTATACCAATACAAATTTAACATAAAAAAATTAAACATGTATCATTCAAGTTTTATGTCCATTAACCACAACCCTTTTAGATTTAGCAATTAACTCAATTACCCACTAATGTTGATCAAGCAATAGCAAGCATTAAACATGAAAATCACTTGAATGAATAAACATCAAATTGCATCAAGCATCCTTAGAGAAGTATCTATGATCCCATATTAGGGTTCATCAAACTAAAAACATGCAAACAAATTTCAGCCATGGTTTTAATAACAGAAAAACGAAAAAACAATTAAAGAGAATGGTGAAGAAATGTGAGCTGAATGTCGGTGGTTCTTCACAAGTCGTTCATGTCTCGTTCTTCCTCCTCTTCTCTGCTTCTTTTCCAATACTCTTGCTCTGAAAGTTTCTATTTTGTTTGTTTAACCCCAGCGGCTGCCCTCCTATTTTCTGAAAAATATGATATTTATATCCCCAAGGAAGATAGACAAGGTCAACTGCCTTTCCTATTCTATTTTTATCCTTTTCGAAGTGTTTGGGCCTTTACATTTTTATTGCCTAGCCTATTCTTTTTAGTTCTTGATTATTGTCAGCACTTGATCAAGAGAGGAGTTAAGTCCAAAAGCTGATGTGGCGCTCTTTAACTGTGAAGTCTCCAATTTGTTCTCGTCAGGCTCGATGTTACGGTATTATTGTGGCATTGCTGCAGTATTGGGGCTTCAATTGGTGAAGTTCAGTATATTATTTTTTCCACATTTCCAATTTTCTACTATTCAACTTGTAGGATAAAAATTCATATTTTCAGTATCTAAATTGACAGGAATACATGATTAAAATCAAAGCTTATATTGTAACATAACATAATTAAAATAACTACCCAACTATTTAACATAACATAATTAAAATAACTATCAAAACACTCTCAACCACTACCTAACAAAAAAAAAGGTTATATTGTAAACCTTAATTCCTATTTAAGGTTAGGCTAAAGAGTGTCTTCACACCCTATTGATGCTTTAGCACTTCTAGAAGTTTGTTCTCACGAAAGCATGTGAATTCTTTTGTTGAAGTTAGTGACTAAACTAAAAGGGGTTGAAGCTAGAATATGGAGGAGGAAAATAATTTTATGGGCATTTATCAAATGTTTTAATTTAGTATAAAGGGTTCAAGGTTAAGGGTTAATAATTAAGTTAGGATTTAGGGAAATGAGTCATCAAGATCTTAATGTTTCGAAAAAGTAGCATAGTTAAAAATAAATCACTCATGGGTCTGCACCTTATTCAATACATGTTTCATTATTTTGAACATGATCTTGCAGATGATTTAGGGAAATGGCTAATGCTTTGCAATGAGGAAGATTCTTTTGTGGGTTTGTTCGATTACGGAGTGTCAATAAAAGTTGCCTAGTAGTCTAATGTTAGGGATTAAGAAAATGGATCTATGATAATGAGTTATAGCTTTTAGTAGCTCTAAATGTTGTGACTATCAAAAGTTACAAACTAATCAAATGTTAAGGATTATGGAAATATGTTCAGCTTTTAGTGGCACAGATTATCTTTTGAAAGCAAATAGATTGATGGTATGGATGAGATGGTGGCATGAACAATTTAAATGCAACAAATTATCATTGTGCTTATATTAGGTGCTCAAAGTTAGACTTATTTATGGGCCAGGTTATATATCCAGGTTCGAAGGTTTGTTCGAAATTTGAAAAGGTTTTGGTACAAATATTTGGCCAGAAAATTGACTTGGGCAAAAAAATTAGGCTCATTTAAAATATAGGTCGGGCTTGGGCTTGAACATTCAAGGCCCAAACTCAGTCCGACCCGATCCATTTTAGGTTTATAATATTTTATATTATGATATTTTTATATATTAATGTAATTTAAAACACATTAAAAAAAACTTATACTAAATATATAATACTACTTTAATGTAAACATTAAAAAAATATTAAGATGACTATATAAAAATATTCAATAAATAAAAAATTTATAAAATTATTAAATATTAAAATAAAACAATATAATTATTTTTTTTTAAAAAAAATCAATTTGGGTGGGCATAAAATGGGCTTGGATTAGTCTTTTTACAAATATGAACGGGTTTGGGCAAAATTTTAGGCTCAAATTTCAGGTTGGGTCGAGCTTGGGCAAATATAAAATATGTCAATATCATGCTTAAACTCAAGCTCGACCTTGGGGGTAGTCCAGAAGTGCAACCGTCCAAGGCCAAACATTGGAAGGGGCCCAAAAAAAATTATTTTTCACTTTTTTTTACTTATTGTTTACGTTTTATCTTTATCAACGTTTCATCTTCATCAGTAGTTTGACAGAAAGAAAAAAGAAAAATTACAGACAAGAAAAAAAGAAAAAGGCTTTCATTTCAATTCTTACAGGGATAGTTTAAACAGTGTTGCCATGGCAAGGGTAAGTTTTTTTCTCTCTTTATTTATATAATATTTTTTCTTGTTATTTGTGTGGGGTGAATAAACGTGAGTAAAGAAAAATGTGGATCTATGGGTTATGTTTGGTTTGAGAGAAAAAGTTAAAAGTAATTCTCCATATCTGATTTTTGACTTACTTTTTATTACATTTTTTTTGCTTCTAGGTAATGAAAAAGTAGATATTTTTCTTTTAGAAATTTGAAAAATCTGGATACGTTCTAATAATTGAAACTTTAAGGATTTTTATGGGGTTTTAGAGTAGTCTAACTTTGGTCTAGTTTTTCGAAAAAAATCATTGTTATTAATATTAATGTTAGACTTTCTAGGTAATGGAAAGGTTTAGCATGATTTACTAAATATTTTGATTAGCTGGAGATTTGTATTATCTTTGTATCATATATATATATATATATGTCGAAATCATTTTTTGAAAAAATGTCTCGAGAATATTTTTAAAATCGAAAACGAGAGTCGCCACCAATCTTTTTATTTGGTATGATTGGATTATCATAAAACGTTTAAATTTATTTTATAAAAAATAATTTGGTCTTTAAAATCCAAAAAATAGGTTCGGGAGTCGATTACGTGTGAGGAAGGATTAACACCCTTACACGCTCAAAATTGGTATCTAGTTGATTATTTATAGTCTTGGTTTTTGAAAAAGTCAGAAACCCGAAGAAAATTTAAAATATGATCCTTGAATGTGTGAAATAATCAAATTCGATGAAAAAAATTTAAATCTCATAAGAAATGATCTTCTATTTTGAGTCAGTGCAAAAAAATTGTATCCCGTAAGTTAGGAGCACAATATTTCGAATCCTCGAAAAATGAAAATCATTTACTGATCGATTAAAGAAAATTTAAGTCGTAGTCAAGAATTAAATTGTTTTATATTAGGTGTCATTTGGAAAATTAAATTTCAAGAAAAACAAACTTTTGTTTCGAATCTACCGAAAATGAAGTCACATCCCGTAAGTTAAGAACACGACTTCTCGGATACTCAAAAAGAAGTTTATCTATTAAAAGGAACCTACACATTTCGATTTTAAAAGAGTGTTTGATTACTCGAGTACAAAGATAAAATCGCATCCCATAAGTTGGGACACAATTTTTATCGAGTCCTTAAGTAACAACATTACCTTGATTTTCAAAATTTTATTTTATAAAATGATGCATGATTTATTTTCTTAAAAAATTTTAGATCACAAAAATTGAGTAAATGTATATTCAATTTGCAAATAAAATGACAATATAGTAAAATACACATGCATAGAGTAAGTTAATGAATACGTTCAAATTCAAATGACAAATCATATAAATATTAAATACGAGTAAATAACTTGATAATAGACAATAATAATGAATAAATAAACAAGCAATATACGAGTAAGAAAATAAGTTAAGATTGAATACCCATAAAGTAACAAAATAATTAAGTAAGAGAATTAAAAATTCTTTTCAATAAAATAATAATAATAAAGGATTTAACTAAAATGTTATGAAAGGGTTAAATAAAATTAATAAGGAAGTAAAAAAGGGTAATTAAAAAAATAATAAAGCAAGTGGAAGGTCAAATTAAAAATAAAACAGAAATGATGGGCCAAAAATTTTTATTTTTTTAAATACGAAAAGAAGGACCCCTTTTTTAAAACAAGACCAAAAAAATAAAAACAGTTTAATAAAATGGTTTGAAAAGCAAGTATTAAATGGGATAATTTCCCAATTATTTTTAAAAAATAAGGTCTAAGGATCAAATTAGGAAAGGGTAAAATTTGTTTGCTAATTTAAAAATAGTCTAATGGACTGATTTAAAAAATAGTACAAACATGAAGAGACTTCACCAGAAAATTTCCACTTTTATTTTGAAAATTTATTATTAAAAACGGCTGTATTTCAAAGCCATTGAAACTTGGCTTGACACGACGTTGTGTACAGGTACATCCCAATGAAAGGAATTAAATTGAAAAGGAAAAAAGATTCAAGGCAATTATTTTAAAATCGTAAAAATACGTGAAAAGAACGATGTTGAAAGATTAAAAAAGACGGAAGGACTGTGCAAATAAGTAGATCATTTCTTAAAAAAGTGCGGATCCTCCTTTATTGGGTCAGGTTCGACTCGTGTTGACGAAAACGACGTCGTTTTAGAGCTTATCAGCTTAAGCCTAAACGACGTCGTTCCAGGGATCATATAAAAGCAATTTTTCAGATAAAAAATTCGTTTCTTCTTCTAAATTTGCAAAAAAATCTTCTTTCTCTTTTTGTTTTTTTTCTCTCAACTTCCCCCCTTCCGATCCTTCATCGACCCTTTGGCTCGTCGTGGCTCCGTCAACCCCTACCTCCGACTGTCGCACACAACCATGCACGATAGCTAGGTAAAAAAATTTTCCTTTTTCATTTCCTTTTTAAGAAATCCAGATCTGGGTTAAAAAAATCCCATATTCGAATAAAAAAGAGTAAAAGATTTGTTCTTTAGTTTTTCTTTCGAAAACCCCAAATCTGGTTATTATTTTGTTTTAAAGAATTTAGATCCGAAATGAGTTTTTTCTAGATCTTTAAAAAAAGTTTAGATGTTTTTTTATTCCCTTTTTGAAATCTTTTTATTTTATTTTATTATTTATTATATTTTGAAAAAAAAATCTTGATCTAAACTTAGATCCTTGTAAAAAAAATAAAAAAGAAAAGGGTTTCAAAGATTTCTTATTTTCCCTTTCAAAATCTTCTTTTTATTTTCTAATATTCTTTATCTTTCTGATAGATACTCGAACGGTGGAATCCTTTTCCCTTTTCTGTGAATATACATGCATGGATTCGGAGGGTTTTTTGGGCGTCGTCACGATTTTGCCCATTAACAGGGCATACCACGACTGTGCAACCTTGAGATCCGACCTAGGTATGAATCTAATCCCTTCCCTTATTTATTTATTTTTTTATCTATTCGTTTTTTATGCTTCGAAATAAAATGGCAATATGTAAATGCGAAAATAAAGCTACCTTCGAAATTTGACTGGTTGTCTATTGATTTTCCCTTGATTGTTATTCAAATCTCTGCTTTTGTATTGATTTTTCGTGTGTAAAAATACAGAGAAGGTGGTTGGGCTCATTTATAGCCGAGAAAATTACATAGTTTACTATTCTTTTCTCCTATTTTGCTGTTCTCTGTTGTCTTCTATTTCTTTATCTTGCAGGTATCATTGGCGGGGAAAAATCCATGGGTCAACGGTGTTACCGGGAGTAGTACCTTGCCGTTTCGGTGAAATGGTGGCAGAGAAGACCTCGGATGTCGAGAAGTCAGAAGTCTAAGGGTCAAAAATAGAGGGATCAGATACTGAAAGGTCACGTGGCTGACATGGCGTTGACGTGGACATAAGCTGAAGGGTGAACGGTGTTGAGAGTAAATTAGGGTTACATGTTTTTGTTATTATTTTGGGCCTTTGGGTCGTTTTTTAGATTTGGGTTAAATTTAGGGTAAAGTTTAACGAGTAATTGGGTTTTATTTGGGCATGCCTTGTAAATGGACTTTTTAATAAATAAAATGGATTTTTATTTATTTTGTTTTATTTGTTTTTAGTTTGGGCTTCATTAGGCCTGTCAAAATTGGGTCTCTACAATTGCCCTCTTTGCTTATTGTCGTGCAACAAAAATGGAGCAAAGACTAAAGAAGGACCGATTTTGTCTGGTCTTGTTAACTTGGCATCCCTTTCTTAAGTAACCCACTTTTCAAATCATTGGTTGCTCTAATGCACTGCATTCACCTCGCCGCAACTTAGGAAGATAGGATTTGGTGTTGAAGCTTTACTCCATTTCAACTGCAACTTCAAGAGATTGAGATCCACTTCTGTAGGATGATAGCTTCAATTTGCCCCATTATCGGGGTAAGAGAATGGTGTGTCTTCAATCTGCCCTCTGATTAAGGTAAGAGATTGGATTGTCTTCAATCTGCCTTCTAATTCAGGTGAGAGATTAGATGCTTTAACTGCCTCATGATCGGGGTAAGAGATTGGATTGTCTTCAATCTGCCTTCTAATTCAGGTAAGAGATTGGATGATTCAACTGCCCCATGATCGGGGTAAGAGATCGGTTTGTCTTCAATTTGCCTTCTAATTCAGGTAAGAGATTGGATGCTTCAACTGCCCCATGATCGGGGTAAGATATTGGTGTGTCTTCAATCTGCCTTCTGATTAAGGTAAAAGATTAGATTCTTCAATTTACCTTCTGATCAAGGTAAAAGATTAGATGCTTCAATCTGCCCCATGATCAAGGTATGAGATTGGTGTGTCTTCAATGTGCCCCATGATCGGGGTAAGAGATTGGTGTATTTTTAATCTGTCCCATGATCGGGGTAAGAGATTGGTGTGTCTTCAATCTGCCCTATGATCGGGGTAAGAGATTGGTGATGACTTCAATCTGCCCCATGATCGGAGTAAGAGATTGATTTTACTGCAACGATAGGGATAAAAGCTTGCTACCGTGGTTTTGATTTGATCCACTACAACTTTGAGGTATAAGATTTACTATTTTTTGAGGGTGAGACCTGTAAAATATGCTTCGCTGGCATTTTGGTAATGCACTTAGAATGCTATGATCGAAATGGATGAAATGATCCTAGTTGGATGAGTTTGAATGTAAAAGGTCATTTTTTAGAATGATGATTTTAGTCTTTAGGTCAACATCATTCGATGATCGTCTAAATCTTATCACTGTCGTATCATTATGGCCTCTTTTCAGGTATGAGTGACCATTATCTGAGCTACTTGCCTTGGGGAGCCTTCCACCGTTCGAGTGTGGCTCTTTCCAACTAGTGGTGCTGTTTTAGATCCTAGTACTATTTAGGAATTCCCCATAATGATACTCAAATAACCTTTGTGTGTTTTATCACATTAATCCATTATCTGTTATTTTAATGCAACAATGCTTAGACAATGGCATTAGGTAAACGAAGTTGAATTTTATTGGAGATAAAGCTCGAATGGAAGAAGAGATTGAAAAGGGCGGACATATGTACAAAGAATTACCAAGTATAAAGTGAACTTAAAACAAAATCGAGTGTCCTAAATATCAATGTATGAGCTTCCTGAGCAAACTTGATGAGACCCACTCTGAGCCTGACATGTGTTAGGAGGCTTGGAGTACTTTATCGTTGCCCCGAGGTGTAACGTTCCTTGATAGGTTTATCCTTTGTTCCAAATTCGAGCCGTCCTTTTTCATATTTTCAACTAAAAAACCCTTTTGGTTTCAAAATGCCTTTTGTGGGTTTTCATCTTAACCTTTCTTTTTTTTAAGTGAAATATTTCTTCACCGAGTCTGAATTCACAAGATTATATAGCTCTTTGCCATCCATTTCGGTTAAAATTAGAGCTCCTCCAGAGAAGGCTTTCTTCACCACATAAGGTCCTTCTTAATTGGGCATCCATTTTCCTCAGAAATCTTTTTGTATTGAGAGTATCTTCTTTAAAACCAGATCTCCCTCATGAAATTCTTTAGGGCGGATCTTTTTGTTGTAAGCTTGCATCATCCGTTTTTGGTACATTTAACCATGACGAACAACTTTCAATCTCTTTTCTTCAATCAAATTTAGCTGATCGTATCTGGATTGGATCCATTCTACTTCATCTAATTTTAATTCTGACAAGACTCAGAGAAAAAGAATCTTCACTTCAATAGGTAAAACTGCTTCCATCTTATAAACTAATGAGAATGGTGTTGCCTTAGTGGAGGTTCTAACAAAAGTTCTATAAGCATAAAGGGAAAATGGTAACTTCTCGTGCCAATCCTTATAAGTCTCCGTCATTTTCCCGACGATCTTCTTGATGTTCTTATTAGCTACCTCTATTGCCCCATTCATCTTTGGGCGATAGGGAGATGAATTATGATGTTTGATATTGAACTAACTACAGACCTCCGTTATCGTACTGTTGTTCAAATTAAAGGCATTGTCAGATATGATCCTTTCCGGTATTCCGTATCGACATATGATTTCTCTTTTCAGGAATTTACTAACTGCAGCTTTTGTAACATTAGCGTAGGAAGCAACTTCTACCCATTTAGTGAAGTATTTTATGACCACAAAGATGAATCGATATCCATTGGACGCTTTTGGTGAAATTGGCCTAATGACATTCATGCCCCATATAGAAAATGACCATGGGGAAGTCATGACATGAAGAGGTGAAGGCGGTACATGGATCTTGTCCCCATAAATCTGACACTTGTGATACTTCTTAGCATAGTTGATGCAGTCACTTTCCATAGTGGACTAATAGTAACCAAATCCCATTATTTGTTAGGCCATTGTGAAACTATTGGCATGCGTCCCACAAACACCCTTATGGACTTCTTCTAGGATTTTCCTAGCATCAATAACATTAACACATCTTAGAAACACTTGATCTTTTCTCCTTTTATACAGAATTTCTCCACCCAAAACATAATCAAATGCAAGTCTTCTCAAAGTCCGTTTATCATTCTCGGTAGCTTGCTCTGGGTATTTGCGGTCTCTTACATAATGTAAGATGTTTTGGTACCAAGGATGGTTATCCCTTTCTTTTTCCTCAATGTTGTAATAGTAGGCAGGAGCCACATAAATGCTCATTTGAATGGGCCTTACATCCTCTAGCTTGTTTACTTTAATCATCGAGGCAAGTGTGGCCAGAGTGTCAGCCATTTGATTCTCTTCTCGTGGCAGATAATGGAATGTAATGTCATCAAACTCTTTGATTAACTCGAAAACTAATCTTCGATAGTCAATTAACTTGGAGTCTCTTTTTTCTCATTTTTCTTTGAGCTGGTAGATTACAAGTGCAGAATCCCCGTATACTTCCAGAATTTTGATCTCTCGATCCATGACTGCACGGATTATGATACATGTTTCATATTCGGACATGTTATTTGTACAGTCGAAGTCGAGCTTACTAGTAAAAGGATAATGGTCACCTTTTAGAGATATCAAAACTGCCCCAATTTCATTACCCATAGCATTCGAGGCATCGTCAAAATTTAGCCTCTAAGGATGTTCTTTTAGAGCTCCTTCCTCGATGGTTGCAATGTACATTAAGTCTTCATTTGGAAAATCGAAATTCAAGGGCTCATAATCCTTTAGAGCTCTACTGGCTAGAAAGTCTACTATTGCGCTTCCCTTTACTGCCTTTTAGTCCACATAGATTACATTAAACTCGGAGAGCAGGATTTTCCATCTAGTCATTCTACCATTCAGCGCGGTTGACTCCATCATATATTTTAAGGGATCTAATTTTAAGATCAACCAAGTTGTATGATACAACATATATTGCTTTAATCTTCGAGTGGTCTAAACCAAAGCACAACATAACTTCTCGATTAGCGAATACCTTGTTTCACAATTAGTGAACTTCTTACTAAGGTAATAAATCGCTCTTTCTTTTCTTCCAGACTTGTTATGTTGACCTAGCACACATCCCATAAAATCTCAAACACTGCTAGATATAAGATCAAAAGTTTGTTGGGGCTTGGTGGTACTAGAATTGGGGCGATTGACAAATAATGTTTGATCTTGTCAAAGGTCATCTGCATTCCTCATCCCACACACCTAGGTTATGTTTCTTGAGAAGACGAAAGATTAGATCACATTTCTCGATTAATTGTGAAATAAATCTTACGATATAATTCAATCTCCTTAAGAAACCTCAAACTTCTTTCTGAGTGCGTGGTGGTAGTAACTCTTGTATGACTTTGATTTTGTTTGGATCAATCTCGATACATCTCTTGCTGACCACGAAGCCTAACAATTTGCCTTAAGTAGCTCCGAAGGTGCATTTAGCTGGGTTTAACTTTAATTGGTATTTCCTCAACCTTAAGAACAATCTCTTCAAGACTTCCATATGTTCTTCCCCATTTCGAGATTTTGTAATCATATCATCAACATAAACCTCGATCTCTTTATGTATCATGTCATGAAACAGGGTTATCATAGCTCTTTGATATGTTGCTCCTACGTTCTTAAGTTCGAACGGCATCACTTTATAACAAACGTTCCCCATGTCGTGATGAACGTGGTCTTCTCCATATCTTCAAGATCCATATTTATCTGGTTTTATCTAGAGAAACAATCCATAAAAGAGAACAATGAATGACCCGCCGTGTTGTCAACTAGAGTATCAATATGGGGCAACGAGAAATTATCCTTTGGGCTTGACTTGTTTAAATCTCGATAATCGACACACATTCGTACCTTCTCATCTTTCTTAGAGACATGGACTATATTAGCTACCCATTCAGAATACTTGACCACTTAGAGGAAACCAGTGTCGAACTACTTTTTGACCTCTTCTTTTATCTTTAGTAGCACGTCAGGCCTCATCCTTCGAAGCTTCTGTTGAACAGGTTTACAACCTTCCTTTATAAGGAGTCTATGTACCACAATGTTGGGGTTTAAACCAAGCATATCCTGACAAGACTACGCAAAAACATTTTTGAACTCTTAGAGCAGCTTGATAAGATCCTGCCTTGTTTCTGTGGAAATGCTCGTCCCAATTTTTACTTCTTTCTTTTCTTCCTCATTTTCAGACTCACAATTTCTACTGATTCTTTATGCAGCAGGATTTGCTTTTCTTCCTACTCTACCATCCTTAATAATTCGGGAGACAAATTACAATCTTGGTTCTCTTCAAAGTCCTAGAATTCCTCTGAACACATATCTTTCTCAAAAAGAAGCTCTGAGTCAACAATAGTGTCGCTTATATCATTAATAACAAAATACCTGTTATAGGGATAAGAAGAGATCCAAAGAAACAAATGAATTTAAGAATGAATGTTTATGTTATGATTATGAATGAGAATAAATTGAATTGAAGAATGGTTAATTGTATAAAATATTTGTCAAACTTGGTAAAAATAAATAAAATTGTGATGTGTAATAGGAAACGCATTTTTTATTAAAATAATTGATAATGACAATGGGCCTTTTACAAAGATCCTTACTACTCATAGGCTTAGATTAGTAGGTGTGTTTTAAGCATTACTCTAAAGAGACTCTAAAAACTACAGGGAGTTCCTCCACAGTCCAGAGTACTCCTGGGAGTGTAAGGACAAATTTCCCGTAGGTTTCTTTCTTCATTCCATTCTTCATATATAGTTTTGATGCTTAAATCCTTCATCATTCCTATTGCTTCAGTCAATTTCCTCTCATTCCCTTCGAATTTTGGCCTTGCATTGATTAAATCCCCTGATATGAAAGTATTTGTTATATGGGGAAAAACCACTGGCTCTCACTTGATTTTCTCCTCGGTTAAACGTGTTCTTCTTCTCCAACTCTTTTTTCTTCTCCCTCATATTTGGTTTGTGCCCCAGGCCAAAGCGATCTCGCTTGTCTACCAACATCAGTAAATTGATTCTCCCTTGGAGATATCTTCCTACTCTCTTTCCTATTAACGCTCATTTCCTGATCGTCATTTACAGACCCATCCTTCTATTTTGTAATATTTTGGGTGTAGAGATCTTGCTTCCTTCGGCAATGAAGGTTGCGTTAACAAATTCTAAAGATCGAAAAGAACATTCCAAGGCCTCGTCGTCCACTCTGATGTAGGGTGCATCATTTGCAATTGACGCAATTATATCTTCCTTAGCACTGATTGTGACCAATCGACCTTCGGTTACCAATTTCAATTTTTGGTGTAGTGATAACGACACTGCCCCTATCGTATGGATCCATAGTCTCCCAAGCAAGAAATTGTAGCTTGGTTTGATATCCATTACCAAGAAGTCTACATCGTATGAGTTTAGACCGATTAATAATGGTATCTCGATCCTACTCATTACCTTCCTTTTTATCCCGTCGAATGCTCTCACTATATTATGGCATGCTTTCATGTGCGAACTATCGATCGACAACCTCTTCAGTATGGTTAATGGCAGAACGTTCAGAGCTGAACCGTTATCAATCAATATACCAGGTAATGTGTAACCCTTGCAGCGGGTGGTGATATGTAACGCTTTTGTTATCCCAATACCTCTTGGAGGTATTTCGTTATCATTAAAAAAGATGAAGTTATTGGCGCTTACATTACTGACCAAGCGGTCTAGTTTGTTCACTGAGATGTCATCGGCTACATAAGTCTCATTTAACAATTTCATTAGCGCGTTACGATGTGCTTCCGAGCTTAATAATAATGTCAAAATCGATATACGAGCCGATTATTTGTGCAACTGCTCTAGTACGCTATATTCATTGTGCTTTAAGAATTTCATAAATTCCTTAGTCTCTTTTTCTATTACTAACTCATTAATTTGAATCTTAGATCCACCAGTCTTTCCTTCAAGTATTTCGTTTTTCATACTCATGGGGTCATAGCTTTTTCCGCTGCATGTGATGAGACTCACATCTTGAACTCCTTCTGATACAACTTTGGAATTCTCACCCCTTGATATCATCACATTACAATCATAATTCTAAGGTACCCTTTTACTATCTTATAGGGAAAGGCTACGGGTTTTTAGATTATAACTTTGGGCACTACTCTTTCTCCGGTTTCATTGCTCCTCGGTTGTGAGATGATTATCATTGGGTGATTGACCCCAAAAGTTCTTTTGATCGTGTCATCTTTGGAAGCACATACTTCTTCCACTTTTCATCTTCTTCAAAAACATTTTAGCTCTTTATTATCCATTAAACCTTGTACCATGGTTTTGAACTCGTCGTATTCTTGGATCTTGTGTCCATCATCGTGAAACTCGTAATAGTACCTTTTTTTTACTACTTTCCCTGAATTCTGAGCAATCAAACCCATATTCCCTATCTCATGCCAAACCCATCTTAAAGGTGATCTCACCTCCTTAACACGGGTTTTTATCTTTTTACCTTTTCATTCGACAATTGCATTCACCCCCTAGTCAGGATAATTGGGTAATGAATTCCCTAATACATTGGAACTTACAAGATCCTCGAATCTTAGTACCTTGACATTGATGAGTTGTTGAATCTGCCTTTTCAAGGCCACACAGTTCTCAATTGAATGCCCAGCTATTTCTACGTGATACTCACATCGGGCGCATTGTACCACTTTGGGAATGGTGGTAGTAGTGGTTTTAGATGGGCTTGTGATATAAAGTGTTCATCAAGTAATCTCTGGTAAAGTTCTTTGTATATCGTAGGGATGTGAGTGAATTCAATGTTTGACCTCGAGCCAAACCCTTACCTCGGAGTTTTTTGGTAATTATTTATTATGGTCTTGGGCATGTCATTACCATCGGCTTCGAATAACTTGTCTTGTACTAGTCCATGTTGTTAATTTCATTTTCCTTTTTCCTAAAGGTCGCTCTCTTAACACCTTCCCTTGCGTTAATTTTTTCGCTCCTAATCGCATTCTCGATCATTTCCCTTAACACGACCATGTCAAAAAAGCTCTTAGTAGCGCTTCCTAACATATGGTTAATGAAAGAAGCCTTCAGAGTATTAACGAACAATATAGTCGTTTCCTTTTCCAACAATGATGGTTGTACTTGGGTGGCTATGTCTCTCCATCTTTGAGCGTATTGTCGAAAACTCTCATTTGGTTTCTTCTCCATTCTCTACAAGGTCAATCTATCAGGTACCATGTCAGTTACATGACTATATAGCTTCATAAATGCTTGTGTCAGATCCTTTCACGAGCTTATTTTGGCACGACTCAGCTGATTGTACCGTTTTGCAGCAGATCCTACCAGACTATCCTGGAAACAATGTATTAATAACTGGTCATTGTTGACATGCCCAATCATCTTTCTATAGAACATGGTAATGTGTGCTTTAGGGTAGCTGGTCCCGCTGAATTTGTCGAAATCAGGTGTTTTGAATTTTGGGAGGAGTACTAGATCTGAGACAAGGCTCAGCTCCTTAGCGTCAATCTCGTAAAAGGTATCAGTGCCTTCCATTGCTATTACTTTTTCCTCCAACCATTTATATATGTCCTCCAACTGTCCAGGGATCTCAAGCCTTGCTTTTTCCGTTTCCTCTACGTCATCCAAGTCATGGATGACGGGATTGGCTATATTATTTCCGGGATTGGAATCAAATCCCATTTGGAAATTTACTGGCTCGGACATGCCGCCTGGGTGTTGTTGTGCTCTTATCGTTACTAGTACCCCACATGGGTATGTTTCTTGTGGTGCTTGGATATGCACAGAAGCATAACCTAGGAGATATCTAGGCTCCTCACTTTCTTCCTCTGAGCTTACAGTAGGACATTTTCCCTTATCAGCCCCTTCTCTTATCAGTTGAGTTAGTTCACTTATAATGCTCCTTTGAGACTCTATAATTTGGTCTTTCATTTCTTGCTAACCTTTACCAAATGGTCTTGCAGCTGTGCTTGTATTTGCTCTTACATTTCCTTTTGGATTTGTTCTAAACGTTCGATTCTTTGATCCATTACTTTTCGAGTACCATAATGGTGTGAATTCTCTATGGTTTCTGGTTTAACTGTTTAAAATTTTAATTAATTAGAGCCGTTGTATTAAAATATGAAAATACAATGCGAATGAATACATGTATACAATGCAAGAGAAGGCATTGATTCTAAATTTAATTCATTAGAACAACTTCATTAGAAGACAAATTTCTTTACATAAAGCGAATTACATAAATGGCTTTGCCCTAGTGTCTAAAGCCTTGATTTTCCTAAGAAGTCCGGCTAGTTTTTATCCTCGATCTGATATTGATTCATATTGCATGCTCAGCATATCAGCTTCAAAAGCTAGTGTTTGCACATGATCAGTCACTTCTCGCATTTGGGTAAGTGCTTTGCCTATAACATAATCTCTATCTTCAACTTGCCTTTGAGCCTGTTGAAAGTGCCATTCACTTGTTTCTAGATTTCTCTCTAGAATCTCGATTCGTATCTCGTTGCTCTATAATGAGGCTTCAAGTTCTTGCACTCTTTTCCTCAACTCCTTGCTTTCGGCCAAACTTACCTTAAGTTCTGTAACGGAGTTGCGGTTGCGATGTCTTCGTAAAGATTCTTCTAGCTCAACTACTCTAGCTTTTAGCTTAGCTATTTAGGCTTTCAGTTCAGCCTTCTCAACTTGATTTTCCAGTAATTTCCCTTTTATGGCATTCTCTCGAGCTTAACCATCTTGAAAGTTCCTTTTTCATTGTTCCGCTCGATCCTTTTGTTCTTGAATCTCTTGTTGCCATTGTTCTGACGTTTTGCCTAGCCTAGCAGTCCTCATGGATAGACGAAGTTTTTTGTAATGCTTCTTCAAATCCTCTAAGTCTTCTTCGGTTTTGTTCTTTCCTTTTTTTTTAACTTTTTAGCCTCTAACTTATGGATATCTACATTCAATCCTAACTTAATCTTTTCCTCTTCTAAAACTTATATTTTCTTCTCGAATTTCAAGCTCTTCCTTTCAAAGTCTTATTTTATGATGCCCAATTCTGACGGAACCACTTGCAAGTATTCCTCTATTAGTTGGATACCTTCGGGATTTGGTACTGGAGTATTATCATTAACTCTTTTGTTTCTCCACCAATCATATTCCGGCGTCGTCATCGAGTTTTCGGCGTCGTCATATTCTGGTGTAACTATCTTACTAAGTCGGTCGAAAAGATTAGTAACTGTATTTTCTACGTGCCTTAATGCTTTTGGGAAAATAACTAACCCATAAATGCTTAGAGCGAAAATGTCGACGCGCTTCTTCATATCTGGGTGTGCTAGTATCAGATCTCTCAGACTCTTTCAAGTGATATACTTATTATCTCCTTTTACCTTGATTCGAGATGCAACCCACTCTTCACTCATCTCGGTTATGTTCATCAACCTTTTCAAAAAGGTCGTGACACATGCAGCTCTAGAGTAAGCCTTGTCAACTTGAATCCTTAGGTAACGGATCAATGCGGTGTATTCTTCCACTATGGGCTTCATGTTGAAGTTTCCAAAGGTAAAATAACTGTATACAGGATTCCAACGTTGGGTGAGAGCTCGAAAGAGGTGCTTATCTATCTTCACCTCAAGTAAATAGGGTAGATCTCTATATTCCCTATAAAACATCTGCTTCATCTCATCATTCCACTGATCCCAAATGTCTCTCAATTCTTGTACACTGTTTTGGGTCACGTTTACTCAAGTATGATCCCAAAATTCCGATAAATGCCCTTCCATCAAACTGTCTCCCTTCTCACGCTGTCTTTCTTCTGACCACAAATGCAAGGTCATGTTGTCCTCCACTCTACCAAAAAATCCATTTTCCATGACAAAGCTCTCTATTTGGTAATCAAGTATGAACCAATACCTTTTCTATGATAGAAATGCAATGCAAAAAATAAACAAAGACAAGATAAAGCAAGTTAGTATGCTAAACACAGAAATAGAATTTAACAATAAAATTGCAATTAAGAGCAAAAAATAATAACGCGGCTCTCCTATTTGGGCAACTACTAAATGTTTATAACTATGCTTGGTAGGCTCCTAAAGTCGACTATATGTGGTTTGAGTTCTAAAGTAATGGTACCTGAACCAACAGTTTCCTCTATCCTCACCCATTATAGGCTTATACGAACAAGTTCAGTTCAGGGGGATACATTTCCCATATGTTTGCACGAAGTGAAAACTTCACGAAAACATAGGTACGGATGTATTCTTGGAAGCGATCCACTATCCTGTATGGAGGTGAAGACCTCACGAAGGCGTAGTTTTACACTTCCACTTAAGGAGTAATGTAATCAATCAATGCAAATGCATGGAACCCTTACTTTGACAATGAACAATTCAAATAAAAAGCAAACATGTGAGCACAAGATGTAAGGGTCGCAAATTAAATTAAAATCAAATTCTCAATTTTCAATCAAAAGGACAAAAAATAATCGACTCGCGGCTTGACTCTCTTATTTATCCCCAGTGGAGTCGTGAAGCTGTTGAAACCATTTTTTTGAAAAAAGGTCTCAAGAATATTTTTGAAATCGAAAACGGGAGTCGCCACTAATCTTTTATTTGGTGTGATTGGATCATCATAAAATGTTTGAATTTGTTTTATAAAAAATAATTTGGTCTTCGAAATCTAGAAAATAGGTTCAGGAGTCGGTTACATGTGAGGAAGGATTGGCATCCTTACACGCCTAAATTTGGTATCTTGTCGATTATTTATGGTCTTGGTTTTTGAAAAGTTAGGAACCCGAAGAAAATTTAAAATATGACCCTTGAATGTATGAAATAATCAAATTCGATTAAAAATTTAAATCTCACAAGAAATGATCTTCTATTTTGAGTCAATGTAGAAAAATCATGTCCTATAAGTTAGGGGCGCAATATTTTGAATCCTCAAAAAGCGAAAATCATTTACTGATCGATTAAAAAAAATTAAATCGTAGTCAAGAATTAAATTTTTTTATACTAGGTGTCGTTTGGAAAATTAAATTTCAAGAAAAACAAACTTTTGTTTTGAATCTACCGAGAATGAAGTCACATCCTGTAAGTTAGAAACACGACTTCTCGGACACTCGAAAAGAAGTTTATCTGTTAAAAGGATCGACTCGGGTTGACGCAAAACGGCATCGTTTTAGAGCTTATCAGCTTAAGCCTAAACGACGTCGTTCCAAAGGTCATATAATATAAAAGCAATTTTTCAAAGAAAAATTGCATTTCTTCTTTTAAATTTGCAAAAAACACCTTTTTTCTCTTTTTGTTTTTTCTCTCAACTTCCCCCCTTTCGATCCTTCATCGGCCCTTTGGCTCGCCATGGCTCCGTCGCCCCTTACCACCTCCGGCTGTCGCACACCACCATGCACGGTGGCTAGGTAAAAGAAAAACTTCCTTTTTCATTTCTTTTTTTAAGAAATCCAAATCTGGGTTAAAAAAATCCCAGATTCGAATCAAAATGAGCAAAAAAATTATTTTTTAGTTTTTCTTTTGAAAACCCCAGATTTGGTTATTATTTTGTTTTAAAGAATTTAGATCAAATGAGTTTTTTCTAGATCTTTAAAAAGGTTTAGATGTTTTTTTATTCCCTTTTTGAAATCTTTTTTTTATTTTATTAGTTATTATATTTTTTAAAAATAAATTTGGATCTAACCTTAGATCCTTGCAAAAAAAAAAAAATTAAAAGAAAAGGATTTCAAAGATTTCTTATTTTCCCTTTCGAAATCTTCTTTTTATTCTTTAATATTTTTCTTTTTGATAGATACTTGAACGGTGGAATCCTTTTCCCTTTTTTCTGAATATACATGCATGGATTCGAAGGGTTTTCTGGGCGTAGTCGCAATTCTGCCCATTAACAAGGCATACCACGGTCGTGCAACCTTGAGATCCGACCTAGGTATGAATCTAATCCCTTCCCTTTTTATTTATTTATTTTATTTATTCGTTTTTTATGCTTCGAAATAAAATGGCAATATGTAAATATTAAAATAAAGCTACCTTCGAAATTTGACTGTTGTCTATTGATTTTCCCTTGATTTCTATTCAAATCTCTGCGTTTGTATTGATTTTTTGTGTGTAAAAATACAAAGAAGGTGGTTGGGCTCATTTATAGCCGAGAAAATTACATAGTTTACTGTTCTTTTCTCCTATTTTGTTGTTCTCTGTTGTCTTCTGTTTCTTTCTCTTGTAGGTATCATTGGCGGGGCAAAATCCCTGGGTCAACGACGTTACCGGGAGCAGCACCTTGCCATATCGGTGAAATGGTGGCAAAGAAGACCTCGGATGTCGAGAAGTCAGAAGTCCAAGGGTCAAAAGTCGAAGGGTTGGCAGTCGAGGGATCAGATGCTAAAAGATCACGTGGCTGACGTGGCACGTGCTGATATGGACACGAGCTAAAGGGTGAACGACGCTGAGAGAAAATTTGGGTTTCATGTTTTTGTTAATGTTTTGGGCCTTTGGGCTGTTTTTTAGATTTGGGTTAAATTTAAGGTTGAGTTTAACGGGTAATTGGGTTTTATTTGGGCATGCCTTGTAAATGAACTTTTTAATAAATAAAATGGATTTTTATTTATTTTGTTTTATTTGTTTTTGGTTTGAATTTCATTGGGCCTGTCAAAATTGGGCCTCTACAATATATATATATATACGAGTATAATTAATTTCTAAGATCGTATCTATGTAGCCATGTCCGGATATTTGTTACTTTATCTATAGTTAAAAGTATATCTTTCTCTCTTAAAACTTTTTGACTTAGTTATTTATATGCATATCAAACAGACATCTTTTGTAAAACCGCAAGATTCTGCTGTTAAAGCTGACAGTGGATCACAGGCATCCGTTACTCCGCAATCGAGATTCATAGCTACTTCTAAAGGTTTAAAATTATCGGTTTCTTACTTACAATTGTTCTTCGTACTGTTCTTTGTTGTGGCGATGTGCTTTAAATTCGTGTTTCATTGTGTATATAAGGGCTAGTGAGAAGGAGAGTAATGCACTGTCAAGATTTCCTTTTGCGGCTAGGATTTTTTGGAAAACATTGATGTTGATGTTATCATTAATGATTTTGCATCTCAGAATGCTCGTAGAATCTTTTTTTTAATGATTTTTTTGTGTTTTTGTAGTTGATGACATAAGAGTAGGCTGAATGAAAAATATTTCTTTTTAGAAAAATATATTATTCGCTTAATATTATAAAACGTATTATTTTAATTAAATTGCTAGTATATAATTTTACTTTATTGAATTGGATTTTATAATTTTTTTAAAAAAGTCCGATTTATTATTTCACCTAAAACCCCAAAACTATCAATAACAGACTTGCTTAAACCCGACCCGACTTATGAATACCTCCACTCAGAGCAACACATCATTTTAGCAATGAACTCCTCTTAAATTGTCAAGCTCTAAGGCTTAAAGGAAATGGGTTATTAATTTTTATGTTTAGTTGTTTTAAACATGTAATGCTATGTGAATCATATTATTTTAAATAAATTTTATAAATTTAATGTCTTGTTTTTTTTTTATTGCATAAATTTGTTAAGCGTAAATCAAATTAATTAACGTAAATTTAAAATATTAAAAAAAATATAAAAGACCTTTGGATCATTATTTTTAAGACATATTTTTTGCGTTATTTTAATAAAAACCTAAAATCTAATTTTTTATATATATATATATTCATAATTTAATTGTATAAATTTCAAGACGTTAATATATTTATGTTGTTGCTTTTTATGTTTTATTTAAATTTTATGTTATATTCTCTATGTAAAATATGCTTTAAGTTTTTGTATTCTTTATACATTTAAAATTTAGTCTATTTACTTTTATTTCTAAGGATTCTAATTGTTAACTTCGTTAAATTAAATTTGTGGATGTGACCTTTTGAAATGAAATGAATACTCACTTAGTAGTCATATAATAAAAAAAATTATGTTATAATGAACCTGAATTTAATAAAAAATTTTAACTGTCAATAATTGCACTTATATTTTTAAATCCAAAAAGTAAAAAATTAAATTTCATAAAATCAAAACAGAGAAGCTAAATTCTAAATATGTAGAAGTACAAGGACCTAAAATATATTTTATCATTTTTGTTATGTATTCAAAATTATCAAATCTAACACCAATAAATGGAACAAAGAAAATTAACACCTTATTATATGATTCATAGAAAAAAATTAAAACAATTTAAAATTAATAATTTAATAATTTAACTTTTTTTAGAAAAAAACACATATATTTGGTAATCTATAATAAAACAAATGATAGAATTTTATTCTTCAAAAATTGGGTGATCGCGCATCGACGTACGTGCATCGAGGTTATGAATCAACACAAATACCATTAGAAATATGACGGTGCACTGCAAGTATGACAGGTCAGTTGTAATATTTATAAGTGTTAGAAATGGAGCACTTCAAGTATTCCAAAGATCGAACCCAAAAGAGTTCGAGTGATAAGGTGATTAATAAGGAAAAAGCATGCAAACAAGAAGTCTAGCTAGCTACTCGTTAAATAATATAGTACGACAATTCATATTGAAGGGGTAATTACACTACTTAACTATCTAACACTAAAAAAGACTAAATTGCAAAATAATTAAAATTACACAACTAACAATTCAATGAACAAAAGTGGTTGATTGACTTCCATGTTGTCGATTAATTTTTGGATTAGGAATCTAAAGGGTTCAAACTTTTAATTGGTTCAATTTTATCTCTCGGTCATTATTTTACCAAATTAGACAATTTAGTCTAATTATCTCTCGATCTCACCAAACTTAATCGAGATAACAAAATTGGTTCTTGATAGGCTCTCCTCTCGATCTCACCTACCTAAATATTTGTCTGACTGTCAATTCTAAGTTTTGAAATTTATTTGATTTGGTCCAATTTTTACAATTTAGTCTCTACACCAATAATTAACCAAGCAACATTTCCATCAATCAACCACCATAGGTTTAATTACCACTCATCATCATCATGCAAACAACAATCAATCACATGATCAAATGGTTCATTAAAGGAAACATGAGGTATTTATATCCCTTAAAAGATGGTAGGCTAGGTCAACTCCCTTTATATTCTATTTTTGTCTTCTTGAGAGTGTTTGGGCCTTTACATTTTGACATAGCCTATTCTTTCTGATTTTTTTATCATCGTCAACATTTGATTAAAAGATGGGTTAAGCCCAAAACCTGATGTGGCGTTCTTTTTAAGTGTGAAGTTTCCAATATGTTCTCGTCAGGCTCGATGTTGCTGTTTTGCTGCAACATTGGGGCTTCAAATGTGAAATTCATCATCTTCTTTTCTCCACATTTCCAATGTTCTACTAGCCACCTTTAAGGATAAAAATTCACATTTCCAGTGTCTCATTTGGAAAATATATATTATTAAAATAAAAGCTTTAAAAGTTAACTACTTAACATAAACATAAATAAAACAACTACAAAGACACTCTAAATCACTCTTAACTTGATTGAAATACAAGCTTAAAAGTAATAAAATAACTCAACATCTTAGAGTTATTAGATTTGACGAAAAATAAAAATACAAAGTAAAACTTGAGTACTTAATTGAAAAGAAAAGAAAAACTACAATTAAAATTAACAATACTAAAACCTACACCAACTGAGCTCAAAAAAGTAAATAACCTAAACCTAAAAATGGAAAGAAACTAACCACTAAGCTAAAAAGATGAAACAAAAGTTGGCTCCTTTAAGTTGACAGCCAAAAGGTCTTTAAAATAGCCGAGAATTCAAGCCTAACAGTGATAAAATTACTCTTAAAATGTGTATGTTGACTTGGATTGGTGTTGGACAAAAGACTACCCTGCAGCATTTTTCACCCCATCAGGCAGCGATGTCGTGCATCCAGGCTTCAATGTTGTGACACCCCCTCGATAGTGGCATACTTGTGGCTTTAGGGGTTCTTGATGTCGTGACATCCACTTACCGGTGTTGCGACATCCTTGGTGGTGATTAAAATTTCTTCACTTCAACAACCTTCAATGATATTACGACCTTAGAAGCTAAATGTCATGACGTTGGGCTCAATGTTGCGACACAACACCCTAAGTGTCGCGACTCTCTCGACAGTTGGCTCTAGCTTGATTTTTCTTTGAAGTCTTGCACCCTTGAGGTAAAGAAGCTCAGTGTCGCGACATCCTAGCATCAATGTTGTGATACCCATGTCAAATGTAGTTCTCCTCAAAGTCGGGCCATTGTTGTATCCCTACATAAACTCAAACACACTATTAGGTTCTCTATGGCACCATTTTGCCAAATTGGGTCTCAAAAGGAATCAAACTAAGCAAAAATGATAATTAATAATAAAAACTAAAAGTCAACAAAAGTATTGAAAAGATTCGTAAGTTACTTGAGAATAAACTCCTCGAGTGTTTTGAAGAACTTAATTTGACGTATCAAATTACAACAGATCAGTGGAAAAATAATAACTAAATAAAGAACTACTTATTAATTAATGTAAAATATTTTCAATTTTTTTTTTTAACATTATATTATCCTTCAAATATTTTATCTTTTAAAATTTTAAAATTTGCATTTATCAAACAATCTAATTATATTCCTTACTTAATTTTAAAGAGAATAACTTACATTAGGGTCATGCTAAAATATATAATTTTTAGGCACCAATAAAATAATGTCACATTATCAACTTTTAATAAGATACAAATATTATTATACACTCATATATATTTTTATATATATATATATATATGATATCTTTTCTAATTTAATAACTAAATATTAATTTTTAAAAATTGATTGCAAAGGAATAAATGACAATTAAATTTAAATAAATAACTAAAAATGATTAATGCATTGAAGAAGAAAGCATGTTTGCCTTTTTTTATAATACTATTATAATAATTTAATTATTTTTTATAAAAAATAGAAAAAAAACATGTGTTCTTTCTTTTATAATGTATTAATAATTTTTAGTTTTTTTTAAATTTAATTTTTCTTTTATTCCCATATAACCAGTTTTTTAATTAAAGGTAAATTAAGTTAAAAAAATATCATATTTGAATGAGTGTATAATAATAGTTGTATTTCTTTTAAAATTAATGATGTGAAATTATTTTATTGGTATCTAAAATCTATATATTTTAGCATGATCCTAATATAAATTATTTCTAGTTTTAAATAAAATAGTAAATTACACTGGTAGTCACCCAACTAATAGTAATTTTTCTTTTTTTAGTTACTTAATTATAAAAAGTTACAAGATGATCACCTAACTATTTAATTGAGTCTTTGTTGATCAACAACTTGTTAAGGACTACAGCTTTTAAAAATGACATAATAACAACTTTAACCGCCAAAGTTTATACATTGTGCAAATTTAAACTTGTTTCTAAAAAATCTAATCTCAATATTTATACATTGTGTAATTTAACATTTTTTTTCAATTTTGCTTTCTCTTTCACCTAAAAACCTAAAAAAACAAATATACCAACAAAAATATTAAAAAAAATGAATCACCCAAAATCCAAGATAATAATTTACATACTTTTTCATTCTTTTAAAATTAACCATCAATATTATAAAAAAAGCAAAACCATAAAAAAAGACCAAATTACACAATATGTAAATTTTAAAGGTTAATTTTTTTAAAATAAAGATTAAATTGACATAATTTATTAATATTGAGAGATAAAATTGTTATTATGCCCATTTTAAAAATTGATACCAGTAACTAACTGATGACCAAAAAAAACAAATTGAATAATTAATTGTCTATTTTGTAACTTTTTATACTTTAATGACCAAAAAAGAAATTACTAATAATTAAATGACAATCGATATAATTTACCCTAAATAATATACCAAACCAATTTATAATTTAAAATCAATATTTAAATTTTTATAACTTAATTTTCTAACACTCAATTTTAATTTATCAAAGATCACCTAACCCAACCAAAAAGCTTTAAGCAAAGACAGCAGCCATTACACAAGTGTGGAAAACCAATTTATGTTTTCATTGCCTGATCAATTAACAATGATTATCACACAACAAAGCAGCATCGTAAGCAAAATTTACTTAAAAAAAAAAAAAACGCAACTTGGGATAATTCCAGTTATGCATCTGAATATCATACAACCTATGCAATTATGCAATTTGGGATAATTCAAACACCGTACACATTTTCTTACTGGTCCGACCTTGGTGAGAAATATCATACAACTAGTTGTCGCCTGATCTCAGCACCCGCAAAATGGAAATGAACAAGTTCAAGATGTCCAAATAGAGAGTGGCAGAGGCCAATATGTAATCATCGTATGTGAAGCGCTTGATCAGGTTGTCAGTGTCATAGACTATGTATCCACAGAAAATCAAGGCACTAATTCCGCCATAGATAGCAGTCGACGTTGAGCCAAGTGGGAAGAACATCTGCATGAAGATAAAAGGTCATTATAAATCCTATATACGAGTATGTAGAAGCACAGGTAATTATAGATGGTACAGGAGAGTGCATTCAGATAACCGTAAACATCCGATTCATTTTTTGAGAATTCGGGTATTGTGGATTCAGATATTATAATTAGTATCTACAGTCTGATTTGGATATCTAATCTTGGGTATCTATTATCTGAGTCCGTGTTCTAATGTGAATAATTGATTCAGATATTGGAATTTGCTATCCAAACCTGTTTTACTTTTGCAAATTATGAATTCAGATAATTTAATTCGGACCCAGATTTAGATTTAATGAGGATAATAACATACTTGGAATTTATGTAGAGATTTGGATAATACACAGATTCAGATATTATGGAAAATAAGGACATCCAATCAGCTTCCATCCCTACAAAATACAGATAGGTGACAGAGATCTCACCTGGATTAGACCAGTTAAGATGAGAATAATAAGGCTGGTGAACAAAATTGGCCCAAGAAAGCTGAAGTCCTTTCCCTTCTTAGATGCCCAGAAAGTGTAGCCAGTAAGAGATGCAACCACACCTGCTGTCAAAATTAGTGCTTCAAGCACAAGTCTTCCTGAAATCATTTGGTAAAAAAGCGATTTAGCATAACTCTAGATTTATAACTCAAACCTAGGATTGTTAACCAGAAGGGACAAGCACGATACTAACCGTCAGTGTTGGCGCAGCTCACACCAACTGTGAGACTCAGAGACACAGTGAAGAGGCCGAGGATGATCAGATTAACGGGGTGTTTTTGGTGATAGACGTGCAAGGGCCATAACACTACATGAATTAGGTTTTATTGTTAAGACTTAAGATAGAGCATGGTAATGTGATAAAACAAATGTAGCAGCGCTCTTTAAAATCTTAAAGTAAATGCTCTGGTACAATTTGGAAAGGGAGACTTTTCTAGTTCAGGTCTATCATCAATCTGAAAATAAGGTTGAAACTTAAAAGAGAACTAAGATTTCATAACTACCAAGAGCTGGAAATCTATCATACTGATTTTATCATTAAAAGAAAGAAAACCTAGGCAATTATAATCTCTAGTACTAAAGTCTAGGCATAAAAGGCATACTATATCAGCTTTCGAACCATCAAAGCAAACATGAAGATCTCCTGCTTTTGGTTAGGTTAAGAACAGTACAGATCACTTTATTAAAAACCTAATACAACATTAAAATTACACAATGAGACAGCTATAAGATCTATATTCTAAACCCTCGAATTCCCCACGAAAGGCATCCGGATCCGGAAAAATGAACAGATAGAATCACTACACAGAAAAATGGCAGAAAATGTTGACTATAGAAACAATTAGTGTTGAAATTTGAGGTCAAGACTCGATTCACAAACGAATTGAATCTAACCTTAACCGACACTTGAAAGATATTAATTTCATAATAAGAATTTAAAAAGTGAAGTAATTAACTAGAAGGACGCCGAAGAACTAGTACTATTTCTTTCGTAACAGTTCAAATTTACCAAGTTCAAAAGGTGTGGAAAAAGAAAGAATCAAGATTGAAAAATGAAGGGAATTTATAAAGGAGAGGACCTTACAGATGAAAGGGACTAAACAGAGGAAGAGCAAAAGGCCAGAGTTTCCACGGAGGAGTTCGTTGACCGGAGCCGAGAACACCACAAAGGCGGAGACCACGGTGGTTAGAACTAGCTGTGCCGCAAGGATGCCGTAAACCTTCCGGATAAAGCCCCATCGGAGCTGGTTCTCACCGTAGCTGAGCCCCGGGTACAGAGTGTCCCCTGACTCTAGATCTACCTTATCCGCCTTACTGGCGCTCGCGCTGCTCACGCGCTCGTATCTGTTCATTTTTTTTTCAACTGCCTTTCTTTTCTTTTTTCTCGTTTGATTTTGTTTTTCCGGGTAATGAGATGAGAAGAAAGAAACAGTGGGAAATTTTATTGTAATTTATTTTTTTCTGAATAATGTATTGTATCACTAGGGAAGATAACCAATCTAAAAAGCTTTGAGGTGGGATCTACGCGTTATTAGCAGCTAATATTCCATCATCAAATCATGTATTTTATGGGAAGTTCATTTTATTTTTTTATAAATAAGAAAACATAATTATATCAAAATAAATTGAATAAAAGTATCAATAGTCTTATTTTGTTGAATAAGTTCTAAAATTTCGTTAGAGGTGCTACCGAATTCTTGAAGACATGTCTTTTTCGCTAAACTTATCTTAACCAAATAATCAGCAATATTATTAAGAATTGTTGATGACTATCAAAAGTATAAAATGTGCAATTAATTAATTTTTTAAAAATTAAAATATTAAAAAAATATTTTTATATTTTATATCATTTTCAATAATATTTAATTTTTTCAAAATAATTTATATATATTTAAAATTTTAAAATTTTAAAAAGTTAATTAATTATTGATATGGCATTTATGTATATGCCACCATGTCAACCAAGTTAATAAATGTTAACTTTTTTTATTTATTTACAGTGATTTAATAAATAACACAAATTTAAAGGTTAAAAAAATTAAATAAAAAATTAAAATAATTTTTCTGTAAAGTTGAAGGACCAAATAAATCATTGTGCCTTATTTAAATAACTTTAAGATTTGATTATAATTTAATATTCAAACTACAGTTGTTGCTAATTGCTCTGGGCGTTCACCCTACCACCCATGTCATTGGTTCGAGTCATTGAAATTATCTACTTGTAATGTGTGTTGCTACTAATTTACTATTATAAATAGTGTATAAATCGTACCAAAAAAATTGTTACTCTCAACAAAAGAATTTAATTTAATGTTTGTTATACTTGACTAAAACTCCAACCCTAAAATTAAAATAAATAACAATAAAAAGGTCAAACTCTTACAAACGTTTAGATGACACAAAACCAACAAAGAGGCTAAAGGCACTAATATGGAATCTCGAATTCAATTATTGAATTTAATGTTGCTCAAATAAATTGATTTTATCTCATCCATACATGTATTAAGTATTATCTTAATTTATGCCTAAGACATAAGTCAATCAATTTTGAATCAATTTTGAGCATAAAAATATAAATTTTCACGAAGATATGATCCATGTCTCAAGACAAAAATAGCATATTTCCAAACTTTGTCTGCATGTCTCAAGACATAAGACTTAAAGATATGAAACCCTTAAAATTAAAATTAAGCTACCAACTTACTGACGACTTAAATTTAAATCTTTAAACACTTCAAATCATTCCAAAATGCAACCAAAACATACTAAATTGCACAACATTAATTACCAACATTTGAGGACATTAAAATAGCTCTCATTCACCAAGAAAGTTTACCACATTTTGAATCGTATTGTATATCATGACCAAGATATTTATCTAAGTACAAAACATACTTTAGTGGCTCATAAATCCATACTAACAACCCACTACCATTACAAAAAAAATATATAAATACTTAAGTACATAACATACTATGAACCAAAATATTTATCTAATTGTCACACGCTTTAAGCCTTACTACAGTGTGATGTGGGTCTGAAATAAAAGCTCAACTTCTTGGAATCTACTTTCAATCTACACGCAAGAAACAACAACACGTTAATTAAAATTTTGCTTAGTTAGTACTCAAAAAATTCATTACATGCTTTTTACCAAGTGTGAGGTGTTGTGCAAATAAAGTAAAAGAGAGTAAATTATTGTATTAGAAAATCACACTAGATTTAATTTCTAAGAAAGATTGGGGTCATAAACAGTCCTGCTTAAAACTCAACTTCCTAAACAAAATCTCCCTCCAATGTAATTTAATAGCACAATATATCACTAAAATTGTACCCTAAAAAATATTGAAAGAAAAATATAAAAAATAAAGAACACCTAAAATTTAACGAGGTTCAAACAATTACGCCTATGTCCTTAGATACTATCAAATATATTTCGCTTCAAAAGATACAAGTGAAAATTACAAATATGGAGAGAAAAAATATACCTTACGAAGAAAATGACAAATTTTTGGATGATCTAAAGGTGTAGATGTAACACCCTTAATTTGGTCCGGTCGTCGAACCTGAGTTACAGGATGCCACAACAGATCACAAAACATATAACAGTTGAAAACATAGTTTAAATTTAAATATTTCATACAACATCACGAATAATCTTGTTTCACGTCAATTGTAACCAAACTAGATCTCAAATAGACTTAAAAAAGCTTTTATAATCTTGTTTCACGTCAATTGTAACCAAACTAGATCTCAAACAGACTTACAATAGTGTCGCCAGGCCGTGTAACAAACTGAAACCATGTGAAAGAGAGTCACATGCTCGTGTCCTTGGACCGTATAACAAAATGAGACTGTGTACCATATGCCACACGGACGTGTGCCCAAATCATGTAACAAACTGAAGCCATGTTAACCTGCAACCTTCCAATTACTAAAGAGCACACAACCATGTCATAAGCCGTGTGCGACACGCGGCCGTGTGTGTTAGCTGGTGTACACCAAAATATGCCTTTACAATCATGTTATCTAAACCCAACTTTTACCTAGGTTATATATATGCAACAACCAACTCATAAACTTGTTCCAAGTGAACAAAAATCAAATTTAAAGACATATTTCAATCCTATTTCTAACCAATATGCCTCAAGGCACCAATGTGACATTCAACTCAAAATGAATCATTTTAACCCATCTAAACATTTTACACCATTTCATTCCATTTAACAATTCATCCTTGCACCTTTCTTCACATGGATCACATATCATCAACCTTTAAACAAATTTCATAATCTAGCATTACATTACCATTACACAATATACACAAACCAATTAGATTATCAAATCTATAACCTCAATTAAATCATATTAACCATTTCTATCGAACAACAAGTAACAACAAACATGTAGACATTTATCTTGAGGTGTGATTCAGGTTAATAGCAAAGAATCAATTTAAACACAAATGAATCGATTCAAACAGAAAAACAATCAATTCAACAGAAAGTCAACCGATTTAACAAAAATGCAATCGATTCAAAAGAATCATATTATAATATTTTCCACAAACATATTAATAACAATAATGAATCGATTCAAATAGAAAAACAATCGATTCAAACAGAAGACAATTGATTTAAACATTTGCTTATATACATACATCATCGTTCATTTGATTGACAACTATTTATCCTATCATTATAAACACAACAAAACTAATTGCCAACCATTATCTAAAACATTCAAAATGACAACCCTAAGTACATGCCAATTTACATAACCTCAATGGAATACAAACTTTAGGGAGTCTGGGGCCTCGATTGGATGTTGAAGTGAGACATAAAATTATAGTTACGGACAACATGTGCACAAAAAGTAAAACCCTACAATAAGTAAGCAAACCCTTGTATCTTTATACATTAAGATGGTAAAATAAAACCATTCAATCTATAAGAATTTAGATTAATGGAAGAGTTCTATACCATTAGGTTTCAATTTGATTTTGATCATCAACTTCTTTTCTTTTTCCTTTCAATATTCACGAACGTTCTTTTGCATTTTACTTCCGCTACGATTTCTAGACTTGTAAATCCATCTTTATTTACTTCTTGATGCCATTCGAATTGCCTAGCAACAATGGTTTCATAATTCATTTATGTCATCCTGGATTGCCCAGAAATGATGTCCTGTTATCCCGGGCTGCCCAAAGACGATGGCTTATCACTCTAGATTGCCCGACAATGATGGTTTCATAATTAATTTATGTCATCTTTGATTGCTCGGCAACAAGGACCTACCATCCCTAGTTGCCCAATGATGATGGTTTGTTAAGTCTAGTCCACTGATACATTGATTTCCTTCACCTTTTATCATATGACTAAAGTCAATACATCTTCGTATCTCAGTTTCTATATTCACAATGTTTCTGTCCAAATCGTACCCAATAACAATATAATCCAACTCCATAACCAAGCATATATTCATTTTGGTACTTGTCTTGATATTCAATTGTAAATATACGAAATCGTTTCACTCTTTGTCCCCAAACAGTTGATCATAGTAGTATACAATATATAATATCGTAAAAATATGAAAATTAAACAAATGTTAGACCATAGAAACACTGACCGAACCTTGAACTACTTACCATCGATTTTTACTTTCCCAATTCCTTTTGATACTCCCACGTTGTCTTTAGCTACGAATATTAATACAACCATGCATAACATTACTTTCCACTCAATTCACAATCAATTGTAATATAACACCCAAAAACTGTAACCATCTCCGGTCTAAGGTCTTAGGGTTTACAGAACTTTTCGAGTCTTTTTTATATATATATGTATACAAATCAATCACAATTTATTTAATTACAAACTTGTAACTCAGAATACTAACTCCATTTAATCTTACAGATTCATTTACTACCTTTCAATCAATCAAGAATTAAATTTAATCACACAAGAACTTAGAAATCACGTATGGATATTTACCATCAGGGATCACATTTCCCTGTGTCTCAAACACACAACCTTCATCACTAGCTAACCAAACTATAACCCAAACATACTCATCATTACATTGTAAGAAGGATTTAATATTCATATCACATAATATCACAATATTCATCCAAGTTATATCAATCATTCTTACTATCATTGTATAGTACCCAAACCCAACATCCTCGTCGGTTAAGGTTCTGAGGTCACATGCATTCATGCCTCAAATTGTTACCTATTCAAACCTTATGTCAACATCATCCTTGATCTAGCAAATATATACATTTATAATTCATCATTCTTACTTTGTTTATCAACTCAATAAGGGTAAAAATGTTATTTCCACAATTCTGGGAGACTTCTATCGATACTTGTTGGACAAGTATCGGTAATTGTCAAGTCAGTAAATAATGCAAGAAACAGTGCAGGCTTCTCCTGATACCTATGGAAGTTCTACCGATACAAGTGAAGCTTCTACCGAAACAAATCATGCTTCTACCGATACTAAAAACTCTAGAGAGCTAAGATGTCCTACTCTGCAGCTTCTACCGATACAAGTACATAAACTATCGATACTCCTATGGGAAAAACTATCGGTACTTATCATGCAACTACCGATACAACTCAAGTCAGTGAATAACCTCTCTCCTGCCTTTTACTTCTACCGATACATGCAGGGGTTCTACCGAAATAAGTATGCAGAATTCATTTAATCACACAAGTCCTCAAGTTTATCAATCATCATTCAATACAAGACTCTTATTCAAATTCTCATCTTGCAAAATCTATACATGACAATACTTATTTCATCATATAACACAAAATATAATCAATCAACACAAGGATTCTTAAATTCACATGTCAACTCATTACTAAACACATTTGCTTAATTAGAACATCAAGCAAGCATGCAAGTTTAGTTCAACAAAGAAACCAACAATCTAAAATCAAGCATTTCAAAGGTAATATCATCCTAGTACATGCCATATAATCAAGTGATGAAGGACTACCAAATAGGCTCCGCGATAATGTGACTTCATGAAGATGATCTGATCTTCAAGTAGCAAGAAATCTACAAAACAATAATAACATCTTTGGTAAGCTTCATAGCTTAGTAAGTTCGAAGAGTATAAAGAATTACCAAACACATGCGTAAAGCAGTTATAATTCAACCGAGCTAGGATGAACTGTTGCTTCCTCAAGCCATATTTGGTGTATCAACTTTTCTGTTTATAACTTTTTTGTTACCAGTACCCAATGCTGCTCACACGAGCTGTTGAGGACTCACAACGTATGTAGTACCCCATCCATCGATACGGTGTCTGTCTATAAACTGTCCCCTAACGATGCTGCTCATACGAGCTATCGAGAATATGCATTCAAGCATAAATCCCAACCATCATAGGGCCTATAATCCATTTAGGATTTTATATCTCTTTTTCGACTCACGATGTTGCTTACACGAGCTGTCGAGGACTCGCAACATATGCGGTACCTCAGCCATCGATACAGTATCTGTGCATATAACTGTTCCTTAACGATGCTGCTCACACGAGCTGTCGAGAATATGTACTTATGCATAAATCTCAGCCATCGTAGGGCCTATAATCCATTTTTGGATTCTTGACTCATTTCTTGACTCACGATGCTGCTCACACAAGCTGTCGAGGACTTGCAACACATGCGATACCTCAACCATTGTGTCAATTTCAAATCACCGGCTCAAAGCCTGATATCTCTTTCATTCTTTTCTTTTTCATCTTTCTCAATTTCACATGCCATAACCTATTTTGC
Organism: Gossypioides kirkii; assembly: GCA_005610355.1. Taxonomy (NCBI): domain Eukaryota; kingdom Viridiplantae; phylum Streptophyta; class Magnoliopsida; order Malvales; family Malvaceae; genus Gossypioides; species Gossypioides kirkii. The sequence goes on from CP032252.1 coordinate 15,045,951, forward strand.
AACAATTATAAAGAATACAATAATGTACTATTTAATGAAGTTTTAATATTACGAACTTACTGAACGAAATTACAGTTAAAGTGAACTCTAGGGACTAATCCGTAATTTTTCTTTTTTCATGATTGATGACACGATCTTGATCTATTACAATAATTTCATACAATTATTTAAATCAACATGAATTTTTAATCATTTTATGCAAATAAGCCTTTTTGGTATTTTTTACAAAATTTCCCTTAACTTTTTATCTTTATTCAATTTAGTCCTTTAGCTCAAAACTTGCAAATTAACCATTTTTAAATAAAATCAAGTTCAACCGAACATTAAACCATTTCAATACAGCCCACTTTTTGCAATATTTCACCCCAAGTTCTTAAAAATTTATTCCTTTAACATTTTAGTCCTGTAACATAAATATTTCTAAAAATTACTTTACAAAATCATTAAATCTAACAACCAAGCTTATAACTTCCATAAACTTTCAAGAAACCACTCATTCAAAAATGGCAAGATTTATAGCATTTGACAAATTCACAAATTAGTCCTCAAGTTAGCTAGATTGAGCTAACATAAAAGTTACTAAAAACGGGCGAGATTTACCTACTCAATTGGAGAAACCTAATTGGCCGAAAGCTTGCTTCTCATTGGCTATGGAGTTTCGGCTTTTCAACCAAGATAAAGAAAGATGATATTATTTTATCATCCCTTTTTTTAACTTAATATTTTACTCTCTTTTTTTCAATTTACAAAATTAACCTTTAATTATAAGGTCTAAAATCACTTAAACATATCCATATTTGTCCAAAATATAAAAATGTGGTATATTTACCATCTAGGTCCATTAATTCACCCTTTTTAACTAAATAAACTATCTTTTTCAACCTTTACTATTTAGTCCTTTTTAATTAATTAAAATCTAAATAATAAAATTTTATAACCAAATTTTAATACTATACTAATGACCTCATAAATATTAAATAATTAATATTTACAATCTGACACATCGAAGTTATGGCCCATCGAAACCACCATTCTCGATCTCATTAAAAATAAACTAATTAGTAAATCCTCATTTGATTAAGATTTAATTGCAATTTACCAAAACCTAAATAATTTCACATTATTTCTATTATTAATCCATTTAAGGATGGTCCAATTACACAATTGGTCCTTCAATTATTTTAAATTTTGATTAAACAAACTTATTTTCAATTTAGTCCTAAACTAATTAGGGCTAAATGAATAAATAACCCAAAATTTAATGGAATCAATCATATCCACCACCACTTGGGCTTTTTGACCATGGTTTAATTACCATTTTGGTCCCTTTACTATTTTTTAATCAATAGCAAGTAATTTTTCCCTCTTTTACAATTTACTCCTTTTTCCTTAATTAAGCAATTAATCATCAAAATTACCCAAACGAACTTCAATTCACATATAATAAGATTTTGTAAATATTAAATAAAATATTTACGGTCCTTAATTTTAGAAACGAGGTTCGAATACCTCATTTTCTAAAACCACTTGACTTTTGAACCAAATCACTCTTATACTAACTTTTAATTCAATAATTAAAATTATTCAATTCAAATTTTCATACAAAATTATTATTGACTTATTTAATTTAAACACTCATTATAAAAATTTTCTCGACGAGTTTGTGGTCTCGAAATCACTGTTTTCGATACTACTAAAAAACGGGCTGTTACATGTAAAGTCATACATATTTTAAAATTTATTCACTTTAATTCCTAAAATCGAGACTAACAAAATATTCAATTTAGAACTCAATTATTTAAGTCAATTCCTCTGTAGTCCTTTTAAGATATCATATTTCTCATTTTTACCACACATTTCAGAATTTATGCATTTTAGACCCTATTGCCCAAAACTACAAATTAACTTCACAAGTTAGTACTTTTTCACTCCTAAGTTTAAAATCTATCCATTTAATACCTAAAACTTCAAGGATTCATCAATTGCATCATTTTACAACTTTAACAATTTTGAAAAATAACACACGGGTCAACTAGATTAAGCTCCCAATATTCCAAAATCATAAAAATTAAAAGGAAATGACCAAATTCCACTAATCAATTTAAAGCTTTAAATTACAATCTCTAAGGTCAAACTTCTTTCTTTCTTCTTGTTTTCGTGTTACATGAATTAAAATGAATAGGAAATTATTTTGTTTCTCCACTTTCTATATTTTATTCCTTTTTCATTTATGTTTTATTTATAATCTTAATTGAACTAAAATTTTATAATATAAATGTACACTTTAGTTAAAAATTTACAACCATAATACTCAGATGATATATTTACAATAATAATTCCTATCATTATCTCTAATTATTAAATTCATTAGTGTTTGAACTTTTATCGCTTTTATGATTTAATCCTTTTATAACACCTGATTTTTAATTAACTTAAAATTTAGAATGAATAAGGACTAAATTGAAAGAGACAGTAAGTTGGCAACCTATATTCAGAGAAACGAGAAAGCTAGAAACTAAATTGAATATGGTTGAGATCTAATTTTGGTTCGATTAGAATGGAACTAGCCGGTTCCTTAGTGGGATACATGATAATTAGTAATGGATGATTCTCACAAGGTTGACGATAACGCGAGAAGGGCTATAAATAGCTAGGAGATAGCTCCCGGGGATGATTTTCTTTTCGGGCTTATTCGAATTCTCCCATTTCTTCATCTTCTCTGATAGCTTGAAGAAGGAGCAACTATGGAAGGTTCTACATGGAGTAGACTTCATGAGGACGAAGCTGGAGAAGTAGGGAAACCAGCAAGCGAGTAAGGTTTTTAACCCTTCTGTGTTCGTAGGATGAAGTTATGGAACTTCCAAATTGTTTTAAGGGTTTTGCATGTCATGAAAGTTTAAGCTGTTGATATGTAGCGCAAGTTTAACTAGTGGGTTTTTGGTTGCATGCTATTGTTGGGAGAATGGAAGCTATGGTACTCGAGAAAAGGAATAAGCTATGAAAAGAAAAAAAGATTTAGGTGAGTTCTAAACTCTAAACCTGTTATTATGATTTACGTTGTTAAGAATGTCATGTTTGCATAAGCATGCATTATGATGATATAACCATGCATTGCATGATTGTGGGCAAACCTCAAGGGGTTATATGAAGTTTAGGATTGAAATAGGGAGAGAACCGCCTCGGGTGAAACTCCAAGCCTTGTAAAGGGAACACTTTAGTGTTCAAGCATCAAGGTTAGGTGGTGTAAAGGAGGTAATAGGTGGAGGATTCGAGAAATAAAACAATAGAATGGTATTTACTGTAATAGCGATATCAACTAGTCCTTCGAGGTGATACCATAACGACGGTATATGACGTAAGACCATGGATGAAAGACGCCATGACAGCATGGTACAAGGCAAAGGCATATGGAGTAAGACCTTGGATGAAAAATGCCATGGCGACAAGGTATAAGGTATAAGGTATACGGTGTAAGATCATAAATGAAAGATGCTATCGCAGCCAGGTATGATGAGTAAGACCATGGATGAAAGATTCCATGGCATCGTAAGATGGTACGCCAAGATGGGGGATAGTTGTAAGACCACAGATGGAAGACTCCATGGCATCGTTAGATGGTATGTGATCGCGTCTGAAACATCACAGCGATTGTGCAAGCGTACACACGTTGATGCAAGTATAGTTGATAAACAATTCTATCGGATATCGATCCCATGAGGAAATAGGTTATTGATGTTTAAATGTCGGAGCAATTAATACTGAAATTAAGTTAAATGTGAGTAAGGATGTCAGTCAATAATGTCATATCTGTATACTAAAATAGTTAATATTGTCAATGCAATCAGAGTTAAATGTCAATGTACTGAAAGTAAATCAAATGTGTTGAGTTTTGAGTGCTGAATATTTAAATGCATGAATGTAAAAGTGATCAAGTGTAAAGGGTAGAAATAGTCCACTGAATCTGTGAAGTTGCAACGCTAGATATGTTAACAAGGTAAAGTATAGATGGATTGTCACAGCAATAAAGCTCTTTTGAGTTCTTACCAACAACAACTTTCTGTTTAATCCAGACTTAAATATCCACAATCACTCCACCTCTCGGTGTGAGCAATGTTGTGCATTCAAGAACAAGTGATTGGATTACAATCCTAAGCAGCTCTCGCCTAACTTACTTGTTAATCCAACTTGTCACCGCATCTCTCGATGTCGGTAGACTGCAATTTCACTCTCGTGCTTAAAGCGGTTAGATCCAAGAATAAATAAATAAACAGTAAAAAATAAGAGTCAAAATGATCTAGCATTAAAAGACACTCTCATATTCATTTAATGTTATCAAAATCCATCATCGTTTAAGAAGAATTAAAGAGTACAATTGAAGCTTACTATCTCTAGACCATTAGAACTACTAACTCATCGTTCCTCTTGCCTTGCACAAGTACCTCTCGTCAAAAGTGGTTACAGACTTGCTTCATTAGCTTCCCAATTTCCATCTTAAATCTCCTAAAATCACACAGAATTTGTAGAATTCAATCCTTTAATTCTTGATGCTTTCTTCATTCTTCTATTTATAGGCTCAAGAAATTGCAGATTTTCTTCATTCTTAGATCTAGATCTAGATTTTTGCAGCTGTCAAAGTTAGTTTGAGTACAGCTGTGCACTCATGCAGATCTGATGTTTACTTTAGAGATCTACAGGTTGTCGCTACATTGTTAGTTGCAATCTAAATTGTTATTGCGGCGACACCTGTGATATTCCTACATTGGTACTTCCAGATGTAAATTCAGCTTGAGTATACTCATTTAAGGTTCAAATTCAATATGACGACATTTCTTAGTCGCAATTCCAAGCTGATCTTGTGGCTGCATTCTGCCAATGTTGATCTTTTGGACTGAGCTCCTACGCTGACAATTCTAAGATGCAAAATATCGGCTGCTTGCGTCGACATTAGTACAAAAATAGATAAAAATAACAAGAATTTAAACTATCAATGATTGAGTATAAAATGCTTATGATGCATGCTAAAAGAGATACAAAAGAGACAATTAAAACACTAAATTAGGGAGAAAATATATGTCATTTATAATATCATCACACCCCCAAACTTGAGTTTTTACTTTTCCTCAAGTAAACAAAAATTAACAAAATCACAATCATTATCCATACAACTTGAATTCTCTGAAGTCCTAATGTACAAATTGTATTCATATGATAGAATAATGCGCTGACAATTTATAGAAATGAATATTTAAGAATTGCAACTTCATAAATGTTAGTGACATGCATTGAATCCTAATCTTCCTTGAACCAAACAACATTTATCAAAATTTTCTTTCTTTTTCTTTCTCTTTCTCATTTTCTTATTACTTTGTCTTTTTTTCTTTTTTTTCAAATGATTGAGAGATGTCATTGCATTACTCTACATTTGTTCCTGAGAAGTAACGATGAGGTGCAACAAACCCCCAAGAGGTATATAATTGAGCCGACACACACTTTTGCAGAGACTGCCTTTAGCTAGATGTTTTTCTAAACCTGTAGCGGAGTGCTCTCCCTTGGAAAGTCATAATACACTCACATTGGAGCATTTTTTTATTAACACAATGTCGCTGCAACTGGTCAATTACCTCAAGATTCAAACATAAACACTAATCATTCATTACTAAAACAATTTCAATTCAAACATAAACACTAATCACTCATTACTGAAACAATTTCAATCATTCATTCAAAAATAGTAGACTCATCATTCATTCATACTCATCCAATGTATACATCAACATCCAAACAATTTAAGAATTACGCATCAAGATAAAATTGTAAGTTCATTTCAGTTGAAATTTTGTGAATTCTCATTAACCAAAGAAACAAATAAAATTCAAATATGTGGGGTGTATGTAACAGCTCGATTTTTGGTGATGTTGGAAACAGTAATTTCGGGATCACAACTCCGACGAGTAGAGTCATTAATTTATTTATTTAAATAATTACGGCTTCGTTAGCATCGTATTAAATTTTAGTTAAAAAATTCTATCGTTTAGATAGTTAATTAAATAGAAAGGACTAAATAGTAAAAGGGCACAAAAATAGAGATAAGAAATTAAAAGGGCTAAAGGGGTAAATTAGCCATGGATAAAGAGATAGTGGGATGTTATGACACTTAAGTTAAAAAGGGAATGGATAATTAAAACTAAAAAAATGATTAATTAAACTTAATAAAGAAAGTCATGGAAATTACAACTTTGCCATAATATATATATGAAATTAAAGGAAGGAAATTAGGGAATTTTCACATGTTTTCTTATTCTTCTTCTTCTTCACACGGCCAAAGGAGAAATTTAGGGTTTTCTCATTCAATCTTTGAGCTTTGATTTGAGTAAGCAAACCTTGACCGTTTTTAGTAATTTTTATGTTTTTGAGTCCGTATCAGCTTAATTTTTAACTTATACGAGGACTAATTTGTGAATGTGTCAAATGTTAAATATTTTACCATTGATGAATATGCTTATTCTTGAAAGTCTATGAAAGTTTTGGAAGCTTGGTTGTTAGATTTGTTGATTTTATAAAGTGATTTTTTTTATGATTTTAAGGTTTAAGGATTTATTTGCTAGAATGATAAAATTGAATGCAATTGTGTGAAATTATTAATTGTAAGGGACTTTTATGAAGGCCTTGAGTATTTGGCTAGGATGGATTATGGAAGAGAAGGATTATTTTGCATGTTTAAAGGTGTAGGGACTAAATAGAATAAAAGTGAAATAATAGGGGTAATTTTGTAAATTTCCCATGAAGGATTTAATTGTACAAAATGAATTAATTGTGTGATTTAATGTGAGAAACGAAATGATTTGTGGATGTAGACTACGACCGTGCCATCGATCGAGGAAAAGGAAAATTAGTGGAGTAGTCCTTAGAATCCATTCACAACTGCAATCCAGTCCGGTAAGTCCGTATGGTTAAATTCTAATTTAAATTGTTTATTGTTGTAATGTGACTATTGTAATGAGATGAAATGATAATCGAAATTGTGGAAGAGAAGGATTATTTTGCATGTTTAAAGGTCTAGGGACTAAATTGAATAAAAGTGAAATAATAGGGGTAATTTTGTAAATTTCCCAAGAAGGATTTAATTGTACAAAATGAATTGATTGTGTGATTTAATGTGAGAAACGGAATGATTTGTGGATGTAGACTACGACCGTGCCATCGATCGAGGAAAAGGAAAATTAGTGGAGTAGTCCTTAGAATCCATTCACAACTACAATCCAGTCCGGTAAGTCCGTATGGTTAAATTCTAATTTAAATTGTTTATTGTTGTAATGTGACTATTGTAATGAGATGAAATGATAATCGAAATTGTTGAAGACGAGTATGAATGAAATACAAAGGACAAACGGGTTTGAGCTATAAACGAAAAGGTCCGATGACTAAGTGTCATCGTGAGTAAATGAATCCTTTACAGATTAAAGGTCTGATGACTAAGTGTCATCGTGAGTAAATGAATCCATGATGGATTAAAGGTCCGATGACTCAGTGTCATCGTGAGTATATGAATTCCTATACGGAACAAGAGGTCCGATGACTATATGTCATCGTGAGTATTGAATGAAATGAATTCCAATACAGAACAAAAGTCAGATGACTCTGTGTCATCGTGAGTGACAAATGCGAGTGAAACCTACCTCAGATGTAAACAATGTTCCATTTGGTTAATTAGATTTTTACAACTCTTGAAGTTTGTTAAATCTATTTAACTTTGTGTACTTACTAAGCCTTAAAGTGCTTACCTATGGATTTGCATTTGTTTTGTAGATTCACTTTTGCTGTTCGGAGATCGGATCATCTTGAAGCATCACACTATCCCGGAGTTGTTCGATAGACTTTTACATCACTCGGTTAATATGGCATGTACTAGGATGATGTTACCTTTCTTTATACAATGAGTTTGTGAAAAACCTTGTTATGTTTTGATTAAATGTTGGATGTAGTTCTAAGTACCTTGTATTGTCATAAATCTTGTATTTGTTTTGTCTTGAATGCATAGTTAAAAATTGTGCTTGTATGAAATCAATGAACTTGTGTTTTGGTGTAATTTTTGAGATTTAGCATACTTGTTTCGGTAGAACCCATGTATGTTTCGGTAGAAATATAGGGTAGGAGAGAGGTTGTTCTCTGACTTGGATTGTATTGGTAGTTGAATTGCAAGAATCGATAGTTCATGTTTTGATGTATCGGTAGAAGTTGCAGGGTGTGAATTTTTGCTCTCTAGAGTTTTTAGTATCGGTAGTTGCATGACTTGTGTCGGTAGAAATTATACTTGTATCAGTAGAATTAGTAAAGGTACCGGTAGAAATCTGCACAGTTCTAAAATTGTTCATTGAATTGACTACTACCGATACTTGACCATCAGGTACCGGTAAAAGTCCCATAAAATGATGGAAATATCATTTTTACCCTTGATAAAATTGTGTTATGTTTAGATATTGTTTTAAATTTTGAGAAATGATATTTGTCTTGAATAAAGATGCAAATAGTCAGATATTTGTAAAATATGAACGGTATAAAATGAATAGTAAATACTAGAATCCTAATCGATAATGGTGTACGGGATTTGGGTGTTACATTTAGTAGTATCAGAACTTACGGTTTAGCCATTTCTTGGACTGAATGGTCATGTTTGATGATTTAAAAGTACATGCCATATTGAACCTGTGATAGTGTGATATGGATGAATCCGATCTAACTAAGATTTTTGCAGATAAATATAAGATGCCTGACTCTGATAAAGAGGAAACTAATGAGGTAAATAGTAATGCTCTAACTAATGATTCTGGAGCTAGCCATAGTGCATCAATATTACCGATGATAGAGAATGAAGTGAAAAATATGTTCTTCGATTTAATGGGGCAATGGTTTACGAAATTCATGAGCAATAATCCGATGGCACCATCCCCTACGTCTCCTGTCACACAGCTAGGTGCCCGACCGGTAGCACCCCCAGAAAGGCCTCCTCTACCTCTAGTGGTGGAACCGAGGCGTCGCATCCCTACAGATAGGGTTAAAAAATACGGAGCTGAAGACTTTCGAGGCAATGTGGAAGATGATCCTTCCAGAGTTGAATATTGGTTGAAAAATACGCTGAGAGTCTTGAATGAGATGGTTGGTCTTGTTCAAGACTATGTAAGGTGTGCTGTATCACTACTGAAAGATGAGACTTATCACTGGTGGGCTATGGTCGCGGCGATGATGCCGAAAAATGAAGTTACTTGGGAATTTTTTCAAATAGAGATTAAGAAGAAATATGTCAGCAAACGGTACCTGAATAAGAAGAAGAAAGAATTTTTAGAATTAATACAAGGAAATAAAACGGTGGCAGATTACGAACGAGAGTTTGTGCAGATGAGCAAGTATACCAGAAAGGCGACACCAACTGATGAAGCTATGTGCGTCCGTTTCGAAGAAGGGCTGAATGACGAGATAAGAATGATGATGTGTGGTTCTGAAATTCGACCGCTAGTAGTGTTAACTGACAGAGTACAAAAGATGGAAGAAATCTACAACAGCAAGAGATAGAGAGAAAAACGATTTTAAGAATCTGGAAAGAAAAACATTGCCAGGACCTTCTCTATGCCACCACTGAAGAGATTCAGAGAAGAGGCTAGTTGGGCCTAGTATCTTTAGGATTTCTGAGTAGGAGTAAGTCGGGACCACTAAAATTTAAATTCCAGAATAGACCCGCAGATAGTGTGGCTAGCGTTCATAATATACCTAGTCCGATATGTAGGTATTGTAAGAGGAGCCATGCAGGTGAGTGTCGCAAGATGAAAGGGACATGTTATCGATGCGGAAGTGCAGATCACTTTCTGAGGAACTGTCCAATGAGATTTGAAGCAAAGGAGGAACAGAGTGTAAAACCTCCTGCTACACCACAAAAGAATAGACGCCCAAGGCAGAGTAGCGATACAGGTGGAAACCATGAAGATAACAAAGATACTATAGCCAAATCTAAGGCTCGAACACTTGCACAGACTTATGCTATCCGAGCTCGAGAAGAGGCTACCGCTCCTGATATTATGACTGGTATATTTTATCTCTTTAATGATATTGTATGTGCATTGATTGACCCAGGATCGACTCATTCATATATTTGTATTGCATTAGCTACTGAAAAGAAATTGCTTGTTGCATCGACTACGTTTGATTTATAAGTCACAAACCCATTGGGTCATAGTGTCATTGTTAATTTGATATGTCGTAAATGTACACTGAGAATTCGGGATTGTAAGTTCCCTGTTGATTTGATGTTATTACCATTTACTAAGTTCGATGTAATTTTGGGAATGGACTGGTAAATTGAGCATGATGCAGTGGTTAATTATAAACGAAGACAGATCGATTTGAAACGATCGACAGGAGAAGTAATCATAGTTAAGTCGGAGAAGTTAACTAATGGCACCAGAATAATCTCGTCATTATCAGCACATAAGATGGTTCATAAAGGTTGTGAAGCATTTTTGGCTTATATACATGATACTCAGAGTACTGGAACAGAGTTAGAATAGGTGTCGATTATCAAGGAATTTACAGATGTGTTTCCAGAGGAGTTACCGAGTTTATCGCCAGTCAAAGAAGTAGAATTCAGCATTAACTTAGTACATGAAACTACACCAATCTCGATTCCACTGTACAGGATGACACCTACTGAATTGAAAGAGTTGAAGGCACAGTTACAAGAGTTGCTGGACAGGGGCTTTGTCCGACTGAGCATATCGCCTTGGGGTGCACCAGTTTTGTTTGTAAAGAAGGATGGATCGATAAGAATGTGCATAGACTACAGACAGTTGAATAAGGTAACAAACAAGAACAAATATTCGTTACCCTGTATTGATGAGTTATTTGATCAGTTGAGGTGTGACCGTCTGTTTTAAAATAGATCTCCGATCGGGTTATTATTAGATGTGAGTAAAAAATAATGATGTGCAGAAAATCCATTCAAAACTCGATACGGACACTATGAGTTTCTGGTAATGCCATTCGGATTAACTAACGCTCTGGCAACGTTTATGGATTTGATGAACCGAGTTTTTAAACCTCAACTGGATAGATTTGTAGTGGTGTTCATTGATGATATATTAATTTATTCCAAGTCAGAGACAGAAGATGTTCAACATCTGAAAGAAGTTTAGGAAATAATGTTAGAAAAATAGCTGTATGCTAAGTTCAGCAAGTGCGAATTCTGGCTCTGAGAAGTGGGATTTCTAGGTCATGTGGTATCATCGGAAGGAATTCAGGTTGATCCGAGTAAAGTGTCAGCTATTCTTGATTAGAAGATACCTAAGAATGTTTTTGAGGTATGTAGTTTTCTGGGATTAGTAGGCTATTATTGTCGATTAGTGAAAAATTTCTCTATCGTAGCCTTGCCGATGATGAAATTGCTATAGAAGAATATTCAGTTTGTGTGGTCAGAAAGGTGTCAGCAGAGTTTTGATCAACAGAAGAAATTATTGACAGAAGTTCCGGTATTGACACAGCTTGAAATGAGTAAAGAGTTTGTTGTGTATAGTGATGCATCTCTAAATGGCTTGGGTTGTGTATTGATTGCAAATAGGACAGGTAATAGCTTATGCCTATCGACAATTAAAACCGCATGAACGAAACTATCTGACCCATGTCTTGGAGTTAGCTGCCATTGTGTTTGCTTTGAAGATCTGGCGACATCATTTATACAGGGAGAAGTGTCACATATTCACAGATCATAAAAGTTTAAGGTATCTGATGACTCAAAAGGAATTGAATTTGAGGTAACGTCGGTGGTTAGAATTATTGAAAGACTATGATTTAGTAATTGAATACCATCTAGGAATAGCTAATGTTGTTGCTGATGCTTTGAGCCAGAAATTATTATTTGCTTTGAGAGCAATGAATGCTCATTTGTCACTTGAAGGTGATGGTTCTGTTATAGCAGAACTTCGAATGAAACCGTTATTTTTACAGCAGATATGAAAGTTATAGGAGAATGACTCAAAGCTTATGGCTAGAAAAGTACAGATGCAAAATGAGGCAACTACTGAATTTACTACAGATAATGATGGTATGTTGTACTTCCAGGGCAGAGAATGTATTCCTAATAATCTTGACTTAAGACAGGACATTTTGTCAGAGGCTCATAGCAGTACTTACTTCATTCATCCGAGTAGTGTGAAAATGTATAATGATCTGAAGAAGATGTATTGGTGGCTGGGTATGAAACGAGAAGTCTCAGAGTTCGTAACTAGATGTTTGGTGTGTAAGCAAGTAAAAGTTGAACATCAGGTACCGTCTGGACTGTTACAGCCTATTACCATTCTCGAGTGGAAATGAGAATGGGTTACTATGGATTTTGTTACAGGATTACTTGTGACACCGAGGAAGAAAGACTCGATCTGTGTTATAGTAAATAGATTGACAAAATCGGCTCACTTTATTCCTATCGAAATAGATTTCCCACTAGAGAAATTGGCTGAGTTGTACGTATCTGAGATAGTACGACTGCATGGGGTACCTGCATCCATTATCTTTGATAGAGATCCACGTTTCACTTCGAGGTTTTGGGGTAAGTTGCATGAAGCTTTGGGAACCCGATTGAATTTAAATATGACCAATCATCCACAGATGGATAGCCAGTCGAAACGGGTGATACAGATTCTTGAAGTCATGTTACGGTGCTATATACTTGAATTTAAGCGTAGCTGGGAAAAGTATCTACCATTGGTGAAGTTTGCATATAACAATAGCCATCAGACCAGTACTAAAATGGCTCCGTTTGAAGCATTGTATGGTAGAAAATGTAGAACATCTTTGTACTGGTCAAAGTTAAGTGAATCTAAGTTGGTTGGAACTGATTTGATTCATGAGACTGAAGACAAAGTACGGGTGATCCATGACTGTTTGAAAGTAGCATCTGACCGGGAGAAGTCCTATGTGGATCTTAAAAGAAAAGATATAGATTTTGTAGTGGGAGATTGAGTTTTCTTGAGAGTTTCACATTGGAAGAAAAGTGCTGAGGTTTGGCAGGAAAGGAAAGTTGAGAACACGGTTTATTGAGCCGTATGAGATCATTCAACAGGTTAGTCCTGTGGCATATAAGCTGGCTTTACCATCGGAATTAGAGAAGATTCATAATGTGTTTCACATTTCAATACTAAGACGGTACAGGTCAGATCCTTCACATGTAATTTCACCTTGTGAGGTTGAGATACAACCAGATCTATCGTATTCTGAAGAACCAATTAAGATTCTGGCTCGTGAAGTAAAAGAACTGCGAAACAAAAGGGTACCATTGGTAAAAATTTTGTGAAATCGACACGGGCTTGAAGAAGCTACTTGGGAAACAGAGGCTTCAATGAAATCACAACACCCAACTCTGTTCACTGGTAAGAAATTTCGGGACGAAATTTCCCTAAGGGGGGAGAGTTATAACAACCCGATTTTCAGTGGTGTCGAAAATAATGATTTCGGGATGACAACTCATTTGAGTCGAGTCATTAATTTATTTATTTAAATAATTAAGACTTCATTAGTATCGTAGTAAATTTTGGTTAAGAAATTCTATCGTTTAGATAGTTAATTAAATAGAAAGGACTAAATTGTAAAAGGGCACAAAAATAGAGTTAAGTAATTAGAAGGGCTAAAGGGATAAATTACCATGGATAAAGAGATAGTGGGATGTTATGACACTTAAGTTAAAAGGGCAATGGATAATTAAAGCTAAAAAAATGATTAATTAAACTTAATAATGAAAGTCACGAAAATTACAAGTTTGCCATAATATATATATATATATATATATATATATATATATATGAAATTAAAGGAAGGAAATTAGGGAATTTTCACATGTTTTCTTATTCTTCTTCTTCTTCACATGGTCAAAGGAGAAATTTAGGGTTTTCTCATTCAATCTTTGAGCTTTGATTTGAGTAACCAAACCTTGACCATTTTTTAGTAATTTTTATGTTTTTGAGTTCGTATCAGCTTAATCTAGCTTATACGAGGACTAATTTGTGAATCTGTCAAATGTTAAATATTTTACCATTGATGAATATGCTTATTCTTGGAAGTCTATGAAAGTTTTGGAAGCTTGGTTGTTAGATTTTTTGATTTTATAAAGTGATTTTTTATGATTTTAGGGTTTAAGGATTTATTTGCTAGAATGATAAAATTGAATGCAGTTGTGTGAAATTATTAATTGTAAGGGGATTGTATGAAGGCCTTGAGTATTCTGTTAGGATGGATTGTGGAAGAGAAGGATTATTTTGCATGTTTAAAGGTTTAGGGACTAAATTTAAAAAAAGTGAAATGATAGAGGTAATTTCGTAAATTTCCCAAGAAGGATTTAATTGTACAAAATGAATTGATTGTGTGATTTAATGTGAGAAACGGAATGATTTGTGGATGTAGACTACGACCGTGCCATCGATCGAGGAAAAGGAAAATTAACGGAGTAGTCCTTGGAATTCTTTCACAACTGCAATTCAGTCCGGTAAGTCCTTATGGTTAAATTCTAATTTAAATTGCTTATTCTTGTAATGTGACTATTGTAGTGAGATGAAATGATAATCGAAATTGTGGAAGACGAGTATGAATGAAATACGCGGACAAACGGGTTCGAGCTATAAACGAAAAGGTCCGATAACTAAGTGACATCGTAAGTAAATGAATCCATGATGGATTAAAGGTCTGATGACTCAGTGTCATCGTGAGTATATGAATTCCTATACGGAACAAGAGGTCCGATGACTATATCTCATCGTGAGTATGAAATGAAATGAGTTCCAATACGAAACAAGACTCCGATGACTTTGTGTCATCGTGAGTAACAAATGCGAATGAAACCTACCCCAAATGTAAACAATGTTCCATTCGGTTAATTAGATTTTTACAACTCTTGAAGTTTGTTAAATCTATTTAACTTTATGTACTTACTAAGCCTTAAAGTGCTTACCTGTGGATTTGCATTTGTTTTGTAGATTCACTTTTGCTGTTCGGAGATCGGATCATCTTGAAGCATCACACTATCCCGGAGTTGTTCGGTAGACTTACATCACTTGGTTAATATGGCATGTACTAGGATGATGTTACCTTTCTTTATACAATGAGTTTGTGAAAAACCTTGTTATGTTTTGATGAAATGTTAGATGTAGTTCTAAGTACCTTTAAATCTTGTATTTGTTTTGTCTTGAATGCATAGTTAAAAATTATGCTTGTATGAAATTAATGAACTTGTGTTTTGGTATAATTTTTGAGATTTAGCATACTTGTTTCGGTAGAACCCATGTATGTTTCGGTAAAAATACAGGGTAAGAGAGAGGTTATTCTCTGACTTGGATTGTATCGGTAGTTGAATTACAAGTATCGATAGTTCATGTTCTGATGTTTCGGTAGTATGTAAGCTTGTATCGATAGAAGTTGCAGGGTATGAATTTTTTCTCTTTGGAGTTTTTAGTATCGGTAGTTGCATGACTTGTATTGGTAGAAATTATACTTGTATCGGTAGAATTAGTAAAGGTACCAGAAGAAATCTGCACAGTTCTAAAATTGTTCATTGAATTGACTACTACCGATACTTAACCATCAGGTACCAGTAAAAGTCCCCTAAAATGATGGAAATACCATTTTTACCCTTGATAAAATTGTGTTATGCTTAGATATTGTTTTAAATTGTAAGAAATGATATTTGTCTTAAATAAAGATGCAGATAGTCGGATATTTGTAAAAGATGAATAACATAAAATGAATAGTAAACACTGGAATCCTAATCGGTAACGGTGTACGGGATTTGGGTGTTACAGTGTAATTGTATTTCTATTCCACATTATCTCCCCCAAACTTAATGCCTTTATTATCCCCACTACACTGACAATATTATATAGAAATAATGAAATGCGATTACAATGCAACTAAGTTAACAAAATGAATCCAGTGATAAAATAAAATGCATGGACACTAAGAATGCATAAAACTAACTAAAGAAATGTACCAACTCAAGCGTTAGCAGATGATGCAAAGGCTGCTTTAGTTTTCTTCTTTTTCTTCTTTGGACGCTCATCCTCGTCATAATTCTTCTTCTTCTTCTTCTTCTTTTTGTCCTTGCGCCTTTTTCGCTTTTTATTCGTCGTGCCAACCAGCTCGGTGGATTGCTCCTCTGCAGTAGGTTGGGCGACGACCTCATCGATTGTCATGTCTGATGGGTGGATTTCTGCGAGTAGTGCCACATAAGGTACGATAGCAAGAGGATTCAGTTCCTCTACCTCGCTGGTGACAACCTCAGCCTAGCTCGTAACAGGTCGAGCTTCGTCTGAGCTGGATGCCCCCACGGCATCCTCTACAATCATTGTCAGGGCATCTGTTCCTTCTCTTCTTGTACCTCGACAGGTTCTTTCTCTTTATTTTCTTTTTCCTTCCCTTTTTGATCCTTCTCCTGCATCCTTGTGCACACGCTACTCAGTCTCAATTGGGCCAGTGTTAGCGCATTCTACCGCGTCAACATCCTCCTCTACAACAGCCTCTCGTTTCGCCATATTTGCATCCAGACTATTGGAGAACTCATCCTCGAATAAGTGTCATCAGCCTGCGAATGCTCGCCATCCTTCTCATCATCGAAAATGTGAATCTGAGTTGGTACAAGGGCAAGCCTACCATCAAGGGTAAGTTACTCGGAAGACGAGTAGTTTATCGGTCGATAGATGGATGGAAAGACTGGGAAGTTTGGTAGTAGAGTAGAGCTGATCTGGCTCAGTGCAACGATAATAGCCTCGTTCCAAGCCTTTATGTATGCATAAAATTTGTGCAGTCGAAAATCCATATCTTCCATTATGCCATCAGTGTAGATTGATCACATGTCGACGCAGTCCAAGTGTACTTCCATTAAGGCCAGCTTTTTCACCACTTGGGACTTTGTCGGTGCATCAGGTTAATCAACCTTCTTTTTACCCTTTCCTTTATCCCTTTTCTTAGAGGCTTCCTTGGCCACTGGTGTATCTTGGCTACGTGTCATCTGCTCAACAGAGATATCGTTGATCAGACCTTTGTTATCTAAGACCTCCTCACCATCTTTGGGTACAATGCCCTTTTGTGTACAAAGTAGCATAATGAGAAAGAGAAAAGGAAGTATACCAGTTTGTTGGCAGCTGTTTCTACGATCTGGGCGTGGATGATTTCACCGATGTCGATGTGTCGATGGTGCAAGATCAAGTGCAGTAAACACATACGGCCTGATATTGCCGTAGTGCTATAGGTTGAGGGCATGATGCAACTGTTGATAAAATGGAACCAGACTTTGTAAAATGATGTAAGGTACCTTCTGTGCATTGTGTAGTTGTGGTACCCATTACCAGTCCATGTGGCTCCCTTGATGCATCGATCCTTCATCATCTATTCCATGCAGTCATCGTCCAAATGATGCATAAATGGTACGTGGTCGTCCACCAGCTCCGAAATCCTTAGCAGCACGTTTACTTGGGTAGCGCTCCATGGAATAAGTCCCTCCCGTACAAAAACAAATTCTTGGTCTGGATCTACCAAGATGGCGTAGAACTCCCTAACTAATGTAGAGGAGTAACTAGAAGGGTGCTCACAAAAGAATTCCCACCCAAGGCGACTTATGGTACGTTGAACCTACTTTCCCAGAGCTTGGTGTGAAGAAAGTTGTAAGCCTTGTTCGGGGTGGAGGTTACGTTTTAACATAGTGTTGTGGTAGCGATCTTTGGCCGCAGTCGTCAAAAACAAGACTGGGCCTGTAGATGGGGGTGGTATTATGGACAGAGCCACATTAGAAGTGGTTGGGGTATTCTTTGAAGGGGTTTTAGAAGTGTTTCTTGAGGCACGAGTTTTTTCCATTGTTAAAGAAAAAGAAAGTTACAGAAACAAATGCTTTGTGAACAGAAAAGAAAATATAGACGCGATGAAGAAGATGAGTTATAGGAACAATGGAAGATGTGAGAAGAAAAGAAAACTGCAGGAGATAGGTTTTATAACCTAGGCGTGATGATTGAAAAATTTACGGGGAAACATTGTGTCTGCAGCCATTAATTACCAGGCTACAGATCATACTGTTTTGTTTTGATCCAATGACTGGGAGAGAAAGAAATCAATCAGCGCGATTCTTGCTGAAAAAGTAATGTTGACTTATCGCAGAATGCATTGACAATACGTGCTTCGATGCTTTGACAAAAATTCGATTTTTATTTCTGCAAGGAATTTGAAACAACATAAAGAAAAATGAAACAAATAAAACTAAATAAAGAAATACGTCGACATTATTTAAATGTGACCAGATTGATGACCTCATTTGATTCTTTGACAACTAGGCTCACATAATGCTTTAGACGTTGGCCATTCACTTTGAATTGTTATCCATCCTTTAGATTCTAAATTGTCCCCGCACCGCTCTGGATTGATTCGACAACTCTAAAAGGGCCTAACCACCTTGATCGCAATTTACCTGGATGCAATTTTAAACGTGAGTTAGATAAAAGTACTAACTGACTAGGATGAAATTATCGGCGCAAGATGATGTTGTCATGCCATCTCTTTGTTTTTTCCTTACATATCGCGGTATTTTCATAAGCATGGCATCGAATTTCTTCTAACTCCGTGATGTCCAACAGTCTTTTCTTTCCAGCAACATCATAATCCAAATTCACTTGCTTGATTGCCCACATGGCCTTATGTTCAAGCTCAACTGGCAGGTGGCAAGATTTACTAAATACTAGTTGATACAACGACATTCCCAATAGGGTCTTGTATGTAATATGAAGCGCCCACAATGCGTCATGTAGCTGCAAAGACTAATCCTTCCTAGATGGGTTAACCACCTTTTCAAGTATGCTTTTAATTTATCGATTGGATACTTCGGCTTGACCATTAGTTTGTGGGTGATACGTGGTAGTCATACGATGCTTCGCACCATATCTTTTTAATGTAGTCGCCACTTGATTGTTATAGAAATGAGTCCCTTGGTCACTTATCAATGCTCTTGGAGTTCCAAATCTTGTGAGAATATATGTATGAAAGAATTTTAATACCATCCGAGCATCATCTTTTGGCACCGTATTTGCCTCGATCCACTTTGAGACATAGTCAATAGCCACTAAGATATACACATTTCCAAAAGAACTTGGAAATGATCCCATAAAATCTATACCCCACACGTCGAAAAGCTTTACTTCCATAATCGATTGTTGGAGCATTTCATTACGCCGAGATATTGAACCAATGCGTTGACAACGATCACATTGTTGTGCAAAGTTGTGGACATCTCGAAACAATATGGGCCAATAAAATCCTGACTATAGGACTTTAGCAGCAGTCCTTGATCCACCAAAATAACCTCCAATAAGGGGCATCGTGGCAATGTCGTAGGATTGAATTCATTTCTTCTTCAGGTACACAGCGACAAATGATGTTGTCGACGCATACCTTGAATAGGAATGACTCATTCCAGTGATATTTTGCAGCATCACGTATGAACCTGATCTTCTTGTGACCAATAATACTCATTGGTGGCTTCCCACACGCTAGGTAAATGACAACTTCGATGTACCAGGGCGATGTGTCGACAAAAAATAATTGCTCGTCTAGAAATGCTTCGACAATGTGGGACGTCTATCTATCTTCACTTTCGACTTCCAATCAAGACAAATGGTCAGCTACTTGATTCTCAGATCCTTTCCTGTCCTTAATTTAATATCAAATTCTTGAAGGAGCAGGATCCATCATATCAATCTAGGCTTGGCATCTTTTTTGTTGAAAAGGTATTTTAATGTTGAGTGATCCGTTTAAACTATAGTCTTTGCACCGACAAGATATGAACGAAACTTGTCGAATGCGAAGACTATTGCTAGCAACTCCTTCTCAGTGGTAGTTTAGTTAACCTGTGCTTCAGTTAGAGTTTTACTAGCATAATAAATAGAATGAAATACCTTCTCTTTTATTTGGCCAAGTACAGCTCCCACAGCAAAATCGCTTGTATCTCACATTAGTTCAGACGGTTGCGTCCAGTCTGATGCAACGATAATTAGATCTTGTACCAACTGCTTCTTTATTGTTGTGAATGCGTCCAAACAGTTGTCTTCGAATACAAACTTTTTATTTTGCTCCAGCAATGAGCATAATAGTTTAGCTATTTTGGAGAAATCTCGAATGAATCTTCTATAAAAACCAGCATGTCTAAGAAAGCTTCTTATTGCTTTGACGTTAGTGGGTGATAGTAGTTTCTTGATGATTTCTACCTTTGCTTTATCAACCTCAATTCCCTGACAAGATATCTAATGCCCGAGAACAGTGCCTTCAGTTGCCATGAAGTGTCATTTCTCCCAATTCAAAACTACATTTGTGTCCTCGCATCTCTTCAATACTTTCGCCAGATTGTCAGCGCATTGGTCAAATTTTTATCCATAGATAGAGAAATCATCCATAAATATTCTAAGGAATCCTCGATCACGTTTGAAAAAATTGCAATCATACATCTCTGGAATGTTGCTGGCGCATTGCACAACCCAAATGGCATACGTCAAAAAGCAAAGGTTCCAAAAGGGCATGTGAATATTGTCTTTGCTTGATCCACCAACGCAATGGCAATTTGGTTGTATCCAGAGTAGCCGTTTAAGAAACAATAATAGGGTTTACCAGCTAACCTATCTAGCATCTGAGCAATGAAAGGCAGTGGGAAATGGTCCTTCTTTGTGGCCACATTCAGTCAACGGTAATCCATACATACTCGCCAGCCAGTCGCAATACAAGTAGGAATTAACTCATTCTTATCGTTGGTCACAACTGTGAAACTATTTTTTTAGGCACACATTAGACGGGGCTCACCTAATCACTATCGAAAATAGGGTATATAATGCCCACATCTAACCATTTGATAATTTTCTTCTTCACTAATTCTTTCATTTTTTCATTAAGTCTTCGTTGCTGCTCAATTGATTGCTTCTTTTCATCTTCTAGCTTGATCTTGTGCATGCAAAAGAGGGACTGCTGCCTCTGATATCCGCAATGCTCCAAGCTATGGCTCTTTTATGTTATTTTAAAATGGCAATGAGCTTATCTTCCTGTGTTGCGTCGAGAGATGCGTTGACAATAACAGGTAATGTCTCGTTGTCACCAAGAAAGACATACTTCAGATATGTTGGTAATGGCTTTAACTCCAAGGTAGGAGCTTGCTCAATAGATGGTTTAAACACTGAGATTGTCCTGTTAGATAAATCCAAAGACTCCAATTACCAATTCCGTCTCAGCTCACAATTATTAACCTCTTTTTTGTCGTTACATTCAGCTAGGATTTCATCGGTGGATGTCGTTACATTTTTATCTAACGCTGCTGAACTCCTCACATTGAATTCTTCCGAAATGATTTCATCCAGAACATCGATGTGGTGGCATTGCTTTTTAGTTCTGGATGAAGATGTCTCAAACACACTAAAGGTTACATGCTCATCGTTATGACGCATGATAAGTTCTCCTTTGAATAAGCCGATAAGTGTGCATCCCGTTGCTAGAAATGATTGCCTTAAAATAATGGGCACCTCCTTATCTGCTTTGCAGTCTAGGATAATAAAATTAGCGGGAAATACAAACTTATCAACTTGGAAAAGGATGTCTTTGATTTGGCCTTCTGATTGTGCTAAGGATCTGTCCGCAAGTTGTAATGTTACCGCAGTAGGCTTCATCGAACCTATTTCTAATTTCTTGAAAGTAAACAGATGCATAATATTAATACTTGCTTCCAAATCACATAAAGTTTTACCTAGATAATGATTCCCAATGGAGCATAGGATTGTGAAGCTGCTAGGATCTTTCATCTTCGTTGGTAACTTGTTTGTAAGCACAATCTTACACCCATCTCTGAGCGCAATTTGTCAATTTCGGATAATTTCTTTTTCTTTAAAAGTAGCTCTTTTATAAATTTCCCATAGTTGGGTATCTGCACAAGAACGTCTACAAGAGATATATTAATATGCAATTGTTTCAAAGTAGAAACAAACCTTTGATATTCTTTATTATGGACTTTCTATTTAAATCTTTGCAAAAATGGAAAAGGTATTGTAACATTGTGTTGTTATGAAAAACTCGATGGTGTCAACATTGGCAGTTACGTCGATAACTTAGTTAGGAAAACTACAGATATCAATGGTACTACAGTTGGTTCCACTTCATTTGCTTTTCCTTGACTTCCTTCAACATCATGCTCTTCATGTTGTTATAGTTCAGGTGCATCGACATGGTCTTGATTAGAACTGCTTGGTTCAGCCGTCTTCTTGCCACTCCTCAACGTGATTGCTTTGCAATGCTCCTTCTCCTTTTACATGGGATTCTCAGTATCATTAAGCAGAGTGCCTGGTGGGCTTGTGCTGAGATTAGAAGCTAACTGCCCTAGCTGGACTTTCAATGCTCTAATGGAAGAAGAGTTTCCTTGCATTATTGCTTCAGTTCGTGTGATATGCTCGCGCATCATCGCCTCAAGAGCAGCTATAGGATCTGACTGAGGTTGAGAAAATTACTGCTGTTGCTATTGATAATGTTATCCTTGAATATGTGACAACACAGATTGTTGTGGCTATAATCGAGATTATGGTTGCATCTGACTGTGTGACTGTATTTGCTCAAATCGAGAATTCTGATTATAATTCAACTGTGGATTGCTATTATAACTCCCTTCTCTATAACCCTCTTGATTTAAGGAATTTCCATATCTGAACATGGAATTATTTTGATTCCCTCAAGGTTGTTGAGATTGGTTATTGTATGAGTTACCAAATGAACTTCCTCTGATGTTGTTGACGTAGAAAGCATTTTCTGCATGTTGTGGGCAATCCTCATAACTATGGTTGTCATCGCAAATTTCACAAGAAAATATTGGCGCATCTAATTGTTGGGCCACTTGAATAGCAACAATTTCATTTGTTCCCTTCATATTCTTTATGATATTAGAATAAGGAAATCTACGCTGACAAAGCAAAAATAGCATCTAACTCAAGAACTCCAGGGTTAGTTTTTACCTGTGCAAAACAAGAGATTGAATATTGATAATCGTTCTGAGCAATCCTCTCTAGAATTCTTACAGCTTCATTATATGTACAATCCAACAAGGGACCATTAGCCGATGCATCGACAAGATTCCTTGTTTGAGCATTCAAACCATTGTAGAAAATTTCTATTTGAGTCTATTGTTCAATTCCATGCATTGAGCAGCGTCGAAGCAATGTTTTATAATGCTCCCATGTTGTGTGTAAAATCTCATCGTCCAACTGATGATATGCAATAATATCATTGCGCAACCTAGCGTTCATTGTTGAAGGATTGAAATGTAGAACAAATTGCATTGCTAACTCATTCTAAGATGTAATTGATCCTGCCGGCAATCCCAAGAACCATGTTCTTGCTTTACCCTGCAATGAATAAGGGAATAATTACATTTTCAAGGCATCATCAAGGACACCATGTTAACTAAAAGATGCACAAATAAGCAAAAAAGATTTTAAGTGTTCTCTTGCGTCTTCATGAGGAAAACCAGAATATTGCCCAATTGAATTTAACATCTGAAATATCACCGGTTTCAGCTCGAAATTTCCAGCTTGAATAGTTGGTCTCACAGCCCCTGGTTGTAGATCATCAAGTATAGGCACAACAAAATCTTTTATTGTCCTATTTTGCACTTATTCTTCTTGTGGACGTGGTGGTGATATATCATTAACAATTTGTGGGAGCACTAGAGGAACTCCATCTTGTGGCAGCAATGGTGGTAAATTGTTGTTGTTGTTGTTACCAACCATTTTTCTTTGTTCTTGCCTTCTCCTTCTAAGTGTCCTCTCAAGCTCCGGATCAAAGCTTACAATGTCCTTAGGATTTCTCCTTGTGGACATGCAACAATTAAAAATCTGAAAAAGAAAACAATTAGAGAAATATAAACAGATTAGTAAAGATTAAAAGTAAAGTAAGTAGAATTAATTGCAACTACAAAAGTAAACATTAACAAACGCCAATTTCTCCGATAACGGTGCCAAAACTTGATCGCGTCTGAAACGTCACAGCGATTGTGCAAGCATGCACACGTCGATGCAAGTATAGTTGATAGACAATTCTATCGGATATCGATCCCACGAGGAAATGGGTTATTGATGTTTAAATGTCGGAGCAATTAATACTGAAATTAAGTAAAATGTGAGTAAGGATGTCAATGCAATAATGCCATATCTGTTTACTAAAATAGTTAATATTCCTAATGCAATCAGAGTTAAATGTCAATGTACTGAAAGTAAATCAAATGTGTTGAGTGTTGAGTGCTGGATATTTAAATGCATGAATGTAAAAGTGATCAAGTGTAAAAGGTAGAAATAGTCCACTGAATTTGCGAAGTTGTAATGCTGCATACGTTGACAAGGTAAAGTATAGATGGATTGTCCCAGCAATAAAGCTCTTTTGAGTTCTTACCAACAACAGCTAAGACCTCAAGTGACAAAATAAGTTTGTCGGGACAGTAAACACGAAATAGAGTAAGTCCGTTAAGACAGAAAACGCTGAGCATAGATAGTCTGTCAGGATAGCAAACATGGGTAAGTTTGTTAGGATAAGAGAAAAAAGGCAAAAAGGTATAAGATCATAGCTCGGCTATGGCATCCCATAGAATCTACAAGGATACTGACGCGAAGAGTTAGCTAAGACCTCAAGTGAAGGGTATATGGTAGGTGCGCCAAGTATGAGAACACATGTAGATGGAAAGAAAGTTAAAAAGAAAAAGGTAAGGATAACTATGAAAGTCGGCATGGCATGGGCGAAGACCCAATAGAATATATAAAAAAGTGGGACGAGCAAGAGTGAGCATGTACATGGAAATGAAAAAGGGAAATTATCCAAGGATCACAAGAAAGTATTTAAAATTAAGAGGTACCAAGAAGTTCTCAATGAAGTGGTATGCGAGAAGTGTATCTCATGGGAAGATTGGGAGACGTACAGCCGAGACAAGGATTATTTCTAGAGGACAGAATGTTTGTCAACATTATTCCTCTTTGAGCAAAGTCTTTTATGGGTATATCGCCATAAGGTCATCTTTATAAAGAGGAAATGAGCAAGACAACAGACTCTCATAGTTGCAAGGATGATGAGAACGAGTTTGTTAGAATAATGAGGAATGCTGTAGGTCAGTTCCATACGAGAATGTTAACAAGTCCTTTGGGACTAAATTATGAAAGAGGAGAGTCCACTAAGGACTAGTCCGACCGTGGAAGTTTGTGAAGGAAGGTACGCTTCAAGAATCCTTGGAAGGCTAGTTGAAATGGCTACTATAAAAGTTCATGAAGTAAGGTTGGAGGACAACTAGGTCTAGTTGGGTAAATGCACACCTCGTGTAAGGGGGAAAGTGTAATGAAGAAAGGAAAGACGAGAAGTAAGGATAGGTTTCACTAATATAGCGAAGTAGTTGGGATATGGTCAAGTGAAGAGTCCGACCAAAGGAATATCTTTAGTAATCTTAATAGCTTAGAGGATTGGGTGGAATCCGCCACCCTGATACCGAAAACTTGCACGAACAAGTAGGGAATAAATTTATATTTAATTTATTTTACATTTGTTACCCCTATGTGGCAAGATTACTATGGATGGTAAAAAAACTCTCTAAGTTCGTTTGAACTTACAAGGATTTGTCCTATGTTCACAGGACTTGCAAGGATAATCGAGGACTTCGAGGAGAGACCAAGCCAAATAGTGTAGAGATTGAGGATTAAAGAAAGTTAAGAGTCATGCACATTGAAAGGGGCTACCAATGAAGGCTTCGCCTTAGGATCGAAACAACGAAACCTGATAGCCTCCCTAGAATCTAGATTTTTAGGACAGATAGTCCTTAATAAGATTTTAAGTGTTATATTGTAAATAAATAATCTGATTAAAGATAGGAACAATTTGAAGGATTGAACATTCAGTGGCCTATGACCTTAGATGTAAGAATTATTATTTTAAGTCTTCTTTATTAAATAATTTTATTCTTAGATTGTTTATTAGCAGTTTAGATAGAAATTATTAAGCATAGGCCCATTTGTAACGCTCCATACCCGGATCTAGCGGACGAGTTGGGTGTGGGATATTATACCTTGTACCATAATTAAACTCTAATTTAAAAAATTTATCCAAAATTCAATTCACCAACTATATTACTCCGTAAATATCTAATAAAATATTTATGGATCCATTTTATAAAAACGAGGTCTCAAAAACACATTTTCAATATCATTGACTTTTGGGTTGTTACAAGAGAAACCACCTCTATTTATAGTAGTACAAACATTGCACAACCTTTATATTTTTTAGATGTGAGATTGTGCTATTTCAACAAATCTCCATCTTAAAAAATTTCTACATCTTAAATCTCTTTGTAACACCCCTCACCCGATCCAATCTCCAGACCCGAGTAACAGGATACTACAACAAAACTTGAAACTTACATACATAAAGATTATATACATAATCTCCAAATACCACAAAATACTAAAAAAAATCATTATAGCCATATGACACCTTAGGTACATGCCATGACCAAAATAAAATCATCATCAACACTTAAGTTCGGGATATCACTGGATGCTGAGTTGACGATTGAGTCAAAAAGTACCTAGCTTGCACACAAATATAAAATTGTACACTGAGTATAACATAGTGATATTTCTATAATCCGATCGTTGAAACTTAACATAAATAATTTTAAATGTATAAGTTAAAAATGAATAATGAAATACAATTAACATGTCATCTATACCAATTTACATATTCTTTGATCATTCTAACACATCATACTATATAAATACATAACAAACCGCTTCACGTCTCATTTGGTATCTCAATCTCTAATTTCATGTAATCATTAAGCATATCTATCATTGTTCAACTCATTTCACAAATAGTCATTCTATTTAAAAAATAATACATAATAACAATTCAACTATTTTGGACATCATAATAATTACCATTTTACCTTTAATTTCTCATTAATCAAACCAAATAAATTTGTGATCATTTGGACAACATGTACTTACTATTTGAACACCAATAAGCTCCATCATGCAGACCACATTAATGAATAAAATTTCAACAGCATACTCGCCAACTGCATGCATCAACTTGATTAGTTAATAAAAGAAATCAGTTTAGTTTATGCAGCAAATGGTCCTAACTACATAGCAATAAGCAATAAGCAACCATAATTTATTTACATAAAACGTACATCTTTCTTCCACTAACATTTTTGTTTATTCCAGCTGATAATAACATATCACAAACATTTCAATTAATGTATTAATGACAACACTAAACATTATTCAAAATTACAGATTTATACACCATAAATCTATAACTAATTGGTCACATTTAATTAATCACATTAATTGACAATCAGGCAATTAATTGTAGCATTTAAAGCAGCCTTCATTAACTTTCACCAGCTTCATAAATGTTAACAATAACACCCTTAAATTAACAGGTTTGATACATCAATTTCCAGCATTTACTCTCTTCAATTTCTTCATATTTAAACTATTTTAATACAAAATTAAATGGACAGGTTTTTTTAATATCCGGGCACTGTTCATCTCAAAAACTCAAGCCAAAAACCGATAATCATGCATGGGGTTTACTTGCTACAGCAACTTATTAGTTCCAAAATCATCAAATTTACTTTTATTTCACTTCACTTACCAGCCAAAAGAGTAGCAACGAACAAGAAAAATATGAACTTACCTTCCAATCCCACGTTGAGCCTAGCCTTGTGCAAGCTCCTTCCCTTTCTTCTCGTTGCATTCTCCCTATCTCTTAGCAAGTTTATTGAGAAAATCAACCCCTAAAACAAACATGCAATAGGCTCTCCCTTACCTCACCATTTGAATGAACAAAGAAAATTCCAACAGAAAAATTCTTTCCCCCTTTGTTCTTTTTTCTAGACCCCCCCTTTTCTCATCATCCCCCCCTCTTCTTCTTATTACTTTTTAAAACTTTATTACTATTAAACATATTTAAAGAGTTTGGTGGCTGCCAACTATCCCCCACTACTGTCGCTTAACATAATTGAAAGGGTTCAATTACTCAATTGATCCTTCAATTAAATAATCAAGCTTTATTTCAAATAAACCTTATTTAATTAGGGCCTAATATCAATTAACCCAAAAGTTAATGGGAATTAATGACATCCACCACCACTTGGACATTTTAAAATGACCTATTCACCATTTTGATCCCTTAACTATTTAAAATCTATAACAAGTATCTTGTATCACTTTTACAATTTAGTCTTTTTACTTTATTTTATTAACTAGTCACAAAAATTTTCGAACCAAATTTCAATTTACCTATATAAAATTCTGTATATATTTAATAATAATATTTACAGGCTTTATTTATAAAAATAAGATCTCAATACCTCATTTTTCAAAACCACTAACTTTAAGGCCGAACTACTTGTACCTTGATTAATTAATCGATTAGTAAAATTTAACAAATCAAAATCCAATATAACACTATAATAAACTCGTAAATATTATTAAATAGTATTTATAGACTCGAGCATTGGAGAATGGGGTTACAAAAATGCCATATTCGATACCAATGGAATCCAGGATGTTACACTCTTTGCAAAATAATATTTGATAGTGTCTTCAAATTTCAACCTTCAAGTTTCAACATTGATCAAGTGCAAACATAGTTGGAACCTGACCACGTCAACCTTAGTCATCATATCGGTAGGGTTCTCAGTGGTTGAAATTTTCTAGATCTTTACTCCACTTTTTTCTAAAATCTCTCGTACAAAATGATACGAGACATCAATGTGCTTCTTCCTTGCATGAAAAACTTGATTCTTTGGTAACTGAATAGCACTTTGACTATCGCAATGTACTTTGACATAGTTTTGTGTAATTTCTAGTTCACCAAGCAACCCATGAAGCCAAATTGCCTCTTTTACAACCTTTGTTATTGCCATATACTCTGCTTCTATAGAAGATAAAGCAACTATTAACTATAAAGTAGACTTCCAGCTAATTGGTGCCTTTGGAAGAGCAAACACATAACCAGTAGTTGACCGTCGTTTGTCCAAATCACCAGCATAGTCTGAATCACAATATCCAACCACATCCTAATTATCTTCCTACTAAAAAAGAAATCCAATTTTCATTTTATTTTGAATATATCGCAAAATCCATTTCATTGCTTGCCAATGCTTCTTTCTTGGATCATGCATATACAAGCTGACAACCCCAACTGCTTGTGAAATGTTAGGTCTTGTATATAAATTAACATATATTAAGCTACCAAGAACATTTGCATATGGTATCTTTGACATATATTCTTGTTTTACATCATTCTTTAGTGACATAAAGACATTAAGCTTGAAATGAGGAGCAAAAAGAGTGCTAACAGATTTTGACTTTTCATTCATGCCAAAATGCTTTAGCAATTTTCTCAGATACTGTTTCTAAGTAGAACAAAGCCTATTCGAAATTTTATCTCGAGTTATCTTCGTGCCCAAAATCTTCTTTGCTTCTCCTGGATCATTCATCTCAAACTCATTTTTAAACTATATCTTTAACTTCTCAATCTCTATTTAACTTTTGGAAGATATCAACATATCATCTACATAAAGAAGAAGATATATGATAGAACTCTCTTGAAGCTTGTGAAAATACACACACCGATCATATTTGCTTCTTATGTACCTTTATTCTGTCATAAACTTGTCAATTCGCTTGTACCACTACCTCAGAGATTGCTTTAAATCGTACAACAATTTTCCAAGTTTACACACTAAATTTTCTTTTCCAGCAACCCTGATCCAACTGAACTAGTTTTAAATCCAATTGTGCCACCAAAGCCAATCAAATTCTAATGGAGGAATGTTGCACAATTGGAGAAAATACCTCATTTTAATAAATTCCCTCTTTTTGGTCATAGCCTTTTGTCGCCAATCTTTCTTTGTAGTGAACATCATCTTAGCTAGGAAATCCTTCTTTATTTGCAAACACCTACTTGCACCTAATTTTCCTTTTTCCCTTCGGCAAACTAGCCAGCTTCCAAGTCTAATTCTTATGAAGGGACTGCATTTATTCATTTATGGAAATCCTTCACTTTTCTTCTTCAGAACTCTGAATTGCTTCATTAAAAGTGGTAGGAATGTCATCAGATCATAAGCCATCATATCAGCAAAGAAAGCAAGCTTTCTAATTATTTTCCTTGGCTTATTAGTTGCAATTGATTCAAGCTGTTGTGAAATTTCTTGGGTCTAAACCTCCTCTTCATTGGAGTCACCTTCTTCCACTGGATCCTCCCTACTAGGGTTTGTTTCTACTATAAGAGAAACATTAACTTCTTCATTTGCTAGAATCACCACTCTTTCAAACTTCACATGCTTATGAGTATCACCTATTGCTCTTTTTATACCTTTGAAAACATGGTATATTCATCAAAGGTGACATTTCTACTGAAGATAAATTTTTTTAAACACCAAAGGTGAAAACCCTTTATGCCAAAAGTGACCCCTACGAATACTTCTTTCTTAGCTCTTGGATCCAACTTTGATTCCTTAACATGATAGTATGCAGTGGAACCAAACACATGTAAGGAATAATAATTTATAGTAGGTTTTTCGCTCCATTTATACAATGGTGTTTTTCCTTTAATTATAGTAAATTATAGGCAATTAATGAGATGGAATGTGTATGTTACAGCCTCAGCTCAAAAAATCTCTACCACATCCAACATTGGATAGCGTACATTGAACTTTCTCCAGCAATGTTCAATTCATGTGTTCTGTCACCCTATTCTATTGTGATGTAGATTTGATAGTGGAGTGTTTGATGATACCTTTATCTTCACAAATCTTTGCAAACGGGTAACTTTTATAACCTCCATGATTGTTTTTGCGAAGATACTTGATCCTTTTACCCGTTTGAGTTTTCATTATCATTTTCCACTTAAGAAAACCTCTTAACACTTCATCATTTGTCTTCATTGTATACTCCCACACTCTCTGGGAATAATCATCAACAAAATTTACATAATAAGATTTTCCTCCCAAAGAGCTTGTTTTAGAGGGACCCTAGACATCTAAATGAACATAATCTAAGATGCCTTTAGTATCATGGATTGTAGTCCCAAACTTCACCCTTATCTGCTTCCCTTTGATGAAATGCTCACAGAAATCTAGTTTACAACTTCTTACTTCTTTCAATAATCTTTGATTTATGAGCAAGTTTAAGGATTTTTCACCTGTATACCCTGAGCGCATATACCATAGCTTAAGTGCTTCTGACTCTCGATTTTTAGTTGATGTCGTAGCAACTATCTAATTAACTATACTACCAAGATAGTGGTACAAGTTATTATTTCTACAGACCTTTTTTATTACCACGTGTGCACTAGAAATAATCTTCATCACAGCTTAAGTGCTTTTTAAATCTCGATTTTTAGTTGATGTCATAGCAACTGTCCAATTAACTATACTACCCAAATAGTGGTACAAGTTATTTTTCCTGCAGACCCCTTTCATTACCACGTGTGCACCAAAAATAATCTTCATCATGGCCAATTACTAATGTAACAAGTGAGAGATTTGAATCTTCATCATCACACTCAGCTGCATTTGATTTTGTCTAAAGCTGTAGACAATTCACTAAGAGATACATCATCCTTACTGTGAAGTAGACTAGTTTCGAAGAACTTGAACTCCTCAAGAAGTGACCTTAACAACATCAAAGCCAAATCTTCATCTTTGAAACTCTCATCCTTATTCACTAGATCAGTGACTAATTGATTAAAATCGATTATATGATCATTCATAGTGGTACCTGAAACATAAGTGAAGCGAAACAATCCTTTCTTCATATGGAGCTTATTCTAATTATTTTTCTTCAAAATAATTTCTTCTAGTGCCAACCACAACCTATTTGCAGAAGTCCCCTTCGAGAAAACATACCTCTACAAAATGATTGAATTGTACCACATGCCAAATGATTAATAGTCTTCTAATCCTTCTTCTCCATATCATCTGGTTTTTTTCCTAAATAGCAATGTAAAGACCTTGCTGAAAGAGAACATCTAGAATCTCACTTTGTCACATATCGAAATGACACGTGGCATCCAAGATCTCCACTACCAATCTCATATTTTTCACTATCGATCTAACCCATACGAACGATGTTGGAGCTCTTGGATTGCCTACCATTTCAACCATAACTTTTCAATATGCCTAAGGAAATCTTTTCTAATATGGAAGATCAGTTTAAACTGTAACCACAGAACATACTTTAAATAACATTTAACTCTGATACCATTTGTTATGCAACTAGATTAAATTATTGTACTAGAAAATCATACTAAGTTTAATTCCCAAGAAAGAATGGAGAGGTTCACAAACAATCTTGCTTAAAACCTAACTTCCTAAATAGAATCTCCCTAAAATGTAATTTAATAGCATAATACATCACTGCAATTGTGTCTTACAAAATATTGAAAGAAACTTACAAATAATAAAGATCACCAAAAATTTAACGAGGTTCAGCAAATTATGTCTATGTCCTCGAACACTACCAAATAATTTCATTACAAAAGGTACAAGTGAAATTACAAATAGGAAAAGGGAAAATTTTCCTTAAGAAGAAAGTGAAAAATTTTAGGATGATCTAAAGATGGAGAAACCACCTCTATTTTTTAGATGTGAGATAGGGATTATTTTCCAAAAAGCCCTTTTTTAATTTTATTTACAAAAATGGACCATATTGTAATTTAATGATTAGAATAGGCCAATTTTGCAAAAACGTGCCCACATGGATGCCATGTCAGGGATTTTTCAAGAAAAGTGCTTCCACATGGAAGCGCTTTTCCTTCTGTGCAGCAAAAGTGCATCCATATAAGAATTTTTTTCCAAAATGACACCCACATAGAAGCGCATTTGCCTAAAAGAGTGCACACGTGGATGCGCTTTAGACCATGTTTTCCACACAAGGGCATGCTTTTGCCCGTGTGCCTTGACGGTAACTTTGAAAATTTGACCATTGCTCCAATGATCAAATTAAAAAAAAACTACAATGCCCCACCTTTTATTTTTTCACTCATTTTCTCTCTAAATTTCACACAAATTTCTCTCTAAAGCTCCCAAAATTCTCAAAATTCTCTAAATATTTTACACAAATTAATCAATTGATCATGTTAGCAATGGGCCAACAATTAATCTATGTCGATGGTAATCATATTTCCGTCGACCAATTGCAAATGGTAAGAGTTAATTTTAATTTTTTATTTAACTTTTATAATTTAATTATTTTTAATAATATTTAATTATTTTATATTATTTTATAATTTAATTATTTTTTAAAAATATTTTTTATGTGAATAGCTGTCGATCGAATTCTACAATGTTTTATTCATAATCTATCCGATCCTCTATCACCGCTAATTGAAACTTACTTGAGGGAAGCTAGTTTTTGGCACGTGGCCATTATAGGTCGAGGTTGCAAGTTGGACTCGAAACTAATAAGCGCGTTTGTGGATAGGTAGAGACCCAAGACACACATTCCATCTTCCATGTGAGGAGTGTACAATCACTCTGGAGGACGTGTAGTTATAGTTGGGGTTACCGATTGATGGGCTCATAGTCACTAGGTCTGCTCATTTTATTGATTGGATACTCATGTGTAACGATCTTTTGAGTGCAATCCCGGATGTTATTTATGGAGGTCGGATCGAAAGGAGCTGGTTATGAAACACATTTAATAAGCTGATAGATGATTCGATATAAATAGAAAGAGTACGGTATGCTCGGGCGTACATCTTGCAGATCATCGGAGGTTATCTAATGCCAGCCAAGTCACGAACCCTCGTACATTTAAGGTGGCTATTGAAACTGGTTGATTTTAGAGCAGTTAGCGAACTTAGTTAGGGGTCTGTCGTGTTAGCGATGCTGTACCGAGAGATGTGTTGGACGACACAACCAAATAAAGCAAAAATTGGTGGTTGTCTCTCATTGTTACAATCATGAGCTCGATTTCGTTTCCCATTTTTACGTCCTCGAGTGAATCGGCTGTATACATTCCCACTCATAAAGAGGTAAAATTTATTTTAGATTTTACCATTATTAAATAGATTTAAATTAAATTTGTATGTTAAAATTTTACTTAAATAGGTGGAACCATTCGCCGAGTTACTTGGAATTACCTATGGCTCTTGAAGATATACAACTTCTATTAGACCAACGATCGAAAGCGCATGTAAGTCTTTATTTAATTTTGAACTATATATACACAACATAGTAGATTTCGTATTTAGTATTTAGTATTTAGTATTATACCACTAATATTTTTATCACGGTCATATAGTTTCAATGGACACCATACGAGGATTCGACAATTCGGGCAATAATTCTAGAGGAATTCCTACAGAATCCGAACCTCTGGCATGTTAAGGTCCCAATGGTCAATTACGCCACCGTCGAGATGCACTAGGTTGATAAAGTGTTACGATAATTTGGATTCCGACAACCGATTCTTGTGGCACCTGAGGTGCTCGATGATGAGCACAAAATCGACTTATGGTGATCGAATACGAATTTGTCGTTATTACCCTCGGAACATATCGAGAAGTGGGAAAATAGGTATGATTATCTATCTGTTCACGACCCGATTATCGTTCCGGAGTTAGCATGCGATCCAGAATACATGTCATGGTTTAGGATCCATGGCAAGCCATATTTGCTCTCCAAAGAGGCGAGACGTCGAGTATTCCATGTCGAAAGTGAGCCACGAGGCCCTTTAAATCCAAGGATAAGGGGTGGTGAGGGGGCCTATCATCACCGCCCACACAAGCACCGACCCCAATGCAGCAAGTTATGATTACCACACCACAGCCCCTTCAGGTTATGTCGGATGCATATCCTAACCTTTATATGCTTCCTAACCCTTATATGTTTCCATTTTCTAGTTTTATGGCTATGCCAGATTGGAATATGTGGCCCGGTGCATCTAATATCTTTGTGGCTCCGAGTCAACCGACAAAATATAAGCAATCATTATCGCTGGAGGTACCGCATGAGGGACTGTCGGGGAGCTAAACTTAATTCCAATTGCCACCTCAATTTCCACCGCCTTATGGGTTTCAACTGGTTACGCACAATCGCCATGGGTGATGCAAACACCTCCAGGATCTTTATTATATCAAGGTGGGTCATCTTCCCAATACCCAAAACCAGTAGCACAAGTTCACCCGAAAGATGATCCAGAACCAGAGGAACCAGAGGAACCAAAAGCACAACCTCGCTCGAAACCAGAAGCAAACACCTCCAAGATCTTTATTCTATCAAGGTGGGTCATCTTCCCAACACTCACAACCAGTAGCACAACCCCGCCCGAAAGATGAACCAGAACCAAAGGAACTAGAGGAACCAGAAGCACAACCTCGCTCGGAAGCTGAACCAAGAAGGAATCCAACAAGTAACCGTCGATCACCCCATGTGGCACTGATTCGGATCGACACATGCATTGAATATTTTCAAATATTCTTGTAAACATTATTTTTATATTGTTTCCTTTAATAAATGTGAAGTTCATTTGAATATTCTTGTACACATTAGTTTTGGGTAAAGTTTACTTCTAATTATGATTTTATTTGATATTTTTACCTTTAAATTAAAAAGTAAAATTTACATTGAAAGAAAAAGACAAATAGAAAAAGTTTATAATTAGTATGAAAATAAAATAAAGACAACAAAAACACATTATTAATTAATCAGTTTATAATTATAATTATAATGACTAAATTATAAATTATTATTTTTGTCTCAAAGTGAACTTTACCTTTAAAATAAAAATGAGACAAAATATGTTAAAATTGTAATTTAATTAAAAATAAATAATAAATATTTAATTACTGTAGTGCTAGATGACAAAAAGAATATGTATATAAAAATAATTAAATAATTTGAATAAAAATAAAATAGAAAAAAATATTTCTTTTTTATTTAAATTTAATTCTTTTAATTTGTTATGTGTTCTTTACTTAAAATATATAAAATAAATACTAAAATCCTAATTTTAAAAACCTAAACCTTAATTTTAAAACCTTAAACCTAATTAAAATAAAAACACCCTAAACCTTAAGGCCCAAAATAGCAAATTTCCCACTAAAAATACGATGAAAACTCATTAAAATCTAAGAACCAAAATTGTAAAAATCCCCCTTTGAAAAAATGGTGAAAAACGTGTTCACGTGGGCACTTTTTGCAAAAGTGCCTCCACGTAGACGCACTTTTGCTCCACACAAGGAAAATAAAAAGTTTTGAGGGTTTTGGGAAGTAAAATTTTGAGGGAAAATAAATAGGGGAGTAAAATTTTAGAGGGAAAATATTCAAAAAAAATTGAGAGGGGGTAATGGGTTTGGGGTAAATGGAGGTAGGATGGGAGGGGAGTAAAAGTTTTAGGGGAAAATGAGGAGTAAAAGTTTTGGGGAAAAATAAAAAGTTTTGAGGGTTTTTAGGGAAAATAAATAGAGGGAGTAAAATTTTGGAGGGAAAATATTAAAAAAATTTGTGGGAAAATGGGTTTGAGGTAGATGGGGGGTCGAAAGGAAGAAGAGTAAAAGTTTTGGGGGAAAGTAAAAAGGTTTGGGGTTTGGGGTAAAAATGTAAAATATTTGAATTTATTAGAATTATTCGAGTTATTAGAATTCAAAAACTCAACTCGATTCGAACTCGAAATTAGAAAAAAAATTCGAGTTGACTCAAATAATTCGATTAACTGTAATAACTCGATTCGTTTAACTTGAAATTCGAAAGTGTTTTCAATTTTTTTGAATCAAATCGAGTTTTGCTCACTCTTATGCACATGTATGTTATGTTAACAATTAATATTTTTTTAATTTTTTTAAATTTTAAAAACTTAATTAATTCTTGACGTGGAATTCATGTGACAATCCACGTGTATGTCATATTAGCAAAGTTAACAAACGTTAACTTTTCCAACTATTTTGTGGTAATTTGACAAATATCGTAATTTTAAGGGTTAAAAGAGGTGAAAATTAAATGGATGACAAAAATATATTTTTTTTGGGAAAGTTTGAGGGCCAAATAAGTTTTTATGCCAATAAAATTTAAGAAAAACCAATGTGATGGGAATCTAGTAAATAATAATAATCTTATTTTTGATTCATGAGTTAAGAAATTCAATACTCTTTAATAACTTAATTATAGTTACCGGCATCATTACTAACAACCAATTTCTCTTTACCTTCTTAATAACCAAGAGGAAGCTCGTTGAAATTATTTATCTTAATTATAAAAATCCCTAAAACAAAGTGTTAGGATTCGATTTATTAATAGCATTTCAAATTAGAGAGACCTAATTCTAGCCAACAAAAGCACACAAATGAGGTTCATTTAAAGCATATCACATCCATATAACATCAAATGCATATTGTCACGGACCGCACATCGAGTCCCGAGACCAGCTCTCATCAAGCTGCCCAAGAAGCACTCCGCAGCATTTTGGGCCTATCACCACTTAGCCCAACACTTGGGATTGAAGAGCCTTGCAAAGTAGATATGGCAAGTAGCACATAATCTAGCATATTCCCTTTTGATTCTTTCCATATCCTTTGTAATCTCTTATCTTAAGAATGTTTGATTTGAATTCCTTAGATTAAGGGATATTATAGATGTCATTGTATCTAGACTGTCGATGTACTCTAATCTTGACCGTTGGATGTAGGGGGCTTTAACTATAAATAGAGGCTTACCCCCACCTCATTTTACACACTTCACTTTTGAGGAATATACAGAGCATTCACTCAAATTTCTTCCTTGTCTTTTTGTTTTGCCTTTTCTTTCAGAGTTCTTTTGCTTCCGCAAGGATTTAAGCACTTTAGCTTTGATCAAGTTTCAGGCTTACTTAGGCGTTGTGTGATCGAAAAGCGTCTAAGGCCGCACGCTTCAAGATTCAAGTTTTAGGGACGTGACAAGTGGTATCCGAACCTGTTCGAGTGAGAGAGATGGCACCACAAAACGCAAGCGAGGTTCCAGCAACTGAACGAGAGACTCGTGCTGCTGCTGAGAAGAAGAAGAGAGAGAGTTCCAGGGACATATTTCAGCCTTGGAAAGAAGGGTCGCTAGACTTGAAGATTCCATGAAGGAAGTCAAGGAGGCCCAAGATGAGACAGAACCGTTTCACTCTCTTAAAGAAGAAGTGATGGTTGCGGTTCAAGGACTTCTCAATGACATATATGAGAAGTTAAACCAACGGGACAATTCCCTTGAAGTAGCAGGGGAGGCTACCAAAGCCGAGTTTGTGGAGGAGATCGAGGATCTCAAGAGTAAGCTAGCCATTTACAAAAAAAACCATGAAGAATGGCGTGATGGCAGAAACAACGTCACCCACACCGAGGATCGATATCCCAAAGCCGAAGATGTATACAGGGACACAATCAGCCCAAGATGTTGAAATTTCATTTGGGCCATGGAGCAACACTTCCGAGCCATGAGGATCAGGGACGGAGCAATAAAGGTAAACACTGCTTCTGTCTATTTGACTGATATCGCGCTTTTATGGTGGCGACATAGGTGCTCCGAGAAGGAGAATGGAGAAATTCCTATTGCAACATGGAGCGAGTTCCAATCCGAGTTCAAGGAATAGTTCTATCCCAAAAATGCGCAACTAGAAGCCCGAGCAAAGTTGCGACAACTCAAGCATACTAGCTCGATTTAAGACTATGTAAAGGAATTCACCAAGCTCAAGCTTCAGATCCCAAAGTTGGGCGAAAAAGAAGGATTCTTTGCCTTCATGGATGGACTTCAACGATGGGCCAAAATGGAGTTGAAGCGGATGGGGGTCCAAGAGCTTTCCAAAGCTTTGTCTGCAGCTGAGTCCATTTCTGAGTTCGAGATAAAAAGGTCCGAGTCTACCAAACCAAAGCCAAAATCCAAAGGCAATGGTGGGGGAGACAAGGAAAGACCAGCCAAGAAGGGGTTCGAGAAGCCGACAGATGGTAATTTTAAGCTTCACAAGCCTTGGGAAAAGAACAATGAGCCTTTCAAGTGCTACACTTGTGGAGGCAAGCACTTGGCTAGGAACTGCCCTCAAAAAACCGCTGCCATCCAAGGGAAGGATGCCGAAGAGAAGGAGGTTCTTAAAGTTAACTCCATTATTTGCTCCATGGAGGTTAAGAAGGGCCATAAGAAGAAGGGACTGATGTTCGTTGACATCACAGTGGCAGGCCAAAAGATGAGCGCTCTAGTGGACACAAGTGCCTTAGAATTGTTTGTGTCCGAGCGGGCTGCCAGGAGACTTGAACTTTGTGTTGAGAAGGCAAGTGGGTTTATTAAAACCGTCAATTCCAAAGAGGCTCCGATTGCGGGAGTGGCAAAAGGAGTCATGATAGACCTTGGAGGTTGGATCGGTAAGGAAAACATCAAGGTAATCCCTCTTGATGACTTTGATTTCGTAATTGGACTTAATTTCCTTGACCGGGTTAATGCATTTCTTGTTCCCTTTACCGATTGTTTATGCATTTTGGATTCGAAACATCAATGCATTGTGCCGGTAACCCGAGAGGCCGGAGTTGGAGCAAAGATGATATCAGCCATCCAGTTTAGCAAGGGGTGCGCAAGGAGGAACCAACTTACTTAGGTGCGTTGGTTGATGAGCAACCTACCAAGTCCGTCGAGGTCCCAAAAGAGGTAGGACAAGTATTGGTAGAATTCCGAGATGTGATACCTGTCGAATTGCCCAAAAGCTTGCCACCAAAGAGAGAGGTGGATCACAAGATTGAACTCGTACCGAATGCAGAGCCACCCACTAGATCCCCTTACCGAATGGCTCCACTCGAGTTAGAGGAGTTACGCAGACAGTTGAAGGAACTTCTAGATACGGGTTATATCTGACCGTCTAAGGCACCCTTTGGTGCACCGGTACTATTTCAGAAGAATTATGATGGGACGCTTCGAATGTGTGTCGACTATCGAGCTTTGAACAAGCTCACTGTGAAGAACAAGTACTTGATCCCGCTTATTGCTGACTTGTTCGATCAACTTGGTGGTGCAAGGTGGTTCACCAAGTTGGATTTGAGGTCCGGATATTATCAGGTTCGAATAGTTGAAGGAGATGAACTAAAGACTGCATGTGTGACGCGTTATGGTTCGTATGAATTCTTAGTGATGCCCTTCGGTCTCACGAACGCTCCCGCCACTTTCTGCACCCTCATGAACAAGGTATTACAACCCTTTCTTGATCAATTTATTGTTGTCTACCTTGACGATATTGTGATCTATAGCAAGACACTTGAGGAGCATTTGGGACATTTGAGAAAGGTGTTCAAAGTCTTGCGAGAGAACGAGCTCTACGTCAAAGAAGAGAAGTGCTCGTTTACCCAACAAGAGGTCCCTTTTCTAGGACACATTGTGGGAGATGGCAAGATCCGAAGGGATGGGACCAGAATTCAGGCGATTGAAGATTGGGAGCCGCCAACCAAGGTGACAGAATTAATATCCTTCTTGGGGCTAGCCAATTACTACCGAAGGTTCGTCAAAGGCTATTCCAAAATAGCCACACCCTTGACCGAGTTACTGAAGAAGGACAAGGCGTGGGATTGGAGCATTGAGTGCCAACAAGCCTTTGCAGACTTGAAGAAGGCCATGGTAAGTGAACCAGTGTTGGTGTTGCCAGATTACACCAAGCTTTTTGAGATTTACAACGATGCGTCCGATGTTGCCATTGGTGGGGTACTTATGCAAGAAGGACATCTGGTTTCCTTTGAAAGCCGGAAGCTCAATAAGACCGAGAGGAGGTACACGTTCCATGAGAAGGAAATGACTGCAGTGGTGCACTGCTTGCGCACTTGGCGACACCACATACTTGGGTCCAGGTTTGTCGTATACACAGACAATATTGCCAATAGTTTTTTTCTAACCCAAAAGAAGTTGTCTCCAAAGTGGGTTCGATGGCAGGAATTCCTTGCAGAATTTGACTTTTCCATGGTGTACAAGCTAGGAAAGGTGAATTCCGTTGCTGATGCCTTAAGCCGAAGATATGACATGGAGTTTGTTAGCTTGCCGCAGGGACAACTATTGGAGCGCATCAAAGTGGGGTTGTCACATGACCCAACAGCCAAGATGCTCATTGATTATGCCAAAGAAGGGAAGACTAGAAAGTTTTGTCTCGAGGGGGACTTGTTATATGCTCGAGGACATCGCCTCTATGTGCCTCAGTTTGGAGAATTACGCAAGGGGCTCATGAGTGAATGCCATGATTCCAAGTGGGCGGGACATCTGGGGATGAACCGGACATTGGCACTGATTGCAGAGAATTATTACTGGCCACACATGGGCACAGATGTTGAAGCCTATGTGAAGACTTGTCTTGTGTGCCAACAGGACAAGACAGAGATGAAGAAACCGGTGGGACTGTTACAGCCATTGCCCATTCCCGAGTGACCATGGGAAAGTGTTTCCATGGACTTTATTGTCGGTTTGCCTAACACTGACGGCCTATCGAGTATTATGGTTGTTGTTGACAGGTTTTCAAAGTATGGGACGTTTATTCCAGCGTCCAAGGTGTGTCCAGCGAGGAGTCAGCTCATCTTTTCCTCAAGCACGTGGTTAAGTATTGGGGAGTGCCAAAGACGATTATCAGTGATCGGGACACACGATTCACGGGGAGATTTTGGACCGAGTTATTCAAGCTAATGGGATCAAGCTTGAATTTTTCAACAAGTGTTCATCCCCAAACTGACGGGTAAACTGAGCGAGTGAATGCACTCTTGGAGATCTATTTGAGGCACTATGTGAGTGCAACGCAGCGTGACTGGCCAAAACTGTTGGATGTGGCTCAGTTTTCTTACAACTTGCAACGAAGTGAGGCCACAAACCAAAGTCCATTCGAGATCGTGATCGGGCAACAACCGTTTACACCCAACACGGTTGTTACCAAGTATGAGGGGCCGAATCCAATAGCACACAAGTTTGCCAAAGAGTGGCAAGAGCATCACGACTTAGCCCGAGCTTGTTTACACAAGGCAGGGAAGCGGACCAAGAAATGGGCGGATCGAAAGCGTAGGGACGTGAATTTCCAGGTTGGTGATCTAGTCCTTACCAAATTGACAGGAATGTTGCGCAACCCAACCGTGCACAAAGGGCTTGTGCGAAGATACGAGGGTCCATTCTGAGTTGTGAAGCGAATAGGCACCATGGCCTATCGATTGGAGTTGCCACCGACCATCCAAGCTTATCCAGTGTTCCATGTTAGCTTACTCAAGCCTTACCATCAAGAT
This sequence comes from Gossypioides kirkii, assembly GCA_005610355.1. Lineage (NCBI taxonomy): Eukaryota > Viridiplantae > Streptophyta > Magnoliopsida > Malvales > Malvaceae > Gossypioides > Gossypioides kirkii. Next base: position 15,088,260 of record CP032252.1, read on the forward strand.
GAGTCAGATCCGGATCGAGGCAAATCACACCGAGTGCCAGTCGGAGTGAAGATCTCCTATGAGAACGAGGTTCGAGAGATCCAAGCCGAGAGAGTTATTCGACGACCAGATTACCGGTCGAGGCACGAATATTTTGTGCAGTGGAAGGGACTTCCCGACAGTGAAGGGAGTTGGGAACTAGCTGAGAGCCTGTGGCAATTCAAGGACCAAGTGGACAGATACCATGCTAGTCGAGTGACGTGGGCGTCACCAGATTCAGTGGGGGAGAATGTCACGGACCGCACATCGAGGCCCGAAACCAGCTCGCATCAAGCTACCCAAGAAGCACTCCACAGCATTTTGGGCCTATCACCACTTAGCCCAACACTTGGGATTGAAGAGCCTTGCAAAGTAGATATGGCAAGTAGCACATAATCTAGCATATTCCCTTTTGATTCTTTCCATAGGAATGTTTGATTTGAATTCCTTAGATTAAGGGATATTATAGATGTCATTGTATCTAGACCGTCGATGTACTCTAATCTTGACCGTTGGATGTAGGGGGCTTCAACTATAAATAGAGGCTTACCCCTACCTCATTTTACACACTTCACTTTTGAGGAATATACAGAGCATTCACTCAAATTTCTTCCTTGTCTTTTTGTTTTGCCTTTTCTTTCAGAGTTCTTTTGCTTCCGCAAGGATCTAAGCACTTTAGCTTTGATCAAGTTTCAGGTTTACTTAGGCATTGTGTGATCGAAAAGCGTCTAAGGCCGTACGCTCCAAGATTCAAGTTTTAGGGACGTGACAATATCTATTTCATACTCAATCATGTTATTTGTTACAAATATTAGAATAATTAAATAATTACTTATTTAAAAAATCTAATCGACAAGGAAAATATTCCAACCTACAAAATATGATATTTAGGGTGTGTTAGATAAATTTAAGTGCTAAAAAATTAAGTACTAGATTTTCACGGTTAAATTTTATAAGTGTTGGATTTACATTTTTTTTTGTAATTTAACACAAATAAGTTCGAAATATAATTCTGTTGTTTGATAAAAATAAATATTAATTTTAACTAGATTATTTATTTTTAATTTTAATCTTATTACTATAATGTTTTATATTATTTTGGATAGTTTTGGATGGATTATAAATATGATAATTTGAATATATCATTTTAAAAAATATATAATTTATTTTTATTTTTTAATAAAATAATGTAACCTCCCAAATTCGATCTAGCAGTAATGGACAGATTTCGAAAGTTACGTTAAACCTTTGAAAACATTTACTTGTTAAAAACATCTAGGTTTCAATTGATTTTATGAAAACTCTAGATTCTAAAAATTGATAGAGTTTGTTTTTGAAAAACACTTGTTAAAACATGAATACTTGGAAAGTTTGTTATTTTATCAAGATATCGTCTTAAATAATTTAAGCAATGGTTTTGTATTATTCATAGTTACTTCTTTAAAAACGATTTTGATAAAAAAAATTCGTAACGGACTTTTGAAAATACTTAGTGAAATCACAAAGGTTTAAGTTTGATTAAAATAAAGAGAAAATCATAAATAATTTAAATAAACTCAATATTTCAAAATATTTGTAAAGAAACAACCCAAATAAAAATCCAATGTCCAAAGTCCAAAAAACATTCCAAATACTTAATAACCATTTATCTAAAAAAAATCCATCTGAGAAGCTCCTCCGATTGTCAAATCCAAACCCTAAGTCCGTGAGTCACTTGAAAGGTTATGAAACTAAAAGGATGAGCCTTTAAAGGCCAGTGTGAGCCTTATAACAAATAAAATATCAATAAGAATACAATCATCATACAAAATAATCAATTTTCTTTATGCACATGATCATGGCAATGTGATTTTTATAAAACAGTTATGCAAATTTCTTTTAAAACATCCTACTCATCACCGCTACACTCCAAAATCGAGTTTTCCAAAATTCGTCCATCCAAACACTCCAATTTGTGGACAACCACAAGTAATGCAGACAACCTGCTAGTATTGTGGACAAGCCACCAATAATGCAAATAAACTGTCACTAGTGCAGACAAGGTGCTACTATTACAGATAAACTGCCAGTAATGCTGTAACACCCAAAATTCGAACACCGTCACCAGTTAGGATTTTCGGTGTTTTACTATTCATTTGTCATTGATCATCTTATCGTAATATTATACAACTTTATTTATTAAAAATATTTCATTTCACATGTTTACATCTTCATTTCAACATAAACTCAAATTAACAAGGGTAAAAATGCCATTTTTAATATTTTGGGAGGCTTCTAACGGTACCTGATGGTCAAATATCGGTAGTAACCCAGCCATAAAACAATTCCAAAACGGTGCAGATTTTTACCGGTACCTATATTAGTTCTAGCAATACAAGTATAATTTCTACCATACATGTCATGCATCTACCGATACTAAAAACTCCAGAGAGCTATAATTTCCACCCTACAACTTCTACCAATACAAGCATGCAAATTACCGATACATCTATACATACAACTACCGATACTCACAATTTAACTACCCATACAACTCATGTAAGTGTACAACCTCTCTCCTGCCCTGCACTTCTACCGAAACATGCATGGGTTCTACCGAAACAAGTATGCAAACTCTCAAGATACATACCAAAATCAAGTTCATTAACTTCATATATACACAACTTTAATTATGCACTTAAGTCAACACAATTACATGATTTATGTTAATACAAAGTACTTAAAGTCTACTTTCAACATTTCACCAAAACATAACAAAGTTTTTCACAAACTCATTGTTTAAAGCAAAGGGTAATATCATCCTAGTACGTGCCATGTTAACCAAGTGATGTAAAAGTCTACCGAACAACTCCGGGATAGTGTGATGCTCCAAGATGATCTGATCTTCGAACAGTAAAATTGAATCTACAAAACCATAGCAAATTTCACAGGTAAGCACTTCTTAGCTTAGTAAGTTCATAAAGTTAAATAGGTTCACCAACTTCAAGAGTTTGTAAGTCAAATCAACTGAATAGATTAAACCATATCCATTAAGATAAGTTTCAATTTGCATTTAATACTCACGATGACACAAAGTCATCGGACATTTAATCCGCAATGGATTTCACTTCATTCATATACTCACGGTGACCCATAGCCATCGGACCTTATAATTCGTAAGGGATTCGTATACTCACGATGACATAGAGTCATCGGACCTCTTAATCCGTAAAGGATCCATATACTCACGATGACACTTAGTCATCGGACCGTTTAATCCGTAAAGGATTCATATACTCACGATGACACTTAATCATCGGACCGTTTAATCCGTAAAAGATTCATATGCTCACGATGACACTTAGTCATCGGACTACTTCGTTTATTGCTCAAAGCCCGTTTGCCTTCCGTGTTTCCTTTATTTTCATCTTTCATGAATCCGATTATCATTTCATCACAATAGTTTACATTATAAAAATATGCAGTTTAAATTAGCATTGAATCATATGAACTTACCGGACTGGGTTGTAGTGGTGAATGGATTCTAAGGAATATTCTGCTAGTTTTTTTTTTCCACGATCGGTGGCACGGTCGTAGTCTACATTCACAAATCATTTAATTTCTTTCATTAAATCACACAATAATTCATTTAACAAATTCAAACCCCTTTTGGTAAAATTATGATTTTACCCCTAATGCTTTCTTTTTATTCAATTTAGTCCTTTCAACACAAAACATGCAAAAATACCCCCTTTCTCCTCAATCCATACGAGTCGAACATTCATAGTCATCATACAAACTTATACTAATCCATTTATTTCACAACAACGAGATTAATATAACCCTTTTAACAATTAAGTCCTTAAACCTTAATTTCATCAAAAATCACTTTACAAAAAGATCCAACCCAATCATCAAGCACTCAAAACTATCACAAACTTTTAAGAACAAGCATATTCAACAATGGTAAGATCCATAACATTTGACAGATTCATAAATTAGTCCTTACACAAGCTAGATTAAGCTAACACAGACTCAAAAACATAAAAATTACTAAAAACGAGCATCATTTACTTACTCAAATGAAAGCTTCAAGATTGTATGAAAAACCCTAAATTCCTTTCTCTTGGCCGTGTGAAGAAGATGAAAAGAAGGAAAAATATGTTTTCTTTCTTCTTTTAATTTTATATATATATTAATCACAAACTTGTAGTTTTTATGACTTTCATTATTAGGCTTAATTAATCCTTTTTCTTTAACTTATTTAATACACTATTTCCACTTAAATATCATATCATTCCACTAACTAAATCTCTTTTGGCTAATTTGTTTATTTAATACTCCCAATTACAAAATTCTACTTTTGCATCTTTTACGATTTAATCCTTTCTATTCAGTTAACAGTTTAATCTATGAAATTTTCAAATCATAATTTCATACGATACATATATCACCAAAAATATTTAAAATAAATAAATTTTATAACTCGGCTCGTCGGATTTGTGATGCCGAAATCACTATTTTAGACACCACTAAAAATCGAGCTATTACAGCTCTCCCTCCCTTAGAGAAATTTCGTCCCGAAATTTTTTACCAGTGAATAGAGTAGGATATTACGATTTCATCAAAGTCCTTGTTTTCCATGTAGCTTCCTCAAGCCCGTGTCAGTTCCATAGAACTTTTACCAATGGTACCCTCTTGTTTCGTAGTTCTTTTACCTCGCGAGTTAAGATCTTAATTAGTTCTTCAGAATACGACAAATCTGGTTGTATCTCAACCTGAAAAGGTGAAATCACATGTGAAGGATCCGACATGTACCGTCTCAGCATCGAAACGTGAAACACATTATGAATCTTCTCTAATTCTGGTGGTAAAGCCAGCTTATATACCACAGGACTAACCCGTTCAATGATCTCATACGGCCCAATAAACTGTGGACTCAACTTTCCTTTCCTGCCAAACCTTAACACTTTCTTCCAAGGAAAAACTCTCAAGAAGACTCGGTCTCCGACTACAAGTTCTATATCTTTCCTTTTAAGATCTGCATAGGAGTTCTACTGGTCAGATGTTGCTTTCAAACAGTCCCGGATCACCCGTACCTTGTCTTCGGTCTCATGAATCAAATCGATTCCAACCAACTTAGATTCACTTAACTCTGACCAATACAAAGGTGTTCTACATTTTCTACCATACAATGCTTCAAACGGAGCCATTTTAATACTGGTCTGGTAGTTGTTGTTATAAGAAAACTCCATCAATGGTAGATATTATTCTCAGCTACCCTCAATTTAGGTATACAGCACCGTAGCATTTCTACAAGAATCTGTATCACACAGCACCGTAGCATTTCTTCAAGAATATATATCACCCGTTTTGACTGGCCATTTGTCTGAGGATGATATGCAGTACTGAAATTCAGTTTGGTTCCCAAAGCTTCATGCAACTTACCCCAAAACCTTGAGGTGAAACGTGGGTCTCTGTCAGAGATAATAGATGCTGGTACTCTATGTGATCGTACTATCTCAGATACATACAATTCAGCCAACTTCTCTAGTGGAAAGTCCACTCGGATAGGAATAAAGTAAGCTGATTTTATCAATCTGTCCACTATAACCCAGATCGAGTCTTTCTTCCTTGGCTTCACAGGTAATCCTGTAACAAAATCCATAGTGACTCGTTCTCATTTTCACTCAGGAATAGCAATAGGTTGCAACAGTCTAGACGGTACCTAGTGTTCGGCTTTTATTTACTGATACACTAAACATTTAGTCACGAAATCTGAGATTTCCCGTTTCATACCTAGCCACCAATGCATCTTCTTTAGGTCGTTATACATTTTCACGCTGCCCAGATGAATGGAGTAAGTACTACTGTGAGCCTTCGACAAAATGTCCTGTCTCAAGTCAGAATTACTGGGAATGCATACTCTATCTCAGAAATACAACATACCATCCTCATCAACAGTAAACCCAGTGGTTACGTCATTCCGCATTTGTTCTTTTCTAGCCTTAAGCTTTGAGTCATCCTCCTACAACTCTCGTATCCGCTGTATGAATAGCGATCTCGTCCAAAGTTCCGTTGTAACAGAACCATTACCCTTAAGTGACAAATGATCCTTCATTGCTCTCAATGAAAATAACGATTTTCGGCTCTCAGCATCAGCGACAACATTAGCCTTTCTCGGATGGTATTCAGTTACTAAATCATAGTCTTTCAATAATTCCAACCACTAAATTTGCCTCAAATTTAGTTTTTTCTAAGTCATCAGATACCTTAAATTTTTATGATCTGTGAATATGTGACACTTCTCCCCATATAAATAATGTCGCTAGATCTTCAAAGCAAACACAATGGCAGCTAACTCTAAGTCATGGGTCGAATAGTTCCGTTCATGCAGTTTTAATTATCGAGAGGCATAAGCTATTACCTGTCCTATTTGCATAAACACATAACCTAGGCCATCTAGAGATGCATCACTATATACAACAAACTCTTTACCAGTTTCAGGTTGTGTCAGTACCGGAGCTTCTGTCAACAATTTTTTCAGCTGATCAAAGCTCTGCTGACACCTTTCTGACCACACAAACTAAATATTCTTCTGTAGCAATTTCGTTATTGGCAAGGCTACAATAGAGAAATTTTTCACGAATCGACGATAATAGCCTATTAATCCCAAGAAACTACGTACCTCGAAAACATTCTTAGGTACCTTCTAATCGAGAATAACTGACACTTTACTTGGATCAACCCGAATCCCTTCCGATGATACCATATGGCCCAGAATCCCACTTTCTGGAGCCAGAACTCGCACTTGCTGAACTTTGCATACAACTGTTTTTCTCGCATTATTTGCAAAACTTCTTTCAAATGTTGAACATGCTCTATCTTTGACTTGGAATAAATCAATATATCATCAATGAACACCACTACGAATCTGTCCAGCTGACGTTTAAAAACCCGATTCATCAAATCCATAAATGCTGTTGGAGCGTTAGTTAACCCAAATGGTATTACTAGAAACTCATAATGTTTGTATCAAGTTCTAAATGCTATCTTCTGTACATTATTATCTTTTACTCGCATCTGATAATAACCCGATCGGAGATCTATTTTAAAAAAGACGGTCGCACCTCTCAACTGATCAAACAACTCATCAATACGAGGTAACGGGTATTTATTCTTGATTGTTACCTTGTTTAGCTATCTGTAGTCTATACACATTCTCATCGATCCATCTTTCTTCTTCATAAACAATACTGGTACGCCCCAAGGTGATATGCTCGGCCGGATAAAACCCCTATCCAACAACTCTTGCAATTGTGCCTTTAACTCTTTCAATTCAGTGGGTGCCATCCTATACGGTGGAATCAAAATCGGGGCAGTTCAGGATACTAAATCAATGCCAAACTCTACTTCTCTGACCGGTGGTAAACCCGATAACTCCTTTGAAAACACATCTGTAAATTCCTTGATTATCGATACTTGTTCTAACTCTGTTTCGGTACTTCGAGTTCAAGTATATAAGCCAGAAATGCTTCACAACCTTTACGAATCATCTTCTGTGCTGATAAAGACGATATTATTCTAGTGCCACTGTTTAACTTCCCAGACTCAACTGTGATTACTTCTCCTGTCAGCAGTTTCAAGTCGATTCGTCTTCGTTTATAATTAACCACTGCATCATGCTTAGTTAACCAGTCCATTCCCAGAATTACATCAAACTCAATAAATGGTAGTAACATCAAATCAGCAGGGAACTTACAATCTTGAATTCTCAGTGGACATTTACGGCATACCAAATTAACAATGACATTATGACCCAATGAGTTTGTGACTGTACATCAAACACAGTCGACTCGACAGGCAATTTCTTTTCAGTAGCTAATGCAGTACAAATATATGAATGAGTCGATCTAGGGTCAATCAGTGCACACACAATATGATTAAAGAGATAGAATATACCAATCACAACATCAAGAGCGGTAGTTCTTCTCGGGCTCGGATAGCATAAGTCTGTGCAAGTGCTCGAGCCTTATATGGCTATAGTATCTCTGTTATCTCTACCGTTTCCACCTGTACCGCTACTATGCCTCGGACGTTTACTCTTTTGTGGTGTAGCAAGAGGTTTTACACTCTATTCCTCTTTTGCTTCAAATATCATCGGGCAGTTCCTCAGAAAGTGATCTGCACTTTCGCTTCGATAACATGTCCCTTTCATCTTGTGACACTCACCTACATGGCTCCTCTTACAATACCCACATATCGAGCTAGGTATATTACGAACGCTAGCTAAATTGTTTGCAGGTCTATTCTGAAATTTAGATTTCGAAGGTCCCGACTTACTCCAACTCAAAAATCCTGAAGAAACTGGACCTCGACTAGCCTCCTCTTTTAATCTCTTTGGCGGTGGCATAGAGAAAGTCCTGGCAATGTTTTTCTTCCCAGATTCTTGAACCTTCCTTTCTTTCTGTCTCTTATTGTTGTAGATTTCTTCCATCTTTTGAGCTCTATTCGCTAACACTACTAGCGGTCGAATTTCAGAACCACCCACTATTATTCTAATCTCGTCGTTTAACCCCTCTTCGAAACGGACACACAAAGCTTCATCGGTTGGTACCACTTCTCTGGCATACTTACTAAGCTGTACAAACTTTCGTTCGTAATCTGCCAGTGTTATATTTCCCTACCTCAATTCTAAAAATTCCTTCTTCTTTCTATCCAGGTACTACTTGCTGACATATTTCTTCTTAAATTCTGTTTGGAAGAAATCCCAAGTAACTTCATTTTCAGGCATCATAGCCACGATCATAGCCCACTAGTGGTAAGCCTCGTCCTTCAGTAGTGACGCGGCATACCTTATAAAGTCTTCAGTAGGACAAACCATCTCATTCAAGACTCTCAGCTTATTTTCCAACCAGTATTCAACTCTGGAAGGATCGTCTTCTACATTGCCTCGAAAGTTTTCAGCTCCATATTTTCTAACCCTATCTATAAGGATACGACACCTCAATTCTACCTTTGGAGGTGGTGAAGGCCTTTTTGGGGGTGCTATTGGTCAGGCACTTGGCTGGGCGACAAGAGGCGTAGGGGTGATGCCATCGGATTATTTCTCATGAATTTTGTGAGCCATTGCTCTATCAAACCGAAGAACATATTCTTTGCTTCATTTTCTGTCATCGGTAATATTGATGCACTATGACTAGCCCCAGAGTCATTAGTCGGAACATTGCTGTTTACCTCATTAGTTTCATCTTTTTCAGAGTTAGGCATCCTGTATTTATTTGTAAAAATCATAGTTAGATCAGATTCATCCATATCACACTATAACAGGTTCATATGACATGTACTTCCAAATCATCAGACACGACCAATACAGTCCCAAAATGGCTAAACCGTAGGCTTTGATACCATTAAATGTAACACCCAAAATCTGAACACCGTCACCGATTAGGATTTTCAGTGTTTTGTTATTCATTTATTATTGATCATCTTATCGTAATATTATACAACTTTATTTATAAAAAATATTTCATTTCACATGTTTACATCATCATTTCAACATAAGCTCAAATAAATAAGGGTAAAAATGCCATTTCCAATATTTTGGGAGGCTTTTACCGATACTTGATGGACAAGTTCGGTAGTAACCCTGTCATAAAATAATTCCAAAATAGTGCAGATTTTTATCGGTACCTGTACTAGTTCTACCGATACAAGTATAATTTCTATCGATACAAGTATAATTTCTATCGATACATGTCATGCATCTACTGATACTAAAAACTCTAGAGAGCTATAATTTCCACCCTGCAACTTCTACTGATACAAGCATGCAAATTACCGATACATCTATACATACAACTACAGATAGTCACAATTTAACTACCGATACAACTCAAGTCAGTGTACAACCTCTCTCCTACCCTGTACTTCTACCGAAACATACATGGGTTCTACTGAAACAAGTATGCAAAATCTCAAGATTCATACCAAACTCAAGTTCATTAACTTCATACATACACAACTTCAATTATGCACTTAAGTCAACACAATTACATGATTTATGTTAATACAAAGTACTTAAAGTCTACTTTCAACATTTTACCAAAACATAACAAAGTTTTTCACAAACTCATTGTTTAAAGCAATGGGTAATATCATCCTAATACATGCCAACCAAGTGATGTAAAAGTCTACCAAACAACTCCGGGATAGTGTGATGCTCCAAGATGATCTGATCTTCGAACAGTAAAATTGAATATACAAAATCATTGCAAATTTCACAGGTAAGCACTTCTTAGCTTAGTAAGTTCATAAAGTTAAATAGATTCACCAACTTCAAGAGTTTGTAAATCAAATCAACTGAATTGAATAAACCGTATCCGTTAAGGTAAGTTTCAATTTGCATTTAATACTCACGATGACACAAAGTCATCAGACCTTTAATTCGTAATGGATTTCACTTCATTCATATACTCACGGTGACCCATAGCCACCGGACCTTATAATCCGTAAGGGATTCGTATACTCACGATGACATAGAGTCATCGGACCTCTTAATCCGTAAAGGATTCATATACTCAGGATGACACTTAGTCATCGTATCGTTTAATCCGTAAAGGATTCATATACTCACGATGACACTTAATCATTGGACCGTTTAATCTGTAAAGGATTCATATACTCACGATGACACTTAGTCATCAGACCACTTTGTTTATGGCTCAAAGCCCGTTTGCCTTCTATTTTTCCTTTATTCTCATCTTTCATGAATCTGATTATCATTTCATCACAATATAATAGTTTACATTATAAGAATATGCAGTTTAAATTAGTATTGAACCATACGAACTTACCGAACTAGGTTGCAATTGTGAATGGATTCCAAGGACTATTTCACTAATTTTCCTTTTTCACGATCGGTGGCACAGTCGTAGTCTACATTCACAAATCATTTAATTTCTCATATTAAATCACACAATTAATTCATTTAACAAAATCAAACCCCTTTTGGTAAAACTATGATTTTAACCCTAATACTTTCTTTTTATTCAATTTAGTCCTTTCAATACAAAACATTCCTTTCTCCTCAATACATACCAAATGAACATTCATAGTCATCATACAAACCTATACTAATCCATTTATTTCACAACAAGCATATTAATATCACCCCTTTAACAATTAAGTCCTTAAACCTTAATTTCATCAAAAATTACTTTACAAAAAGATCCAACCCAATCATCAAGCACTCAAAACTATCAAAAACTTTCAAGAACAAGCATATACAACAATGGTAAGAAACACAACATTTGACAGATTCACAAATTAGTCCTTACACAAGCTAGATTAAGCTAACACGGACTCAAAAACATAAAAATTACTAAAAACGAGCATCATTTACTTACTCAAATTAAAGCTTCAAGATTGTATGAGAAACCCTAAATTCCTTTCTCTTGATCGTGTGAAGAAGATGAAAAGAAGGAAAAATATGCTTTCTTTCTTCTTTTAATTTTTTATATATATTAATGGCAAACTTGTAGTTTTCATGACTTTCATCATTAAACTTAATTAATCCTTTTTCTTTAACTTAATTAATACACTATTTCCACTTAAATATCACATCATTCCACTAACTAAATCTCTCTTAGCTAATTTGTTTATTTAATCCTCCCAATTACAAAATTCTACTTTTGCATCTTTTACAATTTAATCCTTTCTATTCAGTTAACAATTTAATCTATGAAATTTTCAAAACATAATTTCATACGATGCATATATCACCAAAAATATTTAAAATAAATAAATTTTACAACTCGGCTCGTCGGATTTGTGATCCCGAAATCACTGTTTTTGACACCACTGAAAATTGGGCTGTTACAAAAGCAGATAAGCTGCCAATAGTGTGGACAAGCCACCAGTGATGCAAATAAACTACCAATACTTCCTCCTTAGACATGTCCCACCCCATGCATGTGATATGGCCACAATGATCACATTTTCACTTTGTTACAGAATATCACTTTAGGCATGTAGATCATGCTCATCCAATCATTTAACAAATAGTATCACATAGGCATGTTTTGACATGCAATTTACATATTATCTCGATGTATCAAAACATCATATTTTAACAATCATGTAAAAAAATTTATGCCATAATGTCACATAACATGAGAAGGAGAACAACGTGCTTTTCAAATCAGCAATAAACATAACCACACAACATACTTTCACAAAATAGTTGGTTCGGAATCGCTTACTTGTATAATCCATTTTGACGGATTTAGTCTCCCATTTTAGAATACTTAAAGTATTCGCATAAGACAAAAATCAAATAATAATATTTTATTTAGGCATTTTTAACGATATATATATAACTTGTATCAAGTTTGACCCACACCTGATAGTAGATCCAATGCAAAACACCACTCTAGAGAACGTCCACACTCGCATCTTAACCACTAGAATATTGATATTTTATCAAAGTGAATTTCTATTAAAAATCTTCTTTTTAAACACTTTGTGTTATTACTCACTTAAACTAAATAGTCCATTTAGAACTTTTGGATCGCTAAAAATTATCCTGTGTAGGAGAAATTTATATTTGTAGGAAAAATTTTGACCGATAAGAATTATCATGTGTAATTATTATTTATCTCTAATTTTTTTTTGAATTAAATTAAGAGATAAATAAAAAAATTAAATCTTTTTAAAACTCTTTTATAAAGAATGCATTTTCGGTAAGGATTATTTTATATCTAATTAATTTAAATTAATATGAGATAAATATTAAATAAAATAGCTTATGCCTTGTAAACCACTCAAATGACTATAAGAACTCTTTTTTACTTGTTTAGTTGATACTATAAAAAAGGGGTCACATCCACGCCATTCAACAAAACTTCACAAGTTCATAAATCTGAAAGTTTAGAAATTAAAGCCCAAGAAAGTTTTGAAAACTAGTAGTTCTCTCCAAAATCTCTTAAATCTCTGAAGAAATCAAAAACCTCTAAGAAATTATGAAAAGTGTTGCATTAGTTCTAAAGAAAGCTACTCTTAGATCCTATTCATCTTATAAAAAAGAGACTAAACTTGTTTTCAATATCAAGTTTAGAAGGTCCTTGAAATGGAACCATCCATCCACGATCAAGTCTCAAAAACTCTTCAAGATCGTGGATGGATGGATTAGAAGATTAAAAGAGATAAATTTGCTCTTCAAGATCAAGTCTTGATGACCATTGAAGCAGATTCAACCATCCAAGATCAAATCTCAAAAACTCTTTGATCCAAACTTTCTCTAAACTTGTTTCTTGTTACAGCCCAATTTCGTTCAGGCTTTTAAGTTCAATTTTTTTACAAAGCCCAAAATTAAAAAACCCTAAACTAAAAAATGGAAAAAAAAACCTAGTAGCTGCCATTAGATGCTAGCCACCGCTGCCCTTGCCCGAAAATCTTGAAGTTTTGAAAATCTGTAAAAAAAGGAAGGAAAATCAAAAAAAGATGTAAATTTTCTGTTATAAAAACTCAAAATCAAATGTAAAGAGTGAGGAATTTTTTAAATAAGATTGAGAGGTTTTTTTGAGCAATCAGACATGCATCAATAAAATCAAAGCAAAAATTTTGAAGGTATCGATTTGTATTTTTATTTCTTCTTTTTTTCCTCTTTGGAAACTAAAAAATAAATATAGATCTAGTTTTTTTACCTTTTGGTGTTGATTCGTCCTTGACCTCCTCCGAGTATGTAAGACCCATGGTTTCCTTCGGGTTTGCTCGGAGTTCATCGGAGTTTTTTTTATTTATATTTACTTGTTTATTTTGGCATTTTATTTTATTTATTTATTTATTTGTCATTTATTTTCATGTCTAATCTCAATTATTTTTATTGTTTATATTTTTTTGACGGAAACAGGAAATAGGTAATATTAAAAAACCATAAACAACATTACAGTCCAAAGAAAAAACATGGCCCAAACCTATCGAGCCCAAAAATAGAAAATAAAAGTAAAGAATTTTTAGAAACTAAAAGACAACCCTATTTCCCTAGGAAAAATGCTAGCCCGTCACCCAACAAATCATCATAAAAAACTAGACAGTTCCATTTCCCTAAAATATCAAAATCATAAATTTACATCCTTCAACACCGATGTACATCCCAAGATAAACCCTTGAACATCCTCCGTCTTCGCCACTCACAGGGAAAGGTTCTTCTTGAAACCATAAGATTAATTAGGTTCACGGACAAACTCGTCCTCCATGAACTCAACAGCATAACTTGGCATCGCTCCGACCAAGTATAACTCGTCTCCCACTTTTAGACTTTCTACTGCAATGCAATCTGCCAACATATTAACCCCCTTCTTGCATGATGAAACCAGATTTGCCTGAAATACCAACAAAGGGATCTAATATCTTGAATGTAAGGACTAAGCATCGATTTATCCACAGTAACACTCCTTACCCGGTCCGGTCATCGAACCCGATTAGGAAATTTATACAACTCTAACATTTCTTTTATTGTTACTTAAATTCCTTTGCTTCAACTTTAAATAAAAGATTATAATTGTTAAAATGAGAATTCTCAAGTTTAGAATCATTTTTAATTAATTCAATCCAAAACAATAAAATTTTAAAAGTTTGATGAACTTCTACTGGTACCTGATTTTACAGGTATCGGTAGATGTCATGCCAGTATTCGAGTAAAAATAACTGTAGTTTACTATCGGTAGAAGTGGAGTTCTACCGATACAAGTATAGGTACTACCGATACTAACCATACTTCTACTGGTACAACAAACTCCAGAGAGCAAGGTAAATATGTCATGCCACTTCTACCTATACAACTAAGTAATCTACCTATACTTCGAGGTATTACTGATTCTTGAAAAACTTCTATCGATAGCAAATAAGTCAGTAGCTAGCATTTCACCTACCATGTACTTCTACCGATAGTCACTTGAGTTCTACTGGTAGAAGTACACTGGCTTCAAAATAACATTTACATTATAACATCCAAGAACAACCAATAACAACATTCTTTCAAAATCACCATCCCAACCAATAAAATACTAAGACTATATTCTTTAATGAAATTCTATACAAAATAACCCCTTAATCCCTATACATGCCATTATTAGCCAAAAGGAGTTAGGCAACAAACTACTGAAGATGGATGCGAAGAAATGTGATTGCTCCGATGATCCAAATCTTGAAGGAACCAAAAGTCAAAATCTACAAGACAAGGAAAGTGAGTAAGAATAAGGAATTAATACTCAAACTTCTAAGGCTTAAACACAGAGTAAATATTTCTCAAAGACTTCCATCTTCCATACATTCATCAATCATTATAGCTATCAAACAAAACTTCTTCAGTATCATTATGATAACAAAGTCTTAAAAACCAATTTTTATCATTCTAATGCACAACATCTCAAGTACGTTTACGCTCGTCAGCTTATATACATTTACGCTCGTCAGCTTACACACGTTTACGCTTGTCAGCTTATATACGTTTACGTTCGTCAGCTTCCATACGTTTATGCTCGCCATCTTATATACGTTTATGCTCGTCAGCTTGCACACGTTTATGCTCTTCAACTTATATATGTTTATGCTCGTTAGTTTGCACACGTTTACGCTCATCGGCTTAAATATGTTTACGCTCGTCAACTTGCACACGTTTACACTCGTTAACTTGCACACGTTTACACTCGTCAGCTTGCACACGTTTACGCTTGTTAGCTTGCACACGTTTACGCTCGTCAACTTATATACGTTTGCGTAGTTTAACGAACTCACGTTGCATGCATATAATTTATACAAAGAAGAATATATATGTCTACAACATCTCATATTTGGCCTAACTACCAATATTCAATATAAAATAGAATAAGTTATAAGCATAACTTACATGTTGACTGATTATCTCCACCCGGGTTAACTGATTGCTTTGCACTTGCCTCGTACGTCCTCCGCTCAATGTGAATCTTGATCTGGATAACAATTTTATCCATTAACACTCGAATTTAATTTAACATGAGAATAGCTAAACTAACTCATGTTAATCCATATTCACATATAAAAAGTTAAATATCTAACTCATTTATTTCACAATCACTTCCATTTACTCATCAAATTCATTACCCTTCAAGGTCAAAATCAACTATAAATCAAATACCCACAACGCTCAATCATTCATAGTAACAAAATCCATCAACTTCCCAAATGGTAAAACCCTAGACTCTAAGTACCATCAAAGAATTTCCCCTTTTTTGTTAAATCAAAGTAATACAAGTGCTATTACCATAAAAATAAATGAAAATTTGCATTTAAAACCTTTACATGAATGAGGTACCTTAGACGAAATTTGCTTCAATCTTTCCTAAGATCTTTCTCTCTCTCGTGAGTGAGGATGAAGAAGAAAGGTAAAGTGCCAATTCTCCTTCTTTTCCTCTCTTTTATTCTTTTAATTTCTTTCTTAATATTATTTTAATCTTTAAATATTTTTTCACCACATATTTTTCATGATGATTTACAAACTCCTCCACTTACATATAATTATGGTTTAATTTTTACTTTGGTCCTCCCAACTTCTCTTTTATAATATTTCCACCTATTAAGCATCTTAATAATATTCATTCTTTATTTTATCCAAATCAAACCATAATTAGACATAGATCTAGCTAACCCTTGATATTAAATTTTAATACTTATTAACATATTCGTCGAAACATGTAACCTCGAGCTACTATTCTCATCTTCAAGGAATTGGGGTGTTACATCCACAGTAACTGATTTGCATTTTTTAATAACAGTGAGCGAATCTTCCTCTAATTCAATCTTCCCGAGCCTTAGATCTAGGCATACCTGAATCACATCAACGCAAGCCAAAGCTTCGATAGCGAAAGATGATGCAACATTGCAATGGAGGGTCGATTTAGATGCCAAAACTTTACCCAGATGGTTGCGAACTACTACACCCGACCCAGACTTGTGTAACGCTCCATTGAAGGCAGCATCAAAGTTAACCTTATAAGAACCAACCAAAGGCGACTCCCATCGTACTCGCATCGTCTCCGTGGAAAGCTCCAATGCTTTTAACCCATTCAACTCAGCAATATACTGTTGAATCAAGTGGCCTAACTCCTTTCATGATTATACTTTGTTTTCATAGACCCGTCTATTCCTCGCATTCCAAATGGACCAAAGAACGCAACACACTAGATGGCATTGGGTCTGTGATCCCACAGAGAACACCCCAAGTAAGCCACAAAAACATTTCAGGATTCTGATTTGCGATAACCCATTGTAAGCCTAACTCTTTCTATAATGCTATTGATTCATAACAGAACTGAAAAATATGATCCGTCAACTCTATACCCTTCCCACAAAGAGGACACATGCTGTAACAGCCCGTTTTTCAATGATGTAAAAAATAGTGGTTTTGGGACCACAAACCTGACTGGAAATTTTTTATAATGAGTGATTAAATTAAATAAGTCAATATTAACTTTATATGGAATTTTGAATTGAGGAATTTTAATTATTGAATTAAAAGTTAGTATAAGTGGTTTGGTTTAAAAGTCAAGTGGTCTTAGAAAATGAGGTATCGGGACCTCATTTTTGAAATTAAGAGCCGTAAATATTTTTATTAAAAATTTACAGAGTCTTATTATATGTGAATTGAAGTTTGTTTGGGTAATTTTGATAATTAATTGCTTAATTAAGGAAAAATGAGTAAATTGTAAAAGAGGTAAAAGTTAATTGTTATACATTAAAAATAGTAAAGGGACCAAAATGGTAATTAAACCATGGGCAAAAAGTCTAAGCAGTGGTGACATGATTACCATCCACTAACTTTTGGGTTATTTGTTCTTTTAGTCCTAATTAGTTTAGGACTAAATTGGAACTAAGTTTGTTTAATTGAAATTTAATATAATTGAATGACCAATTATGAAATTAGACCCTCCTTAAGTGACCTAATAATAGAAATGAGGTGGAAATCTTTAGATTTTGGGTAAATTGCAATTAAATCCTAATTAAATGATGATTTACTAATTAGCTTAATTTTAGTGTGATCGGGAATGGTAGTTTTGAGGCCTCAACTTCACTTTGTTAGACCGTAAATACTAATTATTTAATGTTTACATGGTCATTAGTGTCGTATTAAAATTTGGTTATGAAATTTTATTGTTTAGATAGTTAATTAAGTAAAATAGACTAATCGTAAAAGGTATAAAAGTTGAATTCTATAGATAAAATACATTAGATGCCAATTTGAGGATAAGTTAAGGTCCTTAATGGTAATATAACCATTAGTAATTTGGGTGGACAATTATGACTTGAATTTAGTAAAAATTTAAGTGTGAATAAAGGGTAAATTAGTAAATTTGAAAATAAATTATTTTTAATCTATATTAAAGGAAGAAAAATTCATCTTTTTATTTTCTCATGTAAAAGCCGAAACCCTAAGAGTGAAAGAATAAACCATCATCCAAGAGCTTCTATCTTCGATTTGGTGAGCAAACTTCGTCTGTTTTTAGTGATTTTTATGTTTTTGAGTTTGTTTTAGCTTAATCTAGTTAACCTAAGGACCAAATTGTGATTTTTTTCAAATGTTATAAATTTTTCCATTGATGAATAAGCTTTCTCGTGAAAGTTTATGGAAGATTTATGAGCTTGGTTGTTAGATTTGATGATTTTGTAAAGTAATTTTTAGTAATTTTTATATTAAAGGATTAAAATGTTAAATGAATAAATTTGCAAGGACTTGAGGTGAAATAATGGCAAAAGTGGGCTATTGAAAGACTCAAGAACATTCGAAAAAGCTGAAAACTTGAATAAAAATGGTTAATTTGTAAGTTTAAGGCTTAAGGACTAAATTGAATAAAAGTGAAAAGCTAAGGACAATTTTGTAAAAATACTAAAAAAGGCTTATTTGCATAAAATGATTAAAAATTCATGTTGATTTAAATAATTGAATGAATTTATTGTAATAGATCAAGAAGGTGTCGTTGATCATGAAAAAGAGAAAATTGTGAGTTAGTCACTGAAGTTCACTTTAACTGCAAATTCATCCGGTAAGTTCGTAATGTTAAATTCTTATTATTAATTGCCTATAACTTCCTTTATAATGGTTGTTGAAATGAGAAACGACGATTGGAAACGTGAAAGATAAAAATGAAAAGATGAGAATTTCTCGGGCTTGTGCCAAAGATAGAAAATGGTTTGATGGCTGAGATCCTACATTTGTTACAGATTCTCTACAGCATCGTGAGACACTGAAAGGTGAATAGAATCCAATAATGGATTACAGGCCCTATGATGGCTAAGATTTATGCTTGTTTGCATATTCTTGTCAGCTTAATGTGAGCAGCATCATAGGGAACAGATATACCGTATCAATGGTTAATACTAGCATCGTATACTAGTAACAGGCATGACCTTTGGGTCAATAGGGAGTAAAATGAATATCATGACCCTTAAGTCAATAAAGAGTAAAATGAGCATCATGACCTTTAGGTCAACAGGGAGTAAGAATAACCTTTGGGTCAACAAGGAGTAAATCAGATATCGATCATCGAAGTACTGTTCTAACTTGGCTCGACTGATTTACGGATTTGTTCAACACATGTTATTTAGTAAATTGACAAACCTTGCAAACTTATTAAGCTATGAAAGCTTCCCAGTGAATTTATTATTGTTTTGTAGATTCTATCTTGCTGCTTGAAGATCGGATCATCTCAAGAAGTCACACTATCAAGGGGCTTGTTTAGTAGTTATTCATCACTCAGTTATATGGCATGTACTAAGATGATGTTACCCTTGAAATGCTTGATTTTGGATTGTTTATTTCTTTGTTGAGTTAAACTTGCATGCTTGCTTGATGTTCTAATTAAGAAAATGTGTTTAGTAATGAGTTGACATGTGAATTTAAGAATCCTTGTGTTGATTAATTGTATTTTGTGTTATATGATGAAATAAGTATTGTCATGTATAGATTTTGCAAGATGAGAATTTGAATAAGAGTCTTGTATTGTATGATGATTGATAAACTTGAGGACTTATGTGATTAAATGAATTTCGCATACTTGTTTCTATAGAACCCCTGCATGTATCGGTAGTAGTATAGGGCAGGAGAGAGGTTATCCACTAACTTGAGTTGTATCAGTAATTGAATAATAAGTATCGATAGTTCTGCCCATAGAAGAATCGGTAGTTTATGTACTTGTATTGGTAGAAGCTGCAGGGTAGGACGTCTTAGCTCTCTGGAGTTTTTAGTACCGGTAAAAGCATGAATTGTTTCGGTAGATGCTTCATAGGTATCGGTAGATGTCTCCCAGAATTGTGGTAATAACATTTTTACCCTTATTGAGTTGATAAACAAAGTAAGAATAACGAATTATAAATGTATATATTTTATTAAATCAAGAAAGATGTTAAAATAAGATTTGAATAGGTAATGATTTGAGGCATGAATGCATGTGATCTCAAAATCCTAATCGACGACGGTGCTGGGTTTGGGCACTATACAATGATAGTAAGAGTGATTGATGTAGTTTGGATGATATTGTGATATTATGGTTGATATGGAATATAGATATGATTTGTGATATGAATATTGATTCCTTTTTGTGATGTACTGATGAATATGTTTGGGTTATAGTTTGTTTGAGTACTGGTGGAAACTGTGTGTTTGAAACATAAGGCCATATGATCCTTGATGGGAAATATTCATACGTTATTCCTAAGTTCTTGTGTAATTGAATTTGATTCTTGATTGATTGAAAGGTTGTAAATGAATGTGTAAGATTAAATGGAATTAGTATTCTGAGTTGCAAGTTTGTAATTGTATAAATTGTGATTAATTTGTGAATAATTTAAAAAAAAGGTCGAAAAGTTCTGAAAATCCTAAGACCTTATATCGAAGATGATTACGGCTTTTGGGTGTTACATTTAGTGGTATCAGAGCTACAGTTTAGTAGATTCTCGGACTAAGTGTAGTGCGAATAAAGTCTGGAAAGTACATGCCATATAAACCTGTGATAGTGTGATATTGATTGATCCGATCTAACTCTTGATTATTTGAAGATTCTAAAGGTGTTATCTGAATCTGAACGTGAAGAAATTAATGAAGTTAATAATAATATCTGATTATTGTTTTTGATGCAAGTTATAGTATATTGGTTTAATAAAAATTTGAAACAAAGAATGACTTTATAACCATTATCTCTGAGTATAGGTAAATGAAGTGGGATTAAAGACGTAATGATGGATCTGAAATTACAATGCTAACTATTATTCCCGGTATGGTATATTCTTTTGATATTATTTATTGGATATGCAGTGATTAAGATTGAGTTAATTTGAGTTAATTTATATATATATATATTGCATTATATTAATAATGGATATAAGTTTATTTTCCAACTCAATGAGATTAATGTTGAATCATAATTTATTGCGATAGAACTAGTATAATGAAACTATCTGTTGAAAATTCGTGACTGTAATTTTTCTGTCAATTTTATGTTACTATCATTTCATAAATTTGGTATTATTCTAGGAATAAATTAACTTAAGTTATATGATACTGTAGTGAATTGTAGACTGAAATGAATTGACTGAAATATCAGACTGATGTATTGATTAGGGTTGGGCTAGGAAAATCAGATAGCATAATCAGAGTTGTTTCAGATATTATGTATTATTTGTTAATAGGTCTGTTGATCTGTCTTTTGAAAGATTTTTGAGATTTCTGTCTAAATTTGATAATGAAATAAACTCAAGATAAATGATAAATATATTATATTCCATATAGAAAACTTAGTCAACAAGTTAAAAGAGACATAACACTGTATCTGAAAGTTAATAAAGATTCAGTTATTTAGTTCTAGTTAAAGATATGAGATGATAGCATAATCAGAGTTGTTTCAGATATTATGTATTATTTGTTAATAGGTCTGTTGATCTGTCTTTTGAAAGATTTTTGAGATTTCTGTCTAAATTTGATAATGAAATAAAGTCAAGATAAATGATAAATATATTATATTCCATATAGAAAACTTAGTCAACAAGTTAAAAGAGACGTAACACTGTATCTGAAAGTTAATAAAGATTCAGTTATTTAGTTCTAGTTAAAGATATGAGATGCTGAAAATTACTTTGAACTCGAGATAATCATTAAGAATTCTGGTAATATTGCTTAGATTAACTAGTGTCTCTGTTGATTTATGAATATGATGAATTAGATTGTTCAATCTTATCTAGATATTTAGATACAGTCTTACTATGATCATTGATGATATTCTAATAGACTTCAAATAGAATCTGTGTATGCGTAATATGTGAGAAATGTATTATAGGAAATGCGTGAGAAATAATTTATGTGAAAACTATCAATGGTGAGTTTTAGTTTAGTGAGGTTGATTTTCTTGGTTAAGTAAAGTTGACAGATGGGTTTGATTAGGGTCGGGTAAAATATTTTTCTATTGTTATATGAAAACTTCAGAACAAACAGGAACTGCTAAATTAAAATTTCGAAGATGAAATTTCCTAATAGGGAGAGTTGTAATAGCCCGTTTTTCAGTGGTGTTGAAAGCAGTGGTTTTGGGACCACAAACCCGACGAGAAAATTTTTATAATGAGTGATTAAATTAAATAAATCAATATTAACTTTATATGAAATTTTGAATTGAGAATTTTAATTATTGAATTAAAAGTTAGTATAAGTGGTTTGGTTCAAAAGTCAAGTGGTTTTAGAAAATGAGGTATCGGGACCTCGTTTCTAAAATTAAGAACCATAATTATTTTTATTAAATATTTACAGAGTCTTATTATATGTGAATTGAAGTTTGGTTGGATAATTTTGATAATTAATTGCTTAATTAAGGAAAAAGGAGTAAATTGTAAAAGAGGTAAAAGTTAATTGCTATAGATTAAAAATAGTAAAGTGACCAAAATGGTAATTAAACCATGGGCAAAAAGTCCAAGCGGCGGTGACATGATTCCATCCACTAACTTTTGGATTATTTGGTCTTTTAGTCCTAATTAGTTTAGGACTAAATTGGAATTAAGTTTGTTTAATTAAAATTTAATATAATTGAAGGACTAATTATGAAATTGGACCCTCCTTAAGTGGCCTAATAATAGAAATGAGGTGTAAATTTTTAGATTTTGGGTAAATTGCAATTAAATCCTAATTAAACGATGATTTACTAATTAGTTTAATTTTAGTGTGATCGAGAATGGTGGTTTCGAGGCCTCAAATTTGATTTTTCAGATCATAAATATTAATTATTTAATATTTACGAGGTCATTAGTGTCTTATTAAAATTTGGTTATGAAATTTTATTGTTTAAATAATTAATTAACTAAAATGGAC
The DNA here is from genome assembly GCA_005610355.1 of Gossypioides kirkii. Lineage (NCBI taxonomy): Eukaryota > Viridiplantae > Streptophyta > Magnoliopsida > Malvales > Malvaceae > Gossypioides > Gossypioides kirkii. The sequence continues at coordinate 15,111,640 of CP032252.1, forward strand.
TAAATCGTAAAAGGTGTAAAAGTTGAATTCTATAGATAAAAGACATTAGATGTCAATTTGAGGATAAGTTAAGGCTCTTAAATGGTAATATAACCATTAGTAATTTGGGTGGACAATTATGACTTGAATTTAGTAAAAATTTAAGTGTGAATAAAGGGTAAATTAGTAAATTTGAAAATAAATTATTTTTAAGCTAAATTAAAGGAAGAAAAAGTCATCTTCTTCTTATTTTCTCATGTAAAAGCCGAAACCCTAAGAGGGGATGAATAAACCATCATCGAAGAGCAAGTGTCTTCTATTTGGTGAGCAAACTTCGTCCGTTTTAGTGATTTTTATGTTTTTGAGTTTGTTTTAGCTTAATCTAGTTAACCCAAGCACCAATTTGTGATTTTTTCAAATGTTATAAATTTTTCCATTAATGAATAAGCTTGCTCTTGAAAGTTTATGGAAGATTTATGAGCTTGGTTGTTAGATTTGATGATTTTGTAAAGTATTTTTTAGTAATTTTTATATTAAAGGACTAAAATGTTAAAGGAATAAATTTACAAGGACTTGAGGTGAAATAATGGCAATAGTGGGCTGTTGAAAGACTTAAGAACACTCGGCAAAGCTGAAACTTGAATAAAAATGGTTAATTTGTAAGTTTAAGGCTTAAGGACTAAATTGAATAAAAGTGAAAAGCTAAGGATAATTTTGTAAAAATACTAAAAGGGCTTATTTGCATAAAATGATTAAAAATTCATGTTGATTTAAATAATTGAATGAAATTATTGTAATAGATGAAGAAGGTGTCATTGATAATGGAAAGGGGAAAAATATGGGTTAATCCCTGGAACTCACTTTAACTGTAAATTCATCCGGTAAGTTCGTAATGTTAAATTCTTATTAATAATTTCTTATAACTTTCATTGTAATGACTTTTGGAAATTAGAAACAATGATTGGAAACATGAAAGATAGAAATGACGAGATGAGAAGCACCCACATTAGCAGATGCAGCGACAAATTCCTTCAATAAATTTGTCCACACAAAATCTTCTTCATTTTCTTCTTCCTTTTCTTCTATTCCTTCTTCTTCTCTTTTCTCTTCTTCCTCTTCAACACCTATAGAGGCAATAGTCGTGTGCTCCTCTTCTGCAGTAGCAACTTCGCTTTCTGCCATATTGGCCCCCAAACTGTTTGAAAATTCGTCCTTAAAAAGGCTGGCAATATTACAGAGACAGTCCTCCACATCCCTAGAATGCATTTCCTAGTCATCATCATCAGAAATGTGGACCATTTGGGGAGAGTGAATAGACTGAGTTTTCCCTTCCAAAGTAGCAAGCTCAGTGGATGGTGTTGCCTCCCTGATGATAAGTGGAAACATAAGGAATTCCGGTAAGGGATGCTTGCTCAAGCTGCTTAATGTGCTTACAATGGTAGTATTTCATGCCCTTGTATAGGCATAGAATAAGTTCTATTTAAGCACCATCTTGTCCATTGCGCCGACATTTTTGATTTGTCGGATGCTCATTCGGTCAACAAGTTACTCAATTTCATTCAGCTTCCTCCAAATTTGAGGATCTGTGGGTGCATGGGTTTGCTTTTCCTTCTTTTTTGCCTTTCCTTTTTCCTTCTTCGATGGCACTTCCTTCACAATAGGGGTTTCCTGCCCCCTTGTCATTCTTTCCACCGAAACATCATTTATGAGGCCTTTGTTCTCTAAAAACTCTTCTCATTGTGAGGCACAACGCCCTTCTGTTTACACAACAGCATGATTAGAGAAGGGAAAGGCAAGATACATGTTTGTTTCGCAGTAGATTCAGTGATTTTCTAGTGAAGGATTGCCCCAACATCAATCCGTCGGCCCTTGATAATAGAATGTATCAAACACATTCTATCCAGCGTAACAGTAATGCTGTGAGTAGATTTCAAAAGACGATAGTTGATAAAGTGAAACCACACCTTTCTCTGAACGGTGAGGTAACGACGGTGCATCATATAATTGTTTGGATTATTTCTAATCTAAACAGCATCGTCGATGCATAAGTCATTCAATAGTAAATCAACGCCTTCCTCTGTAAAGTTCTCTAAAAACTTGGCATGCTCGTCTTCTCCCTCGATAATGAGGAATAAGGCATTGATATGATCAGTGCCTCATGGCACCAAACCTTCACAGACGAAGATGAAATCTTGCTCCGAATCAACTAAGTTAGCATAAAATTCTCTTACCATGGATGGGGAGTACCCTCTTGGATGATCACAAAATTGCTCCTAGCCCAAACACGAAATCATTCTGGCCACTTGTTTCCCAAACGTCAGTAGTAGGGACAACTGAAATTCCTACTCAGGGTGGCAGTTTCGTTTCAGCATCACATCATGGAAACGGTCTTTCGTTGTTTTAATTAAGAACAAGACAAGCTCCTTGGATGGTGGCTGGTCATCATTTCGGACCATCGCTGCTGACAATTCAACAACTGGTTTTGATGGGGTTTTAGCACCACGAGTTCTTGCCATATCTAAAAGAGAGAAAGACAGTGAAGATTTTACAGAAAAACTAAAAGTTGAAGAAAAGCAAGATTACAGCAATAATGGCGGATGTGAGTGTGAAGATACAGTCTGCAAAAATAGGGTATTTTATAGAAAATGAAGGTGAAGAGGCGTGATGATTACTACTGTCGTGAGAGTAAATTGTGCCTGCAGCCAATAAATGTTAGGACACAAATCGTACTTTTTCGTATTGATCCAACGGTTGGGGATCAAGGTGAATCAACCGACGTGATTCTTTCCTGAAACGCTTCGATGAATCAGTAATTGGATGCGTCGACAAATCGTGCTTTCGTGTACGTCGACAAAAAGAACTTTTGTTCCTGCAGAAAACTAAAGCAACGAATTAAAGGGTAATAAAGACAAGAAGTAAATAGAAAAATTACAATGACATTTAAGAAAATGTGACCAGGTTAATGGTCTCATTTTGTTTGCTAATGTCTGGGCTTAAGTAGTGCTTTAATCATTGGCCATTCACTTTGAGTTGGTGCCCATCGTTCAAATATTTGATTGTCACCGCACCATGTGGAAATGCTTCAACAACTTCAAAAGAGTCTAACCATCTGGAGTGCAATTTTCCTGGATGCAATTTTAAACGTGAGTTAAATAAAAGCACTAATTGACCTGTGGAAAATTGTCGCTGCAAAATGATGTTGTCATGCCATCTCTTAGTTTTTTCCTTGTAAATGACAGCATTTTCATAAGCATTACGTCGAATTTCTTCCAGTTCTGAAATGTTTAACAATCTTTTCTGCCCAGTAGCATCATAGTCCATGTTCACTTACTTGATTTCCCACATGACCTTATGTTCAAGTTCGATGGGCAAATGACCGGATTTACCAAACACCAACTGATATGGCGACATCCCTAACAGTGTTTTGTATGCAGTGTGAAGCGCCCACAATGCGTCATTTAATCACGAAGACCAATCATGTCTAGATGGATAAACCACCTTCTCAAGAATACCTTTTATTTGCCAGTTGGATATTTTCATTTGTCCATTTGATTGCGGATGATATGTGGTTGTCATGCGATGCTTCACACCATAACGTTTTAAAGCTGTCGCCACTTGATTACAATGGAAGTGAGTGCCTTGATCACTTATTAAAGCTCGAGGTGTGTCGAACTGTGTAAGAATATATGTGTGAAAAAATTTCATCACTGTCCGCCCATCATCCTTGGGAGCAGCTATTATTTCACCCTCTTTGAAACATAGTCAACAGCAACAAAAATGTAAATATTTCCAAAAGAATTAGGAAATGGTCCTATAAAGTCAAGACCCCATACATTGAAGAGCTCAACTTCCATGATAGGCTGTTGTAACATCTCATTGCGTCGAGATATTGATCCAGTGCGCTGACATTTATCACAATGATGAGCAAAATTATGGACGTCTCGAAATAATGTCGGCCTATAAAATCCTGACTGAAGGACCTTTGCAGCAGTCCTAACACCACCAAAATGACCTCCATAAGGAGCATCATGGCAATGCTTCAGGATAGATAGCATTTCTTCCTCAGGAATGCAGGAACGGATAATATTATCAGTGCATACCTTGAACAGGTATGGCTCATTCCAATGGTACTTCGCAGCATCTCGAAGAAATTTGACCTTCCGGTGACTAGTCACATTCAGTGGTAGCTTCCCACAAACTAAATAATTGACCACATCTATATACTATAGAGATACGTCGACAAAGAATAACTTCTCATCTGGAAATACGTCAACAATTTGTGATTTATTCCTATCTTTACTTCCAGATTTCAGTCGAGACAAGTGGTCTGCTACCTGGTTTTCCGATCCTTTTCTGTCTTTAATCTCAATATCAAATTCTTGTAATAATAGAATCCATCTAATCAGCCTAGGTTTGGCATATTTCTTGGCAAAAAGGTATCTCAAGGAAGAATGGTCAATATAAATTGTAATTTTTGAGTCGACAAGATACGAGTGGAACTTGTCAAATGCAAAAACTACTGCTAGCAATTCTTTCTCCATAGTTGTATAATTAACTTATGCTTCAGTTAATTTTTGCTAGCATAATATATTTTATGAAATACCTTATCTTCGTGTTGTCCAAGTACAGCACCAACAACATAGTCACTCGCATCACATATACTTCGAACGGTTAAGACCAATCCGGTGCGATGACAATAGGTGCCTGCATTAGCTGTTGCTTAATTGTAACAAATGCTTCCAGACAAGCATCATCAAACAAAAACTTTTTATTTTGCTCCAGCAAGGAGCAGAGAGGTTTTGCTATTTTGGAGAAATCTCGGGTGAATTTCGATAAAGTCCAGTATGGCCGAGAAAACTCCTTATTCCCTTTACATTGATTGGTGGAGGTAGCTTTTCAATGATTTCAACCTTTGCCTTATCAACCTAAATGCCCTAACAAGAAATACGATAGCCAATGACAATGCCCTCAGTTTCCATGAAATGTCATCTTTCCCAATTAAGCACCAGATTGGTGTCCATGCATCGCTTCAACACTTTCGCTAAATTGTCAGCGTATTTATCAAAATTGTGACCATAAATAGAGAAATCTTCCATAAATACCTCCAACGAATCCTCAATCATATCAGAGAAAATGGCCATCATGCACCTTTGGAATGTGGCTGGTGCATTGCATAAACCAAATGGCATCCGATGGAAAGCAAAGGTTCCAAACGGATAAGTAAAAGTTGTCTTTGTTTGGTCCTCTGGCGTGGTTGCTATCTGGTTGTAACCAGAGTATCCATCGAGGAAACAGTAATAGGCCTTACCAGCAAGTCTATCCAGCATTTGATCAATGAATGGAATTGGGAAGTGATCCTTCTTTGTGGCAACATTTAAACGACAGTAATCCATACACACTTGCCAACCTGTAACAATGCGAGTAAGGATTAGTTCATTTTTATCATTGCTTACCACCGTGATGTCACTCTTTTTTGGCACACATTGGATCGAGCTCACCCATGTACTATTCGAGATTGGATAGATTATGCCTGCGTCCAGCCATTTGATTATTTCTTTCTTCACGACTTCCTTCATTTTTTCATTTAATTGACGTTGCTGTTCAATTGAGTATTTTCCCTCATCTTTCAACCTAATTTTATGCATGCAGAAAGAGAGACTAATGCCTTTGATATCCGTAATACTCCAAGCGATGGCTCTCTTATGTTGCTTCAATATTCCAATTAGCTTCTCTTCTTGGCTTGCGACGAGACTTGCGCTGACAATTACTGGCAATGTATCATTGTCACCAAGGAAAACATATTTCAGATGTGTTGGCAATGGTTTCAACTCCAGTGTCAGAGCTTCTTCAACCGATGGCTTGAAAACAGGGATCATCCTATTTATTAAATCCAAAGATTCCATTTGCCATTCATGTTTGAGCTCACAAATATTAGCCTCAACCTTGTGGTCACATTCTGGTAGGAAATTATCTCCAAATGTCACTGCACATTCTTCTATCACTGCTGAACTACATTCATGAAATTCTTGTGTAATTAACTCGTCCAGAACATCAATGTGGTGACATTGTTCCTTACTCCTAAAAGGAGTTGCTTCGAAAACACTGAAGGTAACATGTTCATCATTATGTGGTATGATCAACTCACCCTTGAAAACATCTATAAGTGTGCGTCCCGTTGCAAGAAATGGACGTCCCAAAATAATGGGCACCTCCTTATCAGCTTCATAATCAAGTATGATGAAAACTGTTGGGAACACAAACTTATCGACTTGAACAAGAACATCTTTAATTTGTCCTTCAGGTTGTGCCAAAGATTTGTCCACAAGTTGTAATGTCACCGTAGTGGGCTTCATATGACCAATTCCTAATTTCCTGAATGTGGACAACGGTATAAGATTGATGCTAGCTCCTAGATCACATAAAGCCTTTCCTAAATAATTGTTTCCCATGGAACATGGAATTATGAAACTGCCAGGATCTTTCATTTTAGGAGGCAATTTATTTGTCAGTACTGCGCTACACCCTTCTGTTAGCGCAATTATCTCGATATCAGATAACTTCTTCTTTGATAAGAGCTCCTTCATAAATTTCCCATAGCTGGGAATCTGCACAAGAGCATCAACAACAGGTATATTAATATGTAATTATTTCAAAGTAGATACAAACCTTTGATTGTCTTTATCATGTTCTTTCTCCTTGAATCGTTGTGGAAATGGCAAAGGTATATTAACAGTAGGCTGTTGTGATACACCCGGTTGTGTCGACATTGGCAGTTACGTCAAAAACTTCGAAGGTCGAATGTTAGGCATAAACATGATTACTGGTGGTTCTTCCTCACTGATTTCAACTGCTTCTTCTTCAAATGCAACTTCTCCCTGTTACTTTGTTACATTTGTGTTGACAGGTGTTGTATTGGAGCTGCTACTTTGTTCGACAGTCTGCTTTCCACTTCGCAAATAAATAGCCATCCAATGCTCCTTCCCCTTCTAATTTGGATTTTTTGTGTCATTAGGCAAAGCAGCTGGTGGTCTTGTGCTCATATTAGAAGCCAACTGTCCTAGTTGTGCTTCCAACGCACAGATGGAAGAAGAATTTCCTTGGACGATAGCTTCTGTTCTTGTAATATGCTCACGCATCAAAGCTTCAAGAGCAACTAATGGATCTGATCTTATTTGAGAGTATTGTTGTTATTGTTGTTGTTGATGTTGTCCTTGCATATTTGGTATTGTAGTTTGTTGTGGCTGGATATGAGCATGTGGTTGTATCTGATTATGTGACTGCATCTAATCAAGATGTGAATGTACCTGAGGATTATGATTGTAATTTTGCTGTTGGTGGTTGTAACTTCTTTGTCGAAAGTTCCCTTGATTTGAGAATTTCCATATCTAAATGTAGATGTATTCTAATTCCCCCAAGGTTGTTGGGCCCTAGTTGAATTATTATACGAGTTACCATATGAATTCCCTCTGATGTTGTTGACATATAATGCATTATCAGCATGTTGTGGACAGTCCTCATAGCTATGGTTGTCACCGCAAATTTCAGAACAAAATGTCGGGACATCCATTTGCTAGGCTACTTGAATAGGGGCAACTTCACTCGTCCCCTTCATGTTCTCCAGTAAGGATACTTGTGCACTTAGGGTTGAAATGGCATCTAACTCAATAACTCCAAGATTTTTTTTCACTTGACCAGAACGAGAAATTGAGTACTGATAATCATTTTGTGCAATTCTATTTAAGATTCGCATGGCTTCATCGTAAGTACAATCCAGCAATGGATTGTTTGCAAATATGTCGACAAGATTTCTTGTTTGCGCATTTAATCCATTGTAGAAAATTTCAATCTGCGTCTCCTCTTGGATTTCGTGCATGGGACAACGTCGAAGAAGAGTTTTGTAATGCTCCCATGTAGTGTGCAGGTTTTCATCATCCAATTGACGGTACACCGTGATATCATTCCGCAGTCTAGCATTCATTATGGGTGGATTGAATCGCAGAACAAACTAAGTTGCTAACGCATTCCATGAAGTAATATATCCAGCTAGTAAACCAAGAAACCATGTATGTGCCCTTACTTGCAAAGAATAAGGGAATAACTGCATCTTTAAGGCATCATCAGGAACACCATGTTGACTGAAAAAAGCACATATTAACAGAAAAGATTTGAGATGCTCCCTCGTATTTTCATAAGGTAAACCAGCATATTACCTATTCGAGTTTAACATCTGAAACATCACCGCTTTCAATTCAAAATTCCTAGCTTGTATTACTGGTCTAACAACCCTTGGTTGTAGATCATCGAGCATAGGAACAACGAAATCTCTAATTGTCCTGTTTTGGATTTGCTCTTCTTGCGGTAGCGGTATATTGTTGACGTGTTGTGGCTGCACTGAAGGAATAGGGTTTTGTGGTAGCAACTGTGGAACATCGTTATTATTTCCAGCCATATTTCTTTGCTCTTGTCTCTTCCTCCGAATAGTTCTTTCATTTTCTGGATCGAAACTGACAATGTTGTTAGGATTTCTCCTTGTGGACATAAAACACCTAAAAAGAATTAAAAAGAATCAACAAAAGAAATAAAACAGATTAGTAACAAATAAAAGTCCGAAAAGAAAGAATAATTGCAACTACAAAAATAAACATCAAACAAACGCCATCCCCAGTAACAGCATCAAAACTTGATCGCACTATAAACGTCACAGTAATTATGTGCAAGCGAACATGTCGATGCAAGTATAATAGACAGATGTAAGTCTATCAGATATCAATCCCACGAGGATGGTGTTCTTGTTGCTTAAAATTATCGAAGAAAATGGAATTAAAATAAGGAAAATTGTTAGAAATAATGTCAATGCAATTAAGTTAAAACTCTACAAAGATTAGAATTAAATTTGTCAACGTAAATACTATAAACTGTAACATAAAATGTCAAGGCAATTTAATAGAAAAATGAATTGAATATTTGAAGATGTTTTATGAATGTAAATTCAGAAAATTAAAAGAAGTAGATCAAGTGTAAAGAAATGGGGGGATCCCTGACTTGGCAAGTTGGCAGACATTAAATGTGACTATAAGGTAAATGGCAGATAAATTGTTGCCACAATTAAGTTTTAATGAAATCTCATTGCTATCAACTACTCTGTTTAGTAAAGACCCAAGCACTCATAATTACCACACCTTCTAATGCTGGTAATGCTTTGCACTTGAGAACAAGTGGCCAGAATTCCTTCTTGCCTCAAGCAACTTCCATTGTCTTGCTTGTTAATCTAACTTTTTCACCGCACCTTCTAGTGACTGTGACTGCAATCGTACTTCCATGGTCAAAACATTTAAATCCAAAGATAAACAGATGAGAAGAATTTAGTAGAAATCAAAATAGATCTAACATTAATAGGTATTTCCATACACAATTAAATCAACATAATTCATCAACATTCAAGAGGAATTAAGGAAGAAATTGAAGCATGCTATTCCTAGTCTACTAGAATCCTTCCGTAATTGCTCCTCTTCGTCGCACTTAGGCACTCCTCGTTAGAAGTAGTCGCCTCCTTGTTACGTCAGATCACCCTCCTGAGAAGTTAAGCTTCCATGGCAGCTCACTTTAACAGAGAATCAGAAAATGTAGAATTAATTTCTTTACGAGCTTCCCCCTGATCTTGTCTCTCTCCCTTCTATTTATAATCACTAGAAGGTACAGGTTTCTCCCCCTTCTCAGATCTAACTCCCTTTTGCAGCTATACAAGTTGGCTATTTTCAGCTGTACACTCACACAAATCTGGTATGTGCATTAGGTAGTTACAGGTTGTTGCGACATTGCTGGGCACAAATTAAGATTTTTATTTGCTGCAACAACTTGTCATTCTCCTGCACTGGTGTTTATGGATATGTTAGCAGCATAAAGTCCTTGATGTAATGTAGAAATATTCATGTGGTGACATATTTAGCTACAATTCTACACCAAACTTGTGACGACAAATTTGAATGCTTTCCTACTCCGATCTTCTAAGGTGGATTTCTGTGCTGACAACTTTAGACGCAAAACTGATGCTGAATGCAGTGACATTAGTAGCATAAATGAGATAAAATGAAAGAAAGTAAGATCATATAATACTGATTTAAAAAATGCAAATACTAAATATAAAATGCTGAAAATGAATGTTGAATGTAATACAAAGGAAACAAAGTATACACTAATCAGAGAGATTTTAATGGTCATTTCAAATGCCATCAAGTATCGATAGTTTATGTACTTGTATTGATAGAAGCTGTAGGGTAGGACGTTTTAGCTCTCTGGAGTTTTTAGTAACGGTAAAAACATGATTTGTTTATGTAGAAGCTTCACTTGTATCTGTAGAACTATCATAGGTATCGGTAGAAGTCTCCTAGAATTATGGTAATGACATTTTTTATACTTATTTAGTTGATAAACAAAGTAAGGATAATGAATTATAAATGTATATATTTTATTAAATCAAGAAAGATGTTGAAATAAGATTTGAATAGGTAACGATTTGAGACATGAATGCATGTGACCTCGAAACCCTAATCGGTAACGGTGTTGGGTTTGGGTACTATACAATGATAGTAAGAATGATTGATGTAGCTTGGATGATATTGTGATATTATGGTTGATATGGTGTATATATGTCATGATTTGTGATATGAATATTGATTCCTTTTTTCGATGTAATGATGAGTATGTTTGGGTTATAATTTGGTTGATTAGGGGTGGAAACTGTGTGTTTGAAACACAAGGCCATATGATCCCTGATGGGAAATATTTGTACGTGATTCCTAAGTTCTTGCGTGATTGAATTTGATTCTTGATTGATTAAAAGGTTGTAAATGAATGTGTAAGATTAAATGGAATTAGTATTCTGAGTTGTAAGTTTGTAATTGTATAAATTGTGATTGATTTGTATGTAATGTAAAAAAAAAGAAAAGAAAATACTAGAAAAGTTATGTAAACCCTGAGATCCTAGATCGAAGATGGTTACGATTTTTAGGTGTTACACATGCCATCTCCTACCAACTGCCTTCGCCTAAGGTTTAACATCGTAAGGATGTAGTTTTTGGAGATTCTCTAAATTATTATTTTAATCTTAGTTGGGATGTCTAGTAACCACAACTTCTTGTAAAATTTCTGATAATCTAACTGTAAATTAATAGGATTAATAAGACCTGTATGTAATAATTTGTAAGCACTTTTCACTGTAAACTCTCCTGAAGGGTCGGCTCTCCACACTTACATATCGTCTTGGGCACATCCAACCAACGGAATCCGAAGGATGGCCTCCATATCCTCCTCAGCAAAGGTATGCATAATCACATCCCTTTCTCCACGTACGATTAAACTGGTCAATAATATCTGTAACAAACTCAAAATTACATGCATTAACTAGAACAAGCAATCTATGATTAGTCGAATTAGGTAGCCATAAGCTATTAAAAATGGGATACGATCTCACCAACAAATTCGATCTACTAACACTTTTTTTGGAAGCCCATATACTTTTCCACGAGTAGGAAGCCCCAACCTGTCACTCTGAATTAAAAAAATCAGCGCTCGGATAATACTTTGCTTTGAGAACTTGGGCCAACAGTGAATTAGGGTTATTGATTAACCTTCACCCTTGCTTCGCCAACAAGGTAATATTAAACTTAGCCAACCTTTGAAAACCCAAGCCCCCTTCATCCTTCGGGACACACAACTTCCCTCACTCACACCAATGAAGACCTTGTTCCCCATGAGACCACTGCCACCAAAACCGAGCCATGATTCCTTCCATCTCTTCACAGAAAGACTTAGGTAGTAAAAAACAAGTCATGGCATACGTTAGGATAATTTGAAGGACTGCTTTAATGAACACCTTCTTACCACCCTGTGACAAGAGTCGACAACTCCAACTTTCTACCTTCCTTTTAAGTCTATCTGTAAGGCTTTGAAAAGAAACCTTCTTCTTTCTTCCCACCATATTGGGACTTCTTCGAGTTCATAGAAATTCGTACTCCCAACTCTGCAAAAACTTGTAATCTAACCACCTTATCCGTATTCGCACTAAAGAAAACCGTGGCTTATCAAATTTCACACACTGACTTGAGCAAACTTCATACTGCTAAAGCACTCTCTTTAACATCTCTAACCCCTCGAGAAGAAGCCTCAGCAAGGAGGATGCAATCATCTACAAACAAAAGTTGAGAAATCATAGGACCGTTATAACTTGCCCGAGCCCCTTTAAACCAACCTTTCTTAACTGCCAATCGCATGAGGGAAGATAACCCTTCATTAAACAACAAAAACAGAAACGGACTAAGTGGATCTCCTTGACACAAACCCTTATAAGTATGAAACTTCGACCCTGTCCTACCATTAATACTAACCGAAAAAGATACAGTCAACACACATCTCATTATTAGGTTAATCCAGCTTGTCGTATAGCCCAACTTCTCCATTTCTTCACTCAGAAAAATCCATTCCACCCTATCATACGCTTTGCTCATATCCAATTTTAAAGCCATTAAGTCATTCTTATCACTTCTCTTCTGAGAAACGTGTGCAATAACTCATAAGCTAACAAAACATTATCATAAATTAACCGACCAAGAACAGAAGCACTCTGGGCCTTGTTAACACATTTATCCAACATCCTCCTCACCCTATTCGTAATTGATTTGGCAATAATTTTATACAAGACATTACACAGGCTAATAGGTCAAAATTTAACCATCCTTGATGGATTAGGGACTTTGGGGATCAAAACAATACTAGTTACATTTATATCATCAATTTGCCCACTAGAATTCAATATCTCCAAACAAAAATGACTAACCTCTGTCCCAATGATATGCCAATATTTTTGATAAAAAATTACCAGAAAACCATCCATACCTGGTGTTTTTGTCGATCCCATGTCCTTAACAGCCTCAAAAACTTCTTCTATAAAATGAGATGTCAAAACTTTGTTATCATCATTAGAAAATATAACAATCAATACCTGACAGAATATGTGAAGAATTCGCCAAACCTCTCTACGAGGCAAACAGATTCTCAAAAATAGCCCCTAGCAATCTGGGTCATAATATAGGGCTTACCCAAACAATCTACCATCATCACACTCCAAACACTTAATAGAGTTAGAACTCCACCGCTAGGTTGCACACTTATGAAAGAAAGTCGTATTCTTATCCCCACTTTTCCACCAATTTACCCTGGCCTTCTGCTCCCAATAAACTTCCTCTTTATTAACTTCCCAATTCAAATAGAGTTTCGTATCAACAATTGCAGCTATATTCTCATCATCCCTGTCCACATCTAACAACTCATTCAACTTTTCGGTTAACTCCTCCCATAAACCAGCTCTATCATTCTTATGACATTTTGCCCAATCATTTAAACAGCATCGAAGACACTAAAATTTCATCCCAATATCCCCACTAGTTCACTCTCATATACTCCGAACCACCTCTTCAAATGACGGCTCAAGGATCCACCAAGCCTCAAACTTGAAAGGTTGATGCATCACTCAATTCACCACTGCACTAGTTTGAATTAGCAAGGGACAATGGTCAGAGTAAGAATGCGAAAGATGTCTTACCGACGCATTCGAAAAACTAACCAACTAGGCATCATTTGCCACAGCTCTATTCAATCTTTCCTTAATATTTGTTGCAAGGGAATTACCCCTTTCCCAAGTATACCAACGAACGAAAAAGCCACAATCAACTAATCCACATTCCTGCAAAACATCATGAAAGACTTCCATGCACCATTCATCCCAGAGAAGCCCACCATTCATCCCAGAGAAGCCCACCTTCCTTCTCATGGATGTACATAATTTCATTAAAATCACCACAAACAAGCCACAGACTCTCCTTATCCATACTCAACTTTTGAAGCTCATCCCAAGATTCCATTCTACTATAATCAAAAGGGGACTGATGGTATTACAAATGACATAGATTTTCGTCCCAATTTAGTGTTTAAATTGCCCCTTTTGTAGTTAATTTAGCATACATCATTAGCATTTTATACTTAGTTTACTTGTTTTCCAATTCATTGTTAGATAGTTTGAATTCTTGTTATTTTCACATATTTTTGTACTAATGTCGATGCAAGCAGTCAATATATTGCGTCTTAATATTGTCAGCACAGAAACTTAGTCTAGGAATGGAATATTGGACAATTGCAGGCACAAGATCATCTGAACATTGCGACCATGAAATGTCGCCGCATAGAAACTGAACCTCAATTGAGAGGAATCAAGCTTAATTCACAACTAGAAGCACTAGACGCAGGAATTTCACAGATGTCGCCACAATTATTCTTTTCGAATGCGTCCGACGATACAGTGACAATCTGCAAATCTCTAAAGAATACACTAGAACTACGTGAGTGCACAGCTATAATTTAACTAATTTTGACAGCCGCAAGATCTAGATCTGGATCTGAAAATGAAGGCTAAATCCTACAACATTTTAGAGGTTATAAATAGAAGAACAAAGAAAGAAGAAGGTATCAAGAGAAAAGGGGATTTAATTCTAGAAATTTTGTGTGAATTGAAGATTTAAGTTGGAATCGATGAACTGATGAAGCAAGCCTGCAGCTGCTTCTGACGAGAAGTGCTAAATGCCAAGTAAGAGGAACAATTAGGGAGTAAGCCTAGTAGTCTAGAGATAGTAAAACTTCGTTGTACTCATTAATTTTTCTTGAACGATGATGAATTCTAATGATGTTAAATGAATACGAGAGTATCTTTTAATGTTATATCATTTTGATTTTTACTTTACATTGCTTATCCGTTTATTCTTGGATTTTAACCACTATAAACACAAAAGTGAAATTGCAGTACACCGACATCGAGAGACGCGATGACAGGTTGGATTAACAAGTGGGTTAGTCGAGAGCTGCTTGAGATTGGGATAAACTCCAGTTACTTGTTCTTGGGTACACATCACTGCTCGCACCGAGAGGTGGAGTAGTGTATTTGAGTCAGGATTAAATAGGGAGCTATTGTGGGTAAGAACTCGAAGGGACTTCACTGCTGTGACAATTCATCTACACTCTACCTTGTCGACGCATCCAGCATTGCAACCTGTAGAATCAATGAACCACTTCTACCCTTTTACCCTTGATCACTTTTATATTTCCTGCATTTAAATTTTTAGCACTCAACACTTAACACATTTGGATTTATTTTCAGTACATTGACATTTAACCTCTGATATTTAACTTTAATTGCGTTGATAGTAATGATTATTTTAGTATGCAGATCTGATATAATTGCACTGACATCCTTACTCGCATTACACTGATTTTTAATACTGATTTCTCCGACATTAAAACATAGGGAACCATTTCCTCATGGGATCGATATCCGATAGCTCTGTCTATCAACTATACTTGCACCGACATGTGTACACTTGCACAATTGTTGTGTTGTAAAAATATCGATCAAGTTTTGGTACCGTTGCCGGGGAAATTGGCGTTTGTTCGATGTTTACTTTTATTGTTGTAATCAATTTTACTTACTTAACTTTTAACTTTTATTAATTTGTTTATTGTTCTTTTCTGGTTTTGAAGGTATTGTATGTCCACAAGGAGAAATCCTAAGGACATTGTAAGCTTTGATCTGGAGCTTGAGAGAACACTTAGGAGCTGAAGGTAAAAACAAAGGAAGATGGCTGGTAACAACAACAATAATAATCTACCACCACTGTTGCCACAGGATAACATCCTTCCAATGCTGCCACAAGATTTACCACCACCACGGCCATAACAAGAACAAATACAAAATAGGCCAATAAGAGATTTTGTTGTGCCTATACTCGATGATCTGCAACCAGGGGTTGTGAGACTAACTATTTAGGCTAGTAACTTTGAATTAAAACCGATGATGTTTCAAATGATGAACTCAAATTGGTAATATTCAGGTTTTCCGCATGAAGACGCACGTGAACATTTAAAATCCTTCTTACTCATTTGTGCACCTTCCAATCAACATGGTGTCCTTGATGATGCCTTGAAAATGAAATTATTTTCTTACTCATTGCAAGGAAAAGCACAAACATGGTTTTTAGGTTTGCTAGCTGAATCTATTAAATCTTGGAATGCATTGGCAACACAGTTTGTTTTGAGATTTAATCCGTCGACAATGAATGCAAGGTTGCGAAATGACATCACTGCATATCATCAACTCGATGACGAGAATTTACACACAACATTGTAACGCTACAAAGCCTTTCTTCGTTGCTGCCTAATGAATGGGATTCAACAAGAGACCCAGATTGAGATATTTTATAATGGTTTGAATGCTCAGACAAGGAATCTTGTCGACGCATCTGCAAACGGTCCATTGTTGGATTGCACATATTATGAAGCTGTTCTAATTCTGGAGAGGATATCTCAAAACGATTACCAATATCCGATTTCTCGTTCTGCACAGGTGAAAACTAACCCTGGAATTCTTGAATTAGATGTTATTTCTGCATTGTCAGCGCAGGTATCTTCATTAGCAAACATCTTTAAGAACATGAATGGAACGAGAAATATTGCTCCTATACAAATGGCCCAGCAAATAGATGCACCGATCTTTTCGTGTGAGATTTGCAACGACAACCACAGCTATGAACACTACCCACAGCATGCAGAAAATGCATATTATGTCAACAACATTCGAGGGGGTGCATTTGGTAACTCCTACAACAATCGTTCGCAACAACCTTGGGGAAATCAGAATACTTCTACATTTCGATATGGAAATTCTTCGAACCAAGGAGGTTATAGGCAAAGAGGTTACAGCAATAGTCAATCACAAAACTATCATCAGAATTCACAAGTACATCCTCGATCTGAATTGATGCAGTCACATAGTCAATTGCAACCACAATCGTGATTAATTTCACAATCAAGCTTGCAACCACAAATGCAAGGACAACCTCATTCGTATCAACAACAGTAATTTGCTCAACCAAAGGCAGACTCTATGACTGCTCTTGAGGCTATGATGTGCGAATATATCATAAGAACTAAGGTGATAGTGCAAGGCAATTCTTCTTCTATACGAGCATTAGAAGCCCAGCTTGGACAATTGGCCTCTAATCTTAACTCCAAATGACCAGGCACTTTGCCTAGTGACATTGAAAATCTTACGCAATGAGGGAAGGAGCATTGCAAAGTAATTACGCTAAGGATTGGCAAACAGATAGTAGAGATAAGCAATTTTAACCAAAACCATGTCAAAACATCCATTTTGAAGCAACAAGATGAGATTATAACTGAAGGAAATCAATTGCAAAACACTGCTGAAGAATCAATTAAAGTACAATCTGCACCTACGGATTGTCCAATTAAGTTGCCAACACAAACACCACTGTCGAAGCAACCAATACATCCACAGCAACCTTATGCCACCATACTTTTGTCGTTTCCATAACGTTTCAAAGAAAAAGTCCATGACTAAGATTACCAAAAGTTTGTTTCTACTTTGAAGCAATTACACATTAATATACCGCTAATAGATGCTCTTGTGCAGATACGCAGTTATGGGAAATACATGAAAGAGCTGCTATCAAGGAAAAAGAAACTATCTGACATCGAGACGATTGCGCTCACAGAGGGGTGTAGCGATGTACTCACAAACAAGTTGCCAACCAAGATGAAAGATCCTGGCAGCTGCACAATTCCATACTCCATCGGAGATCATTACATAGGTAAAGCATTATGTGATTTAGGAGCTAGCATTAACCTAATATCTTTGTCTACTTTCAAAAAGCTAGGAATCGGATCAATGAAGTCCACTGCAGTGACATTGCAATTAGCAGTTAGATCTTTAACACAACTGGAGGGATAAATAAAAGATGTTCTTGTTCAAGTTGATAAATTGGTGTTCCCTGCTGATTTTATCATCCTAGATTGCAAAGCTGATAAGAAGGTACCCATTATCTTGGGAAGGCCATTTTTAGCAACAGGACGAACACTTATCAATGTGTTTAAGGGAGAACTAGTGATGCACCATAATAATGACCACGTAACCTTCAGTGTGTTTGAAGCAGCACCATTAAGGCCCAAAGAAAAATGTCACCACATTGACGTGTTGGATGAAATTATTTTTGAAGAATTTCACACCAGGAATTCAACATTGTTTGATACTAATGCAACGACATACTGATGATATCTTAGACAACTGTGTTGACAAAGAGAAGGTGAACAATTGTGAGTTGCGAAGATATTGGCAATTGGAGTCGTTGGATTTGTCTAACATGACAATTTCAGTTTTTAAACCGTCTATAGAGCAAGCTCCTACCTTAGAATTAAAACCATTACCAACACATTTGAAATATGTATTCCTTGGTGACAACGAGACACTGCCTATTATTGTCAATGCATCCCTCAACGCAATACAAGAAGAGAAGCTCATCACAATTTTAAAAGAACACAAAAAAGTCATAGCCTAGAGTATCGCAAACATCAGAGGCATTAGTCCCTCTTTCTACAAGCATAAAATAAGGTTAGAAGACGAAGGGAAGCAATCAATTGAGCAACAAAGACGACTTAATGAGAAAATAAAAGAAGTGGTGAAGAAGGAAATCATCAAATGGTTGGATGCGGGCATAATATACCCTATTTCTGACAGCAATTGGGTAAGCCCCATTCAATGTATTCCTAAAAAAAGTGGTTTTACTATTATGACCAACGATAAAAACGAGTTGATCCCTACTCGTATCGCAACTGGATGGCGTGTGTGCATGGATTACTGACGGTTGAATGCGGCCACAAAGAAAGACCATTTCTCGGTACCTTTCATCGATCAAATGTTAGATAGGCTAGCTGGTAAAACCTATTATTGCTTCCTGGATGGCTACTTTGGATACAACCAAATAGCTATTGCGCCAGAAGATCAAGCAAAAACCACATTTACAAGCCTTTTTGGGACTTTTGCTTTCCGACAGATGCCGTTTGACTTGTGTAATGTGCCAGCAACGTTTTAGAGATGTATGATGGCGATATTCTCATATATGATTGAAGACTCACTCGAGGTATTCATGGATGATTTTTCGGTCTATGGACAAAGTTTCGACCAATGCACTGACAACTTGGCAAATGTTTTGAGAAGATGCGAGGAAACAAACTTAGTTCTGAATTGGAAAAAATGTCATTTCATGGCAACTGAAGGGATTGTCCTTGGTCATCGCATCTCTTGTCAAGGCATTGAGGTCGATAGAGCAAAGGTAGAGATCATTGAAAAATTATCACCACCTACAACTATCAGAGCAATAAGAAGCTTTCTTGGATATGCGGGTTTTTATAGAAGATCTATCAAAAATTTCTCCAAGATAGCTAAACCTTTATGTTCTTTATTAGAACAAAATAAAAAGTTTGTATTCGACGACATCTGTTTGGATGCATTTATAACAATAGAAATAAAGTTGGTGCAAGCTCGGATTGTCGTCGCACTGGATTGGACGCAACCGTTCTAGTTAATGTGTGACACTAGCGATTTTGCTGTAGGAGCTGTTCTCGGACAAAGGAAAGAAAAGGTATTTCATGCTATTTACTATGCTAGTAAAACACTAACTAAAATACAGGTTCATTACACCACAACTAAAAAAGAGTTACTAGTAGTGGTCTTCGTATTTGACAAGTTTCGCTCTTATCTTGTCGGCGCAAAGACTACAGTCTACACGGATTACTCAGCTTTGAGATACCTTTTCAACAAAAAAAGATGCTAAACTTAGACTCATTAGATGGATCCTACTCCTCCAAGAGTTTGATGTTGAAATCAAAGATAAGAAGGGATCCGAGAATCAGGTAGCTGACCATTTGTCTCGACTGGAAAGTGAAAGCAAAGATGGACAACAGACTCAGATTGTCGAAGCATTTCCTAACGAGCAACTATTCACTGTCGACACATCGCCATGGTATACTGATGTAGTCAATTATCTTGTGTGTGGAAAGCTACCTATGAGTGCAACTGGTCATAAAAAATTAAGCTCATACGAGATGCTGCTAAATATCATTAGAATGAGCCATACCTATTCAAGGTATGCACTGACAATATAATTCAACGTTGTGTTCCTGAAGAAGAAATGATGTCAACACTACGACATTGCCATGATGCCCCTTACGAAGGACATTTTGGAAGAACAAGGACTGCTGAAAGGTCCTGCAATCCATATTCAATTGGCCCAATTTGTTTCGAGATGCTCACAATTTCGTGCAACAGTGTGATCGTTGTCAACGTACTGGTTCCATTTCTCGTCGCAATGAAATGCTCCAACAACCTATCATGGAGGTAGAACTTTTTGATATTTGGGGTATTGATTCCATGAGACCATTTCCATATTCTTTTGGAAATATGTATATACTTGTAGCTATTGGCTACGTTTTCAAGTAGATTGAAGCTATTACAGTACCAAAAGACGACGTTCAGACAGTGTTGAAATTCTTTCACACGTATATTCTCACACAGTTTGGAACACCGCAAACATTGATTAGCGACCAAGGCACTCATTTTTATAATAACTAGGTGGCAACTGCATTGAAACGATATGGTGTGAAGTATCGAATGGCCACCGCATATCACCCACAAACTAATGGTCAAACCAAAGTCTCTAATCGACAAATTAAAAGAATACTTAAAAAGGTGGTTAACTCATCTAGGAAAGACTGGTTTGTGCGGTTACCTGATGCATTATGGGCACTTCGCACCGCTTACAAAACTCCCTTGGGGATATCGCGATATCAGCTCATATTTGGAAAATCATGTTACCTATCTATGGAGTTGGAACATAAAGCCATGTGGGCAATTAAGTAGGTAAATTTAGATTATGATGTAACTGGTAAGAAAAGACTGTTGGACATCACAGAATTAGAGGAGATCCGATGCCATGCTTACGAGAATGTGGTAATATACAAGGAAAAGACGAAAAATGGCACGATAACCTCATATTGCATCGACAATTTCATCCTGGGCAGTTAGTACTACTATTTAACTCACGTTTGAAACTCCACCAAGGAAAATTACGATCAAGGTGGTCTGGTCCATTCTAAGTTGTCGAAGCATTCCTTAGTGGTGCCGTGACAATAAAAAACTTACAAGATAGCCAACAGTTTAAAGTGAATAGTCAGTGTCTCAAATACTATGTTAGCCCAGATGTCCGTGAACCAGACGAAACTGTCAATCTGGTGATATTTAAATAATGTTGATGCAATCATTCATTTTCTTTTATTTGTTTTACTTTTGTTTGTGTTGTTTCAAATTCTTAGAGAAATAAAAATCCTCTTTTTGTCGACGCATAAAAGCACATTATGTCGGCGCATTCTACGATGAGTCAGCATTATTTTTTGGGTAAGAATCGCGTCGATTGATTTCATTTCACCTCGGTCGTTGGATTAAACCGAAACAATACGATCTGCAGCCTAGTAATTAATGGCTGCAGACATAACGTTTCCCCGTGTGTTTCTACTCATTGCACCTAGGTTATATAATCCCCCATTACAGTTACCTTTCTTCTTCACAATTGCCATTGTTCCTGCAACCATCTCCTCAAGCCATCTGCAGATTATTTCTATTCTATTTTGAAGCAATATCCTTCTGCAACTTTTCTTTATATTCTTTTTCTTCTAATCATGGCTAAGACTTGCGCTTCTAAAGCTAATCCTAAACCTTCATCTAAAACCACTCCAACCACCCCTATCGAGATTCCATCCATGACACCACCGCCCTTAGGCCCACTATTATTTCTCACAATTACGGCCAAAGAAAGATATCACAACATTATGCTTAAACGTAATATCCATCCTGAGCAAGGCCTCCAATTGTCTCCGTAATTGCCCCTTGGGAAAAATGTCCACCACACTATCAGTCACTTAGGGTGGGAGTCTTTTTGTGACCACCCTTCTGGTTATTCCCCTACTCTGGTTCAAAAATTTTACGCGAACTTAGTGGATCAAGAACAAGAATTTGTTTTTGTTCGAGAAGGACTTGTTCTATAAAGCACGGCACACATTAATGTCCTATTACGGATACCAAAACGGGTAGATGACTATTCGCACTTCCTGCACAGTCAAAATGAGGATAGCCTTATTGAGATGATGACTGACCTTTACATCGACAATGCCACATGGACAGGCAGTGGATTCCACAATTTCACAACGCATAGACATTACCTGATGACCTTCTGCAAGGTATGGTTTCACTTTGTTAATAGTTGAGTGATCCCTTCTACCCACAATACTACGGCCACTCTGGACCGTATGTGATTGTTACATTCCATCTCGCATCATTGTCACATCGACATTGGTGAGCTGATACATGCTTAGATTAAGGAGGCAGCGGGGAAGCAAACTAGTATTATCCCTTTCCCATCTGTTATTATGCTTCTTTGCCAGCATAAAGGTATTGTGCCAAGGGAGGATAAGGAGGTCGTGGATAATAAAGGCCCAATTAATGACATTTTCGTCGAGAGGATAACAAAGGGCCAGGACACACCGATAACCAAAGTGACCTCCAAGGACAAGGAAAAAGGGAAAGGTAAAAAGAAGGCCGACAAATCTGATGGGCCAACAATGGCACAAATGACAAAGACCCTAACCCTGATGGAGTCACTTGGAACACCTCAACAGAAGGTCTATTCACACTGATAGTATAATGGATGACATGGACTTCCGGCTCCATAAATTCTATGCATATACCAAGGTGTGGAATGAAGCTTTTGTTGCTGCATTACGTCAAATCACTCAGACCCCACTTTCAGACTTCCCAAAATTTCTGACCATCTATCGCCCAATGCAATATTCCTCATCTGAACAACTTACTCCTGATGGTAGGCCCGCCTCTGTACCCACTCACATCCATGTTTCTAATGATGACAACGATGGAGAGCAGTCGCCGGTTGATAATCTAATGCATCTTAACATTGCTCATTTTTTTGTAGATGAGTTCTCAAATAGCTTAGGGGCGAATATGACGGAAAGGGAGGTTGTGCTGAATGAAGATGTCGTTACAGTCAGATATGCTGACATTGGCCCAATTGAACCTATTCAACCTGAGAAAGAGAAGCTAAATCAAAATGATCATGCCGAGAATGATGAAGAACAAGAGGATGAAGAAAAGGACAAAGCGAAGGATGATGAACACATTGACACCGAACTTGCCCTGGTGTTAGACGAGAAGGAACTCGATATCCCCACAATGATCATTAAGGATGTTGTAAGCGCATCAAGCTCAAACGAGACTGCACTTGATGCGAGTAAAGCTGAGGTAATCACCAACATTGTGAAAGAACCTAACTCGTTAGCAATTGTGCCTTATGTGGCTCCGCTGGTTGAAATCCATCCATCCGATGTAACTATCGATGAGGCCATCACCCAACCTACTGAAGAGGAGCAATTTGCAGATCCGATTGGTTCGAGGGATAAGAAAAAGAAGTGGCGTAAAGATAAGAAAAAGAGAAAACACCATGACATTTAACATCTGATATTTAACTCTAATTGCATTGATAGTAATGATTATTTTAGTATGCAAATCTGATATAATTGCGCTGACATCCTTACTCATATTACACTGATTTTTAGTACTGATTGTTTCGACATTAAAACATCGAGAACCATTTCATCGTGGGATCGATATCCGATAGCTCTGTCTATCAACAATACTTGCATCAACGTGTGTACACTTGCACAATCGTTGTGTCGTAAAAACACCGATCAGGGACCCATAAAAATCGATAAACCTCCAACATAACAGGTCACTATCTCCTGAAATCAAAACATCAATAAACGAACTAGAAAAGCATAGTAACTTAATCTGAACATCTTCTCTCCATCCAATACATAAACCACCTCTACTACCATCAACACTCACTTTTATTCAGTTTGGAAAACCACATCGTCTCCGAACTAACTCCATACGTCACTTGTTCAATTTAGTCTCCATCAAGAAGACCACATGGGGTTTATACAACCTCAGTGTATGCTGAAGCTGCCGAACTGCTCGTGGGCTCCCCAACCCATGAGCATTCCAACTCAAGATTTTCCTTACATTCAGTCGGCATGTACATTTGTAACCATCGATATCTGATAGAATGCGTTTCCAACAACTTCCATCTCCTTATCTCCTTCATATAAATTCTCTTTAACATCGTCTACCCTCGTATCCACCTTCATCATTTTCTCTCTCACAACATACTGTACCTCCCCTCCATCCATAATCGCCTTGCCCCTCTCACCCTTCCTTTTACGAGATTCCACCACTGAACCCACAGACATACAACTTCTATCCTTCGACCAACGTTTTCACCCTCTCTTGTCGGATAGCACTTTTACAACAAAATTAGAAACAAGCTCAATCGGGGTCGAAACCAAGCCCGTATTATCACAATCGTTCAAATCAAGCCCATCATGAACCTATCTTCCACGTCACCCTCTACTACGAACTGAGTTCTACCCCTATCCATTTTACGGAAATCACCACAAGCACTAAATTTTTGAAAATCAATCTCAAAGATTGACTCAATCACGTCACCTCCAGTACCTAACACATATCCCAAACCCATCACTGTAGGACTTTTAGACTTATCCAACTTCTTATAATTGATCCATTTAACCTCATCCCCATCCAAAGTAGAGATTGCGTCTGACTCTTCTTTCTTCAAATTTCCAACCACCCCTCCGACGTTCCACCCCCATCCCCCTTGATAGATTTCCCCTCCATACGACCGCTAAACAAGCCCATCCCATCTTCCACCAGAAAGACATTCCACCACTTTTTCGGGATAACATCCCACCTTCACCACCGATGTCAAGACAGAGTTTTAGAGCATTTGTATCCCTCAAGTAAGAGCAATTAGTCACATCTTTTTCCTCAACGAACCCAATAATAAGGAGACCTTTCCAATAAAATTCAACTCTAACTTCAACACAATGGAAAATGGGTAGTCATCTTTTGCCAAATTCTTCACACTGTCAAAGACATCACAACAATTCTTCACATAATGTCCCAACTTCCCGCAACTAAAGTAGTACCCCAATAAATTCTCATATTTGAAAGGGACCCAACACTTCTAATTTGACTCTATTACCCCAATTCTTCACATAATGTCCCAACTTCCCGCAACTAAAGTAGTACCCCAATAAATTCTCATATTTGAAAGGGACCCAACACTTCTAATTTGACTCTATTAACACAAAAATGCCTCTACAAAGTGATTTCAACACATCTAACCAAACCCAAATTCTACTAAACACCCCCTTTGATTCCTTACTGATAAGTCCACCAAAAGTTGACCCAATTGCATGTGCCAAATCCTTTCGATCACACTTTGAAGGACATGGACCCACCTTTACCCAATAAGGAGACTTCGTCAACCGAATCTTCTTCCTCTCAATTAGATCCACAATCTTCTTAAAAAGAACCAATTGTTTCCGAAACAACCATGGCCTACCCTCCAATATCAATTCCATATCCTCCTCTAATTCAAAAACAATCAAAAACAAATTTGGACCAATCATATGGATATCAAACTTCTTAGATTTCCAGATACTCTTCATCTGCGCCTGAAAACTATCAGGGTTACATGATTTCTTCGTCCATACCATACAAACCAAAGATGGTTTGGTTGGAGGCGTCACCACCGAACTCCTCACTGACAACTAGACAAGTTTCTCATCTAATAATGATAAATCACCCACCTCGGTCACTATCTTAGATCACTATCCACCCAACACTAGCCACAACCGCACCTGTTTCTCTAAGAGAATTGAGAAAGAGTACTCTTGACCTAATTGTTTTTATTTATTTGTTTATTTTAGTATTTAATTTTTATTTTTATTTATTTGTTTGTTTATTTATCTTGTTGTTATTTATTTTTATGTCATTTTATTGTTATCTCTTTTATTATTTTTTATTTAATTTGCATTTATTGTTATTATCTTGTTTGTTTATTTATTTATTTATCATTAAATTTTATGTTTTTTTTGTTTTATTTAATTACATGTTGTTAGTTAATCCTTAATTTAATTATGTTAGATATTTTTATGATTGCATTTCATATATTTATTGTTTTTTGATTTATTATTTATTTATTGGTTATTCATTTTTGTTATTTACATTCTCGCTTTTATATAATTCTATTTATTGTTTTATTTATTTGTTATTTTTTATGCTATTTATATTTTTGCCTTCATTTAATTTTGGGCGTGTGAGGGTATTAATCCTTCCTCACGTGTAACCGACTCCCGAACCTGTTTTATGGTTTCAAAGACCAAAATTATTGTTGATGATTTTTAAAAGGTGATCCAATCATACATATTTTAAAAAAATTGGTTACGATTCCATTTTCGTTTTTCAAAATATAATTTGAGACTTTTTTCAAAAAAATGATTTCGAAATTTCTAAGATTAAATCTTGAAAACTCTTAAAGCGAATCGAATCCATCTAAGATTAGTTCTAGACGACCTTTAAATCGAAGCTCCATTCAAGAAAAGAATCAAAAGATTTATGTAGGGATTATAACTTATAATTTCATAAATAAAATTCCTTTTTTCTTCCAAATTTTCAAATCTCATTCGCCTTGAAATTTTTGTGCAATATAAATATAGAAAATATGTAAATATATTATTATTATTATTATTTAGGGTAAAGTACATTCATGATCACTTTTATTTACTTCAGGTTACATTTTAGTCACTTATGTTTGAAATGATATATTTTAGTCACTTACATTCTCGTGTTGTAACATTTTAGTCACTAAGCCGTTAATTGCTGTTAACAGTGTAATGGTAAGCTGGCGTGACATGTTAAATCATAATTTCAAACAAAAAAATTAGGTTAAATTATACAATTGATCACCATATTTTTTGTTTTGAGCAATTTAAATTTTTTAATGTTATTTTAACTTTCCTTTTTCTAAATGATGATTTAACGTGGCACATCAGCTTACTGTTACACTGTTAACAACAATTAACGGCTCAGTGACTAAAATATTACAACACGATAACGTGACTAAAACGTAACATTTCAAACATAAGTGACTAAAATGTAACTTGAGGTAAACAAAAGTGACCATGGGTATAGTTTACCCTATTATTTAATAGATGTTAAAGTAAACTATAGGTTCAAAATGCTTTTTACTAAAAAAAAAAAGGTTTAAGGGTGTAAAAAATCCTCAAACTTTTCCAAGAAAAGCAATTAAATCCCTACTTTTTTTGCACTCACTTAAGTACTTGAACTTTCAAAATGCATCAAAAATGCACTCAAACTTTTTTTTTTAAAAAAAAGCAATTAAGCCCCTGCTTTTATTTTGCACTCAGTTGGATACTTGAACTTTCAAAATGCATCAAAAAGACCCTCAAACTTTTTCAAAAAGAGCAATTAAGCCCCCAATTTTTTTTGCACTCAATTGGATACTTGAACTGTCAAATACATCAAAAAGGTCATTTGACTGTTAACTTTAACAGTTGATAGTTAAAGTTGCCCTTAATTTTTTCGGTTAAAGCCACTCCATGTCACAACCACAGCATGACATGTGGCAAAAAAATTATAAAAAATAAAAATCAATAAAAATATTAAATTTTAGTAAAAATATAAAAAATTTAAAATTTATTAAAAATTAGAAAAAAATTATAAAATGCATATCCCTTTAACCATTTTTGCCACATGTCATGCTATGGTTATGACACGTGGTGGCTTTAATTGAAAAAAATTGGGGGCGGTTCAAATATCCAATTGAGTGTAAAAAAAATCAAGTAATTAATTGCATTTTTTTTTAAGTTTGAGGGCCTTTTGATGCATTTTGAAAGTTTAAGTACCCAATTGAGTGCAAAATAAAAGCAGGGGCTTAATTTTTTTTTTAAAATTTGAAGACTTTTTTTATGCATTTTGAAAATTCAAGTATTCAAGTGAATGCAAAATAAAAACAAGAGTTTAATTATTATTTTTTAAAAACAACTTTTATTTTTTATTGAAAAAGCATTTTTTTTAAATAGCTTTTGGAAACAAAATCTCTTTAATTAATAATATTTTGATTGTCAAAAAAATTACCAACCACCAAAAATAAGACTAAATACATCGTTGCTTTAAAGTCTAAACCTAATTTAATTTGACCCATAAACTCTTCCATCTTCTTACTTAGCAACGTTTGGTGACAACATAATTTTTCAGCCACTACTTTTATGTCTTGATAACCTAATTTTTTTCACATAGTTAATTTATCCTAATTCAATAATATATCAAATATGAATATATTAATAGGTAAATTAAAAAAAATGCCTGACTTTTTTAATATTTATGAGATCAAGTAGATTTTCTGAATATTCGTGGCATTAGGTCGATTTTTGAAAACGTGTTAAGTTAAATCGGTTTTTAGCGTAAGTTATAGGAAAACTCTTTAAGCTGTGATGAGTTTTTTCATTCTCTCTCCTGAACTTGTTTAGAGTTTTTTTTTAGGTTTTTTAGGAAACATATTAGGGTTTATAGGATAAAAGTTTAGGGTTTTAATAGTTTTAATGATGTTCATGTTTGAGGGTTAAAACTCTAGAATTTTTTATTTACCAATCCAATTCTAATTCTTAACACCAATTAAGTTTTTATTAAATTTGTTGGAGTGATATTTTAATTTTTTGTTAAATATATGGTGATTATGTAACAAAAAAAATATTCGAATGGACATAAATTTATTAGATATTTTGATAACTAATGTGGAAAATATATATTCCAACACATGATGCAAAAATATTTTTTATCATAATAGTATTTTGTTTAAAAAATCAGGTAAAATATATGTAAAAATGTAGACAGTGGTGCAGAAAAGATTGAAAAAAGCAACCTCTTGAGCATTTAATTCATGTGATTTTATCACATTACTGTCCACAAAATAGAAAATAAAAAAGAGGAACTAACAAAGTGTTAAACATGTGAAACTTTTGTTTTTATTTATGAAAAAAATGAAGTTCATTTTGGTTTTGAAAGTCAAGAAAGATGGCCCTACCTGAGTCCAAAATTTAGACCTCTCTAGAACTCTCCCCAATGCTATAGAAAAGATCATGATTTGAGGGATCATTTTTCTCTACCATAATAGTAATAATGCTACCAATTTGGAGGAATAAAACGTGAAAGAAGTGGGCAACTCTTGAGAGGTTTTTTTTTTTTTGAATTATAGTAGCTATTAATGCGACTCGAATCTAAATCATATTTGGAACAATAAACATTTTGGATTATCATGTCAATACATGGGGTTCAACTTTTGAGAGGTTTTTTGTTGGTTTAAGCAATATAACATAATTTATCATATAAAAAATAGGTAATAGTATCATGAAGGTGTTTGTATTAAGAGTTGGATTGCATTTTGTCCATTCTACTCAAAAAATAAGTATATTAATTATTATACATTAGATTAAAGAGAAAATTGTTCATTTTGTTAAAATTTTGTGTCACAGTCTGTACTAAGAGTTGGATTGTAATTTGTTCATTCTACTCAAAAAATGAGTAAATTAGTCATTATACATTAGATTAAAGAGTAAATTGATTATTCTGTTAAAATCTTATGTCACTGTCTGATCAATTTGCTCTTTCATCAAATATATATGAATTAATTTATTCTTTAAGTAAAAAGATAAAATACATTTTAACTCCTATTACAAGGATCTCAATGATACTTTTATAAAAAAAATGAATTTGAGGTTTAAGTTTTGAAATGGTTAATTTATTTTGTATCACACCATCTTTGAAATATATATATTGGAAGTAAGAAACCGAGACAAAGGGGGTATCTGTTTCATGGGAAACAATTCTGTTGTCATCATGTAGAATCAGTGACGGAACCAAAAAAAAATTTTGAGAAGGATTGGAATTAAATTGTATATTTTTACGATAATAAAAATGTAATTTTATCATTTTAATAACTTATATCTTTATAATATTTAAAAAACTAAATCAAAATTTTATTATTTTGAAAGACAAAAATACAATTTTACCATTATTAATTTAAAATTTTATAAATTATAAAAGATCTAAATTGAAAATTTATCACCACTGTATAGAATGTAGAACTCTCAAGAAAGTATATGATATTTGGACACTCAAATTTTGTTTCAAACCATGATTTTCCAATATCTGAACTCTACACTTTGTTTTTATTATGGTCACAGTTCAAAAGAGTTCCTTTTGTTGAACTCTGGATCTCAAACTTCCTTTTCAATAATTATCCTCCAATATATCTCACGCTTCTGTTCTGTAATTTTGCATTCAAAAAAGCAACCAAATCCAACCCTTTTAAAATTAAAAACAAAATATTTCGTACAGCGACAGTATATTTTATTTTATTTACGACTCGTTTTAAAAAAATTGACATATATTTCGTTTTTTTATTAAATATGTATCAAATATTTTTACATCAAACAAATACTTACCCTTCACTCAATATCCATTTTTATTCTTCATCTTTTTATAAATTGTAAATAATTTGATTCTATTTTTTAATATTTGAGGATAAGGTTGGGATTGCTACGAATTTAACTTAAATTCTCATATTACAACATAAATGCTTTTGCCATTAGGCTAATCGGGTGTTGACTAATTTGATTCTATTTTATAGTTATTTGAATATGTATCTGTATTTATAAATTTTAGAAATAAATCTCAAAATTATATATGAACTTTAGTCTAATGTGCAATTCTTTACATGTATTTTGATTTCATGCAATTTTATATATGAAATTTTGATTTGATTAAATTGTCAAAAATTATTTACACAACTATTGATATAGTATCATTTTATGTTTATATATTACATATAAAATTATATTTTTTCAATATAAAAATAAATTAATGTATACTTTTTTTTGAATATATTGGTGTGATTACATGGTAGTATCTGTTCATAATTGATGTATACATTTAAACGTGCATGATTGAATTAAAATTAAATTTCCATGTACACATTTAAACCACAATCAAAGTTTCATGTGTATAACTGCATCAAATTAAAATTAATATATCAATTGCACATTAAATCAAAGTTCATGTATAATTTTAGAATTTATCCCTAAATATTAGTATAATTATGTTAAAATATCACAAAATACCTTGTATTATACCTTGGATTCCATTTCAATCCCTCTGCAAAAGGTAAATTAACCATTGCATGTTAAATGAGTGAGAAACTGATTTCTCCATTAAAATTTATAAGGTATAATAACAAATTCAATCTTAAACCTTTACATATTTATTCAATTTGATCCCTACTATTTTAATGGAAATAATTTTAAAACTAAAAAAACTAAATGATAAAAAAACCTTAGTAACAAATTAAAATTTCTAAATGATAACATCGTAATTTTAACAATTAATTTATAATTTTTTTTAAATTTAAAATAGCTTAGAATTTTTTTTAATTTTCCGGCAAGGCTTTTTTTATCATCTACGTTTATTAGATTCATAAATTTCTAATTTACATTTAATAGAAGAATAATGACCAAATTAAATAAAAATGTAAAAATAGAGGATTAAATTCATTATTATAAATAATATATAAAAACAAAATTTTAACAGTGGTTTATTATAAACTTTGTGATAAATATGTTTACTTTATATTTATAAACGTAAAATCCTTTCTTTCAAAAGAAAATACAAAATTCAAATACTAATATTTCAATTTTGGGGGTAAATTAATATTTTAAGGCTTTTAAAAAAGGGAAAATAAACAATCTATAAAATATATTACCCTTTCATTGAAAATGGAAAGAGTTGGAAATATTTGGTACAAAGTAAAATCGAATACCGAATTATACAACACATGCATTTTTTTCCCTACCCACTGCATTGGGAAAAAATGTGAAAAGAGAAACCAATCGTTTCAGAATCCTTGAGGAACTGTTATTAATACAAACTCTATACTAAGCTACCTTTGCCCTTATGCGCTAATGCATAAGGGCAACGGCCGCCTCCTGAATGAAAGGCTGGGTGACATGCACGAATTGCTCTGCTTCCCGCTCCACCTCTTCCCAACACCGACGAGCTCCTTTTCCCTCGTTCATCTTCTTCACGAATGCAACAAACCGTCTCCAGTTGTCCGGATGAAAGAGCGATGGGTTCATCCTCAAGTAAGTAAATGCACACATCTCTCTATCAACTGGTGAGCCGTCGACATTCAACGATGAAGCTTGTAAGATCTGCTCGTGGGCGTATTCGTCATAACGGGGAAGTGCATTCTCCCCGGCAAGTGGAACTTGTGCTGCTCTGGTTGCTAAAGCAACTTGCTTGACTAACTTCTCAGGTGCACACAAGGCATCTTGGGGCTGCTCATGATCCCGCATCTCTATGCAAGTGAAGTTGAAAACGGCACCATGACGTGCTAGCATTTGAGCGATCGGGAGGTAACCATCTCGGTACCTTGTGTTATAGTACCCTGCTATGAGTTCAGGAGCATGGGATCGGGTTCCATAATGCCAGTGGATTCCCGCAACTTTCACAGAGATCTTCACACCTGCACCGTCAAAAATCGATGTTGCGGACGATAGGATTCTCTCGCCGTGTTCTAACAGCATCTGAGAGTACCAGGTAAGGAAGAATTCACCATATGGAGTATTCCAACCACCACCTTCTTTCTTGAAAAAAGGCGTATCTTCTGGCCAATTGTTGTAGTGACCAGCATCAGTTGGACCAGTGCTACCCCATTCTGGCTTACCCGCCGCTTCAGCTGCTGCTTTTAGGCTGCTAAGCATATACTGCATCAAATAACATCCATAGTATTAACACCAAAACAGAACCTAATCTGAAATAGAAACAAGAGAGAGCAGAGCAATGTCAGGGTACCTTATCATAACATTGGAAGGCTCCAATTCCAGGGAATTTCCATGTCCCATTCGCCTCTGGGTACGAAGGATACCGAAGCTCACCTGCCGGACCCATTCCAACTTGGATTTCCTGTAGTGGAAAACAATGGTAAGTCCTTAGCAGTCGAATTCTTCCAAGAGGAAGAGACAAAATGGGATCAACAATTACTAGTAAATTAGAAGAATTACCACAATGGTATCACCAAGGAGGTGTTTGAAGTTGTCCCTAAAGGCACGCATGAAATCAGCATAACACTGAATAGGCGTACGGCCTTTCAAGACAGGAAGGGTATCGCAACCAAGTGTAATGTATTCGTAGTTTCTTCTTCCCCATTGATCAGTGTATGCGAGGTCTGGGTCCTCATCGATCTCCTCTGTAACCCACTTGGGCAAAGGAATACTGTACAAAAACACCATATTTTTTCCTTTCAAAAAGTAGCTCCATAACATGAAATCAATACATCCCAGTATTTGATTCAATAAAAATTCAGAAAAAAAAATACAGGATTTGGACCACGGTATGGGGGCTTATGATAATTTCCATACAAACCCCATATGCTCTGCCTGCAGAGATGGAGAGAAATGACAGCTACCACCGTACCCTCCGTGAAAATGGGTCCTTATCCTTCGTAAAGGAAATTGTTCTGATTCATGAACTTTTAAAATAGGTTCTGAAAAATTATTTCCATATTTATCTTCAAATTTAAATTTCTTTCGGTCCTGTTTTTACCCAACTTTTGTTAAAAGATGCAATGAAACCTTACGTTATCCCATCTGATTGTCCCTTTCAAATTCAAAAATTAACCAAATGACTGACTTGTAATCAATAATTAAGCAAACGTGTAAACTTTCTTTCTTCTTGATTTTCAAAAAGGTCTCCCATCCCCAGAAAAATTAATTTAAAATTACTATTTTTTAAATAAAATTTTCATAAGCTGAGTAACGGGATCTTGAAGAAAAAGAAGGGTTTATATTTTAAAGTCAAACAGGAAAAGAGAGGTAAGGAGGAGATACGCACGTGCAAGAGTCACCGACGTTGCCGCCACACTGATGGAATGACATGACAGCCTGTACTTTAAGGCCATGCTTCTTAGCCATCTCGAGAAGCTCCGCGTAGCCACCCCAATTGTAAGCACCCGGCGCCTCCCTTTCCACCAGCCCCCACCAAACGTCAATCATTATCCCCTCCACTCCCGCGCTTTTCAGCGCGTGGAGACTCGCATTCATCGCCTTCTTTCTATTCACCGTATTCCCGTTCGTCACGCTATCCAACGGCATCATCACGTAAACCGGAACCCCTTTCTTCTCCTCTTTCTTCCCTCCCTCCTTCCACGCCACCGACGCCGATGACTCCTCAGCCGTCTCCAGCGGTGATAACGTCCCGTAGGCCTGGCAAGCGGCGGACAGATCCGGACGCAGCGACGGACTCATCATAGCCGACCTGCTTGCCGCGCTTCGCGGAGTCAGCGGTGGAGTTAACATTGGAGGGGACAGAGAGTCTCCTGGGGCTTTGCATCGGAGATTCGCCAATGGAACTTTCCGAACTCCCGACACATTCGCCGCCGCTGAAGACGTTTGTTCGCCGGTAGTGACTTCAGCTGCAATTTGTGTCCCGGCTAGAGATCCAATCTGATGCGCCAAATTCAACGCCATTTTCTATTTATTCGAACTGTTTTTTTTTCCGATTACCCGTCAAAGATGAGAAGAAAAAAGGAAATGAATTTTACACTAAATATTTTTCTTTTTCGTTTTGCGTAAGTATATTCAGATGGGGATGTTTCCGACTTTGAATGTGAGCTGAGGCTTGAAGGTTTTCTGAGATGAAGTATTTATAGAAACGAAATTTAAAATGAACCCCTTAGCTTCTCGACACGTGTCCTTTTTGCTACGTGGCGAAAGGAGGGGAAATCCAAGAGGCAACGGCTACGATTGCTGGACTTCACGTGGGAATGGACGGTTAGATGAAATAAATAGCGTGAACGCGTTCTTTTGGAGAGAAGGACTAAAAAAAGGATAGCGAATGAGATAGCGTCACGTGTTCAGAAGGGAAGATTCATGTGTCCGATCCTTTCGGGTTAAGACATAAGATAAGAGGATTTAGTATTTTGTTTGTAAGGCTACTTAGACGTCCACGCAAGGGGCAGGAAGTGGGGACAGGTGGATGGTTTTGAGGGGCGGTAGGACGGCAGATAATGCCACCAGCTGTTGGTTTAAGACACATACGGTCTGTAATATCGGATGATTCAGCATATATCAACGGTAGAAACCGTATTTAGGTTGTGGACTGATATGATATGATTGGGAATTGGTGGCTGTGATTCAGTGTTGATTCAGTGTGGACCAGCCTTGAATCTTGGATACACTATGGGGACTACTGCCAACTTCTTCCTTCAGATTTGTGAAGTGAAAACGACCCATACCCCATCATTTTGAACTTCGCAGGAAACGACATAGATAATATTGTAATTAAAATACTTAAATTTAGAATATTTGAGATTTTATTTTTTTTATATTTGTGTAATATTCTTTTTTAATTCACATAATCATCCATCCTTTTAACATTACAAAAAAAAAAAAGTCATTTTATACTTTTATTTAACTTTTTGTCCATTCTAACTTAGGCGTGAAATCAAAAAAACTTTTAGGGAGGTGAAAAATAAATTATAATTTACGATAATAAAAATATAAGTTTATTATTTTAATAATTTATATTTTTATAATTTTTAAAGGATTAAATCAAATTTTTTATTATTTTTAAGATATCAAAATGTAATTTTATTTTTATTAATTTAAATTTTTTAAAATTTTAAGGGTAAACTATTAATATAGTCACTTTTGTTTTGCTCACGTTACATTTTAGTCACTTATGTTTGAAATGTTACGTTTTAATCATTTATGTTAACATGTCATAACATTTTAGTTACTGAGCTGTTAATTTTTGTTAACGGTGTAACGGTAAGCTGATGTGGTACGTTAAATTACCATTTCAAACAAAAATTTTAGGTTAAATTATACAATTGATCCTCATTTTTTTCGTTTTGATCTATTTAATTTTTTTATTTTATGTTCTTTTAACTTTCCTTTTTTCTTTTTTTTCATTCTCTTCTGCTTCTCCCTCTATTTTTCTCCCTTCTCTATCTCTTTTAACATAAAAGAAAAAAAAGTAAATTGCTCAAAATAAAAAAAAATATAGAGACCAATTATATAATTTAGCCTAAAATTTTCATTTGAAATGATGATTTAATGTGCCACATCAGCTTACAATTGCATTGTTAACAGTGATTACCGCTCAGTGATTAAAATGTTACAACACGATAACATAAGTGACTAAAACGTAATATTTCAAACATAAGTGACTAAAATATAATCTGAGACAAACAAAAGTGACTATTTTGATAGTTTACCCAAATTTTAAAGAGTCTAAATGGAAATTTTTTCATTTTAGGGGAGCCGGAGCTGCTACCAGCCCCTTAGCTACGCCTTTGTTCAAACCTCTAAATTTGTATTTTTTTTGTCAAATCACCTCAAAATAAATTGAAAAGTTAATATTTGTAACTTTACTGTCGTAGCATACACGTGGATTGTCACGAGGATGACATGTCACCATTAAATTAAATTTTAAAAATTATTTTTAAAAATTAAAATGCTAAAGATTATAAAAAAATTATATTTTTTATGTTTTAAATTTTAAAAAATTAATTAAATGCTGACATTTCATTCATGTGTATGCCACATTAGCAAAGTTAACAAACATTAACTTTTTCATCTATTTTAGGGTGATTTGATAAAAAATACAAGTTTAAAGACTAAAAAGACAAACAAAAATAAATAGTGTCAAAATGTTTTTTGAAAAGTTAGAGAGCCAAAAAAAATCATTATGTCTTTTTAATTATATAAATTGGATTAAGGATATCGACAGAACTCGTTGGAACCTTAGTTGTCGTAATAATTTAGATATTTTGGTTTTGAATGTAAATTTATTTAAGGATTAGAGGTTATGAATAGTAGATTTTCACTCGAAAATTTGGAATGTTTAGATAATAATATTAGACCTAGAAAATAAGTTTGATATATATGAGTTTGAATTTTGGAGACGGCATTTTTAAAAGGGATAGTCATAAACTTCAAACATAGATTGTAAAATGGACATGAAAGATACTAAAAAAATAGTAAAACATTTTTTAAAAAAAGTTCGAAAAATATCAGAGCATAAAATGGATTTGGTCAACCATTTGCAAATATGAAATATTTAGGCAAAATTTTGGACTCATACTTCAATTCAAACCAGACCGAGCTTGTACAAGCATAAAATCTATTAATATCATACTTAAATCCAGTCCGAATGACTCATGAATGCATCTAACGAAGAGTTTAAAAATTAAAAAATATATATTTTTCATTTTTTTCCTCTTTTAAAATTTATGAAAATATATATTATTTAGGTTGATAAATTGAAAAATTAAGCACGAAAAAATTAAGTGTTGAATTTAAGTTATAAAATTTATTTAATATATTACTTAAAATTAAATATTGAGTATAATTAGATAATTGAATTTATTTTTTATTAAGTGATAAATAAATCTCTATCTATTTATCATTTTTTATATTTAAAAAAATCTATTTAATAAATTTTATTATGGCTTATCAAACATATTTAAAAAATTAAATTACGGAAAATATTTATTTTTAATTGATTGAGTTTTTCAAAATTTTTATATATTTATATTTTTTTTTTCAAATCAACAAAATCAATCAAAAATAAGAGTTGTGTTTTGAGTACACTAACAAAAATGATCTTAGGCATATTGGTCAACATATTTATTATGAAATTTCGATAACCTTAAATTTTAGAATCTAAATTTAAATTTGGTAGACAATATTGATAAGATGTTTGCTGTTTGTTTGATAAGTTAGTTTTGTATTATATGGCAGTTGATTGGTGGTTTAAGAATTGGTGATTAAAAATGATTTACAAGATAATGAAAATTATCTTCAACATTTAATGTATACGTTTGACCTGATCATTTTAAAATCAATTCGAGATTTAATAGAATTTGAGTAAAAATATTATGTTCAAAAAATAAGTTTAGACAAAAAAATTAAATTCGTTTAAAATATGGGTAGGACTTAGGCTTGAACATTCAATGCCTAAGTCCGACCCGACTCATTTTAAGTTTATAATATTTTATATTATGTTATTTTTATATATTATCCAATTTAGAACACATTAAAAAAAACTTATACTAAATATATAATACTACTCTAATGTAAACATTAAAATAATGTTAAGATGACTATATAAAAAATTCAATAAATAAAAAATGTATAAAATTATTACATATTAAAATAAAATAAAATAAAATAAATGTTTTTTTTAAATTAAAAAACAATAAGGGCGAGCTTAAAATGAGTTTGGATTAGTTTTTTGTAAATATGGACGAGTTTAGACAAAATTTTAAGTCCAAATTTCGGGTCGGATCGAGCTTGGACATGCATAAAGTACATTAATATTATGTTTAGACCCATCTAGAACTCGACCAACCCGACCCATGAAGACCTTTAGATCCAAGTAACACTTACAAAATTATAGAGTTTGTGATATGGAAAGCGTTGAGTCCAAGCTAAATTAGAATTACAAGAAACAACAACATTCTCAGCTACACTTTGTAATGACTTGGTTTCTAATGGTGTTGAAAATTATTATTTTGAAATGTCGTTTCAATAGACCTTGTTCTTAAATATTATTATTTTATATTTAAGAGGCTAGTATAGAAATATATTAAAGTTTTGGTCTAGTAATTTGGTTTAATTGATAGTTAATTAGGTACAAGTGTAATGATTCTAAAATCAGTGGTATCAGAAAATACGATTTTGAGATCTCGTTTCTGTAAATTGAGCCCCTAAACATTTAATAAAAAATATTTACGGAGTTATCATATAGGTGAATTGAATTTTTTTTGGTGAATTACTAGGTGAATTGAATTTTGAATATGTAATTTTATTGAATTAGTGACTAATTAAGGTACAAGGATTAAATCGTAAAAATGATGAAAGTTAATTGCTATAGAATTTTATTTATTAAAGGGCTTATATAGTAATTAAACAAGGCTTAAAATTGTAAATAGACCATTTTAACTATATGATGGATGGTTAGGTGGTGATTTTTCTAAATTGAATTTTGGTCCTTGTATGGTGGGTAATTCTTAACCAGTCTCTAATAATTTTTATATTTTCAAGATCGTAGAAGTTCGATTTAGTTAATCTGTATTTTATTTTTTTTAAATTATTAAAGTTTTGAAATGTTATTATTGATGAATGCTTGAAGTTTTTGGTGTTAAATAATTTAAAGGTCTCTTGTTCAATTAAGCTTTTATTTTACTCTCCAACTAAGAAAAAAAAATCATTTTAGCTCTTAATTTAATTTTTTTGTCACTTTTAATCTTTAAATTTGTACAGTTTATCAAATCATTTCAAAATAGATGAAAAAATTAATATCAATTGACTTTGCTGACATGAATCAACAATTAATTAATTTCCAAAAATTAAAAAAAAATAAAAAACTATAAAATTTATTTTTTAAAAGATTAAACATTTTAAAAATATATACAAATTATTAAAAAGGTATATTTTAATATTTTTAATTTAAAAAATTGATTAATTGTTAACTTACATACATACGTTAGCAAACATTAATCTTTCTTATTTATTTGGTGATTTGACAAGAAATATAAATACAATAATTAAAAAATCAAAAAATTAAATAAAAATTAAATATTTTTTTAATTGAAAGGTGAAATGATACATTATGCGTTTTTGAAACACTGCACCCTACTGTTATTTTAGTTAGATTTAATTTTTTTTCACTATATATATTGTTACGTACTGCTGGTTTTCAATTTTCTTCACATTTTTGTTCCAACAATTCTCTTCAGTTGAATCCCCTGTTTCTGTGATTCATCTTCATCATGGTCAACATGAGCAAGCCCCCCATGCCTTGCCAAGTCCATGTCGGCCATTTCATCATCAGCTGAAACCCTCAGAAGCCCAAATTTATGAAGAAGATAAAACAGGGTCCCCATTGTAGCACTCACCCACCCAACAATGACCAAAATCTGGATAATATGAGCAGCCAACAGCCTCCCTCCACCTCCCATAAACAACCCATATCGAACCGGCCTGCTGGGGTACACTTCCCTCACATACTTCTCCGAAGCAAACAAAGCAGTAAAAATAACCCCCCAAGCCCCACATCCACCATGCAATTGAGCCGCTCCTAATGGATCATCGTACTTCACTTTCTCCGCCAACTTGTTGCAACTGATCAACACCCAGGCAGCCACAAAGCCACAGATAATGGCAGCCCAGGGTTCAACAACAGAGCAACCTGCTGTAATAGCAGCAAAACCACCAAGTAAAGCACTGCAAACATCGGTCACATCCCAATGACTTGTCAAAATCCATTTCCCAAAAAGGGTAGTCAACGCCGACGTGCATCCGGCTAGAGTGGTGGTCACCGCTGTTCTCCCCACCGCACTCCACTGCCCATAATGGTTCCCAGAGGTGTAAAAGTTGGAGATCTTGTTAAATGAACCGGGGTTGAACCCATACCAACCGAACCAAAGTATGAAAGTTCCAAGAACAACAAGGGTTGCATTATGATCACGCAAGGCAACTGACCTGCCCGAAGAGTCGAAGCGGCCTATCCTTGGTCCTTCAATAAGTGCACCCCATAAACCGGCTACACCACCAACCATATGAACAACCCCCGATCCGGCAAAGTCAATAACCCCACTACCAAAGAGGAAGCCATTTTCTGTTCGCAAAGCGCTGGCCCAACCGTCAGTCGCCCAAAACCAATGAGAAACAACAGGGTAAACAAAACCGGTTAAAAAAGATGAACAGATAATATAAGCAACGAATTGGGTTCTTTCAGCCATGGAGCCACTAGCAACCCCGGCAGCTGAAACAGCAAAAGCCCAATGATAAAGGAAATTGCTATAATCAAAGGAAGATGAAGGAGTGGATTCTAAGCCAAAATTGTGGCGACCAATGAAGCCGCCATTGGAAGGGGAACCAAAGGCAAAAGCAAACCCGAAAAGGTAATAGAAGAGGCCAGCAATGACGGCGTCGAGGACGTTAGTGAGCATGACGCTGATGGCGTTTTTGGCACGGACTGAGCCAGCACAAAGCATGGCGAAGCCAAGTTGCATGAAGAAGTTAAGGTAGGCTGAGAAGAGAAGGTAAGTGTTGTCAACGGCAAAGGAAGCGTCACTGAACTTGTTGCATATGTAGTCAGCTGCCGCAATGGCGGTGGCGTTGGGGCCTAGGAGCGCAGCTAGATCCGCTGAACAAGTTCCCATCGCCTAAAATGGTAAAGAGAAATTCATGCTTATGGTTAATATGGGCAGCAATATCCACTCAAATACTAAATCATGAACTTGAGGAACAATTAAGCAGAATGGATGTTAGTAGGGTATCCATTATCATTATAATATATTATCCCAATCGACTGGGTTGGATCTTTCCATTTATCACTCTTTCCAACTTTCAAGCATTTGAAAAACTTTAAAAAAAATTTGGTTTAAAATTTAAATTTTTAGTATTATGATTAAAAAATATTTTTAAAAAATAAAAGGTTAATTTTAAATATAATATTATAAAGTCATAAATTTACATTTAAATAATATTTAAATTAGTTAATATTATAATATTTTAATAAAAAGTATAAAAATAATTTATTATACTTATGGTTAATATTATAATATATGAAATATTAATTTAAAATATTTTTAAGTAATTAATATTAATTATTTATAAAATTTAGTTATAATATATAAATTATATTTTAAATATTTAAATATAATCATTAAATATTTGTAATTAGATATTAGCACAGTTATATTATTTTAAAAAATGTTTTTATTTTTATTTTTAAATAATGATTTTAACGCATTTGTATTATTTTATTTTAAAATGTAATTTGAATATATAACTCATATTAAATATTGACATAACATAGAAAACATAAACCTAACAAATTAAAATTTTACACGGGCGTGTTCCAGACTTGTTTGTATACTATTTTGCAATTACAGGTGCAATGGTCACACGGGCGTGTGTCCAGATCGTGTGTCACAATGTGTGGGCACACGGGCCAGCACACGATCGTGTGCCAGGCCGTGTGACTCCCATTTTGTTAGTAAATACTGTATAAGGCGAACGTGAGTTGACAGTAAGACTCGTATGACCTGAACTGAACTGTGAGATTTGTTTAGCATGTTCGTAATCTGCTTCTGAATATCTGTAAATGAGTCTATGTAACTTCGGTACCTAATATATTAGAAGTGTTGAATTATATGTTTGTGTACTTGAAATGCGTAGTTCTGTTATTTGATCTTTGTATCTGCATGGGGTGGGATTATGAATTGAAGAAAGTAGTTAAACTATTTTAGTGGCTAAACCACTCAAGATTATATCTGACCTAGTAGTGAGATTGTGAACACTACGACGTGTCATACTGACACTATAAGGTGAGTAGGGTTGGACAAATATTATATACCTATTGGTGTGATAAGCTGGTTGGAGATGGTGTGTCAGGGAGGGGAATTGCATATCTATATCTGTGACTGTACTTGAATTTGGAACGATCTCTGTATCTGCTTGACTATGTATCTGAACTGTGGAGAATTATTAATATGATTAAGTTGACTAGTTATAACAACTAAGCTGTTAATGATATCTGAATTATTTTTGTGTGTAGAACTTTATAAATCTTTGTAAAACTTCAATATATATTGTACTAACTAAATTAATTGAATTTCAAGACCTTCTC
This sequence comes from Gossypioides kirkii, assembly GCA_005610355.1. NCBI lineage: Eukaryota > Viridiplantae > Streptophyta > Magnoliopsida > Malvales > Malvaceae > Gossypioides > Gossypioides kirkii. Next base: position 15,154,283 of record CP032252.1, read on the forward strand.
AAAACTGACGGTCGATGGACGGGAGACTCGGTCATCATTAAGATCTATGTTATTTATTTTAAGTGATTACTACTTTTCTAGTTTCGAACTTAAGTCTAGGATTACTTTTATATATACATGTGTGGATTTAATCTTGATATTTATGTTCCCTTGTGTGCTTCAATATTGTTGTGGTTAGTTGTTGATGAATCTAAGACTTGGTTGTCAGGGATTAATTCTAATGTTGGGTTGTTTTCTCTATGATGTTGGTGTGACATCCTATACTTAGTCTTTTCATCTAGGTCGGGTTTAGAATGTTACATATGAGTTTCACACAACATCTTTAGCAACAACAAGCTGCCTATGCTTGTCCCAACCAAAGTCGCTATTGTCTTTTCCACTGAGCATGTCATAAACAATTGTCCAATTCTTTTTCAATGTCCTAATCCTCGATTCAAGATTAGGTTTAGCGTTCAATATAACATGGGCTAAAACTTTTTCTAACATTCTTTCCAGGTGATTTAAATAATCGGCCTTGAACCTCATATATGCATTAAAGGTTCCAACATTTTGCAAGTCGACCATACAGGCAACCAACGCATCATCTTCTTCTGGAATCCATTTCCTTTTGGTTCCTCGAGAATTTTGGGAGGAAGCACTTGATTGTGAAAAACTTGACATAACCATCTTAAGAAAAACACAAATTAAAATTAAGTTTGATATTATGAACCAAAAGGTCAACACTTTATAAAATTATAACACATGACGAATAAAAAGAAAATAAATGAAAGCTGTAATTCAACAAGTCTAGTACAATACATAAAGACAATTGAAACACCACCAAAGTTTCATAAACTAGATACATGAAATAGCATAAACACTTCAACTATGTTTTAATAAACCTAACTAATTTTTAGATGTTTGCCATTCACAGAACATTTGATTGGCTAGTTCCATCCTCCAAGTAGCCTAGGCATCCAATGGATGAATATTTATGATATTTGATTCTTTGTCATCTATCACATTACTAGGTAATCCTTCTTCCAACTCCGCTTCAATAGGATTAAGACTCATATAGGTTCAAATAAAATTATGGAGCAAACAACATGTAATAATGGTTCTATTGTGCACCATCATATGATAGAATGATGGGCCCCTAAGTATTCTCCATCTAAGTTTTAATAACCCAAAGCATCTTTTAATAACATTACGTGCTGAAGCATGTTTCATATTGAAAAATTCTTTTGGAGTACTTGTTTGGTAACCTTGATGCCACTCATTCAAATGGTATCTTTGTCCACTAAAAGGCACAAGAAATCTCTCACAATTTGTGTAACCAACATCAACCAGATAATAACAACCTATAAAAAGGGAAAAAAAACTAATTATCATGGTTAATTTATCCAAAAAGTATGATCTTAAAAAGTAATTCAAAATTCTCCAATTTTGCACTTTACCATGAGGAACATTTAGTCCATGTCTCCTACTAATGGCATCTTCAAGAACCCATGCATCAATAACAAAGCCTTCCCAACCAGAAAGAATATAAACAAAATGCATATCAGGTGTACAAACACCTAACATATTTGTTTTTATGTCCCTTTTCGTATTCGATATCTAAGTTTATCAATTATTGGAACCCTAATCTTGATGTGGGTTCCATCTAAAGCACCTAAACAATTCTACATCACATGTATAAAACCCCGGGCTAAGATACTATATTTAAATCAAAATCAACTAAATTATGTACAAGTTATATATGGAACTCACTTGAATACCTTGAACCATTTCCACCTTGTGTTTGTAGAATTAGCCGTAATTGGCTCTGGTTTTTTAAATAGCACATCTTGTAAGCATACGACAACACTTAAAACATTGTGAAATGATCTGTTAACGGTTTCCCCAGACTTATTAAAGTGATACAAGATAACTCGGTTTTTAATGTGATGAGAAATGATATGTAAAAACATTGCCACTTGCTCATCAACAAGCATGTTCCTTGATGACTTCAATCATTCTAAAGTTTGTAACATCTCACATAGTTTAAAAAAAGTAATTCAATTCATCCTAACTTGTTCAATAGAGGTCCCGTCACTAGCATATACAAGTCTTTTCACATAATATCATTTTGCATAAAAATCTAAGATATATGATCTAATCCTTAGTCTGTAAGTATGTAGGCTATGGACGACACCCGATGAAACTAGGAACCAACTCACAACTGTACACATTTGTAACAATACTGTTACAACAAGACTAATTTTTTTACGCCTCTCACTTTGTACTATTAAAGGCAAACAAGCCATTACTATAATATATTAAAGTGTTATATATCTTCAAATCATAGTAAAAGGGTCATATTTCTTCAATACTAATATCAATAACAATAAAACAAAACCAAATAGCATTATACATTAAAGAAATACATTTCTTTTTTCTAAAAACTTAAAAACCCCCTATTTTTTTAACGTTAACCATGCTGTGATTTTAGGTCCAGTTCTTGCCAATTAGAGTAGCACTGGCAATGTGATTTCGGGTCAGTCATGTATACCTTTGTCTTACACACAATGAGGTTTGGTTCAAAATAAACTTAGACATCACTGATTTTTTTAGGGAATATATGCAGTAAACCTCATTTTTGTTCCACACAAAGCCATAATCAAATATGAGATTCGACCTTAAATTTGGTGTCCTACTAAATCCATCGCCATTCCATAACCCATTTCTAAAGTACTTTTCTGAGCCTTTCCTTTGCACCATCTTTGGGTTTCATTAGAGGTGGATCATCTCAGTTGTTCCAAGCTGCTAGTATTCGATTAAGATAAGTTTAGTCAAATAAATACAAATTTTCATCCCTTGTAACATCATATCTGATGGATAATCAAAGCTTTGCCACAAGTAATTCTCTAGTTCACTATCCTTTCCATCTCTGACAACAAGATTACCTAAATCCAGGAGCTGCAATACTAGATTCTTGACTCTTACTATCGAGTTAGTCCACCAAACAGTTGTTGTGTTCTGAACTAGAAGTAGGATTTCCCCATTACTTTGTATCTTCAACAGGCCAAATGGAATCGATTATTGGGTTTACCTTATTTGCAACCCAAACAACAATTTGCATGGGGATATTATTATCATATTGATATTCATCTATGTGTATGACTCTGGTTGAGAAAGGGTGTTGATTGCAGTTGAAGCTTTTGAGAAGATGATGAGGAAACAACAAGAATGTAAAAATAGAAACTCATTTCCATAGATATCTAGTGTAAAAACAAATTATAACAAGCGCAACACATCTTGATGATAAACTTACAAAAATTATAGAAATTACAAAGCAAAATTATATCTTCAAAGCACACAATAAAGCTTACCTACAAAATAAAAGCAAACCATATTAATTTATTAAAATTGAAAGACATGAAACATAAAACATATTAAAATTGGAAGACATGAAACATTGAAATATGAAGTGACTGGCTTGCTTTTTGAACACTAAACCACTTGAAAAATAAGCATCAATTAATTTATTATCAGTTTAATTTGTAGTTTATATGATAAAAAACATAACATATCCACTAATGTAGTGAATATTTTATTTCCCCAATTTAATCATCAATGAAAAGAAGCTAACGACATATATCACAGTAGCCATTTATAACTCCCAAAAGAACTAGTATAAGAAGTAAATAAACAATGAAAACACTCTTGCTTGCCAATGATGAACAAGTACTTTGCAAATTGCGGGATTATACGCAAAAGCCGATACCACTTAATGAAAGTTATTACCATCCACCACGAGAAATACATCGTCCAAGGATCGTCATAAAGAATTCATTAAAAGTATTGCATTTAAGGGCAAAACTAAATCTAATGGCTGCGATGCGACATATTAATGATTAAAACCACCATTCTAGACTAAGCTAACAACTAAGCAAACCGAAAGGACCAACAAGCACTCTGCAAATTGGGGGAAACACACACAATGGTTGATCTCTCTCAATGAAAACTATTACCAACTACCAATAGACTCCATTTTGCAAAGTCCATCATGTAGAATTCATAAATAAAATAATGCAATACTACAGGAACCAAGATTGCGTAGAGAAAGGGTGTTTGTTGTTTCTTATACTTCTTCTATGTTTGGATTTAGCTGGTTTAGATAATTCTTTCAATGGTGGTTGAATATTTACTCTTATCTAGACCTTTGTCTTTATTACCTTTAATTAATGAACAATAATATTTTCAAGAACTAGGACTAATTAGTTAAACTAGCAAGGTAAACATTTGCTTGTTATTGGCTTTTGAATGAAATTTACACAGTTTTCTATTTATTCAAATGTTATGGTAGATATTTGAGAAATGTGAAAGTTATATTGATAAAATTCAAAGTATTGATATAATTAAAAATAAACACCAGTTTCCTAGTATCCATGATATGCATGGAGCAAATGAACATCTATGTATGCATATTCTTAGACCATTGTTATGTCATTACATGCATCAACTTTGTTGTGGACCATCAACATTTCTCATTCCTCATATATTATATCAAACTTTTAATACGATCATAGTAACATTTCTTCAATCGATGAACACGGAACCCAAAAAATCAAAATCAAAATCGGAATCGAAAAACAAAAACCTATTAAGACATACATACCTCATTAATTCGACAATTGATGGTTAACTGATCATTCACTATTTTTGAAGTGAAAATTACATTTAAAAAATGGTACCCAGAAAATGGAAAAGAAACACAGGAATGAGCTGAGAAAGTTTGAAGAAGATGAGAGAAAAAACAAAAGCTTAAACCAACATGGGCTATGAGTTGGTTGACAAGAATCTGAAAAGAAAAGAATAGTCTCCATTTACTTTTTGTGTTGATGAATAAGAAAGAAGGAATTAAAGAAGGGAATTTGGGGATTTACCCAGTGATAGAAATAAGCATCGGAGACGAAAGCAAGGTGGTCTAAGATTTAAAAAAAAAATACGAAATACAAAGAAAATGAATAGCAAATTACTCGATAATGAAGTAGATTTTGCCTCCAACTTTGTTACTCACTGTAATAGAAGCATCTAGAGAGAACACGAAGAAGGAAGATGAAAGGAGATTTTTGTCTTAAAAATATTAATGCTATTACAGACAGCAAAGGAAACACTGTTTAAATTGAATAAGCTTGGAATCGAATCCTAATTCACGTCAACCAAACGTGACGTAAATTTTTAACTTTTCCATTTGAGCAAAAGTTCTTTTCAAAAGTCAAAATTTTCAAACAAATGGTGATTGTTTAGCATTGCTTTAAAGCCAAAAGTACTTTTTAAGCTAAATGTGCTTTTCAAAAGCACAAGTAAACAAAGCCTAAGTTTTTCTTTTGTCATTTGGGAGTGCATGAAATTAAAAGTATTGTAAGTATCATATTCCTTCTCTTGTTTTAACCTCAAACTAGATTAGTCAAATCTTAAATGTGATTTCAGCATAGTTTTTTCTTATTGTTGTTACGATTTAAAAAGTGCTTTAAAAGAATGCTTTTAAAAAGAGTGGTAGAAAAATATTGTGAAAAATGTGTGTTAATTTTTAATATTTTCTATTGTTGTAAAAAATTGTGGTTGAAGATTAAAATGTCTTTTTTAGACATGATGGTGAAAAGTTAAAAATTAATTAAGTCATATTAAATTTAAATAGTTTAAGATAATGATAAATGAACTATAAATTTTAAATTCTTTATAATTAATTAATATAAATTATTTGTAAAATTAATGATACATAAATTATTTTAAAAACTTAATATAATAATAAATTATTTTTAAATAGTATAATATAACGATAAATGATATTTAAATGATTTAATATAATATTACATGAAATATTTAAAAAATTTAATATAACAATACATAATATATATATATATATTACAAGGTATTAAGTTCTCGTTGATGTAAGTATACTTAATAGCACATTTCTCAGTTTGCTTGATAACATGTTTCTTTTTCTCCTTTTTAAGGTTTTGGGCAGCTTGGGTTTGTAAGTTTTGGATCTGGGTTGAGATTCCATAGGTGATGGAAAAGGAACCGAAAAATCTTAATATCTTAGATGATGAAGAGGAGCTTTTAGAAGGCTAATGGATTGAAAATGAGAGTGAATAGGAGTTTAGGCTATGCTTGGTAGGGAGAGTTTTGACAGATAGTATGGTCCATTTTCCACCTATGAGAAGCACTTTAGGAGATCTATGGCATTCGGTGGGAGGAATATCCATTACGAATATTGGGGAGAAGAGGGGTCTGTTTAGGTTTTACCATGAGATAGATCTAAAGAGGGTTCTTTGTTAGAGTATGCCCAAAGATCAATCATAAGATAATTGTAATAACATACTTGTTTTACCTAGTTTATTAATATAAGGCATTGTATTATTATCTCGGTTTCTTTTCTATGTATATAAATAAATTGTTTTATTATAATGTCACGAGAATAATATGATTATTCTTAAAAAGTCCTTAGTTGAGTATTATTATGGCCTTGGACAACAATAATGCATTAAGACTAACGTGTAGTTTATTGATGACTAAGTGTTGTCATTGACATGAGATGTCAAAATCAATAGATGAGTATGTGAGTTAGAGAACAACATATTGGACTGACCCGCTATGAGTATGTTTCTTGGATTATTATGTAATAGCCACAACATTACTCATAGTGATTACTATGTATACGATCCTCAAACTTGAGATCATCATTATCCCCACATCGTGAGTTGTATATTTTGATACAGTCAAACGTCCATCGTAATTTGTTATTCTATAAAGGTTGATGTTGGATATACCACAATCTATGTAGTGGGATATGGTTAATCAATATAGGATTTGTCTCTTTTACATAATGGGAGCAATATCTTAGGCCACTTGATTGAGTGAGACTAAAAATGCATGGCCATGCTCGAATAAGTTGATATGAGATATCATACTTATTTGTTTATTATAGTCTACTCAAGATATCAAGAAACATTAGATGAACTATGCAAGTGTGACTCTTCCATGACTTATGTCCATTCTAGATATAAAGGACAAAAGGATTTAATATATGAAAGGTTAATCACAGAGAGGTTATGTCGAATCATGATTTATTGTAACTTAGGTAGCAATGATGCATTGCTAGATGCCACTCATTGTTTGTAATATTAGAATCGTTCTAGTATTACTGCTAACGTTACAAGAACTTACAAGGTCACACCCTATTGTTAAAATTAGGGGTGTGCAAAATTTAGGTAAAATCAAAATTAGGGGTGAGCTTCTGTCAAAATGCCCTATCTCAAATCTGAATCATCAGGAACACACTCTTTGACGGAAATACAACATACCATCAGCATCAATAGTAAACCCAAGTAGTAGCATCATTCTGCATCTATGCTTTCTTAGCTATAAGCTTAAATCATTTCTTTGCAATTCTCGAATCTGCTGTAAAAATAACGGTCTCATCCTAAGTTCAGCTACAATTGATCCGTCGCCCTTCAGCGACAAATGTGCATTCATCGTCTCAAAGAAAACAATGATTTCTGGCTTAGGGCATCAGCTACAACATTAGCCTTTCCTAGATGATAATCAATTACTAAATCATAATCTTTTAGTAATTCTAACCATCGACGTTGCCTCAGATTCAGTTCTTTTTTAGTCATCAGATACTTCGAGCTTTTGTGATTTGTGAATATATGATATCTCTCACCATTAAGATAGTGTCACCAAATCTTCAATGCAAAGACAATGGCAGCTAGCTCCAAATCGTGAGTCGAATAATTTCTCTCATGCAGCTTCAACTGTTAGGAGGCATACGCTATCCCTTTCCCAGCTTGCATCAGTACACATCCCAATCCATTCAATGATGCATCACTGTAAACAACAAATTCCTTCATTATCTCAGGCTGTGTCAAAACTGGAGCCTCTATAAACATTTTCTTCAACTGATCAAAACTCTGCTGACACTTTATTGACCAGAAAAACTGAACATTCTTCTGAAGTAACTTTGTCATTGGCAAGGCTATAATGGAAAAATCTTTAACGAATTGATGATAATAGCCTGTTAATCCCAGAAAGCTACATACCTTTGAAATATTTTTCGAAACTTTTCAGTTGAAAATAGCAGAAACCTTACTCGGATCAACCTGTATTCCTTCAGAAGATAAAACATGACCAAGAAATCCTACCTCTCTAAGCCAGAACTCACATTTGCTGAATTTCGCGCACAATTATTTTTCTCGTAAATTCTTCAAAACTTCTCTCAAATGTTGTATATGTTCTGCCTTTGTCTTGGAATAGATCAGTATATCATCAATAAATACTACTACAAACCTATCCAACTGGGGTTGAAAGACTTTGTTCATAAAATCCATGAACGTCGATGGAGCATTAATCAACCCAAACGGCATCACCAAAAATTCGTAATGCCCGTATCAAGTTCTAAATGCAGTTTTTGACACGTCACAATCTCTGACTCACATCTGATAATAACCTGACTTGAGGTCTATTTGGGAAAATACCGTTGCACCTTTCAACTGAACAAATAGCTTGTCAATACGAGGCAACAAATACTTATTCTTTACTGCGACGTTGTTCAGCTGTCTATAATCAATACACATTCTCATCGAACTATCCTTTTTCTTCACAAACAACACCGGTGCACCCCAAGGTGATACACTCGGACTAATAAATCCTTTGTCTAGAAATTTTTGCAACTGTGCCTTCAACTCTTTCAACTCAGTCGATGCAATTCTGTATGGTGGAATAGATATCGGAGCAGTACCCGGTACCAAATCAATACCAAACTCTACTTCCTTGATCAGATGTAAACCCGATAACTCCTCAGGAAACACATCTGTAAACTTATTAACAACTGAAACTTGGTTCAGCTCTAACCCCAACTCCCTAGTATCCAGTATGTAAGCTAAAAATGTTTCACAGCCTTTACATACCATTTTATGTGCAGACATAGTCGAAATCACATTAACATCACTGTTCAGCTTACTAGACTCCACTGTAATCATCTTACCTATCGGACATTTCAAACCAATCTGTCTCCACTTACAATTAACCACTGCATCATGCTCAATCAGCCAATCCATACCCAATATCACATCAAACTCATAAAAAAGGAGTAACATTAAATCAGCAGGAAATTCACAGCCCTGAACTTTCAGTGGACATTTACGACACATCTGGTTAACTACGGCACTATGACCTAAAGAGTTTGTAACTTGCACATTAAATTTAGTTGACTCAACAAACAAATTTTTATCTTTTGCCAACATAGTACAAATATAAGAATGAGTCAACCTTGGATCAATAAGTGCACATACAATATCATTAAAAAAATAAAATATACCGATAACGACATCATGCATGGTAGCATCCTATATGGCATGGATATCATACGTTCGTGCAGGTACTCGACCTTCAAATCTATTTATACTTTCTTTAACTTCACTTCGACCTCCAGCCATACCACTACTCTAACCTAGTCATCTACTTTTCTGTGGTGTTACTAGGGGTTTCACACTTCTATCTTCTTTTGCGTCAGGCGCTATAGGGCAAAACCGGATGAATGATCTATGGCTCCACATCTAAAACACGAGTTCTTCTTCAGCCTGCACTTTTCGGGATGAAATTTTTCACAATGTTCATAGGCGGGTTTTGGTACATTACGGACGCTAGTAACACTGTCCGCCGACCGGTTCTGAAATCTTGAACCAAATGTTGCAACTGCATGGTTTTCATTTTCTTTGAATTTCTTTGGTGATGGTATCGAGAAAGGTTTAGAGGAACTCTTCTTACCGAACTCTCGAAATCTCTTTTCCCTCTATCTTTTATGATTATATATTTCCTCCATTTCCTAAGCACGACCAGTTAAGACAACAAATGGACGTAACTCTAAACCGTCCACCATCATTTTAATCTCATCATTCAGCCCGTCGTCGAACCAAATACACATATCTTCCTCTATCGGTACGATCTCTCGAGTGTATTTACTGAGCTGTACGAATTCCCTTTTGTATTGATGTATTTCTTTTGAATTCATTCTGAAAGAAATCCCAGCTGATTTCATTTTCAGGAACCACTGCCAACATGGTCGTGCACCAACTAAAAGCTTCGTCTTTCAACAGTGGCACAACACATCTCATATAGGCTTCAAGAGGACAGGCCATCTCATTAAGAACTCTTAGCGTGTTCTCTAACCAATACTCAGCTCTAGAAGGATCATCCTCAACACTACCTTGAAATTCCTCTGTACCATACTTTTTTACCTTATCGGTTGGAATACATTGCCTTTGTTCAACCATTAGGGGAGGTGGAGGTATAACAGGAGGTATTGGTGGTACTGCAGGTCTTAGGCAGGCTGTGCCACAAGTGGTGGAGATTGTGGTGCCATCGGATTATTTCTCATGAACTCTGAAAACCACTGCCTCATTAAACCAAAGAACATATTTTTAGCTTCATTTTCTATCGTTGGTAATATTGGTACACCATAACTCACTCCGAAATCATTTGTTGAAATATTACTGTTTACCTTGTTTGTCTCATTTCATTCTTTGACTGACATTTTCAATTATTTGCAAAAATTAAGGATAGATCAGATTCACCAATATCACACTATCACAGGTTTATATGACATGAATTTTTAAACTTTAAATCTCACTAAATACAATCCAAGAATCGGCTAAATCGTAAGCTCTAATACCATTAAATGCAACACTCAAAACCTATTACCATCATCGGTTAGGGCTCGGGGGTTTTTCGATTATTAAACATTGACTAATTCTCCTTATTACTTCATTTTTAGATGATTAAACAAATTATTATATTATACACGATAAAAATTATCAAATTGATTAACATAAATTATTCAGGCATAAAGGTCATTTCTACAATTCTAGAAGACTTTTATCGATACTTGTTGGACAAGTATCGGTAGAAGTTAAGTTAGTAAACAATTCAGAATTAGCTGTAATTTTCTACTGATAGTTGAGATGGTTCTATCGATACAAGGGTGACTTTTACAGAAACAATTTGTGCTTCTATTGATACTAAAAACTCTAGAGAGCTAAGAAGTTTTACTCTGCAACTTTTACCGATACAAGTACTTAGACTACCGATACTACTATGAACCATTCTACCGATACTTCAAATGATACTACCGATAAAATGCAAATCAATAACCAACCTCTCTCCTACCCTGTACTTCTACCGATACATGCAATAGTTCTATCGAAACAAGTATACAGAATTCAAAATATTAACATAAGATTATCAACCAAACTTTATAGCAACAACCTAATATGTAAATAGATAACTCAAGTATTTATGAACAGTTATAGTATTACATTTTCAATGTATAATGCCTACTTTTAACATTAAAAAAGCAATCAAAATAGGTTCAATATTCAACCAAGTAACAATAATCCAATTTATCCCTAAGTCAAGCATTACAAAATAACATCATCCTAGTATATGCCATATAATTGATTGATGTAAATACTATCGAACGAGATAGAACTTGGACAAATGACAAACCATGTCAATCTAAGGACAAAGAAAATCATTTTTGAATCTGACATTCATGCCAATATCATGCACACTCATTTAGTTAAGAGCAATTGACTCGATCCGATCATGCCATCCTAATAATTTGGCCTACATAGAAGTCCATAAAAGCATATTCTACAGGTTTCATTCCCATGAAATGGCGAGATGAACTAAGGAAATGTTGAAACCTATACCCTAAAGATGTGAAAGGAAAGATTGAAGCCGCAATGGCGAATCTTATACCTTAGAGATGAGAAGGGAAAGATTATAGCCGCAATGACGAATCTTGTACCTTAAAGATATGAAGGGAAAGATTGAAGCCGCAACGACGAATCTTATACCTTAGAGATGAGAAGGGAAAGATTGAAGCCACAATGACGAATCTTGTACCCTATAGATATGAAAGGAAAGATTGAAGCCGTAGTGGAGAATCTTATACCCTGAAGATGAGGAAAAGTAGATTAAAGTCGCAAAGGCGAATCTTAAGACTATAAAGAAGCAGATTGAAGCCACAAAGGCGAATCTCAAAGCTGTAAACGGCTAGATTAAAGCAGCAAAGGTGAATCTTACATCCCTAAAGCTGAAAAGAAGCAGATTGAAGTCATAATGATAAATCTTATACCTCAAAGTTACAGTGAAGCAGATTAAAACAACGAAGCAAATCTTAATGTCCTTGAGATTACAATGGAATGGAGTGAAGCACCATATTCTACAGCCCTAAAGTTACAGTGGATCGAAGCAAAATGAGTAACGGATCTTAATGTCCCTAAGGTTACAGTGGAATAGAGAGAAGTTACAATATCAAATCCTATACCTCAGAGTTGTAGTGGGTCGGATTAAAACAACGAAGCAAATCTCAATGTCCTTGAGGCTACAGTGGAATAGATTGAAGCACTAAATCCTATATCATTGAAGTTGCAGTGGATTGGATTAAAATGAGTAACGAATCTCAATGTCCCTAAGGTTACAGTGGAATGGAGAGAAGTTACAATACCAAATCCTATACCCATAAGTTATAGTGGGTCAGATTAAAGCAACGAAGTAGATCTCAATGTCATTGAGGTTACAGTGGAATGGAGTGAAGCACCAGATCTTATATCCTTGAAGTTACAATATATTGGATTAAAATGAGTAATGAATCTCAATGTCCCTGAGGTTATAGTAGAATGGAGTGAAGCACTAGATCTTATACCACTAAAGTTGTTGTGGGTAGGATTAAAGCCAAAAGCATATCTCAATGTCCCTGAGGTTACACTGGAATGGAGTGAAGTTTCAAAACCAAATCCTATCTTCCTGAAGTTGCAGTGAAGTGAAATTAAAACTACAGTAGCATATCTCAATCTCCTTGAAGTTGCAGTGGAATGGAGTGAAATTACATTACCATCCAATCTCTTACCCCGATCGTGGGACAGATTGAAGCCATCAGATCTTTTACCCTAATCAGAGGGCAAATTGAAGACACCATCCAATCTCTTACCCTGACCATGGGACAGATTGAAGCCATCCAATCTTTTACCCTAATCAGAAGGCGAATTGAAGATACCATCCAATCTCTTACCCCGACCAAGGGGCAGATTGAAGTCATCCAATCTTTAACCCTAACAAGAGGGCAGATTGAAGACACATCCAAATTCTTACCCCGACCATGGGCCAGATTGAAGTCGTCCAATCTTTTACCCTAACTAGAGTGTAGATTGAAGACACCATCTAATCTCTTACCCCGACCATGGGGCAGATTGAAGCCATCCAATCTTTTACCCTAACTAAAGGGCAGACTGAAGACACCATCCAATCTCTTACCCCAACCATGGGGCGATTGAAGTCATCCAATCTTTTACCCTAAATAGAGGGCAGATTGAAGACACCATTCAATCTCTTAACTCGATCATAAGGTAGATTGAAGCCATCCAATCTTTTACCCTAACCAGAGGGCAGATTGAAGACACCATCCAATCTCTTACCCCGACCATGGGGCAGATTGAAGTCATTCAATCTTTTACCCTAACCAGAAGGCAGATTGAAGATACCATTCAATCTCTTACCCCAACCATGGAGCAGATTGAAGCCATCCAATCTTTTACCCTAACTAGAGGGCAGATTGAAATCACCATCCAATCTTTTACCCCTAATCAAGAGGGGCAGATTGAAGTCAATTTTTATCTCTTTAAAGTTGCCATAGGGAAATCACGACTCCAAATCCTACCTTCTTAAAGTTGTAGAGAAACGAAAGCAGTGAAGTTGAACGACCTATGAAGCAAAAAGTGGGTCACTTGAAGAAGAAGAAGCGCCAAAAAAGCAAAATTCAGTAGGACCGGAAGAAATTGGTCTGACTTTTAGTCTTTTCTCCGTTCCTGTTCCACGACAATGAGCAAAGAGGGGCAGCGATAGTAGGCTCAATTTTTCGGGCCCAAATAAAAAATCCAAAAACAAGAATAAACAAAAAAAACATTTAAATTAAAGTCCTTTAATTTTAAATTTCCATTTACATCTCCCTAAAGACCCAAATACCCAAGCCCAAATAACCTAAATACCCAATGACCCAAATACAAACCCAAACCATTAAACCTAAATCCAATCCTAAATGGCCCAAAACATAAACAAAAAAGAAAAGACCCTAAATCTACCTAAACCATCCGACACTGCACCCTCACTACCACGTCAGCCACGTACCCTGAGGTCAAATCTGACCCTTCCTTTGCCATGGTTTCACTAAAACAGCAAGTTTTGAAACCCACCACCGACGTTGACCTCAAAGTTTGTCACTCCGATGATGCCTACAAAAAGAAGAAAAACAGAGACAACAATGAAAAGAAAAAAGAAAACAAAATGTGTTTTCGAATGGCTATAAGAACCTCGTTTTGCTTCTGTAATGTTTCGAATAGACAATCAATAAAAAAAAGAGCTTGAAGCCATATTTTTCATTTTCATTGATTTTCCATTTCGAAATACACACGAAATACACAAAAAGTAATAGAAATCAAAGAAAAAAGTTCTAAGGTAGCACTTTTATTTTACACATATTTTTTTCTTTTATTTTTGAAATAAAACACATAAAAAATAAGAAAAATAATCATAAATAAAAGAATCAAAGCATTCGAAAGTAGCAAAAACATTTTCTATCTATTTTTATTTTTATTTTTGAAAGAAGACCTAGGGTTTACCTTTAGTCCTTGGGTTCGCCACCGTGAAGGCTCTTTGGATCTGCTCAATTTTTGTATAGGGATTTCGACAGAAGGGAAAATGAATTTTACTAAAAAAACTATAAAAAACCCTAAAGTTCAGAAACTTTTGAGATTTTTGAGAGTTTCGAAGGCCAAATATGAGGGATTTGACCCCAGATCTGGGTTTAAAGTCGAAAGGGTTTGAAAAAGGGCTTTTTTGGAATTCCAAACCACCGTGAACAATGGTCACTGGCGCCGGTGACAAGCGGTTCACGGCGGACGAACGGGGGAGCCTAAGATAGGCCTTAGGAAGGCTTTGAGAGAAAAGAAAAGAGGAGAGGAGAGTTTTTTTTTGCAAATGAAAAATGATATTTTTCAAATTTTTTGGACTTAAATAGCTCCCCAAAATGACGTCGTTTTAGGTGTGGCTTAAATGCCCCAAAACGACATCATTTCACCCTTCTTGAATCCGACCCGAACCCACTCCTAGGATTCGAGTTTTCTTGCTAAATGGGTAATTTATCTCCACAGTCCTTCCGCATTTTCTCTCTGTTTAAATTTCGTCCTTTTGCCCATTTTATATTTATTTTAAATCTGCCCCTAAAATTTTGTTCCATTTTCAAATTAGTGCTCTAACTTTGGGTGTATATGAGGCTGACACGTGTATAAGTTTGGAAAATTTTCCCATAAGCTCCTTGATCTTTCCAAATATTTGGCATTGACCCCATTATTTTTCTGTTTGTTTATTTTTGCTTAAAATTTTATTTTAGTTTTAACTTAGTCCTCCCACTGATTTTATTTTTTTTAAATTGGCCCTATATTCTGTTTTGATTTCTAATTTAATCCCTCCACGTTTTTATTATTTTAAATTTCCCCTTTTAATTTGTTTTATTTTCAATTAAATCCCTTTTCATTTATTTTTACTATTTTATTTATTTTGATATTTAATATGCATTTATTATTTTTATGATTATTTTATTTATTTGTTTTTCATTTTATGACATTTCAAATTTTTGTCATTTTATTTATTCGTTTGTTTTATTTAACCTTTAACTTAATTATTTTTTTTTTAATATTTGTGTATTATATTTGTTATTGCATCGCTAATTAGTGCTCACCATATTATTGCTATTTTATTGTCATTATTTATTTTCTCTTTTTGTTGTATATTGTATTAAGTTGTGCTCATTTAATTATTTTATGTATGCATGTTTTATTTAGACATTATTAAATTAAATTATATCCATCATTATTCATACTTTGTAAAAATGTTTTAATAAAATGAATTGCATGGCACCTTAAATTATTTTAAAAAATATGGCAATGTTTTTTTTATTTTATAGAATTTGAGAAATTGTGCCCTAACGTGTTTGGAATGGTGTTTTTCTTTGAACCTAAATAATTGAGTACCCTATTTAAAATTGATAAATGCTCAATGTTCTGTTATTTTAAGGGACTCGAAAAATTGTGCCCAAACGTGCTGGGTATGGTTTTTCTTTGAACCTAAGTAATTGAACATCCTATTTAAAATTGATGACTGTTCTTTGTTTTCGATGAATCGAAGTATTGTACCCTAACTTACTGGACTTGATTCTTCTCGGTTGCTTCAAAATAAATGAGCTTCCTCCTCGAAACCCGATTTTTAAATGACATTAAAACATCTCATTTGTGTATTTATGGATCGTATTTTAAATTTTAGTCGAATTTTCTATTTTCAACAATTAAGATCTTAAATAATCAACTAGATACCAATTTTGGGCGTGTGAGGGTGCTAATCCTTCCTCACACGTAACTGACTCACGAACCTATTTTCTACATTTCAAAGATCAAAAGTTTTTTCAAATAAATTTAAATATTTTAAGGTGATCCAATCACACCAAGTAAAAAAAGATTAGTGGCGACTCTATTTTCGGTTTTAAAATAAAATTCGGGACTTTTTCAAAAAATGATTTTGACAATCCCTGTTATCTCTACTGTTTCCACTTGCACTACTGCTCTGTAACAGGAGGTTTCACACTCCGATGCTCTTTTACTTCGAAAGTCATCGGACAGTTTCGCATAAAATGAACCGTACCCCCGCATCGGTAACAAGCTCCTTTTATCTTTCAGCACTTGCTCGAATGGTTTCTTCCGTAATACTCGCATGCTAGATTAGGTGCATTACGAATACTAGCCACACTGTCTGCAGGCTGGTTCTGGAATCTAGACTCTAGGGGCCCTGATTTGCTCCTACTCAGAAATCCGGAGGAGATTAGCTCACGAGTTTCATTTTCTTTGAATTTTTTCAACGGTGGCATAGATAAAGTCCTAGTGGGATTCTTCTTTCCAAACTTCTGAAATCTCTTCTCTCTCTATATTTTGTGATTATATATTTCTTCCATTTTCAGTGCTCTATTTGTCAAAACCACAAATGGTCATAATTCTAAACCACCCACCATCATCTTGATCTCGTCATTTAGTTCGTCTTCAAAACGAACACATATGGCCTCATATGTCGATACAATCTCTCTAGCATACTTGCTGAGTTGTACAAATTCCCATTCATATTATGCCATTGTCTTGTCCCATTGTTTTAACTCTAAGAAATCTTTTTTCTTTCGGTCCAGGTACCTTTTACTGACATTTCTTTTTGAACTCAGCCTGAAAGAATTCCTAGCTAACCTCATTCTCAAGAACCACAGCTAGGATCGTCGTCCACCAACTATAAGTTTCATCTTTCAATAACGAAGCTGCACATCTCAGATAGTCTTCCAGAGAACTAGCCATTTCATTTAGTACCTCAAGGTGTTTTCTAACCAATATTCGGCCCTAGATGGATCATCCTTTATACTTCCACGAAATTCTTTTGCCCCATATTTTCTGACCCTATCTGTCAAAATACGACGACTCTGCTCTATCATCGGGGAAGGTGGAGGCACTATCGGAGGTTCTACTAGTCGGGTAGTAGGCTTTGCAATAGGAGGTGGCGGAGGTGGTGCTATCAGATTGTTCCTCATGAATTCTAAGAACCATTGTCCTATAAGCTCGAAGAACATATTCTTTGCTTCATTTTCTATCATCGGTAGTACCGGTACACTGTGACTTGCCCCCGAATCATTCGTCGATACACTATTGTTTACCTTTTTGGTTTCATCTCTTCCTGAATCAAACATCTTGTAGTTATCTGTAAAAACTGTAGTTAGATAGAATCCATCTATACCATACTATCACAGGTTCATATGGCATGTACTTCTAAATCATTTAAACAGATTCAATACAGTCCAAGAAACGAATAAATCGTAGCTTTGATAGCACTAAATGTAACACCCAAAATCCAACACTGTCGTCGGATAGGGTCTCGACTGCTACTATACATAACTATAAACAATCTCAAAGTCACATCTTAACAATATCAAGTTTCTGACATTTACAACACATTCATTCGATTCATCATTCATCATTTATCATCATCACATGCAAGGATTTAATCGAAATGCAACCAAATCATCGCTTAAAATTTTAAAATTTCAATGAAACAGAGGTCACACAGTCGTGCCTCAAACCGTGTTCCTATATGAAACACCCATGCACGGTCGTGTCACAGACCGTGTGACAAGCTGTGTGAATCTGCGAAAATACCTCACACATCTATGTGTCAAACTGTGGGTTAGACCGTGTGTCATCTCGAAATAGGGCCACACGACTATGTCCCAGCCCGTATATAGCCCGTGTGTCCCCTGCACCTATTTTTCATAGAGCACATGCCTGTGTGTTGGCTTGTGTGTAAGGCCGTGTGTACCTTCAAAAATAGAATTTTAACAAGCAAAAATCATGCAATTCGATTCACAAGCACCAATGACATCAATTTATGAAACTCCATTGATTCACATCTCAAAATATACCATTCCACAAGATGAATAGGCAAGACAACCCAAGTTTCCATGAGATTACAAGCTAAAGCATTATCAAGCATTTATGCCATACTACATTACTAAGCTAGCAATACAATAAGGTCCATCACCTAAGTAGAAACAAGTCCAAAATCATGTAATACAAAAGACATCAAATCCCTAGTACATGCCATAAGACCAAGTGATGTAAATACTACCAAACGAGCCCCCAAACGAGCTCCCGAGATAGTGTGATTGCTTCGAGAAGTTCAAGTAGCCAAAATAGAATCTACAAAATAACAATAATTTCACAGGTAAGCTTTCATAGCTTATCAAGCCCGTATAGTAAAATAAATTACCGAATTTTAAGTGTTGTAAAATCTATAAATCAATCGAACCAGAACAGAACTGTGCTTCAGTAAACTTTAATCAAAACTCATCCCTTTTTTACTAATGTCATTTCTGTTACCAGTATACGATGCTGCTCACACTAAGTTGACGAGGACTCGTAACATATGCGGTACCTCAGCCATCGATACGGTATCTGTACATTTAACTATTCCCTAACAATGCTACTCACACTAAGCTGACGAGAATATGCAAATCAAGCATAAATCTTAGTTATCGTAGGGCCTATAATCCATTCTTGGATTCATTTCACATTTAGTGACTCATGATGCTCTAGAGAATCCGTAACAAATGCAGGATCTCAACCATCAAACCAATTTCAATTTCCGGCTTAAAGCTTGATAACTCTCTTTTCTTTGTTTCCATCTTCCTCATTTTCAACCATCGTTTCCATTTGCAATAGTTCTAGAGAAATACAATAATGTGAAATTTAAATAATAATTTGACATTACAAACTTACCAAACTAAATTGTAGTTACGGATAGGCTCTAGGGACTATTTTGCTAATTTCCCTTTTCTTTGATTCGCGGCACGATCGTATCTAAATCAACAAATCATACAAATTTCCACATTAAATCACATAATTAAATCATTTAACACCATTTGATCCTTTTTGGGGAATTTACAAAATTACCCTTAACATTTCATTTTTATTTAATTTAGTCCCTAAACGCAAAATATGCAAAATAACCATTTTCCTTTTAAACCCATACCAACCGAATAAACCTTGATCTCATGCAAGTCCTTATATTCCATTTATTTCACTCAAAGTATACCTAATTTCATCATTTTAACATTTTAGTCCTTAAATCCTAATTTCATCAAAAATCACTTTACAAAAAAGTATCAAACCTAACCACCAAGCATTCAAATCCATCATGAATTTTCAAGAATAAAATATTCAACAATGGTAAAATATTTAACATTTGACAGAATCATAAATTAGTCCCTGGATTAGCTAGATTAAGCTAATACAGACTCAAAAACATAAAAATTACTAAAAACAGTTAACATTTGCTTACCCAAATCAAAGCTTAAAGTTTGAGAATGAAGAAACCCTAATTTTTCCCCTTTAGCCGAATGGAGAAGAGAAGGATAAGAAATTAGGTGATTTTTATCATTTTTCTTTCATTTGATTCATATATACACTTAACGGCAAATTTGTAAATTTTAAGACTTTCATGATTAACTTAATAAACCACTTACTTAACCTTAATTAATCCCATTTATAATCAATATATTCCATAATAATCCACCCACTAAAATAATTTAGGTTAATTTGCTCTTTTGGTCTTTCTAATTAGCCAATTCTACTTTTGCACCTTTTTTAATTTAATCCTTGCTACTCAATTAACTAAACAAACACTAAAATTTCATAATCAATTTTTAATACAATGCTAACGATGCCATAAATATAAAAATAAATAAATTTACGACTCGACTCATTGGAGTTGTGATCCCAAAATCACTGTTTCCGACATCGCTAAAAATTGGGCTGTTACATGCATGGCACACACTGTGAATTTGATTGTTGTTGAAGGATTAAAGGAAATGAATAAATCTGTTGACCAAGTTAGGAGGGCTGTTAGATATGTGAGACAATCTTCAGCTAGATTACAAAAGTTTAAGGAGTGTACTGTCGTGGAAAAAATAGAGTGCAAGAAGATGTTGTGTCTTGATGTTTGTACTAGGTAGAACTCGACCTACTTAATGTTAGACACTGTTCAGAACTTTTAGAGAGCTTTTGAGAGATATAAGGAGTAAGATACAAACTTTAGGGCTAAACTAGAAAAAAGATAAGGTTGGTCTAGTGTGGATGATTGGGCTAGTGTTAGAAACTTAAGGGATTTCTTGGAACACTTTTATGAAGTCACTTTGCGTATATCTGGCACTTCATATGTCACATCCAATAATTTTTTGATGAAATTTCTGAAATAGATATTCTTTTACTAGATGCTCAGTCAAATATTAATGTTGAGTTCGGTGTTATGGCCATCAAGATGAAAGAGAAGTATGATAAGTATTGGGGTGATATTTGTAACACCTAAACTCGAAAGCCATCGCCGGCTAGGGTCCCGGTGTCACTCTATTTATCTATCATTATTCATTCATTGAAGTCATATCATTTGATCTTACATTATTAAAGAAATACACCTCACACGCCATAAATTATCAATTAATTATAAATACCATTCAAAAAGGGCAAAAAGGTCATTTCCAAGGTTTTTGGAGACTTGTACTGGTACCTGTTAGACAAGCATCGGTAGTTGTCAAGTCAGTAAATAGTTCAGGAATAGTACAAACTTCTACCAATACAAATGATAGTTCTACCGATACAAGTGACTCTTTTACCGAAACAAGTCTTACTTCTACCGATACTAAAAACTCCAAAGAGCTAAGAAGCCTCACCCTACAACTTCTACCGATACAAGTACATAAACTACCAATACTTCTAAGTACAGACTATTGATACCTTCTATGCAACTACTAATACAACCCAAGTCAGTGAACAACCTCTCTCCTACCTTGTACTTCTATCGATACATGCATGAGTTCTACTGAAACAAGTTTGCAGAATCTCAAGAATCATGCCAAAATACTAGTTTATCAACACAAATTATTCTTAACTTCAAAATGCATTAAGCCAATACAAAATCCATTGTTTCCAAGTCATTGCATTATGCCTCTAAGTTTATATTCTAACTTGAGAAAACATACATTAATACATTCAATATTTCATCAAACATAACAAGATGAATCCAAATCCAGATACATAAAGCAAAAGATAACATCATCCTAGTACATGTCATAAGACCAAGTTATGTAAAAACTACCAAACGAGCTCTGCGATAGTGTGACTTCGAGGAGAGGATTCGATCTTCAAGTAGCAAAGTAATCTACAAAACAACAATAACATCTTTGGTAAGCTTCATAGCTTAGTAAGTTCGAAGTGTAACAACCCGTTTTTTAGTGGTGTCAGAAACAGTGATTTTGGGACCACAAACCCAACGAGAAAATTTTTATAATGAGTGTTTAAATTAAATAAGTCAATAATAATTTTATATGGAATTTTGAATTGAAGTATTTTAATTATTGAATTAAAAGTTAGTATAAGTGATTTGGTTCAAAAGTCAAGTGGTTTTAGAAAATGAGGTATTAGGACCTCGTTTCTAAAATTAAGGATCGTAAATATTTTTATTAAATATTTACAGAGTCTTATTATATGTGAATTGAAGTTCGATTGGGTAATTTTGATGATTAATTGCTTAATTAAGGAAAAAGGAGTAAATTATAAAAGGGGTAAAAGTTAATTACTATTGATTAAAAATAAAATGGACTAAAGTGGTAATTACACCATGGTCAAAAAGTCCAAGCGGTGGAGGATATGATTACCTTCCACTAACTTTTGGAATATTTATTCATTTAGTCCTAAGTAGTTTAAGGTTAAATTGAAATAAAGTTTATTTAGTTGGAATTTAAAATTATTGAAAGGCCAATTGTGTAATTGGGCCCTCTTTAAATGGCTTAATAATAGAAATAAAGTGGAATTTTTTAGATTTTGGTAAATTGTAATTAAATCCTAATTAAATGAGGATTTACTTATTAGTCTATTTTTTAGTATGATCGAAAATGATGATTTTGAGGCCACAATTTCGATGTGTTAGACCGTAAATATTAATTATTTAATATTCACAAGGCCATTAGTATTGTATTAAATTTTGGTTATGAAATTTCACTGTTTAGATAGTTAATTAAGCAAAAAGGACTAAATTGTAAAAGGTGTCAAAGTTAAATGCTATTGATTTAAAGGTATAGATTGATAATTGAAAGTTTAGTTAGGGCACCTAAATGGAAAATAGACCATTTAAGGAATAAATGGATGGTTATGACTAATATAAAATAGAAATTTATGAGATATTATAAAGGGTAAAAGAGTAAATTATAAAATTTAAGTAATTAAAGTAAAGAAAGGTGAGAAAATCCTTACCTTTCTTCTTCTTCTTCAATATTTGGCCGAAAGAAAACCTAAGAGAACACCATGCACATTCGGCTAGCTTTGAGCTCTAATTTGGTGAGTGAAATCTCGCTCGTTTTTAATAATTTTTATGTTTTTGCGTTCGCATTAGCTTAATCTAGCTAACCCAATGACCAATTTTTGATTTTTTCAAATGTTATAAATTTTGTCATTGATGAATAAGCTTATTCTTGAAAGTTTATGGAAGATTTATAAGCTTGGTTATTATATTTGATGATTTTGTAAAGTAATTTTTAAGAACTTTTATGTTAAAAGACTAAAATGTTAAAGGAATAAATTTGTAAGGACTTGGGGTGAAATATTGCAAAAAGTGGGCTGTAGAATTGCTCTTAAACATTCGGAAAGGTTGGAATTTAAAATAAGATGGTTAATTTGCAAGTTTGAGCTAAAGGACTAAATTGAATAAAAGTGAAAAGTTAAGGGTAATTTTGTAAAAATACCAAAAAGGTTTATTTACATAAAATGATTACAAATTCTTCTTGATTTAAATAACTAAATGAAATTGTTGTAATAGATCAAGATCATGTCCCAATCGTGGAAAAGGGAAAATTATGGATTTGCCCTTAAAGTTCACTTTAACTGCAATTTCGTCCAGTAAGTTTGTAACGTTAAATTTTCATTTTAATAGTACATTATTGTGTTCTTTATAATCATTGCAGAACAGATTATGGTACGTGAAATTGAGAAAGTTGAAAAAAGAATGAATGAAAGAGATATCAAGCTTGAGCCGGTGATTTGAAACTGACGTGATGGCTGAGGTACTGCATATGTTACGAGTTCTTGACAGTTCGTGTGAGTAGCATCGTGAGTCAGGAAATGAGAAATGAATCCAAGATTTGGATTACAGGCCCTACGATGGCTGGGATTTATGCATAAGTGCATATTCTCGACAGCTCGTGTGAGCAGCATCGTTAGGGAACAGTTATATGCACAGATACTGTATCGATGGCTGGGGTACTGCATATATTGCAAGTCCTCAACAGCTCGCGTGAGTAGCATCGTACACTGGTAATAGAATTGATACAGACGTGAGAATGAAATTCTGGATTATAGCATATCGTATTGATAGCTTAGGTACCGCATAAGTTGCGAGTCCTCGATAGCTCGTGTAAGCAGCATCATGAGTCAGAAAAGATTTATGAATCCTAAATGGATTATAAGCCCTACGATGGTTAGGATTTATGCTTAAATGCATATTCTTTACAGCTCGTGTGATCAGCATTGTTAGGGAACAATTTATAGACAAACACCGTACCAATGGTTGGCGTATCGCATATGTTACGAGTCCTCGACAGCTCGTGTGAGCAGCATCGGGTACTGGTAATAGAAAAGTTATAGAAAGGAAAGTTGGAATATCGAATATGGCTTGAGGAAATAATAGTTCATCCTAGCTCGGTTTAGTTATAACTACTTAAAGCATATGTTTGGTAACTCTTCAAACTTACTAAGCTTACCAAAGATGTTATTGTTGTTTTGTAGATTTTTTTGTTGCTTGAAGATCGGATCATCTCCACGAAGTCATATTATCGCAGAGCTGGTTTGGTAGTCCTTCATCACTTGGTTATATGGCATGTACTAGGATGATGTTAACTTTTATTTACTTGTTCGAGATTTTGATGATCTTGTTATACTTTAATGAAATATTGAATGTAGTAATGTATGCATGTTCAAGATAGAATATAGTCTTGGAAGTACAATGCATTGACTTGGGAAACTATAAATTATGTAATGGTCTAATGCATTTTGATGTTATGAATGATATGTGTTGATAAACTTATGTTTTGGTATGATTCTAGAGATTCTGCATACTTTGTTTCGGTAGAACTCATGCATGTATCGGTAGAAGTATAGGGTAGGAGAGAGGTTGTTCATTGGCTTGAGTTGTATCGATAGTTGCATTATTGGTATCGGTAGTTTTACTCATAGAAATATCGATAGTTCGTATACTTGCACCGATAGAAGTTGTAGGGTAAGATTTCTTAACTCTTTGGAGTTTTTAGTATCGGTAGAAGCATGACATGTTTTGATAGAAGTCACACTTGTATCGATAATATTGTCTCAAGTATTGGTACAAGTCAGTACTATTCTTGAACTATTTACTGACTTTACAATTACCGATACTTGTCTAACAAGTACCGGTAGAAATCTCTAAAAATCATAGAAATAACCTTTTTGCCCTTCTTGAGTTGTGATTATAATCGATTGATGATTTATGACGTGTTGGGTACACATCTTTATTAAAATATGATTTAATGAGATGAAAATAAAAGATGAAATGTGATAGATGAACAGTAAGATACCGGGACCCTGACCGACAACTGTTTCAGGTTTTTTGGTGTTACATGAAGAGTTTAAAGAGTTACCAATCATATGCATAAAGCAGTTATAACTCAACCGTGCTAGCATGTACTGTTGCTTCCTCAAACCATATTTAGTATTTCAACTTTCCTGTCTGTAACTTTTCTGTTACCAGTACTTGATGTTGCTCACACCAGCTGTCGAGGATTCACAACATATTCGGTACCTCAGCCATCGGTATGGTATCTGCTTGTAAACTGTCCCCTAATGTTGCTACTCACACGAGCTATCGAGAATATGCATTAAAGCATAAATCCCAGCCACCATAGGGCCTATAATCAATTAAGGATTCATCTCTTTTTCTGACTCACGATACTGCTAACACGAGCTATCGAGGACTCGTAACATATGCGGTACCCCAGCCATCGCGTCGGTTTCATTTCAACGGCTTTAAGCCTATTATCTCTTTCGTTTCATTTTCTTCGATCTCATTAAATCAAAATGCTTCCATTTGATACCATTGATAAGATATATACAAACAAGAAATATTTAGAAACAAATTTACATTACAAACTTACCGGACTAAACTGTAGTTACGGTCTACATCAACAAACGATCCAATTCTCACATTAAATCACACAATTAGGTCATTCAACACAATTTAGTCCTTTTTGGGAAAATTATAATTTTACCTTTAAGATTTTCTTTTTATTCAATCTAGTCCTTTCAAGCATAAAACATGCAAATAACCTATCCTTTACACAACCAACCATAGTTGAAATCCTTAGGGTGTTTACCTAACCCCTTCACATATTCATTTTCACAACAATACATGTATTTTCATTATTTTTACATATTAGTCCTTAAGCCCTAATTTCATCAAAAATCTCTTTACAAAAAGATTTAACCCGAACATCAAGCTTTCAAGAACAAGCATTTTCAAAAATTGCAAGTTTTATAACATTTGAAAAATTCACAAATTAGTCCCTAGATTAGCTAGATTAAGCTAGTACGGACTCAAAAACATAAAAATCACTAAAAACGGTTAATATTTGCTTACTAAAATCAAAGCTTCAACTTTAGGTTGTAAAACCCTAATTTTTCTCTTCTTGGCCGAAGGTTGAAGAAGAAGTAGTTAAAATATATGTGTTTTTCTCTATTTTCCCTTCTTAATTTCATTTATATATAAATGGTAAATTTATAATTTTTATAACTTTCATAATTAAACTTCCTTAATCATTTTTAGCCTTAATTAACCATTCCCCTTTAATACTTAAGTGTCATAACATCTCACTATCTCTTTATCCATGGCTAATTTACCCCTTTAGCCCTTTTAATCACTTATCTCTACTTTTGTATCCTTTTACGATTTAGTCCTTTCTACTCAGTTTACTATCTAAACTTTAAGATTTCTTATCCAAATTTTAATGAAATGCTAATGACATCATAAATATTAGGATAAATAAATTTTTAACTTGACTCGTCTGAGTTAGGGTCCCGAAACCAATGTTTTTGACACCATTAAAAATCGGGTTGTTACAATATTGATAAGACGAATATGCTTATATTTGTTGCTTGTGTTTTAGATCCTAGAAAAAACTAAAGTATCTTGAATTTGCAGTTAGTGAAATGTCTAGTTCTGAAAAAGTTTGTGAAATAATGCAAAAATTGAAGGAAGCTTTGTATGAATTGTTTGGTGAGTATAAGCCTTCTCTTCATAGTACTTGTAGCCAATCGAGTGTGTCAAAACATGTTTCTCTCGGTGAACCACAATAAAAGATGAAAAGGCGAATGCAAGCTTTGTATAAAAAGCGTTAGTTCGAAAATGGTGACGAGGATAAAAATCTGAATTAGATAAATATCTAGCTGAGGCTAATGAGGATTTTGTTGAAGATTTTGATATATTATTGTGGTGGAAAGTGAATAGTCCTAGATTTCCACTCTTTCGAAGATTACCAGAGATGTGTTAGTTATACCGGTTTCTAGGGTTGCTTTAGAGTCTACATTTAGCACCAGGGGGCATGTGCTTGATTAATATAGGGTTCTTTAACTCTTAAAATTGTACAAGCTCTTATGTGTACTCAAGATTGGATTTGAAAATCATCATTACAAGCAGACATCAAAAAGATTGAAGAACAAATCCAAGAGGTTAATAATATTGAAAATGGTATATATTTATTGTTTTATTTTAATAGTTTCAATTTTTTACCATATCACTCCTACTTATTTAATCAATTCAATGTTTAGATTTTTCGTGGAATGCATCATAGCCTACCCTAAATTCATGAGCTTTCATGAGATGAAGGGTATACTTATTATCTTATTCTTGTTAACTTACCATCTATTAATTTGTTTATATTATTTGATTTTTTTAAATGCATTTATTTCTATTATATGCTCATTTTTTGCACATATTTTTTGTAGGTATAATGCAAATGGAGATTTTTTGTAGAAAAAAAATGGATACAAATGGAGAATATTAAAGACTTACATTTTAATTATGTGTTAATTTTAAGACTTATGTAGTGTTTTTAATTATTTAGTAATTCAATACTTTAATTCGGGTAATTCGACTAATTCAGTTAATTTGAGTAATTTTTATACCAAAATAAAAAATCATATAATTTTTGGTTAATTCGGTTAACCGACCAAATTAACCTAAAAATTTCGGTTCGTCTAATTTTTTTTGAAAAATTTCGATTCGATTATCGATTAATGATTTAATGGGGTTAGTCAATTTCGTTAATGATGGTTCGGGTTGGTTAACCGATTGAACACTCCTAGTTGAAATGAACAGAATCTAAACACAATTGGTGTTATGTTTAGCTATCACATGATTTAAATTAATTATTGAATTAATTTAATTTGACAGTTAAATATTAAACACATTATGTGTACAAATTTATTGTACATGAATAGAGAATGCAGTTAATATTAATATATAAATTTGATTCATATAAAAGTTTAATATTAACTAAATATAGTTTAACGAAATTATTAAAATAAATAATTATAATAATAATTTCAGTCAAATATTAAAACATGAAAGTTAATATCCTTTTGGAAAGGATGTAATGTTTTAATAATTTTTCATATATGTCCCTAAAGGAATAATTCCGTTTTTAATATGAGATATTAAATAAAAGGAAATTATAGTAGAATTGTGTTAGGGTTTTTTGATATATCAAAATTTAAAAAAAAGGGTCTCGTAGCTGTCAATAAAATACTCTCTGAAAAGTTTAGAGGGTGATTGTCGTTGTCACACCGGGTGAATTACGCAGAGGTCGAAACTTTTTGTAGCATCTTGGGATCGAAATATAGTTGCGCGATCAACAACAGTTAGTTTTTTTCCAAACGATCAAAAGTAACCGTTCATACCTTTTACACCCTGATTCGTTCCTCGCACACAGATCCCTAGTTGTGATCACCAGATTTAATTTTTTGCTATGCCATGGGGTGTACCGGTGATCTAACATTCTTCGGGGTACACATTGGTTCTTCAATAGGCATCTTATCTTATTTCACTGATTAGAATAACGGGAAGATTCGTTACGAGTTTCGCTTTTCTTTACGAAATTCTAGGTTCAGATTCACAATTTACCGATGGGATTTATGTCCAAGGTAATGGCGTGCCAATTGAGTGATTTTATTGGAGAATTTGTGGAATATGATGCTGCTTCAGTAACTATAACACCAATATCCCATTTTTGTCGCCGAAATAAGGTTACGGAGGGTTACAATACATCTCGACACTTCTCGTATCAATTAACATTTAGAATATTAAACAAAATCATTTAATACGAATATAATTCAAAAATGAAATAAAACATACATTTACGGGCTTTAAATTGGGCCACCGAGGCCCTAAAATCAGCTTACGAACAATCAGGGACCAAATAGGAATAAATCAAAACATTTTAGGTAAAACTAAAAAATTTTCACCTACAGAGGTCACACGCCCGTGTGACCAATTGTGTATCTATCCGTGTAACTCACTGACTTAATTCACACACTCATGTTAAATTAAGTATCACTTTTATTTCAAAAAAAAATTCCCATTGATGTGAATGAATTTCATTAATGACACCTGGCATTCTTATTTAATGGCAAATTCCACTTTCCTTATATTTTAATTAAACTATTTTCATATTTTAATAATGTAATATATATAAATATATATTTAGAATATGGGGAAAGCTTGAATTATCTTATTTTTTTAAACGTCCCTCTTTCCTATAAATTATTGATTTTGCGAAATGTGTTGATAAGATTATCACGAAACTCACACTATCCAATTCTGACTAGGGAGTCTTTTGATCATTTTAAATCGATTATGTGACATGTACATAGGTGTTTATACGTGTTAACTTGGAATGTTAACTTAGTTGAACCTTACCTAATGCTTGATTTTGGAAAGGCTAGTGCTCATGTATATGTGTTTGCCTTGGTAACATGTTGTGATTTTGAATGGCATATATAAGCATAAAATGGAATGGTAAAATGTTAGTTTGAATGGTTAAAAGACATGATTGAATATAATGAGTTTGATTAGGTTGAACTGGTATGTTTGGGTGCCAAATGTGGCATATTGAATTGATTTGTGTGAATTGGTTTGAAAATGATGTTTTGGTACGTCATTGGAATGATTTTGTGCAGGTAAATGTTGTGCAAAATGCATCAAATGGTTAGGTTGAAAGGTTAACATGAAACTGGCACCAAGTGGCCTAAATTGAGCCAAAAATAGAGTTCACGTCGCGATATCGAGAGATGGTCATCACGACAAGCTCTAGACTTCAAGCCACGGCGTGATAAGAAACCTCATCGTCACAACAAGACCAAGTCAATATGTCATGTCGACGAGGAATCCCTTCACGTCACGACGTTGTTTTGAAAATTTGAAAATGTTGCAAAATGATTATTATCCGATTCTGGGTTAATTCTAGAGCATACGTAAGCTCATTTAAAACCCGAGAAAAGTTGTAAATGGTGACTATGAACTGAAATGACTATAATTGTATGATTTATATTTAAATTGAATTTTAACTGTCCATAGTTACTCCAACAAAGATTATAACATTTTGTAGTTTGGATTCATCGATCGGATTGGACGAAAAGTATTACACGTGATTTAGATATATCTGCACAAACAAAAGTCAATAAACAACTCATATTAATACAATATAACACTTCGAAACAAATTAATACAAAATACCATTGTCGACAATACCTTTTGTTATAAAATATATATATACTATTTCGTATTTAATTTCCAACTCATCCCATTTTAAAATTATTTTTTTACATATTATTTTTTAAAATTTCCACTTTAAATTTTATGGACTCCATAATAACAAATAAGTAATTTTATTTATATTTCATATAAATATAATAATATCAAAACATACAAAAAAAAGTCACCTCAAATGGATGAAAAATTTTACAGTTATTAACTATGTTGATGTGACATTTACATTTAAAAATTTAAAAAATTTATTTTTAAAAATTAAAATTTAATAAAATTTATAAATTTATAAATATTTTTAAAATTTAATTAATTTCTAATGTGCTATACACGTGAACTGTCACGCAAATGTCACATCAATAAAATTAACAAATATTAGACTTTTATCTATTTTGAAGTGATTTGAAAAATCATATAAATTCAAAAGCTAATAAAACGAAAAAATAAAAAACAAAAATGACCTTTTTGTAAAATTAAAAATCCAAATAAATCATTATTAAAAAAAAAAAATCCCGCTTACCTTGCTTGCTGGTGTTGGAAGCCAAAGTTGCTAACAAGAATGAAAAGGGCTGACCTAATATTTGATAATGATAACAGTACTATTCTTGGTGATGTTATTATTGTATCCGGCGACACCGTATTATATTATAGCAAATGACTCATTCTCGCTAATAAACTCCATTCTATATTATTTTTGTATTAATTTTTATATTATTTTAATAAAAATTCAAAACTTGTTTTACAAATATTAATTTTTATTCTTACTCCACTTACATTATATATTGATTTTTTTAATCTAAACTCTTTGTTTTATTGTTAATAAAAACTTCACTTTTAAAATGAAAAAAAAAAAAAAGAGAAGTCTTAGGATGTGTTTGGATGAAAATTTTGTAGGAGGAATTTGAAAATTCTAAAAATAAAATTCTTTGTTTAAGTAATTGTATTGAAGAATTTTAAAATTCGTGAGTAATATGAAGAGGGAATTCAACTGCTAATTTTTTTTTTTTAGATTCCACCTAGTTTTTCAAAAGGTTTAATATAATATTTGATACTTGAACTTGATATTTTTTCTTAATTTAGTATTTAAAATTTTTTTTATTCAATTTGATACTAAAATTTGATATTTTTTCTTAATTTGATACTTAAACTTGACATTTTTTTAAGTTCGTACTTAAACTTTTGGGAGGGTTCAATTTGGTATCTGAACTTGACTTTTTTCACAATTTGATACCTAATCTTTTTTTAATATTAATTCATTAAATATAGCTCAATACCTATTTTTTAACATAAATTTTCTCTAAAACTGACTATTTTTATAGCATAACAAAAAAATATTCAACATTGTTATTGTTTTTAATTTTTTTAATATTTAATAAATTTATGTACCAAATTGAATCTAAAAAAAAAGCTTAGGTGCCAAATTAAGAAAAAATGTCAAGTTCAGGTACCAAATTGAGTCCAAAAAAAGTTTAGTTACCAAACTAGGAAAAAATGTCAAGTTCAGGTACCAAATTGGGTCAAAAAAAGTTTAGGTACCAAATTAAAAAAAATGTCAAGTTCAAGTATCAAATGTTATATTAAGTCTTTTCAAAATTCCTTATAATTTTATTTGATTTAATACATATGATCTCATTATAGGACCAAAAAAAACTTAAACTTCAAAAATCATTTTTATTTAATTTTGATATATATATATATATATATATATATATATTTCTTAAAACTTTATTAAAATTATTTATAATTTTTTACAAATATAATAATATCTATATTTAATATTTTTATATTATTTATTTTAATATAATTATTCATATTTTATAAATATTTTTAATTAGTAAAATTCCAATTTTTCCTAAGCTAATTATTTATTCAAACAAACTAATTAGAAAGGCTAGAATTCTAAAATATTAACCTTTTAAAAGTCTTGAAAATTTTAAAAAATTCACTCAAAGAAATTTCGGAGTTTGGACAAAAGGTTTTGGAAAACGTCCTCAACGCCTTTAAAATTGACAATGATTTGTACCAAATCTCTCACTTGGACTTTACCTCTTTTATGTGTGCTTTATTTAAGCCTTAAGCTGCAACTGTTGACCACATGGACGCCTGAATTAGGAATCGAATTCCCACTGCTTTTATACTTTCCGAAATGGCATCACCCTAAAAATCCTCTTAATCGTGCTTTAAGTATTGCAAGAAAAAATAATTTTTTTGGTGCCACCAATTTATTGAAGCTTACAGTGGCAAAACATTCAGGGACCTGATCAGTAATTATTATTTTTAGATTGGCAGAGAAAAGTGTCCCGTGAGAAAAGTGCGGCACCAAATTAAATTTTTGGTATATTTCATGTTAGGTCTGTTTTCTTTTGAAATTAAATTTAAATAGCCCTTAAAAATATAAGAATAATAAAAAATAAACCCTTCTCATTTTTTTTTATTTTTTAAAAAACAATAAAATTAAAAAATTATAGAAAATTCTTATTTAAATTATCCAAATATATCCTTCAAAAAATTTCTTCAAGTTTATTTAAATTTAAACATTTTTAATTCATCCCCTAGCAAGATAAATTTGAGGAAATTTTTTGAGGGACATACTGGATAATTTAAATAAGAATTGTGTATAATTTTTTTAAGTTTATTACTTTTAAAAATAAAAGAAATAAGGAGAGTTTGTTTTTTTATTTTTATATTTTTAAGAGTTATTTAAATTTAAATTAAAAAAGATATAGACTTAACATGAAAATAGACCGAAAATTTAATTTGTTGCCTGCCATACTCTACATGATTGGGTAATCAGCTTGGTGACAGATAAGATGACTAGTGGTGTGATTGGCTTAATCAGTAATCACTTGATCTATTTCTATATGATTGAATCATGGAGAAATATCAAAATAAATACAGAATCCCATTACAGGAGGGTCGACAAGTCCCAATTTTCTAGCAAGAGGTATGGGGAGCCATGACAATAGCTAAGAGCCACCCAGTCATATGCCCATTAATGAACTACTCATTTGCTTGCTTTTTGTATTCATTTAGTTACTGAAAAAGACAAGAAGAAGCCTCATCATCAATGGGGGATTTCTCTCACAATATCTTTCCTTTGAATAAAAACACTAAAGCATTTCCCCGTGATGGGCTACTCTAACTATCTGCCAAAGACTTTTTTCACCATTATCAACACATTGCCAAATTCTAATAAATAATAACAAAAATCAAACCATTGATTTTCCTTTTAGTCAAGCATTTTAATTGTCTGAAATATAAATTATCTTACACAATTTCTAGAAAAATACTTTTTTTATGTTCTTTTGAAAAGTATGAATTTCACTGCATTTAGACTGAAGGTGGAGATGGATGGCTTTCAATTTTCCTCATCTGAGTCCCCTGTTTTTGTGATTCATCTTCATCATGGTAAACATAAGCAAGCCCCCCGTGTCTTGTCAGGTCCATGCCAGCCATTTCATCATCAGCGGAAATCCTTAAAAGTCCAAATTTATGAAGGAAGTAGAACAAAGGCCCCATTGTAGCACTCACCCAACCAACAATGACCAGAATTTGGATAATATGAGCAGCCAACAGTCTGCCTCCACCTCCCATAAACAACCCATATCGAACTGGCCTGCTTGGGTAAACTGCCCTCACATACTTTTCCGAAGCAAACAAGGCTGTAAAAATAACTCCCCAAGCACCACATCCACCATGTAGTTGAGCCGCTTCTAGCGGGTCATCGAACTTCACTTTCTCCGCCAACTTGTTGCAACTGATCAACACCAAAGCAGCCACAAAGCCACAGATAATGGCAGCCCAGGGTTCAACAACAGAGCAGCCTGATGTGATAGCAGCAAACCCACCAAGCAAACCGTTGCAAACATCAGTCACATTCCAATGACCGGTCAAAATCCTTTTCCCAAAAAGGGTAGTCAACGCCGCCGTGCATCCTGCTAAAGTGGTGGTCACCGCCGTTCTCCCCACGGCACTCCACTGACCATAATAGTTGCCAGAGGTGTAAAAGATGGAGATTTTGTTGAATGAACCGGGGTTGAACCCATACCAACCGAACCACAGCATGAAAGTTCCAAGAACAACCAGGGTTGCACTATGACCACGCAATGCAACTGACCTACCCGAATGGTCGAACCGGCCTATCCTTGGCCCTTCAATAAGTGCACCCCATAAACCGGCTACACCACCAACTATATGAACAACCCCCGAACCAGCAAAGTCAATAACCCCACTACCAAACAAGAAGTCATCTGTTCGGAAAGCGCTGGCCCAACCGTCAGTCGCCCAAAACCAATGAGAAACAACAGGGTATACAAAACCGGTTAAGAAAGATGAATAGATAAGATAAGAAACGAATTGGGTTCTTTCAGCTATGGAACCACTGGTAATCCCAGCAGCTGCAATAGCAAAAGCCCATTGATAAAGGAAATTGCTGTAATCATACGAAGATGAGGGAAGGGATCGTAAGGCAAAGTGGTGGCGACCAATGAAGCCATTGGAAGGGGAACCAAAGGCAAATGCAAACCCGAAAAGGTAGTAAAAGAGGCCGCCAATGGCGGCGTCGAGGACGTTAGTAAGCATGATGTTCATGGTGTTTTTGGCACGCACTGAGCCAGCGCAAAGCATGGCAAAGCCAAGTTGCATGGAGAAGACGAGGTAGGCTGAGAAGAGAAGGTAAGTGTTGTCAACGGCAAAGGAAGCGTCACTGAACTTGTTGCATATGTAGTCAGCTGCCGCGGTAGCGTTGGGGCCAAGAAGCGGAGCTAAGTCCGCTGAACAAGTAGCCATCGCCAAAAATAAAAGGTAAGTAAATGAAAGGAAATACAGAGAGAAAGACAGAGAGGGTTACGGGCGGGCAAGGGAATGGAGCGATGCTAATTTATAAAGAGGACTTTTTGGGAGAAATGAAGACTTTTCAAATTAAATTATTTTTGTGTGTTTTTAAAGAAAAAAAAAAGAGAAAAAATCTTATTGGGTAATTAAAAAGCAGTTATATAAAAAGTAAAATACTTTATAATTATTTAATTTTGTAGGCATTATGTTTTCTCTTAATTTGACTTTCACTAACATTAGGTTTTGTCATATATGTATTCAATAGTATAATAATTTTGTTATGTATTTATGATCACCAACTTGACAATTAGGTAGGGTTTGGGTCGCCTATCCACGATCCGATTAAGCCCCACCAGATGGATGCATGCAAGCTTTACAGCTAGAAGTCAGTAAAGGGAGCTCGCAGTCTCAACTCGCATATGCTTAAAGAGTTCTCATGTGGAGGCCACGAAGTCCAGCAAGCAACTCAGAATAGAGCACGTGCCTAGCATGCTCGAGTTTAGCTCAAAATGTCAAGTCCATGAACAGTGAAGTCAAATCTATGAACAGTAATCACATGTATAAATATCCAATTATCCCCTTCAATGAAACACAACGAAAAATTGCTCAACAAATCTTAATATCAATGTAGCATACATTTTATTGTTAAAAAATGTAGTAACTATAATGAGATTTTACAGTCAAGCGGTATCCAAAAATTCTTTATGGGTGAAAATTAAATTATAAATTTTTAAAACGTTAATTATAGATTTTATCATGTATTAATTTATTAATTTAAGGGATTAAATTAAATATTTTTAATTTTTGGGTTAAAATATAAGTTTTCCTATATTAATTTATAAGCTTGAATTACAATTTTTCAATTTTGGAGTCCAAGAGCTTTCCCCTTGTATATGCCCCCCTGGTGTGAAGGTGTGATTTATGAGAATTAAAATAATTGCACTTAGGAGACATTTGGTTCACCGAATTAACATTATGGCCCGTAATGTTACATTGTTGAATGAGATTATAGTATTTAGATTTTAACATTCCTTCCATCCCATAATCTTACATTATGATCATATCGTAATATAGGTGTAGTCTTATTACAACCCATTTCTTAGGTAATATTAGATTACGGACTTAATCTTAAAATTTGGATTAATTTACCCTTTGTTTTTATTATTCTAATCAATTTAGATTTTTTAAAATAAAATTTAAGACTAATTAAAAACATATATATATATATATATTCTTTTTTTTTTGAATTACAAATAGCGACTAGCACGACTTGAATCCAAATCATACAGGGACGGTGAACACCCTTAATCATCAGGCCAATACATGAGATTCAACAAATATATATATATTCTTAATACTGAGCTAGTAGATATCTTATACATTACAATTATAATCATTATATTTCATTTAATAAATTATTTATTAATATATTAATTATGACTATAACTATAATTATGGATAGTGTTGCAATCATTTTCCCTTAATTATTATAATTATGATTTATAAAATTATTTCAACACAATATATTTACTTATTAATATATAAATTATATTAAAAAGTAATAATCGTAACAATTTATCATAATTTTATGGAAATTGAGACTAAAAAATATTAAAAAACTAAACTTGTTAAAAAAAATTCAATATCAATTGAGTAAAATATGCTTCTAAGTAATCTTACACCAAATATTTGAATCTTACATTCCAACCAAATAAATCAAACAAGATAATTTCATATTCCACCTGTAATCTTACGTCCTTATAATCCTATTATGGAACAAAATCTAAAACTCGATAAATCAATCCCACTTATTGAATTAAAGTGAAAATTCTAAATTATACATAGAGGCGGATTTAGGGGATGAGGCCTTAAAATGAAAATTTATAATTGTTATAAAACAAAAAAATTATAATTTTTATATTTAAATATTTAAATAAAATTAATATATTTAAATTAAATATTACAAATAATTAATATTAATTGTATAAAAATATTCAAACTTTATATTTTATATATCAAAATATTAATAATGAATTACAATAAATTATTTTTATATTTTAATTGAAATATAATAATATTAATAAATTTAAACGTTATTTAAATACTTATTATTTATTTTATTATATCATATTTAAAATAAATATTTTATTTTTAAAAAAATATTTTTTAATCGCAATATTAAACACTTTTCAAAAACATTCAATAATTGTAATAATGTTAATTGATATTTAATGCGTGATTCTATCATTCAAATTTGACGGTTGAACCGTACAATGGCAGCAAATTGGAATTTGTAATGAAAAAGAAAGGTTAATTAACAAATAAGTTGACCATGCAATTTTTTAAAACCTTTACTAATAAATTTCAAGTTATATTCATCAAAAACTAAGCGTACGTTGAAATTTAAAGAAATTTGAATAAAAATATTATGATGAAAAAATAAATTTAGATAAAAAAAATTAAAATTGTTTAACCAGTTTGACTCATTTTTAAATTACTATTATAATGTAAACATTAAAAGATATTAAGATCATTATGTTTAAAAATTTAATACGTAAAAAAATATTTAAATTTATTAAATATTAAATTAAAAATAATATAAATATTGTGTTAGCATGCCACGGGTTGATGCCTATTTATTCCTATAGAAATAAATGAAATTCTTAAAAGAATAATCAGTTTATTTTTTTATCTAACATATATGAATTAAAGTATCAAAATTTTGAATAAAATGAAGAAAATAGAATTTAATTTTTTTTGAATATACTGGTGTGATTTTATAGTAGTATCTGTTTATATTTTTTTAATTTTTTGACAACGCACACACTTTGTATACACTAGTGTTCGAACCCGGATATCTTAATATGAACAACATTCTCTCAACTACTAAAGCCACTCTTTGGGTTCTCTAATTTTTAATGCATTAAGTTCATACTTTTAGGGGTACCAAATGAGAATTTAAAATGGTGAAATGATTGCTTATGGTTGTAAACCACTTGATATGTCAACGGAATGGGGTGTTGGTTTAAATGCGAAAAT
The DNA here is from genome assembly GCA_005610355.1 of Gossypioides kirkii. Classification (NCBI taxonomy): domain Eukaryota; kingdom Viridiplantae; phylum Streptophyta; class Magnoliopsida; order Malvales; family Malvaceae; genus Gossypioides; species Gossypioides kirkii. Next base: position 15,192,713 of record CP032252.1, read on the forward strand.
TAATTGAGAAAATTCAAAACTTCCTTTCTTTTATTAGTCAATTTAATAAAAGGTTGGGCATTACGTTATCATAGAAAGAAAAAAAAATAGAAAAGTAGTGACTGACATCAATCATCTGAAAATAAGAATGTGGCCTTTAATGATCATCGCCGGTCGAGATTAAGATAATAACTTAGAATTAATCAAACCACAACTTGTCACCAAAAATCAATGAAATGAGTTTGCGTATGAATTTATGAAAACACAAAAACGACTTAGAATGTCAAAATAGATTCCAGTTTGCAAATCTGAGATTGCATACCCAAATGAAAATATCAGTTATATCTACCCAATCAAAATTCACAAACTCAATAAGCAATTGATGCAGAATGAAGTATTGGGGTTAAGATAGGATCAGATTTTCCATATCACCCATTTGATTTGTATATCAAAACTCATGAGATTTGAATGTCTCCAGCAATTTCGCATAGGAACTGATGACTTTCAACAATATAAATATTTGTTTTTGGTTACTGATGGTTCAATCAAAGTAGTTCATGGATATATTGTTTTTTTTTTTTGTATAATTATTTCATGTGAAGAAGAAGGTTGGCAAGATTCTTAGATTTTCTCAACTGTTGAGATATTTTGGAGAACACAGCTTGGAGGAGTATAAGTGGTGTTTTCTCTCTCTCCTTGTTGATCAATATGTGCACTCACAATTAAGTTTGCAAGTAGAACTCTCCTTGCTACAATGAGATGCATGATAGTAATTTCCACTAAATTACCATTATATCAATTATTTTCATAACAGTACATTTTGGAAAGTCAAGAGTGCTCTCTCTAAGTGTCTCAGAGAAATAATGATTGCTGTGGTTGGGTTGGAGTAGAGTGGTGACTTTTTTGGAGAATGGGGAGGGATGAGATCTCCCTCCTAGAGGAAGAACTTGTTCAATTATCAGTGAAGAGTTCACTGGTCATTCCGAATAGCAATCCGACGCTGTTGTGTTCAGTGTGGACAAGAAAATCGTATAATTCAAATAGTTTTCATGCACAACTAAAGAGTATTTGGAACATGAAGAGAAAGTTTGAGATCCAGGTGGTAAGACAAAACTTGTTTCTGATATCGTTTGAAAATGAGGACAACCTGAAGATGATTCTGAAGGGGCAGCCTTAGCTATTCCGAAGGCAGTTGGTTATTATTGAGAGAAGAGAATCCTATAAAAAGGAGTAAGATTTGGCTTGTTCTATCCTCGTTTTGGCTTAAGATTGGCTTGTATCCATCGGAGTGCGATAAGAAAGATCTATTGCACGCTATAGGAGCTACCTTTGGAGGTGTGATCAAATCGGAAATTAAAGGAGATTTTTGTCGACTTAAAGTTCAATTCGATGCTCAGAAACTGCTAAGACGAGGGCTCTTTATCTTGACAAGTAATCAAGAGAAAGTGTGAGTCTCTTTTAAGTATGAAAATTTCCCAAATTTTTATTCTGGCTGTGGTCGAATGGGACATGATGTTAAGTAGTGTATTGAGATCTTAATTGAAGATAGAAATAAGTCGAAAAATGAGCTCCCTTACTTATTAGCACTTAAAGAAGAATCAAATTTAGTGGGTAAAGAAAACTTGCAGTTCGAGTTTGCCAATAGGAAATTGATGAAATAATGCTCCTATATGGGCATTGCCGTTGTGTTTGAAAAGTCGGTTGAAGGGGTGTGCAAAGACGGTGTTCCTAATAAGGTTTCAGCGACGGATCATCCATCGGAAGAGAAATTGGAATTTACAAAGGGTTGGATCGATTTGGAAACCTTGGATTTGGCGTATGATTTTAGGGATTTTGAGGAGTCTAAATGCCTAAAATTTAAGGATTCTAATTTAAAGTCATTGGACTTTGATGGCTTAATTTTAACTGATGAGCGGATCTTGGTAATAAAGGAGGGTAATAGTGGGCTTGATAGTCAAGAAGAAGGAAAGGCTTCTAAACCCAAAAAGAAAAATTGGAGGAGACTTGTGAAAGATGCAATGGTTGAGCATACCACATTGGGAAGTTTGGTGTTGAGAAGAAAGAATGATTCTGATAAGACGGAGGAATTAGAGAGCTCTTTTTTCGACGTGGAGGGTAAGAAAAGGGTATGAATCGATGTAGAGGGCCTTGATTATCTAGTATTCAAAGACCAATTGATGGTGACACCGAAGCAACCTTTTGTTCCAATTCAAAAAGGATTGACGATTGCTGATAGACATGCCAATTGGGCGCAATGAAAATATTATGCTAGAATGTCCGTTGTTTGTGTAAGAGCCCAATTTTCAGTGGTGTCAAAAACAGTTATTTTGGGATCACAACTCCGACGAGTCGAGTCTTAAATTTATTTTATTTTAATATTTATGATGTCATTAGCATTGTATTAAAATTTGGTTATGAAATTTTAATGTTTGTATAGTTAATTGAGTAGAAAGGATTAAATTGAAAAAGATGCAAAAGTAGAGTTAGTTAATTAGAAGGACCAAAAGAGAAAATTAACCAAGAGTATTTTAGTGGGTGAATTATTATGGAATATATTGATTATAAATGAGATTAATTAAAGTTAAGTAAGTGGTTTATTATGTTAATCATGAAAGTCTTAAAATTTACAAGTTTGCCTTTAAGTATATATATGAATTAAATAAAGAAAATGAGAAAAATTCATCTAACTCCTCATCTTCTTCTTCTTCGTTCGGCTAAAGGGGAAAATTTAGGGTTTCTCCATTCTCAAATTTTAAGCCTTGATTTGGGTAAGCATATGTTAACCGTTTTTAGTAATTTTTACGTTTTTTAGTCCGTATTAGCTTAATTGAGCTAATCTAAGGACTAATTTGTTAATCTATCAAATGTTGTGAATCTTACCATTGTTAAATATGCTTGTTCTTGAAAGTTTTTGATAGTTTTGGATGCTTGATGATTGGGGGTTAAATCTTTTTGTAAGGTGATTTTTTATTAAAATAAGACTTTGGGACTAAAATGTAAAAGTGATGAAATGGTGTGCATTTAGTTGAAATAATTGGTTTGTAGAGATTTTTATAATAATTATGAATATTTGGCTGGAATGTGTTTAGAAGAAAATGGGTATTATGCATATTTTGTGTTGAAAGGACTAGATTGAATAAAAGGAAAGTATTAGAGGTAAAATCGTAAATTTTCCAATAGGATCAAATTGTGTTAAATGATTAAATTATGTGACTTAATGAGGAATTTGGGTGATTTGTTGATTTAGATTACGATTGCGCCATGGAATGCGGTAAGGGGAAATTAACAGAATAATCCCTAGAGCCTATCCATAACTACAATTAAGTCCGGTAAGTTCGTAATGTTAAATTCTTATTAACAATTGCTTATAACTGCCTTTCTTATGATTTTTGCAAAATGGGAAATGATGATTGGAAACGTGAAATATAGAAACGACGAAAAGAGTATTACCTGGCCTTGTGCTAAAGATCGAAAATGGTCTGATGGCTGAGAGCCTGCATTTGTTGCGGATTCTCTACAGCATCGTGAGTCACTGTAAAGTGAAATGAATCCAAGAATGGATTACAGGCCCTACGATGGCTGAGATTTATGCTCGTTTGCATATTCCTGTCAGCTTAATGTGAGCAACATCATAGGGAACAGTTTTACCGTATCAATGGCTGAGGTACCGCATGTGATGCGAGTCCTTGTCAGCTTAGTATGAGCATCATCGTATACTGGCAACAGGAATGACCTTTAGGTCAATAGGGATGAAATCGGATATAGATCACTGAAGTACAATTCTATTTTGGCTCGATTGATTTACAGATTTGTACAACACATGTTACTCGATAAATTAATAAACTTTACGAACTCGCTAAGCTATGAAAGCTTAACAGTGAATTTGTTGTTGTTTTATAGATTTTGTTTTGCTGCTTGAAGATCGAACCATCTCGAAGAAATTATAGTTCTGCTTGAAGATTTTGTTTAGGGTTTAGTATTTACATCACTTGGTTATATGGCATGTACTAGGATGATGTTATCTCTTGTATTACTTGTTTTGGGATTGTTGAGTTCTTTGTTGTGAACTTAGTTGAATGTTAGCCACAATTTTGTATGTTTGCTCAATGTAGAATATAGACTTTATGAAATGAAGTGTAATGACTTGGAATGCATGAGCATTGTATTGGTTTATTGTATTTTGAAGTTATGGAATGAAGAATGATTGATAAACTTGAGATTTGGCATGATCATTTGAATACTGAATGCTTGTTTCAACAGAACTCTTGTATGTATCGGTAGAAGTATAGAGTAAAAGAGAGATTGTTTATTGACTTTAGTTGTATCGGTAGTTTCATAATAAGTATCGGTAGTTCTGTTCATAATAGTATCGGTAGTTTGAATACTTGTATCGGTAGAAGTTGCAAGGTAAGACTTCTTAGATCTCTAGACTTTTAAGCATCAGTAGAAGGATGACTTGTTTCAGTAGAAGTGACACATGTATCAGTAGAACTCAAGTATCGGTAGAAATCTGCACTTTTTCTAAATTTCTTACTGACTTGACTACTACCGATACTTGTCCAATAGGTATTGGTAGAAGTCTTCAAAAATCGTGGAAATGTCATTTTTACACTTATTGAGTTGTGATTATGTTTAATCGATAATTTATGTTATACTTTAATGCATTACTTTATTAAAATATGATTAAAAGATATAGTATTAAGAGATGAATTGCGATATATGATTGGAAAGACATCGGGACCCTAATCGATGACGGTATCGAGTTTTGGGTGTTACATTTAGTGGTATCAGAGCTTACGGTCTAGCTGTTTCTTAGATTGTATTGATTGTTTTTAAATGATTTAGAAGCACATGCTTATGAACTTATGATAGTGTGATATAGATGGATCTGATATAACTACAGGTTTTGCAGATAATCACATAAAGTTTTACTTAGAAAGAGATGAAACTAACGAGGTAAACAATAATGTCCCGACTAATAATTTCGAGGCCAGTCACAGTATAATGATATTATTCATGACAGAGAATGAAGCAAAGAACATGTTCTTCGGATTGATGGGGTAGTGGTTCTCAGAATTAATGAGGAATAATCTGATGGCACCACCTCCTCCACCCCCTGTTACACACCCCAAAACCTGAAATTATCATCGGTTAGGGTCTTGGTGTCTTTTTATTCATTTATCATTGTCCATCTTTTAATATCATGTCATAAATCATCAATTAATTATAATCATAACTCAACAAGGGCAAAAAGGTCATTTTCATGATTTTTTTAAAGATTTCTACCAGTACCTGTTGGACAAGTATCGGTAGTTGTCAAGTCAAAAAATAGTTCAGAAATGGTGCAGAGTTCTACCGACACTTGCGACACAACTACCGAAACAAATTATGCTTCTATCGATACTAAAAACTCCAGAGAGTTAAGAAGTTCTATCATACAACTTCTATCGATACAAGTTCACAGACTACCGATACTTCTATAAGTAGAACTACTGATACTTATCTTTCATCTACCGGAACAACACAAGTCAGTAACCTACATCTCACTTTCTCTGTACTTCTATCGATACAAGTAAGAATACTACCGAAACAAGTATGCAAATGTCAAATATATACATAAATTTCCAAGTTTTCACAATAGTCCACAACATTTACCAATTTCTCAAAATCTTACCTACATAAACATTTCATATTGGTATTTAATGCTTCACATAACAACAAAGAATATCTATCAAAACATTCATTAAAATGTTACCATGCTATTTAACCATTACACAAAAAACAACTTAAGTAACACGATCCTAATACATCACATTACTTAAAGTCTATATTTCACATTGAACAAGAATAAAGTATTTCATTAAGATCATATCAAGGAATCCAACAATCCCAAATAAGTAATATAAAGGACAACACCATCCTAGTACATGCCATATAACCAAGTGATTTAAAGTTTACCGAACAAGCTCTCGAGATAGTGTGATTTCTTGGAGACGATCCGATCTTCAAGCAGTAAAATAAAATCTACAAAACAACAACAATTTCACAGGTAAGCTTGCTTTTCATAGCTTAGCAAGTTCATAGAGTTAAATAGGTTTACCAAACTTCAAAGTTGTACAATCTAAAATTTAACCAAGAGGAGTAAGTTGTATTCATTCGAGGTTGGTTTCAATTTGCATATGGTAATTCATGATGACACGGAGTCATCGAACCTTTAATCTGTAATAAAATTCATTTCTAATTTGATACTCACGATGTCCCAATTATTTACGAGGTTCATATATGTCATATACTATATTCATTGCAATTAACTTTCATCATGTTAGATCATTTCGAGCAAACATCCATATAATCCTTATTTACCAAACATAATATCGAATAACTAACAATGTCATTTAGTTCGATTTATTATTTGTCATATATCAATCAAATTAATTCATTCGTAACATGAATAATAACTAACACAACACTTAATCATTTAAGCATTTCGTTGTCACCTGATTTCAACTATATCATTTTGTTACTTTCAATTCTGTTCCTCAATACCATTTCATTTCAATTTAATATTTACTAAACAAACAAATTTAAATACAGCATACTTAAATTATTTCAATAATTTAAAAACAAAAATTAAATTAAATATTTACTATACGAACTTACCATACGAAATTGCAGTTAAAGTGAACTTCAGGGGCAAATCCGTAATTTTTCCTTTTATACGATCGAAACACAATCTTGATCTATTACAATAATTTCATTCCATTATTTAAATCAACATGAATTTTTAATCATTTGATGTAATTAACCATTTTTGGTATATTTACAAAATTACCCTTAACTTTTCACTTTTATTCAATTTTGTCCTTTAGCTCAAACTTGCAAATTAACCATTTTATTTTTAAATTTCAAGTTTGCCGAATTTTTATAAGCATTTATACAGCCCAATTTTTGCAATATTTCACCTCAAGTCCTTACAAATTTATTCCTTTAACATTTTAGTCCTTTAACATTAAAATCATCAAAAATCATTTTACAAAATAATCAAATCCAACAACCAAGCTTAATAAACTTCAATAAATTTTCAAGAAACAACACATTCATCAATGTAAAAATTTAGAACCTTTAACATATGCACAAATTAGTCTCCGGGTTAGCTAGATTAAGCTAATACGAACTTAAAAACATAAAAATTACTAAAAACGAGCAAGATTTATGTACCAAACACATGAAATAAAGTTGGTCGAAGCTCCCTCCCATGGTGTTTAGGGTTTTGGTTCTATTTTGGAGAAGAAGAAGATGAAAAAAAACTTGTTCTTTTTTAATTTGGTTTAAAAACCATTTATTTAGCAATTTACTATTTTACCCTTAATTAATTTTCATGAAATTAGCCATTTAAAAAGCCAAAACTGTCCATATACATAGTAGGTGGTTTAATTACCATTTAGGTGCTTCAACTAAACCTCCAATTGACACCTAGTACTTTTAATTCAACTTTTTTACCTTTTACGATTTAATCCTTTTCATTTAATTTACTATCAAAATAATTAAATTTCATAACAAAATTTTAATACAGTATTAATGACCTCGTAAACATTAATAATTAATATTTACGACCTGACATATCGAAGTCGTGACCTCTAAATCACCATTCCCGATCATATAAAAAATAGACTAATTAGTAAAATCCTCATTTAATTAGGATTTAATAGCAATTTACCAAAATCTAAAGAATTCCACTTCATTTCTATTATTAAGCCATTTAAGGAGGGTCCAATTACACAATTGGTCCTGCAATTATTTTAAATTCCATGTAAATAAACTTTATTTCAATTTAACCTTAAACTACTTAGGACTAAAGGAATAAATATTCAAAAAGTTAGTGGAAGGTAATTATATCCTCCACTGCTTGGACTTTTTGACCATGGTGTAATTACCACTTTGATCCCTTTTATTTTAATCAATAGCAATTAATTTTTACCCCTTTTACAATTTACTCCTTTTTCCTTAATTAAGCAATTAATCATTAAAATTACTCAACCAAACTTCAATTCACATATAATAAGACTCTGTAAATATTTAATAAAAATATTTACGGCCCTTAATTTCAGAAACGAGGTCCCGATACCTTATTTTCTAAAATCACTTAACTTTTGAACCAAACCACTTACTAACTTTTAATTCAATAATTAAAATTCGTCAATTCAAAATTTCATATAAAATTATTATTGATTTATTTAATTTAAACACTCATAAAAATTTTCTCGTCGGGTTTTGTAGTTCCCAAAACCACTGTTTTTGACACCACTAAAAATGGGTTGTTACATGCTGCCCGATTGGTAGCACCTCCAGCTATGCCTCCACCTCCTTTAGTGTTAGGACAGAGATGTCGTATTTCGACGGATAAGGTTAGAAAATATAGGGTTGAGAAATTTCGAGGAAGTATAGAAGATGATCCCTCTAGAGCTGAATACTGACTGGAAAATACATTGAGAGTCTTGAACGAGATGGCTTATCCTCAAGAAGATTATTTGAGGTGTGTTGCTTCATTATTGAAAGACGAAGCTTATAGTTGGTAGACGATGATTCTAGCAGTGATGCTTGAGAATGAAGTTAATTGGGAATTCTTTCAAATAGAGTTCAAAAAGAAATATGTCAGCAAACGGTACTTGGATAAAAAGAAGAAAGAATTTTTAGAATTAAGATAAGGAAACAAAACAGTGGCAGAATATGAACGAGAATTTGTGTAGCTTAGTAAGTATACTCGGGAGATTGTACCAATAGATAAGGTTATGTGTGTTTATTTTGAAGACGGACTGAATGACGAGATCAAGATGATGATGGGCGGTTCAGAGTTATGACCATTTGTGGTTCTAACAGATAGAGCTCAAAAGATGGAAGAAATCTACAATAAGAAGAGGAAGAGAGAGAAGAGGTTTCGGGAGTTTGAGAAGAAGAATATCACCAGGACTTTTCTATGTCACCTTCGAAGAAGTTCAGAGAAAATGAAACTCGCGGGGCAATCTCTTCTGGATTTTTGAGCAGGAGTAGATCAGGGCCACCAGAGTCTAGATTTTAGAATCGTCTTGCAAACAGTGTAGCTAGTGTTTGTAATGCACCTAATCCAGCATGCGAACATTATGGAAGGTAACATATGGGTGAGTGCTAGAAAATGAAAGGAGCTTGTAATCGATGTGGAGGTACAAATTATTTCATGCGAAACTACCCAATGATTTCGAAAGTGAAAGAGGATCAGAGTGTGAAACCTCCTAATACTCCGCAAAAAGGCAGACGCTCGAGACAGAACAACAGTGCAGGCGAAAACTTAAGCGATAATAGGAGTAATGTAAACAGATTTGAAGTCTGAGCGCCTGCAAGGACATATGCCATCAGAGCTAGAGAAAAGGCTACCGCTCCCGATGTTGTGACCGGTATATTTTATCTTTTTAATAATTTTGTGTGTACTTTGATTGATCCAGGGCCGACTCATTCGTATATTTGTATTGCATCAGCAACTGATAAAAATCTATCGGTTGAGTCGACTGAATTTGATGTACAAGTTACAAACTCATTGGGTTATAGTGTCATTGTCAATCTGGTGTGTCATAAATGTCCACTGAGTTCGATGTGATTTTGGGTTAGGACTAGTTATCTGAGCATGATGCAGTAGTAAATTGCAAGCGAAGATAAATTGATTTGAAATGCCCGATAAGTGAAGTGATCACAGTTGAGTCCGACAGGTTGAACAATGAAACCAGAGTAATTTAAGCTATCTTAGAGCAGAAAATGGTTCGTAAGGGTTGTGAAGCATTCTTGGCATATATACTCGACACTCAGGATTTAGGGATAGAGTTGAAATAGGTATTAGTTATTAATAAGTTTACAGATGTGTTTCTAGAAGAATTATCAGGTTTGCCACTGATTAGGAGGTAGAGTTTGGTATTGATTTATTACTTGACACCACACTGATCTCGATTCCACCGTACAAAATGGCACCGATAGAGTTGAAAAAAATTAAAGGCTCAATTGCAAGAATAATTAGATAGAGGTTTTATACGATCGGGTGTATCGCCTTAGGGTGCACCTGTGTTGTTTGTGAAGAAGAAAGATAGCTCGATGGGGATGTGCATAGATTACAGATAGCTGAACAAGGTGACAATCAAGAATAAGTACCCGTTGCCTCGTATTGATGAGTTATTTGATCAGTTGAAAGGTGCAACTGTATTTTCTAAGATAGATATTCGGTCAGGTTACTATCAAATGTGAGTGAAAGATTGCGACGTGATGAAAACAACATTTAGAATCAGGTATGGACAATGCTGTTCGGGTTGACTAACGCCCCAGCAGCATTCATGGATCTGATGAACCGAGTGTTCCAACCTTAGTTAGATAGGTTTGTAGTGGTGTTTATCGATGACATACTGATTTATTCCAGAACAGTTTCAGAGCATACTCATCATTTGAAAGAGGTGTTACAGATTTTACGAGAAAAATAATTGTACGCGAAATTTAGCAAATACGAGTTCTGGCTTCGAGAGGTTGGTTTTTGGGGTCATGTGGTATCCGTAAAAGGAATATGAGTTGATCCGAGCAAAATTTCAGCTATTCTTGATTGGAAGGTTCTGAAGAATATTTTTAAGGTACATAGCTTTCTGGGATTGGCAGGTTATTACCGTTAGTTTGTGAAAGATTTCTCTATTTTAGCTTTGTCGATGATGAAGCTGCTACAGAAGAACATTCAGTTTGTTTAGTTAGAGAAGTGCCAACAGAGTTTTGATCAGCTTAAGAAATTGTTAACGGAAGCTCCGGTTTTGATGCAACCTGAATTAGGAAAGGAATTTATTATTTACAGCGACGCGTCTTTGAATGATTTGGGTTGTGTTTTGATACAAGCTGGGAAAGTGATAGCTTATGCCTCCCAACAATTAAAGCCACATGAAAAGAATTATCCGACTCATGATTTGGAACTAGTTGCCATAGTCTTTGCATTAAAGATTTGGCGTCATTATCTTTATAATGAGAGGTGTCACGTATTCACCAATCATAAGACTTTGAAATATTTGATGACACAGAGGGAGCTGAACTTAAGACAACGTCGATGGTTAGAGCTATTAAAAGATTATGACCTTGTGATTGATTATCATCCGGGAAAGGCTAATGTTGTTGCTGATGCCTTGAGCCAGAAATCATTGTTTGAATTGAGAGCAATGAATGCTCATTTGGCGCTAGAGACTGATGGTTCTGTCACCGTTGAACTTAAGTCAAAACCGTTATTTCTTCAGTGAATTCGAGAGTTGTAGAGTAATGATCCAAGGCTTATAGCAAAGAAAGAATAGATACATATTGATGTCACCACGAGGTTTTCAGTTGATACGGATGGTATGTTATATTTCAGAGGCAGAGTGTGTATTCCTAGTGATTCAGATTTGAGACGAGACATTCTAACAGAAGCTTACAGCAACACTTATTCCATTAGAGAAAGAAAGAATCAATTTGGGTTATAGTTGATAGATTGACTAAGTCAGCTCACTTCATCCCTATCCGAGTGAATTATCCATTAGAGAAGTTGGCTAAGTTGTATGTATCTAAGATCGTGTAATTGCACGGGGTACCGATATCTATTATCTCTAACAAGGATTCACGTTTTACCTTGAGGTTCGGGGGTAAGCTGCATGAAGCTTTAGGAACCAAGTTGAATTTCAGCATAACATATCATTCGCAGACAGATGGTCAGTTTGAGCGAGTAATATAGATTTTGGAGGATATGTTGCGTTATTGTATACTTGAGTTTGAGGGCAATTGGGAGAAGTACCTACCATTAGTAGAGTTTGTTTATAATAATAGCTACCAGGCACCGTTTGAGGCATTATACGGTAAGAAATGTAGAACAACATTGTATTGGTCTGAATTGAGCAAGCCTAAATTGGTTGGGGCTAACTTGATACACGAGATCGAAGATAAATTTCGGATAATTCATGATTGTTTAAAAGTAACGTCTGATCGACAGATATCCTATGCAGATATAAAAAGGAAGGATATAGAGTTTGCCGTCAGAGATCGAGTTTTCCTGAAAGTCTCACCTTGGAAGAAGGTGTTACAATTCGGCAGAAAAGGAAAGTTAAGTCTATGGTTTATTGGGCCGTATGAGATCATCGAACGAGTTGGGCCTGTAGCTTATTAGTTGGTTTTACCTCTGAAACTTGAAAAGATCCATAACGTATTCCATGTTTCAATGTTGAGACGGTATAGATCAGACCCTTCTCATGTGATTACACCTTGTGAGGTTGAGATACAGCCCGATTTATCATATGCAGAGGAACCGGTTCGAATTTTGGTGCATGAGGTAAAAGAGCTGCGAAATAAAAAAGTACCTCTCGTGAAAGTTTTGTGGAATCGATAAGGGTTAGAAGAAGAGAAATGGGAGACAGAGGCTTCGATGAGATCATAATACCCTAATCTGTTTACTGATAAGAAATTTCGAGATGAAATTTCCTTAAGAGGGAGAGTTGTAATAGCTTGATTTTTAGTGATATCGAAAACAGTGATTTCGGGATCACAACTTCAACGAGTCGAGATTTATGCTTGTTTGCATATTCTTGTTAGCTTAGTGTGAGCAGCATCGTAGGGAACAATTATACCATATCGATGGCTACTGCATGTGATGCGAGTCCTTGTTATCTTAGTGTGAGCATCATCGTACATTGATAACAGGAATGACCCTTGGTTCAATAGGGATGAAATCGGATATAGATCACTGAAGTACAGTTCTGTTCTGGCTCGATTGATTTACAGATTTGTACAACACATGTTATTAAGTAAATTAATAAACTTTACGCACTCGATAAGCTATGTAAGCTTACCAGTGAATTTGTTATTGTTTTGTAGATTTTGTTTTGGTGCTTAAAGATCGGACCATCTCGAAAAAATCAGACTATCTCGAGAGCTCGTTCAGTAGTATTTACATCACTTGGTTATGTGGCATGTACTAGGATGATGTTATCTCTTGTATTACTTATTTTAGGATTATTGAGTTCTTTGCTGTGAACTTAGTTGAATGTTAACCATAATTTTGTATGCTTGCTCAATATAGAATATAGGCTTTATGAAATGAAGTGTAATGACTTGGAATGCATGAGCATTGTGTTGGTCTAATGTATTTTGAAGTTATGGAATGAAGAATGATTGATAAACTTGAGATTTGGCATGATCATTTGAATTCTACATACTTGTTTCGGTAGAACTCTTGTATGTATCGATAGAAGTACAGGATAGGAGAGAGGTCGTTTACTAACTTGGGTTGTATTGGTAGTTACATAATAAGTATTGGTAGCTTAGATGCTTGTATCGGTAGAAGTTGCAGGGTAAGACTTCTTAGCTCTCAGGAGTTTTTAGTATCTATAGAAGCATGACTTGTTTCGGTAGAAGTGACACATGTATCAATACAACTATCTCTTTATCGGTAGAAGTGACAGTCTGGGAAGCCGACGGGTAGTTTGAAGACTTCGACATACACTAAAGCAGTATAATCCTCAGATGGTCTTCTTTATAGATGTGAAAATTGATGGGATTGAAGTGGAAGCAAAGGGTTCTTGGGGTGGAATTTCTTTGACGTGGAGAGGAGATATCATTATATCTCTAAAGAGCCATTTTAAGAATCATATTTATGTTTTGGTTAAGGAAAATAGTGATGATAGGGAATGGAGATTTATAGAGTTTTATGGAGCGCCTTTTGCTAGTGATAGGAATACCACTTGGAACTTACTGCGGAGGTTAGGTTAGAATCAAAATTATCCTTGGCTGGTGTGTGGAGACTTTAATGAAATCATATATTCTTTTGAGAAGGTTGGGGGTGCCAAGAGAGGAAAGAAGGATGGTGGCTTTCTGGAAAGTACTTGTAGACTGTAGACTTCTAGATGTAGGCTATTCTAAGAATCATATTTATGTTTTGGTTAAGGAAAATAGTGATGATAAGAATGGAGATTTATCGAGTTTTATGGAGTGCCTTTTGCTAGTGATAGGAATACCACTTGGGTTGTATCGATAGAAGTACAGGATAGGAGAGAGGTCGTTTACTAACTTGGGTTGTATTGGTAGTTACATAATAAGTATTGGTAGCTTAGATGCTTGTATCGGTAGAAGTTGCAGGGTAAGACTTCTTAGCTCTTTGGAGTTTTTAGTATCGATAGAAGCATGACTTGTTTCGGTAGAAGTGACACATGTATCAATACAACTATCTCTTTATCGGTAGAAGTGACAGTCTGGGAAGCCGACGGGTAGTTTGAAGACTTCGACATACACTAAAGCAGTATAATCCTCAGATGGTCTTCTTTATAGATGTGAAAATTGATGGGATTGAAGTGGAAGCAAAGGGTTCTTGGGGTGGAATTTCTTTGACGTGGAGAGGAGATATCATTATATCTCTAAAGAGCCATTTTAAGAATCATATTTATGTTTTGGTTAAGGAAAATAGTGATGATAGGGAATGGAGATTTATAGAGTTTTATGGAGCGCCTTTTGCTAGTGATAGGAATACCACTTGGAACTTACTGCGGAGGTTAGGTTAGAATCAAAATTATCCTTGGCTGGTGTGTGGAGACTTTAATGAAATCATATATTCTTTTGAGAAGGTTGGGGGTGCCAAGAGAGGAAAGAAGGATGGTGGCTTTCTGGAAAGTACTTGTAGACTGTAGACTTCTAGATGTAGGCTATTCTAAGAATCATATTTATGTTTTGGTTAAGGAAAATAGTGATGATAAGAATGGAGATTTATCGAGTTTTATGGAGTGCCTTTTGCTAGTGATAGGAATACCACTTGGAACTTACTGCGAAGGTTAGGTTAGAATCAAAATTATCCTTGGTTGGTGTGTGGAGATTTTAACGAAATCACGTATTCTTTTGAGAAGGTTGGGAGTGCCAAGAGAGAAGAGAAGGATGGTGGCTTTCCAGAAAGTACTTGAAGATTGTAAACTTCTAGATGTAGGCTATTCTGGGATTTGGTTTACATGGGACAGAGGAAATTTGTCGGAAACAAACATTAAGGGAAGACTTGATAGAGGGTGGAAATTGTAGAGTGGTTAAAAAATTTATACCCACACGCAAGAATACAACACTTTCCATACTCGTATTCGGATCATTGCAAACTATTTATCCATATGGAGTTAGAATCGAAGGTAGTAAGGATTGATACATTTCGGTTTGAGGCTTAGTAGATATTAGAGGAATCGTTTGAAGGGGTGGTCAAGGATATTTGGGTGACTTCTTCGAGGAATGTTCTGGATAAATTAGATAGCTTAAGAAAGGGATTGATTAGATAGGCGAATAAAGTTTGAAAGGGAAGGGAGGGGTTAAAGAAACATCTAAAGAAGAAATTGGAACAACTGTTAGAGAATGAAAGGAATGATGATACTTTTGTTGAAATCATTGATACAAAGGTCCACCTTAATATGGAGATTGATAAGATGAGGCTTATTGGGAGTAGAGAACGCATGCTAATTGGTTGAAATTGGGGGACAGGAATACAACCTTTTTTCACAATTTTTCTTCTTGATGTAGGCGGTTGATAGCATTACAAATGACATATATTTTCTCCCTAAATTGGTATTTTAATTGTCTCTTTTGTACCTTATTTAGCATGCATCATAAGCATTTCATACTTAGTTTTTATATTTTCTAACTCATTGTAGTTTAGTTTAAATTCTTGATTTTTATCTCTTTTTGTACTAATATTGCCACAAGCAGTCGATGTATTGCACCTTAGAATTGTCAGTGCAGGAACTCAGCCTAGAAGATCAATGTTGGAAGAAGAATGCAACCACAAGATCAGCTTGAAATTGCGACCAGAGATGTCGTTGTACAGAACCTGAACCTCGAATGAGTAAACTCAAGCTGAATTCACACTTGGAAGCATCAGCGCAGGAAAGTCACAAGTTGTCGCCACAATTAACGATCTCAGATTGCCCCCAGTAATGCAGTGACAACCTGTAGATCTCTAAAGAAAACATCAAATATGTGTGAGTGCACAGCTGTACTGTAATTAACTTTGACAGCTGCAAGATTTAGATTTAGATCTGAGAATAGAGTAGGATGAAACATGCTGCCATAAGATGGAGTTCCTCCAGTGCTACCCCAAATTGTTAATGATATTCCACCACCGCCACCACAAGCTGAACAAGTGCAAAATAAGACAATAAAAGATTTTGTTGTGCCTATCCTTGATGATTTACAACCAAAGGTTGTGAGACTAGCTATTCAAGCTAGTAATTTCGAGTTAAAATCACTGATGTTTCAGATGCTCAATTCAAATGGACAATATTCAGGTTTGCCTCATGAAGACGCAAGAGAACATTTAAAATCATTTCTACTTATTTGTGCATTCTTTAGTCAACATGGTGTCCCTGATGATGCCTTGAAAATGCAATTATTTCCTTATTCGTTGCAGGGTAAAGCGAGAACATGGTTCTTGGGATTACCGACTGGATCCATTACATCTTGGAATACGCTACCAATGCAGTTTGTTTTGCGTTTCAAGCTGCTGACAATGAACGCAAGGTTATGGAATGATATTACTGCATATCATTAACTGGATGATGAGAACTTACATACAACTTGAGAGCGTTACAAGACATTGCTTCGACGCTGCCTAATGCATGGAATTCAGCAAGAGACCCAGATTGAAATATTCTACAATGGTTTGAATGCCTAGACAAGGAATCTTGTCAACGCATCTACTAATGGTCCCTTGTTGGATTGTACATACAATGAAGCTATAAGAATTTTAGAGAGGATTGCTCAGAATGACTATTAAAATCTAATCTCTCGTTCTGTACAGGTAAAAACTAACCTTGGAGTTCTTGAGTTAGATACCATTACTGCTTTGAGTGCACAGGTATCCTCGTTGGCCAACATCATAAAGAATATGAAAGGGACAAGTGACGTTGCTCCTATTCAAGTGGCCCAACAATTGAATGCGCCGATATTTTATTGTGAAATTTACGGCGATAACCATAGTTATGAGGACTGTCTACAACACGGAGAAAATGCATTCTATGTCAACAACATCAGAGGAGGTTCATAAGGTAACTCATACAACAATCGAGCTCAACAACCTTGGGGGAATCAAAATGCTTCCATATTCAGTTATGGAAATTCCTCAAATCAAGGGGCTTATAAACAAGGGAGTTACAATAGTAACCAACAGCAGAATTATAATCAGAATTCTCATGTAGATTCTCATTCTGAACAGATGCAGGCATATAGTCAGATGCAACCACAATCTCGACTACAGTCACGATAGTCTGTGCTGCCACATATGCAAGGACAGTATCATCAGCATCAATAGTAGCAGTTTTCTCAACCTGAGTTAGATCCTATGGCTACTCTTGAGGCATTGATGCGTGAGCATATCACGTGGACTAAAGCAATAGTACAAGGAAACTCTTCTTCCATCCAAGCATTGGAAGCCCAGCTAGGACAGTTGGCTTCTAATCTCAACACGAGGTCGTCGGGTACTCTACCTAGTGATACTGAGAATCCAACGTAGAGGGAGAAAGAGCATTGCAAGGCTATTATGCTGAGGAGTGGGAAGCAGACGGCTGAACCAAGTAGTTCTAATCAAGACCATGTCGATGCATCTGAACCACAGCAACAAGAAGAGAATGCAGCTGAAGGAAGCCAAGCAGAAGTAAATGAAGAGGAACCAATTGTAGTACCATCTATACCTACAGTTTGTCTAACAAAGTTGTCGACGCAACTGCCAATGTTGACGCCACCAAGTTTTTCACAAAAACTCACTGCTACAATACCTTTGCTTTTCCACAAAGATTTAAAGAAAAAGTCCATGATAAAGAGTATTAAAAGTTTGTTTCTACTTTGAAACAATTACACATTAATATACCTCTTGTTGATGCTCTTGTGCAGATACCCAGTTATGGGAATTTATGAAGGAGCTGTTGTGCTTACAAATAAGTTGCCAACCAAGATGAAAGACCCTGAAAGCTTCACAATCCCATGCTCCATTAGGAATCATTATCTAGGTAAAGCTTTACGTGATTTAGGAGCAAGTATTAACCTTATGCCTTTATCTACTTTCAAGAAGTTAGGAATAGGGTCGATGAAGCCCACTACGGTGACATTACAACTTCTGGGCAGATCTTTAGCATAACCTGAAGGCCAAATTAAAGATGTCCTTATCCAAGTTGATAAGCTCGTGTTCCTTACTAATTTCATAATCCTACGTTGTGAAGCAGAGAAGGAGGTACTCATTATCTTGGGGCGACCATTTCTAGCAACGGGGCACACACTTATCGATGTGTTCAAAGAAGAACTTATTATGCGATATAACGATGAGCATGTTACCTTCAGTGTGTTTGAGGCATCCCCGTCCAAAACTAAAGAGCAATGTCATCACATTGACGTGTTGGACGAAATCATTATGGAAGAATTCAACGTAAGAGTTCAGCAGTTTCAGATGAAGATGTTGCGACATCCACCGATGAAATCTTAGTTGAATGTATCGACAAAGAAGAAGTTAATAATTGTGAGCTGAGACAGAATTGGCAGCTAGAATATTTGGATTTGTCGAATAGGACAACCCCGGTGTTTAAACCATTTATTGAGCAAGCTCCTACCTTGGAGTTGAAGCCGTTGCCGACGCATTTAAAGTATGTCTTTCTTGGTGACAATGATACATTGTCAATGCATTCCTTAATGCAATGTTGGAAGATAAGCTCATCGCGATTTTGAAATAGCGCAAAAGAGCCATAGCCTAGAGCATTACAGATATCAGAGGCATTAGTCCCTCTTTTTGCATGCATAGGATAAGGCTGGAAGACGAAGGAAAGCAATCAATTAAGCAAAAATGAAGACTTAATGAAAAGATGAAAGAAGTAGTGAAGAAGGAAATTGTCAAGTGGCTAGACACAGGCATCATTTATCCCATTTCTGACAGTAATTGGGTGATCCCCGTCCAATGTATGCCAAAGAAGAGTGGTTTCACAGTTGTGACCAATGTCAAGAACGAGTTGATACCTACTCGCATTGCGACTGGTTGGCAAGTATGTATGGATTATCGTTGACTGAATGCAGCCACGAAGAAGGATCATTTCCCACTACCTTTCATTGACTAGATACTGGAGAGGTTGGCTCGTAAAGCCTATTATTGCTTCTTAGATGGCTACTCTGGGTACAACCAAGTTGCCATTTCACCGAAAGATTAAGCAAAGACTACGTTCACGTGCCCTTTTGGAACCTTTACTTTCCGACGTATGCCATTTGGGTTGTGCAATGCGCCAACAATATTCCAGAAGTGTATGGTGGTGATTTTCTCGGATATGGTCGAGGACTCTCTAAAGGTATTCATGGATGATTTCTCTGTCTATGGATAAAATTTTGACCAATGCGCTGACAACCTGGCAAAAGTTTTGAAGAGACGCGAGGACACAAATCTAGTTCTAAATTGTGAGAAATACCACTTCATGGCAACTGAAGGCATTGTCCTTGGCCATCGGATATCTTATCAGGACATTAAGGTTGATAAAGCAAAGGTTGAAATCATCGAGAAATTACCACTGCCCACAAATGTGAAAGGAATAATAAGCTTTCTTGGAATGCTGGTTTCTACAGAAGATTCATATGTGATTTTTCCAAGATTGCTAAATCATTATGCTCACTGTTAGAGCAAAATAAAAAATTTGTGTTCGATGACACTTATTTGGATGCATTCATGATAATAAAGAAGCAGTTGGTACAAGCTCCAATTGTCGTCGCATCGGACTAGACACAACCGTTTAAATTAATGTGTGACGCAAGTGACTTTTTTGTGAGAGCTGTACTAGGCCAACAAAAAGAGAAGGTATTTCATTCTATTTATTATGCTAGTAAAACTCTAACTGAAGCGCAGATTAATTATACAACTACTAAGAAGTAGTTGCTTGCAGTAGTCTTCGCATTTAAGTTTCGTTCATATCTTGTCGGCGTAAAGATTACAGTGTACACAGACCACTCCGCATTGAAATATCTTTTTACAAAGAAAGACGCCAAATCAAGACTATTTCGATGGATCCTACTCCTTCAAGAGTTTGATGTTGAAATCAAGGATAGGAAGGGATCTGAAAATCAAGTAGCTGACCACTTGTCTCGACTGGAAGTTGGAAGTGAAGATGGACAGATGTCCCAAATTGTCGAAGCATTTCCAAACGAGTAGTTATTCTTTGTCGATGCATCGCCTTGGTATGTCGATGTTGTCAACTACCTTATGTGTAGGAAGTTACCACTAAGTGTAACTGGTCACAAAAAGATCAGGTTTCTGCACGACACTACAAAATACCATTGGAACGAGCCATACCTATTCAAGGTATACGTCGACAGCATTATCCATCGCTGTGTACCTGAAGAAGAAATGACTTCAATCCTGCGACATTGCCATGATGCCCCTTATGGAGGACATTTTGGTGGTACAAGGACTGCTGCAAAGGTCTTACAGTCAGGATTTTATTGGCCCACATTGTTTCGAAATGCCTTTAACTTCGCTCAATAATGTGATAGATGTCAACGCACTGGATCGATATCTCGGCGCAATGAGATGCTCCAACAACCGATTATGAAAGTAGAGCTCTTCGACGTTTGGGGTATAAATTTCATGGAACCATTCCCCAACTCCTTTGGGAATGTGTATATCTTAGTTGCTGTTGCCTATGTCTCAAAGTGGATCGAGGCAATTGCAGTGCCAAAAGATGATGCTCGGATGGTGTTGAAATTCTTTCACATTTACATTCTTACAAGGTTTGGAACATCAAGAGCATTAATAAGTGACCAAGGAACCCATTTTCATAACAACCAAGTGACGACAACATTAAAAAGATATAGTGTGAAGCATCGTATGGCCACTACATATCACCCACAAACCAATGGTCAAGCCGAAGTATCTAATCGTCAAATCAAAAGCGTCCTTAAGAAGGTAGTTAATCCATCTCAGAGAGATTGGTCTTCACGGCTATAAGACGCATTGTGGGTGCTTCGCACTGCATATAAAACCCCGTTGGGAATGTTGCCATATCAGTTAGTGTTTGGTAAGTATTGTTACCTGCTAGTTGAGCTTGAACACAAAGCCATGTGGGCAATCAAGCAGGTGAATATGAATTATGATGCTGCTGGAAGAAAAAGATTGTCGGACATCACTGAACTAAAAGAAATACGCCGACATGCTTATGAGAATGCCGCAATGTACAAGAAAAAGACCAAGAGATGGCACGACAATATCATCTTGCGTTGACAATTTAGCCCAGTTTTGTTAGTGCATTTGTTTAATTCTCGTTTAAATTGCATCCAGATAAATTGCGATCAAGATGGTTAGGCCCTTTCAAAGTTGTCGAGGCATTCTAGAGCGGTGCAGTGACAATTGAGAATTTGAAAGGTAGACAATAATTCAAGGTGAATGGCCAACAGTTGAAGCACTATGTGAGCCCAGATGCAAAGGAACCAAACGTGGACATCGATCTGGTCACATTTAAATAATGTCGATGTATTTTTACATTTTCCTTTATTTTTTTCAGTTTTACTTGTTTTTTGTCGATGCATCAAAGCACAAATTGTCGGCGCATTCTGCAATGAGTCAGCAAAACTTTTTCAGCAAGAATCGCGTCGGTTGATCTCTTTTCTATCTTAACTGTTAGATCAAGTGAAAACATACAATCTGTGGCCTGGCAATTAATAGCTGCAAAAGCAAAGTTTCCCTATAACCTTTGCAATCATAACGATTTTACAAAGCCTAGTCATCATGGTGAAAACTAGAATATCAAAGAAAACTTCCAAAAATCCTTCAACTTTAACCACTGTAGCTTCGACCACAACACCATAGCCATCTTCAAGGCCGATCCTATTTTTGACTATTGCAGTCAAGGACCGTTATCAAAATATCATGCTAAAGCGGAATCTCCACCCAGAGCAAGGTCTGCAATTATCCACACATCAGACCTTGGGAAAGCACGTTGCTCAAACCATCAGCCACTTAAGATGGGAGTTCTTTTGTGAACATCCCGCTGGTTACGCTCTCATACTGGTAAGAGAATTCTACGCAAACCTCGTTGATGCTGAATAGGAATTTGTGTTTGTAAGGGAGGGGCTCATTCTGTGGAGTGCTGCCCAAATCAATGTATTGCTACGGATCCCTAAGAGGGTGGACGACCATTCGCCGTTTATCCATCGAATGGATGATGAAGTCACTACTCAGATTATGAAGGATCTTTGTGTTGATGGTGCCACTTGAATTGGTAATGGGTTCCACAACTACACTATGCATAGAAGGTATCTCACAACCTTTGGCAAAGTGTGGTTTCACTTCATCAACAGCCGCATTCTTCCGTTCACTCATAGCACGACGACCACATTACACTGTATATGTTCTCTTCATTCCATCCTACAATGCAAACACATCGACATTGGAGAAATCATCCACAACCAAATTGTGGAAGCCACTACCAAACAGACTGGTATACTCCCATTCCCTTCTCTGATTATGTTGCTTTGCAAACAAAAGGGCATTTCAACGACATCTCCGTTTAAAGGATGACTCGCAGTCAGGAGACACCAGTGGTGAAAGAAGCTTCAACGAAGAAGGATAAGAGTAAGAAGAAGGAAAAACAAGCTGATGCGCCTACAGATCCCCAAGTGGCAAAGAGACTGGCTATTTTTGAGGTCCACACTGACCGTATCGATACGCGCACAATCCGCACTCTGAGCGTATTAGAAGATTTGGATTATAGGCTACATATCTTCTACGCATATATAAAGGCATGGAATGAAGCCATTATCGCTGAACTGCGCAAAATAAGCCTCAATCCATTACCAAAATTCCCAACATTTCTTGATATTTTTCGTCCGATGCAACTTCTTCCTCTGATCAGCCTACTCTTGATGGTAGGCCTCAGAATGATCCATCCCAAATGATAATTCACATCTCCGATGACGAGGAGAGCGAGGAACATTCTAATGCCATGGAAGACTGCTACCAAACAATTGCTAGCTTATTCGAAGAATTTTCGAATAGCTTTGGGGCGACCATGGCAGGCGGGGGAGTTGTTATTGAGGAGCTGAATAGCTCAATGGGTGTAGACGTAGTGGATGGCACTGACATGGCTAAAACTGAACCAGAGTAACATACGGATGAAGGTGTCGAGCAATAAGATGACCAGATAAAGGAGAAGGAAGAAAAAGAAGAAGAAAGTGAAATGATGAACCCTGCAACAAAGTAGGAGATGAAGGAAGAAGATGCCTCGATAACAATCACCGAGGAAGTTGTCGGCACACCTGAGAGTGTGGGGGCATCAAGCACTGATGAGGCTCGACCTGATTCGAGCCGGACTGAGATTGTTACTAGTAGCATCAAGGAGCTAAATCCTCTTGCCATTGTGCCCTATGGCACTACTCGCTGAAATTTGCCCATCTAAAGTAACAATCGATGAAGCCACCACCCAACCTGTTGAGGGGGAGCAGTCCACCAATCCGGTTGGTTCGACCGATAAAAAGAGGAAGAGGCACAAAGGTAAAAAGAAGAAGAAGCACAAGGAAGAGGGTGAGCGCCCAAAGAAAAAGAAAAAAGAAAACAAAGGCAACCTCTGCATCGGCTGCTGAGGAATAAATTGGTTCACTTCTTTGTTGATAGTTTCTTATGCATTTTTATCGTTATTGCATTTTCTTTTGTCATTACATTCATTTTGCTAACTTAGTTGCATTGTCGTTGCATTTCTATTATATCTGTATAATATTGTCAATGCATTGGGGACAATGTAGACATTTAGTTTGAGGGGAGATAATGTGAAATGGAAATGCAATTACACCCACATATTTGAATTCTACAGATTTCTTTTGTTAATGAGAATATGCAAAATTTCAACAGAAATGTGCCTACAATTTTTATTTTTATGCGTAATTCTTGAATTGTTTGGATGATGATATGTAAATTGGATGAATATGAATGAATGGTGAGTCCGCTATTTTTGAATGAATGATTGGAATTGCTTCAGTAGTGAATGGATAGTGTTGATGTTTGAATCTAGAACTAACTGTCCAGTTGCAAAGACATTGTATGAATAAAAGATACTCCAGTGTGAGTGCACTGTGACTTTTTAAGGGAGAACACTCCGCTGCAGGTTTAGAAAAATTATCTAGCCAAAGGTTGTCATCGCAAGAGTGTGTGTCAGCGCAATTACATGCCTCCTGGGGCTTTGTTGCACCCCATCGTTACTGCCCAAGAACGACGGTAGAGTAATGCAATGACATCTCTCAATCACTTAAAAAAATGAGAAAAAGAAATAGAAAACAAAATAATTTTTTTTATTGTAATAAATGCTGAATTGGTTCAAGAAAGATTAAGATTCATTTCATAATACTTACATTGATGAAGTTGCAGTTTTAATTATTCATGCCTATAAATTATCGGCGCGTTATTTTATCATGTGAATACAATTTGTGCATTAAAATTTCAGAAAATTCAAGTTATGAGAATAATGATTGCGGTGACATTTTTGCTTATGACTTTTCTAATTCTTGTTTACTTGAGGACAAGTAAAAACTTAAATTTGGGGGTGTGATAGCATTATAAATGACATATATTTTCTCTCTGAATTGGTGTTTTAATTGTCTCTTTTGTACCTTATTTAGCATGCATCATAAGCATTTCATACTTAGTTTTTATATTTTCTAACTCATTATAGTTTAGTTTAAATTCTTGATTTTTATCTCTTTTTGTACTAATATTGCCACAAGCAGTCGATGTATTGCACCTTAGAATTGTCAGCACAGGAACTCAACCTAGAAGATCAATGGTAGAAGAAGAATGCACCCACAAGATCATCTTGGAATTGCGACCAGAGATGTCGCCGCACAGAACTTGAACCTCGAATGAGTAAACTCAAGCTGAATTCACACTTGGAAGCACCAATGCAAGAAAATCACAAGTTGTCGCCGTAATTAACGATCTCATATTGCGCCTAATAATACAGCAACAACCTGCAGATCTCTAAAGAAAACATCAAATATGCGTGAGTGCACAGCTGTATTGTAACTAACTTTGATAGCTACAAAATTTAGATCTGGATCTAAGAATAGAAGAGGATGAAACCTGCAACTTTTGAAGGCTATAAATAGAGGAAAGAAGAGGAGGAAAAATCATCAAGAGTTGAAGAATTAAATTTGCAAATTACTTTGTGTTTTTGGAATTTATTGCTGAAGACCGGTGAGCTGACTGAGCCGAAGAGCAGCAACTCCTGATGAGGAGTGCTTGATGCTGAGCAAGAGAAGCAGTTAGGGGGTAATTCAAGTACCCTAGAGATAGTATATTCCGATGTATTTGTTAACTCCTTTCTTATGGATGATGAACTATTATTAATATTTGAATGAATACGAGAGTATCTTTTAGTATTTGATCACTTTGATTCTTATTTAATGCTTTCTATCTGTTTATTCCTAGATCTAAATGCATCAAACACGAGAGTGGCTTTGCAGTCTCCCGACATCGAGAGATGCGGTGACAAGTTAGGTTAACAAGTAAGTTAGGCGAGAGCTGCTTGGGATTAGAAGAGATTCTGATCACTTGTTCTTGGGTACACAACGTTGTTCACACCGAGAGGTGCATTAATTGTGGGTACTTGAGTCGTGACTAAACAGGGAATTATTATTGGTAAAAATTCATTGGAGCTTCATTGCTGCGACAATTTATCTATTCAAAACCTTGTCGACGCATCTTGCTTGCGATTTAGCAAAATCAGTGATCCACTCCAAATCTTTGCACTTTATCACATTTATATTTTCTGCATTTAAATATTCAACACTTATCACTCAACACATTTTGATTTACTTTCAATTGCTTTGACATTTAACCTTTGGCATTTAACTTTGATTGCATTGACAATATTAACAATTTCAATGTACAGATTTGACTTAATTGCGCTGACATCTTTACTCACATTTCATCTAAATTCCAATATTAGTTGCTTCGACATCTGAACATCAAGAACCCATTCCCTATGGGATCGATATCTGATCAAATGATCTATCAACTATACTTGCATCGACGCATGTTCGCTTGCACATTGCTATGACGTTTTAGACCGATCAGCGGTCAAGTTATATAAGCAACTTGTAAGACCCTTAACTCATCTCCGTCGCTGGATTCGAGTTACAAAGTATCACGATACGATTTGAAACATTTAACTTCAAACAAAAACATTGATTTAAAACATATTCAAACATGTTCAAAAGATGTCAAAACACACACATATCATTCAATCTAGATGTCTATCCAATTTATCATTATTGGCACCACAAATTAGACATCCAATCAAACTAATACTCAAAGTTTACATGACATTACCTTTAAGACATATTAAAACCTTCATTTCAATACATCCATTTACCATATGTCAAGCTAATCACAAAAGGCATTTAGCTAATGACCAAAAGCACTTCAAGTCTCAAACATAATCCAAAGATACCAAACATATATATACAACTACAAAGCTTACTAAAACTAACTAATAAACATCATTATAAACAAATTAACTTATAGAATCCTAGTACATGTCATATATAACCCAACAACAAAATAACTAAATCTTCTACCGAGATGAAGAATGGATAGTGTGAATGTAATCCGACTAGATTCCAATCGATCGAGCTTTCTGATTACCTACAAGACGAAGAAAACAACTACATAAGCAGCTAGTGCTTAGCAAGGTCGTATAATCTTAAACTTTAACTTACCAAAAAGAATGTAACTTAACCAATTTACAAGATAATTCAGCATCTCAATCATAAGTTCATTAATTACCTATACACATAAAAAATCTCACACAGTTAGTGAGTTCATATATAATACATGTAACTTTATTGTGTTTTCAAACATATACCTAAAAACACATTTGGTACATAACTCAGCCATCATATATTCACTTAACATTTAATATCTTTATTCAAGTATTCATTTCAATCTTCCCTTTTCACATATTTATATTCCAACAAATATTTCGTATAAACACTTCATATAACTATTTCCATATAATCATTTCGTAAAATTATTTCACACATAATCATTATATATAAATTCATTCATTAAAACATGTACATATATTACTATCCTATACAACACAGACCTCCTAAGGTTAGTAAATGTAACTATGAATTAATTTGATACATCGCCATGAAACCTACTAGGCTCAAGGCCCGTTAAAATAAATTGACACGAAGCCTGCTAGGCACAAAACCCAATAAAATACACTAGAACAAAGCCTACTAGGAACAAAGCCCGATAAATACATCGACACTAAGCCTGCTAGGCTCAAAGCTCGATAAAATACATAGACATTAAGCCTACTAGGCACAAAGCCCGATAAATATACCATCATAACAACTCAATTCTCAACTAAAACGGTTGCAAAAAAGAAAATTGACGACTAATTTGATACTTTAGCTTTTCCTCGATTTAGATCTGGTTGGCTCATTTCGTGATCTAAATAATAA
Organism: Gossypioides kirkii; assembly: GCA_005610355.1. Classification (NCBI taxonomy): domain Eukaryota; kingdom Viridiplantae; phylum Streptophyta; class Magnoliopsida; order Malvales; family Malvaceae; genus Gossypioides; species Gossypioides kirkii. The sequence continues at coordinate 15,220,199 of CP032252.1, forward strand.
TTTTTATTCAATTAATCTACTCAAACAGCTTAAATAAACAGTTTTATACAATTAAGTCCTTCCATAATCATTTAACAAAATTACCCTAACATTTTACCTTTTATACAAATTAGTCCCTAAATCTAAAACTTGCAAATTTACCATTTTTAGCTAATAATCATGCTAGCCGAATTTCTAAGGACTTCTAATCAGCCCATATTTATCAGCATTTCACATTAACACCAATGTTTTTTTACTCTTTTAACAAATTAATCCTTTAACATTAAAATTACTAAAATTTATTTAACAAAATACTTCTATTTAGCTAACAACCTTAATAATCTATCAACCAAGTTTAAAACACATTCAATTCATTCATGATAGGTCCCTAGAAATTTAACAATTTCACAAACTAATCCCTGAGTTAGTTAGATTAAGCTAATACGAACTCAAAAACATAAAATTCATGAAAATTAGTGAATAAATTAATACCATGCATGAAACCAATCTTGGTCGAAAACTTCCTATCCTCTACAATTGTGTTTTGGTTTAAAACCAAAAAAATAAAGGAGAAAGATGATGATAATGATTTGTCATCTTTTAATTTAATTTCCAATTTACCTAATTACAAAATTAACCATTCAAATTAAATGAAATTTCACCAAATGCCAAGCCACAACCGTCCACTAACTAATGGCATAGGATATTTACCATTTAAGTCAACTCATTTATCTTTCCCTATCCGTTTAGCAACTTTAACTAATAGAAACTTACTTTTGTAACTTTTATGATTTAGTCTTTTTTACTTAATTAATTATCTAAACGTTAAAATTTCCAGACCAAACTTAAATGCACATATTTAGTAACTTTATAAATGTTTAATAAAATATTTATAGACTCGGTTTATAGAAACAAGGTCCAAATACCTTATTTTTCAAAACTACTTGACTTTAGGGACAAATCACTTGAACTTAACTACCATTCAAATAATAAAATTGGTCAAATCAAAATTCAATATAATAATATATTTGACTCATAAATATTAGATAATAATATTTATAGACTCACTCATCGGATTTGTGGTCTTAAAACCACTATTTTCGAACTCATTGAAAATGGCTTGTAACACAGCTTAAGAAATAGTGATGGAATAGAAACCAAGGATGACAATGAAATTGGTAGGATAACAAATACTTTTTTCCAAGAGTTGTTTACTACTGGAATGACTACCATTACGTAGCGTATCTTATTGAGAGTTGAAAATTGTATCTCAAATGAGGCTAATTTAATGCTCATTGCCAAATACACGGAGGAGGAAATTTGGGTGGCTTTGAAAGGGATGGGCCCTATAAAGGCTCTTAGAGATGATGGTTTCTCAATATTTTTTTCAACAATATTGGCATATCGTGGGCTATGAGGTAACTTATTATTATCCGAAATTCTTAAATGAGGATAAAGACTTAGAGTATAAGTCCAATCGCTTTTAACATGTCTTGGATGTTCGTATAGACAGTGTATAAGGTGCTTTTGTATCTGGATGTTTGATCTCAAATAATATACTTGTGGCTTACGAAATAATGCATGCATTTCAGTAAAAAAGGGTTAGAGGAAAGGTTATATGGTGCTTACGATAGGGTGGAGTGGGAGTACTTAAGGCTTATGATGGAACGAATGAGTTTTGTAAAGACATGAGTGGATCTCACTATGAGGTGTATTACTTCGATTTTCCATTCGATTATTTTTAATGGATTCAAAGAGGAACGATTCAAACCGACTAGAGGGCTTTGGCAAGGTGATCCGCTCAGTCCTTTTCTTTTCCTGATTTGTAGTGAAGGACTTTCAACTCTTATGTGACTGGTGATGAGGGAAGGGGTGATTAAGGGTGCAAGAGCGAGTAGGAGTGGCCCGTAGATTTCACATTTACTCTACGGATGACTGTATCTTATTTGGAGAAGCTAATGCCATTGGTGCGCAGAGGGTTAAGCGAGATCTTTAAAGAGTATGAGATGTGCTTGGGGCAATGCGTTAAGTTTGAAAATCAACAGTTTTCTTTAGTATCAACATTGTTGAGGATACCAAACTTATTTTGGGGTTGTTAGGGATGTGATATTCAAATAATGTTGAAAAATATCTTGGTCTTCCCAACATGGTGGGCAGGAAGAAGAAATAGTCCTTTCAAAGATTGAAGGATTGATTTAGGATGAGAATTGATGGGTGGAGCACGCGGTTTTTATCATAAGGTGCGAAGGAAATTTTCATTAAATTGGTATTGCAAGCAATCCATACATATTCAATGATGTGTTTTTTATTGTCGAAGACGTTATGTAGGGGAGTTAGAAGGTATAATAGCCAAGTATTGGTGGTAGAAAGGGCATGGGCGAAGGGGGATACTTTGGTGTAACTGAGATAAAATGTGTGACCTTTCGAACCTTGACAAAATTTAACGTGGCTTTATTAGCTAAGCAAGGATGACATCTTATTAATCATCCATGTTCATTAGTAGCATGTTTTTTGAAAGCCATGTATTATCCTTCTGACGATTATTTACAAGTTAAGCTTGGAAGTACGCCCTCATACATTGGGAAGAGCATTTGGGCGACTAGTGGTCTCCTTAAAGATGGGCTGGGATGGAAGGTTGGTACGAGGGAAAACATTTTAATTAACGATGATGCGTGGATACTCTGGGCAATACATTACATATTACGCAATCGTGTTGTTAATACAAATTTATCTACTGTTGCGAATCTAATAGATAACACAAATAGAGTATGGAAGAGGGAGATTATTTTAATACCTTTGCAAAGGATGACACGAATAGGATTTTGAAAATTTCACTGGCAAGAGAAAAACATGCGGACTTGGTAATTTGGTGAGGTGAGCCTTCGGGGTTGTTCACGGTGCGAAGCGCCTACAAACTATTGCATGATTGCAATTTATCCTCTGTCTCTAATGATATACATATTACACAAAAATTTTGCAAGTTGTTGTGGATACTAAAACTTCCTACAAAAATAAAATTACTGATTTGGAGAGTGTCTTGGAATTTTATCCTCACAATAGACAATCTGTTCTACAAAAGACTGACTCAGAGCAGAAGCAGAATCTGTCCCAAGTGCAAGGTAGCTGTCGAGACTCTTTGGTATGTATTCTGTGAGTGCCCTATATCAATAGAGACATGGAAGATTTTAAAATTTGAAAGGGTGGTTTTTAGGAAAAATTTGGATTGCTTTGAATGGTTTGCTTATGTTTTTTTACAGGAGCTCGGTACCCTAAAGGAGATTGTTTTACTATGTCGTTTGGGCTTTATGGGTGGACAAGAATAGGAACATTCACGAAAGGAAGGTCCAATCTGGGGTGGGGGTACCAAACTTTGTTAGTAATTACATTAGGGAATTGGATAATCAGACTGAGAAAAGACTTACCTTTATTGATGAGAAAGATTGGAAACCACTAGAGGGTAGGTATAGGAAGATTAACTTTGATGCTTCATATGACAATCAAAACCATAAATCTGCCTCGGGAGTTGTAGTACAGAATGCAAATGGGAAGGTGATGGTTGCAAAGTCACAATTGCACACCAGGGTTGTTGCGAAGGCCCTCTCTTATTTAGAAGCAATATGCACAGAGATTGATATGGGTTTAACAGAGGTTATCGTGAAGGGGGATTCCAGGTCTGTCATTAATAAGTGCAAAACTAGTTCAATAGATAAATCTTGGATTAGTGCTTATATTATAGATATTCAATAAGAAAAACGAAGATTTCATTCTATACTTTTCACGCATGTGCATAGATCAACTAATCAGCTTTCCCACAATATAGCTATGACAAGTTTAAAGAAGAAAGAAATGATTTACCTAGAGGGTGGTGTTACTAGCTATGCTTGACAATGATTGGAAATGGAGAAGCCAGAACTAGATTGACGAGCTCCTGAGGAAAGTAGCAAAGAAGGGAGATGAAAGGTCCTAAAGTTTGCATTGATTTTACCTCTTGAGAAATTGGAACCGACAGTTTTGAATTGAAGATGATGGTAAAGTGGTGTTAGTACATTAATGACACACTAAGGGTATTTGGTTTTGTTGATTTGTTTAAAGTGTTTCTATATTTTTCCTTTCCATGGGCCTTGCCTTTGCTTGGGTTTGCTTTAAATTTTTTTGTCTTGATTCACGGGCTTTTACTTTGTTGGGCTTGCTTAAATAGTTTTAAATTAATTTTGTTGTCTATTTTATATGAATGAATGAAAACCCAGTTCGAATTTTAAAAAAAAATTATTTTCATAACTTCTCTCCCTTACTCGCTACAAGTAACATGAATGTGGTTTCATTCACTCTCATTACCCAATAATTCATAACATGTTCTTGTGAATTAACCCACATTTCTCCCACGTTCTATAAAATATGTCACTTGTTTCATATTCATTCTTTGGGATAACTACTTCGAAAAGGCTATAAATATAATATCCAAAGCTCCATTTAGAGGACTTTTTTTGATCTTTTGAGATAACTTCTCTCTGCAACTTTCTTTCTACAATCATAACAACCACTGTAACTCTCATATTTCTCAGCTTCGTATTACGTCCATCACTATCACTTACCACAACACTTGTTTTCCAAAGTCTGCTTTGGTCTTCCTCTCCGCCATCTCTTCATGACATCTCATTTTGTTAGATTGTAATGTATCCTCATCTTACCAAAAGAACCCTTTACAGTTTGGCAATTCCACTACGAAGGAGTGCTTATTGGATCTAATGCCTTTAGTATAGTATATTCATTTTGTATGCTTCTATTTTTTGAACAAATTGGTTTAATAAAATATCCATTGATTAATTAATAGTCTTTGTATATTGTCCTCTATGTTTTTGCATGCAAAGCAAAATGAAAGTAAATATTAGCTCAATGATTATCTAATGTTTAACTCATACTAAGCAGTATTACATGGTCGGATCATAACACAGAAAGATAGCTTGTATTAGTAGATAAACCTAAACATGTCCTTAGTTCAATCGAAAATGAGCAAATTGATTGAAAGACTAATATGCCTTCTATCAAGTCCAAATGGGGAGATACTTTGTCTTGAGCATCGAAGCGTATGACTCCTAGAAGATAAGGACATAGATGTGATTGATTGGACTAATAATATATCAGACAGGACCCAAGTAGAATAGATCCTAGATCCGTTTATGGATTTATTTAATTGTGATGTTCGTAGTGTGACATACTGATATGTCAATTTTATACCTAGCAGATTGAATTAGTTTTCAAACTTGAAGAGCTTGAAATTAAGTATTTTCCTTATGTTTTCATAAGATTTAACTTAGTTTTTATCTTTTAAATAAATTGTGTAAACAAAGTGTTAAATGTTTAATTTATTATCTTTAAGGCCGATTGAGGCCTAAAGGTTAGCTAAAATATTTCGTGAGGTTATCAAGCTATAAACGTCACAGCAAATATGTGCAACCATACACTGTCGACGCAAGTATAGTAGACAAATGTGAATCTATCGGATATCGATCCCATGAGGATAGATGTTTATTGTCTATAATTGTCGGTCCAAAGAATAAGTAAATGCAATAAAGTTGTGAGAGTGATTGTCGAAGCAATAATGTAAAATTAAATATAAAATGCAATAATAATGAAATAGGGTCCCCAACATGAATAGTCAGTAGAATACTAAGTGTGGCTTACAAGGTTTAAAATAATAGGTGATTGTCGCTGCAATAAAGCACAATGAATATCTTACCAAACTTTGCTTCTCTATTAGATCTAAGACTTAAACATGCACACTAACCACACCTTCCAGTGTTGGCAATGTAGCACATTCAAGAACAAGTGGATTAAATTCCTTCAATCCCCAACCAACTTCTGTTGTCTTGCTTGTTAATTTAAATTGTCGCTGCACCTTCCAGTGACAGTGATTGCAATAATACTTTCATGGTCAAAACATTCAAACCCAAAGATTAAACAGTAAAAGAAAGCTTGGATAAAATACCATTTAGTCTAGAAATCAAGTGTACTTCCATACAAACTTGAAATAAACATTCATCACCAGCGTTTAAGAAAGAGATATAAAAGAACAAATGGAGAATACTATTCCTAGGCTATTCGACTTGCTCTCTTACTCTCCTCTTGCGTCGCACTTAGGGGCTCCTCGTCAGGAGCAGATCTACCTTTTTCTTCACGTCGGTTCACCCTTAAGAAATCTAAGCTTCCATGGCCGTAAGCTTCAAAGATGGATTTTAAAAGAAAATATCCAAAATAAGACCTCTTTTTCTCTTTCTCCTCATGAGTATTTATCCTTAGCCCAATAGTACAGGTGTCCTTTCCTCCAAATCTAACAATCTCTAGCTGTAGCAGTTGGTTACACCAACTGTATAGCTCACGCATTTCTAGTTTTTTAACTAGACAGCTGTTAGATGCTGCGACAAATTCTGGGTGCAATTTTGGACCTGCTCATACAACGACAACTTTAGACATATTCACGCAGCGATAATTTTGAACAAGTTCCTGTAGCGACAATTCTGGGCGCAATGCTGCATAGACTCATGCAGCGACATCAATAGTAAAAATATTATAAAATCAAAGGTAACTAGGCTAAGGTCTATTAAGTTAGAAAATGCAATAACTAAATTAAAAATGCTAAAAATATGTGCTAAGGATGACCAAATGGGAACAACTTAAACAATAAGTAGGGAGAAATCAATTGTTCTTTCTAATACTATCACACCCTCAATCTTGAGTTTTTACTTGTCCTCAAGTAAAATAGAAACTAGCAAGGCTATACCAGAAATTTTATCAAGGCAATGATCATTCTAGCAACTTGAATCATCTAATATCCCAATGAATGAATTACATTCAAATGATAGAATATTGCGCCGATAATTCATAAGCATGAATAACTAAGATTGCAACTTCATTAATGCCAGGATCATGCTTTAAATCCTAAATTCTATCTACCAAAACAACATTTATTGTACAATAATATATATATATATATATATACATATATCATTTTTCTCTTCTCTTTTCTCTTTTATATATATGTGACTGAGGGATGTCTTTGCATTACTATACCCCCTTTTTCTTGAGAAGTAACGATGGAGTGCAACAAACCCTCAGGAAGTATGTAATTGCACCGACACACACTCTTGCAATGATAGCCTTTGGCTAGATTACTTTTTCTAACACTTGCATTAGAGTGTTCCCCCTTAAATAGTTCACAATACACCCATATTGGAGTGTCTTTTATTTATAACTATATACATATAAACAGTTGTAAACGGCAGATTCATTTAAGATCCACAGAATGATACTATTCATCCATTACTAATGCAATCTAACTCATTCATCAAAAAATTAAAGATATAACATTCAGTCAAATTTATCCAACTCATTCATTCACATGATTTAAGAATTAATCATCAATTGAAAAAAATTCAAACACATTTGCAATAACCTTGCATGCTTCATTAAACTCATTTTTTTTAAATGTGGGTGAAATTGCATTTCCAAACTCCATTTACATTCCCCAAACCTAAAGTATACATTATCCCCAATGCACTAACAATGCAAATGCATTGACAATTAAAACGTAATGATAATGGGAATGTGATGATAATGCTTACTAAGAGACTATAAAAACAAATTACAGCTACATGCTATGCATGAAAACTAAAGCTAAGAACTGAAATAAAACTAACTCAATTCTCTGCAGCCGTTGATGTGGCTGCATGGTGCTTTTTCTTTCTTCTCTTCCTCTCATCCTTTTGGCGTTTCTTGTCTTTCGAGCACTTCCTTTTTCTTTCTTTTGGCTTTCCTTGATCCTCGGATTGTTTCACAATATTTAGCTGTGCCCCGATATCATCAAATGTGACTTCTGTCGGATGGATCACTTCGAGTGGTCCAGTGTAGACCATGATAACCAAAGGATTGTGATCCTCATTAATTGCATTCAAAACCTCCGCCTGACTCGCTCCAGTTGGCGTCAAGCCCTCAGTTGTTGCACCCACAACTTCGGATGCAGGGACAAATTTTTCAGCTGAATCTTCCTTAACTTCTTTTCCTTCATCTTTTTCTTCCTCTTCTTCCACTTGTGTTTCCTTCCTAGCAATGAAATCATCCTCAAACAAGCTCGTAATATTCCGCAAACGTTCCTCCATCTCCCTTGATTCGACCTCCTTCTCATCATTAGATATGTTCACCATTGGAGGGGAAGCCACTGATTGGTCTTTCTTCCCTGAGTCAACCTCCTTAGTTGAAGGCTCATATTATCTAATAATTAGAGGGAATACTGTGAATTCAAGGAGAGGTGCTTTGCTCATCCGCCTCAATGTGGTCAGAACAACACTATTCTAGACCCTTGTATAGACGTAGAATAAATTCTATAACCTCTCCATATCTTCCATAGTGGCGACAAGCTTGATTTGCCTAATGTTTATGGAATCTGCTATCTTCTCGACCTCCTTCATTTCACGCCACAGAGATGAATCTATAGTCATATGTGCACCATTGTCCTCTACTGTTACTTTACCCTTTCTTTTTCTTATATCTGCTTCCTTTACTGTGCGAGTATCTTTCCCACGAGTCATTCTTTCGATTGATGTTTCATTTATTAGGCCCTTATTCTCCAAGATCTCTTCTCTATCGCGGGGTACAACTCCCTTTTTTTGGCACAACTACATTACCAGTGAGGGGAACGCCAATATGCTCGTTTGTCTGGTAGCACAATCAGTAATCTCTTGGTGTAAAATAGCCCTGACATCAATTTTCCTTCCCTTAATGATCGAATGTATCAAACATATTCGATCAAGGGTGACAGCTGTGCTATGTGTTGAAGGCATCAATATGCAGTTCACAAAATGGAACCAGACCTTGCTTTGCAATGTTAAAAAGCGCCTATGCATGGTGTAGTTGTTTGGATTCGAACCCATCCATGTGGCTCCTTCAATGTAGAGATCCTTCACCAAAATATTTGATGCTTCATCAGTGAGTTCCTCAATAAATGCAATGTGCTCATCCTTGTCTACTGTGGTGTTGTAAAGCTCATTGATGTGTGCGACATCCCAAGGGATTAAACCTTCACGGACAAAAATAAATTCTGACTCATGGTCAGTGAGATTGGCATAAAACTCACGTACTAGAGACGGAGAATAACTTCCAGGGTGTTGAAAAAAATTTTCCCATCTCAGCTTTGCGATGGTTTTGTGGATTTGTTTCCCCAGTTCTTGTTGTCTTGACAAGAGGAAACCTTGCTCTGGGTGATAGTTCCTTTTCAACATGTTCTTTTGGAAATAGTCTTTAGCTGCCTTTGTGAGGAACATCACATGCTCTTTGGACATGGGGTGCTCTGTTTCTTGAACGACTATTGTAGAGGATGAAGGTTCTGCAATAGATTTAGTTAGCTTCTTCACTCCACGAGTTCTGGCTATGGTGTTGGTAAAAAAATAGAGTTATAAGGTAGAAAGGTGTAAGCTTGAAGAAATCTTGTAGGTAATAATGGCATCTTTGTGAATAGCACAGTCGAGACAAAGAGGGTTGTTTATAGGGCATGAAAAAGGGCAAATGAAGAGGTGGGTCTTTTATGCATCAGAGGAAAGGACATAAAGTTTGCAAGAATAAATGCATCTAATAAAATTACACCCTTTCAGACCGATCCAATGGTTGGGTGTTGATGGATGAAACCATATGATTTGTTTCCTGATATACTCTGAATTTTTTGATGAGTTAGTAATTTCAGTACAGGCAGATGAGTTACAATGACAAGGAGATCTGCATGTGTCGACAAAAGAGATGACCATAATAAAATTACATGATAAAAATGTCAAGAAAGATTAGAAAAATTTGACCAATTTAATGGTCTCTTCTTGTTTGTGATCATTATGGCCATAATAATGCTTTAGTCATTGTCCATTCACTTTGAATTGGTACCCATCATGTAGATCTTTAATTGTGACTGCACCATGAGGAAATGCTTCGACAACTTCAAATGGTCCGGACCATCGTGAGCGCAATTTACCTGGGTGCAATTTCAGTCGAGAATTGAATAATAACAACTGTTGACCTACAATAAATTGTCGCTGCAAAATGAGTTTGTCGTGACATCTTTTGGTCTTTTCCTTGTAGATTTTCGCATTCTCATAGGCATTTCGCCTAATTTCCTCAAGTTCAATGATGTCTAACAGCCTCATAATCCATGTTCACTTGCTTAATCGTCCACATTGCTTTATGCTCCAATTCAACAGGCAAGTGACATGCTTTTCCAAAAACAAGCTGATATGGCGAGATCCCAAGTGGGGTTTTTTACACTGTCCTCAGTGCCCACAAAGCATCATCAAGTCTAGAAGACCAATCTTTTCTTGACGGGTTCACCACCTTCTCGAGAATATTCTTGATTTGTCGATTGGATACCTCAGCTTGTCCGTTGCTTTGCGGATGCTAAGTGGTTGCCATTCTATGATTAACTTCATATCGCTTCAGTGCAGCTACCACCTAGTTGCAATGGAAGTGAGTGCCCTAATTGCTGATCAATGCTTTAGGCGTGCCAAAACGGGTGAGTACATGCTTGTGGAAAAACTTAAGCACTGTCCTTGCATCATCCTTCGAGACTGCAATAGCTTCCACCCACTTTGATACGTAGTCAATAGCAACTAGAAGATAGACATTTCCAAATGAACTTAGAAATGGTCCTATGAAGTCTATACCCCAAATGTCGAAGAGTTCAACTTCTATTATTGGTTGTTATAACATCTTATTTCACCGAGATATAGAACCAGTACGCTGACATTGATCACATTGATGCACAAAGTTGTGGGCGTCCTTAAATAATGAAGGTCAATAGAATCCTAATTGAAGAACCTTTACAGTAGTCCTCATGCCACTAAAATGACCTCCATAAGGAGCATTGTGACAATGTTTCAGGATTAAAAGCATCTCTTACTCCGGAACACAACGCCTAATGATATCCTTGCATACCTTGAATAAGTACGGCTCGTTACAATAGTATTTCTCTATTTTTAGAAGAAATCTTTCTTTCTTATGGCCTGTGACACCCAAGGGTAGCTTCCCACATACCAGATAATTAACCACATCCACATACCAAAGGGTAGCATTGACAACAAACAACGTCTCATTAGGAAATGCATCGATAATTTGAAATGTATTTTCGTCTTCACTACCAACTTCTATACGAGACAGATGATTTGCAACTTGGTTTTCTGACCCCTTTCGATCTTTTTTCTCTATATCAAATTCTTGCAATAATAAGATCCAATGTATCAGACGTGGTTTTGTGTCCTTCTTTGCGAAAAGATATCTCAATGCTAAATGGTCAGTAAATACACTAAACTTTGCGTCGACAAGATATGAGTGAAATTTTTCGAAAGCAAAGACTACAATCAACAACTCTTTCTCTGTGGTTGTGTAATTAATCTGAGCCTCTGTAAGAGTCTTACTGGCGTAATAAATAGCTTGAAATATTTTTTTCTTGTGTTGTCCTAAGACTGCACCCACAGCAAAGTCGCTTGCATCACACATAACTTCAAATGGTTGAGACCAATCTGGTCCAACGACAATGGGTGCCTTCATGAGTTGCTTCTTTATTTGAAGAAATGCACCCAAACATGCATCATCAAAGAGGAATTTTTTATTTTGCTCCAACAATGATCATAGGGGTTTCATAATTTTGGAAAAATCTCGAATAAATCGATGATAAAAACCTGCATGCCCAAGAAAACTTCGAATACCCTTCACATTTGTTGGTGGATGCAGCTTCTTAATAATTTTCACCTTAGCTCTACCCACTTAAATGCCTTGACTGAAAATGCGATGACCTAATACAATGCTTTCAGTTGCCATGAAGTGTTATTTCTCCCAATTCAGCACAAGATGTGTGTCTTCACATCGTTTTAAGACTAGCTAAATTGTGGTACTTTGGCCTATATTCAAGTGTGGTACCTGAAGTTTCAAAACATCCAAAGTGGTACTTGAAGTTTGATTCTGTTACATATTTTGGTACCTGGCACTAACGCTGTTAATTTCTAACAGATTTTGCCACGTGGACCAATTATGGATCGACACATGGCAAGTGCGGGATGAAGGTTATTTCAACGGGCAGATGAGGGAAGGGTTGTTTTGCAATTTACCTTGTCCCCTAACTTTTTCATCTGTATTCAAAAATAATTATTAAAATTTAATTAAAAAAATTAAAACACTCTCTCCCCTCTACCTAGACTCTTCATTTTCTCTCCACCTAAAACTAGACATTTTCAAAATCACGACTGCTTTCCTTGTTCATTGATTTACCTTGATGCAAAGTGCATGTAAGGCTTTGCTAGTGGTTTCATGGGTGATTTGAGAGAAAACCTTTCGATAGAAACAAGAGATATTAAGGTTAGGGTGGTTTGAGAGGGAAATGGTGGCATAGTTTCTTGGTTTTTCATCGTCTTTTTTTTTTGGGCATCGAATTAAGGAGATGGAATGAAATTAGCTCAGGGTTCGGGAAGGAAGGTTGTGTAAACCAACGTGGAGCAATAGGAGTTTGGATTTGAGAAGATTTCTGCGGTAAATAGCTAACTTTGGTTATTAGTGTTCGTTAAGGAACAAAAGTGGAGAAACAAGATTGGACTTGGAGGCTAAAGGCTTTGAACTTCAATTTATTAATACATTTGACTAAATGGGAATATTATTATAATAAGTATTTAGGAATGTAAATTGATTTAATTTTATTGAATTTGAGCTCAGTCTAATTCAAAAACCGGGTTTGAAATTGCAGCAAGTCAATTTGAACATCGCCCAAATATATTTTAGAGCAAAGCCCGAAGATTGATAAAAGAGCTAAGCAATGTGGGTTAAAATAATTTCTTTGCCATACTCAGTTTCCATAGAAGAACTATGAGCAAAATAACAAATATATTTCTATTGCTGCAAATGCACACTGCAAGTTACAACATTTATCCCATACTAATACTACAAATCATTTCATATAAAAGGAGTATGAACAAGAAAAAAGAAAGCAGGGATCAAGTTGCTGAAGGTTCTCTCTCCCTTCCTATTGTTTGATTTTTCAGTTATGTGCAGTCTGTGGCCCACTTGCAGTGCCTTCATAGTATTTAGATCCGAGTTTCTGGTTATTCCAGTCTTTAACAAAATCTGCAAATAATTCCCGAGCAGACTTAGATGAAAGATCAGAGAAAACAGATGTTTCTCTTCTTTCAGCCATGTAGCAAATTCATTGTTCTTTGAAAAATAGTCATCTCTGGTTAAACTATATACACACTTAAGACCAATGTAATCAAGATGCAAAGAGTGGTTTCGAAAATGTCTGGTTTTTGGTGGAAAGAAAATGAAGAGTCTAAGCAGAGGGGAGAGTGTGTTTTAATTTTTTTAATTAAATTTTAATAATTATTTTTCAAATCCAGATGAAAAAGTTAGGGGGAAGGGAAAATTGCAAAATGGCCCTTCCCTCATCTACCCATTAAAATAACCTTTAGCCCTCACTTACCACGTGTCGATCCATAATTGGTTCACGTGGCAAAATCTATCAAAAATTAACAACGTTAATGCCGAGTACTGAAATATGTAACAGAATCAAACTTCAGGTACCACTTTAGACTTTTTGAAACTTCAGGTACCACAATCGAACATAAGCCAAAGTACATGGGTGTAAAAAGACATTATCCCTTCCCATAAACTGAAAAATCGTCCATAAATACTTCTAACGAATCCTCGATCATATCTGAAAGTATTGCCATCATGCACCTTTGAAATGTGGCTGGTGCGTTGGAAAGACCAAAAGGCGTACGACGAAAAGAAAACGTGCCAAAGGGGCAAGTAAACGTTGTTTTTGCTTGATCTTTCGGTGCAATAGTGATCTGATTGTAGCCAGAACAACTGTCTAGGAAGTAATAGTAGAATTTTGCAACAAGCCTATCCAATATCTGATCAATGAAGGGAAGTGGAAAATGGTCCTTCCTTGTGGCTACATTTAATTTGTGATAATCTATGCATACTCCCCAACCCATAAGAATGCGTGTAAGGATTAGCTCATCTTTTTCATTGCTCACCACAGTTATACCAATTTTCTTAGCGACACATTGAACTGGACTTACCAATTGCTATTAGAAATTGGGTAAATAATGCCCGCATCAAGCCTAATTTTGTGCATGCAAAAAGATGGACTAATGTCTCGAATGTCGGCAATACTCCAAGCAATAGGACGTTTATGTTGCTTAAGGATATGGATCAATTTTTTCTCCTGAGTTGCGTCTAGTGTTGTAGAGACAATAACTGGTAGATTATTATTATCGCCAAGAAAGACATACTTAAGATGAGTAGGTAGTGGCTTCAACTCCAAAGTAAGAGCTTCTTCAATAGATGGCTTAAAAGCTAGAGTCGTTCTATTGGCTAGGTCTAAAGATTCCATCTATCATCCACGCCTAAGCTTAATGTTATTCACTTCAACCTTGCTGTCACAATCAGTTAGAAGTTCTTCATCCGATGTCACTGCAAATTCTTCTAAAATTACTGTGCTTCAATCATTGAATTCTTCCTCATTCAATTCATCCAACACATCAACAGTGTGACATTCTTCTTTGTCCTTGCAAGGAATAGCTTCAAAAACACTGAAGGTGACATGTTCATCATTATGTCGCATGGTTAATTCACCCTTGTACACGTCGATGAGAGTGCGTCCAATAGCTAGAAATGGTTGACCAAGATTATGGGGACCTCTTTGTCTACTTCGTAATCCAGTATAATGAAATCTGTCAAGAACACAAACTTATCCACTCGAACTAGGATGTACTTGATTTGTCCTTTAGGTTGCGCCAAAGATTGATCCGCTAACTACAATGTCACTGCAGTGGGCTTCATATGATCAATCCCCAACTTTCTAAAAGTAGACGGCGGCATAAGGTTGATGCTAGTGCCCAAATCATATAAAGCTTTACCCAAGTAGTGGTTGCCAATTGAACATGGCATCGGAAAGCTTCCTAGATCTTTCATCTTTAGCGATAACTTATTTGTCAGGATTGCACTACAGCCTTCTATGAGTGCAATCGTTTCAATATCATTCAGCTTCTTCTTCTTAGACAGGAGCTCCTTCATAAATTTCTCATAACTAGGAATCTAAACAAGAGCGTCCACGAGAGGGATATTGACATGAAGTTGCTTTAATGTTGTCAAAAACAGCTGATATTGTTTGTTATGCTCATATTCTTTAAATCTTTGTAGGAAAGGAAAAGGTAGAGATACCTCAGGTTGCGTCGAACAATAGGCATTGAGGTGACAATTTGTGGAGTTTCCTTATCTAGTTCATCGATAATTACCTCAGATAAAACTCTCTTACCCTGGTTCACTTTACTAGTATCTATAGGTGCTGCAGTAGAGTTGGTAGTTGGCTCGACAGTTTGTCTACCACTCTGAAAGGTTATAGCTCTACAATGCTCCATCCCTTTCGAACTTGGATTTTTTTTGTTGCTGGACAATGTACCTGGTGGTTGAGTGTTTAAATTCGAAGCGATTTGTTCCAGCTATGCTTCAAATGCTTGGATGGAGGATGAATTTCCTTGCACAATGACTTCCATTCGAGTGATATGCTCATGCATTAAGGCTTTGAGGGCTGCTAAAGAATCAGATTGTGCTTGTGTGTACTGTTGTTGCTGTTGTCTATGAAAATTCAGATTTGGCATTGAAGATTGTTGTGGCTGCATACGACTCTGATGTGGTTGCATCTGGTCTTAATGTGAATGCATCTGAGTACTCTGGTTGTAATTCTGCTGCAGCTGACTGTAATTCCCTTGTCTATAATTGCTTGGATTAGATGAATTCCCATATCTGAATGTCGCGACATTCTGATTTCCCCAAGGCTGTGAATTACATGTAGAATTATTATAGGAATTACTATAAGAATTTCCACGGATATTATTGAGATAGAAAGCATTCTCTGCATGCTGTGGACAATCTTTATAACTGTGGTTGTCACCGCAAATCTCGCAACAAAATGTAGGAACATCAATTTTTTGAGCTACTTGAATTGATGTAACGTCACTAGTCCCCTTCATGTATTTTATCATGTTTGCGAGCGAAGAAACTTGTGCACTCAGAGCAGATATAACATCCAATTTAATAACTCTAGGATTAGACTTTACTTGTACAGCTCTAGAGATCGGATATTGATACTTATTCTGAGAAATTCTCTCTAGAATTTTAACAGCTTCATCGTAAGTACAATCCAACAAAGGACCATTAGCAGATGCGTTGACAAGATTTCTTGTTTGTGCGTTCAGCCCGTTGTAGAAAATTTCAATCTGTCTCTCATTGAATGTCATGCATGGGGCAGCATCGTAGCAAAGATTTATAACACTCCCACGTAGTATGAAGATTTTCATCATCCAGCTGATGATACGCAGTTATATCGTTTCTAAGACGAGCATTCATATTTGGTAGGTTAAAACGCAAAACTAATTGTGTTGTGAGCGCATTCCACTAAGTGATTGATCTAGCAGGTACTCCAAGGAACCAGGTACGAGCCTATCCTTGCAATGAATAAGGAAATAGCTACATTTTCAAGGCGTCATCAGGAACGCCTTGCTGACTGAAGGAAGCACAAATCAATAGAAAAGATTTAAGGTGCTCTCTCACATTTTCATGTGGTAGTCCAGCATACTGCCCATTAGAGTTTAGCATCTGGAACATGACTGGCTTTAATTCGAAATTTCAAGCTTGAATAGCTGGTCTAACAACTCTTGGCTACAAATCATCCAAAACAAGAACAAAAAAATCACGAATAGTTCGATTTTGTATATGATCATCTTGCAACAGTGGTGGATTATTAACGTTTTGTGGCTATATCGGAGGTATAACAAGATTTTGTGGCGGAAACGATGGTATGGTTGCATCATTACCTGGCAAAGCCATATTTCATTGTTCTTGACGTCTCCTCTGAATGGTTCGTTCGATTTTTTAATCTAAGCCAACAATAAATTTCGAATTTCTCCGGGTTATAAAACACCTAAAATAAAATGTAAAAGTAGCAACAAAAAGAAAACAAGTTAGTAACAACTAAAGGTTAGATAATAAAGAATAAATGCAAAAAAATAAACATCAAACAAATGCCATCCCCGATAACGGTGCTAAAACTTGATTGCGCTATGAACATCACAGCAAATATGTGCAAGCGTACACTGTCGATGCATGTATAGTAGACTGATGTGAATCCGTCGGATGTCGATTCCATGAGGATGGATGTTTGTTGTCTATAATTTTTGGTGCAAAGAATAAGTAAATGCAATAAAATTGTGAGAGTGATTGTCGAAGCAATAATGTAAAATTAAAGATAAAATGCTCTAATAATGAAATAGGGTCTCCAACATGAATAGTCAGTAGAATACTAAGTGTGGCTCATAAGGTTTAAAATAACAAGTGATAGTCGCTGCAATAAGGCACAATGAATATCTTTCTAAACTTGGCTTCTCTATTAGATCTAAGACTTAAACATGCACACTAACCACACCTTCTAGTGTTGGAAATGTAGTAGATTCAAGAACAAGTGGATAATCCCTTAGCAACTTCCATTGTCTTGCTTGTTAGTTTAAATTGTCTCTTCACCTTTCAATGACAGTGAGTACAATAACACTTTCATGGTCAAAACATTCAAACCTAAAGATTAAATAGTAAAAGCAAGCTTGGATAAAATACCATTTAGTTTAGAACTCAAGTGTACTTCCATACAAACTTGAAATAAACATTTATCACCGGCGTTTAAGAAAGAGATATAAAAGAACAAATGGAG
This sequence comes from Gossypioides kirkii, assembly GCA_005610355.1. NCBI lineage: Eukaryota > Viridiplantae > Streptophyta > Magnoliopsida > Malvales > Malvaceae > Gossypioides > Gossypioides kirkii. The sequence continues at coordinate 15,237,960 of CP032252.1, forward strand.
AATACTATTCCTAGGCTATTCGACTTGCTCTCTTACTCTCCTCTTGCGTCGCACTTAGGGGCTCCTCGTTAGGAGCATATCTGCCTTCTCCTTCACGTCGGTTTACCCTTGAGAAATCTAAGCTTCTATGGCCACAAGCTTCAAAGATGGATTTTAGAAGAAAATATCGGGAAGAAGACCTCTTTTTCTCTTTCTCCTCATGAGTATTTATCCTTAGCTCAATAGTACAGGTGTCCTTTGCTCCAAATCTAACAATCTCTAGCTGTACCAATTGGTTACACCAGCTGCACAGCTCACGTATTTCTGTTTTTTTTAACCAGATAGTTGTCAGATTTTGCGACAAATTCTGGGCGCAATTCTGCTCATACAGCGACAACTCTAAACATATTCCTGCAGTGATAATTCTGAACAAGTTCCTGCAATGATAATTCTGGGAGCAATGCTGAATGGACTCATGCAGCGACATCAGTAGTAAAAATATTATAAAATCAAAGGTAACTAGGCTAAGGTCTATTAAGTTAGAAAATGCAATAACTAAATTAAAAATGCTAAAAATATGTGCTAAGGATGACCAAATGGGAACAACTTAAGCAATAAGTAGAGAGAAATCAATGGTTCTTTCTAATACTATCATAAGGTTGCATGAGACCATTAGAAGTAGCACCAATGTGAAACTAATCACTTTGCCACAACATAAGATGTTCTGCGACACAAAAAAGGGACTTAAACCCTACACGATGACACTAAGGAGGGGAGCTTTGTCATGACACAGTTCCTAGTATGTCACGACATTGACCCCTAGACTCGATTTTTGCATTGGGTGAAGGGCATTTCGATCTTTATAATACTACTTAAACACGAAGGGTGACAGTTGAACTAGGGTTGAGGGAAAACGGCCAGCCAATTCTATAAATAGGGCCTTTAGCGCTAGGGTTTAACGTGCCTTGTTTAGCTTTTAATTTTACTTTTTTATTTTTCGTTCGAGAAATGAGATTGTAATTTTCATATAATTGTTCAAGGAATTATTTCCCGACATATTGCCAATACAATTAAAGTTTCTTTATTTCATTTAATCAACTTTATGCTTGGTTATATTATTGCTTTTTATGATGTTTAAAGAAACCATGAGGAACTAATTCTATTTTGGGGAATTAGGGAGTGGAAGTAAGAATATTTAATTGTTGTATAAACAAGGATTTTCAATCGGATCAGCTGTTTAGGAAAGGAAGAACATTAAACAAATATTAGGCTTGACAACCCTAGAAAGTCATTTAGATAGGAATGAACCCATGTAACACCTATATCTCATATTCCGTCATCGAATTAGGGTTACGGGAAGTTACTACACACATCATAACATTTCATAACATACAGTATTTAAATATCAATTTAATTTCATTTAATTTAGAATAATTCAAAATAATATTAAACATACATTTACGGGCTTTAAATCGGGTCCTCGGGGCCCTTAAAATAATTTACGAACAACTAGTGACCAAAATGAAACTATTCATAACATTTTAGGCAAAACTGAAAAATTTGCCTTATAGTCACACGACTATGTGGCTCCTCCACACGCCCATGTCTTAGCCCGTGTGCCAGACCGTGTAACTCATTGACTTGGGACACACGCCCGTGTCTCAGCTCGTGTGAACCCTACACCTAACACACTTAGGGCACACGCTCGTTTGGGCGACCTATGTGCACTACACACTCATGTGGGTTGCCCGTGTGCAGGATGTGTGTGCCTAAAGTTCACATCAATCAAGCTTGTTTCATACCAAAATTCACAAGTAACTACACAATCTCATAACATACAGAATCAAGTCTTTAAACATACTTAAAACAAACTCATTCATGCATTTCCCAATTATCAATTCTCATAATATATCATACGTTTAGCACACCCTCAACCACATGTTCATTTCCTTCTATTTATAACCATTAGCAAACAAAGCATAATTATTCTATTCCTTCAAACATAACAACATAATTCAACAACATGAACTATATTACAAACTCATACTTAAGCATATTCAACATGATTTACATGCCCCAAGTCTACCTTAAACACATGACCCATACCAAAATATCAACACAACAAAATATAAGCCATACAACTTCATCTTTGCCTAGTACGTGCCATATAACCCAAATGTTTATAGAAGTTGCCAAAAGAGTCCTTGGGATAGTGTGATTCCTCGAGTTAATCCGATCCTCCAACACCAAAATGAAATCTGCAAAACAAGAACATAACACGGGTAAGCTTACGAAAGCTTAGTAAGTTCGTCGATTAAACGAAAGATCTTACCAATTGAACATAACAATTAAAACAATGAACTATAGATTTGTTCCTTGTCAATCACATCGTAACCTGTAATTTTCATAGCATGCTCATAAGAGCTAACCAACTAGTACCCAGTATATCGTACGAGCTATTAATCTATGAATAGTATACTGTAAGAGCTATCAATCTATGAACAGTATGCTCATAAGAGCTATTAATTATTAATTTGTGAACAGTATGCTCATAAGAGCTATTAATCTATGAATAGTATGCTCATAAGAGCTATCAATCTGTGAACATTATGCTCATAAGAGCTATTAATTTGTGAATAATATGCTCATAAGTGCTATCAATCTGTGAACATTAAGCTCATAAGAGCTATTATTCTGTGAATAGTATGCTCATAGGAGCTATCAATCTGTGAACAACAAGCTCGCAGGAGCTATCAATCTGTGAACAATAAGCTCGTAGGAGCTATCAATAAAATTCACCAACATATTTTACACATTCAATATTTCATAGCAAAGCACACAATTTATTAATTACAACAAATTAAGTCAAATTGTACTAACTTAAACCAAACGAACTTACCAGACTGATTAAAATAAATAACAGTAAAGGGAAGTGGGGTCTAATCCTTAGGGACTAGAGTGTAAAGAATCTTGTCTGTCGAGATCGTGGGTGAAATCTTGCCCAAGAAAAGCAGCAGAATCTGGGGAAAATTAAAACAAATAGAATTAAAAGAAGTAAAAAAATAGAGGTGTCGAAATAAAAATAAATTGTATAAAATAAACAAAATCGAAGGAAGAAGGGTTTTATCAATATTTAGAGATCCAACCTTCGGTTATCTTGATTCTTCCTCGATTCAATCATAGACTTTGGATGGTTCTTCTCGTGCCCGAATAAGCCAGTTATTGTGGAAGAGGATGCCTACGACCACCAGCTCCAAATATAGTTTTTTAGAGGAACCTCACTCTAGCCATCCGTCGCTCCAATGGGACCGTCTTACAGTAGATCACCTTTTCCCAACGACGAATGCCATGCCATTTTGTCTTTTTGGCTCGGCAACGTCTAACGTAGTAAGTTAGCGAACCGACTATGCAACCTTCTCAAAACACACAAAGCAGCCATCTTTGCACAAGATGAAAAGATTACTTTTGTAGGGATTTTGGACGGAAGCGTCAATCTTGTAATATAGAGAATTGATGAATACTCGGGTGAGAAAAATTAAGCGCGGATTCTAAGCCTCATGAACTTTGGAGGAATATTTGATAACCTTCGGCTAGAAGGGTTTTTAGTTGCTCATGTTTTGGGAAGAACATAAGATAATAAAAATAGAGCTTTTTATTGAAACTAGTGTTTTTGGGAGATTGAGGATTTTACAATGATTGAGAAGTGAATAATTCAATCACTCCATCCCCTATTTATAGTACATAAAAATCCCTATATGAATCTAATCTAAATTCTAAAAGATAATTAGAATTATATCTAAACATTAATTCGCTAATTGGATCCAATTTAAACTTTAAAAGATAAAAATATCACAAATAGCCCAAATTAATAGTCATACTCACAAAATATATAATTAATACCCAAAAGTATGCTATTTTTAAGCGTTATCATATTCCCCCTATGTAGCTCATGCTTGTTCTCAAGTATGATTCTCAATCCACTAAGTAATTTAAATTTTTCCATGGAAAGAAATAACACTCCAAAGTTTTACAAACAATTAAGTATAATGCATATGAAAATAAAGAGAACCTTTAGCTTTTTGTAAGTAAAATCGAAAAAGTAACCCAATTAAAACACACAACAATTAAATAGTCTTGAATTATTTCATGAAAGTTAGGTAATTTACCAAACTTACCAAGACACCTATTTGTTCACCTTTGTCTCCAAATTTAGTTCTCTTCCTTTTATTTTATCGATTTCTCTCTTTTTTTCTTTAAGAATATATTGGACCTTTTGACACGAAATGAAAGGACACCCAAGTACTCCATCCCGATTACTCAGCCCAACATGCTCCCAATTATTTTTTTCTTTTTTTTAGAATATGTTAGCCTTTTTGACGCGAAGTGAAATGACAACCAAGCACTTCATCCCGGTTACTCAATCTAACACACTCCAAATTTTTTTATTTCATAATTTCGGTTAGCGGAGATTTACTTAACACATCACACAACCTTTTTACGCGAAGTAGGATGACAACCCAAGCACCCTACCCCGGTTACTCAGTTAGTTACGTTTTAAGCTATGCTCATAACCGTAGAATCATCCAAGTTTTTTCTCTTTTTTTATTTTTCATTTTTTTCTGACAAAGAATTTTAATTTAGGAGGACTAGGAAAAACAATAAAGTGTCAATAATAAGTTTTGGCAACTAACTAACAATCATGAAAACAAATTTAGCATGCATCTAAATTAACTATTCTCTTTGTATTTAGACTCAATCGATTTTACCATAAGTAAGATAGGGTTATCTTCATTAATCATAATCATGTCCGTCTAATAGAAATGAAACAGTGGATGTGAAATCAACCATAGGAAAATCAAAATTAACTTAGTAGACAAGAAGCATACTCATGGATGAAATAGTGGGCAATTCGTGGGCAAAATCTTGGGCATGAAAAAGGAAAAAATATACTTAAAAAAAATAAATGTGGGCAAAACAAACAGAAAACAAAAAGCAGCAGCAACAGTAATCCTATAGCAGTACCAATAGAAGATAAAAATAGCAAAAACAGTGAGGAGCATTCCCTCTACTTAAAACGCATTGCCCTCAATGTGAAGAAAAATATGAAAAGAAAAGGGTTGAGAATACTCCCCATGTCATCGTCGCTCTCGTAGTGCTGCAGTTTTCGTCGCTGATTTTTTCGTGAAATAAATTCCTCGAGTTTCCTAGACATATAATAAATAAATAAATAGAAAAATAAATATAAATATAAATAAATATAAAAGTAAAAAGAAAATAAAAACAAAAACATTTGGGTTGCCTCCCAACAAGCACTTGTTTAACGGCGCTAGCTTGACACTGAACTAGTATCGGGGTCGTTCCAGCTAAGTTTTTTTATCGTATGAGCTTAGAAATTTGGTGCTTGCATAACAGAAGGTAGAAGTTTAGTGTTCATAGGGGGCAATAATTTATTAACAGATTCGTAAGTTGGATCTAAATCATCAAACAATATTTTAGGTTCATTTTCATGGAATTTGGAAGTCTCTTCTATTAAGGATTCAACTAAATTGACACAGTTTACGCTCAAGATTTCACTAAGGTGATTGATGGCGTCGTAAACATTGAACTTCATGATTTCCCCGTTAAACTCCATCGTGAGAGTTTCGCTTCGCACGTCAATCTTAGTATTTGCGGTACTAAGAAAGGTCAGCCTAATAAGATGTCAGAAGACCTAGGAGTATTATCCTCTTCCAACTTCACTACAAAAAAATCTGCAAGAAAAATCAGTTCGTTGACTTTCACTAACATGCCTTCGAGGACTCCTTCGGGATGCACAATGGACCTGTCTGCCAATTGGATTGTAACACCTGTTTCCTTCAAAAAACCCACGTTAAGTGATTCATAAATAGAAAAAGGCATTACATATATATAAGCCCCTAAATCACACATAGCTTTTTTAATTCCGAAGTGACCTATTTTGCATGGTATTGCAAACAGGCCTCTATCTTTACATTTTGTTGGCATCCTTTGTTGCAAAACCGTAGACACATTCTCACCAACATTTATCTATTCGTTTCCAGTCAATTTTTGTTTGTTAGTGCAAAGTTCCTTAAGAAATTTAGCATACCATGGAATCTGTTTAATAGCATCTAAAAAGGTATATTTACCTCAACTTTTCTGAATGTTTCGAGGATCTCTTTTTCCTCCTTACCTATCTGATTTTATCTCAACCATCCTGGAAACGAAGGTTGAATTATGGGTAATAGAGGTTTCGACCAGCTCTGCTCGTTGTTTTTCTGCTTTTCCTGGGCAGAATCTTGGGCATGATTTGTGTCAGGATTTGGTTTCAGTACTTTCCCTCTTCATAGCGTCACTGCATTCGCGTTTTGTCTTGGGTTAGGTTCTATTTATGATGGTAGCCTACCCTGTGCCCCTAATTTCTCCATTGATGTGGCAACTCCTTTATAGATGTCTTGGTTTTCTGTTGAAAATCAAGCATATTAGCTGCTAATTTATTTACCATGGCTTCTAGAGAAGTACCTGAATTTTACGCTTGTTGTGGGAACCAGTTTTGGTATGGCTGGTTATAATGTGGATTCGCCCCATAACTCAAGTTAGGATGGTCTTTCCACCTAGGGTTGTATGTATTTGTGTAAGGATTATATCGCCTTTGGGGTGGTCTAGGGAAGTTCCCCACAACATCCAACTGGGTCATAATATCGTCATACAAACTAGGGCATTGGTCAGTTGTATGTTCAGGTATTTCACAAATTCTGCATAGTCGGGCCAACCCTATTCCTCTAAGGAGGAATTACTTAGCTAGTGAACCCTTCTAGTATGTTCAGGATTGGCTCGAAATTGCTGAGTGTTTGCGACCATTGTGGATATCAAGTCCCTTGCTCAATGGGGAGTCATATTAACCAATGCTCCTCTACTGACAGCATCTATCATATTCATCTCCATAGGTTTCAGGCCCTCATAGAAGTATTGGAGAAAAGATTGTTCAATTATCCCATGTTATAGGCATCTTGCACATAAAATTTTAAATCGCTCCCAATAGTCGTAAAGAGACTCCATATCTTTTTGTCTAATCCCAACAATTTCTCTCAACTCAACGGCACGCGAGGTTGGGAAAAACATGTTAAGAAACAAACGAGAAAGATTAGCCCAAGTTGTAATAGATCCAAGAGATAGGTAAAATAACCATTAGACAAACCATATGGAACTCCTTCAGATGTTTATGTGGATTCTCATTTTGCAATCCACGAAAAATCGACAAGTAATTGGATTAAACCTGATTTAAGCTCAAAGTTAGCATCCACAGTAGGATATGCAATGCATAATGGCGGTTGATCATCAGGGGCCTCGACTAATTGGCGAACTGTCTGATCCATAGGTGGTGGTGACGGATCTCGATTTTTCATCAACCCTAGCGATAGGCACTTTCGCTGATGGATCAACTGCTTGGTTCTCCAATGTTAGGTTAGAGTTTTCGTTTACCCTAAATTCTCCTTCGTCGTCTTCTTCTACTTCTAAAGGTGGGCTATGCTTAATTCCTACAACTTTTGACTGCCTCTTTCGTAATCTTGTTTCCTTACGATTAGCTTTTGCAGTCTTTTCAATCTTGGGATCGTAGGTGTATGTAAGATTTCCTAGAGAAGATCTAGTCATAAGTAGAAAAAAACAAGATTAGAACGTTACCAGTCCCCGATAACTACGCCAAAATTTGATGTGTCGTCGAGAACACCAAATATAACCTATTCCGAAAATTAAAATATCAACAGTAAAGGGAAGTAGGGTTTAATCCTCAGGGACTGGAGTGTAAAGAATCTTGTCTGTCGAGATCGTGGGTGAAATCTTGCCCAAGAAAAGCGACAGAATCTGGAGAAAATTAAAAAAAACAGAATTAAAAGAAGTAAAAAAAATAGAGGTGTCGAAATGAAAATAAACTGCATAAAATAAACAAAGTCGAAGGAAGAAGGGTTTTATCAATATTTAAAGATCCAACCTCCAGTTATCTTGATTCTTATTCGATTCGATCATAGACTTTGAATGGTTCTTCTCGTGCCCGAATAAGCAAGTTATTGTGGAAGAGGACACCTACGACCACTAGCTCCAAATATAGTTTTTTAGAGGAACCTGACTCTAGCCAACCGTCGCTCCAATGAGACCGTCTTATAGTAGATCACCTTTTCCCAATGACGAATGCCACGTCATTTTGTCTCTTTGGCTCGAGAACCTCTGATGTGGTAAGTTAGCGAACCGACTGTGCAACCTTCTCAAAACACACAAAGCGACCGTCTTTGCACAAGATGAAAAGATTACTTTTGTAAGGATTTTGGACGGAAGCGTCAATCTCGTAATATAGAGAATTGATGAATACTTGGGTGAGAAGAATTAAGCGCGGATTCTAAGCCTCATGAACTTTGGAGGAATATTTGATAACCTTTGGCTAGAAGGGTTTTTAGTTGCTCATGTTTTGGGAAGAACACAAGATAATAAAAATAGAGCTTTTTATTGAAACTAGTGTTTTTGGGAGATTGAGGATTTTACAATGATTGAGAAGTGAATAATTCAATCACTCCATCCCTTATTTATAGTACATAAAAATCCCTATATAAATCCAATCTAAATTCTAAAAGATAATTAGAATTATATCTAAACATTAATTCCCTAATTGAATCAAATTTAAACTCTAAAAGATAAATATAAATTAAATACAAATTAAATATAAATAATATCCTAAATATTAATCCTAATAAAAATAAAGTTTTAAAATAAAATAAAATCAAGTCTTTTTGTCCTATAAAAACTCTTTTCAAGTCTTCCACCTTTTCACAACTTCTCTTTCTCTTCCAAAATCATGTTTTTTGTCTCAATTTGTCATTTGTCTTCAATTTAAATCCTACAAGATAAAAATATCACAAATAGCCCAAATTAATAGAATCATACTCACAAAATATATATAATTAATACCCAAAAGTATGCTATTTTAAACGTTATCATAAACTGAACAAACTTAAAAAACTGATTTGTAGTAATCGTAAAAATATAGGGATTACTCCGCTACTTTGTCCTTCCCTCGATTGCTGATATGTTCTTGATCTAAAATAATAATTTCATTTAATTACTTAAATAAACAGAAAGTTTAAATTATTTAAGTAATTAAACCCCTTATAATTACTTTTACAAAATTATCCCTAATGTTTTACTTTTATGCAATTTAGTCCATAAATCCCAAACATGCAAATTAACTATTTTTACTTAAATTCCAACCTAGCAGATTATTGAAGAGTCTCATTCCAGCCCACCTTTGTAATTATTTCACATCAAGTACAAGCACTTTTATCAATTCAACAACTTAGTCCTTAAACTTTAAAATTATCAAAAACTACTTTACAAAATAGTTCTAACTAACAATGAAGGTTAATAATCTTGCATAAATAGTCAAAAACAACTCAACTTGTTAATGAAATATTTTATAATATTTGAAAATTTTACAAATTAATCCCCAGGTCAGGTAAATTAAGCTAATACGAACTCAAAAACATTAAAATTACTAAAAACGGGTAAAGTTTACTCACTGAATTAACTAACCCAAATTGGACGAAGCTCTCCAAGCCTTAGTTATGGCGTCTTTAGTTTTTGCTCAAGAAGAAGACAAAAAAAATTGGCTTATTTCATAAGTTTTATGGTTATAATCACTTTAAAATTTGTTTATTTATAATTTTACCCTTTTTAACTAATAAAATATCCCAATCTTTCAAGCCCACTACCGTCCATTCAATTTTACATGGTATATTTACCTATTAAGTACTTTAATTTACCTTTCCATCACCATTTAATACTTTTAATTAAAAGATCTTAACTTTTGTAGCCTTTACGATTTAGTCCTTTTTACTTAATTAACTATCTAAACGATAAAATTTCCAAACCAAAATTTAATACGACACTATTAACATCATACACATTAAATAATTAATATTTACAAATCAACTCGTCGGATTTGTGGTCTTGAAACCACGTTTTTACACCATTAAAAAATAGACTATTACAACTCTCCCCCTTAGGAAAATTTCATCTCAAAATTTCTTACTAGTAAATAGATTCGGGTAGTATTAGCTCATTGAAGCTTCAGTTTCCCATGTGGCCTCTTCTACTCTGTGATGATTCCATAAGGCTTTTACTAACAGTACCCTTTTATTTCGTATCTCTTTAACCTCACGTGCCAGAATCTTGATCTGTTCCTCTGAATACGATAAATCTAGTTGTATCTCAACCTCACAGAGAGTAATCACATGTGAAGGATTTGATTTGTACTAGCTCAACATTGAAACATGAAAAACATTATGAATCTTTTCAAGTTCCCATGGTAAGGCTAACTTATAAGCTACTGGACTAATCCTATCTGTAATCTCGTATGGTCCAATAAACCTTGGACTCAGCTTTCCCTTTCTGCCAAAACATAGTACTTTCTTCCAATGTGAGACTCTTAGGAAGACTCGATCACTTATAGCAAACTCTATATCTTTTCTCTTTATATTCGCATATGATTTCTGACAATTTGATGTTGCTTTTAAACAGTCACAGATTATTCGAACCTTATCCTTTGTCTCACATATCAGGTCGGTACCAACCAGTTTAGATTCACTCAACTCTAACCAGTATAACGATGTTCTACATAAAGCTTTAAACGGTGCCATTTAATACAGGATTGATAGATATTATTATACGTAAATTCCACTAATGGTAAGTACCTTTCCCAGGTACCTTTAAACTCAAGTATACGAAATCACAACATATCCTCCAAAATATGTATTACGCACTCAGATTGTCAATCCGTCTGTGGATGATATGCAGTACTGAAATTCAATCTAGTTCCTAGAGCTTCATGGAGTTTACCCCAAAATCTCGAAGTAAACCGCGGATCCCTATCAGAGATAACAGATAATGGTACCCATGCAATCGGACAATCTCTGATACATATAACTCTGCTAAATTCTCAAGTGTAAAATCAGTACGGATAGGAATGAAGTGAGTGAATTTTGTCAGCCTGTCAACAATAACCCAAATCGAATCTTTTTTCTTCGGCATCAATGGTAGTCCTGTTAACAAATCCATTGTAATTCACTCCTACTTCCGCTCTGGGATAGTGATAAGTTGTAGTAATCCTGACGGTATTTGATGTTTAGCTTTCACTTTTTGGCAAACTAGACATTTAGTTACAAATTCAAAAATTTCTTGTTTGATACCTAGCCACCAGTACATTTTCTTTAGATCATTAAACATCTTTGTACTACCCGAATGAATGAAGTAAGTATTATTGTGAGCCTTTGACAAAATGTCCCGCTTTAACTTTGAATCATTAGGAACACATAATCTATTTCGGAAGTACATCATACCCTCAGTATCTACAGTGAACCTTGTAGTAGAATCACTTTGAATCTACTCCCTCTTGGCTACCAACTTCAGGTCATCATCTTGTAGTTCCCGAATCCGCTAAAGGAATAATGGTTTAGCCCAGAGCTCAGCAATAATAGAACGATCACCTCCTAAATTTCAGTGTGCATTTAATGCTTTTAACGAAAACAACTATTTCTGACTTAAAGCATTCGTAACAACATTCGCTTTTTGGGATGATAATCAATTACAAGATCTTAGTCTTTTAATAACTCTAACCATCGTCGTTGTCTTAGGTTTAGCTCCTTTTGAGTCATTAAGTATTTCAAGCTCTAATAATCTTTACATATGTGACACTTTTCACCGTAAAGGTAATGACGCTAAATCTTCAGAGCAAAAACAATGACGACCAATTCAAATCATGCGTCGAATAATTCCTCTCATGAGACTTTAACTGACGAGAAGCATAAGTTATTACTTTCCCATCTTGCATCAATACACATCCCAACCCTCTAAGTGACGAATCGCTGTAAACAATAAATTCCTTCCTTGATTTAGGTTGTGTCAGAACTTGAGCTCCTGTCAACATTTACTTTAACTGATCAAAACTCTGCTAGCACTTGTCTGACCACACACACTAAGCATCCTTTTGTAACAATTTAGTCATCGAAAAAGCTATAATAGAAAAGTTTTTAACAAATCAACGGTAGAAACCGGCTAAACCCAGTAAGCTACGTACTTCTGAAACATTATTAGGAGCTTTTTAATTAACAATAGCAAAAATCTTACTTGGATCAACTAGTATACCCTCTGCTGAAACCACGTGTCCAAGAAATCCAACCTCTCGTAGCTAGAATTCATATTTATTAAATTTAGCATACAACTATTTTTCTTGCAGAATCTACACTACTGTTCTCAAATGCTGAGCATGCTCAGACTATGTCTTGGAATATATCAGTATATCATCAATAAACACAACCACAAATCTATCCAATTGAGGTTGAAAAACCCGATTCATCAAGTCTATAAAAGCAACTAGAGCATTAGTTAATCTGAACGGCACTACCAAAAATTCATAGTTTCCATGTCATGCTCGAAAGGCAGTTTTCAGCACATTTCAATTTTTTATCCTCATCTGATAATATCCGAATCTGAGATCTATTTTTGAAATTATAATTGCACCTTTCAGCTGGTCAAACAATTCATCAATACGAGATAGTAGGTATTTATTCTTTATTGTAACTTTATTCAACTGTTAATAATCTATACATAGTCTCAAAGAACCATCTTTCTTCTTTACAAACAATACTAGCGCACCCCAAGAAGATACACTCGATCGAATGAAACCTTTATCTAATAACTCTTGCAACTGTGCTTTAAGCTCTTTCAACTTAGTCGGTGTCATTCTATAAGGTGGAATTGATATCGGAGCTATCCCGGGTATCAAATCAATAACAAACTTTACCTCTCTTTCCGGTGGCAATCTAAGTAACTCTTCAGGAAATACGTCTATAAACTCATTAAATATCGGTACCTGATTCAAATTCATTTTTGAGTCTCGTGTATCCAGTATGTAAGCTAAAAATGCTTCACAACCTCTACGAATCATCTTCTATGCATAAATAGCTGAAATCACCCTGGTAGCACTATTCAATTGGCCAGACTCGACTGTAACTAACTCGCCTAACGGGCATCTTAATTCAATCTATCTCTGTCTACAGTTAACCACTACATCATGTAACAATAATCATTCCACACCCAATATGACATCAAACTCATAAAAAGGTAGTAGCATCAGATCAGTGGGAATGTAATAGCCCTTTTTTAGCGATGTTGGAAACAATGATTTCGAGACCACAAAACCGAAAAGAAAATTCTTATAATGAGTGTTTAATAACATTATAAAAGACCATTAAATTCTCCCTATTTAGAGTATAATTTTTTCCCTTTGTGTTATGTTTAGCATGCATTTTTAGCATTTTATATTTAGTAATTTCATTTTCTAAGTCAGAGATGTTTGGTTTCATTTTCTTCTATTTTCTAAGTCGTTACATTTAGTGTCAATTTTGTTTCTTGAGATGTCAGTGCAGGGATCTATCTTAGAAGATCAAAACAGGAAAGTGTTCAAAGCTGTCGCTACAAGTTTGATCCAGAATTGCGCCAAAACATGTCACCGCATAAGTGTTTCCAGATTACATCAGGGATTTTTCTGTGAGAACATATTCAGAAGTACCAGTACATGAGGATGTCAAAGTTGTAGCAGCAAATTAAAGTATAAATTTGCATCCAGAAATGTCGCGACAACCTACAACTGCTTATCGCATACACCAGATCTACATGAGTTTATAGCTGGATTAACTAACTTGTACAACTGCAAGGAAGTTAGGTCTGAGAAAAGAAGGACACCTGTACTGGGCAGTAAAGATAAATACCGAGGAGAGAGAGAAGAGAAGGGAGATCAGGAAGCTCGTGACAAATTAATTCCATTCTGATTTTTCTTAAGCTTGCTTCCATGACAACTTAAAATTCCTGGAGGGTGAACTGATGTGACGAGAAGGCAGCTTCTACTCCTGACGAGGAGTGTTCTAAGTGCGACACAAAAGGAGCATTTATGGAAGAGTTCTAGTAGACTAAGAATAGAATGCTTCAACTTGTTCTTTAATTCCTCTTAAACACTGATAAATTCTGATGAACTTAATTGTGTATGGAAATACCTGTTAATTTTAGATCTATTTTGATTTTTGCTCAACTCTTCTTATTTGTTTATCTTTGGATTTTATTGCTTGATCACGAAAGTGTTATTGTAGTTGCTGACACTGGAAAGTACAGTGACAAGTTAAATTAACAAGCGAGACAATGGAAGTTGCTTGAGGAACGAATGAATTCTGGCCACTTGTTCTCAAATGCAAAGCATTGCCAGCACTGGAAGGTGTGGTTAATGTGAGTGTTTGGGTCTTTGATAAGTAGAGAAGTCGAAAAGAGTGAGATCTCATTAAGTTTAATTGCATCGACAATTTTTCAATCATTTACCTTGTAGTCACATTTAGTGGTTGCCAACTTATCAAGTCAAGGATCCCCCCATTTCTTTATCCTTATTTTATATTTTTAATTTTCTTAAATTTCATTGACAAAATACCTTCACCCTTTCATTACATTTTCTTATTAAATTGCTCTGACATATTATATCACAGTATTACAATATTTTCTCTAACAGTTTTAATTCTTTTATGTGCATATTCTTTGATTTAATTGCGCTGACATTATTCCTGACAGTTCTTCTTATCCTGACCTCTTTTGCATCGACAAATTTAAGCATAGACAGCCATCTCTGTGGGATCAATATCTGATAGCTTTACACCTATCAACTATACTTGCATCGACAAGTGTTCGCTTGCATAATTACTGCGACGTTGATAGCGCGATCAAGTTTTGGCGCCGTTGCTTGGGATGGCGTTTGTTTGATGTTTATTTTTGTAGTTACAATTACTCTTTACTTCTTGACTTTTATTTGTCACTAATCTATTTTATTTTTGTTAATTCTTTTCAACTCTCTTTTAGGTATTGTATGACCACAAGGAGAAATCCTAATAATATTGTTGGCCTAGATCTAGAAATTGAAAGAACCATTCGGAGGATAAGAGAAGAGCAAAGAAATATGGCTTTACCATGAAATGATGCCATACCATAGTTGCCACCACAAAATCCTGTCCCTCTAATACAGCCACAAAACTTCAACAACCCATCACTGCCACAAGAAGAACAAATACAAAACAGAACAATCAGAGACTTTGTTACTACTGTGTTAGATGACTTGCAACTAGGGGTTGTTAGACCAGCTATCCAAGCTGAGAATTTCGAGTTAAAACCGATGATGTTTCAAATTTAAATTCGAATGGCAATATACTAGTTTGCCTCATGAAGATGCATGAGAGAATCTTAAATCTTTTCTACTAATCTGTGCTTCTTTTAGTCAGCATGGTGTTCCTGATGACACCTTGAAGATGCAGCTGTTTCCTTATTCTTTGCAAGGAAGGGTGCATACCTGGTTTCTTGGATTACCTGCTGGATCTATTACATCATGGAATGCACTTGCAACGTAATTTTTTTACGATTTAATCCACCCACGATTAATGCTTGATTGCGGAATGATATTACTGCTTACCATTAGCTAGATGATGAGAATCTACATACTATATGGGAGCGTTACAAAACATTGCTTTGACGTTGTCCCATGCATGGAATCCAACAAGAAACATAGATTGAAATCTTCTACAATGGATTAAATACGCAGACAAGAAATCTTATCGATGCATCTGCAAACGGTCTTTTGTTGGATTGCACCTACGATGAAGTCGTGCGATTTTGGAGAGAATTGCACGAAAATATTATCAATACTCGATTTCTCGAACTGCTCAAGTAAAAATGAATCCTGGAGTTATTGATTTAGACGTCATATCAACTTTAAGTGCACAGGTATCTTAGTTGGCTAACATGATCAAAAACATGAAAGGGAAGAATGACGTTGCCCCTATTCAAGTAGCCTAGTAGATGGATGTCCTGACATTTTGTTTTGAAATTTACGGTGACAATCATAGATATGAAGATTGCCCACAGTATGCAGAAAATGCGTTCTATATTAATAACATCAGAGGAAACTCGTATGGTAACTCTTATAACAGTTCAACCAGAAATCAGCAACCTTGGGGGAATCAAAATGCGTCCACATTCTGATATAGAAATTCCTCGAGTCAAGGAAATTTTCAACAAGGGAGTTACAATCAGCAACAGTAGAATTACAACCATAATCCTCAAGTGCAAACAAATCACGATCAGATGCAATCACATACTCAGATATAGTCACATGCTCATATGCAACCACAACAGATTGTAATGCCAAATATAAACATGAAAGGATAACATCAATAACAGCAACAGCAGTATTCTCAACCAAGATCGGATCTATTAGCTTCCCTTGAAGCTTTCATGTGTGACCATATTACAAGAACTGAAGCTATTGTGCAGGGAAATTCTTCTTCCATCCGAGCTTTGGAAGCATAATTAGGACAGCTGGCTTCTAACATGAGCACGAGCCCACCAGGTGCCTTACCTAGTGATACTGAAAATCAAATCCAAGGGGAAGGAGCATTGCAAGGCTATTACTCTTTGGAGCGGAAAATAAACTGTTGAACAAAGTAGCAACTCTAATACAACACCTGTCGACGTAAAATGAAACTAAGCAACAAGGAAAAGTTGTATCTGAAGAAGAAGCAGTAGAGATAAATGAGGAGGAGCCACCAGTAATTACACTCATGCCAACCATTCGACCTTCAAAATTATCGATGCAACCGCCAATGTCGACACAGTCGGTTGTATCGTAACATCCTAATGTCTCCATACCTTTTTCGTTTCCACAATGATTTAAGGAGAAAGAACATGACAGAGAATATCAAAAGTTTTTGGCTACCTTGAAACAACTACATGTTAATATACCTCTTATTTATGCTCTTGTGCAAATTCCTAGCTATGGGAAATTTATGCAGGAGCTTTTGTCAAAGAAAAAGAAGTTGACCGACATCGAGAAAATTGCGCTCACAGAAGGTTATAGTGATGTACTGACAAATAAATTGCCACCCAAGATGAAAGATCCTGGCATTTTTACAATTTCATGCTCCATTGAAATCATTATTTAGGCAAAGCTCTTTGTGATCCAGGAGCAAGCATCAACCTTATGCCTTTGTCAACATTCAAAAAATTGGGAATTGGTCACATGAAGCCCACTGCGGTGACATTGTAGCTAGCAGATAGATCTTTAACGCAACCTACAGGACAGATTAAAGATGTTCTCGTCCAAGTAGATAAGTTTGTATTCCTGGTAGATTTCATCATACTGAATTGTGAAGCTGATAAGGAGGTACCCATAATTTTGGGATGCCCATTTCTTGCTACGGGTCACACTCTTATAGACGTTTTCAAAGGCGAATTAATCATGCGACATAATGATAAACATGTTACCTTCAGTGTCTTTGAAGCAACTCCCTGCAGGAGTAAAGAGCAATGTCACCACATTAATGTCCTGGACGAATTAATTGCAGAAGAATTTAATGAGCGTAGTTTAGTAGCGCAAGAAGAATTTGCAGTGAAATCCGAAGACAAATTCCTACCAGATTGCGACAACAAGGTTGAGGCAAATATTTGTGAGATTAGACATGGTTGGCAGATGGAATCCTTGGATCTAACCAATAGGACGATTCCTGTTTTCAAGCCATCGGTTAAAGAAGCTCCAACTTTGGAGTTGAAACCATTACCAACGCATTTAAAATATGTTTTCCTTGGTGACAACGATACCTTGCCAGTAATTGTCTCCGCAAATCTCAATGCAAGCCAAGAGGAGAAATTAATCGGAATACTAAAGCAACACAAGCGTGCCATCGCTTGGAGCATTGCAGATATCAGAGGTATTAGTCCCTCTTCTGCATGCACAAGATCAAGTTGGAAGATGAGGGAAAGCAGTCCATTGAACAACAACGTATATTAAATGAGAAAATGAAGGATCAAAAAATGGTTGGATGCAGGCATTATTTACCCAATTTCTGACAGTACGTGGGTGAGCTCAATCCAATACATTGCAAAGAAGAGCAGTATTACAGTGGTAAGCAATGACGAAAATGAATTGATTCATACTCGCATTGCTGCCGGTTGGCGAGTGTGCATGGACTACCTTCGTTTGAATGCTGCCACAAAAAAGATAATTTACCACTTCCATTCATTGATCAGATGCTGGACAGGCTAGCTGGTAAGAGTTATTACTATTTTCTTGATGGATATTCTGGCTACAACTAGATTGCAAAAAAAACTTTTACTTGTCTGTTTGGTACCTTTGCTTTTTGTCGAATGCCATTTGGGCTATGCAATGCACTGGCCACATTTCAAAGGTGCATGATGGTAATCTTTTTCGATATGATTGAGGATTCGTTGGAGGTATTTATGGATGACTTCTTTGTTTATGGTCACACTTTTGATAAATGCGCTGACAATTTAGGTAAAGTTTTAAAGCGATGCGAGGACACTAATTTGGTGCTAAATTGGGAAAAATACCACTTCATAGCAACTGAAGGCATTGTCCTTGGGCATCGTATCTCTTGTCAGGGCATAGAAGTAGACAAGGCCAAGGTAGAGATTATTGAGAAATTGCCCCCACCTATCAATTTCAAGGGAATAAGAAGTATTCTCAGCCATGTAGGATTTTACCGATGATTCATTCGAGATTTCTCCAAAATTGCAAAACCTTTATTCGATGCTGCCTGTCTGGAAGCATTTGTAAAAATTTCAAGGGGATAAAAAGTTTGATCCAGAATTACGCCCAAACATGTCACAGCATAAGTACTTCCAGATTACATCAAGGATTTTTTTGTGTGAACATATTCAGAAGTACCAATGCATGAGGATGTCAAAGTTGTCGCAGCAAATTAAAGTATAAATTTGCATCCAGAAATGTCATGACAACCTGTAACTGCTTATTGCATACACCAGACTGCATGAGTATACAGCCGAATTAACTAACTTGTACAGCTGCAAGGGAGTTAGAGCTGAGAAAAGGACACCTGTACTGGGAAGTGAAGATAAATAATCGGGAAGCTCATGACAAATTAATTCCATTCTGATTTTTCTTAAGCTTGCTTCCATGGCAGCTTAAAATTCCTGGAGGGTGAACTGATGCGAAGAGAAGGCAGCATCTACTCCTGACGAGGAGTGTTCTAAGTAGGACGCAAGAGGAGCATTTACGGAAGAGTTCTAGTAGACTAAGAATAGAATGCTTCAACTTGTTCTTAAATTCCTATTAAACGCTGATAAATTCTAATGAACTTAATTGTGTATGGAAATACCTGTTAATTTTAGATCTATTTTGATTTCTGCTCAACTCTTCTTATATGCTTATCTTTGGATTTTATTGCTTGATCACGGAAGTGTTATTGTAGTTGCTGAAACTAAAAAGTGTAGTGACAAGTTAAATTAACAAGCAAGACAACAGAAGTTGCTTGAGGCACGAAGGAATTCTAGCCACTTGTTCTCGAATGCAAAGCATTGCCAGCACTGGAAGGTGTGGTTAATGTGAGTGTTTGGGTCTTTGATAAGTAGAGAAGTCGAAAGGAGTGAGATCTCATTAAGGTTAATTACGTCGACAATTTATCAATCATTTACCTTGTAGTCACATTTAGTGGTAGCCAACTTATCAAGTCAAGGATCCCCCCATTTCTTTATCATTGTTTTATATTTTTAATTTTCTTAAATTGCATTGACAAAATGCCTTCACCCCTTCATTACATTTTCTTATTAAATTGCTCTGACATATTATATCACACTATTACAATATTTGCTCTAACAGTTTTAATTCTTTTATGTGCACAGTCTTTGATTTAATTGCGCTGACATTATTCCTGACAGTTCTTCTTATTCTGACCTCTTTTGCATCAACAAATTTAAGCATAGACAGCCATCTATGTGGGATCAATATCTGATAGCTTTACACTTATCAACTATACTTGCAGCGACAAGTGTTCTCTTGCACAATTGTTGTGATGTTCATAGCGCGATCAGTGTTTAAATTTTGAATTAAAGAATTTTAATTATTGAATTAAAAGTTAGTATAAGTGGTTTGGTCCAAAAGTCAAGTGATTTTAGAAAATGAGGTATCGGGACTTCGTTTCTAAAATTAAGGATCGTAAATATTTTTATTAAATATTTACATAGTCTTATTATATGTGAATTGAAGTTTGATTGAGTAATTTTGATGATTAATTGCATAATTAAGGAAAAAGGAGTAAATTGTAAAAGAGGTAAAAGTTAATTGCCATTGATTAAAAATAGTAAAGGGGCCAAAATGATAATTAAACCATGGTCAAAAAGTCCAAGCGGTGGTGGATATGATTGATTCCACTAACTTTTGGGTTATTTTTTCATTTAGTCCTAATTAGTTTAGGACTAAATTGAAAACAAGATTGTTTAATCGAAATTTAATATAATTGAAGAACCAATTATGAAATTGGACCCAAATTAAATGGTCTAATAATAGAAATGATATGAAATTCTTTATATTTTGATAAATTGCAATTAAATCCTAATAAAATTAGGATTTACTAATTAGTTTAATTTAGTGTGATCAAGAATGGAGGTTTTGAGGCCACAAATTCGATGCGTTAGACAGTAAATATTAATTATGTAATATTTATGAGGTCATTAGTATAGTATTAAACCTTGGTTAAGAAATTTTAACATTTGGATTGTTAATTAAGTAAAAAAGACTAAATTGTAAATATTAAAAAGATGGATTTATTAGTTAAAAGCAAAATTAAAGGGGTTTGAATGGTAAATAAACCACTATTATCCATAGTGGACGGTTTTGGTGTTCATTTAGCTAAAATTTCATGAACTAATTAAGGGTAAAATAGTAATTAAGTAAATAAATAAAAAAATAAACATGTTAAAAGATGAAATTTAGTCATCTTTAACAAGTTTTCTTTCTTTGAAACCCAAAACAGCCATGGAAGAGAAGAGCAAGCTTAATTCACTTAGGGTTCCTTGATTAAGTAGGTAAACTTCGCCCATTTTTAGTATTTTTTATGTTTTTTAGTTGTTTTACCTTGATCTAGCTGACTCGGGGATTAATTTTTCAAAATGTTAAACATTGTGGGTTATGCCATTTATGATTTTAGTTTGTTCTTGAAATTTTATGATGAATTATTAAGCTTGATTGTTAAATAAGACTATTATGTAAAGTAATTTTTAGTAATTTTAATGTTAAATAACTAAAATGTTAAAGTGGTTAAATTACAAGGACTTGAGGTGCAATAAAAGAGATTATAGGCTGTAATTGGATAGTATACAGTTCAACTGAGTTTGGTTTTAAATAAATTAGGTAAAATTGCAAGTTTTGGATTTAAGGACTAAATTGCATAAAAGTAAAACATTTGAGGCAATTTTGTAAAAAATTTCAAAAGGTCTTAAATGAATAAAAGAGTTAATTTTACTGTTGGAATCTGTTAATTGATTGAAGTTATTATTATAGATCAAGAATGAGTTAAAAATCGAAGCAAGAAGAAAATTATGAAATAGTCCCTGTACTTTGACGATTACTGTAAATCAATCCTGTAAGTTCGTATTATTATTTTATATATTGTTATAATCCCTTTTATTCTCGATTATTATTGTAGCAAATTAAATATGCTGGATACTTTGAGGAATTTGAGATAGTAATGAAGAAAGGAGACATTAGGCCTTGGGCCCGTGATCTGTATTGACGCGATGGCTAGGATCCTACATATGTTGCAGTTTCCTAACAGCTTGTGTGAGCAGCATCGTGAGTCGATAGATTTAGGATGAATAATGAATACTAAATATATGGACCTCTTACAATTACTGGGTTTCTACATATGTTGTGGATTCTCATCAGCTTGTGTGAGCAGCATCGTGAATGGGTAATTCTGGACCGTATCGATGGTTGAGTTTCTACATACATTGCGGATTCTCATCAACTTGCGTGAGCAGCATCATATATTGGTTAAACTCTATCTGGGCTCGAATGAGCTAACTTATCTGAGCTCGTAAGAGCTAACCTATCTAGGCTCGTATGAGCTAATTTTGTCTAGGCTCGTATGAGTTAAATTTTTGGAAGACTCAGTGAGATAAACCTGATGCTAATTCCACGAGATAACGAAGATATTTTATTACTCTTTCTGTAACCGAATATGTTATTCTATAAGTTAATTGTTCTTACGAACTTGCTAAGCTTTGTAAGCTTACCTGTGTATCTGTTCACTGTTTTGTAGATTCATCTGCTGCTGAAGATCGAATCCTCAAGAAAGATCACACTATCCTGGGAGCTCATTTGGTAGTCTTTATATCACTTGGCTTATATGGCATGTATTAGGATTATGTTACTTAAGTTGTTTTGGGGTAATGGTTAAATAGCATAGTAACATTTTGATGAATGTTTGGATAGGTATTCTTTGTCGTTATGTGAAGAATTAAATACCAAAATGAAATGTCTACGTAGGTATGATTTTGATAAATTGGTAAATGTTGTATACTATTATGCAAACTTGGAAATTTATGTACATATTTGACATCTGCATACTTGTTTCGGTAGTATTCTTGCTTGTATCAGTAAAAGTACAAAGGAAGTGAGATGTAGGTTACTGACTTGTGTTGTTTTGGTAGATGCAAGATAAGTATCGGTTGTTCTACTCATAAAAGTATCGGTAGTCTGTGAACTTGTATCGTTAGAAGTTGTAGGGTAGAACTTCTTAACTCTCTGGACTTTTTAGTATCGGTAAAAACATTATTTATTTCGATAGTTGTGTCACATGTATCGGTAATCTCAAGTATCGGTAGAACTCTGCACTATTTCTGAACTATTTTCTGACTTGATAACTAACTATACTTGTCCAACAGGTACAGGTAGAAGTCTCCAAAAACCATGGAAATGACCTTTTCACCCTTTTTGAGTTGTGATTATAATCGATTGATTATTTATGATGTGTTGGATGCACATCTTTATTAAAATAAGATTGAATGAAATGGTAATAAAAGATGAACAGTGATAGATGAACAGTAAGACATCGAGACCCTAAGCGACGACGGTTTTAAGTTTTGGGTGTTACAGGGAAACTCACAACCCTGAACTTTTAGTGGACTTTTACGACATACCAAGTTGACTATAACACTATGGCCCAGTGGATTTGTAACTTAGACATCAAATAGTTGACTCAATAGGTAAATTTTTATTAGTTGCCAATGCAGTGCAAATGTATTAATGAGTCAACCTAGGGTCTATCAAAGCATATACAATAACATCAAAGAGGTGAAATATACTAGTTACAACATCAAGTGCAGCAGCCTCCTCTCTGGCTCATATGGCATAATTCTGTGTAGGAGCTCTGGCCTCTAGTCTCTCAGTGACATCTTTAGCATCTACACAATTTCCTCTAGTATTGCTACTCTGACCCGGGCGTCTACCCTTTTGTGCTGTAGTCGAAGGCTTTATACCCCTATCGTCTCTTCTTTCAGTGGTCACGCATGAAATGATCAGTTGCTCTGCATTTAAAGCATGCACCTATTTTGATCTTGCACTCTCTAAAATGCAATTAACCATAGTGTTCACACCCCGATCTTGGAACATTTCTAACGCCAGTCACACTATCTATAGGACGATTTTGAAATTTTGAATCAGGTTGTCTCGATCAACTCTCGTTGGAAAAACCCAGACGGTGTGGTAACACAGTGATCATCTCTTTTTATTTTCTTTGGTAGGGGTGCAGAGAATGATCTAAGAAGATTTCTTTTGCTAAATTCGCGAGCTCACTTTTCTCTCTATCTCTTATGATTGTAAATTTCCTCCATCTGTTGCGCCCGATAAGCTAAAACTACGAACTGTCGTATTTTTGAGCCACCTATCATCATCTTAATTTCATCATTTAATCCGTCTTCAAAACAAATACACATTTCCTCATTTATCGATACAATTTCTCGGGCATATTTGCTGAGGTGTACAAACTCTCTCTCATACTCAACCACTGATCTATTTCTCTGTCTCAGTTCTAGAAACTCTTTCCTTTTCCAATTCAGATACCTCTTACTAATATATTTCTTTTTAAATTCTGTTTGAAAGAATTCCCAACTGATTCTATACCTGGATCCGATCGCTATTTGTGTTGACCACTAACTGTAAGCTTTATCTTTTAGTAGTGATACTGCACATCTCATATAATCTTCCAGAGGACAAGCCATCTCATCAAAAACTCTTTGAATGTTTTCTAACCAGTATTCAGCTCTTGATGGATCGTCTTCAGTTGTACCTCGAAATTCTTCTGCCCCATGCTTCCTTACTTTATCAACCGGAACACGCCAGCTTGGTTCAACCACTAGAGGAGGTGGAGGCTCTACAGGAGGCACAACAAGGTGTACAGTAGGGTGTACAATAGGAAGTGGAGGTTATGGAGCCACCAAATTTTCTCTCATAAATTCGGTAAACCATTGTCTCATTAAACCAAAGAATATATCTTTAGCTTCACTTACTGGTATCATTGGAACCGGTATACTATAACTTACACCAGAATCATTAGTCGGTATATTACTATTAACTTCTTTCATTTCATCCCATTTAGGATCAGACATCTTTTTAAATCTGCAAGAAAATAGGGGTTAGATCGGATCAATCAATCTCACACTATCATAGGTTTATATGGCATGTATTTCTAGACTTTACACATGTTACATTCAGTCCGAGAATTGGCTAAATCGTAGCTTTAATACTCTAAATGTAACACCCATATCCCGTATTCTATCACTAAAATAGGGTCACATGGAGTTACTACACACATCGTAACATTTCATAACATACAGTATTTAAATATCAATTTAATTTCATTTAATTTAGAAATACTTCAAAATAATAATAAACATACATTTACGGGCTTTAAATTGGGTCCTTGAGGTCCTTAAAATAATTTTTGAACAACCAGGGACCAAAACGGAACAATTCAGAACAATTTAGGCAAAACTGAAAAATTTACCTTACAGGGGTTACACGGTCGTGTGGCTCCTCCACACGTCCGTGTGTCCCCTCCACACTTCCGTGTGTCCCACACGCCCATGTCTTAGACCATGTACCAGACCATATAACTCACTGACTAGGGACACACCCCCGTGTCTCAGCCCGTGTGAACCCTGCACCTAACACACTCAAGGCACACACCCGTGTGGGTGGCCCGTGTGCACCACACACCCGCGTGGGTTGCCCATGTATAGGCCATGTGTGCCTAAAATTCACCTCAATCAAGTTTATTTCATACCAAAATTCACAACTAACTACACAATCTCATGACATACCAAATCAAGTCTCTAAACATACTTAAAACCAATTCACTCATCCATTTTCCCAATTATCAATTCTCACAATATATCATACGTTTAGCACACCCTCAACCACATGTGCATTTCCTTCCATTTATAACCGTTAGCAAACAAAGCATAATTGTCTCATTCCTTTAAACATAACAATACAATTCAACAAACATGAACTATATTATAAACTCATACTCGTGCATATTTAACACATGACCCAAACCAAAATATCAACACAACAAAATATAAGCCATACAACTTCATCTTGGCCTGGTACATTCCATATAACTCAAATGTTTATAGAAGGTACCAAAAGAGTCCTCGAGATAGTGTGATTCCTCGAGTTGATCCGATCCTCTAACACCAAAATAAAATCTACAAAACAAGAACATAACACGGGTAAGCTTACGAAAGCTTAGTAAGTTCGTCGATTAAACGAAAGATCTTACCAATTGAACATAACAATTAAAACAATGAACTATAGATTTGTTCCTTGTCAATCACATCGTAACCTGTAATTTTCATTGTATGCTCATAAAAGCTAACCAACTAGTACCCAGTATATTTGTATGAGCTATTAATCTATGAATAGTATACTCGTAAGAGTTATCAATCTGTGAATAGTATGCTCATAATATTTTTTAATCTATGAACAGTATGCTCATAAGAGCTATTAATTTGTGCACAATATGCTCATAAGAGCTATTAATCTGTGAATAGTATGCTCATAAGAGCTATCAATCTATGAATAGTATGCTCATAAGAGTTATTAATCTGTGACCAATACGCTCATAAGAGCTATCAATCTGTGAACAGTATGCTCATAAGAGCTATTAATCTGTGAACAGTATGCTCGTAGGAGCTATCAATCTGTGAAGAATTTTTTGATCGGACCGTACAATTCGACGTAATGTCACTGGAAAGGAAAGTTGAAAGTATTTTGAAAATCAAGAATGAGCCCCAATCTAGTGAAGAATCAATCCCTATAGAGGAAGGTGACGATTCCCACTCACAAAGTTCGGATCTTTAATTAATTACTATTACGGACATGCCCATGAAAGAAATATTAATTAAAGACAACATGGATCAGAGATTCGATTTCTAATGGACAATGGTTGTGATGTACAATACTTTCCTATTGCAACAAATTCCTAAAGAAATTACAATGTAAAAATCTTCCATTTTTTACAGATAATAGGAAATATTTACATTTATAAGCCAGCACCTCATTTATTGGATGTCAAGGTAATAAAATCCTCATGGAAGAAGGCAGTACGTCCCTTGAAAAAGAAATTATTGCAATGATATTACAAACCAACAAGTTTATAATTATGTGATGAAAACTATGAAGAGAAGGAGATGGATGCAGTAGCATCAATACAACCGAAAAGGAATTCAGTAATAACATCATTTTTACTGAATGAGGTAATTGAGCAGTTGTTAGGTCATCACACAAGGGCTCACAAATTCTGTAATTGGCCCAATAATGAAAGCAGTCACAAGATTAGGTGGTGGCATAAATTCGCAGTCGTAATGGACAAATACGATCGAAGAAAGGAACTGGCAGTTATGTATTCAGGTCGAAAAGGAAAATTTCAGGAAAGGGACAAACGCCAGAGGATAGCTTGGCATGACGGCTGCTAGATGAACAATGATAGAATGAACTGTTCTGGGGTGCCGAAGTGCACACTAACATCCTTGCCAGACAATTCTGACAAGTATTAATATGCATTTTTATACTTATATAAATACTACTATACTAACTTTATTATATTTTCATTTTTAAGGTGTTTTAATTAAAACTAACGTGTTTGTTCTGACACGGTCTCTCTACGTCATGACAAGGCAACCAGTCTACCCCATGGACGCCTAGGCACGCTATGAGGCGAATACCCCTTTGTATGTTACGACAAAGGGGTCAGGCTATTAGAATTTCAAAATTGAGAGGTTCATCGCGACATAGGAGCTACGTCGCGACAAAGGCGGACTGAAGGCTTTGTCACGACACACCAGGGTTACGTCGCGACATCGTCTGCAAAATTTGTAAGGCTGACTCGACCCGTTTGTGCAACTTGACTACTTAACCCTTATTTTACCCGATTATTTAACCCTAAAACCCTAATATTTCACACCCTTATATATATTAACCTAAACTAAACTTCTTTTCTCACTTAAAACACTTCAAAAACTACTCACACCTTTATCCATTTTCTTCCAAACACCTAAAACTACATTCCCTAAGAAGGCTCCATTCCATCTCAAGCCTCAATCCAATCTCATCGGTAAGGCACAAACTCGCAAATCAAAGGTATTTCTCATCCTTTACTGTTCTATTCGTTACTATTCACCTTTATTCAAAAAGTGTTTGTAGATTACAATGCCTCCTTGAAAACGTACCATTGTTCAAAAAATGATAATGACTCAGATTACGAGCGATTTAGGAATGCCCTAGTGGAGAAATACTTTCTAGATTCACAAGGATAGGCCCTTATACAAGAACGAGGCTTTAAGCCATCAATAGTTCTCTGCAAAGAGATATGGTCGCTACTAAGGTATCATCAATAGGAATAATTATGTGTTTCCCTGACAAATAACGCTGTAGTACCTATAGTTAATAAGTTTTGTGCATCTCTTAAGGAAGATATTAAGTGTAGAACTTTAGAGAAAGTATGCGTTCGAGAAAAGTATGTTCCAATTTTTCCTTCCAATATTTGTGAATCTTACAATGTGCCATTTTATGAGAAAGATTATATTAATAAGGTTGATCTAGATTTATTTAAGAATATTGATATGGTGGAGATTGTTAGATTCTTGACATAGGGTAGGGGTAGTTGGAATTATAGACCTGAGTTTGGCTCACCTTCAAATTTTAATCAGGCTATTGTGTTCCATGTTGGAAAGGTGTGCATGCAATTCTTGGCTACTAGGATAGCACCGACCTTAAATGTTTCTAACATTAATACCTTTCAAGCTATTTTTTTGTATGTTATTTTGCAAAAGAAACGCATTTGTGTAGGACGATAAATTTACAAAGAAATGCAAAATTGCACAAAAAGTCAGAAAGTTGGACTCTTTTTTCCTCATTTAGTAACGGCACTATGCAAGAAGGCAGACATACCAATAAGCGACAATGAAAAATTCCTAAAGCAAACAAGAAGCATCATTAGAAATTCCATATATAAGCAATACGTTGAGCTTCAGTGAAAACATATCAAATAATAGAATCAAAGAAGGAAAGAGAAGATGGATGTGCTAGCCTCTTTAAAACAAAAAGACGCTGCAAGAGCTCGAAAAGGATATGAGGGTAGCATAGAAGGAAAGTTAGATGGAATTATTCGGTGGATTCAGGAAACGGATCTTGTATTGAAAGAATTTGCAAGGATGAATGGGTTACCTACTCCAAACTATCCATCGAACTTGTTTGGAAATCAAGGAGTTGAAGACGAAAGTGAGTTGGGAGGGACCAACAAGGAGCAAGAAGACCCTAACACCAAAGATGAGTGTGAGGTAATGTTCCAGCCTCAATACCCAACTTCAAAAGGACCGATGATTCGGAGCCCAACAAGACAACAAGGTGGGAGCTCTCACCAAAAGTATTATGGCAATGGCAAGGCTCCAATGGACCCTCAATCCAACTCGGAGGATGAGGATTGAAATTTTTAAAGAGATTTGGACTTTATTTATAGACTTGTAATTTTGGATAATTTTTTGTTTTTTTTAAGACTTATATAATTTGTAGGAGTAGGATTTTGAGTTATTTATATATATATATGCCTTAATTATTATGTAGGAACCTCACATTATGGAAACACAAAAATTTTGAGCATTCACGACAAAAGGGAGAAGGAAAACCACCATGAGAAGAGGACTTTTACGATCAATCGAGTAACTTCTTTCCTTACTATTTTAGGGGCTACACATTGAGGCCAATGTGTTATCTAAAGTGTGGGGGTGATGGTATTACAAATGACATATATTTTCTCCCTAATTTAGTGCTTTTATTGTCTCTTTTGCATCTCATTTAGCATGCATCATAAGCATTTTATAATTAATTTTTATATTTTCTAATACATTGCTAGTTAGTTTAAACTCTCGTTATTTTTAAATATTTTGTACTACTGTCGACGCAAGCTGTTGGTATATTGCATATTAAGATTGCTAGCACAGGAACTCAGTTCAGAAGATCAACATTGACAGAATGCAGCCACAAAACTAGCTTGGAATTGCAACCAGAGATGTCGCTCCATTGAAGTTGAACCTCAAATGAGTAGAGTTAAGCTGAGTTTACACTAGAAGCACCAGTGCAGAAATATCACAGATGTCGCTGTAATTACAACATCAAAATACGTCTAATAGTACAGCGACAATCTGCAGATCTTTAAAGAAAACATGTAATCTGCGTGAGTGCACAGCTATACTCTAACTTTGATAGCTACAAAAATCCAGATCTAAATCTGAGAATGAAGGACGAAATCTGCAAATATTTAGGGGTTATAAATAGACGAAAAATGAGGAAAAACATCATCAAGAACAAGGGGATTAAATTCTGAAAATTCTTCGTGAATCAAATATTTAAGCTGGAATCGGGGAGCTGATGAACCATGTCTGCAACTACTTCTGACGAGAGGTGCTTGATGTTTAGCAAGAGGAACAAGTAAAGAGTAGGCCTAGTAGTCTAGAGATAGTAAGCTTCGTTGTACTCTTTATTTCTTCTAAAATGATGATGGATTTTGTTGATGTTAAATGAATACGAGGGTATCTTTTAATATTATATCATTTTGATTCTTATTTTACATTAATTGTCCGCTTATTCTTGGATTTAACCGATCTAAACACAAAAGTGAAATTGCAGTACATCGACATTTGAAATCATTTTTACTTATTTGTGCATCCTTTAGTCAACATGGTGTCCCTGATGATGCTTTGAAAATGCAATTATTTCTTTATTCATTACAGAGAAAAGCTCGAATATGGTTTTTAGGATTGTCGGCTGGATCTATTACATCATGGAATGCTTTAGCAACGCAGTTTGTCTTACGATTTAATCCGTCAACAATGAATGCAAGGTTGCGAAATGACATCACTATATATCATCAACTCAATGATGAGAATTTACGCACAACATGGGAGCACTACAAAGCATTGCTTTGACGCTGCCCAATGAATGAGATTCAATAAGAAACTCAGATTGAAATTTTTTATAATGGTTTGAATGCTCAGACAAGGAATCTTGTCAACGCATCTGCAAACGGTCCATTGTTAGATTGCACATATGATGAAGCGATTCGAATTCTGGAGAGGATAGCTCAAAATGATTACCAATATCTGATTTCTCGTTCTGCACAGTGAAAACTAACCTTGGAGTTCTTGAATTAGATGCTATTTTTGCATTGTCAGCGCAGGCATCTTCTTTGGCCAACATCATTAAGAACATGAATGGAACAAGCACCATTGCTCCGATTCAAATGGCCCAGCAAATAGATATGTCGATATTTTCATGCGAGATTTGCAACGACAATCACAGCTATGAAGATTGCCCACAGCATGCAGAAAATGCATATTATGTTAATAACATCCGAGGGGGTTCGTTTGGTAACTCCTATAACAATTGTTCGCAACAACCTTAGGGAAATCAGAATACATCCACATTTCAATATGAAAATTCTTCGAACCAAGGAAGTTATAGGCAAGGAGGTTACAACAACAACCAATCGTAGAATTATAATCAGAATTCATAAGTGAATTCTCGTACTAAACCAATGCAGTCACATAATCAAATGCAACCACAATCACGACTACAACCACAACCATCTATTTTGCCACAAATGCAAGGACGACATCATCAACATCAACAACAGTAATTTAATCAATCTAAGGCGGATCCTATGGCTGCTCTTGAAGCAATGATGCGCGAGAATATTACCCAAACCAAAGCGATAGTGCAAGGAAATTCTTCTTCAATACGAGCATTGGAAGCACAACTTGGACAGTTGGCCTCTAATCTCAACACTAGATCACCAGGTACTCTACCTAGTGATACTGAAGATCCAACGCAACGAGGGAAGGAGCATTAAAAAGCAATCACATTAAGAAGTGGAAACCATATGGTAGAAATAAGTAATTCTGGTCAAGACCATGTCGAAGCATCCACTTCACAGCAGCAAGAAGAGGTTATAATTGAAGAAAGTTAAGCACAAAAGAATGTGGAAAAAACCAACGGTAGTACCATCTCTGCCTACAGTTTGTCCAGATAAGCTGTCAATACAACCATCACTGTTTAAGCAACAGAATCATCCACACCACCCTACTGCAACCATACCTTTGCCATTTCCACAACGTTTCAAAGAAAAAGTCCATGATGAAGAATACCATAAGTTTGTTTCTACTTTGAAACAATTGCATATTAATCTACCTCTAATAGATGCTCTTGTACAGATACCCAATTATGGGAAATACATGAATAAGCTATTATCAAAGAAAAAGAAACTATCTGACATCGAGACGATTGCGCTCACAGAAGGGTGCAGCGCTGTACTCACAAACAAATTGCCAACAAAGATGAAAGATCCTAGCAGTTTCACAATTCCATGCTCCATTGGAGATCATTACTTAGGTAAAGCATTATGTGACTTAGGAGCTAGCATTAACTTAATGCCTTTGTCTACTTTCAGGAAACTAGGAATCGGATCAATGAAGCCCACTGTGGTGACATTGCAATTAGCAGATAGATCTTTAGCACAACCGGAGGGACAAATCAAAGACATTCTAGTTTAAGTTTATAAGTTGGTGTTTCTTGCTGATTTTATCATCCTAGATTGTAAAGCTAATAAGGAGGTACCTATTATTTTGGGAAGGCCATTTTTTGGGAACGGGATGAACACTTATCGACGTGTTTAAGGGAGAATTAGAAATGCGTCATAATAATGACCAAGGAACCTTCAGTGTGTTTGAAGCAACACCGACAGGGCCCAAAGAACAATGTCACCATGTTGATATTTTGGACGAAATTATTTCTGAAGAGTTTCGTATCAGGAATTTAACATTGGCTGATACTGATGCAGTGACATCTACTGATGATATCTTAGGGGACTATATTGACAAAGAGGAAGTGAACAACTGTGAGTTGTGAAGATATTGGCAATTGGAATCGTTGGATTTATCCAACAAGACAATTCCAGTTTTTAAACCATCTGTAGAGCAAGCTCCTACCTTGGAGTTAAAACAATTGCCAACACATTTGAAATATGTATTCCTTGGTGAAAATGAGACATTGTTTGTCATTAACAATGCCAACCCTCAACGCCACACAAGAAGAGAAGCTTATCACAATCCTGAAAAAGCACAAGAAAGCCATAGCTTGGAGTATAACAGACATCAAAGGCCTCAGTCCTTCTTTCTGCATGCATAAGATAAGGTTAGAAGAAGAAGGGAAGCAATCAATTGAGCAATAAAGATGACTCAATGAGAAAATGAAAGAAGTGGTAAAGAAGGAAATCATCAAATGGTTGGATGCGGGCATAATATATCCCATTTTTTAAAGTAATTGGGTAAGCTCCGTTCAATGTGTTCCAAAAAAAAGTGGTTTTACTGTTCTAACCAATGATAAAAATGAGTTAATCCCTACTTGCATCACAATTGGATGGCGTGTGTGCATGGATTACCGACAATTGAATACAGCCATAAAGAAGGATCATTTTCCACTCCCTTTCATCGATCAAATGTTAGATAGGCTAGTTGGTAAAGCCTATTATTGCTTCTTGGATGGCTACTCTAGATACAACCAAATAGCTATTGCACTGGAAGATCAAGCAAAAACCACATTTACATGTCCTTTTGGAACTTTTGCTTTTCGACGGATGTCGTTTGGTTTATGTAATACACCAGCAGCATTCTAGAGATGTATGATGGCAATATTCTCGGATATGATTGAAGACTCACTCGAGGTATTTATGAATGAATTTTCAGTCTATGGGCAGAGTTTCGACCAATGCACCGATAACTTGGTAAATGTTTTGAGAAGATACGAGGAAACAAACTTGGTTCTAAATTGGGAAAAATGTCACTTCATGGCAACAAAGGGAATTGTCCTTGGCCATCGAATCTCGTGTCAAGGCATTGAGGTCGATAAAGCAAAGGTAGAAATTATCGAAAAACTACCACCACTTACCACTGTCAAAGCAATAAGAAGCTTTCTTGGACACGGAGGTTTTTATAGGAGATTTATCAAAGATTTCTCCAAGATAGCTAAACCTTTATGTTTTTTATTAGAGAAAAATAAAAAGTTTGTATTCGATGACATCTGTCTGGATGCATTCACAACAATAAAGACAAAGTTGGTGCAAGCTCCGATTGTCGTAACACCGGACTGGACTCAACCATTCGAATTAATGTGTGAAGCTAGTGACTTCGCTGTAAGAGCTGTTCTCGGACAAAGGAAAGAAAAGGTATTTCATGCTATTTATGATGCTAGTAAAACACTAACTGAAACGCAAGTTCATTACACTCCAACTGAAAAAAAGTTACTAGCAGTGGTCTTCGCATTTGACAAGTTTCGTTCTTATCTTGTCGGTACAAAGACTACAGTATATACGGATCACTCAGCTTTGAGACACCTTTTCAACAAAAAAGAAGATAAGCCTAGACTTATTAGATGGATCTTACTCCTTCAAGAATTTGATGTTTAAATCAAGGATAAGAAGGGATCTGAGAATCAGGTAGCTGACCATTTATCTCGGTTGGAAAGTGAAAGCAAAGATGGACAAAAGACTCAAATTGTCGAAGCATTTTTTGACGAGCAATTATTCACTTTTGACACATCACCATGGTATACTGATGTAGTCAATTATCTTGTATGTGGAAAGCTACCTATGAGTGCTACTGGTCATAAAAAAAATCAGGTTCATACGTGATGCTACTAAATATTATTGGAATGAGCCATACTTATTCAAGGTATGCGCTGACAATATAATTCACCGATGTGTTCCTGAAGAAGAAATGATGTCAATACTGCAACATTGCCACGACGCTCCTTATGGAGGTCATTTTGGTGGAATAAGGATTGCTACAAAGGTCCTGCAATCTGGATTCTATTGGCCTAATTTGTTTCGAGATGCCCATTATTTCGTGCAACAGTGTGATCGTTGTCAACGTACTGGTTATATTTCTAGACGTAATGAGATTCTCCAACAACCTATCATGGAGGTGGAACTCTTCGATGTTTGGGGTATTGATTTTATGAGACCATTTCCAAACTCTTTTGAAAATATGTATATCCTAGTAGCTGTTGATTATGTATCCAAGTGGATCGAAGCTATTACGGTACCAAAAGATTACACTCGAACAGTGTTGAAATTCTTTCATACATACATCCTCACAAGGTTTGGAACCCCAAGAACATTAATAAGCGACCAAGGCACTCATTTCTACAATAATCAAGTGGTGACTGCATTGAAACGATATGGTGTGAAGCATCATATGGCTACCACGTATCACCCGTAAACTAATGGTCAAGCCGAAGTATCCAATCGTCAAATTAAAGGTAAACTAGAAAAGGTGGTTAATCCATCTAGAAAGGATTGGTCAATACGGTTACATGATGCATTGTGGGCGCTTTACATTGCCTACAAAACACCTCTGGGAATGTCGTCGTATCAGTTGGAATTTGAAAAATCCTATCACCTACCTGTCGAACTTGAACATAAAGCTATGTGGGCAATTAAACAGGTAAACTTGGATTATGATGCAGCTGGTAGGAAAAGAATGCTGGACATCATCGAATTAGAAGAAATTTGATGCCATACTTATGAGAATGCAGCGATATACAAGGAAAAGACAAAGAGATGGCACGACAACATCATTTTGCATCAACAATTTCATCCTGGTCAGTTTGTACTTTTATTTAATTCACGTTTAAAACTACATCCAGGGAAATTTCAATCAAGGTGGTCAGGTCCTTTTAAGGCTGTCGAAGCATTTCAAAGCGATGCAGTAACAATTGAAAATTTGCAAGATGGACAACAATTCAAAGTGAACGGCCAACGTCCTAAACACTATTTGAGCCCAAACATTCGAGAACCAAACGAAGTCATCAACTTGGTAAAATTTAATTAATGTCGAAGCATTTTATTTTAATTTTTTTACTTTTCAGTTATTTCACTTTTCATCGTATTGTTTCATATTCTTAGCAAAAATAAAGGTCGTATTTTTATCTGCGCATTAGAGCATATATTGTCGATGCATTCAACGATGAGTCAACATTACCTTTTCCGCAAAATCACTCCGATCGATTATTTCTTATCCCAACCGTTGGATCAAAACAAACTTGGTAAGATTTGCAGCCTGGTAATTAATGGTTGCAGGTGCATCGTTTCCCTATACGTTTTCACTCATTACACCTAGGGTATAAAACCCTCACTGTAGTTTTCTTTTTCTTCATAATCGTCATTATTACTGAGAATCAACCTTCTCTGTCGATTTTCTTTTCTCAATTCAAAGCAATATTTTTCTTTTTCTTTATTCTCTGATAGTTGCACCATGGCAAAAACTCGTGCATCCAAAAACACTCCAAAACCTTCATCTCGAAATACCCCGAACAACCCTATTGAGATTCTGCCCACAACACCACCATCCTCTTCCAAAGGCCCAATTTTATTTTTAACGACTGCGACCAAAGACAGATATCACAACATAATGATGAAACACAATATACATCCTGAGTAGGGCATCCAACTTTCACCAAAGTTAACCCTAGAAAAACAGGTTCACCGTACCATCAGTCGCATGGGGTAGGAATTTCTCTACGACCATCCATCTGGTTATTCCCCTACTTTGGTTCGGGAGTTTTACGCTAACTTGGTAGACAAGGAACAAGAGTTTGTTTTTGTTCGAGAAGGGCTGATACCATGGAGTGCGACGCACATCAATGTCTTGTTGCGTATACTGGAAAGGGTAGATAGTCACTCACCCTTCATGCACAGCATGACTGAAGATACTCTGGCTGTGATGATTAAAGATCTTTGCATCGATAATGCTGCATGGACAGACAGTGATTTTCACAATTTTACTATGCATCGGTGTTATTTGACGACTTTCTGTAAGGTATGGTTTCACTTTATTAACCGTCATGTGATGCCTTCTACACATAGTACTACAGCCACTCTAGATCGTATGTGCTTGTTGCATTCAATATCACACCATCGTCACATCGACATTGAGGAAATCATACATGCTTAGATTGTGGAAGCTGCTAATAGACAAAATGGTATTCTCCATTTTTTATCACTCATTATGTTAATGTGTCAACATAAGGGCATTGTGCCAAAAGAGGATGAAGAGGTTGTGGAATATAAGGGTTTGATCAATGATATATCAGGCTTCGACAAATAAAGACAAAGAAAAAGGGAAAGAGAAAGAGAAAGAAGAACGGACTCATGCACCCTCTAATCCAAAAGTATTATGATGATTGGCTAGTTTGGAAATTCTTCTTGACCGTGTTGATGTGCGAACATTCCGTCTTTTAAGTTTGTTAGAAGATTTGAATTACAGGCAGCATATATTTTATGCCTATACAAAGGCCTGGAATAAGGCCATAGTCGCTGTACTGCATCTTATCAGCACCAAACCATTGCCAGAATTTCCAAAAGTTCCTGATATCTTCTTTCACATGCAACAATCTTCATCTGATAAGCCTACTATTGATGGTAGGCCCAATCAAATGCCAACAGGAATTCACATCTCTGATAATAACAATAATGAAGGGCAGTCAAACGCTGAGGAAGACTGTTGTTGCAATATAGCTGATCTGTTTGAGGAAGAATTCTCAAACAGTTTAGGCGCAAATATGGCTGAAAGTGCAGATATTGCAAGAGAAGATGTCGATACAGTAAACAATGATGACAGGGGCCCAACTAAGGATGAACATCATGTGGAAGAGGAAGCCAATCAAGTAAATGAGCAAGCAAAGGAGGAAGAAAATGAGACTGAGAAGGAAGAAACAGAGCCTGCAAAAATGTAGGAAAAGAAGGAATCTAATGATGCTCCAGCATTGATCGTGGAGGATGATGTGGGAGCATCCAACCCAGAAGTGACTCGACCTGTTGCGAGTCAGGCTAAAATTGTCACAAGCGAAGAAGAGGAACTGAATCCTCTAGCTATTATACCATACATAACACCACTCATCGAAATCCATCCACCTGATGTGACAATTGATTAGGCCTTCACCCAACCTACCGAGGGAGAGCAATCTACCGAGCCGGTTGGTTCGAGGGACAAGAAAAGAAAGAGGCACAAAGGAAAGAAAGTGAAGAAGAACCATGACGACAGAGAGCACCTAAAGAAGAAAAA
Source organism: Gossypioides kirkii (assembly GCA_005610355.1). Classification (NCBI taxonomy): domain Eukaryota; kingdom Viridiplantae; phylum Streptophyta; class Magnoliopsida; order Malvales; family Malvaceae; genus Gossypioides; species Gossypioides kirkii. The sequence continues at coordinate 15,275,559 of CP032252.1, forward strand.
GAAGAAAGCAAAGGTAGCCGCTATATCAATCAGCTACTGATGAATGACATGGTATAAAATTTTTAGTTTTAATGCATTTTTATTATCATTGCATTTTATTTTGTCATCGCGTCATTTTGTTAACTTAGTTGCATTGTAGTTGCATTTCCATTATTTCTATATAATATTGCCAGTGCATTGGGGACAATGCAGACATTAAGTTTAGGGGGAGATAATGTGAAATGGAAATGCAATTACACCCACATATGTAAATTCTATTTGTTTTTTTGGTCAATGAAAATTCACAAAATTTCAACTTGAATGTGCTTACAATTTTTATCTTAATGCATAATTCTTGAATTATTTGGATGCTGATGTATACATTGGATGAATGTGAATGAATGATGAATCTACTATTTTCGAATGAATGATTGGAATTATTTCAACAATGAATGATTAGTGTTTATGTTTGAATCTTGAACTAATTGACCCGCTGCAACTACATTTTATAAAAGACACTCCAAGTGAGTGCATTATGACTTTTCAAGGGAGAGTACTCCACTGCAGGATTAGAAAAAATCATTTAGCAAAAGGCTATCACTGCAAGAGTGTGTGTCGGCGCAATTACATACCTCTTGGGGGTTTGTTGCACCCCATCGTTACTGCCCAGGAACAAAGGTAGAGTAATGCAATGACATCTCTCAGTCATTAATAAATAATAATAATAATAATAATAAATATTGTATTGGTTTAAGGAAAATTAGGATTCAATGCATATCACTAACACTTATGAAGTTGTAATTTTTTAACATTCATTTCTATAAATTGTCGGTACATTCTTCTTTCATATGAATACAATTTGTACATTAGGAATTTAGAGAGTTCAAGTTGTATGGATAATAATTGTGGTAACATTTTTTGCTTGTGACTTTGATAATTTTTTGTTTACTTGACAACAAGTAAAAGCTTAAGTTTGGGGTGTGATGGTATTACAAATGACATATATTTTCTCCCTAATTTAGTGCTTTTATTGTCTCTTTTGTATCTTATTTAGCATGCATCATAAGCATTTTATAATTAGTTTTTATATTTTCTAATACATTGCTAGTTACTTTAAACTCTCGTTATTTCTATATATTTTGTACTAATGTCGACGCAAGCAGTTGGTATATTGCATATTAAGATTGCTAACACAGGAACTCAGTTCAGAAGATCAACATTGACAGAATGCAGCCACAAAACTAGCTTGGAATTGCAACTAAAGATGTCGCTGCATTGAAGTTGAACCTCAAATGAGTAGAGTTAAGCTGAGTTTACACTAGAAGCACCAGCACAGGAATATCACAGATGTCGCTGTAATTACAACATCAAAATATGTCTAAAAGTACAACGACAATCTGCAGATCTTTAAAGAAAACATGTAATCTGTGTGAGTACACAGCTATACTCTAACTAACTTTGACAGCTGCAAAAATCCATATCTGAATCTGAGAATGAAGGACGAAATCTGCAATTATTTAAGGGTTATAAATAGATGAAAAAATGAGGAAAAACATTATCAAGAACAAGGGGATTAAATTTTGAAAATTCTTCGTGAATCAAAGATTTGAGCTGGAATCGGGGAGCTGATGAACCACGTCTGCAACTGCTTCTAACGAGAGGTGCTTGATGTCGAGCAAGAGGAACAAGTAAAGAGTAGGCCTAGTAGTCTAGAGATAGTAAGCTTCGTTGTACTCTTTATTTCTTCTAAAACGATGATGGATTCTGTTGATGTTAAATGAATACGAGAGTATCTTTTAATATTACATCATTTTGATTCTTATTTTACACTACTTGTCCATTTATTCTTTGATTTAACCGCTCTAAACACAAAAGTGAAATTGCAGTACATCGATATCGAGAGATGCAATGACAGGTTAGATTAACAAGTGGGTTAGGCGAGAGCTGCTCGGGACTGGGACAGACTCCAATTACGTGTTCTTGGATACACATCATTACTCGCATCGAGAGGTGGAGTAATGTATCTGGGTCAGGATTAAGTAGGGAGTTATTGTGAGTAAGAACTCGAAAGGACTTCATTACTGCGACAATTCGTCTACATTTTACCTTGTTGACGCATCTAGCGTTGCAACCTGTAGAATCAGTGAACCATTTCCACCCTTTACACTTGATCACTTTTATATTTCCTGCATTTAAATTTCCATTACTAACACTCAACACTTTTGGATTTATTTTCAGTACATTGACATCTAACTTCTGAGATTTGACTTTAATACAATGACAGCAATGATTAATTTAGTGTGCATAACTGACATAACTGCGCTGACAACCCTATTCGCATTTTCTTCTATTAATTGCTTTAACATTAAGACATCAGAAACCATTTCCTCGTGGGATCGATATCCGATAGCTCCGTTTATCAACTATACTTGCATCGACGTGTGTACGCTTGCACAATCGTGTGTCATAAAAACACCGATCAAAGGGGTAACATAAGAATTTTTGCATATAGTTTTTTGTTTTATGTTTTTCTTTTAATGTGTGCTTGAGCTTGTAGAAATACAAGTGATTGGTTAGGAGCATGTATAATAGGTTGAGTGTATTTGTTGATAAATTTAGCATGATGGTGAAGAATTTTTAGATTTTTTAGCATGAAATTATTAAAGTTCTATAAGTTACATTAAGTATAAATAGAAAAGTATTATGGTTACGAAATAATGTAAATGATATAAGGAAACGAGCATGCTAGTATAGATAATAGATAGAAATTTTAAGGATTATTTGATTAAATTGATATTTATGCATATTGAGGTGTTTAGGGATGACCTAAGCATTATTTGGTTGCATATAGAGCTAAAAAGTCAAACCCTATTTTGAATTTCCAATTAGTACCCATATTGAGCCTTATAACCCTTCTTGATGAAGCACACTACAAGCCTCTAAAGCCTAAAATGATTATTTGTGTGTACTCTTTTCGTTGGACCTATTTTGCATTATGATATACGTATAGCCATATTTATTGAGGGTAAGTAGATACATTATGGTGGAGGTTATAAAATAAAGAGTGAGATAGGGGAATAATATGATATATGAATTTTAGTTAGCCAAAAAGAGAGAATAGTGGAAAAATCAAAAAGAAAAAGGAAAATGAGTAGAAATAAAAGAGGAAATTTTATGAGTAAGAAAGCATGTGAAAGTGACAGTCACAAGGTTATCATAAAGAGAAAAAAAAAGATATCTTACTCAAGAAACAAAAAGAATACTCATAGGCTAGCTAAAGGGATTAGATTATATTGAGATTCCTAAATTGGAGAGAAAAGAAGGGTGAGAGAAGGAAATATAAGGGGGTGAGATGACATGGGACATTAAGGAGAAGAATAGCGAAAAATACAATGTGTCAAACTATTTTTGTGTTTGTAACCTTTTGTGCTTAACTGTTCTTTGAACTTCATACCAAACCTAAGCTTCAACACATTACAAGCCGAAAAGTCTTATATGACTTAAACAACTCTATGCATGAATAGATGTGAAAATTGTATGATCTCATTATAACTATCTGTATTGTACTAGGATAATCAAAGTACTTATATTAGGCATTGATGGATTTATATCGATAACACTTCGATATTTGTATTTCTTGTAACTTATTGAACTTGTATTTTTTTCTAACTAAAAATGGTAAAATTGCTCACTCATAATATTAGAATTATTGAGAAAGATATAATGCCTAGATTAGATGTTGCGAACCTAATCTTTGTATAATACATATTCAAGCTTCTTTTCTTTTCTTTCTTGTTTTATCACTTTCTTATTAGTTTTCTTGTTTTGTTTGCTTGAGAACAAACAAAGACTTAAGTGTGGGAGAGTTTGATCTGTCAGTTTTATACCTAGTAGATTGAACAAGTTTTCACACTTGAAGAGCTTGAAATTAAGTATTTTCTTTATGTTTTCATAGGATTTAACTTAGTTTTTATCTTTTGAATAAATTGTGTAAACTAAGTGTTAAAAGGTTAATTTATTGTATTTAAGGCCGATTGAGGCCTAAAGGTTAGCTAACATACTTTGTGAGTGTGCAAGAGACCATTAGAAGTTGCACAAATGTGAAACTGATCACTTCGTCATGACATAGGATGTTCTACGTCGCAACAAAGGGACCAGACTTGAAGATTACAGAGACTAACTTCTTTGTCGTGACATACATAGGCTATGTCGCGACAACGCCTGCACGATGACACTAAGGAGGGGACTGATTGCTTCGTCGCGACACAAGTTCTGATGTGTCACGACATCAACTCCTGGAAGTGGTTTTTGCATTGAGTAAGGGGCATTTCAATCTTTATAAAGCAACTTAAACACAAAAGACGGTAACTGACCTAGGGTTGAGGAAAAACGACCAGCCAAGGCTATAAATGGGGCCATTAGCACTAAGGTTTCACACACCTTGTTTAGCTTTTAATTTTACTTTGTTATTTTTTGTCCGAGAAATGATATTATAATTTTCGCATAAACGTTCTAGGAATTATTTCACGACAGATTGTCAATACAATTGAAGTTTCTTTATTTCATTTAATAAATTTTATGCTTGGTTATATTATTGCTTTTTATGATGTTTAAAGAAACCATGATGAACTAATTCCATTTTGGGGAATTAGGTAGTGGAAGTATGAATATTTAATTGTTGTATGAATATGGATTTCAATCAGATCAGCTGTTTGGGAAAGGAAGAGCATTAAACAATTAGACTATGACATCTAGCGATAAGTAGTCTCTATTGACTTGCTATGCTGGCGGAAGATCAGAAGATCCAATTAGGGTAGTAACTAGTTGATAGAAGAAAAATCCCCAAAACCCAACAATTGAAGAAATCATACTGAAGGGACCTAATATCTCCAAAGCTGTTTATCGAATTATTACATCTCGTCCTTTACTTATTTTATTTTTTTTATGTTTTTCACAACCAACTCTTTTATTTTATTCTCATACTATAATCCCTAAACTTAGTACTAATTCTATTCTTTGTAGGGATTTAATTCACTATAGCCTTACGCCTCTTTTAGGTACGATCCTCGAAATACTGCCAAGTATTTCACTGTACAAATCTATATTACAACTTGACCAATATACTTGTGAAAGCTGAAAACCTATATCAAACGAAAGTACGTTCGGAGGCGGTCACATACCTTAATCTTAAATGGATGATAGACTCTGTATGTGTGACTTGTATATTTTGATGTAAGTAAAAGCTTGAGTTCAAATAGATAATGATCCGAAAGTTGATGCATTGGATATACGACTTTTGCAGTATGTAGAATAATTTACAATAGTGGATGACATCCTCTTACTAACATTTCATGATAGATGGAAAGTATGAGTCATTTGTCTTTATGATAAATAACTTGATTATTATTTGACAGTAATTGACTTTTCCTGAAGGAAGATATAATGATTATCGTGAGATAAAATATGATCATATTGAGAGAACAAATTTATTCCTAAAAGATTAAGGATATCTTATGAGAGTAACACACTTATGACAAAGTCATTGGACGAACACTTATTAAGTAGCTTTTGTAATTGTATGTAATTATAGAGAGCTCAATCATGATACTATAGTGGAATGACTTTGTGACTAAATAAGTTAATAATATGGAACTTAACTACGAATTATTTGACCCTTAATTATATATGTCTAGTCGATCCCTCTAATGCCTCATTAAAACCAAAAATGAATTGCATGTAGAACCAAATGACGAAAATGGATGAAAACGATGAAGTTAGAGAAATGGGTCACATTCACAAAAGAATGTGTTTTCTTACTAAGGTGGGGTTTGGATGGATGGTGAGGTCCAGTGCGGTACGGTGCAATGCGTTTAGTTTATTTTTTGTCTCACGCTACAGTATTGCTACAATATCTAATCTCACCGCCACTGTTGTTTATACATTAATCGCAAATAAACGCACTGCCTATCCAAACCCATCCTAAGTATAGAAATAACTTAAGAATTAATTTAAGATTTTTGAATTATTGTTTAATTAATTATAATTAAATAATTAATGTCTGAATATGAAATTAAAATAATTACTGATTATGGATTCATTGAATAAGAAAATTAAATATATTTACTCATAGATTCTTTTACGATAAAGTTGTCACTTTAATGGAATTAGAATTGAGTTGAAAAAACTATTTAATTACAAATTTAATTAATTAATTAATTAATATTTATTTTAAAAAATAAAAAACAAATATAAGGTTTAATTTAATTATAAAATTTTAAGTTAAAAGTCCAATAAACATATATAATTGGACCATTCTTTGGGATAATTACTTTGCAAAGACTATAAATAGAAGATTCAAAGTTCTACTTAGGGACATTTTTTTGATTTTTTGGGCAAACTGAAGACTCCAAAATTTTCTCTACAACTTTCTTTTTATAAGCACAACAACCATGTAGCTCTCATCTTTTTCTAGCCTCTTATTGCGTCCATCACCACTGCATGTCACAATAAATCTACTATGATCTTCCTCTTTATCATCTATACACGACATCTCATTTTATTATATTGTAACATCTCATTAACTATCCAAAAGAACACTTTACAGAAAGAAAACTGTTAAAAAAGTAGCGAGTGCAATGAATTGAGCTCATTTTCTGGAATGAATTCCACATAATTACATTCTATAGATTTAACTGTAATTAGAGATGTTCAAACGGTTAATCGAATCGAACTAGTATTAATTGAATTAACCGAACTTTTTAATCTTTTAACCGTTAATCGAACTGAAAGTTTTTTTTTAAATTAACCGAACCGAAATATTCTGGTTAATTCGATAGGTTAACCGAATTAACTAAATTTTATAATTGTTTTGTTTGGTTAAAACAAGTATAAAACATATAACAAAATATAAATTGATAATTTTCATTTGACTGAATTATCTGAATTAATTGAATTAGCCGAATTAGTACGTAATAGCTTAATACATATAATATATAATATTATATTAAGCTCGGTAATTCAGTTAATTACCCGATTTTGAATTGAATTAATTGTTAACCGAAATTTCAAAAAACCTTTAACTAACTTTCGACCGAATTAAATCGATTCGATTGATTAATTCAATTAATTTGTAACACTTCAAAAGTATAGTACAAGTGTCATTTTTCTAGGTTTCAATAATATGCAGGTAAATTTTTCTAGGTTTCTCTAAAGGAAATCCTTTGATGCTTTCCTGTATATGAAGACAATGCACTTGTAAAGCACGTAAGCCAACTACCAAATGCTATATTATTGAAACCTAGAAAAAGACCAACATCTTCAAACCAGGCTATGTACAAAGAAGTGTGCAATGACACTGTCGAGGAAACAAACCTTCAACCCAACTTGCTGTTGCATATGGATGTGCAAGATGGAGGAAATATGATTCAAAGCTACAATTGGTGTACAAAAAAGTATTGTTAAATATAATACATATAGGAATCTTGATCTTCATCCCTGCATATCACGGATTTAAATAGCGACCGGGTAGCGGAATAGCGACTGTTATATAATGGTAGCAACGTCGTCCGAAACTGCTATTGTCGAAAATAGCGGTGTGAAATGGAATCACACTAATAGCGACGGTTCATGACCGCAATTTAATAGGTAACGGTCAATTACGGCAATAACGGGCCGTTATTCTCCTTTTTTTGTTATCGTAAAATAAACAGATAGATCATAGAACTAGAAGAAGTAACTTACCCTATGAAGCATGGACACGGGGAAAACCCCCTCGTACCAGTGTCATATTGGTATCTGACACAGATATGCAGTCGACACAGCCGAATACGTACCGGACACTACTTGATACGTAAAAAAATGGACAAGCGTGTCAAAAAAAGGAGACGACGGTGGAGAGAGAAACATACCACTCACGAGCTACTGCTGATGGTATTTCCAACTGATCTGCTTGGTATTTTTGTGTTTGTTTCGTAAGGAGGGTTGGGTGGATTGTAAAGGAGAGACCTTTCATTGCCTAGAGAACCAGATTGATTTCTTCTACATATTTTTAATTCTTAAATTCTGTCTAATATTTTACCCGTATAACCAATCTCTCTCGTATTTGGTATCAAAGCCATAGGTTTTAATTAGTTTTGATCTTAATCTAGAAAGAATTCTTCAACCATGGTTGATATTACTCTTTCACGACCATCTACTTCTTCAACTTCCATTTCCTTACCAAATATTCCTCTTAAGTCCCACTCTGCTAAAAAAATATCCTCTTTATATGAGATAGATTATATTAAAGAGGAAGATAAAATACAACCCACAGATCTTCTTACAGTAAATCCTTATGCTACCTACAAAAAATCCTCTTTCTCGCCAATCAAGTCCATTAAAGCCTTAATCCAACATACTCCTAAGCAGGTTAAGGAGTATATTCAAGCCTCTCGGTTTGACAGTTATCCTATTTCAACATCTGAGTCAGAACAATTTGTTACTTTGGAGATACCTTCATAGTTCCCCAAGGAATGGATACAAGCAGGATACTCCCATATTCACTTTGATGCTATTCGATTAGCACTAAATTATCATGGCACTGAAGGAAAACAGTTGTGGCAAGAATTACTTTGCTGGATACCAAATATTTGGAATATCAGCATGCTTGTATAGCCACCATAGAAGCAACACTAAACTCTGGTCTGGTAATAATTACTCTTTTTCCCAACTTTACGATGGCATTAGCAGATCCTAATCTACTTACAGCACTTAAAGTCCAGATCCAGATTGCTGCTGCTCCTTAAGTTCCGACGGTGATAATTGTAACTTTGCACTACCAAATTATCTACCGTATTTAAGATCATGCCTTTAAATTGACCAAACATGGAACGGAAGGCTCATTTCTAATCTCTGTTAACACAAATGATCAACCCCATAATGTTCATGTTCCCAAATAGATTCCAAAAAAGGAACTGATTCAACTCCTTCCTGACAAATGGGTCACTAACTATGAAAAGCTTCATGAACATAGTCAACCCATTCAGTCTACAAAAAGCCAGATTGTTTCTAAAGGAGATGGAACCACTAAAATCAAGTTTGCTCATAGTCATCTCTAGAATTCCAAAAGTCCTTCTATTTTTCCCACACAGCTAATGATGCAGCCAGTTGCAAGCCCTGCACTTGAGCATAATATAGAAGATACAGAATGTTGTTGTGCTCTTTGTGAACCTGGCTCAGAAAGAAGCCTAATACAGAGTTTTTCTGCTAAGGGAACACCTGTTTACCAGTTTCGAGATGAAGTTACGGGACACTATCCATGGACCATAGATTATTCATGTGAAATGTGTGCTGATGACAAATTTACTGCTTGGATTGATGGTTTTGATCATACAGCATCAAAACTAGGAAAAAAGAGATCGACAAAAAAGAAGTCTACTTACTCAGATTTCTACAAGAGAAGGATGGACGGAGATCCAAACATTGGACCCCTTGGAGAGGATAATGGTAAATTTATTTATCTTGTTGACTACTCTAAACAGCCAACATCAATTCAGAATCCTCCTCCTCCTCCACCATCAAAATCACCTCCTTCTCCATAAGATCCTCCCTCCAAAAACTTTTTCCCAAAAAAAAATCAAACCCTTTCCCACAACCTTGCTATAAGAAAATTAGCAAGTGGATTCAGAAAAATCCTTTACCTGCTCCAAAACCAATCCCAACTATCTCTATGATGTAGCCCTCATCATCCGCATCATATGATAAAGAATTTCCTCCGCTTAAGGAATTCACAGAAAGAAATTATCTCCACACACCCAAAATTCCATCCAAGATCCAGACTGATGCATCTGGAACCTTGATGAAACCAAGTGCTACAGAAGCCACCTTAACCGGCAATTTGAAAATGCTTTGGCTCAGAATCAAGTTCTTAAACAAATTGATTCTAAAATCACTCATGTTTACTCAAAGATAACAGCAGTTGAAGCCAAAGTGGACAACAATACAAAGATGGAGAAAGATCTAATCAATTTGCTGCAGAAAAGGTTAAATGATGTTGCTAAAGAGCCAGTTGCTTCAGGCCAAGATTTCTTTTTCACATTTAGCCCAAAAAGAAAAGGAAATTCAAAATCTCAAAGATTAGATAAAAACTCTACAATAAACTAGAAAGATTCCTCCACCATCTTCAAGATTAGATGCAGTTGAGCTATTTCCATCAATTCACCAACAACAAAGTTCTCTTCCAGCTGAAGGTGTCCGTATCGCATTTCCTGAATTTCCAAAAAGAACAAAGCCTAGCACTTATGAAATATATTTGGAAATCAAGAAACAAAAAGACGCTGAAAAAAGAGAAAATGAAAAGAAGAAAAAAGAAATGATCGAAAAGGTGAAAGTAAAAGCTCAAAAAGAAGAAAATAGGCTTGGTAAAAGGCCTATGATTGATACATCTCCTCCTACATCTCCTTCGCCAAAAAAAATTTCAAAATCATTGATGATTCAGCAAGATGGACATCAAAATCCTTTAACCACTTTTTTAAAGGATTGTAAAGGATCAATGATTCCAAAATTGACGGCCATGTAGATAATATACCAATGTTTTTAATACAGAAGAATCAGACGAATCAGGATGGTCTAAATTAAACTCAATATCATCAAAAACATCTTCAAATGATTCTGAAAAAGAAGAGGAAGATTTTTTAAAGGTTTTGCACGTTGAACCAAAAGTAGAAGAATATGATGAATATGATTAAGAAGAAATGCCAACAACAATAGCATCTTCATCACAGTCAAATTCTATTCAAAAATCTTCTATTGGGAAAACTATTTTCATGCTTGATGATGTTCCCCAAGAAAAATGGTCGGATAGAATACAATAGTTTCATTCATGGCTAGAAACTCGGAAACTCTCTGAAGAAAGTAATTATAACATCCTCATGGAGTTTGTTTCCAGATTCACGGGCATGTTAAGAGATTGGTGGAATTCTATTAGTCAACAAGATTAGATGCAGTTCCTAGTTCTCCAAGATCTTGCTCAACCAATCAGGATCATCCATCATCATTTTGTTGGAAATCCAGAAGATCTCTTGGCTTTAAAAAGAAAAGAATTTTACAAGAGAAAGTGTTGTTCATACAACAAAAGAGACTTGGCAAAGCACTTTAAAATAATGACCAAATTATTTTGTGCTTTAGGTCTCAATGTCAATTTGAAGCCGGTAATACTCTCATCTCTTTCTGATCCATTGCAAGTTGGTGTTAACAAAGCACTTCAAAAGCAAAATAAAGACATCCTTCATTTAACTGTTTGAGAAATTCAACAAGAAGTCTTTATTGCTCTTGAAGACATATGCAACAGGAGAAAAATATTCAAAGATTATCTCCATGGAGATAGAAGACTTGATCGTGCGTGTGATGATTTTTACTTGAAGATTAAATGCCCCAAAAACCAATATTGTGATTGCCAACCCAAAAAAAGGAGGCACTACAAGAAACATTTCTCCCCAAAGGAAAAATTTTCATAATGAAAAATGAGACGTTCAAAACCTCGATAGTGATATCTTAGAAAGAAGCAACTTGGCTATAACAAATCTGATCGGTGTTACTTATGCAATCAAAAAGGACATTTTGCAAAACCTTGTCCAAAGAACAGAAAAGGAGCAAAGAGGATCATCCAGATGATCCAAAAATCAGGTGTCAAGATTAAAAAAGATGATGATATAGAGTCTATTTGCTCTATTGAAGATAAACCATCAGACAGAACCATTGGAGCCATTCTTATGGATATCTCTGAAAAATATGAGGATGAATCTTTTATAGATTCAAATTATTTAAATATTCAGATGATGCAGGCCCAAGCCCAAGATATCCAAAATAATACCGTACCAGTCCCGCAGATTCCTGTTAAAGTCTATTTAGACAAATATAGCAAACCCATTGCTATAATTGCTTTTATAAACACAGGCGCAATAGAAACAATTATGAATCCAGATGTCCTGCCAGCTTACTGGTGGAAGCCTCATGTGCGACATTTTAATTCAGCTACGGATCATCCTTTTGCTACCTATTGGATCAGTAAGCCCATTACTATTAAGTTCTTTCCAGGTTGTTGTGTTAGAACAACAGTTTTGGGTTCAAAACTCCCAAGAAAAGATACTATTGTAGGTTTTGATCTATACACTAATGCTTGACACCTGAGAATCCTTCCTGATGGAGTCCATTTCAAATCTTATTTCCAACCCTTTGTTCATATCCCAAGACTTTTTACCGTTCAGTCAGAAAAGATCTTTCAAGTCATCCAAGAATTGAAAGGCAAATCTTGTGTTGACTCCCACTTAGAATTTTTACTTAAAAGCCCAAACCCTTTATGGAAAAATTTTGATTTTTTCATTACCCTTCCTTTCAAGAAAAATGAGGATATAAATCTTACAAAAACCAGCCACATGGGTATGAATCCTGAACATCTTTTGTTAGCAAAAAAAAATGTCAAGACCTTCAATGACAAGACCTTATAGAGCCCTCAAACTCTCAATGGGCTTGTGAAGCTTTCTATATAAACAAAAGATCAGAACAAATCAAAGGAAAATTGAGACTGGTTATCAACTATCAGCCTCTTAACCACTTTCTCCAAGATGATAAGTTTCCATTACCCAACAGAAACTTTTTGTTTGCAAGCTTAGCAAAAGCACGGATTTTCTCAAAGTTTGATCTTAAAGCAGGATTTTGGCAATTGGGAATTCATCCTGATGATAGAGAAAAAACGGGATTCTGTATTCCAAACTAACACTTTCAATGGAAAGTAATGTCGTTTGGATTGAAGACTGCACCATCCTTGTTTCAAAAGGCAATGATTCGAATTTTCCAGCCTCTTATGGAAAATTCCTTGATATACATTGATGACATCCTATTATACAACCCTAATAAAGAAGCTCATGCACAGCTCTTACAAGATTTCCAGTCCCTTATTTTACAATATGGGATTATGCTCTCAGAAAGGAAGATGCAGATTAATAAATTAGAAATTGAGTTCTTGGGTATGAGTTTGAAAAATGGACAGTATACTCTAGAACCTCATATTGCACAAGGGCTTCTCAAATTTCCAGATGAAAACTTGTCTAAAAAATAGGTCCAACAGTTCTTAGGGATTGTTAATTATCTTAGAGATTTTATTCCTAAAGTCTCTAAATACATTGATCCCTTAAGAAAAATGCTCAAAAAAGACCCTCTAGAATGGTTTCCCTCTCAAACAAGATCAATTCAATAGTTGAAAAAAGACTTGTAGAATTTGCCTCCACTTTAAATTCCTTCTAATGGGAAAAGAATTTTGCAAACGGATGCAAGTGATAAATATTGGAGTGCAATTCTCTTTGAAGAGAAAGAAGTAAAGAGATATCTCTACGGATTCAAAAGTGGTATATTCTCGGAAGTAGAAAAACATTACCATTCCACTTTTAAAGAAATCCTAGCTGTCAAGAAAGGTATATCCAAATTTGAATTTCATCTTATTGGATATCATTTTCTTATTGAGATGGATATGTCCTCTTTCCCTCAAATGTTTAAGTTTAAGCAAAAAAATGTCCCACATCCTCAATTACTTAGATGGGCAGAATGGTTTTCAAAATTTTCCTTTGAAGCCAAACATATCAAGGGAAAAGACAATACCCTTGCTGATTTCCTTTCAAGGCCCAAAGCTGAAATTTTTGCTTTCAAAAGAACTTATTGGCCCAGACCCATTATGATGTATAGACCATCTTCTACCTCATATCATGCTTATCCAGTTTCTCCGAACCTTAATCCAAAATTTCCTCCTGAGGTTATGGAACATGTTCATAACAAAATCTTTCACCAAAAGACTCAGCAGATGATGTTTGAATACCAATTTTAGGTCTTTAGAAATTTTAGAGGTCTATTTCTCAAACCATGGGGTGTACATCCTGAATACTCGTTCATACATCCTATTCAGTTTGAATTTTTTGAATAACCAGAAGAACTAAAATGGTTTTTATGGTATCTCACTCATTGTCACCATATAGCCATTTAGTTTTTTCTTTCAGATCTCCGATATCATTTAACAAAGGTTGTTGGAGGAAACGTCCAACCTGAACATCAAAATTTTTTCACCTTCTTGAGTTGGTTTCATCCATTACCACAATGGTTAGACATTATCAATAACCATTTCCACAAAGACTCAAGACTTTATATGATCATATTTTTTTTATAAACCTCAGTACTTTGTTCAATGTGGTAAAGCAATTCAATTAGGATCATTTCCTACTACTTGAATTCACCGGACGTATCCTGATGATATGAGAAATCTTCCTTCTCACTACCGAGATCTTCAAAAGTTCCTTTGTCAACTTAACAAAGTTATTCCGTTGGAGATATGGCCCCCTCTAGATATAACTGCTCCATGGTACACCTGGCCAATTCAACACAGATCACATTATGAACAGATCTTAAAGGAGATTCAAGTATATCATGAAAGTATTCTTGATCCAACAGAATGGTCTCAAGATTATCCTTGGTTTTCCAGCCAGATAAGCCTTGACAAGATCAGCATCCAAGATCCACAGTCTCTGGGTGAAGATAAGGATGAAAGCTTTGATCCAGAAGCATATCATGATGCTGTCCAAGAGAAAGTCTATCAGAGGAAAAAAGAAAAGCAAGACAGAATTATTGAGCTGAATATCACCTCATACGAGTTTATAAACTATGACTAAAGAAGAATCTTCACTGTTTGCTTTAATAAAGAAAAATCTCCACTGTTTGCTTTTAAATATTGTTAGTTGTCTGTTTGTTATCACTCTTTGCCTATAAAAGAGTGTTGTTTTTCCCTTTGTAAATCAGACTACTCTGAAGCAATAAAAAAACTTAGTGTGTTTCTTATCTCATGGCTTTCTAAACTTCTCTTTACTCTTTCTGGGTTATTTTCTTTACTAGTATAACTGATGGCTTATCAATGAGTTTTCACAAGTATGCTCTGTGCTTGCCATCTATATGGATCTTGCACAAAAGAAATGTTGAATCTCTAATAGAGATGTTGTACTGGTAAAATGAAAAAAAGGTTTTTGGGTTAAGAATATGAAACTAAAAGGCAATGCCTGTTTGAATGGCTGAAAGGAATAGCCTGTGTTTTGGCATAGCATACCTGCTACATATTCTTAATTCTTGAATTCTGTCTAACATTTTACCCGTATAACCAATAAAATGAATGTTATGATATGGAAGAAAGCTTTTTTCTCTTGAACAATGGAAATGTCAGTGTCATTATTAATTGCAGTATTGATGATGGCATTAAGTTATCCGATTGAGCATTTGAGTCGATGGGGATCTAGATCCTTCTTTTCTTTTATTTCATTTTTTCAATAAATTGATCCTTATTAAGTCTATGTGTTTCCTTTTATTTCATTTTGGATCTGTTTTGTACTGCTTCTATTTTAATAATAAGCCCAGTCCAATGTTATTCAAAAAAAATAAAAGAGAATAAGAGATTGTGTTTGGTAGAGTTGAAGGGTTTTGGAACATTTAAGTTGATTTTATTTAAGTTGGATTTATTGAATATTGGAAACTGGAAACCGCCCATTGTTTTATGATTTTTATGCTGTCAATTTTACTTTATTGATTGTAGTGTTGGTCTGCTTTTTCTTTTTATTAATATGCTTAATCTTTTATTATATTACAATAATGCCACATTTTCTTACTTTTTTGGTTAAAAAAATCTTTGGCTATAAATTATAAGAAAATTTTTATTTATGATAATGTTTTTAGATATTAAAATATCTATTAAACAAAAATTAAAAGAAAGTTCAGAAGTGTTGAAAAATACTTTAAAAATTATTAAAAGTAGTTTTTTATAATTATAATTATAATTATTATGTTTTATAAAAAATTGTGCGAATTTAAAAAAAATTCACGACCGCGATACCCACAGCGACTGCAATAACATTGTTATGCCCACAATCGGAATAAACGTAACGCGATCGAAAACAGGGCCACAACCGTAATTTAAATTCCTATTGCATATGTAAAATTCATTATAAAAGTATTATTACAGTTGACGAAGATGATATTATCATCCCATACATGCAGACATTACTCTTATTTTAGAAAGTTCAATCTTTCATCTTCAATTATTATGAAAGCATAAGGAGTACATGAAAAACATGTCAACTAACACAGGCAATGCAGTATTGGATTGAGTTAACATACCTGCAAATCATAATCAGCTTCATCAATCTCTCCAAGGGAAAGAAAACTTGCCTTCATTATGATCAACAAGGTACCATAAACAATGACACAACTCAACACATAAAAATAAGCTCAGGAAGCTAAAACTCTTTGAAAATGGAAGAAATTCTTCTTGTCGCTGTTATTTGCGGCAACAAGGCCAGACATGTTTGCAGAGCTCTAGTTTCGTCTGCTGAAAAAAGGGTAACAGAAGAGCACTTTGCGTAGTTTAAGGTTTTGGTTCTTTTCTGTAAGTCGTTTTATCCTATACGCTGTGACGTTTCACACTATTTTCGCCTTTTATTTAGAGCTAATAATTTCACCGCCACACATTGATGATGGCTGATGATTCACATCAATTGCCCACCAAAAACCAGAAACCCCCAAAGCCTCAAACCCATAAATACCCTCCAAAATCCATCCCTCCCTCAATCTCGAATGCCTTCATTTCTCTCCAAATCCTTCCTCCGCTTGCCCCCCAAATCCCTTCTTTTTCCCATGTCTACTGTCGCAGCAGCCAAATCCCGCCTCCGCGGCGTCGTTTTCGATATGGATGGCACCCTCACCGTCCCTGTCATCGACTTCGCCGCAATGTACAAGGCTGTCCTCGGAGATGACGAGTACAAGCGAATCAAAGCTGAAAACCCCTCTGGGATTGATATCTTGCACCACATTGAGAGTTGGACTTCCGAAAAGCAGCAAGAAGCTTACAAGATTATTGCTGATTTCGAAAAACAGGGCCTTTATCGCCTCCAAATCATGCCTGGTTAGTTTTTGGTGGCTGTTAAAGTGAAAGGAAAGTGTCAGGGTCATGTTAATTATTATTTGATGATTTCTAGTTCAATTTTCAAGTTACATGCTTGAATAGGATTAAAATGCAAGGATACCCTTTTGAAGAGGAAATCTGCTTCTTTCATACATGCTCGAATACACACACATATATACACAATTTTGTTAATATATATGATTTTTTTTTTTTTTGAACATATGGAAACATTTAAAAAGTAAACAACGATACCCATTTTTATTTTGAACTCATATCCTTGTTTGACAATCAATCTGAGTGCAGGTAATATGGATATGCCGTGTGGTTTCTTTGTCTTGTGTTTCATTGAATTAGTTGGTATCAATGATAGAGGATGAATATTGGTCCATTATTATTTGGAAAATGTACTCATGTTTGTGGGGTTTAAGTTAAAATTAGCTGATGGATTGATTGTTCAGTTGCTGAGTGTTGAAATTCATGTATTCTTCAAGAAGATTAAAGAAGACTGAAAGAATGTCGATGGAGAGAATTGTGCTCTGAATTTTATTGATGAAATCTGAACAACTTGCTTTTCTTTTCATCACTCAATGTATTTGTGAACACAGCAATTAAAAAAAAACTGTGAAAAACTTGGTTTAAGAACATCATTAGCTAGCAACTTCATATGTTTTGTTTTTGGGAAATGTAGATATCTTTCATGGTTTCCCAATAGTTACAAAGTAGCAAACATTTGGGAGTATTTTCATGGGTTTCCGTTGATTTATTTTCATTTGATGTTTGTCTTGGATTTTTGCCTTTGTGCTTGCTGGGGATCTCTCCTTTTAAGTTGAGATTTAGCAACCACAGTTCTCTATCTTTCAGCTGAAGAGCTTCATTTATTTTCCATTTTACGTGCTAACCAATTTAAGCTTGTGACATTTGGTTGATAATGTTGCAGGTGCAGCTGAACTCTGTGGTTTTCTTGATGCAAAGAAAATACGGTCAAGTTCCATCTTGTCCTACCTTTTTGCTCCTACGATTATTTGTTTTTCATATTAAGATACCTATTGGTATTATAGTTATTGCCTCACACCAGATCACTGAGCTTCCATGTATGCTCCATGTGGCTTGACTGTTGGGCTCTCTATTATTTGGACTCGGGTACGAGTGTCGGATACAAGTATGTATCCAACTTGGGTATATTCTTTTTTTCTAAGATCCTCTATATGTGTGGAGGATTCTTAGATAATCATATCTCCATATCCATGTCCAAGCACAAGTACTTAAAGAAAAATGAAGAGTTGAAACACCATAGGTTGGACCAACTACTATAGCTATAAATAACAACTTGCTTTGCTGTGTTTAATTTTTCTGTAGTACTTAGAATTTTAATCTGTCAACCTTTCTTTTTTCATGGTGGTGTTTTGATATGCTAACCTTTGTTGCTTCCCATTTATTTCAGAAGGGGACTAATCACTCGCAATGTCAAAGATGCAGTTGATCTATTTCATCAAAGATTCGGAGTAAGTTATGTGAAGCATGAAACTGAGCCATTCTGAGCTGTTTTCTTTTCTTTTTGGTTAGATTGGGAGACAAATGAGTGTTAATCTAACATTCATAGTTTTCAGATGATGTTTTCTCCGGCACTCAGCCGAGAGTTTCGCCCTTATAAACCGAACCCTGCTCCTCTGCTGCATATATGTTCGACTTGGGACGTTCAACCAAATGAAGTCATGATGGTTGGTGATAGTCTTAAAGATGATGTGAGTGTTCTCTTCAAAAGCAAGGATAGTAAATAATGAAGAAAAAACTGATTATCCATCTCATTTATCATCTTCATACGACATGTATTTGCAGGTGGCTTGTGGGAAAAATGCAGGAGCATTAACATGTTTGCTTGATGAAAAGGGGAGATATGGTTCTCAAGACTTCGCCAACTTTGATCTAACACCAGATTTCAAAGTGTCTTCCCTGATTGAAGTTCATTCTCTTCTGAAATCTATTTTTGACTTAACACCCTGATCTTCCGGTAAAGGTCCTACACTAGATTTCTCTGATAGCCTTTTTTTACATTATGAAAGAAAGATTTTAACAGTTGAGGAACACTTGAAAAGTGGAAAACAGTAGTGGTAATTAAGGAACTGAACTTTGGTATAAGATGCTGCTTTGTTTATCTGTAGGGCAGCAAAAAGAGAGATCTTTTGTAGCTGGATAACCATGGGGTTTTGTCTGTTGTTGAACAAGGAGCATGCTGGTATGTATTTTCTTCTTGGTACCTTTGTTGTTCATGTAGATGTTCTACTGTAAAGAAATATTAGGCAGAAAGTCCCCCTTTGTTTATCTTTTTTTCATTGGTGAGTTCAATTATGTTGAATAAGGAATATCTTTGTGAAATACCCATTACTCTCAAATTTTGGCACTTAAAATTTCTGATCAAGCTGATCCCAACCAGAAATTGGAGCACTGGTTTTCAGTTAATTTAGGTATTTATAGTTTTATTTTACACACACCAGATACAAAGCAGCGAATCCCATTTCAACAAATATCAAAGGAACTTCAAAGAGTTCACAAAGCAAAACTACATTTAAAAAAGGCAAGTTCCAGTTCAACACTATGGTCCTTCAAACCCTAGACCCTGTCACAGCAGGGCCGCCCTTAGGCACCGGCTGGCCCTCAAATCCGGTGTCTCCATACCTGCTGCCAAACAGACCAGCATGGATCAAACAAACATACAAAAGTTGGGTCAATGTGAGGATTATTATGAGAGCTTCAATTACTCTCAACCTCCACCCTCTCCACCCTCCTATATTTATATGCTTGCAAGCAAACCTGTAAAGGGAAAACAGTTGTTTTCAAAGATTAAAAATGGAGTAATTGGTCAAGTTCGATGAATACATAAAATGGGGAAAATGCGAAGTTCACCCAAAGGCTAATGCAGTCAAGGCCCAAGCTATCAACGAAGAGGAACCAGCTTCAGCCAAACTATCACTTCTCCATGACCTAATATGACCCCATCCTGCTAACTTTGAAACTATGCCGGCTACAGCAGCCAAGATGGCGAATGTCAAGAAGAAACCGGTGGCTCCATTTCCACCCATACCTGAAACACTTCCCGGGTTAAAACCAAGCAACACAATTCCTTCTTTTAAACGTAACAATAGGGTTATCACTTACTTGGGTGAGCAGTTCGGCCATCGATAAACCTATTAAAACACCAGCTAGCGAATCCGAGTACAATGAAATACATGATCAAGTTGAGAAACAGCAATGGAGCTGCTATATTCCTTCCAACTGTAGCCATAGTTAAGTCAGATAGAACAGTTGAAGAAGCAGACAACCCAAACAAATTAGCTGACTATTTTGAGCATTGGCAAGAGAGTATGGGTATGGATGGTTAATATAAGGTGAGAGAAAGGTGGATGGGATGTACGTGTAAAGCAGTGAGGGAAAGGAGTGGATACAGGTGGAAGGACACTTGTCGAAAATGGTGTATACGTTTTACAGTGATCCTTCTCTTCTGGAATCTGGAAGCTTTAGAGATCCTGCTGACGGTGTTCATATCCAGTGTTTCTGAAAATGTATTATTAGTTTATTTGTCAGTGAGATTTGAGTGTATTCAAGTATATAATCTTCCTATTTAAAAATTAGAGAAAGAATATAAACATTAAAAAATTCATATACTATGAAAAATTATTTTTTTATAGATCTTCGAAATTGGGTACAACCACTACATACAAAAAAACAAATCATTACTTTAAATATAGAAACGTAAAACAATAAATTTTATATAGAATTTGATATTGTGTACTATTGAATTATTATTCGTAGTTAAAGATGACATAGGGTCGTTGAGAGGGAAAGAAAAGACGAGAGTCGACAACAAATAAATCGAATCTTCAATTTGTATTTCTATGATTCAAATCGTTATAATTGTTGCATATTTATATTGTTTTGCATAGTATGATATTGAGGTAAGTTGAAAATAATTGTTTGAATTGATATGATTGTGATTGATTATTAAAATAGAGGATTAAATTGAATAGAATGAAAAGTAGCATAGCTTAATAATTGATGGTGTTTAGTATGAAATTGAGTTGAAATATGTTATGGCATGTTATAAAATGATGAATTGGATTGTGAATTGAAAAGATAAAATGTATATCGAACTATATAATGAAATTAAATTACTGGGTATCCTATTAATTATTCGGGCATAATCGAATGTAGTTGACATGTCATAGAATAGATTGAGTATAGGTTACTATATGTCAATAAACGCTGAGTGCATTTTACTTCGGACGTTGCTCGCTAAACCAAATTCTAGAGTGTTGAATGTTATAAAAGTTGGTGCCACAACATTGGAAGAACGAAATGGCTTCTCTTGCAAAAGCTATGGAATATATTGCAACAAGCATCAAAGGAATGGATGACAAAAATGTTTTCACAATGGCTCAAATTGAACATTTAACAGGAAACAACCGTACTCCTACCAACAAAATTCAACATCAAACTCTTTTAAGTGAAACTAAAGTTGTTGAAGGACTTCAAAATGTTTCTTTATATCAATTCAAGGAGCTCATCAATAAGATCATCTAAGATTAAGTTGAAAATGTGATTGAAGGAAAATGTTTTTTTTTTCCTTTTAATAAAAAAACTAAATTAATTATAAAAAGGAAAAATTAAAAAGATGTTTTTCTCTATAAAAAAAATTAAGATTTTCCTTATAAAAACTCATGTAATTTCTTATAAATCTTCATGTTTTTCTCTCTTACTAGAAAAGCTAAAACTAATTCTATAAAACAATAAAGGAAATGAAAAAGATACATGTTTTCTTCTATAAAAATCCAAGTACTTGCCTATAAATTCTCAAGTTTTTCCTTCCACTTTATCGAGAACAATTTGAAATTAATTCTAAAAAAATAATAAAAAACAGTAATTATTCAAAACCTTTGGGTTTCAGCTGTATTATTTTCTATAACCAAAGAAACTTATAAATAATTCTGATAAATAAATAAATAAATAAAAACTTACTACTACATATCTATCATGGATGGCAAGCCTCTTATACTCTCCACCAGCAATGGCTAATTCCATTACCTGCTCAGGGTTCACAATTCCCCCTTGGTCCAAGAACAATGTCAGCAAATTCTTGGAATAACCACTCACCAACGCCACTCCATCCTGAGTAGCAACCACCGGGGTCGAAGACGAGTTGCTCAGGTTCCAAAATACAATCTCCGGCACCCTTTTGTACCCACACTTGTGAAACTTCTCTTTTATAACTTCATAATCTGTCTTCCACACCTCACCTTTCTTATTCCCCCACTCTTTCATCTTCTCGCTTTTAACTTCATCATCCAGTGCCTCTTCATAATTATACACTCCTTTCATATATTTAGAATAATTCCCACGGGCCTCATCAAATTCCATATCACTAAACACGAATAGCCTCCTTATGAGTTGTTCCTCACTCAGTTTTCCATCCACCGCAACCGCTAATATCTGATCGAACACTTTCTGAAAATCTGTGTTCATACCTGCCTCCATGTTCTTCACAAATTCAGTCTTGGCTTTAAGACCGTCTCCCTCAACCAAATGCAGCTGGGGATTTGCACTAAAAGTAATCACTTTCCCCTTCCAAGGCTCTTCACTCAGCTCTGAAACCAACAATCCCAGAGCCACCGCAACCTCCATGGGCATCCCCATCATACTCAATGAAACATCACAAACTGCAATACAGTTGGTTAGCTTTCCCTTCTTACACACATCCTCCACCATTCTCTTCCATTGTAGCTCAGCCACTTCCCCTCCATCTTCGTCTTCCAGTGACGCGATTATTTCATGGGGAAGCAACGCTCCAGCAGCAATCTTCGCCTTCCCGGTCTTCACCCGCTCAAGGTACTCCTTAAACCTTTCGGTGTCATGCTTTCTGAACAACTCCTTATAAGTCTTCATTGCAACAGATGGCACCCTATTGTAAGGGAGGGAATTCCATTTATTTGCACTCATGTACACCTCCGGCAATTCCAGCGCCTTATGCAACGGAACAAGCACTTGTTTCCTCAATCTATCCCGTACCCTGTACGCATAATGTGCTTCCTCCAATCCCTCATACTCTTTCTCGCTCTCACGAGGGAAAACTCTCCGAGCAATCGCCTCGCATATCAAAGTAGCCTTATCATAAGATGAATCAATCGAAGGACACCATTTTGCAGCTAAAGTGATATCAAACAACTTCCCCTCATTCAACTTCTTAATATCAGATTTCAAGTAATCAGCAAAGAATTCAGCAACACAATCAAACAAAAGCCTATAATTTGAATCAGAATTATACTTATCTAAAGCCTTTTTCGCTTTCGCTTGCTCCCTCTCTTTCCTCAAAGCTCTAGCTTTCTCCTTATCTATTCCCCTACTCATTTCCTCCACGTTCTCTAAAACACCCTCAATTTCTTTTTCTGAAGCCTCTACTTTCTCATTACTTTCTTGCTTGAATTTTCCACGATTCTTGATTTTCTTGGAGGACCTTTTTTTCCCTCGCTTTCTATCTTGCCATTCCATTCTCTGGATCTTTCGCGATTCAGGCGCCTCAAGGATCCGATAAAGAATCTCCGGAAAATCCTTAAAATACCCAAATTCAGCAATCGCCTTAAGATTAAAAGCAAAGGTTTTGGAATGCTTACTGAAAAGCCAAAGCACCGCCGTATAAAACCCTTCTTTGTCAGATTTCCCCGTCCCTCTTACACCCCTGAGATTACAGATCAGCTTCAGAGCAGTTAAAGAATCATGAGCCCAAGCCAATTCCAACCGTTCGATTAGCTCATGAGACGGAGTATCGGGAACCACATGGAAGAAAAAGTCTAAACAGGGATTACCAGTTGAAAGAAAAGTGGCAGAGTTATTTTCCGTTCTGCCCCTTGGTGGTTCTTCTGTGAGTTTGCAGTCCCCGGCTTGGCTGGCTAGAGATTCCACATCAGTGAGGGCGGTGGAGGGCGGGTTTAAGGTGTGTATCGCCGGCGGCCCAACAATTGTAGAAATCATTTTGGTTTTCAACAAAGAAAATACACTCTGCCAAGTTCCCTCTGAGAACTAACAGGTCTTTTCACCTTTTTTCCCTAATTTTATAAGAATTTTTTTATAATAATTTACTATTTAATTTATTATCAATTAATTCAGTTTTACATATTACCAAATTTAGAAAAAAAAATTAGAATATTTGCTGTAAAATTTTAAATATGGATGATTAATTTTTTTTAGCCATTTTCATGTAAGTAACCTAATTTTGATGATTTATGTATTTAGGCTTTAATGGGATAATTCTTTTTATGAATTATAAGAGAATGGTAAAATCCTATCAACAACGTAATTAGCGCGATTTGAATTCAAGCTACACTTAAGACGATAACATCCTAACTATCAGGCTAACACACGGATTCTTAATCGATTCAATTTTTTATTATTTATTTGTTTGTGATTATAATAATTTGATTCTACTTTATAATTTATTGAGATATATATTTGGCATAATAACTTTTTTTAGCTTTCAAACTCTACAAAAAAAAATCATTTTATCCTTCATTTTGTTTGTGATTATAATAGTTCCAATAACGTAACTTAAATTTATGTACTTAAATATTAAAACTTTATTAATAATTTTAATAACATAAGCTCCAACTTTTATATAATTAAGGTTTTAGAATTGGATTGGTGGTCAAATTGGTTAATCAACTTTCATATACCCAAAATTTTTATAATTGAATCGGTGATCAAATCGATTAATCATCAATTTATTGATCCAATCGGTTCGATAAATTTATCTGGTTCGATTAATTAAATTATTAAAAACTATAAAAATATTAAATATTTTGTTCAACCACACTATTCAATTGAAATTTACTAGACAATACTAGTTCAATGCTTCTCTGAATCATTACATCGACCAATTTCCGACTTAACCAATTCAAAAATTCCATCCAATTCAAACAATCTTGAATATACTTCAATCTTTTAAAATCTAAATCAAATACTAAATATTAAAATTTAAACTCAAATTAAATTTTAATTCGCATATTTCTAATCAAAATGAAATAATAGCTCCATTCACTCAAACCCTCGTGAGTTCTCTCCCTTTGAAAGTACTAATTTTTCAAGACAAGACAGAACTGAAAAAAGTTATGCAATCGTACTTTATTAACAGACACCAAAAGTATAAGGTGGTGGAGACAAAAAAAAAAAAGTATGTTCTTTGAGGTGTAAATGAAATCTTGAGAATTAATGCAAATGGAGGTTTTGTGCGTACATGTAACGTCCTTTATCCGACTTAATCGTCGGGTCCGAGCTATAAGAATTTACATTCATTATCGAAGTAATAATCGTTAGATATACCGTAAATAACTTATTCAAACATTCAATCATATCATAAACACATTCACATTATGATACACAATTAATTTCGAAGCTTATGAAAGATCTTTTATTGGCCCAAGAATGAAACAAGGTCAAATTTATAAAATTTTAAAATTTCAAAACCGATGTTGTGACATCACTTCCTCCACATTGTAGAGAATATTTGATAAGTGAAAAATGTAGTAGAGAATGTAACATCCGGATGCTTTGACCCAATATTTGGGTCAGATATGGGGATGTTACAGTGAACAAAGTCTTATCAATTTAAAAAATGTCTTATGAAAAAAATTTGATAAAATATTTTACAAAAATAAGGGGGTAATTGTACGTTGACGGGAAAAACTTTTATGTTGTCTGAAAAATCTTTAACGTGTACTATCTTATTTTACATGAAATAAATATCGAAAAAAGCTTAAAATATTTTTTCATAAAAACTTTTATATTGAAACAAATAGAGCCTTAATAGCAAGCACTGAAACATAAGCCAACGGGAAGCCTAGAAAAGAGATGCTAGAGTTGTCATAGCACTGAAGAGAAACCAAACATTAGAGAAACCAAGGTATAAAAGACCCACCAATAATCAGTTGTATCCACTGGGGAAAAACCATATTGAATAACACCATTGACTATCTAGATTCAAAATCGACAGAGCCACCAAATATCCGTCGATGTCGCATCGAACTCGATGAGAGCTTCCCATTAGAGGGAGGAGGAAACAAAATAGTAAAGATAACAAAGGCATGTCTATTGTCATTGAAAAGAGGCTAGCAAAGGGAAAATCGATAAGCCTAGAAACATCTTAAAACGTTAAAAGAAAGAAAGTTGGGTCGTGCTGACATGTTGTATATTTCATAACTTCAATCATAAGTGAAATTGAGTTGATTCACATACTTCGAAAAATATAGAAAAAATAGATATTGATAATTTTAATGATGTATATTCAAATTCAGATGATGATGAATTCGATCGAGGACTAACAAAAAGTGATAAGAAGCATATGTTAAATATTAAAAAGAGAATAATCCAACAAATATGCACTAGAAAAATAATATAAAATTGCAAAAAGTGATAAGGAGCGTATGCATACTTTCTTAACCCTTTGACAAGACACACACACTTTGCACACACTTTGCACACACTTGTGCTCGAACCCGAGTCTCTTAAGATGAACAACATCCTCTTAACCATTAGAGCTACTCGTTGGGTTTTTATCAACTACATTTTTAAATTAACATAATACATATGATGATATGATTGATTTTGAATTTTTGTTGCTTGTTTAGAAGTTATTTTTATCATACTAGTAATTTTTTATAGTAATTAGTATTTTAAAAATATATAAATATGTAACTGTATAATTAAAATTTGTACTGCCAAACATAACATGGAAAATTTGGTGTAATTACAGTCTATCAACTAAACAAGTCTAGAGAATGATAATTCTTTGTAATTACAAGAGTGTAATTACTATCCTAGTAATTACATTTTCATCCAATTACTTTGTGATGTCCAAACATATCCTAACTAAGGGTGAGCGTTTGATCAAATCGAGTGAAAAAATTTCGAGTTAATCGAGTTTACAAGTCCTATTTTATCATCCTAACTCAATTTTAAAAAAATTCAAATCGAGTCGAGTAAAATGAAATTCGAGTCAAATCGAATCAAGTGAAATTGTTCAAGTTAAATTAAATATGTCAAATAAAAATATTGTTATAGTATATCCAATTTCATGTTAGAGCACATAAATTTGAACCAATATATATTTGAAAACTTTTCAAAGCAAACTAATAAAAAATTACTCGAGTATGATAAATTTAAATAATTAATTAGGTCCCAAATTTTTTAAATTTTAAATATATATATTAAATTTTTTTATAAATATTTTGAATTTTTTAAAATTGTTTTAAATTGTTTTGTAATTTTTGTTATGAGAGAGACCAATTTGCTTATTTTCAAAGTTGACAGGGACCAAAAAGGTATTTACACCAATCTTTTATTCAAATTGTGAAATTCAACTCGACTCGAACTCAAATCAAGTTATTCGAATTGACTCAAATAATTTGAATAACTCGATTTGATTAACTCAAAATTTGAATTTTTATTTTATTTTTCGAATCGAATCAAGTTTTGCTCATCCTTGATCCTAACTATAAATTTTACTAGGGGTGAGCGTTCAATTGAATCAAGTCGAATCGAGTAAAAATATTTCGAGTTAATCGAGTTGACGAGTCCTATTTTATCATCCTAACTTGATTTGAATTTTTTTTTAAATCGAGTTGAATGAAATGAAATTTGAGTTGAGTCGAATCGAATCGAACCAAGTAAAATTGTTCAAGTTAAATTAAAAATTAAACATATCAAATTAAAATCTTGTTATAATATAACTAATTCCATGTTAGAGCACATAAATTTGAAAACTTTTTCAAAGCAAAATTAAAAAAAAATACACTTTAGTATGATAAATTTGAATAATTAATTAACTTATTTAGGTCCCAAAAATTTTATTCTAGAAAATTTTTTATTTTTTAACTTTCTTTATATATTTTTTATAATTTTTTGGAAGTTTTATAATTTTTAAAAAATATAAATTTTGAATTTTTTATAAATATTTTGAATTTTAAAAATTATTTTGAAGTTTTGAAAATTATTTTGTAATTTACGTTGAAAGAGAAACTAATTTGTTCATTTTCAAACTTGATAGGGACCAAAATGTATTTATATCAATATGTTATTTGAATTATTCGATATATTTGAATTGTAAAATTCAACTCGATTCAAACTCAAAAATCGAATTACTTATCTGAATTGACTCAAATAATTCGAATAAATTAATTCTATTAACTCAAAATTTAATTTTTTATCAAATCAAATTGAATTTTGCTACTATCTTCAAATTTCTAAATAAACTTGTTTTGGTTGAGAAATGGGAAACATTTTTCTCAATCAAATTCCTAACATCTATAGAAGTTTATGCTATCAAATTATATTTTTTTGAAATATATATATATTTAGATTTTTTTATAAAATTTTAAATAATTTTATAATTGTTTTGAAAATTTTAAAATTTTCATCACCATTTTTTTGTTTTTAAATGTGGGCTTAATATAATATTTGGTACATAAACTTGACATTTTTTTTTAATTTGATATTTAAACTTTTTTTGACCCAATTTGGTACCTAAACTTTTTTTGGACCCAATTTGGTACCTGAACTTGTCATTTTTTCCTAATTTGGCACCTAAGCTTTTTTTTATTTAATTTGGTACCTATATTTATTAAATATTATAAAAAATATGCAAAAAAAAAATAACAATGTTGAAAAAAAATTTATGCTGTAAAAATGTTGTCAGTTTCAGAGAAAATTCATATTAAAAATAGGTATTGAGCTATGCTTAACGAATTAATATTAAAAAAATAGGTACCAAATTAGGAAAAAGAGTTAAGTTCAAATACCAAATTAGACCCCAAAAAGTTTTAAGTACCAACTTTAAAAAAGTGTCAAATTTAGATATCAAATTAGGAAAAAGTGTCAAATTTGGTACCAAATATTATATTAAGAGGTAATTTATCCAAGTAACCCAAAAAATTTTATTATTTAGGAAAATGACCCAAGTTAAAAAATATACATCAAAATAACCTAAAATGAACAATAAAAATTGATATTGGCCATCTAATGGCCGATACCACCTGCCCAATGATTGGTGTCAGACATAAAAATTTGTGTTTTTTGGTGTCGACCATGCAACGGCCGACACCCATGTATTTTTTTTAATACGGTATTTTATTAATATACGAAAATACGAGAATTTAAAAAAAACTGATGTTGACCATTGCATGACTGACACCTCCTTTTTTTCTGACAAAAAAAAATTTTGGTGTTGGCCATTGCATGGTTGACACTCCCTTTTAATCTGATAAAAAATCAAATTTTTTGGTATTGGGCATGCAATTGTCGACACCCCTTTTTTGTCAAATAAAAATTTAATTTTTTTGGTGTTGGTCATGCCATGACCGACACCCCTATTTATCTGAATATAAAATCAAATTTTTTTGTATTGGTCATGTCATGACTGACACCTCTATTTATCTGAATAAAAAATCAAATTTTTGGGTGTTGGTCATGTCATGACCAACACCCCTTTTTGTCAAATAAAAAATTCAAATTTTTTTTTATGTTGATCATGCTATGGCCGACACTCCTTTTTTTATTTGGTAAAAAATCACATTTCTGTGTTGGTCATGCAATGGCCGACACCTCATTTTCGTCAGATAAAAATTTAATTTTTTTTGTGTTGGCCATTACATGGCCAACACACTCTTTTTTATATGGTAAAAATCAATTTTTTTTGTGTTGGCCATGCAATGGCCGACACCAACTTTCCCTCATTTCTCTATATATAGGGTTTAGTTTTTTTATTTTGAAATTGTAAGTAAAAAATATTTCTCTTAAAATAACAATAAAATGATAGTGTTTTTTTATTTATCATTGATAAGTATTTTATTTTAAGGGAAAGTTGTGAAGTGTACAATCGAATTTCGGGGTTGAGCTATATACTGTCATGTATTGTCGGGGTTGAATTATATACTATCATGTGAAGCGGCAAATATATGTCTTTAGTGGTTAGACGATTTTCTGCACCATTAAAGGCTATCCTAAATGTAGATGATATAATTGCTGCTAAATGTAACTATATCGTATAACCGTAAAGGTTATGCTATCAAAGGTAGGTTGACGGAATTGTAATCGAATGGTCGACTGAGATGACTTGACCGAGTATTCAAGCAATATGGCCCCGTATTGCTTGAGGGTTAGAAGAATTTATTGAAATTGACAAGGTATTCAAGCAGATGGACATTATCTAACCGAGATGAGTTGCACAAGTTTAAGGTATTGTAGGTTATTTTGTATTATTATTCAAAATTTAAAATTTCATGTATTAATATTAACAATTATTTATAATTTATTTTATTTGTAAATTTAATTTGTATTATTGTAATATTCAACAAGATTTGTATTTTATCGTATTAATATAATTTTGATTTATTAAAAAATTATTAAATATTTTGTTGTGAAAATGTTAAAGAATAATTATTATCGACAAATTAAAAATATATTAAAAATAATAATTAAAATTAATTTTAAGAAATAAACGAAAAGAATCAAAAGAAAAAACACTAGTATAGTTAATGACCAAGACCGACTTTTAACCCCAGCACCAGATATATATACATATATAACCATCAGTAATAAATATTTTAGTTTTTTGTTCTCATTAACAGTACAATAATTTCTTTGTTTATGTTCATTTTTTTGTGATCACAAGTTTTTTCAAGATGAGTTACAACATTTTCTTTGTTTATGTTCATTTTGATGGAAAAATTATTAATACAAATGATGAAGGTTGTGTATATGAAAGCTGAGAAAAAATCGGAATGAGACTGAACAAGCGTGTTTCGTTGGAGGAATTGAAATGGAAGATCAGTACAAAGATAGCTACTCGTTACGGGAAGCAAATGTTGAGACTGTTTTACAAATTTTCGATTTTATCAGATCCAATCAAGTTCTCCGAAATGGAGCTTGTTGATAATGATGATCTAGAGACAATGATTGAAATTTATTGCCCCTTTGAGATCGAAAATCCATGCCCCATTGAGTTGTTCGCGGAGATATCACACCCCGAACCAATTCAAGTATTAAATGCAGTAAACCAACGTTCTGGAATAGATATTGATCTTAATGTATGTTGGGAAGATCAATCGGGTTATGGAGGGTCCACTTCAGAAAATCCAAACACCGGTGGATGTTCGTATAACATCCAAAACATGTGTCATCGTCTACAATTTCATCCAGAAGTGTTGACCCCAATAGAAGATGATGACGAAAATGAAGTTTTGGAAGACCCCAATTTGGATGACATCCTCGAAGACTTAAATGTGGAGGAGTCAGTGGAGGGTGATGATGTTAACACCCATTCGAGAGGAAATACGAGCCCGAGTATAGTTATTAGGAATAATCTGGGGGCCTTCATGAGCGACGTAGAGCCAGATGTGGGTCGAGCTCGTGAGTTTTCGTGAGTGACGTAGACCCAGACGTATCAATGGACACAAAGATACGATGAGGGGGCTCGGTATGGCCAGATGACGACCAACCTGGTCGAGTCGGTTAACTCTGTCTTGAGGCGAACACGATATCTACCAATTATTTTTGTTTTCTCGGCAACCTTCTATAGGTTGGCCACATTGATACCTACGATAGGGCAACCCCGATTTGGGTCATGACGACAAACGGTCAGAGAGCTTGAACAATGAACGCAGAAATTTATTCGTGGGAGTTGGAGATTTTTCGGGTTTCAGAGTACACCGGTCGTCGCTCGGGTGCTTCGTCGAGGTCGTACGCAGTTGATCTGGCAAATAGGCGATGCAAGTGCTTTAGATTTCAAGCTCTTCGATATCCATGCGCGTATGTTCATGCAGCGTGTACGACTGCAAATTTTAATGTCGAAAAATTCATAGATAATGTGTACACGCTGCAACGCACATTGCGTATCTGGGAGAATGAATTTCCCGTAATGCCCAATGTATCGAACTAGGAAGTTCCACCGGTTGCTTTTGAGATGCTACTGGACCATAGTCTCTATAGAAAGCCTAGAGGTCGACCACCTTCGACGAGGATTCGCTCTGATATGGACATTAGGGAGATGGAGGAATTGAAATTGTGCAGTGTTTGTCGAAGGCCTGGCCATAACCGATCTACTTACCTACATCGTGTCTATATTTCCGGTCAATCCTCTCGTAATGTCGGACTGTCCGACGAAGAATGAACGCATGTCCACTAGTATACATGAAGAATATTTGTGTAAAAATTAATTTAAAAATTAATTTAAGTTGAAATTAATTTGAAAATTAAGGTACATGTTTAAATTTAAATAATTTAAACTTCATAAGTATATAAGTTTGAATTTAAAATTCTACTTTAAATTTAAAGTTGAAATTTAAGTTACATTTAAAATTAATTTAACATTATTTAAATAAAAAAGATTATTATTATATTTCAATTTATATCAAATAAAAAATATTATTATATTTCAATTTATATCAAATAATGTGTTGATTTGACAATACATTATTTATCAAATTTTAATATTTAAATAAAAAAAATTATTATTATTATATTACAATTTTTATCAAATAATTTGTTGATTTGACAATACATTATTTATCAAATTTTAATATTTAAATAAAAAAATTATTATTATATTACAATTTTTATCAAATAATGTGTTGATTTGACAATACATTATTTACCAAATTTTAATATTTAAATAAAAAATATTATTGTTATATTAAAATTTTTATCAAATAATGTGTTGATTTGACAATACATTATTTATCAAATTATAATATTTATATAAAAAATATTATTATTATATTACAATTTTTATCAAATAATGTGTTTATTTGCAATACATTATTTACCAAATTTTAATATTTAAGTAAAAAAGATTATTATTATATTACAATTTTTATCAAATAATGTGTTGATTTGACAATACATTATTTATCAAATTTTAATATTTAAATAAAAAAGATTATTATTATATTACAATTTTTATCAAATAATGTGTTGATTTGATAATACATTATTTATCAAATTTTAATATTTAAATAAAAAAGATTATTATTATATTACAATTTTTATCCAATAATATGTTGATTTGACAATATATTATTTACCAAATTTTAATATTTAAATTAAAAATTACTATTATATTACAATTTTTATCAAATTTTAAATTTATTAACCTAAATAACCTTAATTGATATTAAAATTACAAAAATTCCATCAATGGTCTCGTACTATAAATAGCATTGGACCACCCAAATTCCAACTCACCTAAACCGAAATTCCAGCTCACCAACACCCCAATTCCGCCATTGACCATCGTTGACCGACTTTGTCCGTCATTGACCATGTACCATCCATCAAATTATGGATCCGAACGTCATTCTTCGTAGTCATGACAAGCACCGTGTAGGCGCGATTCGAGTAGATCTGGAATTCTATAGGATGGTTAGATCCCGGCATAATTATCTGGGCTATAAGCCCCATAAATTGGCTCAACAATATATAGAAGATGTGGGGCTCGAGATTGCTGCCCGCATTAAAAAAATGAATATCCGGGCCGATTTAATAACGACCTTAGTTGAAAGATGGCGTCTCGAAACTCACACGTTTCACTTCCTGTGTGGGGAGGCAACAATTACATTAGAAGATGTTGTAATCCAGCTCGGGCTACCCGTTGAAGGTGACGTGGTAACGGGTCCGGGTACACTAGACGATCCTTATGGCACTTGCTACCGGTTACTTGGCAAGGTGCTCCCGGACACTGAAAACAAAAAATTATCGTTTTTAAAGTTTACGTGGCTGTACGATAACTTTCGCCATCTCCCTCAAAATTCAACGCAGCTGGACTTTATCTACCATGCTCGCGCTTTTCTTTTACAGTTACTAGGCGGTATTCTTATTCCGGATACTAGCCATAATAAAATAAGCATCATCTACCTCCCATTGTTAGATGATTTCAAGGTAGCGGGGAAATTAAGTTGGGGCTCGGCAGTGTTGGCGACATTGTACCGGAAGCTTTGTCAATTGACTCATCTAGCATGTTAATGCCATGGGCGGCTACACGTATATGCTCCAATCATGTATATTATACCGACTGCCTTTCATCGCCAACGTCGAACACATGCCATATTCGATGCCATTAGTTAATAGGTGACTCGATGTCTCGATTTTATATATTTTTTAAAATTTATTAATTATTATTTTTATTTTAATTATTTTTTAATTTTCAGATTACATTTAGCTCCGGGAATTGGGCGACACGAAAAATGTCTCAATTTACGTCGCTGGTTAGACAAACATAGAGGAGATGATGTAAGATATATTTTCGAATTTTTTATAATACTTTTTTCCATTTTCGAAATGTTTTTTATATTTTCAAATTTTTTAAAAGTCAAAATTTGATTTTTTTTTCACATATTTTTTACATTTTCGAAATATAAAAAATACATTTTCGAAATATTTTTTTACAAATAAAAAAATCTGATATTTTTTACATTTTTGAATTTTTTTAACTAAACTTGTGTTTTTATACTGTGCAGTTTGTGTGGCAGCATTATGTCTTGGACGAAATTACGCATTTTATTCCACCATTTGTTTACTAGCACAATTACCAACTGTTCTCATGGAATGTGCCGGTATTCAATTTTCATATGGTGGAATGGCACGTTGGGGATCGGGTTTTGCAACAGTTCGGTGCTATACAACATATCCCGAACTCTCCCTTCCAACTCGGTCATATGTACCAGCTCAATAAAAAGGGAAATGGTAGAAACAAAATAAATTGGGCCCATGATCTTCTGTCATATATCATGCTTTAGAATGACCGGGAGAATAGCTGTTCAACCTTTTATTCGTGTAACAGGGATTTTTTCGGTACCCCACATTACAACCAATGGTATATGGCATACGGGATGCTGATGGTTAATCCTGGGGAGTATACGCCGAAGAGACTTATTTTGGAAGGCAACCGATGGGGTCTGGCGAATAACGCATATGGACGTCGTGATCGGATCACCGGTTCAGATTTCGAGCCCAAGGATGAGCCAAATGACAAGCCCGAGTACAAGCCCACGGACGAGCCCACTGACGACCCCGCGGACGAGCCCGATTACCAACCCGATTACGAGGCCCAAGACCAACTCAAGTACCAGTCAGAGCATTAACCCGATCCTCGATATAAAAAATCCCCGATGATAATATCTTCGTCTTTTTTGCTGCATGATTATTATCATCGTTCCATGGAGGAGATTTTTGACGTCGACCACAACCCTCAACGTTCATGTTACTTCGGTTCTTCTTTATATCAACCAAAGATCCATCCGGAAGAACGTACACCGACAATGGAGGATATTTTTGGCTCGGCACCTCAGGTCACTCAACATACTCCCGATTACGTTAATGATACGTATGATTTTACCACCTTTCTACGTATGTCGATCGGGACACCCAATGTTAACACCACTGAGAATGAGCCGACGAACACTAATGTAACGCCTCCTGAACAAACTGTACTACGGCCTCGGCCTCACCGAGCCCAGAGGAAGCATAATTGGTACACACCAGCATCGGGGACGTCACCGAGATCTACTCAATTTTGATTTTTTCCGTTTAATTTTTAAATTTAATTTGTAATTTCGTTTTTATTTTAAATTTAATTTCTAATTTTCTGTATATTTTAATTTTAATTTTTAATTTCCTGTATATTCTAATTATTATTTTTTGAAAATTTATATCATCTTTTTCAATAATATTTATTTCCTCATATTTTCACAACATATTTAATATTTTTGTATATAATTCGAAATTATTTTAATACAAGAAAATACAAACATTGTTGAATATTACTAAGCAACAAATTAAATTTAAAGATACAATAAATTACAATTATTTGTTAATATTAATACACGAAATTTAAAAAAAATAAATTTACAGATATAACAAAATACAAAAATAGATAATTTTCATCTGCTTGAATACCGAGCTGCAAACGTTAATACCGAGAAACTTACTCGGCTTGCCCTTTTTTCAGTTTGTAAGACACAATGCAGTCGATCTCGGTTACCTGTTAAATGACGGAGCAAGTCATCTGATCTTTGACAGCATAACCTTTACGGGCTTACCACAACGCCTACATAGGGCAACAATATATTTACGTTGGATTAGCTATTCAACAGTATTTTCCGTGATAACAAATTATTCCAACGTAGATAATATCCATCTGTGTTGGACATCTCGGATAGTCTTCAATGGTGCAAAAAATCGTCTTACCACTAAAGACATATCTTTGCCCCTTCATATGACAGTATATAATTCAACTCCGACAATACATTACAGTATATAGTTTAACCCCGAAATTCGATTGTACATTTCACAACTCTCCCCAAAAACAAAACATTCATCTAATGATAAATAAAAAAACACTTTCATTTTATTGTTATTTTAAGAGAAATATTTCTTACGTATAATTTCAAAACAAAAAACCTAAACCCTATATATAGAGAAATGAGAGAAAGTTGGTGTCGACCATTGTATGGCTAACACTAAAAAATTTAATTTTTTTATCAGATGAATAGGGGGTGTCGACCATTGCATGCCCAACATCAAAAAAATTTGAAATTTTTTATCTAACAAAAAGAGTAATGGCCAACACTAAAAAAATTATTTTTTTATCAGATAAATAGTGGGTGTCAGCCATTGCATGGCCAATACCAAAAAAATTTGAAATTTTTTTATCTGAAAAAGGGGTGTCACCCATTGCATGGGCAACATCAAAAAATTTAATTTTTTATCAGTAAATAGGGGTGTCGATCATGGCATGACCAACACCAAAAAAATTAAATTTTTTATCTGACAAAAAGGAGTGTCGGCCATTGCATGGCCAACACCCAAAAATTTGATTTATTTATCAAATTAAAAGGGGGTGTCGATCATACAATGACCAACACCAAATTTTTTTTTAAATTCTCGTATTTTCGTATATCAATAAAATATCGTATTAAAAAAATATATAGGTGTTGGTCATTGCATGACTAACACCAAAAAACACAAATTTTTATGTTTGACACCAATCATTAGGCAGGTGGTATTGGCCATTAAATAACTATTTTCAATTTTTACTGTTTATTTTAAGTAATTTTGATATATATTTTTAAACTTGGGATATTTTCCTAAATAATAAAAATTTTTGGGTTACTTATACATAGACTCAAATGTGCTTATATTTTTTTACAATTTACATTTATTGTAATTTCTTAATTATAAAGATTCTTTTTTTCTAATTTGATGTCATTGTGACACTTGACATTACACATTATCACCTCGTTGAAGCCAGTTGAAAATAAGAAAACTCAAAAAGAATAACTTATGAAGTCTGTAAAAACGTGAACGGCAGGATTCGAACCTGCGCGGGCAGAGCCCACATGATTTCTAGTCATGCCCGATAACCACTCCGGCACGCCCACTACTTTTCTTGTCATTTCAGAATATTTTTATATATCATTTATTTCATTTTGTTTTTTTGTTAGTTTTGTGCCGGGACTCGGGATTCAGTTCACGGCTTCATGTTGATGTCTGTTGGGAGGCTGTTCATTGTTAGGTTCAACACTGTGGAGTTCCCTTGTTGCTCAAACAAGTAAGCTGGAACTACCCTTTGAATTTTTAGTCTTTCAAATCGTAAATGCCTGTCTTTTATTTGTTTCAAGGTTCTATTCTGTTTTCTTTTCAATGTTTGCCTGCTTTAAGTAAGCAAATAGATAAATGAATAACCCATATGTCGTTGATTTCCCAGTTTCACTTGTAATTTCTTCTGTACTATACATAAAAATTCCTTTCTTCTTAATGGGTACAACTTCAAAATCATTCTTTTTTTTCAAGTTTTGCACTAAAACATCTACTTGGCATTGCCATTTATTATGTAAAATAAATCTATGTCC
This sequence comes from Gossypioides kirkii, assembly GCA_005610355.1. Taxonomy (NCBI): domain Eukaryota; kingdom Viridiplantae; phylum Streptophyta; class Magnoliopsida; order Malvales; family Malvaceae; genus Gossypioides; species Gossypioides kirkii. Next base: position 15,313,437 of record CP032252.1, read on the forward strand.
TAATTGATTTTTATTTGTTTAAGCATGAAATTCAAATTGGGTATTCAACAAGCTTTATCTTTCATTCATTAGTTTTTCAAACTCTTAAGCTTGATATTAGCCTTTTCTTTTGCTTTTCCTCCATTTTTTTGCCTTTTAGGCAGTAGATTGGACCTTGCTGATGACCTGTTCGATGTTTTGCTGGAGAGAAAGAGAGAAAGTGTCCCAAAAAAACCCACAAGTTTTGCCTTATATTTGTGTTGGATTTTGAAAGCCCTGGTTCTTCTTTGAGTATTTTTCCAGCAGAATTTTTGAGGCTTTCATGGCAACCCATATGTTGGATGAATTTCCTTCCATTCAGGGTATTTTCCAATTTCTCACTGTTAGCTTTTTTTATTACTTATTTAATTTTATCTGTTTCATTTGTAGATTGTGAGATTCGAAATGGCTGCTGGACTAGTTAAGAAGTTCTTTATTGCATCAATGTTGATGTGGATGGCTCCTCTTGCAGTTCTCTATGGTTTTAACCATAATTTACTACCCGGTAAGACCCAAGCTGATTTTATTTTATTTTATACCATAGAAAAGAGTTGTTAGATTTTTGTTTTATGTTATTCTTACTGATTTTTTAGCTGATTGTTATCCAGTCATGAGTAGTACATCTCTTTACTATGAGCTTTTGTAGTGTAAATCAAAGCTAAATTGTGACATATAGGTGAAAATAGGTGAAATATCACCCTTATGGTATTGAAACCTTGGATCTCTTAGTTGAATTGAATAATGTAGATACAGACAGGTGCGAAATCCATATGCTAATCTCTTGTAGTTCATCCGTTCCATTCTCCCACCTTCTGAAGAGGGCTTTTCGGTTTATGTAGCGAACCATACAAATAGCTCCAATTTTGTTTTAGTATGTCAATGCATGCAAAATCATCAGAAAAGAACAATAGTTGGAAAAACACTTTGAACTGTTAGTCCTTTATGTTGCTGCAACAGCATTCAATTGTGGCAGCAAATAACCAATTTTCATGGAGGATTTCATCTTGTATGCTATAGAATCAAGTTGATTGAACAAGAAGTTAACTTGTTTGGAACAGGTTTAACGAATTTATCTCCCCATGCTATGACACTGTTGAGTGGATTCGTTGCTGTAATATCGGTCAATATAGTTATTGCATTCTACATCTATATGGCAATGAAGGAACCTTCCAATAAGCATCAGCCTGACCCCAAGTTTCTCACCCATGCAAAAGCTAGTGTATACCAGCCAACAGGTGAACCTATGGAGTCCCTGAAGAAACAAGAATAGAATAGCTGAAGCCCTAGACAAGTGACCGCAATGGGGAGAATGAAGCAATGAGGTTTTGAGTATTTTGCTGTATATTTAGTTTCATTGCTTTTGAATCTTTTCATATTATTCTTGAGTTTAGATTCTGGTTTTAGTAAATAAGGCTTTAGTTGAAATGGTGAAGTTCAGATATTAAATCCTGTAGCGTTTTGGAGTTCAAATTCCATCATATGCATTTCTCTAGATTTTACATAAAATACAAAATACTAAAAATACCATCTTAGTTAGTAATGCTTGTTATTTAATAAAAGGAATGAGTTTTCGATAATTTTATAATTGAATTGAGACTTGATTGATGGGTGATACCAATTAAATAAACCCTTTAAATGATGGTATATAAGTATAGATAAAAAAATTTATTTTTTGGCTTTTCCAAAACCAATTTGGTTGGCTAATTATATATTTGCCCCATCATTTATATCAACTATAAAAGATAAATATGATTTTTTTATTCAAATTAAATTTTATAGATAATTTATATTAATTATTTAAAAAATATTTAAAATTTATATTTCATATATCATAATATTAACAATGGGTTAACATAAATTATTTTATTATATTTGTACTATAATCTAAGTTGAATATTTGTTAATACCAAATTAATAATAACTTGGCATTGTGGTAACAATAACTCGTGAAAATGAATATATTTTACATCTGAGTTAATTATAATTTATATTGTAATTTAAGCTTATATATTTCATACATCACGAATTTGAGTTTATATATTCCATGTCAAAATAAATTAATTATAACCCAAATCTTAAGTTCAAAATAAAAAAAAGCTAAATCTAATATCCAAATATAATTTTGTAAAAATTAAAACTCAATTTAAAATCTAATTTAATAAAAACAATATTTTATTAATAGTTATATACATGTACTAGTTTTTTATCCAGTGCGATGCACGAGTTTAATCATATATGTCAATTAAAATATATAATATTGATTTCTTAAAAAAGTGCTACAAAATTTATGATGATTCAAAAATATTATGATTGGAAAAGTAAAAACAAAATAAAATGAATGTTTAATTTTTAGAATTTTTTATAGTTTACATATGATCAATATAAGTTAAGAATAAAAAATATAATATTTAAAATAAATTTGAATTAATTAATATTTGTGACAATACATTCAAATACAAATAATGATGATATAATATTTTAAAGGCTTAATATAACATTTGGTATTTGAACTTGATATTTTTTCTTAATTTAGTACCTAAATTTTTTTTGACCCAATTTGGTACCTAAACTTGACATTTTTTTCCTAATTTGGTACTTAATCTTTTTTTGACCCAATTTGGTACCTAAATTTGTCATTTTTTCCGAATTTGATACCTAAACTTTTTTTGGACCCAATTTAATACGTGAACTTGGCATTATTTCCTAATTTAGTACCTAAGCTTTTTTTAAATTCAATTTGACACCTAAATTTATTAAATATTATAAAAATCACGAAAAACAATAACGGTGTTGAGTTTTTTTTGTTATGCTACAAAAATATTGTCAGTTTTAGAGAAAATTCATGTTAAAAATAAGTATTGATGTATGCTTAACGAATTAATATTAAAAAAATTAGGTACTAAATTAGGAAAAAAAATCAAGTTCAGGTACCAAATTGAACCCCAAAAAGTTTAAGTATTAACTAAAAAAAATGTAAAGTTTAAGCACCAAATTAGGAAAAAGTGCCAAGTTTGAGTATCAAATTGGACAAAAAAAAAGTTTAGGTACCAAATTAAGAAAAAGTGTCAAGTTCAAGTACCAAATATTATATTAAGCCTATTTAAAAAGGTTAAAGAGAAATAAAAATTCATTATTTAAAAATATTATATAAAAGAATATTGTTAATTGAAAAATTAATAAACTGAGCATTAACACATACTATTGTGGTTTATTTACGTATTATAAAAAGTTTTATAATAATATATGATTTACTTTTGTTTGATTATAAATGTATAATTTTAAATAACTATATGTATGTAACACTCCTAATTTGATATCAAGGACTAAATTGGAAATTTTGTGAAATTTAGGTATTAATTCATAAATTCAATGAAGTTTAGGGACTTAATTGAGATTTAATTAAAATTTTGTGGCAAAATTGGGATTTTAGGGACTAAATTGTGAAACAGGTAGGTTTGGGGGTCTAATTTGAAAATCCTAATTTATTTTTAGCCCCTTTGAGTAAATTACCTTTTTTGCTTAGTTTAAAACCCTTTTTCTAATTTTCAAAACCCTTTCAACTCCCAATTTTTTGTTTCCCCTATAACAGCTCAATTTTCAATGGTGCCGAAAATAATGATTTCGGAATCACAACTCCGACGAGTCGAGTCGTAATTTATTTAATTCTATATTAATGATGTCGTTAACATCGTATTAAATCTTGGTTGAGAAATTTAATCATTTAAATAGTTAATTGAGTAAAAAAGATTAAATTGTAGAACGTATAAAGTAAGAATTTATTGATTAGAAGGACTAAATGGGAAAATTAGCCATAAAGGTTGAGATAGTGGGATGTTATGACACTTAGGTGTTAATGGTATGATTAATTAGGGTTAAAAAGGGTTAAGTAAAACCTAATGAAGAAAGTCTTAAAAATTACAAAATTGTCATTAGTATATATATTAAATTAAAGGAAATTAAGATGAAAATTCATCATTTTCATCTTAATTTCTTCTTCATTCGGCCAAGAGAGAAAACTAGGGTTTTTGCATTTCAAACCTTGAGCTTTGATTTGGGTAAGCAAATGATATCCGTTTTTTGTAATTTTTACGTTTTTGAGTCCATATTAGCTTAATCTAGCTAACTTAAAGACTAATTTGTCATTCTGTAAAAAGTTAAATGTTTTTCATTGATGAATGAGCTTGTTCTTGATAGATTATGGAAGTTTTGGAAGCTTGGTTCTTAGATTGGTTGATTTTGTAAAGTGATTTTTGGTGATTTTAGAGTTTGAGGACTAAATTGTTAAATGGTAAAATGCGAGTACTTATGTGAAATTAATTGTATGTATGAATTGAAAATGTATCCTAGTATATTCGGCTAGCATGGGTTGAACTTGGAAATGGTTATTTTGCTTGTTTGAGGTCTAAAGACTAAATTGAATAAAAATGAAAGTACAGGGGTAATTTTGTAAATTTCCATAAAGGGGCATAAATTCAAGAAATAATTCTTATATTATGATTTAATGGAATATAATGATTGGTTAACTTAGATCACGAGCGGGCTGCAGATTGTGGGAAAGGGAAAATTACAAAATAGTCCTTGAAGTTTAGCCATAACTATAATCTCATTCGGTAAGTTCGTGTAATCATAGTTCTATTAATAATTCTAACCTTTATTGTCATTGTTGTGTTCTTGATACGGAAGATGAGTTAGAATATGATGAAGATATTCTGAATCTGGCTTATGAGAGCGATATTCTGTTTGGCTCGTAAGAGTGATATTCTGTCTGGCTCGCAAGAACAATATTCTGTCTGACTCGTATGAGCAATATTCTATTTGGGCTCGTTAGAGATAAATTCTAGAAGACTTGAAGACATCAACTTGACGAAGAGTTCGAGATAACGAGTTGTTTAATTACTCTTTCTGAATTTAAATATATCAATTTGTAAGTTAATTGTTCTACGAACTTACTAAGCTTTGTAAGCTTACTTGTGTATCTGTTCCTTGTTTTGTAGATCCCTTTTTGCTGTTGAAGATCAGATCCTCAAGAAGAATTACACTATCCCAGGAGTTTGTTCGGTAGACTTTGTTATCAATTGGCTTATTTGGCATGTAGTAGGATTGTGGAATTGTATGTTGATGTTTAAGGAATGTTAGAAAAACTTAGAAATGTTAAAGACATTTGAATGTATTTTGTGTTGTTAAACTTATGTCATCCTATTATAGTCTCTATAAACATGTTTTTGGATGAATGTCATGTAATGCAAAGTCTCTTGGAAGGTATTTGATATGAAGGGTTGCAACACTTAGTAGAATTTTGTACATTTTGATAAACAACATACTTGTTTCGATAGTTCTTATGCATGTATCGGTAGAAGTGCAAGGTGAGAGAGAGGTTGGTTACTGACTTGCATTGTATCGGTAGTACCATGATAAGTATCTGTAGTTATTTTCATACTAGTATCGGTTGTTTGGGTACTTGTATCGGTAGAAGAAGCAGGGTAAGACTTCTTAGCTCTTTGTAGTTTTTAGTATCGGTAGAAGCGTGACTTGTTTCGGTAGAAGTTACACTTGTATCGGTAAAAATATTACAAGTATCAGTAGAAATCTGCACTATTTCTAAATTGCTTACTGACTTGACTACTACTGATACTTGTCCAACGGGTATCGGTAGAAGCCTCCAAAAATCATGTAAATGATATTTTTACCGTTATTGAATTTTGTTGATATTTAATTAATGATTTATATCGTGCATAATGTATTTCTTTATTAAAATATGATTAAAAGAAGTAATATTGAGAGATAATTTGTGATAGATGATCGGAAGACTAAGACCCTAATCGATAACGATATTCAGGTTTTGGGTGTTACATCCCCTCAATCGACCTCACCCTCACCCTCTCCTTTTTTTTATCTTTTTTCGACGAAGCTCCGATCACGCCCTTCCTGCCATTTGTGTGCCCCACTGTCGCCATTATTGTGATCTCCTTCATGTTGCGAGAAAACCCCGCCCCTTAGGTTCTTTTCGTCGTCGTCCGTTTTTGAGAAATGGCATGTTACAATTCGAATCTCTCTCTCTTATGTCGCCTTTCACCGCTCGCTTCACCATGTTTCGATCATATTCCGCATTAGTAGGTCGTTAGGATCTCTTTTGTCTTTCCCGTTCTATTTCGAATCCGACGAAATAGTGTCCCTTCGTCGAGGTGTCGGTGTCGGTACCGTTAAGGTTAGGGAAACCCTAGTTTTGTTGATGCTATGTGAAGGTGTTGGGCTATCAGATGTAAAGCCCAATTGTAAACCAAATAGTGATCCAATGCATAAAGCCCAAACCTCATATACCCAATTATTAAAACTCAAACCTAAGACCCAACCTTGAACCCATTTTGTAGCAAACCCAAACCAAGTTATGACCCAAAAATAGTGACCCAAACCATGCCCAACTTTAGCAAATCTTGAACCAAATTTTGTGAAGCCCAGTTAAGGCTCAAACCGAGTAACCCAATACCTAACCCATTAACCCCTGAACCCAAACTCGTGAGCTCGACCCAAACCCGGATCTAACCTGTTGACTCGACCTGTTGATAGTTGATCGTTGATCATTGACTTTGACAGTTAATCGTTGATCGTTGATTGTTAAGTTTGACTTTAACCGTTGACTTTTTTCGACAAACTTTGACTTGACATTTTTCGACATCCTAAGCCTGAATCCGTAGCCCGTTTCATCAAATTCGAACTTGAAAGTCTCGTTTTTTCTATTTGCAATTATATTTTACTTAGTAATTTTTAATGAAATTGAGCATAAGATTGAGTTGAGTTAATTTTGTGTTTAGGAGATCACGATTCTGAGTACGACGAGTTACCTCCTGCACTTGTGCTGACTCTAATAGTTGCACGTGAGTATTCGTTTTTCGGTTTAGTGTTGTGTTTAGTAGGTGGCATAGTGATAGAGTTAATGAAGAATTTATTCTTGCTAAATTCAGCTAGACTTGGAGTTAGATCTGAGCGTGGGAGGCATTCTCCACAACGTTAGAGCTTCTGCCTGCTTGAGGTGTGTCTTTGTCTATGCTACATATTGTTGTCTGTTTCTTTCTGTGATATATGTTTGTTGTGAGAAGGTGTCCCACATCTTGTGTGATCTTGATCTATGTTGAGTAATAGCATGTTGATATTGATGCACATCTGTCAGATTATGGATATTTTGAATATCATGTATACTGAGTTGTGTTCTTTGATTTAATATCAAGAGATTGTGTTGCGACTGAGATTATTGTGACATCATACAATTGTATGTACATGGGTTAGGTTGTACGGTGGAAGACGTGGTAATCACCCCTTCAAACGGTTAATAGTAAAACAACTGCGATTGGTGACGATTGGATGGGGAGGGGTTCTAGGGAACTTCTCCACTGTGTTGGTGTGCTGGAGATTGGGTGCATTGCATTGTGCTTGTGAATTTATTGCATTTGTGATGTGATATGTTGTATGTTTCTTTAAAATGTTTTGAGAAAACTTCTATGATATTGTGTTGTGTTTGTATGCACTTTAGAGACACACTAGACTCTTTAGCTCATTCTCCTTAGTTTCTTTTACAGATTTATTCGGACATAAGCGACTTGGTACTCGGAGGATCTCACTTTCTTTTTTATATTTTTATTTCATTATTCGAATTATTTTATTATTATAATATTTATGATTGTGTTTTAAAGTTTAAACTTGGGATTTTGGATATTTTTAATTTACTTTTGCTTACATCTATTGATTGGATTCAGTTGTTTTATTAAATTATTTGTCAAACATTGTTATGTTTTAACTTATAAACTTTTGAGATGCTTTACAATATTGGGAAATTGATTTATTTTCTATTAATTTATTTACAATATTGAGGGTAAAATTACAATAATGACCTTTTAGATTCGGTCATATTTTTAGGCCGGGTAAATGGGGTTACCATATAAATATTAAATTTTGATAGAATAATGTTAAAATAATATTAACATTTATTATTTATTTTAATTAGGTGTATTGATTATTATGTATTATAAAATTAATTTATTTAAAATTACAAAATATAGTTTTTTAATATTTATTAGTTAAATATATAAATATAAGAATAAAATTTTCAATTAATTAATTAAAGTTATATGTTAAGTACTAATATTATAGTGATCGAAATGTTTATGTTAATTTTATAAAAGTAAGTTTTTACAAATAAAAAAAGGAAAAATAAGACAATTTGTTTCATAATTAATTAAAAATATGGATGCTGATCTCAAAATAGGGATTGGAAGCTACGATTAATCAATGGTTATCTAAATAGGGATTAGAAGTTAAGAATTCGACATATTCTTAGATCTTAGAATATGACTGTTGATCGCATGACGAAATGCGTTTATGATAATATATTAGTAATGATCCATAAAAAATCTATTAATAATGTTATTAGTATTGCAAAATAAATCATGTTTAATCATTTGTGATAAGTATACCATTATTTATTATATTATTAAATTAATATATTATCACATTATATATTTTATGTTATCTTAAACTCGGGCCAAATTAATCTCAGACTCGAATTTTTACAGACTTAAACCTTTCCGAACTCGAGTTGTTACAGGAGCTTGCTTTCGAGCACAAACTTGTTTTTGCCAACTCTACTCATACATAATTAAAATTGTAATTGAAATATTACTTTTGGTCCATGTATGTGTGTAATATTAATCACACTATTGAAAATTAATATATATATTCTTCGTCGATTGAATTTTAACTCGATTGATATGAACATTGTTGTCAACGCAAGAAGACATGAGTTCGAGTTTGTTAAAACATATTATCATATAAAATATAGAATATAGAATATTTACTAAATATTATAGAATATAGAAGAAAATCAAATAATGACTGAATAAAAAATATTATAAGGCAAATAAACACAACATCAACAATGGTGAACACAATTTGGAAACTGTTGATTAAATGGAAATCTTAAAGAAACGTTTTTTATTCAATTTCAATTAAAAATATTGTTTTATAAAATTACAAATATTTTCAATTATGTTTGGAAAAAAAATCTAAATATATTTAATAAAAAAACAAAATGAAGACTAATATTTTATCCTAAATCTATGTTGTTAAAATAGTTATTTAAATGTCGATTGAGTCTTAATTTGATTGACATCGAAATTATTACTATTGCAGAAAGTCATGATTTCGAATATATTGAAACACATTTTCTTATTATAATATTATTTAACACACTGCATATTCTTTTACAGATTTGATCCACAACTTATGGAGGAATGCTGAGTTTAAACTACTAATTATCCGTACGATTGGGTAAGAAAACTAGTTATATATAGATTTGTTGATGTTTTACAATTATTAATTAGCACAAAAGTAGATAAATTTTTTCTTGTGATTTGTTTAAAAAATTAAAAGGTTTTAACAGTAATGTGAAAGACTATTTTATCCATATGCATTCTAAGAATCTTTAAAAAATATATAAATCTAAAAAGTCATTTTACCCTTATTAATTTCAAAAGGATACAAATAAGAGTTAGAAATATATCATACATAAATATTGATACAAATATAATATATAACAATTTCAATCTAGTTATTGAAATAAATATATATTAAAATTTATAAATAAAAAAGAAAATGTTTTTTTTAAAAGAAAAGTGAAAGGTTTAGTTTGACTCTACTTAATCCAAAGTTTAAAATATATATTATATAAAGTTTATTTATTTTTCTTAAATTTCGAATGAATGCATATATTCATTACTTGAATTGACTTTAGTTTTATGGATAAGAAATACATTTAAATCCGTTTACTTTTTAATTTTTTATTTATAACTTTTAAAATTACTAAATTTTAATATTTATCATATTAAAAAATCAGATGAATAATTTTTTATTTGGGTTTGAATAATAATAATATTCATATTTAATTTCGATAATAAATTAATGATGGAAGCAAGTATAGAGGCAGGCAAGAGAAATTATGTCATGGATCTTTCTCACCACATCATCTATGATCCTTTTTCAATTATTTAATGACATTTAAATAATTTTTTCATGCCAATAATACATATTTTTAGTAATTTTTTTACCCTAACCCTCAAATCTTGAACTCAAAATTTGAACCCAAAATCCAAACTCAAAACTTGTACTCTAAATCGCAAATCTCGAATCTCAAACCCAAACTCAAACCCTGAATCTTGAACAATATTCAGGGTTCAATCTATTCAAGGTTTAATGTTTAAAGTTTAAGATTCAAGATTCGAGTTCAGGGTCAAAGTTTAAAATTTAAGGTTCATGATAAAAAACTACCAAAGTTATGCATCAATAATATAAAAAAAATTGATGAGATGTTACTAAATAATTTAAAAGGGATCATAGATAATGTGGTAAAAAGTGTTTATAGAATAATTTCTCAGGCAGGCAATGGCATTTATAATTTGTCCCATAAAATTGGACAAAAATGATATTGGGCACCATAAACAGAAGATGCAGCAGAATGAATTAACAGATAATGATATAACATAAACATTTACTATTAAAAATGTGTCTCTATTCAGCATAATTATCAAAACCATCTTTCCTTTCCTTTTCTGTCAAGGGCAATGAAAAGCTTCCTAGGTTAGCAGGTGGAGCCTCAATCTTATTTCGTGGATTGCCTACCAATGCCATCATTCGTTGTTTTGCACAATCCACCGTTAATTATCGATTGAATTGATATCACGAGTGAATAAAAAAGTTTTATATCATACATTATGAAAGAGAGGGATTTTGTTGTTGATAAATACAAAGATTTGGTTTGAGAAAAGGTTGGAGAGAGAGAGCAGTGATAGTAGACAACAGTTGTATTTCACAATCAAGTAAAAGAAAGAAATGATGGAGAATGGGAGAAGCAGCATCATTGCCAGTTGCCTGTTCATCTTCACAGTCAATTTCATTATCATTGCATAATCTCAAGCACCCATATATGTCCCATTTTTCATCAACACCCCCTTCTGTTTACCTATCTCCTTTAACATTCCCCATTGGATCTATGACTACTTTATAATATTTACTTTTAATTTCACCCTATATATTGTTCTAAATAATTATTGAAAAATAAAAAATTTATTTTAATATATCTTATAATTCTATCCATACTCCAAATCTTTAAATCGAAAGATAATTTTTTTTAATTGCTCTCGAACTCACATTTTTTTGTTTGTTACAGCATCAATTATGTCAACTAAACTAAGACTAAATCGACATTTGTTATTGGTATAATTTAATTTTATTACTAATTATTAGTATTTCTTTTATTAATCTAGTTTAGATAAAATTAAACACTTATTACTTTATTAACTTATTACAATTTAATCAAATTAAAATATTTAATAATTTTGAATATTTAATAAATAATATATTTAGTTGAAATTTAAATTTGAAATATAATATTCAAATCTATACTACTCTTGTTTTTCCATTAGAATAATGGGTAAATTTCAATTTTAATCCCTCTTTTTTTTAGATTATAAGAATGGCTAGATTTTAATTTGGTCTCTATATTTCACTCAAATTTGATATTTAATCTATATATTTTAATTTTGATATAATTTTGGTACCTCAATTTTTATAATGTCATTAGTTAATCTAAATATTTTATTCTAATTAAAATGACTATGTGAATTTTTAAGAAATGTTAGCACCTTTAAAATTGTTTATTAAATTTAAATCCGTCACAAGATTATTATTATTTTTGTTACATGGATACGAAGTGAGTTTTTTTTTCAAAATGTTAGACTAGCAAATTTGACAAAAAAATAGCAATGTTAACAAATTACCTCAATTTTTAAATTTAAAAAGTAAAGAGAATAAGTTTCTGAAAATAAAAATATAAAAATTAAATTCCAAGCATACAAAGCATATAAAAACCTTGAGCAAATTGTAACATTTAAATTTTTATTATATAATTTAAACAAGAAATAAGTAACTCAGCCTGAAATGTGGGCTAAATTAGTCATATATGCCATTATTTTTTTTAATTGACTAACTAGGTAATTTTTTTTAGATTTAGGGAAATACACCGATTTTGAAGAGAGAGTATGAAAATGCGTGCTTTGTGCACAATTGGTAGAAAAGTTCGTCCAGATAGACGAGCTTTCCTCACAGTTGTCAGCAAAGGCTCATCCAATTGGACGTACTTTCACATACTCTTTCCAAAATCGGTCTAATTCTTTAAATCTAAAAAAACAACCTATTAATAAAAAAAACATATATGCCTAATTTAGCCCGAGATGCGAATTCCTATGTTAATATAATTATATAAATTCAAATATTACAGAATTGATTCATATGTTAATGTTTGACTCTTTTCTGAACCACAAGATTCCTTTTTTTTTGAAAAAAAAATATCAGAAATCACATAATCGAAGTGTTTATTGTCAAAGCTTCAAACTCTAGCTTTGTGGATATGTTTGCCAGATCTCATCTGAAGGTAATATATGGCTTCAAATCATTGATTAGACCTCAAGAAAATATGGGTTTAAAATCACTGATTAGACCCTCAGATGAACATCTGTTCTGTTCAACACATGATCCCCCATTGTTCTTCCCTCATCAACCTCAAAACATGATAATGATTTGAGCATAGATCATACTGAATTGAGGTTATGAATTTGATCCAAGTTTTAGATTTTATTTTAAACAAGGTTCGTATCTGTCAATTTGATATGTGTTTATGCACAAGTATATTAAACTATAATTCTTCAAATATCCAAAATGATTACTATATTTAGGGAACAATTTCATTGTCGTTGGTTGCAACTGCAGCACTCACTAACTTCAGGCTATGATGCTTGTAAAGACTAATGCAAGCATTATTATTATATCCACCCACCAAGTTTTGCACTTCATTTTCCTACCCTACCAAAGTCGACTCGGATCGGATTGTGTTATCCGAAATTTTATTGTCCGACATTCATATTCAACACATATCCAAAAGGATTGAATTATAAATATAACAAATCACTCAACAACTTCAGATTTAAAGAAAAACATAAACCAACCAAGAGAATGAGAACACTTGTAAATCAGCATCACACAGCATTTCCTCTATGATCACAAAATATGAAAAAACTTGGGCTGCAATTTATTGCAGCAAAACTCAAAAACACTATAGATTTCTTGATAGTCCCATATTTACAGTATGACAAAACAGCATTCAGTCAAAGGTTGCTGGATTGTATATATGATCATGGCACTGTATAAGAGCAAAAAACTAGATTGAATTTCACCTAACAAAACAAAACCAACAAAAATAAAACAACAGCAACGAGAATCATATGATGATTCGAGGATGACGACTCTAACAAGCGGTGAGAAACCAATCTCCGGTGCGAAATCGATATTCAACTTCTCTAATTTGCTTTAGCTTCTGTGTTCAACCTGTGGATTCTTTTTTTTTTTCTAATAGTTTTCTTTAAGGAATTTAAATGATTCATGGCGTTGATGTGCCTAAATGGGCTTGCTTCTTTGCCTTTCATTGCTATCATGGAATCTTGGGGCTGCAACAAATGAATAACATGATTCAGAAACCGAAAACGAAAAACAAGAGTGGTTTGCCATGCTTTTCTTATGCATACCAAGTCCATTAGCCTCAGAGGTCCTCATGATTCGGAGCCTTCGGACCGAGCTCACAAACATCCTGAAACATGACAAGAAACAAAAGCATGCTATAAGCATGAATCAAACTAGTTTGGTTTTGGTTGCTGTTGTTGCTTCTGGCACTTGATTAGATTTTAAGGGTCATTAACAAGTCTCAAATGTCATACCTCCATGGGACATCTCCAACAAGCATCCAGTCTCCCTCTTTGTCTTCATAAGTCAAAACAAATTCAGATGATCCATCCAAAAGTTTAGAAGCCTTGGTTAATTGTTCCTTCTCTGCACCTATAAAAAAAAGGGGTTTAATTGCATTAACATCAGCACACAAAGCAGAGAAGGAAGAGTAGAACACGAGCAAAGAGGAATTACCAACTGAGTTAGTAGATCTGAGGAACATATCCTCAAGTGCTTGAGCCAAACTCTGATAGCAAGAATGGGCATTCAAATCAACTTTCCTTCCTATTGGGATTCCATCCATATTCACCTTAACAAACCCAAGATGTCCTTTTTCATTAACAGTAGTTGTTGAACTGATTTTGTTACCATTGTAATTAAGTTTCTTTCTCAAAGCATCTTTGGGTTTATCTTTTTCACCAATTCCACTGTCTCCTTCATCAGCTCTTTGGGACTTTGCTTGGTTCACCAAGCTGTTCATCCTATAAGCTCTTATGGGCGGCCATCCCACAACTTGACTGCTTCCACTAATAAAGCATTACAATGAATAAATTGAATACAACACAGAAGAAAAGAAGGTATAATCAAGTGTTGAAGAAATAAACCTGACACCAGTAGGGGATCCACCCTCATGGGAGACAGATTCAGCAGCTCTTTTGGTCCCAGAAACAGCAACAGAAGGACCGCCATTTTTGGTTCTATGAGAAACCACAGAAGGGAAGTCCTTTGCAGTCAAGATTCTACCACACTCACCCCATGAAGAAGTGGCAGTGGCAAGCTTAGTTTTCCCTGTAGCACCACCAAGGCTCAGCCCCAGACCTAACTCCAACTCACTCTCAGCTGGATATGAACATGCCTCAGAAACAACCTCCACTTTAGACAACACTGTTGATTCATTTGTAGAAACCCCAGAAGAACCACCGCCGCCAAGTAAAACTAACTCACCTTCCATCACCAAACAAGGAAAGAAACTCAAAGATCAAGACGTGTTACAAGTGAAAGAGGGGAAAATAAACAAGGCTTTTCTTTGGGAGGGAAAGAGGGGAGGTATAGGGGAGGGCAAAAAGGGCGAAGGTAGGTTAGAGAAGGTGGTGGAGGAAGTGATGATGATGGGACCCATATGTCTGCTAGTGCGCCTAGCACTCTCACCGGTCACCACTCTCTTTACTTAAAAAAAACAACATTTTTTTCCCTAGACATGATCATGTCTCTTTAGAATCTGGCTTTTCTTCTGTTTGTTGGAAATATATAGGTTATAAAAAATATGAAATCCAAAAAGAGAAAAATAAAAAAGGAACTGTAAATCTGAAGACAAGAGTCAGGGCATATAACTAAGAAGTTAAAGGAAGTAGGAGTTAATGTCTGATGTCTTTGGTCTAATTGTCGACATTCCACTGTCTTTGTCGTTGTGATTGTGAGCTCTGGTTTAACTTCAAAGTATGTTAAATTTAAAAAAAAAAAATTAAGCTCTTTAAAAGTTGATAAATTTTTTTTTTTCAGTTTTGGACTTTAAACAATCGTATTTTCAAATTTTTAGGGCGAGTTTGTACATTTGTTTTCATTTTTTTTCACTATATTTTACTTCATTTATTTATTTATTTGTAAGAATTGGATTAGGGATTAAATTATTCAAATTAATTTTATTTATTTAATAATGCTTAAAAAAATAATAAAAATGCTAAAAAAATTGTAAAATATTAATAAACACAAGTTCTAGAATTTATACAATAAATATGAGCCAAACTCAAAGCAAATAAATAAATGCCCAAAATTTTTTAAAATAAATTCCATATTGATATGGTTTGTTAGTCTTTTCTTTTCTTTTTCTTTTTTCATATTTTCATAATTATTTTTCTTTCTAGATCTAATTATTTGAAATCCATGGAATCAATTGGATAAAATTTTTAATTCAATTTCAAATCTCATAATTAGGAGTGTAAATGAACAGAACGCTCGATGAAATATTCGTGAACCGTTCGTATAATATTTGTTTATATTCATTTACTAAGTCAAACAAACGAGTATGAACAAAATTTTTATATTCGTTTAATAAATGAACAAACACGAACAGAAGTGTGTTCGGGTCGTTTATGCTCACGAACAAACTTGTTTAAAAGCTCATTTATTAGCTCGTTTATGACTCGTTTATTTATTAAAGATGTTTTCTTATAAAATATAAAAATAATATGTGTATGTATTTATTGTTTGTTTGTTTGTTTATTATTCATTAACATTGTTTGTGAATATGTTCAATTATATGTTCATGAACATGTTCATTTAATGTTCGTGAACATGTTCGATCAAGGGTGAATCTAGGGGGCTGGCAGAGGCCCCGAGCCCCCCTAAAATGAAAAATAGAAAAATTTTCATTTAGGTCCTTAAAGATTTTTAAAATTTTAAATTAGTAAAGGTAAAATTATATTTTAGTTCCCAAAAATGATAAAATTTTGATTTAATCCTTTAAAAATTACATTTTTACTATTGTAAAATTTAAAGTTAAATTTCGGCCCCCCATAAAAAAAATTTTGGGTTCGCCCTTGTGTTCGATTAAGTTAAATGAACATGTTCATGAACATTAAACAAACAAACATGAACACATATAATTTTAAATAAACGAACATGAATAAAAATTTGAAATTATTAAAAAAAAACTGAACACGATCAAACATAAAAATAAACAAACGAACATGAAAAAATTTTATTCGTTCAAGTTTAATTCATTTACAACCTTACTCATATCAACAGATTTATCATATTAAAGTTATTTATGCTTTCCATTCCAAAAGTCAAAAGTAAAACATTAAATAAACCAAAAAAATATTAATAGTAAAAGTAAAACATTGAATAAACAAAAAATAAAGTAAAGAAATCATGATTTCGAGGTAAAATCTATTAGATTTCTTTAAAGGAATATAATTTAGTATAATTTTAAAATATGATGTAAATTTTTATGCTCATAATTCTTTTGAAAATTAGATCATACTTTTATTTTAAAGAATTAACTTTTTTTTACTTTTTAGAATTAAAATGTAAGTTCAATTATTAATATTGTTAAATTTTTTTATTAAATTTAGTTTTTTTGTTACATAGTTAAAATGTACGTTATTTTTTTATTTCAAAAGGTCATACAATTGAATTTAACGAAAATATTTTAATAGTATTAACAATTAGACTAAATTTTGAAATTGAAAAAATAAAAAGATTAAAATCTTAAAAATACAAGTTGAGAGACTAAATTCAAAAGGTACAAAAAGTATATGGACTCAAATTATTTGGGGGCTTTGTACAAATTTATGTATGGCTTAAATGACGCCATCTATGAGGTTTCCTATCCAGAGTTATTCTAATTTAAGGTAGATTAAGTTATGTTCGAGTTGAATCAAACGAGTGGTTCCAGTGGTAGATAGTATGTTGTTCATCCTAAGAGACTCGAGTTCGAGCACTTGTGTATGCAAGGTGTGTGTATGTTGTCAAAGAATTAAGAAAATATGAGTAGATACTACCATATAATCACATCAGTATATTCAAAAAAAATTATGTTCAAGTTATACTTTGTAATTATCAATAACTATAATTATACTTTATTTCCATAAAAAACACATAATTTAACCTATAAAATTGAGATGTATAAAATTTATAATTATAAATCAATATAAATATTTTTTTTGGTGAATTATAAATAGCGATTAGTGCAACTCAAATCATATCTGAGATAGTTAACACCCTTAACTATTAAATCAATACACATGGTTCAATATAAATATATTTTGTAACCATTCAAAACTTGAGACAATATATTAGGAAAAAGAAAAATAATAATAAGTTAAAGAAAGAAAGATAATAGTTTATGCAAAAATATTCATCGAGAGGTTTTTTGTGTAAAGAGTCAAGAAGAAGATAATTTGTATTTTTTTATTCTGTGCTCTAGGTCTCGACATCAAATTCTTTTCTATTTTTTTCGACAATGTTGAAACTAAACCCACACATGACAATTACATATAATAAAACTTCGAGACCCTCACATAAAATTACAAATACGTATTTTTCAATTGACCTAAGGTTTGTTTGGTTATAACACAAGATGTTATATGCATTAGTTTTTCAAAATTAAGTAAATTCTCTATTTAATATATTTTTCATGTATTTTTTTTTGTGAATTATAAGAGAAAAGTTAAATCTTAACAATAACGTGACTAACGCAATTCGAACTCAAATCACACTTGATAAGGTGAACATCTTAATAATCAAATTAACACACTATGTTCATATTTTTCATCAACATTCATTCTTTTTACTCAATATTTTTCTCATAAATATTTAGAAGTGACAAGGCATACATCATGTTGAATCAATTATTTATACCAGAGTTAAACTTTTTGAAAGGGTCTCCTTAAAAAAAGGTGCCTTTGGTTTGGTCTATGGATTGATAAAAAAAGTCTTCTTCTTCTTCTTCTTATTATTATTATTCTCTAAAGAAAGCTCTCTCAAGTAAAATAGTAATTGTTGATCATGCTTTGAGACCTAAAACACATACATCATGATTCATGTAGGGAAAGATGGGTTTAAGTTACCTAATTAATGTTTAATTTTATATTAAAAAATCTCATATATTCTTAATTGATAATTATGATAATCAAGGTATGAGAATGGGCTTTAACTAAAGATGATTAAAGGTATATGACTTATTTTCTCTTCTAATTTTATAAAAAGAATTATTTTAATTCTCTATTTATTTATTTTTTTATTTCTTTTAATTCTTAAATTTACATTATTAAATTACCTCAAATGATTGAAAAAGTTAATATCTGTTAACTTTGTTGATATCGAATACGTATAAAGTTAAAGTATTGAAATAAAGAAACTCCATGTAATGATCTGATGGTCAAGAATATTTATTGCCTCAAATATAATTTAGATTTGAATCGTACTAATCGTATTTATTATTCGTGCTTTACCTTATTATTATAAACTCACCCAAAAAAAAAGTATTGAAATAAAGAAAGGAGTTAAATATTTTGAACAGATGTCCTTAATTTAGAATAAAATAAAGCAAGGAGTTAAAGTATAAAGGTATTGAGTCCTTTCACAGGTCCAAAAAAAAGGGTATATTCTAATTATCAGAACTTATTTCTTTTTTCTTCCCTAAATATATTGGTGTCTACAATTTGAAGGACAAACTGCACAAAACTTTGTTTTATAAAGTTGTCACCTAAATATATACATCTACAAGTGGGCGGTGGCCTTAATAAACAACTCAATTTAATTACATTATGCCACACAAAATGAATGAGATATTGAAAATAACTCATGTAAGAATCATCATAAAAACGGAGGGTTTTAAGTATCAATAAAATTATCATATGGCGTAAAATTATTATTATATACTTATTCGTAAATAAATTATTTTATGTACCATTCCTATCAGATTATTCATAGTTTATTTTTAATTATTTAATGTATTTCAACAATATTTTCAATGTTATTGACATATGATTTTGATAATTTTTTATCCTCAATCCCAAACCTAAACCTAAAACCATAAACCTTAAATTTAAAATCTCAAACCCTAAACCCAAAATATAAAATCCCAAATCCTAAACCTTAAACATAGACCCCAAACCTATAACATCATATCCTTGAACCCTGAACATCAAACTCGTAACCTTTAAACATGAACTCGTAGCTCCAAATTCTTAAACCCTGACTTTAAACATTAAATCTCAAACTTAAACTTTGAATCTTAAGATTTGGGGTTTAAGATTTATAGTTTAAGATTCAAGTTTGAGGTTTAAGGTTTTGAATTCAAGAAAAAATAATTATCAAAATTTTGTGTCAATGACATGAAAAAAAAATACACAAAAATTATTATTTTTTAAAATTGATTGCAGAAAAAAAAGTTAACTTATGAAAAAATAAAATGATTAAAATTTGTAAAAGAAAAAAAGACGTTTGTTTATAATTTAAAAAATTAATTATTTTTAAGTAATTTAATTGAAGTTATTAAGTTGGAGAAGATATTAGATAAATGTAAGTGTATAATAATATTTTGTTATCTTTAAAATTTAATGATATTCCATTATTTTATTGGAACCTAAAAATTGTATATTTTAAAATGATCTTAATATAATTTATTCACCAAAATATTTATCCATACTGAATGGAATTTTAGTTGAAGAAATGGTTAAAATTTTCGTTTCACATTTAGGTACTATAAGTTTTATTATTCATTTTCCCTTTTCTAGTATTTTACAATAAAAAATAAAAAATAAATTTTTGAAATTCAAATTTTAAACATTTTATTTATTATTAATTTTTCCTTTTTTTTTTTCAGTCTTTTCATATTTCAATTTTGAAGTCTGCAGATGGGTAGATTTTTGTTTTTTAGTCTTGGTCTCGGGCCTGCCTTTCAGGCCCTTTTTTAGTTGTCCTGTTTTCACTAAGTGTTTTATTTGTACTTTTGTTTGTTCATTAATAAAAAGCCCAAGCCCGATATTTTTCAAAATAGTATTTGTTTCTGTTAAATAAAGCTTTATTAAAAATTAAAATGTTTTTTAATAAAAATCATGTCTAAGGGAAGAAATTCAAAACAAACATTTTGAAACACTTGGAAATTGTTTTTACAAGAGCAAGTTATGCCAAGATACTCAAACAAACACTCTAAAATGTGTGAATTCGTAGTTTTAGACTCTGAATATTTTAAACTCAAGTCGATCTTTGAAAGTAGATTTTTTTTCTAAACGGTAAGTTGATTATAGCGATCAAATACGCCTTAACCGTCAACTCTTTCTTGTGTAGTTGGTTTGAGTATGTCTTGCAAACCAACCCTTACTGATTATCTAATCACGTAACATGCGTCTACAATTTAAGATTTCGACAGCCTTGCGATCTAGAAGAGCCCAACTCGAATTAACGACCTCAATCGCGTGGGTCGTTTAAATCCGATCACTATCTTCCTTGACGAAATCCGACTGACTTTTTCTCACCTGGATATGTCAATTTGTTCGTGAGAAATTGAATGCGGCAGACGACAGACACTTTTTTCCAACTGTACACCAAAGAACTCCAACCCAACGCATACTTTTTGAATTGAAATTGAATTAACTTTAAGGGACGATTGTGACTATCTCATATTCCATAGAGATAAAATGAATATTGTGTTTTAATCATACTTGATTGGATTATAATAGAATATTTTAATAAAAGAGCAATTGCACGAAAGTATAAAAAGTGGAAAGAAATGGAATGCTTGATGCAAGAATATGCTAATTGCTTTCTAAATTCAAGTATGTTCTCATGTCACAATTACAAGTCTTGATATACACCTCTAGCCAATTTCACATGATTTACTCTTAGAATCATGCTTAACAACCAACTACAAATTAGATTTTTTTTTTTCTAAATATAAGATTTTGTCGAAGTAAAAAATATCATTTTTATCAGCCCAAAAACAATTCTGCAATTTTCAATTAAACCCCTCATTTTGCTTTTTATTTCAATTTAACTCGATTTTTCTTTTTTTTTTAGCATTGACATCCTAATTGCGTCCCTGATAAAATTTGAGTAAGAAATCACAAGCTTAATAACATTCTATTAAAAAATTGACAAAAATTAAATACATTAAACACATAAAATTAACTTGCTATCAACTATAACCAAACACCTTTATAACTCAAAAATGGCTTTCACTGTCCATTTGTTGACATCTAACTCCACTTCATCTTCCATGGAAGACCTCCTTTTCCTCTTTTGTCTTTCCTTTGTTTCTTTACCATTTTTTTTTATTTTTGGTATGAAACAGATCTGGAAAAAAATTTCTAGGTGGGGGTTTTGAATTGGACTAAAAATATTTAAAACATAGGTTTACATAGTGGTTTGCTTTGCACTGATACTTGAAATTGAAAGAACTGCAAAAAAGAAAGAAAAAAGAAATGGGTACAGGGCACAAAGGGAGAAGGAAAGAAATGAAAGGAAAAGCAACAGTCTTATTACGTTTTATTTAACATTTTTTTTTTGTTTAAAAAAGGAAAAGGTAAACTTTATTACTAGTCCCTATTCTTTGCCCATTCAGATTCAATACTGTCATGTGCCATCATTTCAATGATTCACGGGTTAACTTCGAAATAGAGGTGTTCATGAATTTAATCGGATCGGATTCAGATTGAGTTTAAATATGATATTAATATATTTTATGCTCGTTTAAATTCGATACTGCTTGAAATATGAACTTAGAATTTTGTCAAAATCCGTCCATATTTGCAAAAGACTAATTCAAGCTAATTTTAGACCCAAACATATTATTTTTAAAAAATTTTAAAAAATATTTATATTTTTATCTTAATATTTAATAATCTTATACATTATTTTATTTATTGAAAATTTTTATATAATCATCTTAATATTATTTTAGTATTTACATTAGAGTAATATTATATATTTAGTATGAGTTTATTTTTTTAATGTGTTCTAAATTACATAATATATAAAAATAACATAATATAAATCATTATAAACTTAAAAATAGGTCGGGCCAAGCTTGAGCCTTGAATGTTCAAGCCCAAGTCCGACACATATTTTAAACGGGTCTAATTTTTTTGTCCAAACCCATTTTTCGGACCAAATACTTTTACCCAAATCGTCCCAGATTTTGGGCGGGCCTTCGAACCTAGAGGTGTGCAAATTTCGGGAAAAATCGAATTAATTAGGTTAACCGACTGAATTCGGTTAATCGGTCGGTTAATCGAATTAATTCGGTAGGGATCGGTTAACGGTTAATTCGGTTCGAAATCTATCGGTTAACCGGATTAACCGAACTTAATAAATAATATTATAATATATAAGTATTTGATCGGGTGTCTGTCGGTTCGGTTAATTTTTTGGAAGTATAAATTAATTGGTCAATTAATTCGGTTAATTTTTTATATGTTTTATACTTATTTTAACCAAAAATAAAAAAACATATAAATTTTGATTAATCAACCAAATTAATTGAAAAAGTTTGGTTCGGTTAATTTCTTTTGAAAAAATTTCAATTCGGTTAACGGTTAAGGGTTTAAAAAGGTCGGTTAATTCGATTAATGGTAGTTCGGGTCGGTTAACATATTGAACACCCATATTCGAGCCTGGGCGGATAGCTCGACCCATGAATTTGTCTAATCCAAAGTACATGTATAAAATTTAATAAATTAAAACTATAGGTGCCATATTGATAAATTTGTTAAAGTATTTTACTATTTCTTATTATTATCCCTTTTAGAAAAATATATGCATACCATTTGAACGCAATACCTTAATTCCCTCCCTTCTTCCAATTTATCATTTCAATTAATGACTTTAATACTAAAAAATCCTCAAAATTTTGAAAAATTAGCAAATTAGGCCGATATTTGGAATAATTACGGGAATAGGCCGATAATTAAAACGCTTCCAGCTAAAGCGTTTTCAGGTGAAATGCAAAAAAAAAAAAAACGCTTTCAGCTAGAAGCGCTTTTCGCGTGATATAAGTAAAACGCTTCTAGCTAGAAACGTTAATGGAAAACGCTTCCAACTGGATGCGTTTTTCTCCCGTGTAATTTTAGGGTTTTGGGTTTTTAATTTTTTAATTTTTTTACTTCTTACATTTTAATTTTTTAAATTAAATTAACTTTATTTATAATTTTTATATTTTAAATATAAAGTTTATTTTTAGATAAATTATCTTTTTGTTTTAAGACCTTACTTAATAAAATTAAATTTTAATGTTAAAATATTAAAATTATTAAATATTGAATTATTAAGTTTAAATATAGTTTTTTTTATAAAAAGGCATATTAATAACAATTATTAAATTTAATTTATAGTTTTCAAATAAAATAAGAGATAATTACATTCATTGATTACATAGAGCAAAGATAAATATATAATTATAAAAAGTTGAATATGATCAATTTTTAAATTAAAATAGATTAATTTAAAAATTTATATAAAATAACTAAGCTAAAAATAATTATTAATAATATTTTTAAATTATTAAAAATAAATATTAATATTCAAACCATGATAAATTTTTATATTGTTTTAATATTAAATAACATTAATATAATCTATTCTAAATTATTTAAATATTTTTAAAACATTTTGTAATTACTTTACTTTTCACTTTATTAATTATTTCAAACAAAAAATAATATTAAAAAAATATGTAATAAGTCATTGTATTTTTTCATAAATTTGGAATTTGAAAAATGATAACAAATTACAATTTTAATTTTGTCAAATAATAACAAATACTAATGTTCAATATAATGAAAAAAAAATCAGTCCAAATGTCAGTCACCATTTGTGTCACATTGGATTAATCGATGGCTGTTTCTTGGTTTAGTCTTTGTTTGGGGTTGTGGTCTCGGTAGCTCCTCTTCTTTGGATTCGGTCGATTGCGATCTGTGCATCCTCGGTTGCCAACATGCATCTTTCGGTTTAGGAATAGGTGATTGGGATGACGACCCCACCTTGGTAGAACAAAGATCCCAAAGGTGTTTACTTATCACGCTATTCCTTGAATTTAATGGGCGTTGTTGTGGCCTCCTCATATGGTGATGTTAACCCCTCGCCTCTTCCCCGTACAAATATGACTTGCCATGGATTCTAAACTATGGCATGTACTCCGAATTGCATGCTAACTCTTGAATGATAATAGGCCCATGAGTAGGTAAGAAATCATATTGATTATTCCACATGTTGATATGTTCAGAGTGGAATTCCGACCAATTCTCATCTTGTCGCTCGCAAGTCAATGGGATGCAAATCATCAAGGTCTTGAGGTGCCACGGGAATCGATTCTCGGAATTCGAATTGTCGCAACACTCTATCGAACCCATGCATCTCGAAGGTAGCGTACACTACCAATGACACCTTCACGTGTTAGGTGTTCAGGTTCACAAAGAAATCCTTAGGAACAACTTCTCGAATAGTCGGATTCTCGTATGGTATCCATTTAAACTACATTAATGTAATAAAAACATTATATATATATATATATATATATATATATATATATATATATATATATAAAATCGACTACGTTAATATCATATGGTTCAAATTTAAATAAATAGATACCTCATTTTTCGATCGTTGGTCTAACAAAAGCCATATATCTCAAAGCTCAGTAGGTAATCCCGCGTGAGTCGATCCATGGTTCCACTTATTTAAATAACTTATTAGCATAATAATTTAAATTTAAATCAATTTTATTATGCTAATATCTAATGAATTTTACATTATTATGAGTGAGAATGTATACGGGTAGTTCGCTCAAGGACGTAAAAATGACAACCAGTACTGCGCTCATGATTACAGTAGTAGCATGCAACCACCAAATTTGATTTTTCATGGTTATGTCACCCGACACATCTCCTGATACAATGTCGCTAACACAACGAACCTCAAATTGAGTTTGCTCAATTCTCTAAATTCAATGAGTTTCAACAACCACCTTAGATGGACGAGTGTCCGTGACTTGTCCAGCATTAGGATACCACCGATGATTTGAAGGATGTACGCCTGAGCATGTCATTCTCTTTCAACTTCAATCGAATCCTCATCTAGCCCCACAAAATTTCTTCATAACCAACTCATTTCAATCGGACCTCCATAAATCATCTTTGGAGTCGAACCTAAAAGTTCACCACATGCACCTCTCCAATCGACAGAGTGAACAAACCCGATGACTATCGACCCATCTATTGGTAACCCCAACTGTAAGTGGACGTCCTCTAGAGTGATAGTACACTCCCCGCATGGAAGATGAAATGTGTACGTCTCGGGTCTCCACCTCTCCACCAATGTGCTTACGAGTGTCGAGTCCAACTTACACCCTCGACATATAAGGGCCACGTGCTAAAACTTGACTTCCTTCAAATATGGTTCAATCAACAGTGATGGAGGAATGAGTAGATTACGAATAGTTTAATGGATTCTCTCTATGAAAATGCTCTCTCAATATGTTGAGGCAAGTTCTTCTTCAATGGATGACCTAACTCCTAAAAAGGTTAGGTTTAGAGATAAATCGAATAATGTTATTCAAGATATGTTTGTGAAATCGTCTTCCACCCCAACACCCTTTTGGAAGGACAAGTTAGTGGGCCTTTCTTCCATGGATAATAATAGAGGGTCTTATGAGAAAGATGACTTCGACCTATTGGATGGTGATATACAGAAATCCATAGTCAACGACATCTCCTCCATTGTATTCTCAGAAAGGATTCATTAACTTTTAATCAAAGTTATGGAGAATACGATGGTTGCTAAACTTCTTGGTAGAAATATTGGGTATCTCGTACTTTACAATAAGATTTACAGTATTTGGAACCCTTCATCTTCATTCCAATTAATGGATATAAAGAATGGATATTTTCTCGCTACTTTCCAAAACAAATTCGATTGTGAAAATGTACTCTCTGAAGAATCTTGGACCATCTTCGGTCAATATTTTACTATTCAACCATGGTCAATATCTTTTGATCCTTCACAACCTTTTCCTAGTGTTATTATGTCATGAATCAAATTTTCAGGTCTGCCAGGATACATGTACAAACACAAAATCCTTATTGAAATAGGAGGCATCGTTGGAAGGGTAGTTAAGTTGGACATGAAAACTGATAACAAAGTTAGAGGCCGCTTTTGTCAGGATGGTTGTGTACATTAATTTGAGTAAACCTCTGATTTCTCAAATACTTATTGATGTTAGAGTCTAGAGAGTTGAATATGAGTCACTCCCACTAGTTTGCTTTTAGTGCAGTAATTACGGACATATAAAGAAGGTTTGTCCTCATAAGACCATTGACACCAATTCTGTTAAAGAAATGGTGAACATGGATTCTATAGCGGAAAATTTGGAAACAAAAGTGGACAAAACAGAAGGGAAGAAGGAATCTTTTGGTCATTGGATGTTGGTGGAAAAAATCAAGGCGTAAATCAAGGGAATCAATGAAAATTAATGCCATAAATTTAGCAAAAAAGGGGAAGTTCCCGTTTTAGGACCTTAATTGATTTGGATAATAATGGTGATGTAATTACAACAACTGACAATGGGATTTAAGATAATCATAATAGTAAAGACAATGAAATTTCAACGACTAAGAATAAAGGGAGCGGGCCTCTTTAGCACAACTCCATTCGACTTGCAAGTGGGCTTACTTTGGATCATTCTAATTCCTTGGGGTTTAAAAATGTTGCAGATTTCACTGTTATCAAAAGCCTGGTTAACAAAAATAAGAAAAAGGCCGAGTCATGTGGCGAACATGTTTCTAAAATCAATGACTTTTCTTCTAATGTTTTTGGGCTTGCCTACTTACCTTTTATTATTGAATAGGGATAGGCCTGTTAGGTTGTTGATTCATTGGACGTAATTCAATTTGAATGGGTCATTGAGGTTGGTAATGATGTGCGTAGCAACGAAGTTTCTAGTGACCTGGATGTGTTCAACAATGATGAATGTTTTGACTCTAACCAAGCTCCAATGTTCCAAGAGGATGATCCAAAATTCATGGTTGCAAACCTTTTGGAGGTTGCAATGGTGATCGAGAATGAAGGGCTTGATCCCACGAAACACTTACGCAATTACTTTCAATGATAACTCAAAATTTTTGGTCGTCGATCGAAGGAGAATGACTAAAGGATCGAAATTTAATAAACCTTCTCAGTTCGATGGAAACCTGATGACCTCGAAGTTGAAATCATGAAGCAAAATAAAGAAACCCTTCATTATTTTCCATGCTAAAAGCTCAAATTCCAAGAGCTCCAAAACCTCCAGTTTGCTCTTTAAAAAATCCATGGAAGCTTTGGCTGAATTGATTGGAAAACAGATTATTAGGCCTTTGGACCCAAACAATTCGATGCATGAGGCTGGCCTATAATCAAGAGATGTCTTTCCACCTTTGATTTTAGATGTTAATTATGGTCTTTTATGTGTAATTTTTTTATAATTTTTATGGCTTTAAATTTTAAAAAAATTTCATGGAACTGTCAAGGTTATGCAAGCAACAAATTTCTTCGAGCTTTTCGAGAATACATAAAAAAATTTAGTCCCGACATCATATGTTTATTGGAGCCAAGAATTAGTGGTAAAAAACTAATTGTATTATTGATAAAATGAGGTTTAATTTTTCTCACGATGTTAACCTTGTGGATTTTTTAGGTGGCATCTAGAGAAGCTAAAAGGAATTAATTCGGATTGAAATCATTCAAAATCATCCGCAATTTATCCTTATTCACATTTTTTGTATCTTACCTTCTCACTCTTTTTTTGTTTCCTTTGTTTATGGCAACTCGGATAGGAACAAGCGAAGACTTCTTTGGAATGACTTAATCTAGCATGCCTAATAATTCTTCTCCTTAGGCAATCGTGGGTGACTTTAATGAAAATTTATCTCTTGAAGTTAAAAACTAGCTTTGCTCTAAGGAAAAGGTGCAGGTATTTTAGTAATTTTATTGATCATCGTGAATTGCAAGATTTAGGTTTCACAGGGCCAGCTTTTACGTGGACAAGAGACGGATCGTGGGAAAGACTTGGTCGCGCTCTTGCAAATGATGCGTGGGTGTTAACTTTTCCTCAATACTCGGTTTCTCACTTGCCTCGAATCAAATTTGACCACAAGTCTATCCTCATTTCTCTAAAATTGGATGTTAACTCTCTTAGAGGTAGACCTTTTCAGTTTCTTGCGGGGTGGACTAAGCATCCCAACTTTTCAAACTTTGTCAAGGATAAGTGGAAGTTCTTTAGTAACATGTCCAATTCTCTCTCAGATATTACCTCTCATATTAAGACTTGGAATAGGTCTGTGTATGGTTTCTTAGGTACTCAAAAAAGAAAATTGATGGAAAACCTATCTATAGTTCAATCCGCCTTGGAACAGTCTCTTTTTAATTGATTGTTACAGAATGAATTGATATATGCGATAAATTGGAAAATATTTTGAGTCATGAAGAGGTGCTTTGGAGATAAAAGGCTAGATGCGATTGGCTACATTTAGGAGATCGTAACACTTGTTTTTTCCATAGCCGTACAATCCAACAAAGAAATTTTAATCACATTTTGGCCTTAGTTTCCCTAATGGGGAATTAAGCTCTGACCAAAGTGTTCTTAAAACTGAAGCAATGGTGTTTTTTGAAAATCTGTATGGCGAAGCTCCACAACCTTTAAGAAGCCTTCCATCCAATACCTTCCCTTGTCTCGAGTGCTTTGACATTTTGGCTTTAGAGAAACCGATCTCGAATGAGGAAATAAAGAAGGCTCTCTTTGACATGGATTCGTTAAAAACTCCTAGTAGTAACAGTTTTCATGTGACTTTATTCCAAAATCAGTGGGATTTTATTAGTAAAGATATTTGTCAAAATGTTTAAAGGGTTTTTTCGGGCAACTCCATTAATCCTGAATTAAACAACACTCTACTGGTACTCTTTCCAAAAACAGAGAATCCTAAGACTTTCACTCAATTTCGCCCTATTAGTCTTTGTTCGGTTCTATACAAGCTGATAATGAAAGTTATTACAAATCATTTTAATTTGGTTTTTCTTAAGCTCATTTCACAGGAATAGGCTGGCTTCATAACAAGGTGTAATAACTTTGATAACATCATCATCGCTCAGGAGGTCATTCATTCTATGCGGGCTAAACATAATGCAAATAATTAGATGACAATCAAGCTTGACCTTGAAAATGCTTATGATCGTTTGAATTGGGATTTCATTAACATCTCTTTCCAAGCGGTTGGGATTCTTGAGTTTTTTTGGAAGGTGATTATGTCGGTCATCTCTTCTTCTACTGTGTAGATCCTTTGGAATGGTGTTCCCACCCAGAAATTCAAGCCGATTCGTGGGCTCAAACAAGGATGTCCATTATCGCCTTATCTTTTCTTTTTTTTGCATGAAGTGGTTGTGTGATAACATTAGAAAATACAATTAATTTCTCCTTATTTAGAGTATAATTTGTTCCCTTTGTACCATGTTTAGCATGCATTTTTAGCATTTTATATTTAGTAATTGCATTTTCTAAGTCAGTGATGTTTGGTGTAATTTTCTTTCATTTTATTATACTTATGCTACCAATGTCACTACATTTAGTGTTAGTATGGCATCTTGAGATGTTAGTACAAGGATCTATCTTAAAAGATCAAAGCAGGAAAGTGTTCAAGGCTGTCTGTAACATTCGTGTTTTTGAACAGGAGTTGGAACAATATTAGAGTAGAATTGAGGATTAGAATATGTAGTTAAAATAAGAAAGGTTAGGAAAATTTAAGGATTAAATAGTAATTGTGAGAAATCATGCAATTTATCTAAATTGAATTATGAGTCATCATAGGAATTAGATTGATTAAGGAGGGGTAAAAGAGTAATTTGGTAGAAGATATTTTTGGAGGCAATGTTTTGGGCCAAAGAGTAAAGTTTGAAGGCCTAAGGACTAGAAGTGCAATTTTACCATTTTTATAAGAGACATTTTTAGTGGAGAAATCTAGAGAATTTGAGAGAAATAAAATTAAACAAAAGATGAAAATATAATCTTTTTCATTCATTTCCAACATCACATGCATATCTTTCCTTTCCAACTTTTGCTTTTATACCAAATAGGTCCTTCACCATTGTTAAACTTTCCAAGCTTCAAAATCTTCCATTTTCTTTGAAATTTCTTTAACAAAAGGCATAGAAGGAAGTTAGTAGTCACCTTAATTTCCTTTTAGAGCTCATTTTGAAGGGTTAAAGTGTGTAGGGATTGAATTAGAATTTTAGAGTTTCATGAACAAAGGTAAGAAATGATTAAATTCTCGTGATATACATGTGCATTTTCATAATTTAGCATGAAAATCATTGAATTTTAGCCTTTAACTTATATGTGTTTCTATGAAATTGAAGAGAAAGGAAAGAAGGAGAGGGACCAAATTTATTCTCTTTAAAGTATATGATTTTAGTATATAATTAATTGTGATAAAAATGAGTAAAATGATATGTTTAGTTATAAGTATGGTAATTATGTGTGATTAAATGAAGTTTAGTGCAAAGGAATATGAGAAGGAAAATATTCTCATTAAAATAGTTTGGACAGAATAAGAGGACTAACTTCAAAAATTCACCAAAAATTGTATAAAAAGAGTTAAGATTTTAATGAAATATGTAATTAAAGGTTATTGAGTTTAGTTTCATATGGAAGAAATGGTGATGGAAATGGATCTGTATATTCTGAGATATATCTAATTTTGTGTAACAAGGTCAGAGTAGGTTCGAGTTCCCCTATTCTGACTTTGAAAAATCATAGAAAAATGTAGAATAATTATTAGAGACTGAAATTTATATGAATAAATCCTTAATGAGTCTATTTTCAAAAGAAACAAACGGGAACATTATTAGATTCCTGTACTAAAAGATAATTAATTTTGACTGAAGAAAGGTCAAAATTGTCAAGCAACAAAGAAGGGGTGTTACATTTGTTGGTATCAGAGTGAAGGCTTTTTTATGTTTGGGGTCGGAAATGAGTCCACATGTACATGCCATTTTATATGTTGATGTGATGAGAGGAAGTTTAGTTATTTAAATTGTTTAATTGTGAATATTCTAGAAAGTAGATATGTCAAATAGACCTCGAGAAGAAGTTGAAGATGAAGTTGAAAGTAGGTTTCCAAATCCATTTAGAGAAGGAGATACACCTGGGATCCAAGCTCAAAGAGAATCTGTACATTCTGATGATTATAGAGAGTCTATGAATGATGAAAGAACTCAACCTATGAGTGAGTCAATGACCTCTCAACAAGAAATTTCAATTGCGGATCTATTACAAACAATGAATCAATTGTTACAGCAAGTGGTAAGAAATAATAATGCTCAGACTATGCCTCCACCACCTCCTGTTAATGCCTCCCTCACCCACAACCTTCTGCATCTAGTCATCGATCTCCTTTGGAGAAATTAAGGAATCACGGGGCTGAAGAATTCAGAGGAAAGAAATATGAAGATCCGGCAGAAGCCGAAGAATAGCTAGAAAATAGTCAGAGAGTGTTTGAAGAGTTGCAATGCACTGAAAAGAAAAATTATGGCGTGCAGTATCTTTGTTAAAGGGTGAATCATATCAGTGGTGGACTATAATGTTAAATATTCATCCTGTAAAAAGGATCAACTATAATTTCTTTGTGTCTAAATTCAAAAAGAAGTATATCAGTGAACTTTATTTGGAAAAGAAGAAAAGAGAATTTCTAGATTTGAAGCAGAACAACATGTCGGTGTCCGAGTATGAATGTGAGTTTCTCAGACTGAGTAGGTATGTTAAAGAGCTGATAGCTAATGAAGCAGATATGTGTAGAAGATTTGAGTAGGAATTGAATGAAGAGATATTTTCCTCTTCTACCGTTACATCTACAAGAATTTCTTATTTTGGTTGATAGAGCTCAATGGTTAGAAGAGGGATTGATTCGTTTGAGAGAGAAAAGTGCTGGAAAGAGGATAGCTATTGGTTCTGCACCTCCTCATTCTTAAAAAAGAATGAGAGAGTCTAGAGATCCTAGATATGCTTCATTTTCTGCTGGTCAGAGATTTCGAAGCCAAATAAGAAAAACTCAATAAGGAACTTCCATAATTAGTACGGGTGGTACTAGAAGAAGGCCATCACAATTACAGTCACCATGTGAACACTGTGGAAGATTTCATTGGGGAGAATGTCGAGTGAATACTCAAGCCTGTTTCAGATGTGGATCTAGGGATTATTTTGTTAGAGATTGTTCAAGATTGATGAAGAATACTACTGAACAGTCTGCAAGAGGTAGTTCAGCTCCACAAAGAAGTAGATTGCTTGGGAATTCTGGTAAAACTGGTATGAGATCAACAAGAGATGAGGCTAATAAATCAAAGTCTCGGAGACCAAGGACATATGTTATCAAGACCAGAGAAGAGGAAGATGCTCCTGATGTTATCACCGGTAAATTTTCTTTATTTGACTCTCTTGTAGTTGCATTAATTGATCCTGGTTCTACACATTCATATATATGCATCTCATTAGTGAAAAAGAGAGAATTAGGAGTAGAACCCACTGAGCATGAGATAATTGTTACGAATCCTTTTGGGCAAAGTGAAAGGGTCAATAAAGTGTGTAGAAGATGTCCCTTAAAGATTCAAGGTTGTGAGTTCCTAGCAGATCTTATATTTCATGAATTTGATGTGATATTGGGAATGGATTGGTTATCTGAACATGGAGTTATAGTTGATTGTAGAAGAAAAAGAGTTTCTTTGAGAACTTCAGATGGAAAAGAAGTAATTGTGATTAGTGAAAAGTTTAGTGCGTTGTCGAATGTGGTTTCTGCAATAAAAGCCTTCAAGATGATTAAGAAAGGGTATAATGCTTTCTTAGCTTATGTTTTAGATACCCGGGTAAAAGGTAATGAGATTGAGAAGATTTTGGTGGTACGGGAATTTCTTGATGTGCTTCTTAAAGAATTGTCAGGATTGCCTCCTAAAAGAGAAGTCAAATTTGGTGTTGAGTTGATTCCGGGTACTGCATCGATTTCAATTGCACCTTATAGAATGGCACCTGCAGAGTTGAAAGAATTGAAGACACAGTTGCAAGAGTTACTGGATAAAGGATTTATATGTCCCAGTGTGTCACCATGGGAAGCCTCGATTTTATTTGTGAAAAAGAAAGATGGGTATTTGAGACTATGCATAGATTATCGTCAACTGAATAAAGTAACGATAAATAATAAATATCCATTGCCCAGGATTGATGATTTATTTGATCAATTGAAGGGAGCAAGTATGTTTTCAAAGATTGATCTTAGATCGGGATACTATTAGTTGAGGGCAAAAGAGCCGAATGCACCAAAGACTGCCTTTAGGACTCGTTATGGTCATTACGAGTTCTTAGTGATGCCGTTTGGATTGACTAATGCACCGGCTGCATTCATGGATCTTATGAATGGAATTTTTCA
Source organism: Gossypioides kirkii (assembly GCA_005610355.1). NCBI lineage: Eukaryota > Viridiplantae > Streptophyta > Magnoliopsida > Malvales > Malvaceae > Gossypioides > Gossypioides kirkii. The sequence continues at coordinate 15,347,213 of CP032252.1, forward strand.
GTCGTATTTGGATTAGTTCGTGGTGGTATTTATTGATGATATTCTAATGTATTCGAAAGGACAAGAACATGAAAAGCATATCCGAATCGTATTGCAGATTTTGAGAGAAAAACAACTATTTGCCAAGTTGAGCAAATGTGAATTTTGGCTAAAAGAAGTTACTTTTCTAGGTCATATTGTATCAGCTGATGGCATTCAAGTGGATCCGAAAAAGGTTGAAGCAATACTTGAGTGGAAACCGCCAAAGAATGTGACAGAGGTAAGAAGTTTCATTGGTTTGGCTAGGTATTATAGAAGATTTGTTAAGGGATTCTCTATAATTGCATTGCCTTTAACAAGGCTGTTGCAAAAAGATGTGAAGTTTGAATGGAATGAAGAGTGCCAACAAAGCTTTGATAGATTAAAAGCAACATTGACTGAAGCTCCAATGTTTTGATACAACCAGAATCTGGTAAGGAGTTTATGATTTACAGTGATGCATCCTATAATGGTTTGGGGTGTGAGTTGATGCAAGATGGAAAAGTGGTTGTATATGCATCAAAGCAATTGAAGCCACATGAGAAGAATTATCCGACTCATAATCTCGAATTGGCTGTAGTGGTGTTTTCATTAAAATTTGGAGACATTACTTATATGGAGAAAAGTGTTATGTGTATACGGATTACAAAAGTTTGAAGTATTTGTTAACCTAGAAAGAGTTGAATTTGAGACAAAGAAGGTGGATTGAGTTGATCAAGGATTATGACTACATCATTGATTATCATCCCGGGAAAGCAAATGTAGTAGCTGATGCTTTGAGTAGAAAGTCAATAGCAGCATTAAACGCAATGAATGCACATTTAGAGATGCAACAAGATGCAGAATTATTAGTTGAGCTAAGAGTAAAGTCCACTTTATTTTAAGAAGTGAAAGATGCACAAAAAGATGATAAAGAGTTGATGAGGATAAAGAAACAACTTGAAGAAGGCAAAAGTAGTGAGTTTGAGATTAATAGTGAAGGGAATTTAAGATTTCATAATTGACTATGTGTGCCTAATCAAGAAGATTTGAAACGAAGGATCTTGGATGAAGCTCATCATAGTTCCTTTGCTATGCACCCAGGAAGTAACAAGATGTATCATGACTAGACTATTTTACTGGTGGAAAAGGATGAAGTGAGATATAGTCGAGTATGTTTCCAAGTGCTTGATATGTCAAAAGGTAAAAGCAGAGAGTCAAGTGCCGTCGAGATTGCTTCAATCGATCACCATACCAGAGTGGAAATGGGAAAGAATTACAATGGATTTTGTCACAGGACTGCCACTTTCACCGAAGAAAAAGGATGCCATATGGGTGATCATTGATCAATTAACTAAGTCTGCTCATTTTCTTCCAGTAAGAACTGATTTTTCAATGGAGAAGTATGCACAATTGTATATAAATGAAATAATTAGACTTAATGGTGTGCCTGTATCTAATATTTTTTATTGGGATCCAAGATTTACATCAAAGTTCTGGGAAAGATTGATGAAGTTTTGGGAACTCGATTGAATTTTAGGCGTATCACCCCCAAACAGATGGGCAATCAGAACGGGTGATTCAGACTTTAGAAGATATGTTGAGGAGCTGTATTATTGAGTTTGAAGGTAATTGGGAAAGGTATTTGCCATTGGTTGAATTCACTTATAATAACAGTTATCAGTCAAGTATTCAGATGGCGCCGTATGAGTCATTGCATGGAAGAAAGTGTAGGACTCCTGTATGTTGGACAGAATTAAGTGAAAACAAGTTAGTAGGTCCTGATCTAATTCAAGAAACTGAGGAGAAAGTAAAGTTGATTTGAGACCGATTAAAAGTTGCTGTAGATAGACAAAAGTCATATGCTGATTTGAAAAGAAAAGATATCGAGTTCAACGTTAGTGAAAAAGTTTTCTTGAAAGTGTCTCCATGGAAGAAAGTTCTCCGGTTTGGTAAAAAGGAGAAATTAAGCCCAAGGTTTATCAGGCTATATGAAATATTAGAACGAGTTGGTCCTGTAGCATATCGATTAGCTCTCCCTCCAGAATTAGACAAGATTCATAATGTTTTTCATGTGTCTATGTTGAGAAGGTATCGGTTTGATCCAACACATGTGATTACCCTAAGGGTTATAGAAATACAATCGGACTTGACCTATGAAGAGGAACCGATAGAAATTCTAACTCGAGAAGTGAAAGAGTTGAGAAATAAAAAGGTTCCATTGGTAAAAGTTTTATGGAGACATCATAATTCAGAAGAAGCTACATAGGAAAGAGAGGATACCATGAGACAACAATATCCGCAGTTGTTCGATACAGGTAAATTTCGAGGACGAAATTTATTTAAGGGGGTAAAATTGTAACATTCGTATTTTTGAACCGGAGTTGGAACAATATTAGAGTAGAATTGAGGATTAGAATATGTAGTTAAAATAAGAAAGGTTAGGAAAATTTAAGGATTAAATTGTAATTGTGAGAAATCATAAGGGACAAAATTCTGATTTATCCAAATTGAATTATGAGTCATCATAGGAATTAGATTGATTAAGGAGGGGCAAAAGAGTAATTTGCTGGAAGATATTTTTGGAGGTAATATTTTGGGCCAAAGTGTAAAGTTGGAAGGCCCAAGGATTAAAAGTGTAATTTTAGCATTTTTATAAGAGAGATATTTTTAGTGGAGAAATATAGAGAATTTGAGAGAAATAAAATTAAATAAAAGATGAAAATATCATCTTTTTCATTAATTTCCAACGTCACATGCATATCTCTCATTTCTAACTTTTGCTTTTATCCCAAATAGGTCTTTCCACCATTGTTAAACCTTCCAAGTTTCAAAATCTTTCATTTTCTTTGAAATTTCTTTAAGAAAGGCATAGAAGGTTAGTAGTCACCTTAATTTCCTTGTAGAGCTCATTTTAAAGGGTTAAAGTGTGCAGGGATTGAATTAGAATTTTGGGGTTTCATGAACAAATGTAAGAAATGATTAAATTCTCATGATATACATGTGTATTTTCATAATTTAGCATGAAAATCATTGAATTTTAGCCTTTAACTTATATGTGTTTCTATGAAATTGAAGAGAAAAGAAAGAAGGAGAGGGACCAAAATGAAGAAAAGGGCAAAGGGAAGAGCAAGGAGTAAGAAGAGAAGAATACCAACCTTTTTGTTGTAAGTACTACAAGATTTTAAATTGAAAATTTATTCTCTTTAAAGTATATGATTTTAGTATATAATTAATTGTGATAAAAATGAGTAAAATGATATGTTTAGTTATAAGTATGGTGATTATGTGTGATTAAATGAAGTTTAGTGCAAAGGAATATGAGAAGGGAAATATTCTCATTAAAACAGTTTGGACAGAATCAGAAGACTAAATTCGAAAATTCACCAAAAATTGTATAAAAAAAGTTAAGAGTTGAATAAAATATGTAATTAAAGGTAATTGAGTTTAGTTTCATATGAAAGAAACGGTGATGGAAATGGATTTGTATATTCTGAGATATATCTGATTTTGTCTAACAAGGTTAGAGTAGGTTCGAGTTCCCCTATTCTGACTTTGAAACATCATAGAAAAATGTAGAAAAATTATTAGAGATTGAATTTTATATGGATAAATCCTTAATGAGTTTATTTTCAAAAGAAACAAACGGGAACATTATTACATTCCTGTACTAAAAGATAATTAATTTTTAGTGAAGAAAGATTGAAACTGTCAGGCAGCAGAGAAGGGGTGTTACACTGTCGTCGTAATTTAATCCAGAATTGCGCCCAAACATGTCACAGCATGAGCACTTCCAGATTGCATTGGGGATTTTACTGTTTGAGCATATCCAGAAGTTTCAATGTGTGAGGATATCAAAGTTGTCATAACAAATTAAAATCTAAATTTGCATCCAGAAATGTCGCGACAAACTGCAACTGCTTACTGCATATACCAGATCTGTGTGAGTGTACAGCTAGATTAACTAACTTGTACAGTTGCAAGGAAGTTAGATCTGAGAGAAAAAGGACACCTGTACTTGGCAGTAAAGATAAATACTGAGGAGAGAGAAGAAAAGAAGGGATTATCTAGCTTGTGACAAATCAATTCCATTTTCTTATTTTTCTTAAGCTTGCTTCCATGACAGCTTAATTATCTTGGAGGGTGAATTGGCTGTGAGAAGAAGGTAACATCTACTCTTGACGAGGAGTGTTCTAAGTGTGACGCAAGAGGAGCATTAGTGAAGAGTTCTAGTAAGCTAATAATAGAATGCTTCAACTTGTTTTTTATTTCCTCTTAAACGTTGATAATTTCTGATGAACTTAATTGTGTATGGAAGTACCTTTTAAATTTAGATTTAAGTTGATTTCTATTCAATTCCTCATATCTGTTTATCTTTGGATTTAATTGTTTGATCATGAAAGTGTTATTGCAGTCGCTGACATTGGAAGGTGCAGTGACAATTTAAATTAACAAGCAAGACAACGGAAGTTGCTTGAGACACGAAGGAATTCTGGTTACTTGTTCTCGAATACAAAGCATTGCCAGCATTAGAAGGCGTGGTTAATGTGAGTATTTGGGTCTTGGATAAACAGAGAAGTCGAAGTGAGTAAGATCTCATTAAGCTTAATTGCAACGACAATTTATCTATCATTTACCTTGTGGTCACATTTAGTGATTACCGACTTATCAAGTCTGGGGTCCCCCCATTTTGTCATCATTGTTTTATTTCTTTAATTTCCTTAATTTGCATCGACAAAATATCTTCAACTTTTACTACATTTCTTATTAAATTGTCTTGACATATTGTATCATAGACTCACAATAATTGCTTTGACAGTTTTGATTCATTTTAATTTTACAGTCTGTGATTTAATTGCATTGACATCATTCCTTACAATTCCTTTTATTCTAACTCTAATTGCTTCGACAATTATAGCATCAACAACCATCTCTGTGGGATCAATATCTAATAGCTAATACCTATCAACTATACTTACATTGACAGTGTTCCCTTCCACCAACTACTGTGACGTTCATAGCGCGATCATTGGGCCACTCTATTCGCTCTCATATTAAGGAAGGTAAGTGGAAACCAATCCATCTCTCTAGGTTAGGGCCTAACTTATCTCATATTTTTTTTGCAGATGACTTAATTATTTTCTATAAAGCTGAGATGGAGCAAGCTCGAGTTTTATAGTGCATTCTGTAAAATTTCTGTGATTATTCTGGCATCGAATTAGCACCCAAAAAAGCAATATCTTCTTCTCTAAGGGAATTGACCATGGAATTTAAGATCAGATCAGCAATTTATTTGGTTTTCACGAAGTACTCAATCTTTTATCCTATCTTAGAGTTCCTCTTCTTCATGATAGAATATCCAAAAGTACTCTAAATTTTATAGTGGAAAAAGTTCGCCGGAAACTGCACACCTAGACAACAAGGAAATTATCTGTTGCTAGAAGAATCACGTTGGCCCAATCAATCATTTTAGCCATCCCAAACTATTTCATGCAAGCCGTGTTGATTTCAAAAAGCGTTTGTGATGAGCTTGAAAAATTGGTGAGGTAATTTGTTTGAGGCTCTACTGTTGGTCAACATAAGCTTTCTCTTGTAAGATGGAATTTCAACTGTCAGCTTAAATCACATGGAGACCTTAGATTTCGTATTTTGCTTGATCATAATGCCCTTTTCCTTATGAAGATTAGCTTCAACTTACTAAGGAGAATGCTCTGTGGGTTTGTGTTCTCGAAGAGAAGTATGGTCTTAATCACCTTATTCCAGACTCTATCGTAAGGTCTCAATGCTCTCATCTCTGGAGGTCTGTCTCCAAGATTTGGCCCTTATTTCATGAGAATCTTGCTTGGTCGATTGGTAATGATGGTATTATTCATTGTTGGGAAGATTCTTGCATCCCGAAAGTTGGGCCCTTATCCTCTAAAATTTCGGTGCATCCTTATACTATTTCGCAATGCTCACTTTGAGGTATGGTGCTGGTTGACGGTAGTTGGAATCTTGATTGTCGAAACCATTTTCTCGAATTATATTTTGGAAATCGAAAATGGAGTCGCCACCAACCCTTTTTAAATAGGTGTGATTAGATCACCTTAAAAATTTTAAAATCATTAAAATAACAGTTTTAGCTTTGAAACCATAAAACGAGTTCGGGAGTGCATTACGCATAAGGAAGGATTAGCACCCTCACACGTCCAAAATTGGTACCTAGTCGATTATTTAATGTCTTAGTTGTTGAAAATTAAAAAACTCGAGAAAAATTTAAGTTGCGATCCTTAAATGCATGAATGACATGTTTATTTTATTTTTAAAAAAATTAAATTTTATGAAGAAAGCTCGTTATTTCAAATTAAAAAGTCACATCCAGTAAGTTAGGACACAATAATTCGAATTAAAAACTCGAGAAAAAATTAAATTGCGATCCTTAAATGCATGAATTATCTCAAAATCTAGTGTTTTTTAATTTTAAATAGGGTATTCAATTATATCGGTTCAAAAAAAATCATATCCAATAAGTTAGGGTATGATCCCCTCAAATTTTCGAAACAAAAAACATTGCCTCGATTTTTTTAAAAGGACTTATGTATTTTTAAAATGAATTAAAATGTCATGCAAAAATGAATATGTACACAATTTACAATTATAATGGCAAAATAAAAAATATACATGAATAGAATAAATTAAATGAATGCAATTAACAATTAATAACAAAATAATATATGATCATGGTAATAATAGAAATAGATATTAATTAATTAGGAATATAAATAAGAAATAAATATAGGAAATACAATAGGAAAAATTATAAAATAGTCAAGTCAATGGTACAATAAGACATATAATTAATTTCAAGGTAAAATATGACATGCAAATAAATAGAGTATCAATAAAATTAAAAATCATAAAATAACACATAAATAAATAATAATAAATTAAATACAAATTAAATGTTAGTAAATAATAATAGGATCATAGTAATAATGACAATAAATATCAATTAATTAAGAATATCCACAAATCATGAAAATAATAACCAAATTAATATAATTAAATAAAAAATAAAAATATCATAAAAATGTAACATATAAAAATAAATAAGCGATAACTAAAAACAATTTAATAAGGCAAATATGTAAATACAAACATGAGTAACAAATAAATAACAAATAAAAACAAATAATTAAAATAATATTAATTAAATAAAAATATAAATGAGACTAAATTAAATTAACATTAAAAAAACAAGGATAAAAATTATAAAAAAACATAAATGAATGGGCAAAATTGAGTTAAGGACTGAATTGTAATCGTAAATAAATTAAAAAGCTAAATTAAAATATGTAAAAAATGCAAAAAAGGACTAAATTTAAATCCACCTAAAAATACAGAAGGACGAAATGAGAAATTAGCCCATCCACATGAAAACACGCAGATCTTACCTGGGTCGGATCGGGTCATAAGGTTTGAGTTTAAAACGACGTTGTTTTAATGCCTACTGAATTAGGCTCAAAACGAAGTCGTTTTGATATAGCTATATAAGTCATTTTTTTGGAAAAGTTTCATTTAATTCATCTTCTTTTAAAAAAACCTTTTCATTTTTCTTTTCTCTCAAAGGCTCTCGACCATCCTTAGGGTTTCGATGAACCCTCACCGTGAGCCAACGCCGTCGACCATCGTGGACGGTGGTCGGAAACCCAAAAAATCTCCCCTTTACCTTTTCATACACTCCGAAGCCAGATCTACCATCTTTTTTCCAAAACCGAACCTACCACGCCTCCAAACTTGAAAAAAATTTCGGAAATAGGCTTTGATCCTCCGACGAAGCCTCCCAACGACCACCCACGACGGCGACGAAAGATAAAACGGCATAAAAGGTAAAAATAAACCCTAAACCCCTTTTTATGCTTACGAATCAACAAAAAAAATGTAAGATTTGTTCTATTAGTTTCGAAAAAAATAAATAATTCAATATCTTAATATTTTTGCTTTCGAAACTTTGAGTGTATGCTTGAATCCGATTGCCAAGAAAATTGTCCGACTTTTTATTTCAAAATTCTTGTATGTTTTTACAAAAATTCGTGTTAATGATTTTGTTCAATCTTGTTTCCTAATGTGTTAATGATTTTGCAAATCATATCTTGGAGAACCGAGCAGATCCTCGAGCAATGGCGACCGATCGTCTAAGGGGCTGTAAAGGAGTGAGGCGACTAGGGCATCAAGTTAGCTATGGTTTCATTAGATTTGGGCTTGTAAAAATTGAGTTGAAATATTGGGTTTGGGCTTTTGGGTATTTTTTTATGTATGGATTTGTAATTGGACTTATTTTAAAAGGGATTGGGTTTTGTTTTGGGCTTAAAAAATAAATAATAATAATAATAATAATAATAATAGGAGTTCGGACAAAAATAGGCTCCTACATTGATCTTTTTCGTATTTGGCTTCCTGAGGACATTATCAAACGCATTGTTGGTATCCTTCCTCTTCATCCCGCCTCAGGACCTAATAGGATTGTTTGGACCAGAATGTCTTCAGGCTCATTTTTAGTTCATAGTGCCTTTTGGTCGTAAAAGGAGTTTTCCTGTGAATCTAAGGATGAATATGGGAATCACATCTAGAAGTTTCTAGGATCGTAATGTGTTCAATTTTTCCTCTAGTTGGTCTCTAAACAGAGGCTTCTCGCTAATGTGGAATGAACTCGTCGAGGACTTGCTAATAATAGTCTTTGTTCTTTATGTGGCCACGGTAATGAGGATGTTATCCACATTCTTCGTGATTGCCTTGCTACCAAGATGTTTGGGTGCATGTGTTGCCACCAGATCAACAAAACATGTTCTTTTCGATACCCCTTTAACCTTGGTTATTTTCTAATATTGGTTCTCATCTGTTTTTGCAGGATCATGGTACCACCTAGTCAATTCTATTCGGCATAACCCTTTGGCGTATTTAGAAAAATAAGAACCTGTTCATATTCCAAAACATCACGTGGACAGTTAATGAAGTTTTCAAAGTCTCTTTCAGTTGGGCCCGTCAATACAAAGCAACCCACAAAGATTCACAAAACAAAAGACATAATTTGGAAATCTATCCAGACTCGGTAGGGACTTTTGTTCATTTACACATTGATGGGGTTGTGGCTATTTCATCTCGGGACGCGGCATGGGGTGGAGTGGTTCGTGAGCATCATGGAAATTGGATATTGGGCTTTAATCGATTCTTGGGGACATTACACGCTTTTTGAAGCTGAGCTATGGGGAATTCTCGATGGGGTACTTATTCTTCTTAACAAAGGTTTCAGAAATGCTACAATTCAATCTGACAACCTTGAAGTCATCAAAGCATTAACTAATAAATGGTCGGAAGACTCAAGCATTATAGTGCTTAGAAGGGATAGACGACTTTTGAACACGAAGGGTCAATGGTGGCTCAGATTCACACCTAGAGAACATAATTCAGTTGCGAACCACTTAACTAAATTGGGCCTTAACTGGAAATCAAGTCTTCAATTGTTGAGATCATTCCTGATGCAGTATTAGATCTACTCCAACAAGATAAAGTGAGGAGAGGTTTTGGTTTGTTAACTTAATGTATTAGTTAATCTTATTCACCAAAAAAAAACATTTTGCTAAAAATTTAATAAATGAATAATTGAAAGTAGAAATGTCATTTTTTTAATGTTTAATTCATATCGATTTGGTTATCTGTAGACTAGAATGTTTTGCCTACTCTTGTTGGCCAATTAAATTTTATGTAATTTAATTATATTATAATTACTTATTAAATGTTTATTAAACTTTTAATAAATATTTAACATAATATTTATGAATGGAATTATTTTTATTAATTAAAATTTTAATTAAAAGTATTTTTTAAAAATATTTTTTTTATTAAATCAAAAGAAAAGGATTGTGGTAGGGATAGATTGTTTTATATGAAAATATGATTATTATCATTCTACTATGTTTAAATTTAAGATTTAAAATATGTTGGAAACATGGTATTATTGGGTAACTTTGAGGCATATTCTCGATAAGTAAAGGTGGAAGGTTAAATCATAAAATTATGATTTTATATTCTATTCCATGAGGCATTTACAACGGTATATCATATGCTCAAAATGGATGATTGATGAATTAGAAATTGATGCTCAAAGTAAGCTACTTGTGAATAAGTTAAAGAAAAGAAAAACTTAGATCCCACGTTGATTAAATACCAAATGTGAGATATGTTTATATATGAAAACCCACCAAAGAATTGTTGAATGACTAAGTTTGTAGCTTTACCTCGCGCATAGGGGGAGTGTAGATCTAAACCCATCGGGATTGGGGTACACCCGCACGACGTGGGTGACGTGAAATGTCCAGACCGATCGGACCCAAAAAGAGCTTACGGATATAAATTTGTTTTAAAAGGACAAAATATCTCAATTTGATATTGTTTCCAATCTCCATTTTTATTTTGATTTTCACTCTCGAAATTCTTTTTTTTTCTCTCCAATTTTTCAAACGTTTTGGTGATCACTAAAAAGGTGCTATTGCCGCGATCATGTTCTTGTATCCTGGAAGACAGACGACCAACGTTTCTCCAACTACCGTAAGAGTGGCTGAATTTGTCTTAAGAAAACTGTGAAAATAAGCCTCAATATTTCGTAAACTCGATTCTCTCTTTTTAGATTTCTGGTTTTTGAGATCATGTTATTTAATTTTTTTTATCTTATGTTTTATATAAAAATAAATATTAATTTAAATTGATTTTGTTTAGATATACTATTTTTACATAAAAAATAAATATTTGTTTATAATAATTTGTACAGATTTTGTTTTAATATAACTATTTATATTTATATGTGTTCGCTAATATGTTTTATCCAACTATCTTCAGACAAATTGGACAATCTTAAGACAAATTTATATATTTCTCAATTCTCTAATTCGAGACGAACAAAACACAAAGGCGAAAAGAAAAAAAAACGTATTCTGTTTGTGAATAAAATTAAAATTTGAAAATAATCTGTTTTAGGATTTATTTCCCGCTGTTTTAATATATTTTATTCTATTTTGATTTTATTTCCAAAACGAGAATAAATTGAATAAACCTGTTTCGGGATTTATTCCAGCCGTTGAACAAATTTTATTCTATATTTCGATTTTGATTCCAAATTATAATTAAGTAAATAAAATTTGACTTGGATTTATTCTCGCCGTTTAATAGATTTTATTCCAATTTGATTTTGTTTCCAAATAAAATAAGTTGAATAAATCTATTTCAGGATTAATTCCTGCCGATTAATAGATTATATTCTATATTTGAATTTTATAATAATTAATTGGAAATTTTGTTTCGGGATTTATTCTTGTCATTTCAACAGTATTGTTTTGGATTTTGTTTCCAAATAAAAATTAAAATTAAATAATTTTGTTTCGGGATTTTTTCTCGCTGGTCAACAGGTTTGATTTAATTTTGATTTAGTTTCCAAACAAAGAATTAATTAAATTTTGTTTCAGAATTTAATCATGTCGTTCAATAAAATTAATTTTGATTTTGTTTCAGAATTTTAATTCTACCGTTTAACAAATCAAAGGATTGTATAAACTAAAAATTAAAATTTTCTGTTAATTGTTGTCGTAGTTGTGGCTTTAAATTATGAAATCTTAAATTTTAGCTTCAAATTGTAAAATCAAAGAAAAAAAAATTTATCAATGTTTAATTAAAAATACAATATGAGAGTGCATGTCTAGGATTGGTTCTTTGAAAGACTTTGTATTTACGCGTGTCAAGTTGCCCCACCTCTCTTTCAGGGTTACCTACCTAGTGCACTGTTATTATTGTTTTTTTGGAATATTAACAGAAAATGGAAACTCCGACAAATTCATCCAATTCGAGATTTGCTGCTTTGGTTCCAATTCAGGCTTCGAATCCAAACCCAACAACGTCAGTGGCTGTAAGTCACAACGAGAAGCCTACGAAGTTTTGTGGGCAGAGTTTCAAAACATGACAACAAAAGATGCTGTTCTATTTGACCATGTTGAACTTAGCAAAATTTTTGAAGGATGACCGTCCTACTATTAAAGAGGGTGAGGTAGATAACGTTACCGCCTTCACTGTTGTTAAAGCTTGGGAGCATTCAGATTTCTTATATAGAAATTACATCCTAAATAGATTATCTTATGCACTGTATGAAGTATATGGTGTCAAAAAGATTGCTAAGGAATTATGGACGGCACTGGACCATAAATACAAATCCGAAGATGCTGGAGCTAAAAAGTTTTTAGTTGCCAAATTCCTAAATTTTGTAATGGTTGATTCAAAACTAGTTGTGAATCAAGTGCAAGAACTTCAACTGATCATTCACAGAATTTTTGTTGAAGGGATGGTCATAAGTGAATCCTTCCAAGTGGTAACCATTATTGAAAAGCTACCCTCTGCTTTGAATGACTTCAAGAACTACCTAAAGCACAAAAGAAATTAAATAATAGTGGAAGACCTGATTGTTAGACTTCTAATTGAAGAAGACAATAGAGGTGCTGAATAAAGGCTCACCAAAGCAGCAAATGTCTATGGTGCTAAGGCAAACATGGTAGAAGTTAAGAAGGACTTCAAGAAAGGAAAACAACCTCATAATTGGTCTAAATTGGGACCAAAAGGTGGCATTTCCAAGAAGCAAAAATTTCTAGGGAAATGCTTTAATTGTAACAAAATGGGGCACAAGTCATCTGACTGTAGGCTTCCAAAGAAAGTCAAGGCTGATGAGGCCAATGCTGTAGAAGAAATTTACAAGGAAGTGTCTGATATAGACTTATGTGCATGATATAGGCTTTATGTGGGAAGGGGATATGTAATGCTATCTCTGTAAAAGCAATGACAATGAATAAAAATATCGCTTCTTCCATTTATATGTTTGAGTCATTTAATTTATGACATGGCAAGCTCGTACTAGTTAATTAAATACTTTATGAAGATTAATTAACTTAGAGCAAATTCCTTCGTTTCACAATAATTATGTTCATAAATGTGAAACATATGTTGAGGAAAATAAACGAGGTCTTCATTTCAAACTATTGAAAAAAGCACGGAATCACTTGATCTAATACATAATAATGCTTGTGACTTGTTGAAACGAGAAGAGGGAATAAATACTTTATTACTTTTATTAATGAAAACACAAAACATTGCTACTATATTTTCTATAAGCAAGAAGTTGAAAAACCAACTTAATAAAATGGTGAGAAGTGATCATGGTGATAAATACGTTGAACTATTTGGTGACACCACCATATTTTCCTCAAATCAAATTGACTAGTCGAACGAAAAAATCAGACTCTAAAGGAAATGATGAGCTCATTGTTAGGAAGCTCTAGGTTATCATAGAACATGTGGGAGAAAGTTGTTCTATCAGCTAATTACCTTTTAAATAAAGTTCCTCGTAAGGAAAGGGACAAGACACCATATAAGTTATGGAAAGGTAGAAAACCATCCTACAACCACTTGAAAATGTGGGGGTGTCTTGTTAACGTAATGGTAAGTCGACACATAAGCGTTGTTGACACAATATCGTTAGACAACTGATCTCAAACGAAGTTATATCTATTGATTTTGTAAAATCAAAAGATAACATTGCGGATCCGCTAACTAAATGCTTAAATCGAGATCAGGTCTATAAAACATCGAAAGGAATGAGTCTAAAATTCATGAAAATAAAAGGCGCTATGTGAAGGAAAACTCTACCTAGCTGACTGGAGATCCCAAGATCTATGTTCAAAGGGACAACCTACTTGCATAGACCTGTGAGGTCACTGTGGGGGTTCTTATCCCAAGTTTATTCCTATAATGTAAACAGTGACTAAAAATGGGATTGGTTAAGTTATACTTTTAATGACCGTTGTGTGTCTCGGTGAGCTGAACAACATGAGTCACCTATGTGAGAGTGAAGTTGGCCACTTTGAGGAGACTATTGGGGCATAGTTCTCTCAAAAGTAAAGTAAATATACTTTCACAAGGGAAGGTTCAAAGGGGGGGAAGCCTACCTATCCTATGTAACTATCGATCATAGATTCTATCACCATATCGAGTCAATGATTTTCGATAAAACTATCATTTTCATTCACGAGAGGGATTGTTGGAAAATAGTATTTTTGGGTAATTTTGTGGCATATTCTTGATAGGTAAAGGTGGAGGGTTGAATCATAAAATTATGATTTTATATTCTACTCAATTAGATCTTTACAACGGTATATTGTATGCTTAAAATGAATGAGTGATAAAAGAGAAATTGATGCTTAAAGAAAGCCACTTGTGAATAAGTTGATAAAAAGAAAAACTTAGATCTCACGTTGGTTAAATACCAAGCGTGAGATGTGTTTATATATGAAAACCCACCAAGGGATTGTTGAATGACTAAGCTTGAAGCTCTGCCTTGCGCCAAGGGCGGTGTAGATCCAAATTCATCGGGGTTCGGGTGCACCCACACGACGTGGGCGACGCGAAATGTTCAAACCGCTCGGACCCAACTACAGATATTTTAGCCCAAAAACGTAAATTATTTTTTTCCTTAACAGGCTCCTTTTAATCAAATTTGTTTTCTTATTCACGGAATATTTCCTTAATTCCTCCACATTGAATTCCTATAAATACCGAAAGAATTCTGTAGAATTCTTTACAACACACAGCGATTTTATTTTGATTTTCACTCTTGAAATTCTTTTTCTTTTTCTCTCAAATTTTTCAAATGTTTCGGTGATAGAAGAAGGCAAGGCTTGTTCGTTGATCACTACAGAGGTGTTATTACCGCGATCATCTTATTATTGTATCTTGGAAGATAGACGACCAACGTTTCTCCAAGTACCGTAGGAGTGGCTAAATCTGTCTTAAGGAAACTGTGAAAACATGCCTCAACATTTCGTAAACTCAATTCTCTCTTTTTAGATTTCTGATTTCTGAGATCATGTTATTTAAATTATTTTTTTATCTGATGTTTTATATAAAAATAAATATTTATTTAATTTGATTTTGTTTAGATCTGCCACATAAAAAATAAGTATTTGTTTATAATATTTTGTACAGATCTTGTTTTAATATAAATATTTATATTTATATGTGTTCACTAACGTGTTTTGTCCAACAATATCTATATATTAATTTGATATAATTTGATTTTTCTACTTTTTACTTAGTCCAAATAGTTTACATTCTTAACTATTTTTGTTAAAATGTTTAGGACAAGGTTTTCTTAAAAACACTCATTTCAAACTTATCATATAAAAAAAAATTACGCAGGAAATTTTTTTTAGTGAATTACAAGAGGAAGGGAAAGCCCTAACAACAACGTGAATAGCAAGACTCAAACTCAAGTCACACTTAAAACGATGAACACCTTAACCATCAGGCTAACTGTTGGAGCCCAATTTTAAATTAAAATTTATTGTTTTAATGTCCAAATTACAAACTCAATAATAAGCCCAATTAACCTAGCCTAATTACAAACCCTAAATGTCCCAAACCCAATTACACAAAATCAGAAACCCTAGCCTAAACCACTTGCTACTTCCGCCTCCATCCCTTCCAACCAGATGCTTCCACGTCAGCAACAACTTGCTCCACTTGCCTCTGGCACCGCCACCCATTAATCGGACCTGCAACAAGCAAAGAAGAAAAGACAGCAAAAAAATATAGCAAAAAAGCAAGTTGTAATCGGTTATAAAATCCGAATTCAAAAGCATTTGTAAGGACCTTTTTTTTTACATTCAAACATCAATACTGATTACTTTTAGCATTTGAGATCAATACAAGCATTTTCAAAATCAATATAGAGACAGAATACATTTGAAATCAATAGAAATACGAAGTAATAGAGACACAAATCAGTTTCCAAGCAATCCAATCCTCGTTTAAGGTATATAATAAATATTAATGTACTTATTGTTTATGTATTCGAATCATTTTATTTAAGTATAAGTATGTTTTGTTTATTATTTATTAGGCATTAATATATACGTAATGTGTATTTATTATTTTCATGAAAGTTTGAAACGTAAATAATAATAATAAAAAAAGGGAAGTTGAAACACTTTAGCTTGATTCGGTCGGTCTCCATCGAAATCGTGCAAGGAACCCCCTTCGAGACGTCGCCATCGCAGTCGCCCCGAACATTACCACCGACGCAACTTCGAATATAGCAGATCAAAAGATATACATCAATGACTAATGAAAATTGGAGTATGAAAAACGGTTTTTTTAAAACAATGAACAGATTTGAGTTTAAAGAAAATTTCTTTTTTAAAAACAAAGGGAAAGCGAAAAGGAAAACATTTCTTATTTAAAATCTGGGTTTGATCTTGATAGATCTGAACCTAGAACTGTTTGTTGCAAAAAGAATAGAAAAAGAGGCTTATTTTGCCTTCGAGCACCGTGGACGGAGGCGCGTGACAAGCAGACGCAACGGCTCGATGATCGGGTGACGGATCGAACGGTCGGTCAGAGGGGATTTCAGAGAAAACAATGAAATTTTGTTTTAAAATTTGGTATTTATAATGCCATTCAAACGACAGCGTTTTGAGGAGGAGAATAAAGTGCCAAAACGACACCGTTTTGGATGACCCAATCCGACCCGACTCGCTCCAAGCTTAGGATCCGCGTGTTTTTGCTTTAGGTATTATTTACCCTTTTGGTCTTTTCTCATTTTTTGATTGTTTCAATTTCATCCTTATCACACTTTTAATTTATTCCAAATTTACCCAACAATTTTAATTATTTTTCAATTTAATCCCCTGACTCTTTAGAAGCTTGAGAAGCTGTCACGTGTCCTCTCTTTGGCTTATTTAGGCAATTAGCCCTTTTCATTTTTCATTTGTTTCATTTTCATCCTTAAATCAATTTTAATTTTATCCTAAATTTACCTAGAAATTTTAAATGATTTTCAATTTGGTTCTCTCACCTCTGAAAGCTTGAGAAGATGCCACGTGTCACCTTTTTTTGATTTTATTGCCTAGAAGGTCCCTAAACTTTCCATAAATCATATTTTAAACTTCTTAAAAATTACATTTTGATCTCTAAACTTCTCAAAAAATACATTTTAACCCTCAAACTTCCAAAAATCACATCTTTACCCTCGAACTTCTCAAAAATCACATTTTTATCCCTACACTTCAAAAAAACACATTTTACCCCTGAACTTTTAAAAATCACTTTTTTATCCCTAAACTTCCAAAAATCACATTTTTACCCTTGACCTTTCACAAAATCACATTTTACCCCTAAACTTTCTAAAAATCACATTTTACCCCCAAATTCTCTATTTTTGACCCCGTTTATTTTGTTTTTTTGCCTTTGTTCCTACATAGAATTTAATTATTATTCTTTCGTGTTTTGTATTCTATTAACTTTGTGTTTAATTTTTGTGTATTCGTTTATCTGTTTAATTATTTTGTTTCGTGTTACTTAATCTTTGTTATTAACTGCCCATCCATATTTAATTTATATGTTCGTTTTTCAAAATTATTTTACATAAGAATAAACCTTTAAAATCGAGGCAATGTTCTTTTGGTGTGAAAATCTCGAAAAATCATGTCATAACATGTTGGGTGTGATTTTTTTTCGTATAATTCAAGCGATCGAATATCCTCTTTTAAATCCTTTCAAAATGTTCTTCAATTTCGAAATTCTGAGAATATCGTGTCCTAACGTGTTGGACATGGCCTCAATGAAATTCGAAACACACGGACGTTTTGTTCTTTGTATTTTAAACTTCGCTTGAGATTTTAAAGTTTTAACAAACAAAGACCCGAAAGTAATTAACATGGGCGTGTGAGGGTGCTAATCCTTTCTCATACGTAACCGACTCTCGAACTCATTTTTCAGATTTCGAAGACCAAAATATTTTTCAAAACGGGTTTTAAATTTTTTGTGGTGATTCAATCACACCGTATAAAGAGATTGGTGGCAACTCCTATTTCTTATTTTTAAATATTGTTTGAGACCTGTTTGTTTTCCCAAAAATAAACGTTTCGACAGTTTGGCGACTCCACTGGGGACATTTTTTAAAATAAAAGAGAGTCAAGCCAAAAGTTGATTATTTTCAGGTCTTTTATTGAAAATTTTTAAACACTCGATTTTGTTTAACATATGATCCTTTGCATTTTTGTATGATGCTATATTATGTCAATGTTGCTAGTTAAGTTTGCATTCATATGCGTTTTGTTACTGCCCTTTAAGTGGAAGCGGGAAACTACTTATTCGTGAGGTTTTCACCTCCATGCAGGATATTGGATTGCTTTCGGGATTACATCTGTACCCATGTTTTCGTGAAGTTTTCACTTCCGTGCAAACATGTGGGAAATGTGTCCCCCTAAATCGAACTCATTCGTATGAGCCTGTAATGGGTAAGGATCGAGGAATCTGTTGGTTTAGGTACCCTTTTACTCTAGAGATTAAACCACATGTAATGAGCCGTAAGTACTTGCCTTAGAATGAGTTATACCGAACCTTTTAGCAATTATCCAAGACAAGTTCTTATGTTCTTTGTTCTATACCTGTATCGATGTTTTTGCTGACTCTTTCTTTTTTTGTGTCTCTTTTCTTTTGTTTGCATTTGCATCATCATACAAGAAAAGGTGTTGATTTAAATTCGGTTACCAAATAGGCAGTTTCATAATGGGGGTCGGATTTCTTAATAAAGTGGAAGATAACATGGCTTTGCACTTATGGTCGAAGGAAAGCACAAAGTCGAAGAAGATTTAGAAGACAAGATTTATGTACCTTAATTACATCTTCATGTCATGACTTCTCCTTTGCCATTTTCTATGTGGGGCATGGATGTCATTGGGCCAATTTCTCCAAAGGCTTCTAATGGTCATAGATTTATCTTCGTGGTTATCGATTACTTTACCAAATGGGTAGAGGCAGCTTCTTACACCAACGTTACGAAGTCTGCGGTTAGCAAGTTCTTGAAAAAAGAGATCATCTGTCGATATGGGATGCCAGAGAGGATCATATCCGATAACGGCTTGAATTTGAACAATAGCACAATAGCAAAAGTTTGCGAGCAATTCAAAATCAAGCATCATAATTCATCTTCCTATCGCCCAAAAATGAATGGAGTTATAGAGGCAGCTAACAAAAACATAAAAAAAGATCATTGCAAAAATAACTAAGACCTATAGAGACTGGCACAAAAAATTACCGTTTGCCCTCTTTGCTTACAGAACTTCAATCAGAACTTCTATTGGGGCAACACCATTTTCACTAGTATATGGCATGGAAGCAGTCTTACCTATCAAGGTGGAAATACCTTCTCTCCAAGTCTTGATAGAGTTACAATTAGATGAGGCAGAATGGATTCAGGCTCGATATGATCAGTTGAAAAAAGAATAAGAGCTATCCGCCATGGTCAGATGTACCAAAAAAGAATGATGCGAGCTTATGACAAAAAGGTTCATCCTAGAGAGTTTCATGAGGGAGATCTAGTTCTGAAGAAGATACTTCCTATACATAAAGACTTTTGAGGTAAATGGATGCCTAATTAGGAAGGGCCTTATGTGGTAAAGAAAGCTTCCTCAAGAGGAGCTCTCATTCTAATAGAAATAGATGGTAAGGATCTACACAACCCCGTCAACTCGGACTCGGTGAAAAAATACTTCGCCTAAAAAAAAGATTGAGATGAAAACCCGTAAAGGGCGTCTCAAAAAAAAAGATCAAGATGAAAACCTGCAAAGGGCATCTTGAAACCAAAGGAATTTTGAGTTGAAAACCCGCAAAGGGCGACTCAAATTCAAGAACGGGTTCGAAGTGATCGTTTCTCCCTCAATTGTATCAAGATGGAAGAAAATTACAGCTTGAAGCATCAACAAAGCACTCTAGGTCTTCTAGACACATATCTAGGCTTAGAATGATTCTCAGCGAGTCAGCTTAGAGAAGCTTATCCTGCGATATCTAGGGAATTTAACTGTCTTTTGTTGTATACTTGGCAATTATTTGCCTCCTTTTGATATTTTCTTTTGAATTGTGTCTTCAATAAATTTCAACTTTATTTCTTTCATAATCTCGTTCAAGAATTTTGCATTTAAAATAACGGATAATGAACTAATAATATGAATTATACAAAGATCCGTGAGCATTACTCTGAAATTTCCTAAATAGTGCAGGGGCTCGAAACAGGACTACCAATTGGAAAATCGACTTGAAAACAAGCAAGTTCAAGCTAAAAGAAGACAAGGTACGCTAGTGACAAAAATGCAACGAGTGACAGACTATATCACTCTAGAGACGAAAACAGAAAAAGAACTAATAAAATTGAATCTGTCATCAATCACGCACAATCATTTAGTTAGGGTCATGTAATTCATTCTGATCAAAGCATCATAACAACCTGGCCTGCATAGAAGTCGATGAAAGCATATTCTACAGGTTTGACAGGGAAGGATTGAGGCTGCAACGACGAATCTGGTACCTTAAAAGATGTGATGAGAAAGGTTGAGGCCACAACGGCGAACCCGGTACCTAAGAAGATGTGATGGGAAAGGTTGAGATCGCAACGACAAACCCAGTACCATAAAGAGATGAAGGGAAGGATTGAGGCTGCAATGGCGAATCCGGTACCTTAAAAGATGTGATAGGAAAGGTTAAGGCCGCAACAGCGAACCCGATACCTAAGAATGTGATGGGAAAGATTGAGGCTACAACGACGAACTCGATACCTTAGAAGATGCGATGGGAAAGGTTGAGGCCGCAACGGTGAACCCGAAACCACGAAGATATAAAGGGAAAGATTGAGGCCGCGACGGTAAATTTGGTACCATGAAGATACGAAGGGAAAGGTTGAGGTCGCAACGGCGAACCTGATACCTAAGAAGATGCGATGGGAAAGGTTGAGGCCGCAACGGTGAATTCGGTACCACAGAGACATAAAGGGAAAGGTTGAGGCCGTAACGACGAACCCGGTACCTTAGAAGATGCGACGGGAAAAGATTGAAGCCACAATGACGAATCTTATACCTTAAAGCTGAAGAGGAATAGATCAAAGACGTAATGGTGAATCTTCTACCTCGAAGCATCAGTGGATTGGATCAAAGACTACAATAACGAATCTCAATCTCCTTGAAGTTACAAGTGAATTGAGTGAAGCTACAGTAGCAAATTTTGTCTTTTTGAAATTGCCTTAGGGCAAGATGGAATCACAACACCGAAGATATGGAGAAGCAGATGCAATAAAGTTGAACGACTGATAAAGCGAATGGTGGGCCAGCTGAAGAAAAAGTGTTGAAAAATGAGACATGACAAAATTGGGCCTTCTTTTGGTCTTTGCTCCATTCCTGTTACATAGCAACGAGCAAAGAGTGGCAACTGTTGGAGCCCAATTTTGTCCGGGTCCAACTCCAAAAATTAAAATTTATTATTTTAATATCCAAATTACAAACTCAATAATAAGCCCAATTAACCTAGCCTATTTACAAACCCTAAATATCCCAAACCTAATTACACAAAATCAGAAACCCTAGCCTAAACCACTTGCTACTGCCTCCTCCATCCCTTCCAACCAGATGCTGCCATGTCAACAACAACTTGCTCCACTTGCCTCTGGTACCGCCACCCATTGATCGGACCTGCAATAAGCAAAGAAGAAAAGACAATAAAAAAATATCGCAAAAAAGCAAGTTGTAATCGGTTATAAAAATCGAATTCAAAAGCATTTGTAAGGACCTTTTTTTTACATTCAAACATCAATACTGATTACTTTGAGCATTTGAGATCAATACAAGTATTTTCAAAATTAATATCGAGACAGAATACATTTGAAATCAATAGAAATACGAAGTAACAGAGACACAAATCAGTTCCCAAGCAATCCAATCTTCGTTCAAGGTATATAATAAATATTAATGTATTTATTGTTTATGTATTCGAAGCATTTTATTTAAGTATAAGTATGTCTTGTTTATTATTCATTAGGCATTAATATATACTTAATTTGTATTTATTATTTTCATGAAAGTTTGAAACGTAAATAATAATAATAATAATAATAATAATAATAATAATAATAATAATAAAGGGAAGTTGAAACACTCTACCTTGGTTCGGTCGGTCTCCATCGAAATCGTGCACGAAACCCCCTTCGAGACGCTGCCATCATTATCGCCCCGAACATTACCGCCGACGCAACTTTGAATATAGCAGATCAAAAGATATACATCAATGGCTAATGAAAATTGAAGTATGAAAAATGGTTTTTTTAAAACAATGAACAGATTTGGGTTTAAAGAAAATTTCTTTTTTAAAAACAAAAAGGAAAGCGAAAAGGAAAATCTTTCTTGTTTAAAATCTGGGTTTGATCTTGATAGATCTGAACCCAGATCTGTTTGTTGCAAAAAGAATAGAAAAATAGGCCTTTTTTTACCTTCGAGCACCGTGGACGGAGGCGCGTGACGAGCAGACGCGGCAGTGCGTAATCACCAGCGTACTATCGGACTTGACGGCCAGACGACAGATTGAACGGTCGATCAGAGGGGATTTCAGAGAAAACAAAGATGAGAAAGGATTTTTTTTTAAATGAGAAGAGAAATGAAATTTTTTTAAAAAATTTGGTATTTATAATGCCATTCAAACGGCAGCGTTTTGAGGGGGAGAATAAAGTGCCAAAACGGCACCGTTTTGGATGACCTGGTTTGACCCGACCCGTTTCAAGCTCAAGATCAGCGTATTTTTACTTTAGGGGTTATTTACCTTTTTGGTCATTCTGTATTTTTTGATTGTTTCAATTTCATCCTTATCACACTTTTAATTTATTCCAAATTTACCCAACAATTTTAATTATTTTTTAATTTAATCCCCTGACTCTTTGGAAGCCTGAGAAGCTGCCATGTGTCCTCTCCTTGGTAATTAGCCATTTTCATTTTTCATTTGTTTCAATTTCATCCTTAAATCAATTTTTATTTTATTCTAAATTTACCCAAAAATTTTAAATGATTTTCAATTTGGTCCTCTCACCTCTAAAAGCCTGAGAAGCTACCACGTGTCACCTCTTTTTGGTTTTATTGCTCAGAAGGTCCCTAAACTTTTGATAAATCATATTTTGACCCTTAAACTTTTCCAAAATTGCATTTTAACCCCTAAACTTCTCTAAAATTACATTTTAACTCTCGAACTTCTAAAAATCACATTTTACCCCCGAACTTCTCAAAAATTACAATTTACTCTCGAACTTCTCAAAAATTACATTTTTGGCCCCAATTTTCCAAAAATCACATTTTGACCCCTAAATTTCAAAAAATCACATTTTACCCTCAAACTTTCAAAAATCACATTTTTACCCCAAACTTCCAAAAAATTACATTTTTACCCTTGAACTTTCTAAAAATCACATTTTACCCCCAAATTCTCCAAAACTCCGTTTTTGACCCCGTTTGTTTTGTTTTTTTCTTCGTTCCTACATAGAATTTAATTATTATTCTTTCGTGTTTTGTATTCTATTAACTTTATATTTAATTTCCTTTATCTGTTTAATTATTTTGTTTCGTGTTATTTAATCTTCGTTATTAATTGCCCATCCATATTTAATTTATATATTCGTTTTTCAAAATTATTTTACATACGAATAAACCTTTAAAATCGAGGCAATGTC
The DNA here is from genome assembly GCA_005610355.1 of Gossypioides kirkii. Classification (NCBI taxonomy): domain Eukaryota; kingdom Viridiplantae; phylum Streptophyta; class Magnoliopsida; order Malvales; family Malvaceae; genus Gossypioides; species Gossypioides kirkii. Next base: position 15,370,812 of record CP032252.1, read on the forward strand.
TTTTTCGTGTGGAAATCTCGAAAATCATGTCCTAACGTGTTGGGTGTGATTTTTCGTATAATCTACATGAATCGAATATCCTCTTTCAAACTTTTCAAATGCTTTTTAATTTCGAGATTTCGAGAACGTCGTGCCCTAACGTGTTGGTCACGACTTCAATTCTCCGTGAAAGTCGAAACAAACGGGCATTTTTTTCTTCTTCGAATCTAATTTTCGAAAATCACGTGAAATAAGCTATGTGTCTGAGGATCGTATTTTAAACTTAATTCGAAATTTCAAATTCTCAAAGAATATATACAAACAATTTTAAATAAAAGCGAGGCAATATTCCTTTCGTTTGAAAATCTCGAAAAATTGTGTCCTAACATGTTGGGTGTGATTTTTTTTTCGTATAATTCATGCGATCGAATATCCTCTTTTAAATCCTTTCAAAATGTTCTTCAATTTCGAAATTCCGAGAATATCGTGTCCTAACGTGTTGGACACGGCCTCAATGAAATTCAAAACACACGGACGTTTTGTTCCTCGTATTTTAACCTTCGCTCGAGATTTTAAAGTTTTAACAAACAAAGACCCGAAAGTAATTAACATGGTACCAATTTTGGGCGTGTGAGGGTGCTAATCCTTCCTCATAAGTAACCGACTCTCGAACCCATTTTCTGGATTTCGAAGATCAAAATATTTTTCAAAACGGATTTTAAATGTTTTGTGGTGATCCAATCACACCGTATAAAAAGATTGGTGACGACTCCCATTTCTTATTTTTAAATATTGTTCGAGACCTGTTTGTTTTCCCAAAAATAAATGTTTCGACACCAACACATATGGTTTATAAAGAAAATCTTTTTCAAAAAAGTTCATAATAATATTTCAACAGAATAGCTAATAAATTTAATTATTTGAACCAATTAATAAAATATATAATTAAATTATATCAAATTAAAATATTAAGATTAAATCTTGAATCAATACTAAAATTTTATCCTTATCTAATAGTGGAAAAGAAAGGACGTGTGTCATCGTAAAATCGTTTAGGACCTTCTTAGTATAGATTGGCTTTCTTTTTTTCTTACTTCGAAATGGTTGTCTTCTTTCATGTATAATTATATATTTAGCTCTTAATGTTTATATATTTTATCAATTTAATTCTTAATTTTTTAATTAAATTTATCTATTAATCTTTCAAAAAGAGTTATATCATTTTTTTTAACAAAAGTGTTGACTAAAATATTAATTTTTAGCGATATTAGCAAGGGCGAGGCTAGGAAAAAATTTTGGAAGGCCAAAATTAAATTGCCTATATCTTTATAATTTTTAAAGGATTAAATCAAATTTTTATAATTTTTAGAGGATCAAAGTGCAATTTTACCTTTACTAATTTAAATTTTTTAAAAATTTAAAGGATCAAAATGATAAAAAAAAAACCATTTTAGAGGGGGCCTGCCAACCCCCCTAAATTCGTCTCTGAATATTAGAGTAGTAATCCACATGTACTTCATGCTGACATGATATTATTTATCTTATATGCTACAATAATAAATGATTTAAAATTTATAAAAAGTATTTTAAAAATTCAAAGAAAAATATAAAAAGTTCATAATTTAAAAAAAAAACCATGAAATACATGTCAATTGTTGTGCGGGCTACCATATTTAAGAATTTAGCTTTTAATCAATATTCTCTTTAAATAAATACTAATTCAACCTTTTTAAAAATGTTGATAATTAAATTTGATTTTATTTAAAAAATTAAGGATCAAATTTAATTAAAAAATAAAATCCAAATCGATAAAAGCTACATTTTATCATTGTGCCTAAAAGTTAAAAAAAAATCCCTTGATTTGGATAAATATACACTAATATAAAATTTATGATGTTAATTTTGTTTTAAAAAATATTACTATGATTTATTTACTATTTGAAGCAGCACATTTATACAAGGGTGGAAATTTAAAAGAGTAAACTACTCAAATAGTCACTTTAAATTTTAGGTGGATTCTGTTTTGATCACTTAAATTTTTTTAATTTAATTATTCCTGTTAGATTAGTTTCAATATTTATTCACTTTAGCATACTAGACAGAAGCTTAATATGGTATATTAGGCACATTTATTATTTTTCACATTGAAAAACAGATTTTCATGTAAAAAATTATGTATTTTGATCTAAAGAGATTGAGAAGGGGAATAGAGTTGTTTGGAATTGAAATCGGGCTCTCATGTCCACAATATAATACTTTTACTATTAGGTCAAAACAAGGGCGAATCCAGTAAAAGTTTGTAGGGATCGAAATTAAATTGTCTATATCTTTATAATTTTTAAAAGATTAAATCCAAGTTTTATCATTTTTAGGAATTAAAGTGTAATTTTATTTTTACTAATTTAAAAATTTTAAAAAATTTAAAAAATCAAAATAATAAAATTTTTATTTTAGGAGGGGATCGAGGATTGCTAGACCCCTAAATCCACCTCGGTGAAAAGTTATTGACATTTATATATCTGTTTTACTAATTAAGTTGCATTTTTTTTAAGAAAAAAACTACTTAAGTTAGAAAACCTTAACATTTGGGGTATCTTTTTCATTTTTGTCTTCTTGTTCCATATAGCAAACCCTAACACAGAAGTTAGGTATAGAAAAAGAGAAGAAACAAAGCAAACAAAGAAGAAGAAAAGAGTTAGGAAAGCAAAACTTGTAACCAAGATGGATCAACCCAATGAATTTCCTGTTTGCTATCATGGATTCCCAACAACTCCTAGGATTTCATGGCCAAACAAAAATCTTGGGAGAAGTTTTTTTTTTGGGTGGAAGAATTATAGGTACTCATATGGCATTCGAATTTATTGTTATTTCTTCGATTGGTTTGATCATCCATTGTCACTTCGTGCAAGGGCAGTTGCCATAGGTTTGTTAAGGAGAATTAAGACTATGGAAATGGAGAAGAGGAAAGAACAAATGATATACAAATAAAATTGTCAGAGTGTTCATCATCCCAAGTGTGATCTGAATTTGAATCGTGTTAGTTGCGTTGCTGTTAGGGCTTTGCCCTTCTCTTATAATTCACCAAATAAAATTTACAATGAAAAAATGGGCTAACTATGCAACAAGTTTTATAGGATGTGGCTTCTCCCATTTTCATACAATAACATATATTTCAAATGGACTAATACCTAAACAAAAGTCAATTTTGATATTTGTTCCCTAAACGTAGATGTTGTAAGCATCAGACAATTGGTATAGCTCTACCAATTTCAGCAATGATAAGCACTTCACAAAATATGAAAGTTCACAAAAAATGTTATCATTCATTGTGGATAGTGATACATGCAATACATTTCTCTTACCTACTGCTTCCATTTATTTTACAATTATTGGTTCTACATGCAATTCGTTTTGGGTAATATCGAGTTACCGGAATGATTGATTAGACATATATAATTAAGGCTTAAATAAATTGTAATTCAGTTATGACCCTTCACCTTTTAATTACAACATTATTTAATCATGGAGTTTTTCCACTATAGTATCATGACTAAACTATCCCTTATTATACACCATTACAAAAACTACTCAATTAAGTGCTCACCCAATGAACCCTTATATAGCTTACTTTCTCGTTTCATAGATTAGTCCTTTAGAACAGAAGAGGATAACATATAAACATATATGTAAGAGTCAGTTAGAGATTTACAAAATACTCACAAACCCCTCACCTGAACCCCTTGAACAATAGCTTATGCTTTAGATTTAATATCTTCCCAGGTATCATCGCAACCACTGTGCGTAAAGAGAAGTTTACTATTAAAATCTGTTCAAATACCCTGTCAAACCCAGATAACACCATGCAAGATCTCGTCTCTATGCATGCAAACAGACTTACTCCCTTTCTGAAATTCTCATGAAGAATCAGAATACTTTACCTCCAGTGAGATACAACCCTATACATGAACTTCGATCCCTAACCTTAACGTGGTAAGAGGATCCTTAATCAACTTCTATATGAAAAAAAAGGGTGTCTTTAAATAAAAGGAAAACATGACTTTCCTTCCATGGGAAGTCTCCTTTGATAAAAAAATCTTTGCTTGAACCACAAGGTTTTGACACATGTCATTTATTTTAAGGCTACTTTTGTTTATGGCTTACAGCTGCTGGAAACGTATATCAGAACCCATTATCCTTTTATATCTGTGATTTGACTCATCATTTAAACTTAACTATCTGGTTTGTACGTAATTTATTTCTCATGTAGGCCAACTAGGCGTACCTTAGCTGGGTGACGTCCCTTACAACCGGGGATCTTGGTCATATTCGCCAATCCATCCAAACACACATTGGTCGTGTAGTATCCTTTACCCTTGAAATATGTTATTGTCTTCTCACCTGATAAGTGCTAGAAGTAACATGTTTTAGCCTCATTCTTAATGCATTTTTAGATGATTAATCGATTTAAAATAATGAATTTTATGTTCATAATCCTTTAAATTCATGTTTCTATACTTAGTAAAATATTTGGGAGTGAAAGGAGCGAAAACCGAACAAAAAGAACAGATTTTAGGACCCACATGGGTTGGACACATGGTCATGGACTAAATCGAAGACAAAAAGGAAAATTTGGGGCAAAAAAGGTGAATGTGAAAGGGTTAGGAAGAGATTTATTGGACTTAAGACTTTATTTAAATTTAAACTCTATTTTTTTAGGATTAATATTTAGGATTATTATATTATTTATATTTAATTTTAATTTATCTTTTAGGTTTTATAATTTAGAGGTTAATTTGGATCCAATTAGGAAATTTTTGTTTAGATTTAATTTTAATTATCTTTTTAGAATTTAATTTGGATCTAACTAGAGATTTCCACGGGAGTGATATGAATTAAGGACTTCTAATTTTCTATAAAATCTTCCATTCCCCAAACTCAAGCCGTTAGAGATTATTTAAGAAAACAACTGAAGAAACACCATAGAAGCTATCTTTGAAGCAGATTTCCACGAAGATTGAAGACCTCTTTCTAATTTCTTTTGATTTTATTATGAGTCTTTCTTCATCTTGCAGTTATACTGTCTTTGAGATGTTTTCCTTCGTTAGAATGAACTAAATTCCTAAATACTTAGGGGAGATGAACCCTATGATGAATTCTGTCATTTGATTTTTGATTTTACGCAATAAATACTTAGATTTTGTTCTCAATTATGTGTGCTTAATTCTTGATTTAGTATTCCTGTGATATTAATTCTTGTTTGATGTGCTTAAATCAGAGGAAGAATAGACCCTGTTTAAAAGTAGATCTAGCGTAATTGAGTAAAGTTGCATGCAATCCTAGAAATAGGATGACATAAATCTACCGGATTAGAGTCAAATCTAATAGGAGAATTCATAGATCGAATTAATGCAACAATAGGGTTTTTAATTAGAAAGAAATTTTAATTAATAAACCTAGAGTCAATTGCTTTTATGCTTGAATAGAGGTATTAGCATAATTTAGAGATTTCTACTGATCAAAATACTAAATGAATAAATTGCTTAACTCAGAATGATAATAGCAGATGAAATCTAGGTGGAGTCTTTTCTGGTTATTATTTGCTTCTTGATATTAAAACACTTGTTATTTCTTATTTTACTCTTTGTCGCACTTTTAGTTTATTAATTTAGTTAAATTTAGTTTAAAACAATCAGTCTATTCTATCAGTTAGATAATAGGAAGACAACTATTACTAGTACTTTTAATCATCGTGGAAACAAAATCTATGCTCACCGTAACCATACTAGTAATTGATAGGTGCACTTGCTTTAATCATATTTTTAATTAGTTTCGACTGCATCATTGCTCTTTCAATATGCCAAAGCGCCAATTGGGCGAGTAAGTTCATGACAGCCAAGTTCTTTTAGCTTGTCCGTCCGAACTTAGAACCCGCCAAGTCTGGTTTTACACTTAGAGTGGCCCTTATGAGCAATACGACAAGCTAGAAGCGACCCTAAGTTGACGAGTGGCCAACGATCAAGTAATGCCATTAGCTTCCGAAACATGAGATGCGTCAAGCAAGTGTAAACTTGGTATTCGATTCCACTAAGCTTTGAATCAAGATGCCTTGAGTCTTGGTCCATGATAATCTGTGCTCAAGATCACCAATAGATATGATGCTTGAAGCCTCTTACGAACATGAATGCTAAACGAGCAACGAGAGAAAATATCCTCCCTTGAGTTAAGCAATTTTCTTCGTCATAATAACAATAATAAACTAAACGATTTGCATTATTAGGTTTCGAATGCCACTCACCTTATTAAAATAAATAACAATAATAATAAAATTTCTCAAAGGTTTTGAATATACCCCCACCTGTCATCTAATTGACCACCTGGCTGGCTCCAGCAAGCTTTCCATATGTATTTTTATGTAGATTTATAGTCCCAAGAAATTAGTGTCACAGTTATGTGTGGCAAATCCAACCTCTAAAATCAGAGCCGAAATTCGGGTGGCTCACCTTCCCTTACTAAAAATAACGCCAATTTCAACCGTATTGCCTTTGGGGCTTTCATCTCTTTCCCATTACTCTCATCTTCCTTTTCTTTCCCCTTTCTAGCATTTGTCTTTTTAGTGTAAGAAAGATAGTAATTTAGGAATGTTAAATCTTTTATATACATAGTTATTCAATGGGTTTTTTTTTTTTTTTTTTACATTTCTTGACTTGGTTTAGCATCCATTCTCTAGACTACAAGTTCAGTAATAATTGATCAGATAAGTTTGGCAGTTGGTTTAGTTGCTTTTTTCTAGTTTCAGAATCATAAAAAAGCAAGTCAAAAACAATAAATTATTAGGTGAACTTCATGTGAGAATGCTTTTAAGTCCTTTACTCAAACAAGGAATCACGTGCATCTTTGTTTATACTTGACTTTGTTATCAGTCCAAGTTAAATTTGTTCTTCAATCTCTACCAATTGTAGTTTAGCTGATAAAAATATGTTTTTTTCCCCCTTTGGGTGTTTTTTGAAATGATAAATGTTAGAGTTTTGAGCAAGAAGTGATGAAAAATGAAGAAAAGTTGAATGATACTTAAGATTGCAGGCACAAATGTATGGGAGAGTTTCTTTTACTTTGTCATTAATGTTGGAAATCAATTTGAGTTTATTTTAATCTTTTCTTTTTCTGTTCTCCAGCTCACTGGCACAGACTTCTATAATCTCATTTAGGATTAAAAAAAATAGTATTTAAGGTTCCTGAAGATATGCTTCAAAGAAGCTCATCAACCCCAGTTTTTGGAACCCTTATCTTCCCTTTTACTGATAGTTCAAATAAAGATCTTGATGCTACTTACAGGTTACTTCAGGGCAACCATGGTGGAAACCTCAACTCCCATTGTCAAGAAAGCCTCAACTTGACACCATTTTCACATAATTCATCTCCTGAGTCTCATTCAACTTCAGGGTTGTTTGAACTCAATCCAGAATCGGGTGGTTTTCGCCTTAAAGGCTTTCGAAGAGCTAAGTCTGAAGGTAGCTTAGAAAGATTAGATTATAGATCTTGTGATATAGCTCAGTTTCTAGATCCCAGAACACCAAAGAGATCTTTCCATAGGCATCATATAACAATGTTGCATAGTGCACCATCTTTTTCGATATTCAATGAAGGGGTTGAAGATGGAAAAGTAGGGGAGGAGTCATTGGAGAGAACAGTTACAATTGGTGAGAGCGTTGATGCTGTAGGGAATCCAGATTTCAGCTTCCGGAAGAAGTGTATGGAGTTAATTCAGGAAGAAGAAGGAGACGAGGAAAAAGAAAGATTGAATCGAATTCGAGTTTCTTATAATGATGAAGAAGAAGTTGAACTTGAGCCACCTAGCCCTCCCATGTATCTTGCTACTGGTCTTGGAATTGATTGTGCTGGCTTTGGTGCCATGGCTGATGGTGTTGATTTAAGTTACATGGATCTTGATGAGGTTGATGATCAAGAAGACTTTCATAAGAGGCTGGTTGATGAGTACCCTTGTCATCCTCTGTTCCTAAGGAATTATGCTAAATTTTTACAGGTGAGACTATTTCAACTCTATTTTTTCCTGTTCTATTTAGGCCATTCAAGATTTTCTGTAGATTAAACTAACGTGTTTGATATATGTGATGTGAATTCAATAAAGGTCATATATGAATCATGTGGCTGATATTTCTCAAATAATAAGTGGCTAAACAAGTTCTCATCATCAAGATATCAAAAAAAGGTCAAGTTTTAGCATTTTTAGGTGTATTTTAGATCAATCTCAAAAGTATATTTTATAGTAGATGATCATATAACCATGAAGCCTGCTTCAGAATGCATAGATAGCTTATACAACATAGTTTTATGGAACATGATTGAATCTTTTCCAGCAGTCTAAGGGAGATCTTCAAGGAGCAGAGGACTATTACCATCGTGCAACATTAGCAGATCCTGAAGACAGTGAGATTCTCTTGCAGTATGCCAAAATATTATGGGATCTTCACCATGACAAAGATAGAGCCCTTAGTTACTTTGAACGTGCCGTTCAAGCTTCTCCTCAAGATAGGTCAGTACTTATCTATGCTTGGCCAGTCACTTCAAAATAAGTTACCTAAGGTCTAACTCAAACTAGTTACTATCTTTCTTCTATATCTGTTTACTAACTTGATTTTGCTGTTGAAAAAGGCTAGGGTAACACAAACTTAGCCACTGGTATTTGTTGAACAGATCAGATCCAGAAGCTAAAGTTTAATTTGTTCATTTATTTTTCGTTTTCCAGCAATGTCCTTGGAGCGTATGCTAGTTTCCTCTGGGAAATAGGGGATGATGCAGAAGAATATGGAGAACAAGAATACCAGGGGGTAGTATTTCTTGAATTATAGAGCAGCCATTTTTATTTTCTTCCAGACACTAAAATGTGACATACTGTTGGCAATTCTGTAATGGATATTACTTTTTCTCAGGTTAAAGAGGAGGAAATTATGAAGGTAGCCAAGAACTCACTACCCGAAGAAGAAACTAAGCTAGCTAGGCTATCCATGCACCTTCCAAATCCAGCAGGTTTTGGGGTTCATACTGATATCCAGGACATTGATATTGAGGATTATCATACGAGGATGGTTCAGGAAAATCCTGGCAACCCTTCGGTTTTAAGCAATTATGCTCGTTTCTTACATCAGGTGTTAATTTCTATATCCCACTCTCAATTTTTGTATCATTAGCGTCCTTTACTTGAGTCCATAGGAGAACATAATGCAACAGAGATTAGTATTATCACCACAAGTGGATGATTCTTATTTTGACTACCATTTACACCCTTTTATTTGTTAATTGTCCATTTTGATTGACAGTCTAAAGGAGATGTTGAAGGAGCCAAGGAATACTATTTGCAAGCCATACAAGGTGACCCTAGGGATGGTGAAACCATGTCACAATATGCTAAATTGATCTGGGATTCTCACCGTGACCATGATAAAGCTTCACATTACTTTGAGCTAGCAGTTGAAGCTAATCCTGGAAATAGGTACTTAGACTCAGTTACTTGAAACTCTACCTTTTACTAAATCAACTCTATTTCCAATGTTCTGCAATGCCCTGGAGATTCTAAACGGATTTTAGTTATCAATAAAAGAAGTACTTTTAAGAGAAATGATTCCATCCACCTCTTCTTTACCGTATTTCTAAAACATAATTGAAACACGCGACAGTTTTAATCTCCTTTTCGGGTAATAAAACATTTCATTGTTAATGTATCGTTCGTTTTGTAATGCTCAACCTGGCAAATTCTTATCCTACTGTTTTCTCCCTTACAGCAATATTCTTGCAGCATATGCTAGCTTCCTTTGGGAAACAGAAGAAGATGAAGACAATAACACAAGGTAAGATCAAACTCAGGTTTCTCTTCAGAACAGAGCTTTGTCTGCAATAAACTCATAAGTCATTCATTCTGAAACCTTTAGGTACCAGACTAGTTCAGTCTCCAATGTTTGAGTCATCTATCAGACAACAGAGAATAAAGCATATATATTTATGTTTTTTTGTAACATACTTTCATTATTATAGTAATAGCAACCTTAGGGTACTTATTATTTTCATCTTCTCCATTGTTGATCGAAGAAATACAGAATCAGGTTTCAACAAGGAACTACTCCATATAAACAGTTAGCTTTAATGGACAACTTCACATTTAGAAGATGCCAATTATTTTAGCCGAAAGAGACGAAAATAAAAAAAAAAGGATCGAACTTTTGTTAAAGCATAACATGATAGATGAACAAATGGAGCTTGTTTTCTTCAGATTGAAATGAACCCAAAACTGCAAACATATTGCCCATTAAATATTGAAAGAACAAATTAAGTATATAATAATGGAAGCCCTTTCCAAAAAATGTAATTCCTATGCATAGTAAAACTAGCTAATGTAAAAACAAAACCATAAATAAATATGCTGAATTGTGGTGGTTGAAACCAATAATTTGATCCCTTCATAGAAGATAAAAAAATGCCGGCTCTATGAACTTTGTCCAATTTTATATACTTGTTGGCCAGATAAGCCTCGATCTTGTCAAGATGTTTGGCGGTAAAAATCGTTTCCTCTCGATCTATTGTAGTCTCGATCACTTCCATTGTAGGCACCTCCCCTGCCATAACTTAGAGTGCCAAAACGCCCCCTTGGACCTTCTGTTTGATAGCTGCCTCGGCCTCTACCCATCCCTGTCCAGAACATTTTAACCCTTGGATAAGAATGGAACACAAATGGAAACAAACGTATCTAATTTACAAATATAGCTTCAGGATATGCTAGTTATTAAAGATATATGAGCCCTTAATGCCCACAAAGCAAGGATGACAAAAGTGCCATCATCTGAATACGGGGAGACATATGTCCTGCTTTAAACCAGGTACAATGTAAAGATGCCATTGATAAATCAGCATAAGCACATGAAGGGCCATTTTATCATGTATAATGATAAGCATATGCAGGCTTATAACCATATGCCTCATCGGGTGAGATCATTCCCACCGGTTAGACAGTTGTAATGATGCTCACGTAGACAATGTTTTGCTACAGATAGAAAGTATTCCAATAGAAAAGGAAGGTAAAGAAATCTGTACTTCCTCCTCGAGATGGGATATAACTGTTTGGTCTCCGCTCTTCAATGTACACTTGTCGTCCAGCAACCTGCGCGGTTCCGGCCTATATGTGGAATATGATTTCACTAAATTAGTATACAATATCTATCAAGATGAAAGGATGGAAGACACAATCACAGATAAAATAATTGTTAAACTGAAGCTGGAGGCTCTTTTGGTTCTTTTTCCCAAAAATGCATAAGTACTAAAACAAGAGAAGTATTCATTGGTAGATGACTGAAGTAAATTCAGACCATGACCGCATTACGGACACTTGACGTATCTTCGAATTCCACGAATGCATAACAAACACCAACATCCTGAACTCAAACGAAACATTTTAGCATCAAAAAGCAAGATATCATGATAGAACTACAGAAGAAGCTACGTAGTGAACCTTGCGACTACGAATCACCACCCCATCAGGACTAATCTCACCAAATTTCATGAATTCCTCCTCCATTTCAGACTCAGAAACAGTAGAGGGCAAGTTCCTTACATAAACAGATTTTATTTCACCTAAAATACATGAGCACCAAATTAATTATGCATGCTTAGCTTCGAAACTAAAGCCAACATGTGCCTTTCTAAAGTTTCAAGATAAATCCATGTTTTGAGATATTGCAACAACAAACACTTGTAGAATTTCAACAGAATAAAGGGAATAGTTACCTTCATACTCTATGGGTGAAATTTCATCAACCATATCAGCCCCAGACATCTCGACGACAACATTTGAGGAGAGAACAGGTTGCTGAGCAGTGTGCTGGGGAGCATGGTCGCAGTTAGAAGCAGGGGGCGAGTTCTTGTTAACAGAAACTTGAGGAGCAACTGATGGTGCCGGTTGTCCATTAGCAACCCGTAACTTCAACAATCATGCATAGAAAACGAAAGAAATTAAATTCTATCGAGAAGAGAAGCCAATTTCTAATCCAACAAACAAGCATAGAAAGTTCATGAGCATATATATTCATGCATGACATAAAATATCAGCCACATGTAGAACATACAATAGAAGCATAGGTGTGCTTTTGGGGTTCCCCAATCAGTTCCTCGACAGGAGGCACATGCTCTTGGACAGTATTCACAGTATGCAGATGTGAACCATTGGACTCTCGCATAGAACTCTTGTCCACAAGACTTTCAGATTTCGGAGCTTGCTGAAGTTGTTCCGAAAGAGTATAATTGTCAACTGGATCATTTTCTTTGACATCAAGAGGAGCCACAAACTCCCATCGTTGGATATCTCCACCTAGTAAATAGCCTGGCACTACAAAGAGAACAATGTTATAAGTCAAAACTAAAATATCCTTTTGAGAAGAATAAAAGAATAGTACTTTTAAAGAAAAGCGAACTATATGATCATACTTGTCCTAAAAATTGTATTTGTAATTCAGTGAGTTTCAGAACAAAGCCTTATATCAGGTCAAGTGATACGGAGAATCGTAAAATTCAAATGTTAAATTGGATGAGAAATGCCTGGTTCAGGAATTGTTGCTGAAGCATTGAGTTTATGATCAAGATTGTGCTGTGATAATAGGACTACAGGATGGTGCTGAATTGGCTGCTCCTCAATAAAGTGAAAGATGTCATTTAGAACAAAAAAGCCTTTTTCTTGCGGTGCAAGGAAAAAGGTTTGCACAAATTTCCTCCTGGAACAGAAATCTTTTACTAGCACAGAACCAGAAACCATCACTAGAACACCTGCATTCCAAGATTCAAGAAAACAAGCCGTCTTGATCTCAATCCCGGTAAAGTTGAGCGACATAACAAGGGCATGAATTTGCTTCCAAATGAAAGATAGGAAAAAAAGGGAAAGAATAAGCCAATAGTTCCATTCATTGAATGCATGAATAAAGTAAAAATAGCATTAAACAAGAAAGAAAGCATAAGAAAGTAGGACAACTAAATTTAAGTAACCGAGTGAGTATTTAACAAGATACCTCCATTGTTGATGACAACATAGAACAAGAAAGAAACCATTACCCCATATTACTGTTTGTGTATAATTATGACATTATGGGAGTAGATACTAAATACATTCAATGTAACTAAGTGAATTGAACTAATAATATAATAAAATATTTGATCCTGACCCATAAAACGCAACAAATGAAACAGCATTTGCTGAAGATTACAAAAATGAAAACTTGATAAACTAGAGAAATAATTGAGTAAAAATGAGAAAGCAGAACTACCAGCATTGCAGCAGCAGTTTCTCTGTGACTGCCATCAACACGAACCATGGTACTGGCATCACTATAAAACTGGTGCACTAAGTCTGGCTGCTGTACAATAACCTGATAATATCGCTCCACAAAATATGTTCCAACCTGAAAGAAAAAGAAGAAGCTCCACACAATGAATGGCAAAAAACTCATATGTTATTTGCTCTGCATTTCCACAAACAAACAAATAAAAAAGTCACAACTTTTAAAAGGAAGAACCAGAGAGAAAAGGCAATAAAAAGAGAGCTTTTTTAAGAACCTGTGCAGCAGTGACTGGAAGGGGACAAGGAGTTGCCATTTTGTGAAACCCCATAAAACCCCAAAGAATCAAAAGCCCTTTTGTGAAATAGATCCTACCACTGCCTCCACACCCTCAAGATCTACACCATCCAAAAAGAAAGCTCCCACATTTCAGTACACTCAAATAACTAAACAAATAACATCCAAAAAAAAAATGAAGAAATCCGATATGGGCATTTAGAGAAAGAACAGAAAGTGTTACCTGATAGATGTGGGGAAGATTTTCTCCACTGGTTTCTGTTTTTTTGGCTGCTTAGTTGTATTTTGGCCTTATTGTCTGCTGAGTGGAGTGTTTTTCTTTTTGGGTTTTTTTTCCTATTTCTTTTTCTTAAAATTTCCAAAATTTTGTAGCCCACTGTAAAACTGCTAGAGTGCAGGTAAATTCTAGCATGAACTCTTTAAAAAGAAAAGCTACTATAAATTTAAGAAATGCTTTAATGGGAACCGTTAGATTAAGTTTAAATGAAGTCCCAACTGTTGGATAAATAAAAGGTTAAAAATTTGAGGAAATCGGCATTATCCGGTAACGAGTTTTCAAGAGAACCAAAGCTCCGGGAAGCCAATAGACATTGACTTCCACTTAATATCCCCTTAACATATATTATGATTTCTTTTTAACAATTCCACTTCAGGGTTCTATGCTATAAAAACTAATTTCCTTTTCACCATTCAACTCCACACTAATTAATATCGAGAATCTTAATTATTATTTATTATGATGATAGAAACTTCGAAGTACAAAATTTGTACATCATTTGATACATCTTTAAAAATCTACAGGCTTGACTTTCATATTAAATTCAACTTAGTCAATCACTCAGTCACTAGATTGTCTTCTTTAGGAACATATCTAATCTGTCATTGTCTTTCGGCTCTCATAATTCGTTGTAAGCACTGTGATTATTGAGTCCATCATTACATTATCTTGCAAGATTCTGATTACATCTAGATTATATATTTCAATTATGGCCCTTCTGAAACCTTTACTAAGCAGAACGAGAAGACCATTTAAAATGTCCCATAATTCAACCTCAAATACTTTGAACCTTCCCAAGTAACGAATATAAACCCCAAAATCCAATTCCCATTTTGATCACGCAACACACCACCATCAGAAACACTCCCATTATCTCTTGCCACTGCACCATCAGTGAATAGATGCACCCACGTTCCTTCCAAGGTTACACGAGAACCAAAAAAATAAAGAGTGTGTTGGTACCCATAATGACTTGACTCGTAATGTTGTGCCCAACTACAAAAAACCTTGACAATGTTAGGGGTCGTCCAAGTTATTCTTTGAAATATAAACAAATTCTTGTTTTTTTAGATTCGCCTAGCAATAAAACCAAATAGGCAAAGACCAAATTACTCCTCTTCCAAACAACCTCACATGACAATTAGGATTAGAAGTGAACCAATCATGAAGAGACCCAAAAAAAACATGTATTGTTGATTAGCAATAACATGTTTCCAAACTTCCTTTGCTGCCAAACAATCCCTAAGTACATAAAAAGTATTTTTTGTTTCATTACCATAAACAGAATAAGAGATATTCTGTTCAATTCTTTTTTAAACACGCTTTGTATTAGTTAACAGCTTTTGCTTAAATGCTAACCAAATAAAAAATTTAACTCTTTGTGATCCCGGATATTAATTATTACAATATTTGAATTTTTTTATTTACAATATTGGAATTTTAAAAAGACTCCATAACTAATAAATCATTAGTTCCTTAATTAAAATCTCATAATTGCATATTTTATATCAACCAATCATATATGTGTCTTTTTAAATATTGAACTATGCAGTTCGTTTTAATTTTTTTTATTTACACAATATCATTTTCAATTAAATCGTTTTTATCAACTCTTAGAAAAGGTATATAATTTATTTGGGTGATAAATATTAAATTTATACATAAATTTCGATTTAATGTGTAAATTAAAACATGAATTTTAATTTGATGTAATTATGCACATAAAATTTGAATTGTGGTGCAATTGTATACATAAACTTTGATTTTGTGCAATTTTATGCATGAAATTTTGATTTGGTTCAATTTTTTAAAATTATTAACACAATTATTAATATAACATCATTTTATATTTATATATTGCATACATAAATAATTATACTTATCCAATATAAAAATAAATTAATGAATTTATCTCTTTAAATGTGTATAATTAAATCAAAATTAAAATTTCACGTATATAATTATACCAAATTAAAGTTCATTATACAATTACACATTAAATTAAAGTTTATGTATAATTTTGAGATTTACTCAAGTTTTAATTAATGCTAATCATTTTTTTCAATGTCATTGTCTATGTTTATACATTTTACTTTGATATTTTATTATAACTATAACAAATTAAGTTATTATTTTAGAATTTTAATAATATTGAAATTTTTGAATCCATGTGTTCATCACTCTTAGATGTGGTCTGAGTTCTAGTCACGTTATTGTTAGAGTTTTGCTCTTTTCTTGTAATTCACTAAGAGATAATATTGAATTTTTTTCTAATTATAGGTATATTAACTTAATATCAACCATTTTTTAATATAATAGATTAAACAATTCTATAAAGTAAACAATATTTGAAATGATTATATCAGTTTTATTTTGTAAGATACATATAAAATGTGTAGAGAAATGCAGTTAGAGTTAATGATTTTCCACATTACTGAAACTGGAAAGTGCATATACGGAGCTTCATGGCCTATTAATCACCACAGGGGCAACCACGCTCCAAAACCCCATTCCAAATCCAAATAACATACCCAAGTAGAACCATTCCATTTCAAATCCATTCTCATTTCCTCCACCGCAATCCTGGATTGCAACATTTGCAGAATGCTTCTTTGGAAGTGGCAATCCATAGAGATGGTTGCCATCGTAACTTGATGGATCGAAGCTTTGTAACTGAGTGCTCGAAGGGATTTCTCCGCTCAAATTGTTGTAAGACAAGTTCAAGTGGCTCAAAAATGTCAGATACGACATGCTTTCAGGTATTGAACCAGACAACTTGTTTACAGAGAAGTCAACAGTTTCCAGTGATCTCAACTCACCAATTCTGTCAGGAATTGTTCCAGACAAAAGATTATGGGACAAATTCAATGTCTGCAATTCGAATAAGCTTGTTACTTCCACGGGGATCTCTCCTGATAATTTGTTGTTAGACAAATCTATGCTTCTCACCAAGTTAAGGTTTGTGCTATACTCTAGCATTTGACCTTTCATCACAATTGTTGCAAGAAAAGTTCCTGCCTCAATCACTTAAGATATAGCAGTTCCCGTTGAGCCATTAAACTTTGTCATTGCTTGAAACTTACATACACATCTTGGTATACTTCCGATGAGATTGTTATCAGCAAGGTCCAAGACTTGGAGAGAACCAATAGCACAGAGCTCATCCGGTATGTGCCCAGAAAACTTGTTCGAACGAAGGCTCAAGACTACCAGCTTTTGAAGGCCATCGCCTATCCATTGAGGGATGTTCCCATGCAATTCATTCTCACCAGAATCAAGTAGAACTAAATCTGTGCAGTTGTTCAATGACAATGGAATTTCTCCAGACAGGTGGTTTTTCTGAAGATGCAACGATACAATGGACTTTAGAGTTCCCATTGAGCTTGGGATGCTGCCATTAAGTCTGTTGTTACATAATTTTATGACCTGTAAATTCTGCCAATTCTGCCAACAATCTGGAATCTCCCCTGATAGAACATTTCTACCAAGATTAAGAATTACTGTTCCCATGGTCTCCTTCGACTTATAACATAAAAAAGGTGAAAGAGATCCTGACAAATTATTATTTGACATGTCAAGAACAAACACATTGGGAGAAATTGGAGGTAAAGGGCCACTCAAAAGATTATAACTAAGGTCAATCACTGAATCAACCACCCTAGCCCAAGGTATATCAGGAATCTGCCCATGGATTTGGTTGTGTGAGAGATTCAAATATTGGAATTGGGAGGAGAAATTCCATAACCAACCAGGAAGGCTATCAGAAATCCTTGAGCCAGAGATATCTAGATATCTTAGATGTTTCTGTGAATGAAGCCACAAAGGAAACGTGGAACCTACATTCCAAGACCTTAATCCTAAGAGTTCAAGTTGGAAAGGAGGAATCCAATCAGGACTGACTCTTAAAACAAAAGAGTTCTTAGAAGCCTGAAAAACTTCCAATTTTGAAAGATTGCCAATGTGAGTTTCCGAAACAACACCCTCCAACAAATTACTAGAAATATCAAGGATTTCCAAATTTGTAAGTTTTCCAATGGAACTGGGAAGCTGCCCTTTCAATTGATTCTGACCAAGTTCTAAGACTCTCAAGGAAGAAAGCTCCCCAATGGTGATTGGAATGGGACCAGAGACAGAGTTTCCAGACAAACGTAGTTCCTTCAAACTTTTGAAGTTCCTAAGTTGATTGGTTAACTGACCAGACAGATGACACCCACTTAAACCCAAGTTATCTAATTGATTAGAGACACATCCAGACAAAACTTCTAAAACGGTAGATACATCTTGATTCAAGTTAAGCTCTGAGAAAACCATTGACTTTAGGTTACAAAGATTTCCCATTGTTATTGGAATCGGTCCTTCAAGTTCATTATCTGAGAGGTCAAGGTCAATGACAGAAGTCATGTTTCCTATAGCACTTGAAAGTTTACCTTGGAAGTAGTTAGAGCCAAGGTTGAGAAACTGAAGAGAATCAAGACCATATAACGACTCAGGTATCGACGAATTAAAAAGGTTATCAGAAAGATCAAGGTATCTAAGGGAAGTCATATTTACAAGGCCATGAAGTAGGGATCCTCCCAAACTATTCTCAATATAATTTAAAGAAAGGTCAAGAATTGCAAGAGATGATAGATTAAGATGTATGGGTGGAGGAACTTGTGGAAGCTGACAACCTGACAAATATAAATTTTTCAAGAAAGGAAGTGTGTTCAGTACTTGCAGCCAATTGGAAGCCTGTGCAAGGTCGACATCACTCAAATCAAGGTGTTCTATCAAGGAAAGACCAGACAACCATTGGAGATCGGCTACATAGAGATTATCTTCAATAGCTGCTCGAAGATTAAGGTACTCCAAACTCGAGAGACTTCCAAGTTGATTAGGGACCATCCCTCCGAATCCAGCTTTGGAGAGGTCAAGGTGTCTCAAACTCTGAATAGAACCTATGAAGTCGGGAATGGGAATACCTCCAAACCCATTCTGGCTTAAATTCAAATAACTCAAATGCGTCAACTTAAGCAAAGAAGGGTTTATCTTACCTCTTAGCTTAGACCTCTCCATGGCTTCATTTTCAGCATCACTGCCATAATCATCCAAAAGAGGTCGAGGATTTGCAAGATGGAGCTCAAGCACATGGGTCGTCACATTGTCACAAATAACCCCATCCCACTGACAGCAGTCTCCATGACCATGATCAAGAGACCAAGAGCTCAATCGGTTTGCACCATCTCTCACATCATATTTGAACATGAGAAGGGCTTGTCTCTCACTCTCAATGCAACCTTCATTAATGTTAACGGTTGCTAGACTGAGAAACACAAACACTAAAACAACACTCATTAATATTGCAGTTGTTAAAACAATTAATGAAGAAACCAAACTATGAAAGGCAACGCTTATAGAGCTCCTATTTATACTATCAAATCTAACAGTAATGTTTTTAACCATTAAAAAAGCTAGCCAATTACTTTCAATATTCATCTTAAAACTTTCCAGCTTATATGAAAAGTGACAACGAAAATGACAATGGGTTTGAAGTGCTAAAAGCAAAAGACTTGAAGAGTATGATTTTATATATTGTGATCACACCATTTTTTTCAACATTTTCGCATCAAAGTCAAAACCATGGAATTCTTACCCAATTTTTAGTGGACGGGATAAAAACGCCCAAAGCTTTGGACTTGATCAAAGAGTAACTGATGACTAATCCAAATCCAAAAGTTTGTGTTTTTTGGTTGGAAAGAGTTTGTTTTACTTCAGACTGCATTTTCCACACTAATTTGATCAATTCCGTGATTGTCGTTGCTATAGAACGTTGATCGGTGACTAATTACCAATGCTCATTTGGCTGAGTTTTGATGTAAATATTAAATTAAAAATGATTTGGATTGAAAATTGATGGAGCTTCAATTAGACTTGTTTATAGGTAGGATTATCCGTCCAGGCTTGAAAGTCCGTTCGAAATTTG
This sequence comes from Gossypioides kirkii, assembly GCA_005610355.1. Lineage (NCBI taxonomy): Eukaryota > Viridiplantae > Streptophyta > Magnoliopsida > Malvales > Malvaceae > Gossypioides > Gossypioides kirkii. The sequence continues at coordinate 15,390,655 of CP032252.1, forward strand.
GGAGGGTTTGAACAAAATATTAGGTTCGAAAAATGGGTTTGGATAAAAAATTAGGCCCGTTTAAAATATGGGTTGAGATCGGGCTCGAACATTCAAGCTCGAGCTCAGTCTTGCTCGACCCGTTTTAAGTTTATAATACTTTATATTATATAATTTAGAATACATTAAGAAAAATAAACATATACTAAATATATAATACTACTCTAATGTAAACATTAAAATAATGTTAAGATTACTATATAAAAAATTTTAATAAATAAAAAATATATAAAATTATTAAATATTAAAATAAAATAAATATTTTTTTAAAAATTAACAAATAATATGAGCGGGCCTAAAATCGGCTTGAGTTCATCTTTTGCAAATATGGACGGGTTTGGTAAAATTTTATGCCCAGATTTCGGGCTAGGTCGAGCTTGAACAAGTATGTTAATATCATGCTTAGGCCCGACTCAATCCGACTCATGAACACCTCTAGCTTCAACAAATATGATTTTTAATATAACACCTAACCATTGGTTAGGTGCTCATGAGTTAGGTCGGGTTGTGCTTAAGCATGATACTAACATATTTTATATTTGCTTAAGTTCGATTCGACCTAAATTTCGGTATAAAATTTTACTCAAATCCACCCATATTTAGAAAATATTAATTCAAGCATCACTGCCACAATCATCCAAAAGAGGTCGAGGATTTGCAAGATGGAGCTCAAGCACATGGGTCGTCACATTGTCACAAATAACCCCATCCCACTAACAGCAGTCTCCATGACCATGATTAAGAGACCAAGAGCTCAATCGGTTTGCACCATCTCTCACATCATGTTTGAACATGAGGAGGGCTTGTCTCTCACTCTCAATGCAACCTTCATTAATGTTAACAGTTGCTAGACTGAGAAACACAAACACTAAAACAACACTCATTGATCACTCAATTGTTAGAATATTTATGAAGAATTGAAGTCACCTATGAAGGCAATGTCATTAAAGTTGCCATTAATATAATCTAGTCTGACAGTAATGTTTTAATTTTCCTAACCCTTAAACACTCTAGTCTAACTAATATCAATTTCCTCAGTAAAGCGACAGCTTAAATGGAATGTGACAGATGAAACTAATCTATTGCCTTTACTCCTCTTTTACAACCTTATATGGCTTCATTATCACATGCAGTTGTGGCCCTTTTTATGGTTTACGGGTCAGACACGCCCAAGCTTTAGACTTGATCAACTAGTAATGACTACTCTAATTTTAAACATCATACAAAGTGGGGCCGCTGTTCAGTATGTCCCTATCAGAAAAACCCAGATTTTATATGCTCTTCATTTCTACTCAACACTCCCGAAAAACATTAAAATTCACAAATGTCGATTAATTTTTTTTAATAAAATATCAGCTTTTACTTTATTATTATTTTGAAAAATATATAAATTTATAAAAACATATAAAAGTAAGAATATATTTAAAAACCTATAATATTTTGAAATACATATATATATATATATAACTTAAAAAAATTATAAATATATAAAAGAACTAAAATTTTATAAATTTATAAAAATATATAAAAGAACTAAAAAAACACATCTAAAATGAATCCAAACAACCATCTATCTAGGTTTATTCTTGATGTTAAAACTTTTTTATATTTTTTTAATTTATTATTTTAAAATTTATAAACTTTTTTTAATTTTAAAATAATAATATAAATAATCTAATATTTTATAAAAAAATTTAACAATATATGAACTTGTTAAAAAATACATCTAGAATGAATCTAAATAAATGAATGTTAAAATGCAAATGTATCTGGACAACGTTTGTCCAGTTTCATTCTTGTTAAGGAAAAAATTATGTCTTTTTTATTAATATAAAGATTTTTTTAATTATATTTGTCATGTGATATACAGAAATATTATTATGTGGGATTATCGAATTGACAACTAATGTCACGTCAACAGAAGTTAATGGTGTCAACATAGAATTACTAATGTAGCTGATAAATTACAAATTTTAAGTATTAATTAGGTCAAAAGAAAAAAGAAAATAGGCAATAACTAATTACAAATAAACAAGTTGGGGGCAAAATATATATTAACGGAAAAAAAAAAAAGAAATTGTAAGCTTCACGTAAGGGAAGGTAAAAGGTAAAATTCCATCCTGGGTCTCTGAACTTTCTGGGTTTTTGTGCTTTAGCCTTTTGCTTTGTGGAGCCAAAGTTTTAATGATATGTTTCAAATTTCCAGTGCTGTTTGTAGTATTTGAAATGGTAAACTATCAAAATAATCACTTTTATTTATTTTAAGTTACATTTTAATCATTTATGTTTGAAATGTTATGTTTTAGTCACTTACATTAATGTGTTGTAACATTTTAGTCACTAAATCGTTAACGATATAATGGTAAGTTGACGTGACACGTTAAATAATCATTTAAAACGAAAATTTTAGGTTAAATTTTGAGTAAGCTGAAGATGTTCAACTTTTAAAACCCAAACTTCGTTGTAGGAAGATTTTAAGAGTTCTTACTCTATCTCTTTCTGTAATCCATAAGTACAGAGAGGTAAGGAAACTTATCATTTTCTCAGTTTCTATACTACCAGGCTTCAATTCACATGATTGCTATATGACTAAAATGTAATTTTAGATAAACAAAAATGACTATTTTGATAGTTTATCCTATTTGAAACTATGAAAACTGAATAAATTTAAAAATATGAAAAAAGACATGGTTAGAGACTCAATGATATGTACATATAGCTCGATGTACAACTCTTAGGATCTTGAATTTTTGGTATAATTTTATATTTTTAAAAATTTTGTTATTTCATTCATGCAATGTTTTTTTAAAGGGATAAATATCAAAATTATGCATGAACTTTGATTTAATGTGCAATTGTATACATGAACTTTAATTTGGCATAATTATACACGCGAAACGCTAATTGTGATTCAAATGTATACTTAAAACTTTAATTTTGATTTAATTATACACATTTAAAAAAATAAATACATTGATTTATTTTTATATTGGATAAACATAATTATTTATGTATGCAATATATAAAGATAAAATGATGTTATATCAATGATTGTGTTAATAATTTACAAAAATTGGATCAAATCAAAATTTCATGTATGGTGTGATTACATGATAGTATCTGTTCATACTTTCTTAAACCCTTTGACAAAGCACACACACATTCGACACACAAGTGCTTGAACTCGAATCTCTTAAGATGAACATCATCTTCTTTTCCACTAAAGCCACTCATTGAATTCTTGGAGGGAATTATTTTTAGATGTTAAAATGAAACTCATTTTAATTCAACTTTTAAATAACAAGATTTTTTTGGTACCGTTTTAATGACGAGTATTATGAGGTGCTAATATCTCACACAATCATATTTCTAAACTCAAATTCTGTTTCTGTAGATCATAAATTGTTGTTTTAATAAATTTTTAAATTTTAAAAAATTATAAAGATTGAATTTTTAATTTTAAAGTATCGAGATCAAATCTTAAATTATATACAAATAAAGGGACTAACAATACATTTGAACTGGAAAAAAGTATTAAGAATTAAGTTAAAAAATTTTAAGGGCTAAAGTGTTGTTTAATCCAAAAGTTTAAACTGATGTATAAGAAAAAGAAATATCTTTCATTTGTGTCCTTTTGATTAAATAAGTAATGGTTTAGGGTGTTTTTTTAAGTACTATTGGTTTCTTTTCATCCTAACTTATCCTAAATTTAAAAGAAAATAGTTATTTTCTGAATAAAAATCATTTCCAATTGTCAATGACTTTCCAAGAAAAACTTGACATAAAAAATATGTCAAAATTTACTATTAGACCATGTATTTTGTATAAATTATGGATTTAATACTTATACTTTAATTTATTCATTTTCAGTTCATATACTTTTAGAATTTGAAAATTTTAGTCCTAACCAAATGATAATTATTAAATTCATTAACTTTTGTTCTTTTTAAATTTTGATGTGTCAAACATACTGTCATATGTATAATGCTATGTTTGTTATTTTCACATATTATTCACAAAAAAATTCAATTAATTTGTTTGCATTAAGATTAAAAGTTTGAAATTAAAAAAATATAGCCACTAAGAATGATCAAATCGGTGAACGAGGATTGAATCTATAACTATGCACATAGTACAAGACTAATGACGTAATTTAACCAAACAGATTTAACTGTACTATTGGGTTAGGATTAAAATTTTAAAATTTGAAAAGTACAGGGACTAAAATTGATCAAATTAAAGTATATGTACTAAATCCACAATAGTCTAATAGCAGAATTTGACCTAAAAGATACATTAGTTTTGAACAAGAAGAAAAGCCTTTTGATAATGTGATATATGATCCAACCAGTTGGTTGAGTTGGTAAAGATCGAATACATGACTTCTATGGTTATGTTTGATTTCTGACATCAACAGTCTTCATTGAAAGTCAAGACATGCCATGACCCTGAAATGAGTAGTATAAGAACAGTGAGAACTATATTGTTGATTCATAGTATAGTTTTTCTGTCAGAGATTGTGTAGTGACATGTACTTACAGAGTTAATGATTTTCCACATTTGTTTTGGAGCCGAAAAGTGTATAAATGGACCTCCATCGCTTACCAAACACCAAAGGGCCAAACACACTCCAAAAGCCGATGACAAATCCGACTACTAACCCGAACCAGAACCAGTCTGTTTCATTTTCATTTTCGTTTCGATCTCCATGTCCAACACTGTGTATTGCACCATTTGCAAGACACATATTACGAATTGGCAATCCGCAGAGTTGATTGCCTTCGTAACAAGATGCATTGAAGCTTTGTAACTGAGTGCTCGATGGGATTTTTCCGGACAAATTGTTGAAAGACAAGTTCAAGTGGCTCAAAAATGTCAGATACGACATGCTTTCAGGTATTGAACCAGACAACTTGTTTACAGAGAAGTCAACAGATTCCAGTGATCTCAACTCACCAATTCTGTCAGGAATTGTTCCAGACAAAAGATTATGAGACAAATTCAATGTCTGCAATTCGAATAAGCTTGTTACTTCCACGGGGATCTCTCCTGATAATTTGTTGTTAGACAAATCTATGCTTCTCACCAAGTTAAGGTTTGTGCTATACTCTAGCATTTGACCTTTCATCACAATTGTTGCAAGAAAAGTGCCTGCCTCAATCACATAAGATATAGCAGTTCCCGTTGAGCCATTAAACTTTGTCATTGCTTGAAACTTACTTACACATCTTGGTATACTTCCGATGAGATTGTTATCAGCAAGGTCCAAGACTTGGAGAGAACCAATAGCACAGAGCTCATCCGGTATGTGCCCAGAAAACTTGTTCGAACGAAGGCTCAAGACTACCAGCTTTTGAAGGCCATCGCCTATCCATTGAGGGATGTTCCCATGCAATTCATTCTCACCAGAATCAAGTAGAACTAAATCTGTGCAGTTGTTCAATGACAATGGAATTTCTCCAGACAGGTGGTTTTTCTGAAGATGCAACGATACAATGGACTTTAGAGTTCCCATTGAGCTTGGGATGCTGCCATTAAGTCTGTTGTTACATAATTTTATGACCTGTAAATTCTGCCAATTCTGCCAACAATCTGGAATCTCCCCTGATAGAACATTTCTACCAAGATTAAGAATTACTGTTCCCATGGTCTCCTTCGACTTATAACATAAAAAAGGTGAAAGAGATCCTGACAAATTATTATTTGACATGTCAAGAACAAACACATTGGGAGAAATTTGAGGTAAAGGGCCACTCAAAAGATTATAACTAAGGTCAATCACTGAATCAACCACCATAGCCCAAGGTATATCAGGAATCTGCCCATGGATTTGGTTGTGTGAGAGATTCAAATATTGGAATTGGGAGGAGAAATTCCATAACCAACCAGGAAGGCTATCAGAAATCCTTGAGCCAGAGATATCTAGATATCTTAGATGTTTCTGTGAATGAAGCCACAAAGGAAACGTGGAACCTACATTCCAAGACCTTAATCCTAAGAGTTCAAGTTGGAAAGGAGGAATCCAATCAGGACTGACTCTTAAAACAAAAGAGTTCTTAGAAGCCTGAAAAACTTCCAATTTTGAAAGATTGCCAATGTGAGTTTCCGAAACAACACCCTCCAACAAATTACTAGAAATATCAAGGATTTCCAAATTTGTAAGTTTTCCAATGGAACTGGGAAGCTGCCCTTTCAATTGATTCTGACCAAGTTCTAAGACTCTCAAGGAAGAAAGCTCCCCAATGGTGATTGGAATGGGACCAGAGACAGAGTTTCCAGACAAACGTAGTTCCTTCAAACTTTTGAAGTTCCTAAGTTGATTGGTTAACTGACCAGACAGATGACACCCACTTAAACCCAAGTTATCTAATTGATTAGAGACACATCCAGACAAAACTTCTAAAACGGTAGATACATCTTGATTCAAGTTAAGCTCTGAGAAAACCATTGACTTTAGGTTACAAAGATTTCCCATTGTTATTGGAATCGGTCCTTCAAGTTCATTATCTGAGAGGTCAAGGTCAATGACAGAAGTCATGTTTCCTATAGCACTTGAAAGTTTACCTTGGAAGTAGTTAGAGCCAAGGTTGAGAAACTGAAGAGAATCAAGACCATATAACGACTCAGGTATCGACGAATTAAAAAGGTTATCAGAAAGATCAAGGTATCTAAGGGAAGTCATATTTACAAGGCCATGAAGTAGGGATCCTCCCAAACTATTCTCAATATAATTTAAAGAAAGGTCAAGAATTGCAAGAGATGATAGATTAAGATGTATGGGTGGAGGAACTTGTGGAAGCTGACAACCTGACAAATATAAATTTTTCAAGAAAGGAAGTGTGTTCAGTACTTGCAGCCAATTGGAAGCCTGTGCAAGGTCGACATCACTCAAATCAAGGTGTTCTATCAAGGAAAGACCAGACAACCATTGGAGATCGGCTACATAGAGATTATCTTCAATAGCTGCTCGAAGATTAAGGTACTCCAAACTCGAGAGACTTCCAAGTTGATTAGGGACCATCCCTCCGAATCCAGCTTTGGAGAGGTCAAGGTGTCTCAAACTCTGAATAGAACCTATGAAGTCGGGAATGGGAATACCTCCAAACCCATTCTGGCTTAAATTCAAATAACTCAAATGCGTCAACTTAAGCAAAGAAGGGTTTATCTTACCTCTTAGCTTAGACCTCTCCATGGCTTCATTTTCAGCATCACTGCCATAATCATCCAAAAGAGGTCGAGGATTTGCAAGATGGAGCTCAAGCACATGGGTCGTCACATTGTCACAAATAACCCCATCCCACTGACAGCAGTCTCCATGACCATGATCAAGAGACCAAGAGCTCAATCGGTTTGCACCATCTCTCACATCATATTTGAACATGAGAAGGGCTTGTCTCTCACTCTCAATGCAACCTTCATTAATGTTAACGGTTGCTAGACTGAGAAACACAAACACTAAAACAACACTCATTAATATTGCAGTTGTTAAAACAATTAATGAAGAAACCAAACTATGAAAGGCAACGCTTATAGAGCTCCTATTTATACTATCAAATCTAACAGTAATGTTTTTAACCATTAAAAAAGCTAGCCAATTACTTTCAATATTCATCTTAAAACTTTCCAGCTTATATGAAAAGTGACAACGAAAATGACAATGGGTTTGAAGTGCTAAAAGCAAAAGACTTGAAGAGTATGATTTTATATATTGTGATCACACCATTTTTTTCAACATTTTCGCATCAAAGTCAAAACCATGGAATTCTTACCCAATTTTTAGTGGACGGGATAAAAACGCCCAAAGCTTTGGACTTGATCAAAGAGTAACTGATGACTAATCCAAATCCAAAAGTTTGTGTTTTTTGGTTGGAAAGAGTTTGTTTTACTTCAGACTGCATTTTCCACACTAATTTGATCAATTCCGTGATTGTCGTTGCTATAGAACGTTGATCGGTGACTAATTACCAATGCTCATTTGGCTGAGTTTTGATGTAAATATTAAATTAAAAATGATTTGGATTGAAAATTGATGGAGCTTCAATTAGACTTGTTTATAGGTAGGATTATCCGTCCAGGCTTGAAAGTCCGTTCGAAATTTGGGAGGGTTTGAACAAAATATTAGGTTCGAAAAATGGGTTTGGATAAAAAATTAGGCCCGTTTAAAATATGGGTTGAGATCGGGCTCGAACATTCAAGCTCGAGCTCAGTCTTGCTCGACCCGTTTTAAGTTTATAATACTTTATATTATATAATTTAGAATACATTAAGAAAAATAAACATATACTAAATATATAATACTACTCTAATGTAAACATTAAAATAATGTTAAGATTACTATATAAAAAATTTTAATAAATAAAAAATATATAAAATTATTAAATATTAAAATAAAATAAATATTTTTTTAAAAATTAACAAATAATATGAGCGGGCCTAAAATCGGCTTGAGTTCATCTTTTGCAAATATGGACGGGTTTGGTAAAATTTTATGCCCAGATTTCGGGCTAGGTCGAGCTTGAACAAGTATGTTAATATCATGCTTAGGCCCGACTCAATCCGACTCATGAACACCTCTAGCTTCAACAAATATGATTTTTAATATAACACCTAACCATTGGTTAGGTGCTCATGAGTTAGGTCGGGTTGTGCTTAAGCATGATACTAACATATTTTATATTTGCTTAAGTTCGATTCGACCTAAATTTCGGTATAAAATTTTACTCAAATCCACCCATATTTAGAAAATATTAATTCAAGCATCACTGCCACAATCATCCAAAAGAGGTCGAGGATTTGCAAGATGGAGCTCAAGCACATGGGTCGTCACATTGTCACAAATAACCCCATCCCACTAACAGCAGTCTCCATGACCATGATTAAGAGACCAAGAGCTCAATCGGTTTGCACCATCTCTCACATCATGTTTGAACATGAGGAGGGCTTGTCTCTCACTCTCAATGCAACCTTCATTAATGTTAACAGTTGCTAGACTGAGAAACACAAACACTAAAACAACACTCATTGATCACTCAATTGTTAGAATATTTATGAAGAATTGAAGTCACCTATGAAGGCAATGTCATTAAAGTTGCCATTAATATAATCTAGTCTGACAGTAATGTTTTAATTTTCCTAACCCTTAAACACTCTAGTCTAACTAATATCAATTTCCTCAGTAAAGCGACAGCTTAAATGGAATGTGACAGATGAAACTAATCTATTGCCTTTACTCCTCTTTTACAACCTTATATGGCTTCATTATCACATGCAGTTGTGGCCCTTTTTATGGTTTACGGGTCAGACACGCCCAAGCTTTAGACTTGATCAACTAGTAATGACTACTCTAATTTTAAACATCATACAAAGTGGGGCCGCTGTTCAGTATGTCCCTATCAGAAAAACCCAGATTTTATATGCTCTTCATTTCTACTCAACACTCCCGAAAAACATTAAAATTCACAAATGTCGATTAATTTTTTTTAATAAAATATCAGCTTTTACTTTATTATTATTTTGAAAAATATATAAATTTATAAAAACATATAAAAGTAAGAATATATTTAAAAACCTATAATATTTTGAAATACATATATATATATATATAACTTAAAAAAATTATAAATATATAAAAGAACTAAAATTTTATAAATTTATAAAAATATATAAAAGAACTAAAAAAACACATCTAAAATGAATCCAAACAACCATCTATCTAGGTTTATTCTTGATGTTAAAACTTTTTTATATTTTTTTAATTTATTATTTTAAAATTTATAAACTTTTTTTAATTTTAAAATAATAATATAAATAATCTAATATTTTATAAAAAAATTTAACAATATATGAACTTGTTAAAAAATACATCTAGAATGAATCTAAATAAATGAATGTTAAAATGCAAATGTATCTGGACAACGTTTGTCCAGTTTCATTCTTGTTAAGGAAAAAATTATGTCTTTTTTATTAATATAAAGATTTTTTTAATTATATTTGTCATGTGATATACAGAAATATTATTATGTGGGATTATCGAATTGACAACTAATGTCACGTCAACAGAAGTTAATGGTGTCAACATAGAATTACTAATGTAGCTGATAAATTACAAATTTTAAGTATTAATTAGGTCAAAAGAAAAAAGAAAATAGGCAATAACTAATTACAAATAAACAAGTTGGGGGCAAAATATATATTAACGGAAAAAAAAAAAAGAAATTGTAAGCTTCACGTAAGGGAAGGTAAAAGGTAAAATTCCATCCTGGGTCTCTGAACTTTCTGGGTTTTTGTGCTTTAGCCTTTTGCTTTGTGGAGCCAAAGTTTTAATGATATGTTTCAAATTTCCAGTGCTGTTTGTAGTATTTGAAATGGTAAACTATCAAAATAATCACTTTTATTTATTTTAAGTTACATTTTAATCATTTATGTTTGAAATGTTATGTTTTAGTCACTTACATTAATGTGTTGTAACATTTTAGTCACTAAATCGTTAACGATATAATGGTAAGTTGACGTGACACGTTAAATAATCATTTAAAACGAAAATTTTAGGTTAAATTTTGAGTAAGCTGAAGATGTTCAACTTTTAAAACCCAAACTTCGTTGTAGGAAGATTTTAAGAGTTCTTACTCTATCTCTTTCTGTAATCCATAAGTACAGAGAGGTAAGGAAACTTATCATTTTCTCAGTTTCTATACTACCAGGCTTCAATTCACATGATTGCTATATGACTAAAATGTAATTTTAGATAAACAAAAATGACTATTTTGATAGTTTATCCTATTTGAAACTATGAAAACTGAATAAATTTAAAAATATGAAAAAAGACATGGTTAGAGACTCAATGATATGTACATATAGCTCGATGTACAACTCTTAGGATCTTGAATTTTTGGTATAATTTTATATTTTTAAAAATTTTGTTATTTCATTCATGCAATGTTTTTTTAAAGGGATAAATATCAAAATTATGCATGAACTTTGATTTAATGTGCAATTGTATACATGAACTTTAATTTGGCATAATTATACACGCGAAACGCTAATTGTGATTCAAATGTATACTTAAAACTTTAATTTTGATTTAATTATACACATTTAAAAAAATAAATACATTGATTTATTTTTATATTGGATAAACATAATTATTTATGTATGCAATATATAAAGATAAAATGATGTTATATCAATGATTGTGTTAATAATTTACAAAAATTGGATCAAATCAAAATTTCATGTATGGTGTGATTACATGATAGTATCTGTTCATACTTTCTTAAACCCTTTGACAAAGCACACACACATTCGACACACAAGTGCTTGAACTCGAATCTCTTAAGATGAACATCATCTTCTTTTCCACTAAAGCCACTCATTGAATTCTTGGAGGGAATTATTTTTAGATGTTAAAATGAAACTCATTTTAATTCAACTTTTAAATAACAAGATTTTTTTGGTACCGTTTTAATGACGAGTATTATGAGGTGCTAATATCTCACACAATCATATTTCTAAACTCAAATTCTGTTTCTGTAGATCATAAATTGTTGTTTTAATAAATTTTTAAATTTTAAAAAATTATAAAGATTGAATTTTTAATTTTAAAGTATCGAGATCAAATCTTAAATTATATACAAATAAAGGGACTAACAATACATTTGAACTGGAAAAAAGTATTAAGAATTAAGTTAAAAAATTTTAAGGGCTAAAGTGTTGTTTAATCCAAAAGTTTAAACTGATGTATAAGAAAAAGAAATATCTTTCATTTGTGTCCTTTTGATTAAATAAGTAATGGTTTAGGGTGTTTTTTTAAGTACTATTGGTTTCTTTTCATCCTAACTTATCCTAAATTTAAAAGAAAATAGTTATTTTCTGAATAAAAATCATTTCCAATTGTCAATGACTTTCCAAGAAAAACTTGACATAAAAAATATGTCAAAATTTACTATTAGACCATGTATTTTGTATAAATTATGGATTTAATACTTATACTTTAATTTATTCATTTTCAGTTCATATACTTTTAGAATTTGAAAATTTTAGTCCTAACCAAATGATAATTATTAAATTCATTAACTTTTGTTCTTTTTAAATTTTGATGTGTCAAACATACTGTCATATGTATAATGCTATGTTTGTTATTTTCACATATTATTCACAAAAAAATTCAATTAATTTGTTTGCATTAAGATTAAAAGTTTGAAATTAAAAAAATATAGCCACTAAGAATGATCAAATCGGTGAACGAGGATTGAATCTATAACTATGCACATAGTACAAGACTAATGACGTAATTTAACCAAACAGATTTAACTGTACTATTGGGTTAGGATTAAAATTTTAAAATTTGAAAAGTACAGGGACTAAAATTGATCAAATTAAAGTATATGTACTAAATCCACAATAGTCTAATAGCAGAATTTGACCTAAAAGATACATTAGTTTTGAACAAGAAGAAAAGCCTTTTGATAATGTGATATATGATCCAACCAGTTGGTTGAGTTGGTAAAGATCGAATACATGACTTCTATGGTTATGTTTGATTTCTGACATCAACAGTCTTCATTGAAAGTCAAGACATGCCATGACCCTGAAATGAGTAGTATAAGAACAGTGAGAACTATATTGTTGATTCATAGTATAGTTTTTCTGTCAGAGATTGTGTAGTGACATGTACTTACAGAGTTAATGATTTTCCACATTTGTTTTGGAGCCGAAAAGTGTATAAATGGACCTCCATCGCTTACCAAACACCAAAGGGCCAAACACACTCCAAAAGCCGATGACAAATCCGACTACTAACCCGAACCAGAACCAGTCTGTTTCATTTTCATTTTCGTTTCGATCTCCATGTCCAACACTGTGTATTGCACCATTTGCAAGACACATATTACGAATTGGCAATCCGCAGAGTTGATTGCCTTCGTAACAAGATGCATTGAAGCTTTGTAACTGAGTGCTCGATGGGATTTTTCCGGACAAATTGTTGAAAGACAAGTTCAAGTGGCTCAAAAATGTCAGATACGACATGCTTTCAGGTATTGAACCAGACAACTTGTTTACAGAGAAGTCAACAGATTCCAGTGATCTCAACTCACCAATTCTGTCAGGAATTGTTCCAGACAAAAGATTATGAGACAAATTCAATGTCTGCAATTCGAATAAGCTTGTTACTTCCACGGGGATCTCTCCTGATAATTTGTTGTTAGACAAATCTATGCTTCTCACCAAGTTAAGGTTTGTGCTATACTCTAGCATTTGACCTTTCATCACAATTGTTGCAAGAAAAGTGCCTGCCTCAATCACATAAGATATAGCAGTTCCCGTTGAGCCATTAAACTTTGTCATTGCTTGAAACTTACTTACACATCTTGGTATACTTCCGATGAGATTGTTATCAGCAAGGTCCAAGACTTGGAGAGAACCAATAGCACAGAGCTCATCCGGTATGTGCCCAGAAAACTTGTTCGAACGAAGGCTCAAGACTACCAGCTTTTGAAGGCCATCGCCTATCCATTGAGGGATGTTCCCATGCAATTCATTCTCACCAGAATCAAGTAGAACTAAATCTGTGCAGTTGTTCAATGACAATGGAATTTCTCCAGACAGGTGGTTTTTCTGAAGATGCAACGATACAATGGACTTTAGAGTTCCCATTGAGCTTGGGATGCTGCCATTAAGTCTGTTGTTACATAATTTTATGACCTGTAAATTCTGCCAATTCTGCCAACAATCTGGAATCTCCCCTGATAGAACATTTCTACCAAGATTAAGAATTACTGTTCCCATGGTCTCCTTCGACTTATAACATAAAAAAGGTGAAAGAGATCCTGACAAATTATTATTTGACATGTCAAGAACAAACACATTGGGAGAAATTTGAGGTAAAGGGCCACTCAAAAGATTATAACTAAGGTCAATCACTGAATCAACCACCATAGCCCAAGGTATATCAGGAATCTGCCCATGGATTTGGTTGTGTGAGAGATTCAAATATTGGAATTGGGAGGAGAAATTCCATAACCAACCAGGAAGGCTATCAGAAATCCTTGAGCCAGAGATATCTAGATATCTTAGATGTTTCTGTGAATGAAGCCACAAAGGAAACGTGGAACCTACATTCCAAGACCTTAATCCTAAGAGTTCAAGTTGGAAAGGAGGAATCCAATCAGGACTGACTCTTAAAACAAAAGAGTTCTTAGAAGCCTGAAAAACTTCCAATTTTGAAAGATTGCCAATGTGAGTTTCCGAAACAACACCCTCCAACAAATTACTAGAAATATCAAGGATTTCCAAATTTGTAAGTTTTCCAATGGAACTGGGAAGCTGCCCTTTCAATTGATTCTGACCAAGTTCTAAGACTCTCAAGGAAGAAAGCTCCCCAATGGTGATTGGAATGGGACCAGAGACAGAGTTTCCAGACAAACGTAGTTCCTTCAAACTTTTGAAGTTCCTAAGTTGATTGGTTAACTGACCAGACAGATGACACCCACTTAAACCCAAGTTATCTAATTGATTAGAGACACATCCAGACAAAACTTCTAAAACGGTAGATACATCTTGATTCAAGTTAAGCTCTGAGAAAACCATTGACTTTAGGTTACAAAGATTTCCCATTGTTATTGGAATCGGTCCTTCAAGTTCATTATCTGAGAGGTCAAGGTCAATGACAGAAGTCATGTTTCCTATAGCACTTGAAAGTTTACCTTGGAAGTAGTTAGAGCCAAGGTTGAGAAACTGAAGAGAATCAAGACCATATAACGACTCAGGTATCGACGAATTAAAAAGGTTATCAGAAAGATCAAGGTATCTAAGGGAAGTCATATTTACAAGGCCATGAAGTAGGGATCCTCCCAAACTATTCTCAATATAATTTAAAGAAAGGTCAAGAATTGCAAGAGATGATAGATTAAGATGTATGGGTGGAGGAACTTGTGGAAGCTGACAACCTGACAAATATAAATTTTTCAAGAAAGGAAGTGTGTTCAGTACTTGCAGCCAATTGGAAGCCTGTGCAAGGTCGACATCACTCAAATCAAGGTGTTCTATCAAGGAAAGACCAGACAACCATTGGAGATCGGCTACATAGAGATTATCTTCAATAGCTGCTCGAAGATTAAGGTACTCCAAACTCGAGAGACTTCCAAGTTGATTAGGGACCATCCCTCCGAATCCAGCTTTGGAGAGGTCAAGGTGTCTCAAACTCTGAATAGAACCTATGAAGTCGGGAATGGGAATACCTCCAAACCCATTCTGGCTTAAATTCAAATAACTCAAATGCGTCAACTTAAGCAAAGAAGGGTTTATCTTACCTCTTAGCTTAGACCTCTCCATGGCTTCATTTTCAGCATCACTGCCATAATCATCCAAAAGAGGTCGAGGATTTGCAAGATGGAGCTCAAGCACATGGGTCGTCACATTGTCACAAATAACCCCATCCCACTGACAGCAGTCTCCATGACCATGATCAAGAGACCAAGAGCTCAATCGGTTTGCACCATCTCTCATATCATGTTTGAACATGAGAAGGGCTTGTCTCTCACTCTCAATGCAACCTTCATTAATGTTAATGGTTGCTAGACTGAGAAACACAAACACTAAAACAACACTCATTGATATTGCAGTTGTTAAAACAATTAATGAAGAAACCAAACTATGAAAGGCAACGCTTATAGAGCTCCTATTTATACTATCAAATCTAACAGTAATGTTTTTAACCATTAAAAAAGCTAGCCAATTACTTTCAATATTCATCTTAAAACTTTCCAGCTTATATGGAAAGTGACAACGAAAATGACAATGGGTTTGAAGTGCTAAAAGCAAAAGACTAGAAGAGTATGATTTTATATATTGTGATCACACCATTTTTTTTCAACATTTTCGCATCAAAGTCAAAACCATGGAATTCTTACCCAATTTTTAGTGGACGGGATAAAAACGCCCAAAGCTTTGGACTTGATCAAAGAGTAACTGATGACTAATCCAAATCCAAAAGTTTGTGTTTTTTGGTTGGAAAGAGTTTGTTTTACTTCAGACTGCATTTTCCACACTAATTTGATCAATTCCGTGATTGTCGTTGCTATAGAACGTTGATCGGTGACTAATTACCAATGCTCATTTGGCTGAGTTTTGATGTAAATATTAAATTAAAAATGATTTGGATTGAAAATTGATGGAGCTTCAATTAGACTTGTTTATAGGTAGGATTATCCGTCCAGGCTTGAAAGTCCGTTCGAAATTTGGGAGGGTTTGAACAAAATATTAGGTTCGAAAAATGGGTTTGGATAAAAAATTAGGCCCGTTTAAAATATGGGTTGAGATCGGGCTCGAACATTCAAGCTCGAGCTCAGTCTTGCTCGACCCGTTTTAAGTTTATAATACTTTATATTATATAATTTAGAATACATTAAGAAAAATAAATATATACTAAATATATAATACTACTCTAATGTAAACATTAAAATAATGTTAAGATTACTATATAAAAAGTTTTAATAAATAAAAAATATATAAATTTATTAAATATTAAAATAAAATAAATAAATATTTTTTTAAAAAAATTAACAAATAATATGAGCGGGCCTAAAATTGGCTTGAGTTCATCTTTTGCAAATATGGGCAGGTTTGGTAAAATTTTATGCCCAGATTTCGGGTCAGGTTGAGCTTGAACAAGTATCTTAATATCATGTTTAGGCCCGACTCAATCCGACTCATGAACACCTCTAGCTTCAACATATATGATTTTTAATATAACACCTAACCATTGGTTAGGTGCTCATGGGTTAGGTCGGGTCGTGCTTAAGCATGATACTAACATATTTTATATTTGCTTAAGTTCGGTTCGACCTAAATTTCGGTATAAAATTTTGCTCAAATCCGCCCATATTTAGAAAATATTAATTCAAGCCCATTTTAGATCATCTCATATTATTTTTTTATTTTTTTTAAAAATATTTTATTTTAATAATTAATAATTTTATGCATTTTTTATTTATTGAAATTTTTTATATAGTTATCTTAACATTATTTTAATGTTTAGATTAGAGTAGTATTATATATTTAGTATATATTTATTTTTCTAATGTATTCTAAATTACAGAATATATAAAAATAACATAATATAAAATATTACAAATTGAAAACGGGTCGGGCTAGGCTCAAGCCTTGAATGTTCAATTCCGAGTCTGACCCATATTTTAAGCGAGCCTAATTTTTTTGTCAAAGCCCATTTTTCGAGCCAAATTTTTTTGCCCAAAACCTCCCAAGTTTCGAATGGGCCTTCGGACCTGGGCGAGTAGCTCGACCCATAAATAGGTCCATTAACCAAGGACTAATATAGGTAGTGGACCGTCGAAACTTTTTTTTTTAAAAAGTCTCGAAATTTGTTTTGAAATTGAAAACAGGAGTCACCACCAATCTTTTACTTGGTGTGATTGGATCACCGTAAAACATTTTAAGTTCGTTTTGAAAAATATTTTGGTCTTCGAAATCCAGAAAGTGGGTTCGGAAGTCGGTTACGTGTGATGAAGGATTAGTACCCTCACAAGCCCAAAATTGGTACCTAATCGATTTTTCAAGTCTTGATTGTTAAAAATTTTAAATCTCGAGTAAAATTTAAAACTCGATCCCTAAATGCATAATTTATTTAATATTATTAAAATTTGAATCTTACGAAGAAGGCTCGTTACTTTGAAAAAAATTGCGAAGGAAGTCATATCCAATAAGTTAGGGTACGATGCCTCGAATTTTCAAAAATAACAAGCATTCCTTTTACTATTTTTTTTTAAAAAAAATGAGAAGGATATTCAATTATTTCGATTCGAAGAAGAAAAAAAACCCGCATCTAGTAAGTTAAGGTACGACTTTTCAAATCATGAGATAACGAATATTGTCTTGATTTTAAAATCATTTATGTATTATGAAGAAAATAGAAAAAAAACAATATTAATTAAAATATTTTAATGAAAAATAAACGTGAAAATTAAATAAAATACGATTGCATAAATAATAAATGATAAATAAATATGTAAAATATAAATAAAAAAAACACGGGTTTGAAAATAGCATAACATAAAATATTAAATAAATAAAAAGATAAAAAGGGATTCAATTTGAAAAGAGAAGAGAACAAGGATTTAATTTAAAAAAATCTAAAATAACGAATAAAATAAAAAAGCGGCAAAAATCAAATTTTTGAAGAGTTCAGAGGCCTAATTTGTAAAACCAGAAAATAAATAGGGTGGAATTAAAAGGAAAAAGGTCTAAGGATTAAATTAAAAAGAAAATTAAATTTTAGGCAAAAAATAAAAATAAATAGAAAAATGGGGTCAAAACATTAATAATCAAAAAATACAAGGACCAAATGGGAAATATGCCCAAAATTTGACACGTGGCAGCCCCAATGCCACTTTTGGGTCAAGGACCAAATTGAAAAGAACTTAAAATTATTGGGTAAATTTTAAAAAAAATTAAGAATAAGAAAGGACTAAATTGAAACATGAAAAAAAGTGAAAGGCCTAAGGGCATAAATAGCCTCTTAGTAAAAAACATGCGAACCCTTAACGGGTCCGAATCGGGTAGGGTCGGATACACCAAAACGACCCGTTTTGGGGGCTATAAATACCCAAAATCCTTAAAAAAAACATTTTCTTCCTTTTTTTTTTAAAAAAAACATTTCAGGTCTCTCTTTTTCTCTCCTCAAGGCTTAAGGGCCGATCATGGGGAGCTACCGTCGACCGTCGTATGCCGTCGTCGCTGGCGTCGATCAGAAGTCCCAAAAACTTCATTTTTCATTTTTTTTGTTTCAAAACATAGATCGGGGCTAGATCTATCAAGATTAAGCCCCTTTTCAAAAAGATAAAAAAATCACACTTTTTAGTTTTACTTTTTTATTTTTTAAATTTCGTTTTAAGGTTTTTTTTACTCCTTTTTTTCTCTTTTTTTCTTTGCGGATGGTCATCGGAGCCCCCTCGCGAACGTGGGGACGTTCGAGGGAGCCCTCAGCCATCGATCAGAGGCGACGATGATGGCGAAAAAGGGTAAACCCTAACTTTGCCTTTTTTTATATTTATTAGTTTACTTTTGAAATAAAAAATAAATATAAATATATATGTATATATAAAAAAACGTAGTATACCTTGAGCGAATAACTTTCAATTTTTGCATTTCGAATGGATATTGGGTAACCATTTACAACATTTTCGGAGTTGGCTTTTATAGCCATTCTTACAATCATGCAATTTTTTTTTTGCCATTAAAATCTACTGACTTCCTTCAACTTGTTGCAGGTGGTAGTGGCTGTGGTTGAAGATGGTGGTGGTATAGCTGATGTGGCAGCAGATGAGTGGTTGTGGAGAGTGACGGCAGCACAAATTGTATTAGGGATTTATGTTTTTTTAGGTGTTAGGCCGTTTGAGCCTGTTTTAGGGTTTAGGCTAGGGTGTAATTGGGCTTTTAGGTATTTTGATTGGGCTTGTGTAAATTGGCAATATTTTTAAATTAAAATAAATTTAATTTAAAAAATTATTTTGGGTTGTTTTGGTTCAAAAGTTGGCTCAAACAAATTAGACTCCAACAGTTGCCCCTTTTTGCTTGTTGTCGTGTAACGAGAACGGAGCAAAGACTAAAAAGAGGACCAATTTCGTCCAGTCCCACTGAGTTCGACTTCTCAAGTTCTTATTTTTCTTCGAGTAACTCGCTTTGCACTTCATTGGCCATTCAACTTTATTACATCCGCTTCTCCATAACTTTAAGAAGATAAGATTTAGCGTCGTGATTTTATCTTGCCCTATGGCAACTTTAAAGAGATAAAATTTGTTGTTGTAGCTTCACTCCATTTCACTGCAACTTCAAGGAGGTTGAGATTTGCTATTTGTTTTACTCTGCCTTTCTACAATTTTAAGGGTATAGAAGTTGTGTGTGTGACTTCAATCTACCCCTCTGAATTGGGTGTAAAAGACTGGATGACTTTTATCTGCCCCTCTGAATTAAGGGTAAAAGACTAGATGGCTTTAATCTGCCTCTCTAGATTAGAGGTAAAAGACTGGATGGCTTCAATCTGCCTCTCTGGATTAAGGGTTTAGGGTTTATAGCTTTAATCTGCCTTTCTAGATTAGGGGTAAAAGATTGGATGGCTTTAATCTGCCCTTTTTGACTTAGGGGTAAAAGATTGGATGGTCTTCAATCTTCCTCTCTTGATCAGGGGTAAACGATTGGATGGTGGCTTCAATCTGCCCCTCTTGATTAGGGGTAAAAGATTGGATGATGGTTTCAATTTGCCCCTCTTAACTTAGGGGCAAAAGATTGAATGGTTTTTAATATGCTCCTCTTGACTTAGGGGTAAAAGATTGGATGGTGGCTTCAATCTGGCCCTCTTGATTAAGGGTAAAAAATTAGATGATGGCTTC
The DNA here is from genome assembly GCA_005610355.1 of Gossypioides kirkii. Classification (NCBI taxonomy): domain Eukaryota; kingdom Viridiplantae; phylum Streptophyta; class Magnoliopsida; order Malvales; family Malvaceae; genus Gossypioides; species Gossypioides kirkii. The sequence continues at coordinate 15,411,096 of CP032252.1, forward strand.
AGTCTGCCCCTTTTGACTTAGGCGTAAAAGATTAGATGGTGATGTAACTTCACTTCATTCCACTATAACCTTAAGGACATTGAGATTCGTTATTCATTTGGATTTGATCCACTACAACTTCAGGAATATAGGATCCGGTGCTTCACTTCACTCCACTGTAACCTCAAGAACGTTGAGCTCTGCTTCATTATTTTCATCTGACCCACAGCAACTTAGGGGTATAGGATTCTAGGACTTCACTCCACTCCACTGTAACCTTAGAGACATTGAGACCAGTTACCTGTTTTGACCCACTTCTCTGTACCTCACCAGAAAGATGGGATTTAAAGACTTACTCCACTCCACTATAACCTCAGGGATGTTGAGTTCTATTCATTATTTTCATCTGACCCACTGTAACTCAGAGGTATAGGATTTTAGTGCTTCACTCCACTCCACTGTAACCTCAAGGACGTTGAGATTTGCTTCTTGTTTTAACCCACTTCTCTGTACCTCACTAGGAAGATGGGATTTGAAGTCTCACTCCACTCCACTGTAACCTCAAGGACGTTGAGCTCTGCTTCATTATTTTCATTCGACCTGTTGCAACTCAGGGCATAAGATTCTGGTGCTTCACTCTACTCCACTGTAACCTCAGGGATGTTGAGATCTACTACCCATTTTAATCAGCTTCACTGTAATTTCGAGGTAGAAGATTCGCCGTTATGGCTTCAATCTGCTCCTCTTCAACTTTAGGGACGTAAGATTCGCCTTTGCAGTTTCCTTTACAGCTTTTAGATTCACCTTTGCGGGTTCAATATGCTTCTCCTCAATCTTGAGATTTACCTTTACGACTTCAATTTGCTTCTCATCTTTAAGGTATAAGATTCAATATTTCCTCGGTTTACCTTGCCATTTGTGAGAATGAAACCTGTAGGATATGTTTCTATGGACCTCTATGTAGGCCAAATTATTAGGATGCCATGATCGGAATAAGTCAAATGCTCTTAATTTTTTAAGTGTGCATGATATTATCATGAATGCAACATGTCATATTTTCTTTTTGATCTTTAGGTCGACATGGTTTGTCGTTTGCCTAAGTTTTATCACTGATGTCTCACCATTTTCCTTTTCTTGTTTGGTGCTTTTGATATGAAATCCGAAGATGTAGTCATAAATTGAACTATTTGTTTCAAAACCCCTTTAACCCTCGAGTTGGTTATTTCCAACTAGTGGTCCTGTTTCATGTCCCTGTACTATTTAGAAATTCTTTAAAGTGATATGCAGAAATCCTTTTATTCCTTATATCGTTAGAACACTATCCGTTATTTCAAATGCTTGAATCAAGGTTACAGGGTGAATGAAATTGAATTTGATTAGAGGCAAAGCTCGCATGAATGAAAAGATTAAAAATCATTAGTCCATTAACCGTTGCAAAAATGCTTGAACAGGGTTGTAAGGTGGATAAAATTGAATTTTATTGGAGGCAAAGCTCGCATGAATGCAAACATTGATCTAAAGTTGCCAAACATAAGGCAAGCAAAGATTGGAGTTACGTACCCTAGATATAAAAGTATGAGCTTCGCTAAGCAAACTTGATGAGGACCATTTTGAGCTTGATATGTGTCCATGAAACTTGGAATACTTCATCGATGCCTCAAGGTGTAAAGTTTCTCCACTTTGTTACTTTTGAGAGAGAAGACCGTTTCATGCCCCTTCTTTGATTCGAATTTGAGCTGCCCTTTCGGGTTTTCAACTCAAATCTCCTTACATTTTGAGATGCCCTTTATAAGTTTTCATCTCGACCTCTCCTTTTCTTTTTCTTCTTTTTTTCTTTTCCTTTTTTCTCTTTTTTTCTTTTTTTTTCTTTTTCTCTTTTTTTATTTTTATTTTTTTGGGGTGAAATTTCTTTCTCACTGAACTCGAGTTCATAGGGTTGGGCAGGTCTTTGCCGTCCATCTCGATCAAAATCAAAGCTCCTCCAAAAGAGGCTTTCTTCACCTCATGGGGCCTTTCCCAATTCAGCATCAATTTTCCTTAGAAGTATTTTGTAAGTAAGATCCTTTTCAAAACCAGAGCTCCCTTGTGGAATTCTCTAGAGTGGATCATTCTTTGTCATAAGCCCTTGTCATTGGTACATCTGACCATGACGGATGGCTTTTAGCATCTTTTCTTCAATCAAGTTTAGCTGACCGCATCTGGATTGGATCCATTCTGCTTTGTCAACTCTAACAAAATTTGGAGGGAAGAAAACTCGACTCATTTTTATTAAAATGAGAAGAATGGTACGGTGTTTTTCAAATGGGACAAAAATAATGCATCATTTTTATTAAAATAACAAATAGTGATCATGTGCCCTTTATAAAAGAATCCCTATTACTCTAGGACTTAAAGCAATAAGTGTACTCTAGAAAAGTCTTAAAAACTACAAGAAGCTCCTCCACAGTCTAGTTGTCCAAAACACTTCCCAGGGTGTAGGGATAAACTCTCGATGGGTTTCACTCTCCATATGACTTTTGCTCAAATTTTTCAACATTCTCACATTATCTTGATTTATCATGTTTTCTCTTAGTTTTTATTTAAAGTTGTTAACACTCCCTTGACACGATTGTTTTATATATGTAGAGGTTTTTTATTTCTATGTAATGAAATACAATGCTAATGAATACATGTATGCATATGCAACAAAGGCGTTGATTCTTAGTTCGATTATGTTAGAACAACTTTACTAGAAGATGAATTTCTTTACATAAGGCAAATACATATATTGTTGTGCTTTAATGCTCAAAGCCTTAATCTTTCTTAAGAAGCCAAGCTAAGTTTTTGTCTCGATTCAACTCTGATTTCAGGCTCAACACGTCGGCTTGGATGGTTAGGGCCCGCAAGTGATTAGTCGCTTTTTGTACTTGGGCCAAAGTTTGGTTCATGACATGGCTCTTATCCCTGACCTCGTAGTTCATAATTCCGTAATGAGGCCTCAAGTTCTTCTTCCTTTTAACTTCTCATTCTTGGTTTGACTTATTTTTCAACTTAATTGCAAATATGAAATCGCATAATCTATATGCCCTAATGCCTTAGGGAAAACGATTGACCCAAAAAAACTTAAGGTAAAGACGTTTTCCTTTTTTCTTGTGTGAGGGTGTTCCAAGATTAAGTCATGCAAATTCTTCTAAGTGGTACATTTATTATCTCTTTTCCTCTAATTCGAGTCACGGTTCATTTTTCTCTTATCTCAATTATGTTCATCAACCTCTTTAAAAAGAGTCGAAACAACAGCAGCTCTAGAGTAGGCTTTATCGACTTGAGTCCTCGAGCCACAGGGCAAAGTGATGTATTCTTCTATCGTAAGTACCATGTCCTCCTTTTAAAAGGTGAAACAACTAGAAGTTGGATTCCAATACTACGTGGGAGCTTGGAACCAATGCTTATTCCCCTTAATATTGAGTAAGTTACCATACTCGGGATTAGACAGTTGCCTCATTTCATCGTATATACTTCTTTCAACTCCTACAAACTTGTTGTGGGTTAGTTTTATATGAGTGTAAACCCAAAACTCTAATATGTGCCCCTTTGACAGGCTATCACGCTTCTTGCGTTATTTTTCTTTGACCACACACACACGACCACGTTGACTTCTACCTTATCAAGGAACCCGTTTTCTTATGACTAGTTCTCTATTTAGCAATAGAACATGAATCAACACCTTTTTTAGATGAAAATGCAATGCAAACAGATTCAAAATAAATAAATTAGTATGATTAATACAGGAATAAAACTTGAAAATAAATTGCAATTAAAAGCAAAGAAACAAGAATTTAACCGTATCTCTTATCTTATTTGGGTAACCACTAAAAGTTTGGCACAATTCTACTTAAGGTAAGCACTTAGAGCTGATTTCATGGAATTAAATGCAAGTTAAAAAAATGTGATGCTTATGAATGCATGTATGCATAAGAAAGGTATTGACTCATAGTTCAATTCTATTAAAACAACTTTACTAGAAAACAAATTTCTTTACATAAGGCGGATACATATATGATCGTGCCTTAGTGTTCAAAAGCCTTAATCATTTAATTTCGCTCTGGTTTGACTCCGATTTTAAGTCCGAAATGTCAACTTGAGTGGTTAAAAACCTGCAAGTGATTAGTTACTTCTTGTACTTGGATCAAAGTTTGGTTCTTTGTGTGATCTTTGTCTTCGTCTTACTTGTCTGGCAAACCATCGGTTTCTCTTTTTCATCCTTCTTTTGACCATATATGCACGACCATATTATCTTCTACATTATCAAGAAACTCGTTTTCTTATGACTAGTTTTCTATTTAGTAGTCGAGCTTAAATCAATACCCTTCCTTACATGAAGATGTAATGCAGGCAAAAAATGCAAAAGCAAAAGCAAATGAAACAAGTCAGTATGATAACAAAATATAGATATAAAACAAGGAACCTATGTATTTGGGAAGCTGCTAATAGTTCGGTGTAGTTTTATTTTAAGGCAAGCACTTCGAGCTCATTATATGTGGTTTAAGTTCTAGAGTAAAGGTACTTAAACCAGCAGATTCCTCGATCCTCACCCGTTACAGGCTCATACAGACGAGTTTTGTTTAGGGGGACACATTTCCCATATGTTTTCATGAAAGTGAAAACTTCACGAAAACATAGGTATGAATGTAATCTTGAAAGCGATTCACTATCCTACACGGAGGTGAAAACCTCACGTAGGAGTAGCTTTTCACTTTCACTTAAAGGGTGTAGTAATAGATGCACATAAATGCAAGCCTATACTAGCAATATCAACACAATATTATCATGGCATCACACAAAAATGCAAAGAATCCAATATTAAATTAAACCGAGTGTTTAAAAATTTTAACAAAAAGACCCAAAAATAATCGACTTTTGGCTTGACTCTCTTTTTAATTTTAAACTCCCCAGTGGAGTCGCCAAGCTGTTGAAACGTTTTTTTTTAAAGTCCCGAAATTTGTTTTAAAATTGAAAACAGGAGTCACCACCAATCTTTTACTTGGTGTGATTGGATCACCGTAAAATATTTTAAGTTCGTTTTGAAAAACATTTTGATCTTCGAAATCTAAAAAGTGGGTGCGAGAGTCGGTTACGTGTAAAGAAGGATTAGCACCCTAACACGCCCAAAATTGGTACCTAATTGATTTTTCAGGTCTCGATTGTTAAAAATTTTAAATCTCAAGTAAAATTTAAAACACTGTAACGACCCGAATTTGAGGTTATCGGAATAGTGTACTTTTTAGACTTCGCGTTCGAAAATCGAACCTGTAAATATTTAATAAAAATATTTACGGAAATGAATTGTAGAATAAGTGATTTTGAGTTAGTGAATTTAAGTATGTAGTGCTTTAATTGAGTTTGAGGATTAAATTGCAAACGAGGAAAAAGTGCAATTTATAAAAGGATTAATAATGAAATGAAATTTGAAGGACCAAAGGGGCAAAATTCCCCCTTGGAACCTTAGTACCGTTAGGTGGCCATTTGTGCCTCCCAAAAATTTGGTTTAAATTATGATTAATTAAATGAAATAAAATAATAGAAGAAAATAGGATGAAATGATGATATAGGTATGGGTTGGGAAGGAAAGAGAAAAAAATATCTTCTCTTTCCTTAAGCCAAGAATTTTGGCAGAAGAAGAAGAGAAATAAGAAGCTTGAAGTTGATGTTGTTTTAAGTCTAAGATTGGTAAGTCAAATTAAGTCATTTTCTTGAAATTTTTATGTTTTTGGAATCATAGTATCTTGAGCTATCAAACCCATATCATATTTTTCAAAATGATCAAGTGTATTGGAAACTACCATTGTTGAGTGAATGGAACTTTTAGAGCTATTTGGACATGCATGACATGGGTTAGAGGAGAAAAGAGAGTAAAGGATGAAATCGATCATTAGTTCAAGTAGTGTGGATTAAATTGAAAAATTTATGAAATTAGTGTAAGAATGAGAAAAATAGAGAGTTAAATTTAATTAGAGCTAAATTGTTTGTAAGTTAATGAATATGTGTATGTTTATTTCTGTAACTAACGTTGACCTGGACTTTTCAAAAATGAAGGGCAAAGACAAGGTCGTTGACGAATAGCTCGAAATTTACGGTTGGTATTTCTATAACCTAAACTTGTCAATTATATTATTAAAATTTAAAAGGATGGCTCAAGGTAAAAAAATCAAGATATGTATAATAAGGTATGAGACTCTTTTCTCATGAAGGTTGCTTTGAATAACTTGATTATGTGGAGAAATTTCAGATGGTATATTTCTTCATGTGTACATGCATAATATGTGATTTCAATAGTGACAAATTTTATGATTCTTTGTTAGAATAAATTTTAATTGCATTGTTTACATGAATAAAATTAAAAGTTGAAATGTGGGTTGATGTTAAATAATAATAATTACCCTATTAACTATTCGGGTCGAGTCGGATATAGATGGTATGCCATAGGATAGGAAGATTTCAGGGTACTTTGACCACGAGTCAATGAGGCACTGGGTGCCAAATTACTTCGATTTAACTGATGAGACACTGGGTGTCACTTTTATTATAACGCTGGGCGCGATCATTACTTCGGTTTATCTGATGAGGCATTGGGTGCCAAATTGGTGTGTTGGTTTGATCCGTGTATCCGTCAGAGTTCGAGTCTTGTTAATAAAGAAATTAAAATGATGAAAATATATTATGCATGTATGAAATGAATTTATTACAAGACAAATATCTAATGAAATATGAGAAAGTATATTATGATGATGATAGACTATGTGGATATGAGCATCGATAAAATGTATAATATATTGATGGTTTGATGATGATAAGGGGAGGAAAAATATTATTATAGTATGAGTAAAAATTTAATTTAATTCTTTAAGTATATTTATACTTATTTAAAATGTTTAGGTTATTAAAATACCATCGCATTTTACTCAGTGTATGTTGGTTTTACATGTGCAGGCTAGGTACATTTTGATATTCGCTCATTCTAGTATCCAAAGACAAATCCCGCACTCAAACGACCATGAGTTTTGTTTTATTTTAGGTCGGCATGTACTTAGGTGAAGTCTAGACTTAGAATATTTTGTATTTTGTATGAAATTATGAAAAATGTAGACCTTAGCTTCTTTGGAATGTTGTTGAGCGGCTATTTGTAGTGATCAGTTATCCTACCGATGTATATATGGTGAAATCTTTTGACTTGTTCCGGTAGTTTATTACTTGTACCGGTAGTACCCCTATTGGATGAATTATGGTATCGATAGAATTTGTCATGGTGTCGGTAGAAGTGCAAGGGAAAGAATATCTTAGCTACTGACTTATAATGTGTCGATAGAAGTTTTATTTGTATCAGTAGTTATACAGTTAGTTTCGGTAGTTGGGATAAAAATTTCGGTAGAAATATTGGGTTAAATTAGTTTTGATCTCTGGAGTTTGTAATATCAGCAGTTAGTTATATTGTATCGGTAGTTGGAAGTGTTGTTTCGGTAGAACATTCCTAACTACCGATAGGATTCTGCAGTGATTCTTGGATCTTTATTGCCTTTTCTACTACCGGTACTCACTCATACAAGTATCGGTAGAAGTGAATTATTTTCAATAAAACAATCAAATAAAGTTTATTTCCTTACAAATGTTTATGAGAGTCAATTTTTACTTAAGCCTATAAAGTAATTAAGTGTATTAATTATAATAAGATGAAATTTTAGTTTTACTCAGGTTTTTAGAATATTTTTTATCATGACACTTACAGACTCGGGTTTGATTTTCGGGCCGGGTAAGTGGTATTACAAACGCGATCCCTAAATGCATGATTTATTTAATGTTATTAAAATTTGAATCTTGCGAAGAAGGCTCGTTACTTTGAAAAAAAATCGAGAAGGAAGTCATGTCCAGTAAGTTAAGGCACGACGCCTCGAATTTTCAAAAATAACAAGCATTTCTTTTATTTTTTTTAAAAAATGAGAAGGATATTCGATTATTTTGATTCGAAGAAGAAAAAAAAATCGCACCTAGTAAGTTAAGGCACGACTTTTCAAATCATGAGATAACGGATATTGTCTTGATTTTAAAATCATTTATGTATTATGAAGAAAATCGAAAACAATAATTTTAACTAAAATATTTTAATGAAAAATGAACGCGAAAATTAAATTAAATACGAATATGAAATTGATGACAAAAATAAATAAAATGTGATTGCATAAATAATAAATGATAAAAAAATATGTAAAATATAAAGAAAAAAAACACGAGTTTGAAAATAGCATAACATAAAATATTAAATAAATAAAAAGATAAAAAGAGATTCAATTTGAAAAGAGAACCAAAAAGGATTTAATTTAAAAAATCTAAAATAACGGGGTTGTTTTTAAATAAAATAAAATTATTGGGATTAAATTAGGATAAAACTAAAATTTAAAGTAATAATTAAAAAATAAAAAAAAGGGGGCAAAAATCAAACTTTTGAAGAGTTCAGGGGCCTAATTTGTAAAATCAGAAAATAAATGGGGTGAAATTAAAAGAAAAAAAGTCTAAGGATTAAATTAAAAAGAAAATTAAATTTTAGGTAAAAAATAATAGTAAATAGAAAAATGGGTCAAAATGTAAATATTCAGAAAATACAAGGACCAAATGGGAAATATGCCTAAAATTTGACACGTGGCAACCCCAAAGCCACTTTTGGGTCAAGGATCAAATTGGAAAGAACTTAAAATATTGGGTAAACTTTGAAATAAATTAAAAATAAGAAAGAATGACTAAATTGAAACATGAAAAAAAGTGAAAGGCCTAAAGGCGTAAAAACCCCTTAGTAAAAAACACTCGGACCCTTAGCGGGTCGGGTCGGATATACCAAAAGGTCACCGTTTTGGGGCATTTAAGCCACACCCAAAACGATGCCGTTTTGGGGGGCTATAAATGCCCAAAATCCTTTTAAAAAAATCATTTTCTTCCTTGTTTAAAAAAATATTTCAGCTCTCACTTTTTTTCTCCTCAAGGCTCAAGGGCTGGTCATGGGGAGCCATCGTCGGCCGTCGTCGGTATGAGTATAACAGTTTAGCAATTATTAGTTAAGTTTGTTAAATGGTAGTTATTGTTAGTCTGTTGTATTACTAACAAATCTCAGCAACCTATAAGTTACAAGGCTAATTTGTATTTCTTATGTTGAAGATTAAACAGAATTTCTTGTTAGCTTTGTTTTCTCTATAGTCAAACATGGTATCAGTAGTTTCTTGTTAAAGATCCTGGATATGGCGTCCACAAACTCATCTGCAACTTCTATTGCTGCACCCGCTATAATGGCTGGTTCCACAGAGACTGTTGTTGATAGCAAGTTTTTCTCTACCAAAAAGATTAATCTGTTGCTTGATGATTCTAATTACTTGCTGTGGAAGCAGCAAGTTCTTCTTGCCATCAAGACTCATAAGCTTCAAAAGTTTCTTGATGGACGTGTGCCTCCTCCTCCGGTGACAATAACAAATGGAGAAGGTGTGGTCCAAAAAAATCCAGATTTTGTACTTTATGAGCAACAAGATAGTACTCTTGCTTCTTGGCTTCTTTCTTCAGTTAGCCAAGATGTCTTGCCTCATCTTATTGGTATGGACTCTAGTGCTCAAATATGGGACACTCTTGCAAACATATATGGTAGCAAAACCACTTCTAGGTTAATGTGTTACAGGTGTGCACTTCACTCTCAGAAAAAGGGTGACTTGTCCATGAAAGATTTCTTGATGAAAGTTAAAGGGTTCTGTGACAGTCTTGTAAGCTGTGGAGAGGTCATCAGTGAGCATGAACATGTAACGACAATCTTGAATGGTTTATCAACTGAGTTTGAGTTTGTTATAACAGTGATAACTGCTAGTCAAGTCTCATACACTATGCAGGTTATAACCACGAGGCTTCTTGATGTTGAAGCGAGAATGCAGATGGTTGTTGTAGACGTTCTTGTTTCAGCAAATGTGGTAACATATCCTCAAGAAGAGCTTGTGGCAGTACCTACTTATCGCCCTCAGTCTCTTGTGGGGTATCAACGTGGTAGAGGGCGTGGTCGTTTCTCAAACACTCGTATACAGTGCCAGTTGTGTGGTAAAGCTGGTCATCTTATGGAAAGGTGTTATCATAGGTTCGATACTGCGTATAAGAGCCCAACATTTCGTCCTACTCAAGCTTAAGCAAATCTTTGTATGTTTGGAGTTGGAACTCAAATGTCTACCTGGCCAAATCTGATTGTGTCATCTAATGCAAGATCACAAGTTAGTTGGGGACCACCTGTTCCTTGGTCAAATCCATTCTATGCCGTAGGAGCAACGCCACAAGTGTCTACAGCCATGCCGTTTGGTGTCTTATCTCAAGCATATGTTGTTACTCCAAACACTGTAGGGGATAATGCTTGGTATCCAGATTCAAGGGCAACTCATCATCTTACTCACGAAGCTACTACTATGGGAGAGAGTGCTTCTTATCATGGGCCAGGAAAAGTTTATGTAAGTAATGGTAGTGCCTTGCCAGTTGTTAGATCTGGTCAGTCAACTTTACTTACTCGTTCACGGCCTCTGCTTATGAAATTTTTATTGTTTGTACATGGAATAACTAAAAATTTGTTGTCTGTGTCTAAATTCACAAAGGACAACAAGGTGCAGTTTGAGTTTTCTCCTACTCAATGTCGAGTACGTGATTTGAAGACCAGTGAAGTGCTTATTCAAGGATCTGTTCAGAATGGGCTTTACAAACTTCAGTTGAATTATGCTGGAAAGTTTACTGATGTGTTGAAGTCAGCTCAATGTTTTACAGCTTCTAGCTCAATTCCTTTGCATGTGTGGCACTCTAGGCTAGGGCATCCGTGCTTGGCTGTACTTAGAAAAGCATTAGAAAGTTGTAATGTCTCTTACACAAATAAAAATTCTATTGACTGTGTTACCTGTCATCTAGGCAAGGAGCACAAGCTACCTTTCACTACTTCTGTCACCCAGTACTCTGGCCCTTTACAGTTAGTAGCTGCTGATGTTTGGGGACTTGCCCTAGTGAATTCAAATGGTTTTTCGTACTACGTTGCCTTTACTGATGCATACACCAGGTATACGTGGGTTTATTTTTTGAAAAGGAAGTCTGATGTTGCAATTGTGTTTCCACAGTTTCTTGTGCAGGCCGAACGTGTGTTAGGTTGTAAACTTCATGTGTTACAGACAAATGGGGGGGGAGAATTTCAATCTTTAAAGGGTTATTTGGCTCAAAAAGGTGTAATTCATAGAATTACGTGTCCTTATACGTCTGAGCAGAACGATTTGGTTGAAAGAAAACACAGGCAGATTGTTGAGTGTGGACTCTCGATGCTTGCTCAAGCCTCCATTCCTTTGTCTTTTTGGAATGAAGCGTTCAACAGTGTTGTGTTTCTCATTAACTGGTTACCATCGCAACCTTTAGGGCATATTTCTCCTTATGAAAAACTCTTCCATAAAAAGCCAGATTACATATACCTTCGAACTTTTGGTTGTCTTTGTTTTCCTAATCTTCGACCTTACAACAGAAACAAGTTACATTTCAAATCGGTTCTTTGTACTTTTTTGGGTTATTCACCTCAACACAAAGGTTATAGGTGTAGAGATAATGAAGGAAGGGTTTATGTGTCAAGGCATGTTTCGTTTGTTGAAAATATATTTCCCTTCCAACGATCATCTATTCAAAGTGCACCTTATCAGTAACCAAAGCCAGCTCAAAGTTAGTTGTCTTCCACCCAGCCACATGTCAAACCTTACCCACTCCCACCATGCCATGTCTTCGTACAAATTGTTTATCACCATGCAATGTCCCTTTATCACATGAGTCTTTACCTAATATTTCTTTATCCCATCCATCTTTTCCCATCTTATCACGTGCCCCTTTATCTTCTAATATTTTATCACCTGTATATTTAACCCATGCAACCTTACAACTTACTACCTCGTTACCTCATGTAACTTTATCACCTACCTTATCATCCAGTTTAGAAAATGTTACCCATGAGCCAACACCCACCCCATCTCTTGTTCAAAGCCAACCACAAGTTCAACAAAATTCTTTAGCCAACACCCACCCCATGGTAACCCGTAGCAAGTTTGGTGTTTTTAAACCAATAGTGTTTCTTGCTAAGGTAACCAATTTGGCAGATAATTTGCCTACTGAGGCGATGGGTTCTACTCAGTGGCGTGATGCTGTGCAAAATGAGTTGAGTCCTTACTCAAAAATGATACTCGGACTCTATGTGAACTTCCTGCATCTCGAAGACCTGTTGGATGCAAGTGGCTTTTCAAGATAAAAAAGAAACCAGATGGTACAGTTGACAGGTACAAGGCACGTTTGGTTGCTAAGGGTTTCTCACAACATGCTGGGTCTGACTTCAGTGATACTTTTAGCCTGGTGGTTAGTGCTAACACTGTGCGTGTGGTTCTTGCCGTGGCTATTATGCGTGGGTGGAAATTAAGGCAAGTAAATGTCAATAACGCTTTCCTCAATGGTAACTTAGTTGAAGAAATCTATATGGAGCAGCCACCAGGGTTTGAGATTACTGGTAGCAGTGGAGATAAACTAGTGTGTAAGCTGAATAAGGCTCTTTATGGTCTCAGACAAGCACCTAGAGCTTAGTTTCACACGTTGAGGCAGCACTTAGTCCAGAAGCTTGGGTTTAGTGCTTCAAAATCAAACTCGTCGTTGTTCATTTGAACAAGTTCAGATTTGTATTTCGTATGTTGAAGATAAACAGAATTTCTTGTTAGCTTTGTTTTCTCTATAGTCAAACAGTCGACGCCGACCGAAAGTCCCAAAAACTCCATTTTTCATTTTTTTTGTTTCAAAACATAGATCGAGGCTAGATCTATCAAGATCAAGCCCTATTTTTCAAAAAGATAAAAAAGGAACTTTTTATTTTATGTTTTTATTTTTTTTAATTTCATTTTAGGGTTTTTTTTACTACTTTTTTTCTCTTTTTTTCTTTGCAGATGGTCATCGAAGCCCCCTCACGAACATGGGGACGTTCGGGGGACCTCTCGGCCACTGATCGGAGGCAGCAACGGCGAAGAAAAAAGGTAAACCCTAACTTTACCTTTTTTTATTTATATTTATTAGTTTACTGTCGAAATAAAAAAAACTATAAAATAGAAATAAAAAATAAATATAAATATATATGTTTATACAAAAAAGTAGTATACCTTGAGCGAATAACTTTCGATTTTTGCATTTCGAATGGATATTGGGTAACCATTTACAACATTTTCGGAGTTGGCTTTTATAGCCATTCTTACAATCATGCAAATTTATTTTTTTTGCCATTAAAATCTACTAACTTCCTTCAACTTGTTGCAGGTGGCAATGGCGGTGGTTGACGATGATGGTGGTGCCGCTGACATGGCAACAATTGAGTGGTTGGGGTGAGTGGCGACAGCACAAGTTGTATTAGGGATTTAGGTTTTTTTTAAGTGTTGGGTCATTTGGGCATGTTTTAGGGTTTGGACTAGGGTGTAATTGGGCTTTTGGGTATTTTGATTGGGCTTGTGTAAATGTACATTATTTTTAAATTAAAATACATTTAATTTAAAAAATTATTTTGGGTTGTTTTGGTTTAAAAGTTAAGCTCGAATAAATTGGGCTCCAACAGGTAGGAGAAGTGAGAAAAAGATTTTAGTTTCGGAATTAAGTTATAAATTTTAATAGGAGTTAAAATACAATTTTACCAATTTATTATTTAATGTTTTTATAAATTTTTAAATGATTAAATTAAAATTTTATATTTTGCAAGGTAAAATGTAATTTTATCATTATTAATTTATAATTTTATACATTTTAAAAAGTAAAAAAATTATAATTTTTCAATTTTAAGGGGTCAAAGTCTTAATTGCCCCCTTGCTGCTATGGCTGAATATAAGTATAAGATCTAACATTGTAATATCAACGATGAAAATTAAGTTAAGCTTCAATTGATATATAGTTCTTTACTTAAAATTATATTTAAAAACAGTAAATTATTTTTAAAATATTAAAAATAGTAGATTGTTTTTAAAATATTAAAAAAAATTTATTTTATAAATTAATAATTACTATAAGAATTTAAAATATTAAGATATTGAAATAAAATTATTTTTAAAATATGAACATTTTAAATATACTTGTTAAAAATCATAGTATCATGTCGATTGAGTATTAGTCTGACTGTCATGGGTATTGTTGTCAATACAAGAGAACATGGGTTTAAGTGCGCTGAAGCACATTATCCTTGTATATCTGGGTTAGGGAGAGATTATGAGTAATTTTAGGTGTAAAAAAGAGCATATATGATTAGAACTTTAAAAACATAATATATAATTTTAAAAATATGAATTTTTTTCAAATTAATCTCTAAACTCGATAATTATTCTCATATTGGGGCTTAAAAAAAAATTTTATCCAACATTTTTTTTAAGGAAATATCATGAACTAACATAGTAACAATTGCTAAGTTGATATCCCAAATAGTGCAATAACCCAAACTCAATTAAAAACTGGTCGACACGTATGAGGTTCCACGTGAAGTTGAGCACACATGATCATCGAACCACCTAACAGTTGCTCGCCCATCAATTTTTCTTTACCTTCTTCTCACACGCTGCATCTGGGCATGATATTTTCTAGACTAAACCGAAGTTTTCCAGCAAGACTCAGTAGACACTTCTCTCGTTCAGCCTCAACATTCTTAAAAGACAATCGGACATCCATAGCAATCTCATGTCTTAAACCCCACAACTACAGAATTTCCGTTTACATGAAAAATGGGCTTATCCAAGAAGCTCAGAATCTGTTTGACAAAATGCCTCACAAGAACGTTGTTACGTGGAATACCATGATTCGCGGGTACTTTTTGAACGGGTTTTTCAGTAAAGCCATTGCTATGTTCCAGGAGATGCCAGAGCGCGATATTTTTACGTGCAACATAGTGATTTCAGGGCTCATGCATGGCCATGATGTGCAAGGTGCAAGGCAGGTTTTCGAAGGGATGGTTTGTAGAGATGTGGTGACATGGAATGCTATGATTGGAGGGTATTTTATAAATGGAATGTTGGATAAAGGGTTGAAGATTTTTGAGGAGATGCCCGTGAAAGATGTTATATCTTGGAACTTGGTCATTGAAGGGCTTGTGAAATGTGGAAAGCTTGACTTGGCTGAAGAGTATTTTAAAAGAATGAGTTATAGAGATGTTGCTTCATGGACTGTTATGATTTCAGGTCTTGCAAAAGCTGGAAGGATGGCTGATGCTTGTAAATACTTTGAAGAGATGCCAGTGAAGGATGTTCGTGCGTGGAACGTAATGTTAGAGGGTTATATAGGGATTGAGTGTGTTGACTTAGCAGAAAGTATGTTTCATGAAATGCCTGAGAAGGATTTGGATTCCTGGAAATTATTAATAAATGGGTTGGTTAGATGTAGAAGATTAGTAAATGCTTTGGGTTATTTCATGGAAATGCCCACAAAATGTTGTAAAACATTGAACTCAATCTTGTTGGGGTTGACAAGAAATGGACATGTCAAGGAAGGTCATGCATTTTTGGAGAAACAACCATATAACAATGTTGTTTCATGGACGAATGTTGTTGTTGGATACTTCGAAATAGGTGAGGTTAGGAGTGCGATTAAAGTTTTTGAATCGATGCCAATTCGAGATGTGACCGTGTGGAATGTGATGATATGTGGGCTAGGAGAAACTAATTTTGGTGAAGAAGGATTTAAGTTTTTCACCAGAATGAAGGAATCAGGTTTTCACCCTGATGAAGCTACATTTACTAGCATTCTCACCATCTGTTCAAATTTGCCAAGCTTAGACCACGGAAACCAGATTCATGCACAGGTAGTTAAATCGGGTTTAAATCATTTCACTGCCATTTCAAATGCGTTGGTCACTATGTATGAAAGATGTGGCAACATGCACTCTGCTTTGCTCGAGTTCTTTTCCATGCAGAGACATGACGTTATTTCTTGGAATTCTATAATATGCGGATTCGCTCACCATGGAAATGCTGAAAAAGCTCTCGAGATGTTTGCGCGAATGAGATTAACTGATGTTAAGCCTAACCACATAACTTTCATCGGCGTATTATCTGCCTGCAGCCATGCTGGTCTGGTTGACAGAGGTAAATACTACTTTGATTATATGAAAAGTAAATGCTCTCTTGAGCCAACAACAGAGCATTATACTTGTATTGTGGATCTGTTGGGGAGATTCGGACTCATAGATGATGCAATGAGTTTTCTTAATCAAATGAGAGCTGATGGTATGGAAGTTCCAGCTAGTGTTTGGGGAGCTTTGCTTGGAGCCTGCAGAATCCATAATAACATGGAGTTGGGGGTGATAGCTGCTGAGAGAGTTTTGGAAAAGCAACCTCATAACTCAGGCATATACTTAATATTAGCTGAAATGTATCTTTCTTGTGGATGGAGAGACGAGGCCGAGAGTATTCGAGCTCGCATGGAGGAGAAGGGGGTGAGGAAGCAACAGGGGCGTAGTTGGGTTGAGGGCAAACAATAGCAGCTAAGAGAACTTGATCATATTGGTGAGCAACTCGAATTTAGCATTATGATATTTCTCAATCCTAAATCCGGACGAAGTTAATTCCATTTGAAAAATTGTAACAGTTTAAATGTTTTGTAAATCAAAGTTATCTTTATTCCAACAAGTGATTTCACCATTAAAATCTCTTTATCTTTGCAGTGACCCTATTTGTTCTCAAACCAGTAGAGTATTTTCTTTTTCCCCCATTTTAGCTTTCAGTGAAAAATCATGAAAGCTTCAAAGGCGAATCCCAAAGCTCACATTTGTTTAAATCAACCTCACCAATATCGATAGCATAGAGTTTGGAACTGAGAACGTTTGGTAAAGATATTAAGTTATTAATTCTTCAGCTATGGGGAGGAATCGTAATCCTGGGGATAATTCCATTTGTTCATCTTCCTTGATAAGACCTGAAATGTTTTTCATTAAAAAACCCTCAATCCAACGATAATAACCTCAATGAAATCTCTCTATAAAAAATTTGAATTCTTAGTAATTGAAGACAACAATGAAAACCCATAACTACAAAGCAAATTCAAAGCTCAAAATGGAAGCAAGAAAGTGGCTCAAGGAAGAGAAAATGAAAAGAAACAATGATCAGAAGAACTTTGACTGTTTAAAGTAGAATGGATTTTTTTTAGTGAATTATAATAACAAAACAAAGCTTGAATAATAAACGCGATTAGTACGATTCAAATCCAAGTCACACATGGAACGATGAGTACATTGATTAACAGGGCATCACATAAGTTTCTTTTTTCTTCTTTTAATACAATAATAGTTAGTCAACTATTCAATTTATTTTATTATTATTTTGGTGATCCAACTATTAAATTTTTTTTATTTTAATTATACAATTTTTTGAAATTAAATATTTTAATTACTTTTTCATTAGCTACCTAACATAAATCTAATATGGGTGCCTAATAATAAATTTAGCCCTTCAATATTTACATATTCTATTAAATTAATTTTATATCTAAAAAATTTAAATTTTAACTTTCAATGTTTATAAAATTTATCATTTTAATCCTAATTATACAAATTATTACAATTATTATAATATTTTTATTTTTTTAATATTTTTATAATTTTTTAAACGATTAAATTAAAATCTTATCATTTTTGGGGATAAAGTGTAATTTTACTGTTATTAATTTATAATTTTATATATTTAAAAAGGTAAAAAACTGTAATTTTTCAATTTGAGGGATCAAAGTATTGGTTGCCCCCTCCTGCAATCCCTGAATATAAGATAGACCTATTCATAGGTCGGATTATCGGCCCAGGCTTGAAGGTTCGCCCAAATTTTAGGAGGATTTGGGCAAAAATATTAGACCCATTTAAAATATAAGTTAGACTCGAGCTTGAACATTCAAGACCTGAGCCCGGTCTGACCCATTTTTAAGTTTATAATATTTTATATTATGTAATTTAGAACACATTAAAAAATAAATAAAAATTTTAAATAAATAAAAATATATAAAATTATTAAATATAAAAATAATATAATATAAATATTTTTTTAAAAAATTAATATATAATATGGGTGGGCCTAAAATGAGTTTGAGTTAGTCTTTTGCAAATATGAGCAGGTTTGAGCAAAATTTTAGGCTCATATTTCGGATCAGATCGGACTTGGACAAACATAAAGTATATTAATATCATGCTTAAGCCCAGTTCAATCTTGACACGACCCAACCCATGAGCAGTTCTAATATAAGACCTAACCTTGTAATATCAAAGATGCAAATTGAGCTAAGCTTCAATTGACATATAGTTCTTTACTTTAAAATTATATTTAAAAATAGTATATTATTTTTAAAATATTAAAAATATTTAATTATATTTAAAAATATTATTTTATAAAATAATAATTATATAATAATTTAAAATATTAAGATATTGAAATAAAATTATATTTAAAATATGAACATTTTAAATATACTTGTTAAAAATTCATAGTATCATTTATAAAATGAAGCTTATAAAATACTTTTTTTAGGAAACTTACAAAATACTATTAAAATTGATATTTATGTACAATAAAAAATTAGAAAATTAATAAAATTCCAAAATTCTTAATATTTTATATTTTAAAAAAAAAAGTAATAATCTATTTCTCAAATTTGCTGAAAGATTAAAAAATATTCAAATCAATTCAATTAAGTATATACAAAGAGAAATGAAAGTTTTCTTGAAGGTTATTGTAAATTCTTTGTATTTTTGCTTCGGATCATTATTTTATTGATTCTTAAAATGTTGTTGAGACCTATTTATATCAAGAAATGAATTTATAATCACTTTGCTTTTGAAATCGATTCATTACACACACACACACACATATATATATATAACACTATCACGGATTATTATCATAATACATAAGTTTGTTTCAATAATTACTTAAAAATGTCAAATTGCTAGATTATATACTACTTACCAATGTCATTATCGAATTCACTTACCTTAAAAAGTTGCAACTCATTTATAAACTTAATAGAACAGAATAGGATATGCGAAAATGTCGATAATATGCACCAAAGTGCCACTATTATTTGCACCGATGTGCGGATGTCACTTTGCATCAAAGTGCCACTAACAATTGGATCGTAGCACCACTATCACTTGCGCTCATAATAAATTTCTTAATGACATGCTATTTATATCCTACTAATTTTCATTTTGTTTGCTTAGATATTTTATAACGCCCCAAAAATGTAAACCCTTTTATCTGAGTTGTGTCACTGAAATTGTCTTTGCTTTTATGGTTAAATGCTTTAATTGTTTATCTAAGGTTTAAGGTTTGAGTGGTAAGTTAAACGTTTTGCATTTCTTTTTTTGAACCTTAGAGTTTGAGGTTGTGGCATAAATTGATTTCTGCGTGTTGTAGTTCTAACGATGAGCCTAGTGGTTCAATAGTTATGTATCTGTTTGTCTGAATTCTGGTCACGTGTTCGATTCCTTGCACATACGTGTACATGTATTTATTTTTGCACTCTTTCGTTAAATCAAATTTTAAAATCAAATTAAGTGCTTCTTCTTAGTTGGTTTTGGAGAGTTATCGTTCTTTTCTATTTTTCTATTTTTTTTTGCTTGTTCTTGTTACTTTTGGGAGAATTCCACCTAAACACATTTTAATCTTTGAATACTATTATTTCTTCCATATAGGAACATAATTAAAATGACTATTAGTCTCGTTGTTGTAATTAGAAGCAGTAAACCGTAAGTTTTGGAGAAAAAGCTTTGTTTTGTCATCTAAATGTTGGTCGGGATGGTTAACGGTGCCATTGTGGAAGTTTCTATTTAAGTGCGTTTTGTTTCTTCCTTTAGGCGTAGATCATAACGGAACTCCTTCCACAACGTTGTAGTTCAGAATTGTGGCACTGAACGAAGATGAGGAATTATTGTGTTTGAGTTGTTTTGAAATATTGACATGAATTGCGTAATGAACAATTGTAGAGTGAGTTAATTGTTGAATTCGTTACTTGGAAATTGTTTAGGCTTTAGAACAGACGTTTGGAGGACTTTTTCTCGTTGTTTTTCAAGTAGGGCCGAAATCCCCGTAAAGTTACTGCATTTTTCTGTGTTTTTCAGGTTTGGCTGTTGTTTCGAGCCACATGGGCTGACACACAAGCGTGTGTCGTAGAATAAGGCACAGGAAACCCACGGGCTGGACCATGGTTGTGTGCTAGACTGTATGTACATACTATTTAGTGACACACGAGCGGAGCCGACGGACATGTGTCAGACCGTGTGTGCATACTGTTTTGGGAACTAATGTACAAGAGACACACGGACTAGAACCATTGGCGTGCCTCAGACCGTGTGTGCATACTGTTTTGTACTGCACGGACGTGGGCCAGGCCGTGTGAACATACTATTTTGTAATAACATGTATAGGAGGTACACGGGCTGGACACACAGGCGTGGGCCAGGTCGTGGGTCACACAAGGGCCGGCACATGGCCATGTGCAGTGTAGATTTGGGTATTAAATCTATGTCAAGTAACTGTAAACGAACTGCAATACTTGCATGACCTACGTTAGACTATAAGAGTTGTTGTACATGTACGCAACAAGGTTCTGAGCATGTATTCGAGTAATTAAGGACTGTTGATGGATGATACGAGTTTATACTTGCATGACGTTTGTTTGATGTCTATATTTGTTTTTGCACTCTATTTTTATTATATAATATTTAGTTGTTACTAGTTTTCTTTTTGTCGTCACTTTTACATTTTATTTTAGGTGTTTTATGACCCGAAGCAATTCAGAGTTTATTATTGGTTTGGATCAAGAAATTGAAAGAACCATTCGAAGGAGACGTCAAGAACAGCGAAATATGGCTTTACCAAGAAATGATGTAACCAAACCACTGATGCAGAAACAAAATCCTACTATACCTATGATACAGCCACAAAATGTTAATAATCCACCGTTGCCGCAAGAAGATCAAATACAAAACAGGACTATATGAGATTTTTTCGTACTTGTTTTGGATGATTTGCACCCTGGAGTTGTTAGACCAGCAATCCAAGCTGGGAACTTCGAACTCAAGCCAATAATGTTTCAAATATTGAATTCTAACGGGCAATATGCTAGATTGCCACATGAAGATGCATGAGAGCATTTCAAATAATTTTATTGATTTGTGCTTCCTTTAGTCAACAAGGTGTTCCTGATGATGCTTTGAAAATGCAGTTATTTCCTTATTCCTTGCAAGGAAGAGCTCGTACTTGATTCCTTGGGATATCTACAGGCTCAATTACTTCTTGGAATGCA
This sequence comes from Gossypioides kirkii, assembly GCA_005610355.1. NCBI lineage: Eukaryota > Viridiplantae > Streptophyta > Magnoliopsida > Malvales > Malvaceae > Gossypioides > Gossypioides kirkii. The sequence goes on from CP032252.1 coordinate 15,432,414, forward strand.
CTCGCAACATAGTTTTTTTTGTGCTTTAACCTTCCGACAATGAATGCTCGTCTCCGAAATGATATTACAGCTTATCATCAGCTGGATGATGAGAATTTTCACACTACATGGGAATGTTATAAATTTTTTCTTCGACGTTGTCCCATGCACATCATTCAACAGGAAACACAAATTGAGATTTTCTATAATGGGTTGAATTCATAAATGAGGAACCTTGTCGACGTATCAGCCAAAGGCCCTTTGTTGGATTGTACTTATGATGAAGCTGTTCGAATTCTTGAGAGAATTGCTCAGAATGACTATCAATATCCTATTTCTAGAGCTGCACAAGCAAAAGCTACTCCAGGAGTTATTGAATTGGACGCAATATCTACACTTAGTGCTCAAGTTTCTTCACTTGCGAATATGATAAAAAATATGAAGGGGACTAGTGATGCAATAGCTCGATTTTCAGTGGTGTCAAAAAAAATGATTTTGGAATCACAAATCTGATAAGTCGAGTTGTAAATTTATTTATTTTTAATAGTTATGGTGTTATATGTATCGTATAAAATTTTGATTCAGAAATTTTATTGATTAGATAGTTAATTGAATAGGAAGGACTAAATCATAATAGGTGCAAATGTGTAGATGTTAAGTTATAAGGACCAAATGAGTAAATTAACCAAAGGAGTATTAGTTAGTGGATTGATATGGTTTATATTAAGTGAAATTGATTTAATTAAGATTAAAAAAATGATTAATTAAGGCTTAATGATGGAAGTCTTAAAAATTATAAAAATGCCATTACTATATATATGAAATTAAAAGAAAAGAAATTGAATTTCATCACATTTTCTTCTTCTTTCTTCTTCACACGGTAAAAAGAGGGGGAAAAAACTTAGGGTTTTCATTTCCAATCTTTGAGCTTTGATTTGGGTAAGCAAACCTTGATCATTTTTAGTAATTTTTATGTTTTTTGAGTCCGTATCAGCTTAATCTAGCTTATGCAAGGACTAATTTGTGAATCTGTCAAATGTTAGAAAATTTTCCATTGTTGAAATTGCTTGTTCTTGAAAGCTTTTAATATATTTGAATATTTGATACTTGGGTTAAATCTTTTTGTAAAGTATTTTTGATGAAATTAGGGTTTAAGGACTAAAATGTGAAAATGGTGAAATTATATGTATTATTGTGAAAATAAATGTGTGAATGGGTTGGATATACACCTAAGAGAATTCGGTTATGGTTAGTTGTGTGCGAGAAAGGTTATTTTGCATGTTTTGTGTTGAAAGGACTAGATTGAATAAAAGGAAACTATTAGGGGTAAAATCATAATTTTCCTAAAAAGGACTAAATTGTATTGAATGATTAAATTATGTGACTTAATATGGGAATTGAATGATTTGTGAATGTAGACTATGATCGTGCTACAGACCGTGGAAAAGGAAAATTAACGGATTAGTCCTTGAAGTCTTTCCTAAACTGCAATCCAGTCCGGTAAGTTCGTAATGTAAATCTTACTTAATATTACTTGTATATATATTGTCAATGTTCAGCAAATTGGAAGCATTCTGTATGGAAGATGATCGAAGAAATGAAACGCAAGAGATAGTAGGCTTTATGCTGTTGAAATAGTACCGACACAATGGTTGGGATACCACATGTGTTGCGAGTCCTCAACAGCTCATGTGAGCAGCATCGTGACTTGAAAAAAAGATATGGATCCTATATGGATTACAGGTCCTACGATGGCTGGGACTTATGGTTTATACATACTCCCGACAGCTCGTGTGAGCAGCATCATTAGGAAACAATTTATAGTACAGATAGACACCGTACCGATGGCTGGGGTACCGCATAGGTTACGAGTCCTCAACAGCTCGTGTGAGTAGCATCAGGTACTGGTAATCGAAAGTTACGAACAGGAAGAGAAGTTGTAAATACTCAAAGAGAAATGGAATTACATTGACTCGATGTAGTCATTGTTACTTATTACCAAGTTGGTATTTCTTATATATTAAACTTACTAAGTTATAAAGCTTACCACAGTTATTGTTGTTCTGTTGTAGATCGTTTTGCTGACTGAAGATCGGATCATTTTCATCTCTTGAAGTCACACTATCGCGGAGTTTGTCGGTAGATTTTGCATCACTCGATCTTATGGCATGTACTACGATGATATTAACCTTGATGTTGAACTAAATATGTTGAAATTTTACTATTTTGATTATGTAAATGCATGAAGTTCAACTTAGATGTTTAAGCTTAAGATGCTTGTAAAGACTTAGTAGTTTTATATGTTTTGGGATGACTTAATGCATAACATGTATTGGATGTGTTTGAAATGTTAAACTTGTGTCTTGGCATAATTCTTGAGATTCTGCATACTTGTTTCGGTAGAACTTGTGCATGTATTAGTAGAAGTACAGGGTAAGAGAGAGGTTGTTCTCTGACTTGAGTTGTACCGATAGTTAAATAACAAGTATCGGTAGTTTTAGCATTTATGTATCAGTAGTATGTATGCATATATCGGTAGAAGTTGTAAGGTGAGGATTTTTGCTCTATGGAGTTTTTAGTATCGATAAATGCATGACTTGTAGAGTAGAAACCATACTTGTATCGATAGATCTAGCACAAGTACCAGTAAAAATCTGCACAATTTCTAAATTATTCACTGACTTGACTACTACCGATACTTGAGCATCAGGTACTGGTAGAAGTCTCCTAAAATGTTAGAAATGTCATTATTACCCTTGTCGAAATTGTGTTATGTTTAATATTGATATATAATGTGAGAAGTGAGTTTCTTATTGAACAAAGATGAAAGTATTATAATATTTTTAAAAAGATGAACATTTTAAATGAATATAAAACACTGAAATCCTAACCAGCGACGGTGTTCGGGATTTGAGTGTTACAAGTGACGTTGCACCTATACAAGTTGCTCAACAAGTTGATGTGCCTACATTTTGTTGTGAGATTTATGGTGACAACCATAGCTATGAAGATTGTCCACAACATGCAGGGAGAATGCTTTCTATGTCAATAATATCTGTAGTAATTCCTATGACAACTCTTATAATAATTCTGCACACAATCAACAATCTTAGGGAACTCAGAATGTTGGACAAAATGCTGCGACATTACGATATGAGAATTCATCTAATCAAGGCAATTATAACCCAAGCCAAGTGAATTAAACTCCACAACAGCAGAATTACAATCAACAAACTTAGTTGCATCCACAAAAAAGCCAAATGTAGCCATACCAAAATCGGATGCAACCACAACAATCTGCAATGCCAAATCAGAATGTTCAAGGACATCGGCAACAATAGTACACGCAAGCTTCCCCATCTGATCCGTTAGCAGCACTTAAAGCTTTAATGCGAGAGCATATCACTCGCATAGAAGCTATTATGCAAGGGAATTCATCCTCTATTCGGTCGTTGGAGGCACAATTAGGAAAAATTGCTTCAAATCTAAGTACTCGATGACCAGACACACTACCTAGTGAAACGAAAAATCCCAATTCGAAAGGGAAAGAACACTGCAAGGCTATCACTCTTAGGAGTGGTAAACAAACTGCCGAGCCTACTACTGACTCTACAGCACCTCTAGCCACTAGTGAAGTGATCCATGATGAGAAAGTTGAATCTGAAGGGTTTGTCGATGTACCAGATAAGGAAGTTCCACAAATTGTCATTCTTATGCCTAATGTCCGACCCTCGAAACTGTCGACGCAATCGAAAGTGTCGGCGCAATCTGATGTATCTTCACCTTTGCCTTTTCCACAAAGATTCAGAGAAAATGAGCATGATAAACAATATCAACAGTTATTGAACACACTGAAGCAACTTCTTATTAATATTCTTTTAGTGGATGCTCTTGTGCAAATTTCTAATTATGGAAAATTTATAAAGGAGAAGAAGAAGCTCATTGATATTAAAACTATTGCACTCACAAAAGCTGTAGTACTATTCTGACAAATAAGTTTTCGCCCAAAATGAAGGATCTTAGAAGCTTTACGATCCCATGTTTAATCGGCAACCACTATTTGGGTAAAGCTTTATGCGATTTGGGAGCTAGCATCAACCTTATGCCACTGTCTACCTTTAAAAAGTTGGGAATTGGTAACATGAAACCCATTGCAGTTACATTGCAATTAGCGGATCGATCCTTGGCTCAACTTAAAGGGCAGATCAAAGACATTTTAGTTCGTGTGGATAAATTCGTTTTTCCGGCTGATTTTATTATACTTGAATGCAAGGCAGACAAGGAGGATCCCATAATCCTGGGACGACCATTTTTAGCTACCGGACGCGCTCTCATCGATGTTTTCAAAGGTGAATTGACCATGCAACATAATGATGAGCATGTTAACTTCAATGTTTTTGAATCTTCTCCATGCAAGGATAAAGAAGAATGTCACACTGTTGATGTGCTGGATGATTTAATTGAGGAAGAACTCAATGACCAAAGCACATTACTTTCTCGAATTGAATGAAAAAAATTTGAGTTAATCGAGTTGACGAATCGTATTTTATCATACTAACTCGTTGAAATTTTCTCGAATCGAGTCAAGTGTGATGGAATTCGAATCGAATCGAATATATTTGTTCGAGTTAAATTTTTAAAAAATAACTTTAGGTCCTTGTAACCACTGTCACCCATCGTAATCAAATTTGTTATTAACTTTCATCACCTCATAATTTATTTATGAATCTTTTATATAGGGTTAGCTTCTTTGCTTGCTTAGTTGCTTCAATTATATTCTAATTCTTGTTACTATGTATTTTGAAATTAAAAAATATATTAAATGTAAAAATATGATTTTTTTAATAAAAGTTATTTTAAAGATAAAATGTGAAATTTATATCAACATAAAATTTTAACAGGAATATTTTATGGTATCATTAATAATTCAATTTTAATATAAATATTCAATATTATTAAAAGTTAAATAATATAAATAGTATAAAATGTGAATTTTAATTTAATAATATAAATTGTAGATATAAATAAAATTATTACTATTTAGGTTTGAGGATTTTTTTGGATGATTTTGATTTTTTATTTGGGGGTAAGGAGTGAGGAATAAAAGTTTAGGGGGAAAATAAAAAATTTAGGAGATTTTGGGAAGTAAAATTTTAAGGGAAAGTAAATAAGGAAATAAAATTTTGGAGGGGGAAGGGGGAATGAGTTTGGGGTAGATGAGGGGAGCGGTGGAATGGGAGGGGTGGGATGGGAGGGGAGTAAAAGTTTTAGGGGGAAAGTAAGAAGGAGTAAAAGTTTTGGGGGAAATAAAAATTTTTGAGGGTTTTTAGGGAAAATAAATGGGGGAAGTAAAATTTTGGAGGGAAAATATTAAAAGAAAATGGGGGAAATGGGTTTGGGGTAGATAGGAAGTGGGGTGAGAAGGGGTAAAAGTTTTGGGGAAAAGGTGGGAAGGAGTAAAAGTTTTGGGGAAAAAAGTACAAAAGGTTTGGGATAAAAATGTAAAATATTATAGTTTAATATTCGGTTTATTCGAATTATTCAAACTTGAAAACTCAACTCGATATGAACTCGAAATTCAAAAAAAATTTGAGTTGACTCGAATAACTTGATTCGTTTAACTTGAAATTCGATTTTTTTTTATTTTTTCGAGTTGAATCGAGTTTTGCTCACCCCTAAATACAAGAGCTTAGCCTGAGCCTGTGGCGGATGGTCCTATGTCCCAAGCTATGTTACGGGTGCTAGAGAGGGTCGCGGGAACCTGTACTAGACTTGCAGCTTAGGGAACAATTACCGAACGGCTCTGTGCGAATGATGCTAAGCTACTCAGGGGTATTATTGGAGTTGCTCATACTGTGGTGGAATATTGGCTCGAGGGTATTGAGCGTATCATGAATGATTTGAATTACACTCCAGTATAGAAATTAAGGGGTGTGATTTCTCTAATCCGTGATGAAGCCTATCGTGGTTAATTGTGGAACAGGGTCTTCGACTTGAGATAATGGCATAGGATGCCTTCAAGATGGATTTTCAGGGTAAGTACGTTGGAGCTAGTTACATTGAAGCTCGTCGACGTGAGTTAATGAATCTGGAACAAGGGGATAGGTCTGTAGCTGAGTACGAGGCTGAATTCTTGCGACTAAGTCATTATGCACAGGCCTTGGTTGCGATTGAGTACGACAAATGCATTCGGTTTAAAGAAGGGCTTCGTTATGAGCTGAGGGTTTTGATTGCTTCTCAGAGAGAGAGGGTCTTTGTCGTGTTGGTTGATAAGGTGAAGATTATAGAAGAAGTTTAAGCGCACTGAACGCGAGAAGAAAGAGCAAGAGCGGGCTCATAGCAGGGCCAAACGAGAGACAAGATTTGCCAATGTTGCACAACGCCCTAAGAAACGGGTGAGACTGGACGAGCTTCCGAGGACTGAGACATCGATAGGCTTCAGCGTGATAGCATGTTGTGACTACTGTGGTAGGCATCATGTAGGCAAGTGTTGGAGAAAAACAGGGGCTTGCCTTCGGTGTGGGTCACTACAGCATAAAGTGTGAGATTTTCCATATCGACCCGACTAGGTACCAACTATGGCACCTGTATATCAGTTATGATCACTGTTCAACCGCCGGGGGTGACGTTACAGTCGTTCATTGGACGAGGCACTGGTAGAGTTAGCACCGTTCCTGGTAAGGGTCGTAGGGCACTGGACAGAGGTGTGACCCAAACTGAGGCCCGACAACTAGCACAGGTATATGCAACTAGACACCGTGAGGACAAGGATGATGCCGATGTCATTGCAGGTACGTTTTTTTATTCATACTTTACCATATTTTGCACTAATTGATATTGGTTCTACTCACTCATATATCGCTAGCACTATATCTATAAAACTGAACATAATTGCTGAGTGTACTGCTAGTATGATCTCTGTTGTTAGTCATTTGGGTCAGTTTACACGGGTTGGCAGAGTGCTTAAAAGGGAACTGCTAGAGATACAAGGAATTTTGTTCCCGATAGATTTGATGATATTATCGTTTGGGGAGTGTAACATCCGTGTTTTTGAACTGGAGTTGGAACAGTATAGGGAAGGAGTCATGAATTAGAATATGTAGCTAAAATAAGAAGATTAGGAAAATTTAAGGATTAATTAGTAATTGTGAATTAGAATTTTGGAAATTTAAGAACAAAGGTAAGAGATGATTCAATTTTCATGACATACATGTATATTTACATAATCTAGCATGAAAAAGTATTGAATTCTAGTCTTAATCTTATATGTGTTGTATGAAATTGAAGAAAGAGGGAGGAAGAAGAAGGATCAAATTGAAAAAAAAGGAAAGGAGAAAGCTAAGGTGTGAGAAGAAATTATCTACAAGTGAGGTAAGCACTACAAGTATTAAAAGACTTAGTAACAATTAAATTAATGTGTTTATAATTTTAGTATATGATTAATGATGGTAAAAATGAGTAAAATGATATGTTTAGTTATAAGTATGGTGATTATATGTGATTTAATGAAATTTAGTGTAAAGAGACATGAAGAAGGAAGCATGTCCATTAAAACAGTTTGGACAGAATAGAGGATTAACTTTGAAAATTCACCAAAAATAGTATAAAAAGAGTTTGAGGTTGAATTAAATATTTAATTAAATTTTATTAAGTTTAGTTTCATATGGAAGAAACAATGAAAGAAAAGGAATTGTACATTCTGAGATATATCTGATTTTGTGTAACAAGGTCAGAGTAGGTTCGAGTTCCCCCGTTCTGACTTTGAAAAATCATAGAAAAATTTAGAAAAATTATTATAGACTGAAATTTACATGGTTGAATCCTTAATGAGTCTATTTTCAAAAGAAATAGACGGGAACATTATTGGATTCCTTTACTAAAAGATAAATAATTTTTAGTAAAGAAAGATTGAAACTATTAGGCAGCAGAGAAGGGGTAAATTGAAAGAATTTACTGTACAAATTGGCTAATGTAAAAATTCTGCAATTTTTATGGTAAAAAGATATTTAAGGCTAATTTCAGAAACATTAAGAGGATATTAATTTCGAATTCTGTAGCTAAGGATATAAATAATTTAGTGACTGTGACGCTAGTGGATAGCTTTGAAAATTAATGTGAAAATAAAAGTAAGGTATATGATGATGAATATGTGAGAAAAATATGTGTGAAATATTATGTGGTTAATTATAAAGATTGATTGTGTGATTAATTGGTGAAATTTTGGATTTATTTGAGGAAACAAAGGTGAGAAATACATGAATATGTATATTTGAATTGAATTTGAATGATTTGTGATCAAAATTGAAAGTGAAAGTGAAAGTGAAAGTGAAATTGGAACTGAAAGTGATATGAATTATAAATTGAAAATCCCTATTAATTAGTCGGGCTGAGTCGGATATAGTTGGCATGCCATAGGATTGGAAGAGTTCAGGGATACTTCAACCTTGAGTCGATGAGACACTAGGTGACATTATTTTACTTCGGATAGATTCGATGAGGTACTGGGTACCACTTTACTTCGGTTAGGCCGATGAGACACTAGGTGTCACTTTATTGCTTTGAACTATCCGATGAGGCACTAGGTGCCATTCTGGTGTATTTGGTTGGATCCGTGTATCCGCTAAGGTTCGAGTCTTGTTAATAAGGTAAACAATGTGAAAAAGAAAGAATGTGCAAATTGTGATATTGAGATAAGTGAAATTATAATCAAATGAAAGGTAAGTATAATATATGTCTAAAAAATCAAAGAATGATATAATTAAGTAAGCTAAGAGATTGGAATGGCTAAAATGTGAAATGAGGAAGAATATGTTAATTCATAAAACTACTGTAAGTTAAATGTTATACACATAAAAGGTATGTATTTTACATGAATAAATAATTATATGAATGACTTTGAAATGTGTGATTAAAAGATGAATGATTAATGACTCTTGTAGTACTTACTAAGCCTTCACTGGGCTTAACGCGTTTATTTCAATGCGCAGGTATAAGATCTCCGAGAAGTTAAGGTTGGATTAGGTATCTCTCATCAAATCACATCAACATTTTGTGTGAAATGGCAAGTACAGATGGTATATATATGTGTCTCTAATGAATGAGTTATCAATGTTACTTTGAAAATTTATATTAATTGAATTGAAAGAAAAATTTTATTATACTCGTTTTTATTTCTCTGACACTGTATGTAATACTCTTATAACGGGTTTATACGTGTGAACCGAGTGTAGGAGTGTTATATTTGTTGGTATCAGAGCAAAGGTTTTTTGATGTTTGGGACCGAGAATGAGTCCACGTGTACATGTCATTTTACATGTTGATGTGATGAGAGGTTATTAGTTGTTTAATTGTTAAAATTGTGAATATTGTAGAAAGAAGAATGTCGAATAGGGCTCATGATGAGTCCGGAGATGAAGTAGAGAGTAGGACTCCAAACCTTATTAAAGAACCAGTACACTAGGATGATCATAGGGGGCATAAGTTAAAAGAAAGAACTCAACCCCCCAATTAGTTAATATTATCTCGAGAAGAAATCCCGATTATGATTCTATTGCAAACGATGAATCAATTGTTACAACAAGTTATGAGGACTAATAATGTCTTAAATATTCCCTTACCTAGTGCTCCTCAACCATAACCGTCTTCTTTTAGCTATCGATTTCCTCTGAAAAAATTGAGAAAAACATGATGTCGAAAAGTTAAAAGGTAAAAAAGGATATGATCCAGCTGAAGCTGAGGAATGGTTAGAAAATAGTTAAAGGGTGATAGAAGAGCTACAATGTATTGAGAGGAAAATTTGAAATATGTGGTATCATTGTTGAAAGGTGGAGCGTAGCAGTAGTGGATTACAGTGTTGAATATCCACCTCGTTGAGAAGATTCCATTGGAGAAAATATCAGTTGAACAGTAGAGCTTGTTTTAAATGTGAGTTAAAGGACCATTTGATCCGAAACTGCCTGCGAAGAGGTAAATTACATGGAAACACTGGTGACTCTGGTGCGAGATCGGCAAGAGAGGTAGTCGATGGATTAGAAATCTGTAGACCTCGAACTTTTGTTGTTAGAACAAAGAGAAGAAGAGGACGTTCCTGATGAGAATACCGATAAATCTTCTTTTTGTGTTTTTTCTGTAAATTGTGTTAATTGACACATTCATATATATATATATATATGCATGTCAGAAGTGAAAGAGAGAGGGAATTAGCAGTAGAACCTACTAAGTACGAGATAGTTATTACTAATCCTTTAGGACAAAGTGAAAGAATTATTAAAGTATGCAAGAGGTGCACCTTAAAGATTCAAGGTTATGAGTTTCTAATAGATCTTATGACCTTTATATTTTACGAGTTAGATGTGATAGTGGAAATAGATTAGTTGTCAGAAACGTGGGGTCATGGTTGAGTGTAGAAGAAAAAGAATTTCTTTAAGAAGTTCGGATAGAAAAGAAATGATTATAATTGATGAAGAAAAGTGAATAATATTCTGATAAAAAGTTTAAGTTTTAAAATGAAATGTGAATAAGTTTAAATTCATAGAATAACTAAAGCAAAGTTGAAAATACTAGAGTTGTGACTAATTAGTTCGTTCAATGAAAGAATGGAAAAAGCTAGGATCGTGAATGTTTGAAGGAAGATGAACTTTAATCGCTAATAGTTACCTCGAGATTTTATTGACGCTGCATAGTCAATAAAACTAGAGGGAAGGACCAGGAGACGTCACTCTAATCCGAACTATACAGGGATCCAAGGATTCTTCTAAAACATTCATTGATCCTATTATTTTTCCTAAATGGTATAAATGAAAATAATGATGGAAGTAGTTTAATAGTAAATGAGGGTGTCCTTTAAGAATGAAAGGATATGAGAAAATGATAAGATTTACGATGTAAGTAGAAGCAAAGAAATTTATATGTTAGTAATTATTCTAGTTTAGAGATTCGAGAGATAATTAGTCACTTTCGAGTTATGAAAGAAATAATAGAAGAAGGATAGAATTTGAATGCATGGAAGAATTACGAGAATGAAAATAGAGTCATATTTATGTTATAAAAGGATGAAAGAAAATACAATGAGTTCTTTAAGTATTGATATAGGAAAATGAAAAACAATTGTATAATTTTAATGGTAATTAAGAGTTATGATGTTATATATTTGAAGTTATGAAATAACATAGTAAATTATATGTTAGTAAAATGATGTGAAATAAAGGAAGTGTATATTTAGATTAAATAATGAAAGGTTAAGATTTAAGCTATAAGTGAGGGAAGTGTGAAATTTTATGATCAGTTAACTATGTTTACTCACTTTCATCCGGTTAGAACCGATTTCTCCTTGTATAAGTATGCTTAGTTGTTTATAGATGAAAGAGTAAGACTTCATGATATGCCTATATCCATTATTTCTGATTGAGATCCTGAATTTACATCAAAGTTTTAGAGAAAATGTAGGACTCTAGTATGTTGAATAGAGTTAAGTAAGAATAAGTTAGTGAGTCTTGACTTGATTCAGGAAAATAGAAGAGAAAGTAAAGTTGATAAAGGTGTTTAAAGGCTGTTTCGAAAAGACAAAGTCCTATTCTGATTTGAAAAGAAAAGATAATGAATTTAATATGGGTGAAAAAGTTTTCTTGAAGGTATCTCAATGGAGAAAGATTCTTTAATTTAAGAAAAAGGAGAAGTTGAGTCCAAGATTCATTGGACCATATGAGATATTGAAATCAATTGCATATCAATTAACACTCCCTTCAAAGTTGGACAAGATTCGTAATGTTTTCTATGTATCTATGTTACGAAGATATTAGTCCGATGTATCTCATGTGATTATTTCGAAAGTTATTGAAATACAATTGGATTTTATTCATGAAGAATAACCGATTAAGATACTTGCATGAGAGGTAAAAGAATTTAGAAAAAAAAGTGTCCCCTTTGATAAAGGTTTTATGAAAGCATCACAATTCAGAAGAAGCAACACGGGAAAGAGAAGAAAATATGATACATCAATATTCGCAAATATTCGTTACAGGTAAATTTCGAGGACGAAATTTTTTTAGGGGGGAAGAATTGTAACATCCGTGTTTTTGAACTGGAGTTGGAATAGTATAGGGAAGGAGTCAAGAATTAGAATATGTAGCTAAAATAAAAAGATTAGGAAAATATAAGGATTAATTAGTAATTGTGAGAAAGAAGGAAGGACTAAACAATAATTTATCCAAATTGAATTATGAGTCATCATGGGAATTAGATTGATTAAGGAGGGGTAAAAGAGTAATTTGGTGGAAGATATTTTTGGAGGCAAAGTTTTGGGCCAAAGTGTAAAGTTGAAGGCCTAAGGACTAAAAGTTCAATTTTACCATTTTTATTAAAGAGAGATATTTTAGTGGAAAATTCTAGAGAAATTGAGAAAAGTAAAAGGAAATAAAAGATGAAAATATCATATTCTCTTCAAAAAGTCCAACAGTCCATGTCATTCTTCTCCATCCAAACTTTTGCTTTTATTCCAATTTAGTCCCTTCACCATTGTTAAGCCCTCCAAGCTTCAAAATCCTCCATTTTCTTTGAAATTTCCTTAAGGAAGGCATAGAGGGAAGTTAGTAGACACCTTAATTTCCTTATAGAGTCCACTTTGAAGTGTTAAAGTGGATAGGGATTGGATTAGAATTTTGGAAATTTAAGAACAAAGGTAAGAGATGATTCAATTTTCATGACATACATGTATATTTACATAATCTAGCATGAAAGGTATTGAATTCTAGTCTTAAGCTTTTATGTGTTGTATGAAATTGAAGAAAGAGGGAGGAAGAAGAAGGACAAAATTGAAGAAAAAGAAAAGGAGAAAGCTAAGGTGTGAGAAGAAATTCTCTACAAGTGAGGTAAGTACTACAAGTATTAAAAGACTTAGTAACAATTAAATTAATGTGTTTATAATTTTAGTATATGATTAACGATGGTAAAAATGAGTAAAATGATATGTTTAGTTATAAGTATGGTGATTATATGTGATTTAATGAAATTTAGTGTAAAGAGACATGAAAAAGGAAGCATGTCCATTAAAACAATTTGGACAGAACAAAGGATTAACTTTGAAAATTCACCAAAAATTGTATAAAAATATTTAGAGGTTGAATTAAATATGTAATTAAATATTATTGAGTTTAGTTTCATATGGAAGAAACAGTGAAAGAAAAGGAATTGTACATTCTGAGATATATCTGATTTTGTGTAACAAGGTTAGAGTAGGTTCGGGTTCCCCTGTTCTGACTTTGAAAAATCATAGAAAAATTTAGAAAAATTATTATAGACTGAAATTTATATGGTTGAATCCTTAATGAGTCTATTTTCAAAAGAAATAGATGGGAACATTATTGGATTCCTTTACTAAAATATAAATAATTTTTAGTAAAGAAAGATCGAAACTATTAGGCAGAAGAGAAGGGGTAAAGTGAAAGAATTTACTGTACAATTTGGCTAAAGTAAAAATTCTGAAATTTTTATGGTAAAAATATATGTAACTCTAATTTTAGAAACATTAAGTGGATATTAATTTCGAATTCTGTAGCTAAAGATATAAATAATTTAGTGACTGTGACGCAAGTGGACAACTTTGAAAATTAACGTGAAAATAGAAGTAAGAGGTATATGATGATGAATATGTGAGAAAAATATATGTGTGAAATATTATGTGGTTAATTGTAAAGATTGATTGTGTGATTAATTGGTGAAATTGTGGATTTATTTGAGGAAACAAAGGTGAGAAATACATGAATATGTATATTTGAATTGAATTTAAATGATTTGTGATCAAAATTGAAAGTGAAAGTGAAAGTGAAATTGGAACTGAAAGTGATATGAATTGTAAATTGAAAATCCCTATTAACTAGTCGGGCTGAGTCGGATATAGTTGGCATGCCATAGGATTGGAAGAGTTCAGGGATACTTCGACCTTGAGTCGATGAGACACTGGGTGTCATTATTTTACTTCGGATAGATTCGATGAGGTACTGGGTACCACTTTACTTCGACTAGGCCGATGAGACACTAAGTGTCACTTTATTGCTTCGAACTATCCGATGAGGCACTGGTGCCATTCTGGTGTGTTTGGTTGGATTCATGTATCCGCTAAGGTCTGAGTCTTGTTAATAGGGTAAACAATGTGAAAAAGAAAGAATGTGCAAATTGTGACATTGAGGTAAGTGAAATTATAATCACATGAAAGGTAAGTACAATATATGTATAAAAAATCAAAGAATGATAAAATTAAGTAAGCTAAGAGATTGGAATGGCTAAAATGTGAAATGAGGAAGAATATGTGAATTCATAACACTACTATAAGTTAAATGTTATACACATAAAAGGTATTTATTTTACATGAATAAATAATTATATGAATGAATTTGAAATGTGTGATTAAAAGATGAATGATTAATGACTGTTGTAGTACTTACTAAGCATTCACCGGCTTAACGCGTTTATTTCAACGCGTAGGTATAAGATCTCCGAGAAGTTAAGGTTGGATTAGGTGTCTCTTATCAAATCACATCAACATCGAAAGATTGCAAGACAAGGTATATTTATTTTGTGTGAAATGACATGTACAAATGGTATACATTTGTGTCTCTAATGAATGAGTTATCAATGTTACGTTGAAAATTTACATTAATTGAATTGAAAGAAAAATTTTATTATACTCGTTTTTAATTGTCTGACACTATATGTAATACTCTTATACCGGGTTTATACGTGTGAACCGGGTGTAGGGGTGTTATAGGGAGTTTGATCTGATACTAGGTATGGATTGGCTAGTAGAGCACTGGGTTAGTCTCGATTACGCGACCAAGAGGGTCACCTTGAGAACTAAAAAGAATAATGAGGTAGTGATGATCGGGGAGTATGAGACTACCTATCCAATGTAATCTCCACCTTCATAGCCTAAAAACTTGTAAGGAAGTGGTGCGAGACGTATCTCGCCTTTATATCTGAGACTGCACTTGTTAAGTTAACTGTTAGTGGTATTCGGACAGTTCGAGATTTGTCAAATGTCTTTCCGGAGGAGCTATCGGGCGTAGCACCACCCGAGAGGTTGAGTTCGGTATAGATTTTTTACCGGGTACTGCACTGGTATCTATTGCTCCCTATCGCATGTACCGAAGGAGCTTACCGAGCTGAAGGCACAGTTGCAAGAACTTCTCGATCGAGGGTCTGTTCGATCGAGTGTGTTTCTCTAGAGAGCACCTATGTTGTTTGTCAAAAAGAAGGATGGTACGATGAGAATGTGCATCGACTACCGTCAGTTGAACAAGCTGGCGATCAAGAATAAGTACCCGTTACCGAGAATTGACGACTTGTTCGATTAGTTTCGCGGAGCTTTGGTGTTCTCAAAGATAGACCTTTGATCTAGGTATCACCAGCTTAAGGTCAAAGATGAGGATGTGCACAAAAGAGCCTTCCGAATCCATTATAGCCACTACGAATTCCTAGTTATGTCGTTCGGCTTAACGAATGCTTCGACAGTGTTCATGGACTTGATGAATTGGGTCTTTCAACCGTATATGGATCGGTTTGTTGTGGTTTTTATCGACGACATCCTGATCTACTCCAAAACTGAGACTAAACACAATGAACATCTGCATATAGTACGTCAGACACTTAGCGAGAAGAAACTTTGTGCAATGTTTAGAAAGTGTGAGTTTTGCTTATCCGAAGTTGCCTTTCTAGGGCACATGATGATAGTAGAGTGGATCCGCGTTGATCTGATAAAATTTGAAGTAGTGGTTGAGTGGAAACCATCGAAGAATATTGTTGAACTTCGGAGTTTCTTCGATTTAGTAGGTTAATACCATAGGTTCGTCAAGGGATTCTCACTAATAGCATTACCCCTGACTAAAATTTTGAGCAAGAACGTTCTGTTCAGGTGGTCTGAGGAACATTAGGTGAGCTTTGAGAAGCTCAAGATTGTTTTGACATAAGCTCTTGTATTGGTACAACCGATTTCGAGTAAGGAGTTTATTGTGTTTAGTGACAAGTGACATGTAGGCTTGAGATGTGTCTTGATGCAAGAGGGAAAGGTGGTAGCATACGCATCCCGACAACTTAAGGTTCAAGAGGGTAATTATCCTACTCACGACCTTGAGATAGCTGCGGTCGTGTTTGCGTTGAAAATCTGAAGGCATTACTTGTATGGTGAGAAATGCATAGTATACACTGATCACAAAAGTCTCAAATACCTATTAACCAAGAAAGAATTGAACTTGAGATAGCGTAGGTGGGTTCAATTACTCAAGGATTATGACTGTACAATTGAGTATCATCTTGGCAAAGCTAGCGAGGTGGCTGATGCTTTTAGTTGTTGAGCGATGATCGATTTATGAGAGATGTTTGCAAGACTGAGTTTATTTGAGTATGTTAGTTTGTTGGCAGTGTTGCAAGTGAAACCAACTTGGGTTTAACAAATCTGGGCTAAACAATTATAAGATGAGTCATTAGTGAAGCATCTGCGTGAGGTTGAATCTGGTGTCGAGTCTAAATTTGAGTTGAATAGCGAGGAAGTTCTATACTTTAAGGGTTTTATCTGCGTGCCGAAGGATTCTAAAATGAGATTATCGATTCTGTAAGAGGCATATAACAGAGCATACGCTATGCATCTTAGCGAAAATAAGATGTATCAAGATCTGCGTGAATTGTACTAATGGCCTGGGTTGAAACGAGAGGTTCTACTTACGTTTCCCATTGCATGATGTGCTAGAAGGTTAAGGTCGAGCATCAATTGCTATCAGGGTTACTACAACTGGTTAAGATTCCCCAGTGGAAGTGGGAAGGGGTGACAATGGACTTCGTCAATAGGTTACCCCCTAACGCCTACTAGAAAAGATTCGATTTAGGTCATCGTTGATCGATTGACCAAATCCGTCATTTTCTACCAATTTGAACTAACTACTCTATTCAGAAGCTTGCGAAGTTGTATGTGTTTGAGATAATGAGGTTGCACGAAGTCCTAGTTTCAATTATTTCAAATCAAGATTCGTGTTTTACTACGTGATTTTGGAAGAAATTACACGAAGCGTTGGGTATACGACTAGACTTCAGTACTGCGTACCACCCTCAGACGGATGGTTAGTCTGAGCAGGTTATACAAATCTTAGAGTATATACTCCGGAGCTGTGTGATCGAATTTAGAGGAAGTTGGGAGGATCATCTACCGTTAGTTGAGTTTGCATACAATAATAGTTTTCAATCTAGTATACAGATGGCACCTTACGAAGCCTTGTACGGTCTTAGGTGCCGAACTCCTCTGTGTTAGACAGAATTGGGTAAGAGGCGAGTTTTGGGTCCTGACTTGGTGTTTGAGATCGAGAATACTATTGAACTAATATGAGATAGATTAAAGGTAGCCTCCGATTGACAGAAGTCTTATACGGACTTAAAATGAAAAGACGTAGAATACTCTATTTATGACCATGTATTCCTGAAAGTATCACCATGGAAAAAGGTTCTCCGGTTTGGACAAAATGGTAAACTGAGTCCGAGGTTCATTGGACCTTATCAGATTTTGAAATGGATTGGACCAATAGCCTATCAACTTGAGTTACCTTCGGAGCTTGACCACATTCATATGTGTTTCATGTTTCGATGTTAAGATAATACCATTTCGATCCTTCCCACATTATTCCAATGGAGGAAATTAAGGTGCGACGTAATCTAACTTTCGACGAGGAACATGTTCAGATTCTTAAGCGAGATGTCAAGGTCTTATGGAAAAAAAGTCTTTTAGGTTAAGATTCTATGGTGGAACCACAGCAGGGAGGAAGCCACTTGGGAGCCCGAAGATTTGATTTGTCAACAATATCTACATCTATTTGATTTAAGTAAATTTCAAGGATGAAATTTTCTTTTAGGGGAAGATATTTGTAATGCCTCAAAAATGTAAACCCTTTTATCTAAGTTGTGTAACTGAAACTGTCTTTGCTTCTGTGGTTAAATGCTTTAACTGTTTATCTTATGTCTGGGGTTTGAGTGGTAAGTTGAGCGTTTTGCATTTCGTTTTTTGAACCTTAGAGTTTGAGGTTGTGGCATAAATTGATTTCTGCATGTTGTAGTTCCAACGATAAGCCTACTGGTTGAATTGTCATGTATCTGTTTGTCTGAATTCTGGTCGCATGTCCAATTCCCTACACGTACGTGTATTTATTTCTACACTCTTTCGTTAAATCAAATTTTAAAATCAGATTAAGTGTTTTTTCTTAGTTGGTTTTGGAAAGTTATCGTTCTTTTCTATTTTTCTATTTTTTTTGCTTATTCTTGTTACTTTTCGGAGAATTCCACCGAAACACGTTTTAGTCTTTGAATACTGTTATTTCTTCCGTACCAAAACATAATTGAAAGGACTATTAGCATCGTTGTTGTAATTGGAAGCCGTAAACCATAGGTTTTAGAGAAAAAACTTTGTTTTGTCATTTAAATGTTGGTCGGGATGGTTAACGGTGCCATTGTGGAATTTTCTATTTAAGTGTGTTTTGTTTCTTCCTTTAGGCGTAGATATAATGGAACTCCTTCCACAACGTCGTAGTTCAAAATTTTGGCACCGAACGAAGGTGAGAAATTATTATGTTTGAGTTGTTTTGAAATATTAACATGAATTGCGTAATGAACAATCGTAGAGTGAGTTAATTGTTGAATTGGTTACTTGGAAATTGTTTAGGCTTTGGAATAGATGTTTGGAGGACTTCTTCTCGTTTCTTTTCAGGTAGGTTTGAAATCTCCTTAAACTTACTTTTTTCTGCATTTTCTAGGTTTTTAGCTGTTGTTTCGAGCCACACGGGCGTGTGTCCAAGCCGTGTACCATAGAAGAAGGCACACACGGGTTAGACCCAAGACCGTGTGCTACACCGTGTATACATACTGTTTAGTGACACATGGCGAAGCCCACAGGCATGTGTCAGATCGTGTGTGCATACTGTTTTGGGAACTAGTGTACAGGAGACACACGAGTTGGAACCACGAGCGTGCCATAGACTGTGTGTGCATACTGTTTTGTACCACATAGGCTGGGCACAAGGGCGTGGCCAGGCCGTGTGAACATACTGTTTTACAATTACAGGTACAAGGGGTACACGAGCTGGACACACGGACGTGGGCCAGGTCGTGGGTCACACACGGGCCAGCACATGACCATGTGCCAGGCCGTGTGCAGTGTAGATTCGGGTATTAAATCTATGTCAAGTGACCGTAAATGAACCATAATTCTTGTATGACCTACCTTATACTGTGAGAGTTACTGTACGTGTATGCAACATGGTTTTGAGCATGTATTCAAGTAGTTGAGGACTGATGATGGATGATACGAGTTTATACACAAAGGTGTTTTTGAACTGAACTGAAACGATGGTTTGACCATATCACTGAACTGGCAATGACACTGTAAACACTACAATATTATTACTAAATAGGCAGTGAAACTGTAAAGGCTGCAATGTTATTACTATACTAGCCGTGATATTGTAAGCACTGCTAGATTATTGATGAACTGTCATACAACTGCTGTATTGTTTAGATTGTATGAACTTGATTGGAGAACTAAATATAATCTTTATGAGTTATGTTGATGAGATCTACTAAGTGGTTACTCTTATACTGACCTGTTTAATGTTGTTTCATGGTCATCTCATGCTTGAAGGGCGACGGTGCGAGCACTTGGTCACCTTTTTAGGATCACTTAGGATATTAGTTATGGTAGATGGTTTGTATGTTGGAAACAGATGTTTAAATTAACATGTTGACTTATCTATGATGGGAACTAAAACTCGTAGTGTTGGGACTTAATTATGCTTATTGTCTTTGGGAGTTGAACTATGAATTCTATTGCACCTATTAATATATGAAATAGACTTGAGTAATTATCTTTATGAATGTGTGAATGTTTTACTTTGTGATGTAATGTTCTGAGTTGGTTGTTTCACCTAAGCGATGTTTTGGCTGTTACATATTTAAATTATACAATATATTTACATTTTCTCAACAATCAAAATAATTCAAATTTTGGTATTTTTACAATTTAATCTTTATCCATGTAGAATTAACCACTCATCCAATTTCACTTAACATCTAATTTATCAACATTTAACATCTCACTTAAATATTTCATATCATCATTTATTTCACCTATCTAGCTTTTACACTATTTACAATTTAGTCATTTTCACCAATTTCACTTCATATATATACTTTTCAATTTATAATAGGAACACAATTTCACATTCAAATAAATTCTATAAAACATATCATCATTTTCATATGTAAACAAATCCCATGTAATATACTAAGCCAATTTATCAAAATTTTCCATTTAGTGTTTTATTGGAAAAGTAAAATACTTGAAAGAATCTTTTCTTTCTTCCTTCTCTTCTTAGCTATTTCTTCTCCCTTGTCACCAACTTGATGTTCACTTCTCTTCTCCTTCTTTTCATTTACATAACACATATACAATATTCAATATAAAAACAAAAATCACATACAATTTCCATGCATTTTGATGAAATAAAAATGATGTCCTATACGAATACCTTATCATTCTTACCTTACCTTAGTCAAAATTAGAGGGTGTAAATGAACAGAACGTTCGATGATTTGTTTGTGAACCATTTGTATAACGTTCGTTTATGCTCATTTACTAACCTAAATAAACGAGTATAAACATAATTTTTATATGATGGTATTACAAATGACATAGATTTTCTTCCCAATTTAGTGTTTAAATTGTCTCTTTTGTACTTCATTTAGCATGCATCATTAGCATTTTATACTTAGTTTTCATATTTTTCCAACTCATTGATAGTTAGTTTAAATTTTTGTTATTTTTATCTATTTTTGTACTAATGTCGACGCAAACAATCGAAATATTGCGTCTTAATATTGTCAGCACAGGAGCTCAGCCCAGAAGGTCAATACTGGTAGAATGCAGCCACAAGATCAGCTTGGAATTGCGACCAAGAGATGTCGCCGTATTGAATTTGAACCTCAAATGAGTAGACTAAAGCTGAATTTACATTTGGAAGCACCAGCGCAGGAATATCACAGGTGTCGCCGCAATTACAATATTAGATTGTGCCTAGCAGTGCAGCGACAACCTGCAGATCTTTGAAGAAAACATGTAATCTACTTTAGTGCACAACTGTGTTCTAACTAACTTTGACAACTACAAAATCTAGATCTAAATTTGAGAATGGAGGCTAAAACCTGCAATATTTAGAGGCTATAAATAGACGAACAAAGAAGGAAACAAATCATCGAGAGCTAAAGGATTTGATTTTGAAAATTCTGTGTGGATTGGAGATTTGAGCTGGAAATCGAGGAGCTGATGAAGCAAGTCTGCAACTACTTCTGACGAGAGGTGCTAGATGCCGAGCAAGAGGAACAATTAGGGAGTAGGCCTAGTAGTCTAGAGATAGTAAGATTCGTTGTACTCTTTAATTCTTCTTAAATGATGATGGATTCTGTTAATATTAAATGAATACGAAAGTATCTTTTGATGATAGATCATTTTGATTCTTACTTTACACTGCTTATCCTTTTATTCTTGGATCTAACCGCTCTAAAAATGAGAGTAAAATTGCAGTACGCCGACATCGAGAGATGTGGTGACAGGTTAGGTTAACAAGTGGGTTAGGCGAGAGCTGCTGGGGATTGGGATAAAAACTAGTTACTTGTTCTTGGATACACATCGTTACTCACACCGAGAGGTGAAGTGATTGTATTTGAGTTGAGATTAAGTAGGGAGCTGTTGTTGGTAAGAACTCAAAAGAGACTTCATTGCAGCGACAATTCATCTATATTCTACCTTATCGACACATCCAGTGTTGTGACTTGGCAGATTCAGTAAACCATTTCTACCCTTTACACTTGGTCAAATTTTACATTTCATGCATTTTAATATTCAGCACTCAACACTCAACACAATTGGATTTATTTTCAGTATATTGATATTTAACCTCTGAAGTTTAACTCTAATTGCGTTAACATTACTGATTATTTTAGTGTGCAGATTTGACTTATTGCACTGATATCAGTACTCACATTCACTTAACTTTAGTATTGATTGCTCCAACAATTAGATATCAATAACCCATTCCTCGTGGATCAATATCTGATAGATTTATCTATCAACTATACATGCATCGACGTGTGTATGCTTGCACAATCATTGTATCGTAAAAACACCGATCAAGTTTTGGCATCGTTGCCGGGGAATGGCGTTTGTTTAATGTCTACTTTTGTAGTTGCAATTAATTCTACTTACTTGATTTTTACTAATTTGTTATTATTTCTCTAGTTGTTTTCTTTTTCAGATGTTTAATTGTTGCATGTCCATAAGGAGAAATCCTAAAGACATTGTAAGCTTTGATCAGGAGCTTGAGAGAACACTTAGGAGGAGAAGGCAAGAATAAAAGAAAATGGCTGGTAATAACAACAATAATAATTTACCACCATTGCTGCCACAAAATGACATTCCTCTAGTGCTACCACAAGTAATTAATGATTTACCACCACCACGACCACAAAACGAGTAAATGCCGAATAGGACAATAAGGGATTTTGTTATTCCTATACTCGATGATTTACAACTAGGGGTTGTGAGACTAGCAATTCAGGCTGGTAACTTTGAACTGAAACCGGTGATGTTTCAGATGCTCAATTCTAATGGACAATATTCAGGTTTTCCGCATGAAGATGCACAAGAACATTTGAAATCATTTTTACTTATTTGTGCATCCTTCAGTCAACATGGTGTCCTTGATGAGGCCTTAAGATGCAATTATTTCGTTACTCATTGCAGGGAAAAGCATGAACATGGTTTTTAGGTTTGCCGGTTGGATCTATCACATCCTGGAATGCATTAGCAACGCAATTTATTTTAAGATTTAATCCGTCGATAATGAACGCGAGGTTACGGAATAACATCACTGTATATCATCAACTTGATGATGAGAATTTACACATAACGTGGAAGTCCTACAAAGCATTGCTTCGACGTTGCCCAATGAATGGAATTTAACAAAAGACCCAGATTGAGATTTTTTATAATGGTTTAAATGCTCAGACAAGGAATCTTGTTGATGCATCGATAAATGGTCTATTGTTGGATTGTACATACGATGAAGCTGTTCGAATTCTGGAGAGGATTGCCCAAAATGACTACTAATATCCAATCTCTCGTTTTGCACAAGTGAAATTCTGGAGAGGATTGCCCAAAATGACTACTAATATCCAATCTCTCGTTCTGCACAAGTGAAAACTAACCCTGGAGTTCTTGAATTAGATGTTATTTCTGCATTGTCAGCGCAGGTATCTTCACTGGCCAACATCATAAAGAATATGAAAGGAACAAGCGACATTGCTCCTACACAAGTAGCCCAGCAATTAGATGCGCTGATATTTTCCTGTGAAATTTACTACGATAAACACAGCTATGAAGATTGCCCACAACTTGCAGAAAATGCATACTATGTTAACAACATCCGAGGGGGTTCATTTGGTAACTCCTACAATAATCGTTCGCAACAACCTTGGGGAAATCAAAATACGTCCACATATAGATATGGAAATTCTTCGAACCAAGGAAGTTATAGGCAAGGAGGTTACAACAACAGCCAATTGCAGAACTACCATCAAAATTCACTAATTCTCGTACTGAACCAATGCAATCACATAGTCAAATACAACCACAATCGCGATTACAGCCACAACCATCTGTTTCACCACAAAAGTAAGGACAACATCATCAGCATCAAAAGCAGCAATTTGCTCAACCAAAGGCAGATCCTATGGCTGCTCTTGAAGTAATTATACGTGAGCATATCACACGAACAGAAACAATAGTGCAAGGAAATGTTTCTTCCATACGAGCATTGGAAGCTCAGCTCGGTCATTTAGCTTCTAATCTTTGCAATAGATCACCGAGTACTTTGCCTAGTGATATTGAAAATCCAATGCAAAGAAGGAAGGAGCATTACAAGCAATCAAGCTAAGAAGTGGGAAACAGACGATAGGATTAAGCAATTCTGATCAAGACCATGTCGAAGCATCCACTTCACAATTACACATTAATATACCTCTAATAGATGCTCTTGTGTAGATACCCAATTATGGGAAATACATGAAGGAGCTTTTATCAAAGAAAAAAAAGTTACCAGACATCAAGACGATTACGCTTACAGAGGGGTGCAGCGTTGTACTCACAAACAAGTTGCCAACCAAGATGAAAGATCTTGGCAGTTTCACAATTCCATGCTCTATCAAAAATCATTACTTAGGTAAAGCTTTGTGTGATTTAGGAGCTAGTATTAACTTAATGCCTCTGTCTACTTTTAAGAAGTTAGGAATTGGGTCGATGAAGCCTACTGCGGTGACATTACATTGGCGAATAGATCTCTAGCACAAGCAGAAGGACAGATCAAAGATGTTCTTGTTCAAGTCGATAAGTTGGTGTTTCCTGCTGATTTTATCATGCTAGACTGTGAAGTAGAAGAGGTACCCATTATTTTGAGAAGACAATTTCTAGCAACAGGACGAACACTTATCGACGTGTTCAAAGGAGAATTAGTGATGCGTCATAATGATGATCATGTAACTTTCAATGTGTTTGAAACATCCTCATCCAAAGAACAATGTCACCACATTGACGTGTTGGACGAGATTATTTTGGAAGAATTTCATGCAAGGAGTTCAACATTGTCTGAGGATGATGCGGTAGCATCTATTGATGACACCCTAGCTGATTGTCCTGACAAAGAGGAGGTAAATAATTGTGAGATGCGTAGAAATTGCCAAATGGAATCTTTGGATTTGTCCAACAGGAAAATCCCAATATTTAAACCGTCTATTGAGCAAGCTCCTACCTTGGAGTTAAAACCATTGCTGACGCATTTGAAATATGTTTTCCTTGGTGACAATGAAACACTGCATATCATTGTTAACACATCCCTCAACGCAACACAAGAAGAGAAGCTTATCGCAATCATGAAAGACCATAAGAAAGCCATAGCCTGGAGCATCGTAGACATCAGAGGCATCAGTCTTTCTTTCTGCATGCATAAGACACGGTTATAAGATGAAGGGAAGTAATCCATTGAACAACAATGACGACTCAATGAGAAAATGAAAGAAGTGGTAAAAAAGGAAATTATCAAATAGTTGGATGCGAGCATTATATACCCTATTTCTGATAGTAACTGGGTAAGTCTTGTCCAATGTGTGCCTAAAAAGAGTGGTTTCACAGTTGTGACTAACGATAAGAATGAGTTAATCACTACTCGCATCGCAATTGGATGACGAGTGTGCATGGATTACCAATGATTGAATGCGGCCATAAAGAAGGACCATTTTCCACTCCATTTCATCGATCAAATGTTAGATAGGCTAGCTGGTAAAGTCTATTATTGCTTCTTGGATGGATATTCTGGATACAACCAAATAGCTATTGCCCCGGAAGATCAAGCAAAGACCACATTCACGTGTCCTTTTAGAGCGTTTACCTTTCGATGGATGCCATTTGGGTTGTGTAATGCGCCAGCAACATTCCAGAGGTGTATGATGGGGATATTCTCGGATATGATTGAGGACTCACTCAAGGTATTCATGGATGATTTTTCGGTTTATGGACAGAGTTTTGACCAATGCACCGACAATTTGGCAAGAGTTTTGAAAAGATGTGAGGAAACAAATCTGGTTCTAAATTGGGAAAAATGCCATTTTATGGAAACTGAAGGAATTGTTCTTGGCCATCACATCTCTTGTCAAGGCATTGAGGTCGATAAAACAAAGGTCGAAATCATCGAAAAATTACCCCTGCTCACCACTGTCAAAGCAATAAGAAGCTTTCTTGGACATGCTAGTTTTTATAGACGATTCATCAAAGATTTTTCCAAGATAGCTAAACCCTTATGCTCGTTACTAGAGCTAAATAGGAAGTTTGTGTTCGATGACGCCTGTCTGGACACATTCACATCAATAAAAAAGCAGCTAGTATAAGCTCCGATTGTCATTGCACTAGACTAGACGCAACCATTCGAACTAATGTGCGACGCCAGTGATTTTGCTGTCGGAGCTATCCTAGGCCAAAGAAAAGATAAGGTATTTCATTCTATTTATTATGCTAGCAAAACACTAACCAAAACGCAGGTTGATTACACTACGAATGAGAAAGAGTTGCTAGCAGTAGTCTTCGCATTTGACAAGTTCCGTTCTTACCTTGTCGGTGGAAAGATTACAGATTACACGAAACACTCAGCATTGAGATACCTTTTCAACAAAAAAGACGCCAAACCTAGACTCATCAGATAGATCCTACTCCTCCAAGAATTTGATGTTGAAATCAGAGATAGGAAAGGATCTAAGAATCAAGTAGCTGACCATTTATCTCGACTGGAAAGTGGGAGTGAAAATGAGCAAACAACTCAGATTGTCGAAGCATTTCCTGACGAACAATTATTCGCTGTGGATACATCACCATGGTATGTTGATATCGTCAACAACCTTGTGTCTGGAAAGCTACCTATAAGTGAAACTGGTCAAAAGAAAAGTAAGTTCATACGCGTTGCTGCTAAATATCATTGGAACGAGCCATACCTATTTAAGGTATGCACCGATAATATAATTCGCCGTTGTGCACTTGAAGAAGAAATGATGTCAATCCTGCAACATTGCCACGATGCCCTATATGGAGGTCATGTCGGTGAAACAAATACTGTTACAAAGGTCCTACAATCAGGATTCTATTGGCCCAATTTGTTTTGAGATGCTTACAATTTTGCGCAACAATGTGATCGTTGTCAATGCACTGGTTCTATATCTCGACGCAACGAGATGCTCCAACAACCTATCATGGAAGTAGAGCTTTTCAATGTTTGGGGTATTAACTTCATGGGACCATTTTTTAACTCTTTTGGAAATGTATATATCTTAGTGGCTGTTGATTACGTGTCTAAGTGGATTGAAGCTATTGCGGTACCAAAAGACGATGCTCAAACAGTGTTGAAATTCTTTCACACATATATCCTCAGAAGCTTTGGAACCCCGAGAGCGTTAATAAGTGACCAAGGAACTCATTTCTATAATAACCAAGTGGCGACTGCATTGAAACGGTATGGTGTGAAGCATCGTATGGC
Organism: Gossypioides kirkii; assembly: GCA_005610355.1. Taxonomy (NCBI): domain Eukaryota; kingdom Viridiplantae; phylum Streptophyta; class Magnoliopsida; order Malvales; family Malvaceae; genus Gossypioides; species Gossypioides kirkii. Next base: position 15,459,542 of record CP032252.1, read on the forward strand.
TACCACGTATCACCCACAAACCATTGGTCAAGCCGAAGTATCCAATCGTCAAATTAAAAGTATACTTGAGAAGGTGGTTAATCCATCTAGGAAGGATTGGTCTGCACGGCTGCATGATGCATTGTTGGCACTTCGCACTGTTTACAAAACCCCATTAGGGATGTTGCCATATCAACTAGTGTTTGGGAAGTCTTGCAACTTGCCTGTCGAACTTAAATATAAAGCCATGAGGGAAATTAAGTAGGTAAATTTGGATTATGATGCTGTTGGAAAGAAAAGACTGTTGGACATCACAAAATTAGAAGGGATCAGATGCCATACTTATGAGAATGCTGCGATATACAAGGAAAATACAAAGAAATGGCATGACAACATCATTTTACGTCGATAATTTTATCCTGGTTAGTTGGTACTTTTGTTTAATTCACGTTTAAAATTGCATCCAGGGAAATTTCGATCAAGGGGGTCAAGTCCTTTCAAGGTTGTCGAAGCATTTCAAAGCGATGCGATGACAATAAAAAACTTACAGGATGGATAACAATTTAAGGTGAATGGATAATATCTTAAACTCTATGTGAGCCCAGATGTTCAAGTACCAGATGAAACCATCAACCTGGTAACATTTAAATAATATCGATGCATTTCTTTATTTACTTTCAGTTATTTCACTTTTCGCTATGTTGTTTCAGATTCTTAGCAGAAATAAAAATCATCTTTTTGTCGACGCATTGACGCATAGATTGTCGGCGCATTCGACGATGAGTCAGCGTTACTTTTTCAGCAAGAATCGCGCCAATCAATTTTCTTTCATCCTAGCCGTTAGATCAAAATAAAACGGTACGATCTACAGCCTGGCAATTAATGGCTGCAGACGCAACGATTCCTTGTATTTTTCAACTCATTTCACTTAGGTTATAAAATATCCCATTGTAATTATCTTCCTCTTCACAATCGTCATTGTTACTGCAACTCATCTCCCTCACTGTCTGCAGATTTCCTTTTCCTATTTTAAAGCAATATCCCTCTGCAATCTTTCTTTATTCCTTTTTATTTTTACCATGGCTAAAACCTATGCTTCCAAAAACACTCCTAAACCCTCTTCCAAAAACACTCTAACTACCCCTGTTGAGATTCCGTCCATGACACCACCGCCTTCATCCACAGGTCCAGTTTTGTTCCTAATGACTACGGCCAAAGACCGGTACCATAATGTTATGCTAAAACACAACATCCACTCTGAACAGGGCTTCCAACATTCCCCACACCTGACTCTCGAAAAACAAGTCCATCGCACTATTAACCGCCTCGGGTGGGAATATTTTTGTGAACATCCATTAGGTTGTTCCTCTACTCTGGTTAGGGAATTTTATGCAAATTTGGTGGACAGAGAGTAGGAGTTTGTGTTTGTTCGAGAAGGGTTGGTACCATGGAGTGCGGCACATATCAATGTCCTGCTACGAATACCAGAACAGATAGATGAGCATGCACTCTTCATGCACAGTTTAAATAAAGATAGCCTGGCCGAGATGATGAACGACCTTTGCATCGACAGTGCTACATGGACGGTCAGTGGATTCTACAATTTTATGATGCATAGACATTACCTGACGACTTTCTGCAAGGTATGGTTTCACTTTATTAATAGTAGTGTGATGCCCTCTACTCACAATACTACGACCACATTGGACCATATGTGTTTGCTGCATTCCATCTTGCACCATTGTTATATCGACATTGGGGAGCTTCTACATGCCCAGATTGCGAAAGCTGTAGGAAAGCAAAATGATATTCTTCCTTTTCCCTCTCTTATCATGCTACTCTATCAACACAAGGGTATTATGCCCAAAGATGATGAAGAGATTTTGGATAACAAAGGTCCGATCAACGATATATTGGTTGAGAGGATGACACGAGGCCAAGGTACACCTATGACCAAGGAAGCATCGAAAAAGAAAGACAAGGGAAAAGGGAAAAAGAAAGAAGAACAGACCAATACACCCACAGATCCACAAATATTAAGAAGACTGGCTAGTTAGGAAATCCATCTTGACCGTATTGATACGTATACAATCTGCCTCATGAGTGTATTAGACGATTTGGATTACAGGCAACATATACTTTGCATATACAAAAGCTTGAAACGAAGCCATTGTCGCTGCATTGCGTCACATTAGTACCAGACCACTGCCAAATTTTCTAGTATTCCCTGATATCTTCTACCCTATGCACCACTCCTCATTTGACCAGCGTACTATTGATGGTAAGCCTACTCAAATGCCAACAAGAATTCACATATCTAATGATGAAGACAATGAAGGGCATTCAAATGCTAAGGAGGATTGCTATCGCAATATTGCTGATCTGTTCGAGGATGAATTCTCTAATAATCTAGGCGCAAATATGGCTGAGAGAGCAGCGATTGCAGAAGAAGATGTCGATGCAGTCGAATGTGCTGACACTGGCCCAATTGAACTTGAGCAATATATGGAAGAAGAAGCCAATCGGAGAGGTGATCAAGAGAAGGATGAAGAAAAAGAATATGAAGGAAATGAAGAAGATAAGGAAGAAATAGAACCTACCGAGGTGTAGGAAGAAAAGGAACTCGATGCCCCAGCAATGATTGTGGAGGAAAGGAAGACTCGACCTACTGCGAGTTAGGCTGAAGTTGTCACTGGCGAAGTACAAGAACTGAATCCTCTCACAATTGTACTATACATAGCACCACTCGTCGAGATTCACCTATTCGACGTGACAATGATGAGGTTGTCACCCAACCTGCCGAGGGAGAGCAATCCACCAAGCCGGTTGGTTCAAAGGACAAGAAGCGAAAGAGGCGCAAGGACAAGAAAAAGAAGAAAAACCATGATGAGGAAGAGCACCCGAAAAAGAAGAAGAAGAAAACCAGAGCAGCCTCTACATTGACTGTTGCTGAATAATTTGGTACAATCCTTTTTAGTTAACTTTCTTGCATTTTTATTATGCCTGCATTTTCATTGTCGTTGTATTCAATTTAGTTTAGTACATTGTAGCTGCATTCCCATTAATTTTGTATATATATTGTCAGTGCATTAGGGATAATGCAGACATTAAGTTTGGGGGGAAGCTAATGTGACTTGGAAATACAATTACACCTTCTTATTTGACTTTTATTTTGTTTCTTTACTTATGAAAATTGACAAAATTTCAATAGAAATGTGCCCACAAATTTTTATTTTGATGCGTAATTCTTGAATTGTTTGGATACTGATGTGGAGATTGAATGAGTATGAATGAATGTTGAGTCTGCTATTTTGGAATGAATAATTGAAATTGTTTTAGTAATGGATGGATAGTATTGGTGTTAAATCTTGAATTGATTGATCAGTACAGTGACATTGTATGAATAAAAGACACTCCAATATGAGTGCATTGTGAGTTTAAGGGAGAACACTTCACTGCAGACAAAGAAAAGAAAATTTATCTAGCCAAAGGTTGTAACTGCAGGAGTGTGCATCGGTGCAATTACATGCCTCCTGGGGGTTTGTTGCACCCCATCGTTACTACCTAAGAAAAAAGGTAGAGTAACGCAATGACATCTTTCTGTCACTTATGAGAAAAAGAAGAAAGAAAGAAAAATAAGAATAAGTTGCTGAAATGGTTCAAGAAAGGTTAAGATTCAATGCATGATACTAATATTGATGAAATTGCAGTTTCAAGTTGTTCATATTTGCAAATTGTCGGTTCATCATTTTATTATATGAATGCATTTTAAACATTAGAAATTTAAAGAATTCAAGTTGTATGAATAATGAGTGCGATGACATTTCTAATTGCTACTTTGTTAATTTTTGTTTACTTGAGGACAAGTAAAAACTCAAGTTTGGGGTTGTGATGGTATTACAAATGACATAGATTTTCTTCCCAATTTAGTGTTTAAATTGTCTCTTTTATACTTTATTTAGCATGCATCATTAGCATTTTATACTTAGTTTTCATATTTTCCAACTCATTGATAGTTAGTTTAAATTTTTGTTATTTTTATCTATTTTTGTACTAATGTCGACGCAAGCAGCCGAAATATTGCGTCTTAATATTGTCAGCACAGGAGCTCAGCCTAGAAGGTCAATATTGGTAGAATGCAGCCACAAGATCAGCTTGGAATTGCGACCAAGAGATGTCACCGTATTGAATTTGAACCTCAAATGAGTAGACTCAAGCTGAATTTACATCTGGAAGTATCAGTGCAGGAATATCACAGGTGTCGCCGCAATTACAATATCAGATTGCGCCTAGTAGTGCAGCGATCACCTGCAGATCTTTGAAGAAAACATGTAATCTGCATGAGTGCACAGCTGTACTCTAACTAACTTTGACAGCTGCAAATCTAGATCTGAATCTAAGAATGGAGGCTGAAACCTGCAATATTTAGAGGCTATAAATAGACGAATAAAGAAGGAAACAAATCATTAAGAGCTAAGGGATTTAATTCTAAAAATTCTGTGTGGATTGGAGATTTGAGCTGAAAATCGGGGAGCTGATGAAGCAAGTCTGCAACTGCTTCTGATGAGAGGTGCTTAATGCCGAGCAAGAGGAATAATTAGGGAGTAGGCTTAGTAGTCTAGAGATAGTAAGCTTCGTTGTACTCTTTAATTTTCTTAAATGATGATGGATTCTGTTGATATTAAATGAATAAGAGAGTATCTTTGGATGATAGATCATTTTGATTCTTACTTTACACTACTTATCCGTTTATTCTTGGATCTAACCGCTCTAAACACGAGAGTGAAATTGCAGTACTCCGACATCGAGAGATGCGGTGACAGGTTAGGTTAACAAGTGGGTTAGGCGAGAGCTGTTGGGGACTGGGATAAAAACCAGTTACTTGTTCTTGGATACACATCGTTACTCACACCGAGAGGTGGAGTGATTGTATTTGAGTTGAGATTAAGTAGGGAGCTGTTGTTGGTAAGAACTCAAAAGGGACTTCATTGTAGCGACAATTCATCTATATTCTACCTTGTTGACGCATCCAGCGTTGCGACTTGGTAGATTCAGTGAACCATTTCTACCCTTTACACTTGGTTAAATTTTCCATTTCATGCATTTTAATATTCAGCACTCAACACTCAACACAATTGGATTTATTTTCAGTATACTGACATTTAAACTCTGAAGTTTAACTCTAATTGCGTTGACATTACTGATTATTTTAGTGTGCAGATTTGACTTATTTCACTGACATCAGTACTAACATTCACTTAACTTTAGTATTAATTGCTCCGACAATTAGACATCAATAACCCATTCCTTGTGGGATCAATATCCGATAGATTTGTCAATCAACTATGCTTGCATCGACGTGTGTACACTTGCACAATCGTTGTGTCGTAAAAACACCGATCATTAAGTTCATTTAATAAACAAATGAACACGAAAAGAGATGTGTTCAGTTCGTTTATGTTCATGAACAAGCTTGTTTCTAAGCTCGTTTATTGACTCATTTATTTATTAATGATTTTTTCTTATAAAAATATTAAAATAATATTTGTGTATTTATTTATTGTTTGTTTGTTTGTTTATTATTCATTAACATTTTTGTGAACATATTCAATTATATGTTCAGGAACATGTTCTTTTAATGTTCGTGAATATGTTCGATTAAGTTAAATGAACATTGTCGTGAACATTAAACACATGAACATGAACACACATAATTTTAAATAAATGAACATAAACAAAAAATTTGAAATTCTTAACGAACACAAACTGAACACGAACAAACTTAAAAATAAACAAACAAACATGAACAAAGGTTTGTTTGTTCAAGCTCGGTTCATTTACAATCCTACTCAAAATACGTAGCTCCTTTTTTCTATCTCCTCAAATATAAACTCTAACTTGTTAGATATTTGCAGTAGTTTATTATGACCTAGTCTACAAGCAGTAGTTAGTATTTGATTTAAGTTGATATGCTTTCAAATATTTTAGGAGTTAATTTCACATATTTTTGTTTTTCTTTGTTAGTTGTACAACCTATTTAAAAAGGTTCTTTTTCTTATTGAAGAAACAAGTTGATTTCCTCCCAAACCCTCTCTCTTCTATATGCTGCTCACTTAACAATAACAGTGGTATCAGAGTTGTGTAAAAAAAGGTGAACGACGATTTAAAAAATGGTCTCTGATAATTTTGTACAACTAGCGATTTCCCATTTTGATGGTCACCATGATCATACCATTGGAGTATGTTGATAGAAAATTTTCTCAAATTCAAGGTGTATTGACAAGTTGTTTTTGTGGGAATACCAGAGTTGGTTGAGGGCACAGCAGCAACGGATTCACAGAAAACAGAAATTGACGCTTTGAAATTGAAGGATCTTAAGACGAAGAATTATCTTTTCCAAGCGATTGACCGTTTAGTCCTGGAAACCATCCTTTGCAAAGATACATTAAAGGAAATTTGGGATTTGATGGAAAAGACATTCCAAGGGTTAGCTAGAGCAAGGAGGTAGCAGCTTCAAGTACTTCGCTCAGAGTTTGAAATTCATTGGTTAAAATCTGGGGAGTCCATTTCTGACTTATTCTCAAGAATGATGGCCATCATCAACAAGATGAGAACATTTGGGGAGAGAATAGAGGACGTGATTGTAGTCGAATAAATTCTACGCTCATTGATACCAAAGTTTAATTATGTGGTTTGTTCAATTGAGGAGTCAAAAAATGTTGATGATTTATCCAGTGATGAATTGCAAGGTTCATTACAGGTTCGTGAAAGAAAATTGCTACAGCAAGACAATGCTAAATTAGCATTGAAAGTCTCATCAGATCATTTGAGCAAAGGAGATAGAGGACGTGGATCAAATGGCAACAACAGCAGAGGCCGAGGTAGAGGACGCAACAAAGGTCGAGGTAGAGGAAACTATTCTCATCAACAGAATCAACATCAAGGAAACCAATCTCATGAAAGAGGAAGAGGATGAGGTGGTTATAAGGCAAAGTCAGCAAACAAGTCAAATGTTGAATGCTATTGATGTCACAAGTATGGTCACTACAAGTCAAAGAGTCGAACAAATTTGTCAAGTGCATATGGGGAAGAGTCGAATTTTGCAAAAAAAGAGGGAGAGCAAGTTAGAGAGATATCATTGTTGATGGTATGTCATGAGCAAAAGTCAACCAACAAGAACTTGTGGTATTTAGACACTAAGTGCAACAATCACATGAGTAGAGATAAGACAGTATTTTCCATTCTTGATGAATCTTTTAGAGATAATGTGAAGTTCAGAAATAATTTTACGATCTCTATGATCGGAAAAGGGTAGGTAATTATACTAACTAAAAGTAAAGTTGCTCAAACCATGTCTAATGTCCTTTTTGTCCCAAATTTAAATACCAATCTGTTAAGTATTGGCCAGTTGCAAGAGAAGGGTTACGAGATCATAATAAAAATGAGGTGTGTCGAGTTCTAGATGACAAATTAAGATTAATAGCTCAAGTTGCTAAGAAAACGAATCGAATGTTTCCTCTCTACCTCCATCATTCTACTCAGTCATGTTATGCAGCAAGTTCGACCGATCAAATGCAGCAGTGGCATTTTCGTTATGCGCATCTCAGTTTTAAAGGTTTATAAACGCTTCAATGAAAAAAATGGTAGTTGATCTCCCACATCTGTCTAGTCCTGCATATGTATGTGAGGAATGTGTTCTCAGTAAGCAACATTGAGAACCATTTTCAAACAAGAAATCAGAGAGAGCAAGAAAACTATTGGAGATAGTGCACTCTGATATTTATGGACCAATTAATCCCATTTCTAATAGAGGTAAATGATATCTTATCACCTTCATTGATGATTTGAGTAGCAAAAACCTAGGTTTACTTCTTTTAGGAAAAGTCTAAAGCTTTAACAGCTTTCAAGACCTATAAAGCAATAGTTGAGGAAGAAGCATGACATCCGATACAAGTACTGTGGACTGATCGTGGAGGAGAATATAATTCACATGAATTCACAAATTTTTGCGAAGAGCAAGGCATTAAAAGGAAATTAACAACAACCTACACACCGCAGCAAAATGGCATATTCGAGAGAAAGAATTGAACGATGTTTAACATGGTGCGAAATTTATTGTAACAGGGCAGGGTTCCAAAGATGTTTTAGCCATAAGCTGTCAACTGAAGCATTCATTTTATGAATATGAGTTCAAATTTTGTCGTTCAGAATATGACACCGAAAGAGGCACGGGGTGGAAGAAGACCTGATGTCAGTCATTTTAAAATTTTTGGGTGTATTACTTATGCCTATGTTCCTGATCAAAAAAGAAAGAAGTTGGAAGACAAAGGAGAAAAATGCATCTTTCTTGGTGTTAGTGTTTGTACTAAAGCTTTCAAATTGTATAATCCTAGCACTAAGAACATTGTCATCAGTCGAGACATAATTTTTAATGAAGAAAACTTCTTGGATTGAATATTGCAGCAGATTTTGATGGAGAAGGTTTAGAGTTGCAAGTTAAGGATAATTTGTAGCCACCTCATGAGCAAGCAATAATTCAAAGCTCACCTGAAGTTGCAATAGAACCAACATCACCACGTATAAGAAGAAGACCCACATGGATGAAGGACTATGAAGTGATAGGGATCAACCAATCCGAAGACCCACTTATGTATTTTGTTCTTTTTACAGATTGTGATCCTGTAACTTTTGAAGATGAAGTTAAACAATCTAAATGGAGGAGAGCAATGGATGATGAAATTGCTGCCATTGAAAGAAATAAAAATTGGGAGTTAGTTGAGCTTCCAAGAGGATATAAAACTATTGATGTGAAGTGGGTCTATAAGACAAAATTGAAGGAGGATGGTGAAGTTGATAAGTGCAAAGCACGCTTGGTAGTGAAAGGCTACAGCCAAGAGCTTGGCATCGATTACAAGGAGGTATTCGCTCTAATTGCTAGGCATGACACGATCAGGTTGGTGATCGCTTTGGCTGCTCAAAATTCTTGGCCGATTTTTCAACTAGATGTCAAGTCGACATTCTTGCATGGAGATTTGAATGAGCTGGTATTAGTTAAACAACTTCCTGGCTATATTAAGATTAGGGAAAAACATAAAGTGTATAAATTAAAAAAGGTTTTGTACGGACTTAAACAAGTCCCTCGAGCTTGGTATAGTCGTATTGAGGCTTATTTTCTCAAAGATAGTTTTAAGAAATGTCCTTATGAGTATACATTTTTTGTAAAAGTGGAAAATGATGGGAAAATGTTGATGATTTTTTGTTTACTGGGAATGATCAGACTATGTTTGAAAAGTTAAAAAAATCCATGATGGCTGAATTTGACATGTTTGATCTTGGAAGAATGCATTATTTCTTGGGTATAGAGGTTTTTCAATCAAATGCAGGTATTTTTATTTCTCAAAAGAGCTATGTGCAAGATATTCTAAAGAGGTTTCAAATGGCAGACTGCAATCCAGTTTATACACCAGCAGAGACAAGTTTAAAGTTGGTAAAAGATGACAATAGAAGAAACGTTGACAATACTTTGTACAAGCAAATTGTGGGAAGCTTGATGTATCTTACTGTGACAAGGCCAGATATAACGTATGCTGTAAGTCTTATTTGTAGATTCATGGAACGTCCAAAGGAAATTCATCTCCAAGCAACAAAAAGAATCCTTATATATTTGAAAGGTACAATTGACTATGGAATTCTGCACAAGAGAGGAGAAAAATCAAATTTGATTGGGTTTACAGATAGTAACTACGCAGGAGACCAAGATGATAGGAAAAGTACATCTGGTTATGTCTTTAAGATGGGGTCAAGAGCTATTTTATGGTCATCACGAAAAAAAACCAATTGTCACTTTGTCAAAAACTGAAACAGAACTTGTAGCTGCATCAACATGTGTCTGTCAAGCCATTTGGCTGAGAAAGCTTCTTGTGGAAGTTCATTTCAAACAAAAAGGGCCTTAAAGTTGTCCAAGAATCCTATTTTGCATGGGAGAAGTAAACATATCGATGTACAATATCAATTCTTGAGAGATCGTGTGAATAATGAAGAGATTGATATGGTCTACTACAAGAGAAAGGATCAAACCGTAGACATATTTACGAAGGCTCTTAAAATTGCAGCATTTCAGAAGCTGCGACAAATGCTTAGAGTTAGCAAGGTAGAAAGTTCTTAGTTTAAACTGATATTAGAAATTAATATCAGTTTAAGGGAGGGTTCGTTAGATATTTGTAGTAGTTTATTATGACCTGGTCTACAGGCAATAGTTAGTATTTGATTTAAGTTGATATGCTTTACAAGATTTTGGGAGTTAGTTTCACATATTGAATAAACAAGTTAATTTCCTCCCAAACTCTCTCTCTTCCATATGCTGTTATATCTACTACTCACTTAACGGTAACATAACTAACTTCACACACACAAAAAACATCTTATCATAAAGTTTTTCTCTTGATTTCACTAAAAATTTAGAGGACTTTGAAGTTTAAAGTTTGGAAAGAATTGAAAATGGTGGAAAGAGATTAAAATGAAAGAAAGAAAAATTATGGCTAAAATGGTGGTGAGTGACGTGAATGGAAGATGGAAGAAATGTTTCCATTTTTTTAAAAATAAATCCCAAAAATTATAGATAAACTATTATTTAATATATAATTGAACTTTAATTTTGTGTACTTTTATACATGAAATTTTGATTTGATCCAATTCTTGTAAATTATTAACACAATTATTGATATAAAATCATTTTATATTTATATATTGCATACATAAATAATTATATTTATCTAATATAAAAATAAATTGATGTATTTATTTCTTTAAATGTATATGATTAAATCAAAATTAAAGTTTTTTTTAATATACTGGTGTGATTATATGATAGTATCTGTTCATACTTTCTTAATCCTTTGACAAGGCACACACAGGCGCTCAAATCCGGAACCCGTAGGATGAACAACATCCTCTTTTCCACTGGAGCCACTTGTTGAGTTCATCAAAATTAAAGTTTTAAATATACATTTAAACCACGATTAAAGTTTCACGTATATAATTACATCAAATTAAAGCTCATATATACAATTACACATTAAATCAAAGTTCACATATAATTTTAAGATTTATCCCTTTTTAAAAAAAAACTAAATTTATATTAATATTTTATTAAGAAAAATCTAATCATCATGGTTTTTATTCACTCTTAATCTCATTCACTCCTTTTTGTACTTTCATGGTATTATTGTAGTTCTAGTCCTCTTTCTATTTCCCATCCATTTAATTTAATCATTTCTTTTTTTAACTTTCACACTTTTACCTCATCACTTTCCACTTCTCTACAATTTAGTCCATCCCTTAAATTAATTTTCCTAAATTCAAACGTCTTTTTAATTTTCTATAATATCTATATCCTCCCCACTAATAATTACTATTTTATCTAATTTGAAAACTTTAACACGTGTCAACTTGAATTGACATTGTTCACAACTTAAAAGTGACAGGATGTTACATTTAGGCTAAATTGGGCTTATATGTCAATTTTTGATTTGGTCTTTTAGGCCATTTTTTTAAATTTAGGGAAATAGTCTGTTTTTAGAGAGAGTGTATGAAAATGTGTCCAGTTAGATGCGCTTTTTATACAGTTGACAGGAAAGCGTGCCCAACTGAACGCTGTTTCCTTTTAAGTTGCAATTTGTTACTTTTTTAATACAATCGATTTTTTTAGTCAGATGATTAAATGCGAGTGGTTTTGTTCTTAAGTCCCAAGTTTGATTTCTCACACACTCACATTTATATTTTTTATTTCATGTTGTTTTAGGCTTTTCATTTTTTTAATAAATGTTTTTAACAAATTAATTTATTTAATTAAATGGTTAAATAATAATAATTTCACCTTTGAGACAAGTTCAATTCTCCTTTTCTAAACACATTTATAATTTTTATTTCATATTATTTCAAGTTTTTTTATTTTAATTAATAAATATATTGTTTTAAATTTTTTTATTTTAATTCATTTTTTTAATTAATAACTCTTTTATTTATAAAATCAAATAATAAATATGTAAATAATTATATTTACTAAAAATAAAAATATTGGTAATAATTATTTTATTTTATAAATAAAAAAGTTATTAATTAAAAAGATGAATTCAAATATAAAAATTAAAAACAACATATTTATTAATTAAAAAAATTGAAACAATATGAAATAAAAATTACAAATGTGTTTAGAAAAGGAAAATTGAACCTAAGTCTCAACGATTAAATCATTATAATGTAATCATTTAACTAAAAAAATTAATATATTAAAAAACATTCATTAAAAAATTTTAAACAACATGAAATAAAAAATATAAATATGAATGGAAAAGAAATCAAACCTGAGACTAAGGGTAAAACTACTCGCATTTAACCATTTGATCAAAGAAATTGATTGTATTAAAAAAGTGATGTTAAAATTTACTCAATAAAAAGTATTATTTTTCTCTGCATATGAACTTTGATAGTAGCGCTTTTTCGCCGGTGGCGACAACTGTTCAGGCTCCTAAAAAAGTAAGACGTCATGAAGAAGAGCCTCTTGGCGACGGAGGTGATGATGTGATGCAGGAGGAGGGATGGCATAAACCTTTTTCTTCTATAGATGCGGTGGTCAATTCTTGTCCGGAGGAATCTAGTATGGAGATTGAGTGGGAATCTGAGGATTTTGAGTTACACAAGGATGACGTGAAAAAGACTGTGGTGGATGGTGTCCTTACCATTGACTTCTCTGACAGACTATATGGTCTTATTGATGAAAGCATGTCAAGGACTTTAGTAGTGAAGCTCTTGGGCAGAAAAATAGGCTACAATGCCTTGTGGAACAAAGTGCGTGCTTTGTGGAAGCCAACCATGAGATTTCAACTCACGGACATAGAAAACGATTACTATTTAGCGAAATTTGAATCAGAACAGGACTATAGTAGCATGCTCTCTAAAGGTCCCTGGGTTATATATGGCCATTATGTTACGGTTCAACCATGGTCGACCCACTTCTCGATAATGGAAGCTTTTCTGCAGAACGTTGTGGCGTGGATACGTTTATTTGGTTTGTCTAGAGATTATTATAAACGAAGTCTTTCGTAGGAGATTGGCAGCTAAGTTGGGAAGGTGGTGAAGATAGATGTACAAACAGATTCTGGAGCGAAAGGACAGTTTGCTAGGTTTACTGTCCAAGTTAACTTAGCTAATCCTCTGGTTTCTAAGATACGGGTGGCCAACAGAATACATCGAGTTGAATATGAGTCTCTCCCGTCGATTTGCTTTAACTGCGGGAGGTTTGGTCATTCAAAGGATGGTTGTCCTTATAGCCATTTGGAACATGAGATCGATGATCTTAGAGTCGAAGTACCTAGTAAAACACATATGGGTTTTACCATGGCTTCTTCCAAAGTACAAGACTGTGTCGAAATAGAGGAGTATGGCGGTTGGATGGTGGTGGAGCACCGACAACGAAGGCAATAGAGGCAACGAGATTTGGCGTCGCTCTCCATCCAAGGAAATATTCAAACAGGATCTCGTTTTAATTCACTTACCATAATCGGAGAGGATGAGGATCAAAGTGGTGAGCAATCTAAGGGATTATTTCAATTTGGAAATCATCATCAATCCGAAAATGATGGTACGAATATGTTTGATGTTAATAAAGATGACAGCAGGGCTGTTAGTAGGCGAGTGACAGTTAGGGGAATTAAAACAGGATCCCATAACAGAAAGTCAAATATTGATTTTGATGGTCCAAAAAGGGTAAAATTGGAGGATAGGAAGGAGGGCCCAAAGGTTGACTCTAACAGTGCTATTGGGGGTCTTAAACTCTGTTTGTGTAGGAGAAACAAAAACAAGGTTGATGAGCCTCGTTCCTTGGATCCGAAACACCACTCTGTGGTTGTGATAAAGGAAAATAAAAATCCTAATTTGCAAACAGGTAGCAGTGGTATGTCAACTAATGGGTTAGGATTTACAAATTTAGTTCCAAAAAGCTCATTCCCTGATATTTTGAAGGGTCAAAGGCCAAATGATTTTATGAAAGGCGGGGAGTTAGTGATGGTTTTGGGTTTGGTGACAAGAATAGTACGATTTCGTTGGACAAAGCCATCTTTGGGATAATGCAAAATCTGGATGGGATTAGCAATAGGTCAAGGGAAGAAGGTGATCTCTACCAGCCAGTTACTATTGAAGGGAGTAGTTGAAGGGAGTAGCGGTGATCGCAACTCTCTTGGGTGTGTTAATGCGGTCTTGAGTGAGGAGGATGGTGCAATTGGGATGGATGCTAGTTCAAATTGATGCATCAGAATAAGTTCTCTTTTTTCTATAAACTTATCTTATGAAAATTGATATTTTTATATGGAATTGTCAGGGAGCTGTGAATCCAAAGTTTCACAAAGTTATGAAAGAGTATTTTAGGGATTTTGACCCTGAAGTGGTTGTACTGGTTGAGACCCGTATCAATGGCTGAAGGACAGATAACGTTATCAAGAGTATAGGTCTTTTGAATTCTCACAGGGTAGAAGCTCGGGGCTTCTCGGGTGATATATGGGTGTTGTGAAAGACTATTGTTGAGGTAATAGTGAAGATAAATGATTTTCAGTTTGTTCACATGAGAGTAAAATTTCTAAGTTTGCATGATTGGGTCTTTTTTACGGGTGTCTATGGGAGCCCTTGGTGGGTGGTTAGGAAGGATCTTTGAATTCACTGGGGCTGTCGCACAAAGTATCACAACGCCTTGGTTACTGGGCAAAGATTTTAACGCGATACTTAATGAGAATGAGAAGCAAGGTGGATCTTGTTCAAGTATTTCTTCTTGCAAGTTGTTTAATAAATTTTTCGATGACTTCTGTTTCAAGGATGTTGGCTTCCAAGGTTCGATGTTTACTTGGAATCGAGGGGCTGTCTTTGAACGGCTCGATCGTGCGCTCTGTAATAGTATGTGGGAATCAACGAAACCTGAAACGACGATTTTTCACTTACACAAAATCAAATCTGATCACCGTCCTTTGGCCATCACTTTTGGGACAACTCCTATTCAGAGAATCAATCGTCCTTTTCAGTTTTTGAGTAGGTGGTTGACTCATGCGGACCTTGGTAAGCTTGTGGTTGAAAATTGGCAGAGTACGGATCACTTAGAGGAATCAGTGGTACATTTCACGGCAGCGGCTAAAAGATGGAATTGGGATGTGTTTGGTAACATTTTGAGGAGGAAAATAATTCTAGTGGCACGACTCACTGGTATTCAGAAAATATCTTGAGAAGTATAGGTCCTAAAAGGTCTTTGATCTTGAGAAGAAGCTGAGAACTGAATTAGAAGGAGTGCTTGACAATTAAGAGTCGCTTTGGAAGCAAAAGTCAAGGAAAGATTGACTTTCGCTTGGAGATCGAAACACGCAATATTTTCACAGCCAAGTCAACAAACGGAGGCGAGTTAATCATATTAAGAGCTAGAAACTAGCAGATGGAGAGTGGTGCTATGAGGAAGAGAAAATAAAGCAAGAAGTGGTCACTTTCTATAAAAATCTTTATACTGATGATGGTTTAGTCAGTGGAAAAACTAGTATAGGGAATGCTTTCCTGTGTTTTGGAGCTGAATGGGAAGATCTTCTGTTTAAAGAGGTCTCGAAGGAAGAGGTTCATGATGCTCTCTTTGACATGGCCCCGTTAAATGCCCCGGGCATTGATGGTCTTCACGCTTAATTTTATCAGTCTCAATGGAATACTGTTGGTGATTCTTTGTTCTCAATGGTCAAGAAAGGTTTTGTAAATGGAGATATTGAGCCTTTTCTCAACAAGATGCTCTTAGTTCTTATTCCTAAGGTGAAAGGACCAAAGGTTGTCACCCAATTCTGGCACATTAGTCTATGCACCGTGCCTTATAAGGTTCTATCCAAAGTCATTGTAAACCGATTAAAACCACTAATGTCAATCCTTATTACTGAGAACCAAACAAGCTTCGTTCGAGGGTGGCATATAATGGACAATCTGATAATTGCTCAGGAGGTGGTCCATACTATGAGAATCCGTAAGGGAAAGATTGGGTGGATGACTTTGAAATTCAACATGGAGAAAGCTTATGATTGGTTGAGATGAGAGTTCATTGAAGATACTATGAAGAAAGCGAGAATCCCAAGCGATCTTGTTAGTTTAATCATGAAGTGTGTCTCCTCTTCTACTATGCAAGTGTTGTGGAATGGGGGGTTTACTGAGAGCTTTGTTCCTTCTAGAGGGGTGCGAAAAAGCGATCCCTTTTCCCCTTATTTGTTCGTCTTGACGATGGAACGTTTGAGTCATGAGATTCAAGAGGCAGTTTCTAATGGGAGTTGGAAACCGATTAAACTTGGAAGGGGTGGGCCGGCGCTGTCACACCTTTTCTTTGTCGATGAGTTGGTTCTATTTGGTTGAAAGTGTGGAGAATGCGAAGGTGATCCATGGGATTCTTGAGAATTTTTGTTATTATTCGGGTCATCGGATGAATGCTCACAAGTCGAAGATTTTTTTGTCTAATAATACGGGAGCTTCTACTAAGGATGTTATTAGTAGTTTATTGGGTTTTTAACAAACAGAAGACTTAGGCATTTACTTAGGAATGCCATTGTTTCATGCTAGAACTAATAAGAGTACGTTCCACTTCATAGTTGAGAAAGTATAGAAGAAATTGAATGCATTTGAAGCCAAGTTACTGTCTTTGGCAGGAAGAGTAATGCTTGCAAAGTCTGTCTTACTCTCGATCCTCGGGTATTTTATGCAAACGTTGATGATTCCTGTAGGGGTGTGTGATCAAATTGAACAAGTGGTAGGACGATTCATATGGGGTTCATCTAATAATGAGCAAAAAGTTGCTCTAGTGAGATGGGACTCTTGTTGCTAACCGTATTCGTACGGTGGGATCTGTTAACGAAGAATGATTCCTCAAAACATATCGTACCTGATGAAATTGGCCTTTGGTTTTGTGTCGAAGGTGGATGTGCTTTGGGTTTGAGTTCTCTGCTCGAAATACAAGGTTATTGAACATTGCCCTGAGAGGATTGATCGGCCCTCATGTTCCTACTTGTGGAGATCGTTATCCAAGGTATGGAATAAGGTGCGTGAAAGAATAAAATAGAGCATTGGGAATGGTTTGACAACCAGCTTTGTCCAGGATGATTGGGTTCCTTTAGTAGGACTACTTCGAAACCATCTTCTTCCAGGTATGCTTATTCCGCCCCAGGCCAAGGTTACTGATTTTGTAACGACACATGGCAGCTGGGATTGGTTTGCTTTACAACTTTATTTTCACCAAGATATCCTTGACAAATTTGCAGTCTGCCATCCCCCGAGCCAAGAGCTTGGTGATGATGTTTGTATGTGAAAATTGAGTCCTCATGGAAAGTTCACTGTCAAAAAAACATATAATAATGTTACGCAGGTTGATTCGCTTACGATGGATGCTAGTTGAAATATGATTTGGAAGAATGGACTCCCTCCACACATCAAACATTTTTTATGGTTATTGAGACAAGAACGACTCCTCACGAACAGGGAAAGGGTTTGTAGACAAATGACGACTGATGCGAGTTGTATGAGATGTGGTGTTGCTTAGGAGACTACCATCCATGTCATGCGGGATTGCAGATTTGCAGCTGAAGTATGGCATATATTGGTAAGTAAAGATGCTATTCCTTCATTCTTTGGTTCTGGAATGCATAATTGGTTGCTGGAAAATTTAAAGGGGAAGATAAGGGTAGGAGTTAGCACTATCGAGGGCTTGGTTCTATTTGCAGTGGTTTGTTGGTTCCTTTGGAAACAGAATGCTTTCATTTTTCAGCAAAATGCAGGTGATGTCCAAGGGCTCATAAACTCGGCATTGTGTATGGCTTCTAATATTGTTGCATCTGGTTCAAGCTGCGGGAGTATGGATGATAATATTGGTGATACAAGTAGGTGGTGTCCACCAGATCCAAGTTGGATTAAAATCAACTCAGATGGTGCTGTAGGCATTGATGAGTCATGGTCTGCTACTGTGGGTGTGCTTCGTGACTTTGGACTATATTTCACGGTCTTCAAATTGATGAAAGACATTTAGGCTGAGGCTCAGCACTGAACTCAAAACTTTGGACTATATTTCACGGTCTTCAAATTGCCGAGCTTAAAGGGTTTTCCAAGGTGTGCATGGAAAGTGACTGCCTTGTGGCTATTAACATGATAAGGAATGTCTTAATGGAGCCCTTTCAGACACTATTGTGCGGAAAATTGTTAAGGTATCAAGACACTTCGAAACCTTCACGATCCAATTTATTAAAAGGATTGGGAATTTAGTTGCGGATTTTTTGTCCAAGAATTGTGCGAGTGACTTTGTTGACATTCGAATAATTGATAGTCCTAGCATAGGCATTAGGAAGCTATTAATAGATGATTATCCTACTGCTTGTAATGCTTGATTTTTTTAAGAACTAGGCATCTTAATGCCTCTTAATAAATAATATCTAATTAAAACTTAATTTAAAGTACATATATTACATATATGAGAGTAGATATTGATAAATTAAAATTGAAATGGATAAATAAAACTAATTATGATTTAAACAAATAATCATATTTATATAATTAAAATATTTATATTTTATACTAGGTTAAAATATATTTTAACCTTTATATTATAAAATATTTATTTACTAATATATTTAAAATTGTAATATATCTCTATTATTAAAATATTAATATTAATATTTTTCAATAATATATATGAAGAATATTGTTTAAACTTTAAAATTATTATTTTTAAAATTTATTATGAAAATAAAATTATAAAATAAATAATTAGATATGTATGTTTAATAATACTAAAAATTATAATATTTGATATCAATATTTTAAATATTTTTAAAATTAAAATTAAAATTTTATTGTTAATATAATAATATTAGATTTGATTGTAGTTAATTTTTATATAAAAGTAAAATTACTTATAAAAAAAGTTTTCTTTTTCAGGAAATCCCTTTAAATTTTAATTATATTTTTTAAACTTTTTTCTTAATTATTATTCCAACCAGGGGAAAGAGTTTTTTTTTTTTTCCTTCACAAAGAGATGGGTTCTAGTTAAACGACGCCGTTAACTTCTTATTTGAAAAGGACTGATCCTAATTCCTAAACCTTAGAAACTGCAGGGTTTAAGCTGTTAGAAGAACTTGGGAATCAGGGTTTTTCTTAAAAATGTGGAGCAGAGCAGGGTCGAGCTGGAGATGCAACATACACCGGCGGTTGTTCAGCGGCTCGGCTCGCCGGATAGAGGACGAAGGTGATTGGCTTTACTCCCCCGAGTGGTGGGGATCCGAATCCGAATCCGAGTTCAATGGAAACACCGTGTTCCGCTCCGTCTCTGATAAAGGAAACGGCGTTGTCTCCGTCCACGCTTACCCTTCTTCTAGACCCGTCAGTTGCTTCACATTTCACTCTCTTTTTTTCACAATATGGTTTTTAATTGTTTTGGATTTAGGGTAACTATTGGTTCTCTTCATTGATTAATTTTTTTTCATTCTGAATTGGTTTTATTTCCTGTGGAGAATAGATTATAAATTGCTTTTAACATTTTTTCAGAACAAAGTTCATTGGCCAGAAACAGAGAAATGGCTTCAGCAAAGGTATGGAGAGATCTATCCATGCTATGAACACAATGGAAATTTTAAGATACTTGGGTATCAATGGCGTGTCCTTCGCTTTAACGATAATACTCGCCAAAGTACAGTTAAAATAATGGCTGCTTATCGGGATACTGAGCCTGGCTCTATATTTATCATGCAGCAGGCTCAATGCCTGGCTATTCCATGTAAATTGCTCCATTTCTTTTCTCAAATTTTGTCATTTATATACAATTGATGCTTTTCGGTATCTAGTCTTTGAGAAATCATAAGTTTCGACCAGTTCATATGTTTCTGAGCGATCACAATCTAGCATTTTCACACACAATACACATCTACGCCAGATTTTGTGAACTAATAAGATGTATCTTATGACATACAATGTATGTATTCTTTATATTTGTATATACATACCTATTGCATTTAAATGTTTGCTTGACTAATCTTATGATTTGATGCTACCTTTGTAGATGTTAAGAGTATGGTGTCACTAGGACTGTCTACTATTGCATCTTCTAAATACGATCTAATGGCAGCAATACATGGAAAGAAAAGGATGCATATATTATGCATTGGTCATGGTGGTGGGAGCTTGCCATTGTTTCTGGCTAGTAAAATTCAAGGTAGAAGTTAGCTTTCGGTTTTATATCTCTTCTGCAAGCTTAGTATTAATGGTAGCCTAGTAGAAAGAGAAGGACGTTTATAGCCACTTACCATCTCGTTTAAAGCCTTTAGATATTGATTATACTTAAATAATTGGAATGCATCCAAATCAACTAACCAAAGATTTCTCTGTTTCTTTCAGGTGCTGAGATACATGTCGTCGAAATTGACCATATTGTCATCTCAGCATCAGTGCAAGCAATGGGCTTTCCAGGTTTCTCAGTCATGACCCCATCAGGTAAACGTGCTTTGCTAGAACCTGATACTATTAACGAAGCAATGTGGAAGGGCATCCACGAGAGGCTATACCTCTACGAAACGGATGCCGAGAAGTATGTTGTAGAGAACAACAATCTGTACGATATCATCTTCGTTGATGCTTATGATGGTGATGACATCTTCCCTAACAAGCTATGGGATCCACATTCCCCATTTCTCAGCTCTCTCAGTGACCGACTCCATCCCGAACATGGGACTGTAGTGGTGAATCTCCATGCAGACTCCGATATCTCAAACCCCAACGAGACCGTTCCGTACTTCTACCAGCAACATCTGCCAATGGGAAAGTACGTCTCTAGAGTTTGCAAAGCGTATAAAGATGTCCTCATCGGAAACAAAGTAACAAGGAGAGGGAAATTCGGGTGTGGTTTAGGGTTCGCTATATCGGTACCTTGGGTGTGCAACACATCATTAGTTGTGAGCAGAGGATTTGGGTTGAGTAGTGGATTTGTTAACAGGGATATGGTAATGAACACCCTCATATCCAGCTCTGTTAAAGTAGATCATATGTTAAACTTACCCTTCTCATGCTTAGAGTATATAAATATGAAGAGAGATTGTACACTTATCCAGTAACATTTCAATTTCATTTTTGGAGTAAATTGTTTAATGTCTTTGAAAACTGAAAATTTCATCGATAGTTTTTTAAATAAAACATTGCATAAAAAATCACGAATTATTAATCTTTACTCTTTGTTACATGTTATAAATGGTGTTGCTGCTAATTGGTAGTATTATAACAAAGAAATGAAAATTGCTCAAATTCTTGGGCTTTGAATAGCTCTATAACAACCCAAAGGATTCGAATGCAAAAAATAAAAATAAAGGATGCTAATCGGTGCATTGTATTAAATATAAAAATTCTTAACTAAGAGATCATTCTTGACCAATAATTATAGCACTAATTAAACAAACCTTTTTTTAATTTCTTAAGACAAATTAGCAAAATATGCATACAACTTTGTATGTCAGATCAAGTTAAAACGATTTTTATTTAAGTTCAATTTAGCATTACTTTTCAAAATCATTTTTGAACAAAAGTTAAATTTTTTAATTTCTGTTTTTGATTAAAATAATGCTTTTGCACAACATTTTTTTTTATCTCAAAAACACTTTTGAAAATATAAAAATATTTTATTCAACAATACTTTTTATTTAAAAAATATTTTTGAAAAATAATGTTAAACTGCCCTTAACATTAAATTGAATTTTAACAAACAATGTTTGGTACTTTAACTAGAACTTCACAGACATCGTAAACAGTTCTATAGTGAGTGGATGTGAAATTTTAAAAATTTTAGTAGTAAATTTAATAAAATAAAATGTATTTTTTTACTATTCATAAACTATCTTTAATTCTTCTTAAAATTTAAAGTAAAAAATAATATGTGTTCGAACTTAAATTCTTTTATATGTTTCAACAATAATAATACCCAATAAATTAATGCTCAAATGACGATAAATGCTTTTTAAATATAATTAATAATAAACCGGGAATGAGCGCTTGAGCTTATATTATATTGATGTAAAAGTTTTTCGATATTAAGGAAGGCATGTATTGTATAATATGTAATGTTTATAATAATAACACTAACAATAAGCAATGAAAACAACATTAAAACAAAATTAATTAAATTAAAATGTATATTATAAAAATCTTTCTTTGTATGTCACAATTTTAGGGGAGGGGATTGTTATTGCTATGGCATGAATCTTAACCTTTGAGATACCTACAAAACTTATTTCATTGGGTTATTGATAACTTATAAAAAACTGTAATGAAAGATGTAAATATTTACTTCCTAAAAAAATAAAATACAATTAAAGCAATTAAATAGAAAATAGAAACAAAATTTAAAACATAAATAATTAAATTGAAGTGTAACAATTCAATTATAAGAAAAGAAAATGATCATAAATTTGATTGATAGTAATCTCTAATATAACAATAATAGTATTGATGCACAGTATCAACGAAGGTGGAGAGGGGGTTGAGACGTGGAAGATCGATTCACCCATCTTAGGATCAAGAGTCGAACAAGTAGAGGGAATTAGGATGAATGTTTAGCGTATTAGGGTTTTGAGTGGAGAAGAATCCTCCTACTAAGTGATATCTTGGGATATTTATAGAAGAGATGAAGGCCTAATGGAGGGCCCAACCAGGTCTACAATAGGTGAGGGTCCAACCGAGTCTAATTTGAGGCAGGGTGATCTGCCACAATTCGTTGTGGCAAATTAAGGTCTTTTCAGCACTTAACGAGCTTGTTTTCTAGTATTTTTATATGTTTTTATTTCATTTTCAGTTTTTATTGCTTTATGTTTAAATTATGCAAAATAAGCATTTTTAAGCAATTTTTGTTTATGTAATGACTTAACGGGCCACTATGAGCTTAGGGATGATCTAACGACTCTACCTAGTGTGTAGGATAATGTTTTTGGGCTTAGAAAATGAAGGACAATTGTAGTGTTGCGACACTTGGAAGTGGTTTCGTAACACTAAACTTCGGAGACAAAATACCCAAAACTTGAAGGTTGCGTTGCGACACCAATCTTGTGGTGTCGCGAGATGAGATAAAATTTTAATTAAGGGTATTTTAGTCCACACAATGTAAATCAAATTTTTAGATTGTTTAGTAACCCTAATTAGGTCTGATTATAAACTCTATAAATAGGCATGTTAAGTCTCATTTGAGGAGGCTTGGCTAAGTGAGCCATATAGTTATTTTAGGGTTTTACTTTAGTTTTTCTTTTCTTTTCAATTTAATCCTTTACATACTTTTGTTCTTGTTTACTTGGATTCAATTTTGAACCAAGGTTTTAATATAGTATTTTTTTCATTATTTCATTATTGATTCCAATTGCAATCGAAGTGGTCTTCATGACTGTTAAAGGAGATTTCGCTTTTGAGCTCAAATCAATATCAAAACGGGCTTATTTCTTTATTCCCTACTTTTTATTTAATTTGTTGTTTTGCATGTTAAATATAAGTTCAAGGATTATTGTATCTAGATCCATAAGTAGCTAATTTCCTTAGGGAGATTAACGAACAAATGTGTGAATGAACGAGGGTTGAAATTCGGTTTAGTTGGTTTAAATTATGTGCTATTAAACCCTAAGAAGTAATTTAAGATAAACGAGATCAAGAGATATTTCAGAGTAAATCATAGTTTGCCCCGGTCAAGAAAGTGAGATTGAGAGGTAAGCATGTATTGGTCGGTTAGTTAATTAGTTAGAGCCTAAGAGGTAATAACTAGTTAATTAATAGCTAACTTGATAAAACACGAGTTTTGAAGTTAACTAGGATCACTAAAGTGAGTTGATATCCTGCTTGTTTTATTGGATTATTTTCGATTGTTAATTGGTTGATTTTTAGTTTAAATAATTTTTAGGTCAATTTAATTCCTTAAGGTTAATTTGATTTTTCATAATATAATTTTAATTCCGTACTCTTTAGCCCTATTAGTGTAGAGAATTAATTTAGGTTTAACTCAACCTCCCCTGGGTACAATCCTTGGATTGTTTCTCGAAGTGTTTCGTTGTAACACTAATCTATATAACAATTTGACCCGTATACTTGTAGACATCGCTGCTTAATTTTATTATCTTTTTGCTGCAATATTTCCAGTCAAACGTTCGCACGTCTGGCTGCGATCATAGGGATATAACAACAGTTCCCCTAGTCAAGAGGTAGGTTTTAAAATGACCATGACCATTTGAAAAGTTTCTCCTCGTCTATTAGCTTGTTGCAAATAAAATAATAGGTGGTCAGTTGGAACGATTCACCCTTATAATGAGAAAATCCATCCTTGATGAAGGGAAAGTGTCGGGGAAGTCCTGCCATTTTGAAATTCCCAAAAACTTCGATTTGTAGTTCAATGGGAGTTATAGTGATTCTCAGGTGATCTTCTCCACAAGGAGGGCGTATTTATTAATAATAGATGGCTTAACAATGGGTTCAATTGGGTGGTTAAGGATGGATAGTCCTTTTCGTGGGTGAGGAGGGGGGCTCGCAAGTAGTTGATTATTGAGTGACCATTCGAATGGTACAAGGCGGAGGGTCATTCACGGGTATCGCTTTGGTTGTTTCTCATGTTGCTTTTTGTCCTAGTCGAGTGGTGGCATAATAATAGTTTCCCCCAATCAAAAGGTAGGTTATAAAGAGACCTTGCCTCGAGACCATCCACAAGTTACCCTCACGTATGGTAGTTGTTGCAAATAAGGTAACGAGATGGAAAGTAAAATTAAAGTCCCGACGACCTAGGAATATATGATGCCATGCGAGGCCATTAGAAGGCATGCATACCCTTTTTAATAATGCGTTGGTGGATGATACTTTTATTCATAGTTTATTTGTATAAAATTTGCTTGGTGATTTAACAGATGGTATGTCCATTAGCTCGACAATCCGAAAATGTATAATGTATACTCTAGTGGTGTAGTTGTCGATTAAACTATTTAGAGTTATGCAGTGGAGACGTGCCATATGTATACAATGAATGTAAATATTGGAAATGTAAAATAGAGGAGGTTTAAGCCATCCATTGTCAATATAAAATAAAAAAGGCGTGCAAACTATTTACGGGTGATACAAAATTTTAAATGTGCGAACTATCCGTAAAAATATAAGCGAAGGGATTATTTGACGTTATAAATAATTGTAGCAAGTATAATTTTTGGCTTGACCTTTTCACAAGTAAAAATTTAATGAGTGTTGAGTGCGTGTGCTCATAGTTATAAAATTTATTCGTTAACCTAATTTTGGAGGTCGAAAGTTGCTTTCACACCTGGTGGGAGGCTTATGTGTGGCCCTGCTCCTAGACGCATAGAAGGAGGCTTACGAAAATTGGTTGTAATGGTATCGAATATAACTTTTGGCCTTAGTTTCTTACAAGTAATATTGACTAAGTGTTTACAAAAGGATGAAGGGTGTGGAAACTCGGTAAGTAATAAAATGACCTTGTTCCCAAACCCATAGGGGGAGGCTTATAGAAAGTAATAAAAAGACCTTGCTCCCAAATGCATGGGAGGAGGCTTATAGAAAAAAATCATAATGACCCTACTCCCAGACACATGGGGGAAGGCTTAAAAAAGGTGATGAAGTGGCCTTGCTCCCACACATGGAGGGAGGCGTACGAAAGGTAATAATGGCCCTGCTCTCACACATGGGAGGAGGCTTACAAAAGGTAATAATGGCTCTGCTACTACACATGCGGGAGTAAGGCTGAAGCCAGAATTTTTTTAAGGGGATTGAAATTAAATTTTACTTTTTTTATAAAAATGAAAATGCAATTTCATAATTTTATAGCCAATATCTTTATAATTTTAAAGGATTAAATCAAATTTTTAGGGGGGATAACATGCAGTTTTAACTTGACTAATTTAAAATTTTAAAAATTTTAAAGGGCCTAAATGAAAATTTTTCCATTTTAAGGGGATTAAGGCCCTTGCCAATCCCTTTGGATTCGCCTCTGGGGGGAGGCTTACGAAAAGTAATAAAATGACCCTTCTCTTATAAACGAGGGAGGCTTACAAAAGGTGAAAAAGTGGCCTTGCTCTCGCATATGGGGGAAGCTTATGAAAGGTAATAATGGCCCTGCTCCCTAGCACATTGAAGAATGCTTACAGAAGGTAATAATGGCCTTACTCCCACACATAAGAGAGGCTTATGAAAGGTAATAATGACCCTATTCCTACACATAAGGGGAAGCTTACGGAAGGTCATAAAGTGGCTTTGCTCCCAGACACACGGGGGAAGGCTTATGTAAGGTGATAATAAAAGCCCTACTTCTAGACGCATAGGGGAGGCTTATGGGAAAATGGTGATGTGCTTCTACGTGGAAGGCTTACAATAGGTCTTACTCTTAGATGCATGAGGGGAAGGCTTACAAGAAGAATCATAGGTTAATCTCACTACCGTTAATTCTTGCAACTTGGACTTACTTGGAGAGTGAGGTCTTCCTACATCAAATCACAATCATCAGCAAAACCTCATTGGCTTGAATTTATGTAATGAAAGTGAAGTTATAGATATAACGTGTAGAATTTATAGATATGGTATAAGCATAAATAATGAATGTGACTCTCAGTGGGAGTGACACACATTCAAGAATAGGGTATACATGCACATTTCACTTACTAATCATGGGATTCTTCCCCTTTCACTTCAATTTCTTTTATTTTATAACAAACATACATATTCATGTGAGGTTTATCACTCCGTTTCTATTTCATTTGTCTTTATTATTCTTATTCTTTATATCAAAACATATACATGCATAGGTGATGGGTTACAACCCCTGTGAAGAACAAAGGTTCTCTTTTACCATCGCACTTTTTTTCAATAAAGAAACATGCATGGAACCTTTCCCGGTTTCTCTCTTTATTATCACCATGTATTTCAATATGAAGTATGCATAGTGCCTCATGAGTTCATTTATATAAGCATACATATACAAGTTGGGGTGCATCCGTGGGTCTTCTCACTATTCTTTCTTTTCCCTTTTTTTTCTAATAAAAAATATAATATATGCATACATGAATACATACAAAAAAGGCTCTTTCTTTTATCACCATTTTTTGTTAGAAATCAAACCAACTTTTAAAGTCGACTAAGCATGCAGCTAAGGTGGCAAAAGAATTGGCTTGCAAGCTGTCAAAAGAATTGGTCTGCAACTTGGCTTAGTTACGAGGCAATTTGTTATAAATTACTTAAGGGTTAAACATAGTGGGTTGATTAAGAGTAATAATGGATAAGTAATAGCAGGATTTTATGAAGCTTAAGTGATAAGAATGGATTGTGGCGGCATTACTTTAAGTCGGTTTAAGCAAGTCTATAAATATAGTAGCTGCTGAAATATGATTGAGTGTTGAGAAAAATAACAAGCTAAAAAGTGAGCTGAAAGTGAAAAAAATTAGAGTGTGTGAGTGCTGAAAAAGTTAGTGAGCCTTGAGAGAGAAAAAAAGAAAGAAAAAATAGAGTTGTCTTGTGAGTAAGAGTTTGTAAACTAGCAGCAACTAGTATAAAAATATTTGTATCGTGTTTTATTTTGTGTATAAGAAAGTTATTATTTCAGTTAGTAATTTTCCATTACGCTTCTAACTAGTGGTATTCGAGCTAGGTTTGTGTCGACGTCACAATGGCAAATATGATTCAACCGTATATCTCAAAATTAACAAAGACAAATTATGGCAATTGGAGCATCCAAATGAAGGCTTTGCTCGGCTCTCAAGACTGTTGGGCCGTTGTCGAAGAACAGTATGTCGAGGCAGAAAATGCAGTTGCTGAAGCAACTGATAAATGAAGAAAAAAGAGTATTGAAAGAAGCTCGTAAAAAGGATAAGAGGGTATTGTTCTTTATTTTTCAAGGTGTTGATGAATCAACCTTTGAAAAATTTTTGATGTGAAGACATCAAAGGAAGTGTGAGGAATTTTGCAAAAATCCCTTCAAGGAGTGGAAAAAGCCAAAAACGTTTACAAACCCTTAGAGCTGAATTTGAGACGTTGAAAATGAAACCTTCAGAAAGTGTTAATGATTGTCACTTGAGTGAAAGCGCTGGTAAATGAAATGGAATGGAGAAACACTTGATGATGTAATAGTAATGGAAAAAATTTTGCGATCATTGACACGTAAATTTGATTATGTGCTGGTTGCCATCGAAGAATCAAAAGATTTATCACAATTACCAATCAACGAACTTTTAGGTTCCTAACAAGCCCATGAGCATAAAATGAAGCAAAATGATGATACTAGAAATTTGGAGCAAGTCTTGCAAAGCAAGTTGTCCTTCAATGAAAGTAGAGCTAGCAATAATTTTGAAGAAAGTACAAGCAATCGTGGAGGATAGAGGTAGAAAAAGAGGTGGACGAGGAACACATGGACAAGAAAATCAATCAAATGGTAGAGGCCAAACAAGTGAAGAATCTAAAACATCAAGTTGTGGATGAGGAGTTCGAGGCCGAGGTCGAGGTAGATTTCAATAAGGAAATAAATCTCAGGTACAATGCTATAATTGCAATAAATATGACGACTTTAGTTATGAGTGTAGATCAACTCCTAAGGTGGAGGAGAAAAATCATGTAGCAATAGGTAAAGAAGAAGTAAACGTGGAATTTAGTGTATTCCTCACTTATAAAGAAAGTGAAAAATCAAGTAAAAATATTTGGTATCTTGATAATTGCGCCAACAATCACATGTGTGGCTGAAAAGACTTATTTTTAGAGTTGGACGAGAATATTTACGGACAAGTAACATTATGAGATAAACAGCATGCCACGGTCAATGGTAAAGGCAAAGTTACAATTACATGAAAGAACAGAGAGAAGTACATATCAGATGTTTATTACGTTCCAGCTTTGAAAATAACATCATCAGCCTTGGACAACTTCTAGAAAAAGGATATGAAGTACATATGAAAGATTGCATGCTCGCTTTAAAAATAAGAGTGGTGAATTAATTGCCTAAGTTGACATGACGCATAACCGTCTGTTTACTATTGACATTGAATTTGGCGAGATGAAGTGTATGAAGAATGCAATCAAAGATGATTCATGGTTGTGGCATTTAAGGTTCGGGCATCTTGGATTTTCTGGTTTGAAGCTATTGTCAAAAGAAAATATGGTGAATGGATTGCCAGAAATTAATCCTCTTGATCAATTGTGTGAAGCTTGCATTAAAGGAAAACAACACAGACAGAGTTTTGAAGTTGGAAAAACTCGACAAGCCAGGAGATCATTGGAGATTGTGCACTCCGACATAGCAAGTACTTTTGATATAACATCACTTGGCGGAAACAAATACTATCTTATTTTTATTGATGATTTTAGTAGAAAAAGTTGGATAGATCTTCTTAAAAAAATCAAAAGCACTTAACAAATTTATCGAGTTCAAAGCCATGATAGAAAACCCGAATGGATATTATATTAAAATACTTAGAACTGATAGAGGCGATGAGTATACTTCAAAGCTATTTGAAAGCTTTTGCAAGGACGGAATTATTCACCAGTTGACAACTGCATACACGCCACAACAAAATGGAGTCATTGAAAGAAAAAACCACATTGTTCTTGATATGGCAAGAAGCATGGTTAAAGGTAAGGATTTACCGAGAACTTTCCAAGCTGAAGTTATTCAATGTGCTATTTATTTGTGAACCAATGTCCAACAAAAAGTGTGAAATGCAAGACGCCAAATGAAGCTTAGAGCAATCAAAAACCAAGAGTTGGACATCTCAAGAATTTTGGATGCTTCACATATGCTCATGTTCCTGACCAGACGAGAAAGAAACTAGACGACAAAGGGGTGAAATGTATTTTCATTGGTTATGAAAAAAGAAGCAAGGCATATAAGCTATACAACTCTCTCACCAAGAAAGTTATTATTTCAAGAGATGTAGAATTCAATGAAACTGATTATTGGAGATGGGGTGAAGAAGAAAAGAAAATTGAAGGATTATTTTTCAATGATGACAAAGACGATAACTTCATTAATCAAGAACAAGGTGATAATCAAAGCCCTCCACCAAGTTCTATTGCAATAACTCCTACAACATCGTCATCAACAATCAGCAACAGCAGCTTAGAGGAAGCACCTACAAGAATGCGTAGTTTACGCTATATTTATGAGGTCACAGAACCTATAGAAACAACACTCGATTATTCATTATTCTGTTTAATGGTAGAATGTGCAATAACATATGAAGATGCAAATGAAGATGTCAAATGGATGAAGAAATTGCAGTAATAAGAAGAAATGACACGTGGGAGTTAAATAGTTTACCAAAAGGACATAGTCCAATTGGAGTCAAATCGGTGTACAAGACGAAAACCAACAGAGAAGGAAAAGTGGAGAGATACAAAGTAAGACTAGTTGCAAAAGGTTACAAGCAAAGATATGGAGTGGACTATGATGAAGTATTTGCTCTAGTCGCCAGAATTGACATTATAAGGCTTCTCACGGTAATTGCAACACAAAATAAATGGAAGATTTATTAGATGGAAGTAAAGTCAGTATTCCTTAACGATTACCTAGAAGAAGAAGTCTACATCGAATAACCACCTGTATTTAGTAAACAAGGATAGGAAGACAATGCTTATCGCTTGAAGAAAGCTTTATATAACTGAAGTAAGCCCCGAGAGCATGGAACACAAGAATAGATAAATACTTTCAGAAAAACGGGTTCATGAAAAGCCCGTACGAGCATGCCCTATATACGAAGAAAATGGAGTTAGTGACATTATGATCGTTTGCTTATACGTAAATGATATGATTTTCATGGGAAATAATCCAGGTATGTTCAATGACTTTAAGAAAGCTATGACTAAAGAATTTGAAATGATAGATATTGGTGAAATGTTATATTTTCTTGAAGTCGAGGTGAAACAAATGAAAGATGGAAAATTTGTGTCTCAAAAGAAGTATGCAAAACAGATTTTAAGTAAATTCATAATGAAAGATTGCAAGTCGGTAGCCATGCCAACGAACCAAGCTTGAAGTTAAGTGTTGATTCAACTAGAGAGTCGGTAAATCTAACATTTTTTCAAAGTATTGTTGGAAGTTTAAGATACTTGACTATCATGTGGCCAGACATTTTGTATGCAGTGGGAATAGTTAATAGCTACGTTGAGAAGCCAAAACAAGATCACCTAATTGCAACAAAGAGAATTTTGAGATACATCAAAGGTATGATGGATCATGGTTTTTTTTATACACACTCATAAAGTTTAAAATTGGTTGATTATTCAGATAGTGATTATGGTGGTGACTTGGATGATCGCAAAAGCACATCTGGATATTTATTCCATATTAGCTCTGCGACATTTTCATGGTCATAAAAAAAACAACAAACAGTAGCCCTCTCAACATGTGAAGTAGAATACATGGTTGCATGCACGTGTCAAGCAATTTGGTTGAAGAATATTTTGGGTGAATTATCTAATATACAAGAAGGTCCAATCACAATTTATGTTGACAACAATTCCACAATATCTCTTGCAAAGAATCTAGTGTCTCATAGTCGAAGCAAGCATATCAATACAAAGTATCATTTTATTCGAGAGCAAGTGAAGAATAAAAATGTGGAGTTAGTTTGCTGCAGAACAGAATATCAATTGGCAGTCATTTTCACAAAATTATTGAAATTAGACGTATTCCATAAACTCAAAGAAAATCTTGGAATGAAAAGCTCGGTTTGAGAGGGACTATTAGAAATCAAACCAACTTTTAAAGTCGGCTAAGCATGCAAATAAGGTGGCAAAAGAATTGGCTTGCAAGGCGGTAGCAAGCTATCAAAAGAATTGGTTTGCAACTTGGCTTAGTTACGTGGCAATTTGTTATCAATTACTTAAGGATTAAACATAATGAGTTGGCTAGGAGTAATAATGGATAAGTAACAGCAAGATTTTATGAAGCATACGTGATAAGAATGGATTTTGGCGGCATTACTCTAAGTTGGTTTAAGCAAGCCTATAAATATAATAGTTGCTAAAATATGAACCAGTGTTGAAAAAAAACAAGCTGAAAGTGAAAAAAAAAAACAGAGTGTGTGAGTGCTGAAAAAGTTAGTGAGTAAGAGTTGTCTTGTGAGTAAGAGTTTGTAAACTAACAACAACTAGTATAAAAATATTTGTATTGTGTTTAATTTTATGTTTAAAAAAAACTATTATTTCAACTAGTAATTTTCCATTACGCTTTCAACATTTTTTATACATATATACATACACACGGGAGGGGTGTTACAGCCCCGTGGGGAACCGCTCGTGGTTCCCTTTGCTTCACCTCTTTTTTATAATAGATGAATGCACGGAAGGGGAGGTGCTACACCCATGAGGTTCATTCCTCCATCTCTATATACATGCACTTTAATATATACATGCAGCCGGGGGGGTGTTCATTGAAAACTATATAATGTATATATTATTAATATATGCATGAACCCTCCGTGCTCCTCTATCAAAGCCACCGGTGGGAACCGTCCAGGAGTTCCCCTTTCATCCATTTCTTTTAATAACATAGTACACACATTCATGAAAGAAATGAGGGTACAACCCCCTTGGGAAGCTCCACAGATCCCAATCTTTTAACAAATTTTTATTCAGTATAATAATACATGCACGGGAGGTAATAATAAACATACACATGCAGGGGGTGCTATAGGGAACGAGGAAGTTTGGGAAGAAAGTTCAGCAAGTATGAAAAGGGATTTAAAGATATCATTCTCATTAATCTTACAACTATCAGACAACGATATAAATTAAGCAATATTTAAACTCAAAAAAATCATAGGAATTTTAATGATTAGGTAGAAATTTTAAACTCACTGGGCTTTGAAACAGTTCTAGAACTCGATCCCTCTTTCCCATTAATCAAATTATTTAAAAGTTCACCATTTTTACTTCTCTTTTTTTCCTATCTTTAGCGTCGGAATCTCATTTCCAATCACCCAAACAGCAGTTAAAGTCTGACATAAAAGCCCCTCAAATTATTGCAACAAATCATATCATCGTTCAAACGTGAACCATTGACTTCATCACCGCTTGGTTCATCATATTTATAGAAAGAAAAATCCTAACTTACTCTAACTCTTGGCGAAGCCAATTTTTTTTTGTTTAAAAGTCGAAGTTAAATTATAATTTTTATGATAATAAAAATATAATTTTTAAAAGATTAAATTAAAATTTTATCGTTTTTAAGAGGTTAAAGTACAATTTAATTTTTACTAATTTAAAATTATAAAAAAATTTAAGGAACTAAATAGAAAATTTTTAATTTTAAGGAACTCTAATATGCAGTTATGAAAGATTCCAATTTAAAAGATAGCATATTATACAAATTTCTTTTACACATGATTTACGGATTCAAGTACTGACATTAGAATATTTGCATTTAAAGGAACAAAAACAATATTCAAAATATCATGCCTCTATCATTATGTTTCTCTTCATAAACTTAAATAAAGTAGAAAGCTGACAAAAAAATAAAATCTCAGCCCCCTCTCCCCAAAATAGTCTCTGAGTAGATAAATCACTGTTTTGGGAGGTAGATGAGGAAGAGTCTCGACGGTTTCACCCATTTTAGGTTAAGACATAGACAAGTAAATAGATTCAGGATGAATGTTTAATATATTAAAATTTTGATTGAAGAAATCCGCTACTAATTATGATATCTTGGAATATTTATAAGAAGGATGATAGTGTCCAACCGGATCAACAATAAGTGAGGATCCAATCGAGTCTAAATTAAGGGAAGGATAGAAGCTTAAATCAAAAGTAAAGTTAAATATATGCTATCCAAATAGTAATGTAGGATTTAAATTAATAAAAGAAATTATTTATAATAATTCTAAAATCATCTTAAATAAAATGAGACTCAAATTCATAAAAAAATTGTTAAATTTTGAAATAAAACTTAAAAAAAAATAATCTTTTAGCTTGTTTTTTATGAGTCAAACAACTATCATTGCATGTGAAAGAAAAATAGAACCATGTAACATGGCTACCGTCCTCACTCATGATTCATGGACATAAGATAAAAAAAAAATACAATAAACATTCAATACTTAACCTATTTGGGATTTGAATTATCTCTAAAAAAATTCATTGAAACTTTCATGCACATAAGTGGTTTCATAATTGATATGAACTTATAAACTTACCCAATCTTGGACAATGAAACTAAAATTGATACCAAAGCTTTTAAAAGATATTATTTTTTGCCGTTAAGTATTAGCTCGATTGGTAAGAATATTGTTGTCAATGCAGGAGTACGTAAGTTTGAATGCGCTGAAACACGTTATCTTTTTATTTATGGGTTGGGGAGAGACTATGAATAATTCTAATCATGATATAAAAAAAGAAATGATTAAAACTTAAATGAAAAGATATGAATAAACAAAACAACGAAAATGAAAGAAAAGAAATGATAATTTGTATCACACAAAGAAATTATTTATTCATACGAAGATGTGTAACTGCAAAAAAAATTTAAGACAATAAACAAAATTGAAAATTGTTAGAGTTATATGACCCAATTTTTTGTTAAAAAAAATAAAATACAATTATTTGATTTTGTTTAGAATACGGTGTTTTTACCTTACTACATTATATCTATTAGAGATTTATTATAATAAGATTTTTCAACCTATAAATAGACGTAGTCATCTCCTTTTATAATAATTCGATTTTCAACATTAGTGAATTTTTTTTCTCTGTCCGTGGTTTTTTCCCGAAAGGATTTACACGTAAAATATATGTGTTCTTTTTCTTTCATTTTTATTGCCATTATCGACGTTTAATTTTAACAAAAACCATCATAGGAAATGAATTATTTTGTCATCAAGGTGAGAGAAAAAGAGAATTATTATGGTAAAAATATAACAATATGTAAAAGAGAATGATACTTTAATTGTTTTTGTTAAGATTTGGATCTCCCATTTTAATGTGGATAATATTTAAAAACATGAAGTAATTAAATCCAAATATAATATTTTATCTAGATTAAGAAAATTCGCCTCTTTAAAAATTTTCTAAAATTATTTCAAAAGAATAACACCATTGAAATTTTGAAATTATAAATTAAAAGATATTTGAAGGTTACAAAATTTTATTATAACTAAAAGCATTATAACATTAAAAAAGTCAACATAGTTAATAAGTAAAAAATAAAATTTTAAAAGAATTAACAAAAAAATTAATATTTTATCCCTTTTTTTAAAAGATCATATGTCTACATACTCCAATATAAAAATTTTAAAAAGTTCAATAAAAATATTAAAAT
This sequence comes from Gossypioides kirkii, assembly GCA_005610355.1. NCBI lineage: Eukaryota > Viridiplantae > Streptophyta > Magnoliopsida > Malvales > Malvaceae > Gossypioides > Gossypioides kirkii. Next base: position 15,494,856 of record CP032252.1, read on the forward strand.
TAACATTTAAATTAATTAAATTAAAACATAATATTTTATCTAGATTAAGAAAATTGGTGTTTTAAGAAAAATTCTCAAATTATTTAAAAAAAATTATATTTTGATATTCAAAAACATAAGAGATTTGAAGGTTACACAATTTTGTAATTAAAAAATTGTTGTAAAAAAGTTGACTATTTAGTATAAACTAATAAGTATTTATAGTAAAAATAATAAGTAAATGAAAAATTCAATGCAATTAAAAGTTCTATATGGAATAAAAAAAATTGAAATTTTTATTGGAGTTTAAAAATTCAATGGAATTAGAATTTTAATATTAAATAAAGTATAGAATTTAATGCAAATAATCAAAGAATTATTTGTAATTTAGAATGCAAAATTAATCAATATACCTCTTTTGCCCCTATTTTGTCTTAAATATTTAAGATTAATATAAACGATAATATCTTATCCTATAAAAAATTAAAAATCCCGGACCGTAATAAATAAAACGTAATCTTTATCTTTTAGGACGAAATAACTCCTTCACATCGTCTTTGGTCCTCAAGTTTACTTTTATCTTCAAACCAAAAAAAACATGTCGGTGTTGGGGCAAGGCAAAAATGGTGGCTCCGCCGCCAATGATGACGGCAGGAGTATCGTTGCTAGACTCTCCGGAATGAGCGACGCCACGAAGAGAGTGGTGAAGGAGGCCAGCTACGTGTCGAAGAAGCTGTTGAAGAGCACGGGAAAAGCGGCGTGGTTGGCGGGGACAACGTTCCTTATCCTGGTGGTGCCACTTATCATCGAGATGGACCGTGAACAGCAAGTCAATGAGCTTGAGTTGCAACACCAAAGCCTCCTTGGCTCACGCGCTGCTCCCCTCCCCCCACCTCCCAAGTAAAATGCACTTCTACGGTTTGGTTTGTGGGATGTTTGAAAATTTTCAGTGTTTGTATTTTATTGGTTATGTTGATGTATTAATTGGATTCCTTTTTGTGAGGTTAGATTAAATCCGGAGATTATGAAATTTTATTGTTTTAAAAGTATTGAGCTTTATGATTGAAAAATAATATTTGAAATTCAAGCAATGCATGAAAATATAATCTAAAATTTATTATAGCAATTTAGATATGATATTGTGAAGTAAAAATATGTATTTAAATAATGTTTAAATTCGTTAATAGTATGATGTTTCAATAAGAATATAAAGAATAATTTATTTAACTCATTATTAATATTTTAATAAATAAAATATAAGTTTTAAATATTTGTGAGCAATTAATAATTGTGGTATCCCAAAACTCGACCGGTATGGATCGACCTAAATTCGGAACGTCACGTTAACCACTTATGTGATTCTCCTTACCAATCACCCAAGCACACCTCAAACCACCCGTCACACCAATCAAATACATGCTTAGTCAAGTAATTAAAAACATACCAAGCCTAAAATATGCTTCATCTACCACAATGCAACAAAAAAAAGAGTAAGGATAAAAACATCATTTTACACATTGCATGTGAAATACACGTAATCACGGAATTAACCCGACAAGTGTCTTGGGCATTTTATTGTAAATCATGTGAAAATTACAGTTCGAAACAATGATTAAAACTCACTCAATTTTAAAACGAAGTTTGGGGCTAAAACATAAATTATACAAAATACCCCGGAAAACCTTTTTATGTAAACGAAGACAACCTTTTGAATTTCGGTATTTAAAACATTGTCATATAAATTTTCAAAACATTTCATGAAGTTTAAGGCCTCCGATTGTGTTGCTTAAAAATCAGGACTTAATTACAAAGTTAACAAAACATGTCCAAACACTCAATTGGCCACGTAGAGGTGACGCGATTTTTCATGTCACGACGTCACCTGGAAGGGGGTCCTCGTCTCGACGACGCAATAAATGATGTCTCAGCGACGGTGCCCCGTCATGACGACCACTGGGAAATTTTGTAGAAAAATTGCAGCAACTTGCATATGACCCTTTGACACTCAATTACACATACCAATTTGTGTTTTCATGCCAATTCCCCTATTCCAACATGTCGTATAGCATACATACACCATTCAAATCATGCTCAAACACATTTAAACATACTATAAAATGCTTTAGCAATAAACCAAATTACTTATGCTAGCATGCTTCCCAAAGTCCCTATTTACTTTACACAACACACCAAGTTTGCATATGAGGAAAATTTAAGAGCATTATAGGTCCATACTTGAGCCTTAGGTCATTTTGCATCTATCCAAACCTTTAACAAGTTTTTTAAGCATCAATAGCCTCAAATTACGAAGGCACATGCATACTAATCATCATATGGCCTAGCCATTCATCTAGCATCACCATTCATCTAGCATCATTCATGAATCATCCAAACAATTAAAAGCATCCACAAACCAGTTATAAAACTCCTTAAATAGTCCATGGAAAGTCTATTTACAAACCAAAACAAAACTAAAGTCTAACCCTCAAAATAAATCACATTGTCATCCCTTATTAACTAGGAAAAATGATCTCACATACACCAATGAGTTGCTTTGCCTTAGGATCACAGGCTTGCTCACTTCACCACTCCAAACAAGCTATTCCTTTGTAAAATTAAGCACAAGAGAGTGTGAGCTTAAACATAAGAAATTGTCTCGGATTTAGAGTCATGGAGATTCAGTATGATAAAAAAGATTTAGGGTTAATTTTACATTGTTCATTGCCTCTATCTTATTCAACCTTTAGAGATAAAAATTTGTATAGTCGTGAATCTCTCACAGTTGATGAAGTTTATGCTTCCTTATCCTCATATGATAAGATGAAGCATGTTGTGGTTAGATCTGACTCTCACAGAGAAGGTCTCATTGTTCGTGGGAGACAAGAACGAAATACTAAAGATAATTGTAGTAGGACACATGAGTGAAATCTTCGCAGTAATTTAAGGGTAGATCGAGATCTTCAAACAAAGGTAAAACCTATAACTTTTGCAAGAAGAAAGCGCACATTAATTCTAAGTGCTATAAGTTGCAGAATAAGATTAAAAGGGAGGCAATGAATCAAAAGGGAAAAACAACCAGAACAATTTAGTGAAGCTAATGTAGTAGAAGACTACAGCGATGGTGAACTCCTGATTGCTTCTATTGACAACTCTAAAGTAAGCGAGGAGTGAATCCTTGATTCTAGCTGCACTTTACATATGAGTCCCAATTGGGATTGGTTTAGAACATACGAAACAATGTCTGAAGGTATTGTTTTGATGGGAAATAATGCTTCATGTAGAATTGCAGGTATTGACGCGATCAAAATTAAGATGTTTGATGGAGTTGTTAGAACACTTAATGGTGTACGACATGTACCAAAATTGAAGAGAAATTTGATTTCGTTGAGTACACTTGATTCAAAAGGGTACAAGTACACAGCTGAAAGTAGGGTTCTAAAGATTAGCAAAGGTTCCCTTGTTGAATGAAATAGTAGAAAAGACTGTCAAGTTATATGTTCTGCAGGGTTCAACTGTTACTAGTGATGCAGTTGTTGCTTCCTCTTCCTTATCAGATGATGATATTACTAGACTTTAGCATATGCGTCTAGGGCATATGACTGAGAACGACATGACAGAATTCAGTAAAAGAGGACTTTTTTATGGACAAGGCATTAGCAAACTGAAGTTCTGTGATCATTGTGTTTTTGGGAAGCAAAAGAGAGTTCGATTCACCAAAGGAATCTGTAACATGAAGGGAACTCTAAATTATATTCATTTTGATCTTTGGGGACCATCTAGAGTGCCTTCAAGAGGTGGCGCTAATTATTGCTAACGATCATTGACGATTTTTCCAGAAAAGTTTGGGCATTCTTCTTAAAATAGAAAAGTGATGTGTTGTCCACGTTTAAGAATTGGAAAACTATTATCAAGAAGCAGACAGGAAGACAGATAAAACACCTCTGTACAGATAATGGCTTGGAATTCTATTCTGATGAGTTTAATGAATTGTGCAAATAAAAAAGGATTGTGAGACACTTAACAGTTCGTCATACTCTACAACAAAACGATGTTGCAGAACAGATGAATAGAACAATCATGGAAAAGGTTCAATGTATGTTGTCAAATGCTTGTTTATCGAAGTCATTTTGGGCTGAAGCAGCCTCTTCTGTATGTTTTTTAATTAATTGATCTCCGTCCATTACCATTAAGAAAAAGACTCCACAAGAGGTACGGTCTGGTAATCCTGTTGATTATTCTGATTTGAAGATTTTTGAGTGTCCTGCGTATACTAATATTGATAATGGGAAATTGGAACCTAGATACATTAAATGTATTTTTCTTGGTTATAATGTTGGTGTTAAAGAGTATAAGCTATGGTGTCCTAAAAAGATGAAAGTTGTAATTAGTAGAGATGTTATTTTTTATGGAACTGTTATGCTACTTAACTTACCTCTTAAAGACTGTTCCAATAAAGACTAGCAAATTTCAAACACACATGTGAAGTAGGTGGAGCTACATATTGATCTAGAATCTACAACAGATTTTACTCCTTATGTTAATACAAAAACTCAAAGTAGAGTTGCTTCTTTACCATTATATTCTATTACCAAGAACAGACCTAGAAGAGAAATTAAACCTCCAAAGAGGTATGCAGAGGCTAATCTAGTTCCTTATACTTTAAATTTGGCTAAAGATATAGATGCAAATCAAGAGCCATCTGCTTATTTTGAGGCAGTTAGCTATGAAGATTTAGGAAAGTGAATGTTTTTCATGCAAGAAGAGATGAAATCGCTCAATAAGAACAGAACACGGGAGCTAGTAAAGCTTCCTAACGGTAAAAAGGTTATTCATTGTAAATGGGTATTCAAGAAGAAAGCAGGGACCCCAGGAATTGAAAACCCCAAATATAAAGCAAGGTTGCAAAAGGTTACAGTTAAATTCCAAGTGTAGACTTAACAGATGTGTTTTCTTTAGTTGTGAAACATAGTTCGATTCGAGTCTTACTTGGTATTGTGATCATGTATGATTTGGAGCTTGAACAGTTAGATGTAAAAACAACGTTCTTACATGAAGAACTTGAGGAAGATATTTACATGCAACAAATAGAGGGTTTTATGGTCTCAGAAAAGGAGGACTATGTTTGCTTGTTGAAAAAGTCCCTTTATGGCTTGAAATAGTGACCAAGTTAGTGGTACAAGGGGTTTGATTCTTTTATGATTACTCATGATTTCAAAAGAAGCAGCTTTTCCAGTTGTGTTTATTTTAAGAAAAATAGTGATGGTTCTTTTGTGTATCTACTCCTATATGTTAATGACATGTTAATAGCAGCCAAAGATGAAGGAGACATAAGAAATGTCAAAGCCTAGCTTAGTAAAGAATTTGAGATGAAAGATTTTGGTGCAGCAAAGAAGATACTTCGGATAGGGATTCTTAGAGATAGAAAAGCATGTAAATTGTACCTAAGTCAAAAAGGGTACATTGAGAAAGTTCTTCGCAGGATCAATATGTAGAATGCCAAGCCTGTTAGTACTCCATTAGCAGCCCACTACAGACTTTCATCGACTTTGTCTCCATAATCAGATGATGAGATTGACTACATGTCACGTGTTCCATATTCTAGTGCAATTGGATCTCTCATGTATGCTATGGTTTGCACACGTCCAGATTTATCATATGTAATTAGTGTAGTTAGCAGATACATGGAGAATCCCGGTAAAGAACACTGGAAAGCAGTTTAGTGGATTTTCAGATACTTACGAGGTACTACTGATGTGTGCTTATAGTTTGGAAGAACTAGAAATGGAGTCATTGGGTATGTTGATTTTGATATTGTTGGAGACCTTGATAAAAAAAAGATCTCTCACAAGTATGTCTTTACTATTAGAGGTTGCGTAATCAGCTGGAAAGCCACTTTGCAAACTACAGTCGCTTTGTCTAAAACTGAAGATGAGTACATGGCAATTATTGAAGCTTATAAAGAAACTATTTGGTTAAATGGACTCTTTGGTGAACTCAATAAAGACCTTCAGATTAGTACAATACTTTGTGATAGTCAGAGTGTCATCTTCTTTAGGAAGGATCAAATGTTTCATGAGAGAACAAAATACATTGGTGTTTGGTATCATTTTGTGCGTGATATTATTGCTCGTGGTAATATTGTTGTGAGCAAAGTTAGTACTCATGATAATCCTGCAAATATGATGACTAAGTCACTTCCTATAACTAAATTCGAGCATTGCTTGACTTGGTTGGTGCTCATTATTGAAGAATACCCTTAATGAGTTTTGTGAAAGAGGTGGAGAACTTGTTCGTTGAGAATTCGTGTCAAGGTGGAGATTGTTAAAGTTGTGTGACCTAAATTTTAAGAGATTGCTTGCAAGTCAAGCACAATATATTTTCTTTATAAAAGATTTAGCATTTATTAGTATAATATATTTAGCATTTATTAGCATAATATATTTAGCATTGATTAGAATTAGGCTTTTTTCAACCTATAAATAGATGTAGTCGAAACTCTTCTTGTATCATTTGAATTCAACATTAGTGAATTTTCTTTTCCTCTACCCGTGGTTTTTTCCCGAAAAGGTTTGCATGTAAAATCTGAGTATTCTATTTTTCTTTCTTTTTCTTTACGATTTTTCTATATTGTCATTATCGACGTTCAATTTTTAACAAAATTTTGCCCCTATATTAAATATTAATCTTAAAAATTCTTATTATATTTATGCCCAAACTCAAAGAAAAAAAAAACTCGTTTAAACTCAATAATTCCATTTGAAAATGGAAGGAAAAGAAAGATAATTTCCCTTTTGAAATTGGAAAAATATAAAAAAAATGGTACAAATGTTGTGTCTAAAGACCATTGAGATAAAAGGCTAAATTATTTGCACTACAGGAAAACAGTTTTTTAGCGGCGCTTTTTTAGGTCTATAGCGGCGCTTATAAGCGCCGCTAAAACATTTAGTGGCGCTTTCTAAAGCGTCGTAAAAAATGCCGCTAAAGATAACGCCGCAAAAAATAGCGGCGTTTATGCGAAAAAGCGCCGCTAAAGAGCATGGCCTTTAGCAGTGCTTTCCCATAAGCGCCGCTAAAGGCCATGTTCTTTAACGGCTCTTTTACAACAAGCGCCGCTAAAAGCCATGTTCTTTAGCGGCGCTTTTACAGCAAGTGCCGCTAAAGGCCATGTTCTTTAGCGACGCTTTTCCACAAGCGCCGCTTTTCCACAAGCGCCGCTAAAGGCTATGTTCTTTAGCGGCGCTTTCTCCACAAGCGCCGCTAATATAACAGATTTTGACAATCCTTTTTAATTCACATAGAACCCGAATTTCAGCATTTTTCCTGTAAATTCAAATCCAACCAATGCAAATCCAACCAATAACTTCAGATCTTAAAGGTAAATGATAAATGAAAGAAATATACATATGATTTAAATTAATAAATCAAAATAAATTTCAAATGTAGTATATTCTTCTCAAATAAAAAAACAAAAGTCTAAGATGACGGTTTCTGCTGAAACATTTTCATCATATTTTGAAGCTGTAGCTGCAATTCGTCATACTTTCTTGTAGCCTCTGCTTCCTTCGCTTGCCTCGCTGCTGCCTCCACTTTAAGTTGTAGGTGGAGTTCTTCATATTTTTTTTGAGACTCTGCTTCTCTCACTGCAGCCTCCTCTTTAAGTTTTAGATAGAGTTCATCATATTTTTTTTGAGCCTCTGCTTCTCTCGCTGCAGCCTCCTCTTTAAGTTGAGCAATTTGCTCAACTGTGCTCGCTTGTACCTGAGCCAATTGATCTTTTAACCTCTGAACTTCAGCTTGATCCTGACTTCCCGAAGGCATGTATCTTTGCGAGTTGGATCCAAAATATCGGGATGGGCTAACAAAAGATCCTTGAAATCGAACCCGACCATACTTTTCAGGACCCAAAACTTCAGTAATAACTCGGTTATCAATGTCCTCTAGATTAACCGAACTATCACTTGTAGCCATCGCTTCATACTCCGCCTTCTTATCTTTTAATTTATCCTAATAAGTCAATTAAAAAGTTAGAAACGAAATATATAATCAAACAAATGCAACATAACTTGACATTATTTGTATTACAAACGACAAATTAAACTATTATAATTAAACATGATAAATATTTAAAATAATTCAAAATTTATTAAGTTAATATACCATAATTTCTGCAGCTTCAGAAGTCATAGGAGATCCATCTTTTTTTCTATGTGTAATGTCAAAAAGCTGAAGTCGTCCAATTTTTTGACTTGACGATTGTTCCTACATTATAGTAGGAAAAATATTAATTAGTAGAAAGTAATTAATATTTGACACAATTAATAAACTCAAAATACCTCATCAGCAGCTACACAAGCAAAATTTTTCGATCCAGCTGTGTGCGTGAATATTTGTTTTTGCCTACTTGTAGTTCCAACACGCTCACGATTCTACATTAATTATTATTACGTATATAATAAATACTATAAATCGAAATAATTATAAGTGTTTTGTAGTACATAATACCTCTCCTTTCTTTGAGCTCCAAAATCTAACTTGTTCTTCCCATTGGTACCTCAGCATTCCCGGCGGAACATTTTTCAATTTATCTTCGAGACTCATATTATTCTTAAAATAATTTTTCTTTATAGAACTTTTATGGTCTCTCCATTTCTTTCCTAATGATTTCTTTATATAATTGTCTGAGAGCTCTAAAATAAATCTTTCCTGCAAATAACACAAGTTTAGAAAGTAAACATAAATTAAAATAAATCAAAGTATTATAAATTATATTCACTTTATTACCTTAATATTATCGAGAGCTTGATTTTTATTACTATCAGGCATATGATGCCATGACTCGTAGTTGATTGGCAACAAACTGCCATTTCGTGCTACTATGCCCAAGTATCCTCCCAAAAGTCGAGCTTCTGATCCAACAGGCTGACCATAACTATTTGCAGATACTTTGACACGCTCCTCAGGATTTAGGCTGTATAAATCCTTTAATACGGTACGTCCTCGAGTTCTACGCCCCTCAGTATATTCAGCTAAAAAAATTGTATATGTTAATATTAGAATTTGATTGTTTTAATAATTAAATATTTAATTAAATGTATTTAAATAATAACATATTTTTAATTAAATATTTCGGTTGTTTTTAATAAATAAATAATTAAATATTTAAATATTTGGATTGTTTTTAATTATTAAATTTTTAATTAAATATAATTAACTAATAAAATATTTTTAATTAAATATTTGGGTTATTTTTAATAATTATTTATTTATTTATTTATTTATTTAAATATTTGAATTGTTTTTAATCATTAAATATTTAATTATATATAACTAAATAATAAAATATTTGAATTTTTTTAATAATTAAATTATTAAATATTTAAATATTTAATTAGTAATAATTAACTAATGAGATTTGTTAATTTTAATTTGAACCGAATATTTGGGTTGTTTTTAATTATAATTGTGAGACTTAAATAAATTTTAGAGGTTATTTAATTTTATAATTTGAATGATATCAAATTATTAAATCTATCAATGTATTTATATTTATATTTATTGTTGAGATGTGTTATCTCAAGTAGGCTGAAATATATATAACTTTTAACCAAAATTTTCTAAAATTTATGCTTTTTTTACCCACATGCCAACAAATTTTTAAAGTCAATGATAGAGTTTCACTTATTCTAATGAAAAATAACCTTGTTGATGTTTCAACCAATATGTGGCTTAACTTCTAATATTTTAACTGTAATAGAGGTATCAAATCATAACGGAATGACATGATATGAAGCTAAAAAAGCAAGTCTTGCATCTAATTAAAAATGATGTTATGTAAATTTCCCAACACTCATGCTAGCATTTCCATAACATTAGCAAACCTTTTTTTCATTCTTTTCTTACTTTATTGAGTTGGAAAAGGGAAATGCACAATATTTAGCACTTCACTTTTTGAGTCCAAATAATATTTACAGCCTTTCTTATTTTTTTGTTGGGACAAGCTTAGCAATTCATATTTTAAGCCTAATTGATATTTAGAGTACTAAAGTGATCGAAATAAACCCAATAAATTGCAAATTCATACTAGATGTCTGGGAACGACATCAAGAACTTACAGCAACAGTTGAAATAGGGGTAGTTATTCTGCTGATGGTTTCCAAGCCTTCCCTTAAAATACGAAGCTTTGTATGAATAGGATTAGGCTCCAGAATTGGAAACCTGTATGTATTAATTAATGTAAAAAAGTGAGTTAAAGAGAGAGACAGCATCAGATTAAGTAAAGACAAATTGGGAATATGTGAAGTTATTAGAAAGGCAAATCCACACTAAGTTTCATGGAAAAAAGCAACTTCTTATGTATAAGCACAATGCTTTTTGAATGAGCTAAAAACCAATCATCTAATGATGATATTTTTCATGGAAATATTTAGAAAAGTAATACATAAGAAAATCAAATTTGTGATTAAACAAAACATGGAAATATTCAGTCAAAGGCCAGCAATATCACTAAAACCCAAATTTGTCACTTTGTCCTTTCAGCCATATCACTTCAATGTATTGGTGTGATATTTAATAAATTTTATTTCTTTAACACTAAAGACTATAAAGATTTAATTTTGCCCCTTATTGATATGAAAGCTAATTACTTGAGACGACAAGTATAATCTTGTCATAAAGAACACTAAAACCCAAGGTTGCAACTCAATAATTTGGTTGCTAGGCAAACTAGCATGCCAACATGCCCAGATTGTCCACCAACAAACAATCTCAAACCATTCTCTTGAAAACCCAAAAATGATATGACTATATTTAAGATTCAATAGACTATTTTATATGATTTTTAAATGTATGACTATATTTTATATATGTGATTTCATGAATTGAAATTTCTAGTTATATATAAAACACAAACTTAAAAAAAAAAAGACACAAAGTGAATTAAGATATATAATGACAGGTATGAACAATGGATATGATGACATATGGTTGATATTTAAGAAAGGTGGATTTAGGTGCATTGGAATCCTCCCATTGCCCATTGATTTCTTTAGAGAGCTGCTTATGAATAGGCTGGGTTTCCTTTGTATGTTTGTTTAGTAAGTTAAAGAAATGAGTTTAAACGAAATTTGAGGCTCATTTGTTAAACCAGATGAATGTGAACATATGTGTTGTAAGTTGTTTTTATTCACTAACAAGCTCATTTAGTGTTTGTTTATTCCTTTGAAGATGACTATTAACAAGATTTTAATCACAATTTAATTTAAAATCATTGAAAGTAGATTTAACAACTGAAGATTTTTTATAATTTCTTTTTGGTACAATTGTGATTCAAACCCAAGCTATTCCCAGGGAAGGTCAATGTCTGGCCAATAAGCCACAACTCGGGGTTCTTTCGTAATGTTTTAGAAACTATTGTTTTAGCTGTACTTCTTTTATGCTTAAAAACTGATGGTAAATGAATTGAAGAAGCTGACAGTAAACAAGTTAAAGAAACCTGGACACTAAAGGCTAGGAGGAAAATTTCCCTATAAATAGCTTTGTTTGGCTTACCCTTGTAGAACCTATGCCAATGTGGGATTTGAGCTATGGTGTGGCCTCTTTTCCATTGGCATGTAAGAGGTCTTTGGTCCATTTTCAACACTCATGTTTGAAGCTTAAACAAAGCTTGTGTTCATCTTGGAACTCGGTTAACTTGGTCAAGCTGAGGTTTCGGTACAAGTTTTGACAGCAAAAGCTTGATAATTACTCGAGTTTGTCTAAATTTAACCGGTTGAACTTGAGCAAGACAAAGCTCTCTCTCACTCCATTTCCCCCATCTAACGAAACAAATTTTCAACATTTTTTTATTCATATTAATCTATGTCCTTTCTCATAGAACAAAGCCATAGAAACGATTTTTAATTGTAAAAAGAACAATCTTTGCATCAACAAATATAACATCACAAAAAGAAAATGGCAGAGAACCCAAACAATCCCCTAAGGCAGGGTAAAAATGAAAAAACCCTAAACCCAAAAAAATCTCTAAATAAATAAAATTTTAACAAAATTATAACAATAATAATTTAAGCAATAACGGGAATGCATACATACCTGCAAGTTGCAACTGGAATCAAAGGAATCTTAGGGCTTATCCACAAAATGGGAACGAAAAATCAAAACGGGAGATAAAAAGAGGAGAAAGGAGCATGAATTTGGGGCTTAGGGATTTCAAAGTTGTGAGAGAGAATAGCAGAAAACGATATGTATTAAAACATATTTGGGAGGAAAACGCCAACGTTTTAAAAAATGTAATAATTTATTATTTGACTTTTAGCGGCGCTTTTACATAAGCGCCGCTAATGATCTGACTTTTAGCGGCGCTTTTTCATATTTAAAATTTTCAATTTATTTTCAAATTTTTTATATATTTAAATTTAATCCTTTTATATATATTTGCATTTTTAAAATAATATTTGAAATTTTTTACAGGATTATTGTATTATTTTTTCATAATAAATTTATGGATCATATTTGCATTTTGCACAGTTTATCTCAAGGTAGAATTTTAGAGTATTGATTTAGTAATTAAGATGCAATTTTTATTATCTTAATTATTTAAAAAATATTTGGTACATTAATGTTAATGAAATTTTAGATCCCATAAATAGGATCAAGGAGATTACAAATATTTATAAGATATAGTAAAATAGTTATAACAGAAATGAAAACTCATGACATATTATTAAGTACAAGAAACAAATTCTTATAGATTAAAGTAAAGGGATTAACTTTTCAATGTTCATAAAGTAGAATAATGAAATTAATTCATGACATATACGCCTCAGATTTTGTGCTTGAGCTGGCCCCTAAAACCATATTTTAGATCACATTTTAGTTAAGAGAATGTAATATTCGTATATACGATTAATGAACATTTGCAAAATAAAAACTTAAAAAGACTTTCGTGCTCAATGAACACCTTTATTTGTGATATATATTAACTAATTATGGTAAATATATATTATGATAAATATGTAAATTAATTTATATATGGTAAATATATATGATTTCTTTATTTGTTGAGTAAGATAAATTTGCTAACATCTATATATGAGCTTAAGCAAACATCTCACTCATAAAACTTAAAGTTTGATCAAGTGATCCAAACATATGGTTTTAAGCAAAGCATTCATGATTCTTGTGTTTATAAATGAATTAAGGATGAAAAGGTAATATTCCTAATTTGCATACCAAAAATATTATACTAATTAGGAATTAATGAATAGATATTATCATTGATTAAATCATATAGCTCACTCAATAGTTTAGCATGATGAATAACTTATGAGAAGTTAATTATGTCATTTATTTTGAAACGACGTTGCACAGCAAATGATGTAAATTATAAAGGTGGGCAATTTTTTTTACAGAATTATCGTATTATTTTTTTAGATTTGACACGTGTACGGAATAGGTTCGATAAATCTTTAAAACACTTAATATAAGTAATATAATAATATTACTTCCTTAATATGTCAATTAATCAATTTAACTTTAATGGTTGAAATGATTGTTTATTTTTCCTTATAACCCTAGTTCAAAAATCCCATTGTAACAAATTATATTATTTTTATACAATATTATCTAAATATAATTAAAGATAATTAAAATTTTCCCTTAATGTATCAATTAATTGATTTAAGTCTGTATTATATTATTTAATTTAATTTAAGATATATAATAAAATTTAAATAAATCAGATCTTTTAGCGACGCTTATAGGAAAGCGCCGCTATTGCTCCGACCTTTAGCAGCGCTTTCCTATAAGCGCCGCTATTGCTCCGACCTTTAGCGGCGCTTCCCGATAAGCGCCGCTGTTGCTCCGACCTTTAGCGGCACTTGCACATAAGCGCCGCTGTTGCTCCGACCTTTAGCGGCGCCTGCCCATAAGCGCCGCTGTTGCTCCGACCTTTAGCGGCGCTTTTCCATAAGCGCCGCTATTGCTCTACCTTTTGCAGCGTTTTCTTTCCAAACGCCGCTAAAAGTGCCGCTAATAACCAGTTTTGCTGTAATGTTGGTATTGTTTTGGGATGAAACAATACAAATTTGATAAATGAAAGAGACATTGGAAACAAAAGAAGAATGATTACACTACAAAATGGAACTTTAGGTTTACGCACGTGAACCTCACAAATGTCAACAGTTTGAATTTCTCTCTTTACTTCTTTTAAAAAAAAAAATCTTTTTAGGATCTTTGGGATGCACGATGAAATCGATTTTAATGAAAATTAAAACAATTATTTATTTTGTTAAAAATAATGAAAACAATGATAATGATGAAATAATTATCGGTGAACATATTTACAATTATTAATATCTAAATTTTGGGGTTAATGTATAATTTTTTTTTACAATATTTTACGTATAGATTGAAATTTTTAATTATTTTAATGAATTAAAGGTAAATTTACTTTTATATTGAATTGTTTTTCTTTTTACTTTTTCTAGATTGAATTTTTTTTGTTTTATTTTGCTATTCAATTAATTTAAAGAAAAAATTAATAATTTTTATAGTTTATTTTAATATTAAATAAAAATTAATTAATGTAATATTGAAATTAATAAAAATGATTTTTCATTAACAATAAATTTATTTTTTTATTTTTCAAGTATTTATTTCATTAAATAAAATTTCTAAGTTAATTTATTAATTTTTAATATTTATAAATTAAAATATTGTTAGTTATTAAAATAATAATATTTCAAAGAATTTTTTTATTAAATTATGTTTTCAAACATCAAAATTAATATTTAGTAATAAAAGTTAATTAAAAATCAAAGTTGGTAAATTTTAATAAAATTCACATAAAAATTAAGTGATTAATTTACTCATATTTTTAAAATATAAAAATAAGTATCAATAAAAATAAAATATAATTGTAAATTTCAATATTCAACTCTAATATAATATATATTTTTAACTCAAAAAAATGGAAAGGAAGATTTCTCTTAAAGATATTTTAAGGAAGCATCAATCAGAATCTCGTATGTTGCTTGATGATTAAGGATATTCATTGCCTCAAGTGTGGTCTGAATTCTAATCATATTAATCACTTTGTAATTAAAATTTTATCCTCTCCTTAAAATTCACTAAAAATAAATAAAAAAACCAATCAACCCTACTAAAGGCAAGCCATGTGCTTTCTCACTTTCCAACCCCCCCCCCCCTCTCTATTCTTTCCTTTTCTTGTTACACATTTTCTATTGAGAGTGTAGGTCTCCTCTGAATATCAGTACATAAATTTTTATTTTTTTACTTCTTTTAATAAAAGAAGACCAAATTTTGTTGGATACCATTTTCTAAGAATGCATAAATAAATATGAATCCAAACTCAAAACATGTGGTAATGATCATAAACTGCTAAATAAAAATAACATAAAATTGGTAATTTGCTGAAAGTCTAAATAGACAGCTTACAAGCTCTTTGACTTTTTTTTATATTTTGAAAAAGAATAAAGTTATTTCTGTTCAAAATAGAGTACAAATAGTAATACTAAGGACTTCATTATTGCAGAATTTAATATTGTTTATTAATATAAATGTCTCATAAAGAATATATATTTTAATAGAAACGTTAATGCTGTCATTTTTTTATGTAGTTAAAATCATAGTAATTATTATGATATGATTATAGCATCTCGATATTTATGAATGTTGAATTTTTTGTGAAAGATTTAAAATTTAAATAATAATAATATAATTTTATTTTAAATAGTTGAGGTTAATATTTAATCAAAAACTCAACATTCAAAGGTGTCAATTTTGAAATAATATTTTTTAAAAAAGTATTAAAATAATATGTAAATATTGTAAGGGAAATTTAAATAGACCTCAATAATCGTGGGTATTGAATTTTATTTAAAAACCCTGGCAAAACTTTAATTTTAAAACTTATAAATAGATAGTTAAAATTTTCACTGAAAACCAAAAAAGTCCTCTTCTACATTCTGTTGTGGCATATATACCTAAGTATCTCAAAAATCTAATTTCCAAACATACCGTAATGGTTGCCTGCTTATTAAGGCTCCGTTTGTTTGCTAGTAAAACAATTTCCGGAAAACATTTTCCTTCTTTTCTTGTGCTTGTTTGCTGGAAAATCAACTCTTCATGTAAATGATTCTCCAAAACACGGGAACATCAGCCCTCTTTTAAGGAAGATGTCTTACGCATTTTTTTCAGTAAGACATTTTCTGATCTTTCTCTCTTGACATCCCAACAAAGAAAATCCCTCTTCCCCTTTCCCTTCCCCCTTCCCCCTTCCCCCTTCCCCCTTCCCCCTTCATTGCCACCTTGATCCAATGCTTGTCGTTGCGTCTTCCCCCTTTTCGCCTCTTCCTAAAGACGATGATCCTAACTCCGTTGCTGTTTCTATGTGTAAGCAAATGGAATTCTGTGATCTGATGATTTTTTTTTCTTTTCATCTCTTTCATTCCTCCAATCCTTTCCATTGTTTCCTTTATTTTGTTGTTAATCCCTTTTCAATGCTTTTCTTTCTACCCAGGATTCAAATGTGAAATTCTTTTACAACTATGACGACGCGCTATCACATTTGGTTTTTGCAGGATCTGATTTGTGCCATTCCTTTCACGATCCTTTTTTTTAAGTTCCAGTAAGTTTAATTTATAATTTCGTAATGAAAACTATAAGTGTCATTTGAGGAAATATAAAATGCTCATTATCAACCAATTGGCTTTTTCCTTTGGGAGCAATATTATGTGGTCATAGTCCAAGCCAGCTTCTATACTAACTTCTGAGCATTGTATCAGAGGAATTTAGTATAATTGTGATTATACTGTCTAGATAGATATGTTAAATATTCAAGTGAGAACTATTACAACTTAAAAACTAACTGTAATCTCCAACGAGGGCTACATGTTAGGTAATTGAATGTGATAAAAAAGGTGTAAGGATCATTGAAGCCTTGTATGTGTGTATGTGTATGTGTATGTGTGTATACTTGACCTTTAGATTGGACTACGTTATTCTTAATTGACTACCCTGTTTATATCCTTGTTCATAGATTTTACTCCCCCTTTAGGTTGATCCTTAAAATGTAACTCAAGGATTTAAGGTATGGAGTTGCTCTGGTTTCAAAAGCCTCTGGTGATAACCACCTTAGGTAAATCGTATCTTGCCGAGGACTTGAGTAATTCAAACAGCACTGTGTACTTATTTGATAAAGCAACAATGAATGTCAATCGTTATATAGGGTTTAGCTAAGCAAAACTTAGTCATAAGGCTGTAATTTAATCATGTTAATCATTCTCTAACTTTATTGTGGATGATATTTTATAGTATTAGCATTTATTTTCTTTTGTTGTAAACATTTTCTTCTTCAGCCTTACTAATTAATCATATAACTTGAGTTATGTTTCTTCTAATAGGAGGAAGGACCGAATGAGCACAAGATAAGAAAGCTGTATGAATATGCTTCAAAAAATCCTTTACACATCTCAAAGGTACAATATATTTGCAACCCTCAGGATAATACTTTGGGTTAATTGATGATATTTGAAGTGTGCATGCATTTGTTGTTAACATAAGAGATTATTAAAATTATAATACTTGTTAAGATTTGGTTATGACAAAGGCCTACTCTTTGCGCTTTCTTTTCCTTAAAATGAAATTTTAGAAGTACTCTCTGAGAACATAAAGTTCAGATAAAGTACAATGAGTTTTTGTAGAACTCTGTGTAATAAGTTTAGATTATTAAAATTATAATGCTTTGGAAATGCTTATTTCCAGCCTCTAAATCGCAAGTGCCATGCCTTCTTACGAGGTAACTTGGTTCATACTTATGCATGTATATGTAGTTTACATATTAGAGGATTTGCCTTCCTTCCTTAGTTGTAATTAAATGGCCCGATAAATGACCAATTATATAGCATTAATCCTCAGTACTTTTGAGGATTATGAAAGTTTTCCTCCATGAGCTTCATTTTTAGTTCCTAATAGTGATGATGATGGAGTTGTTGGGTAAGTATTTGCAGATTATTAACTCAGATTCTGTGGTCTAATCTCCTGTTTGCAAATTCTCATTTCCTAATGTTTTCTTTTTGCAGAGCTGATGAGTTTGCTCTATTCAAACTAAAAGAAATGGGGAAGATTTTCCAACAAGATATATCAGTTATCATGGAGGAATTCGAGAGTCTATTGTCGACCAGTCTAGAACCTTGTCTGTATCTGATATATCTGAAGCTCAATCTGTTGAAACTAGGATGCCGTAGAAACATTACATATAATGAAATGTTAGTATTAGTCAGCAACAACAGGTCCATTATCAGGAACAAATTGTAATACCAACTTTTAATCATTTATAGATCACTATTTTGAGTTATTGAAGTTTGTTGCTACGTAAATCAAAACTTTCTATTTAAACAAGAGATTCTCAAGCTTATAAGGCAAGCTTGCTATTTAGGGAAACTGTCATGAATTGGTGATGATTCTCTTTGGTTACAAAAGTTGCAGATAGTAGATTATAATTTGTCATTTCATGTTCAAGCTTTTTAATGTATTGGAAAATTTGTCACCTTTGCTAGAGATGGTTAAGCCTTGGATTTGATTATTACATTTTGAGTTCAAGTTATGCACTAATGGAAATTTCAATTACATTTGTACTAGACTATTTTTAACTGTATGTTTATTTCATTTAAAATAATTTTTACGAAATATTTTCAGAAAATTTGCCAAATAACAGAAAATAATTTACACAGATTCATCCAAACACCAGAAAATATTAACTTTTCTAGAAAAGTAAGCCATTTTCCAAAAATAATTTCCCGGAAACCATTTTCAGTCAAACAACCCTAAGTTTCAAACAAGGACAAGTTATCAAAAATGAAATAGAATTGAAGTATTCTCTTATAGCTTAAGCTTGCAATGATATAACTTTAGATTTTTTACAGGATCATTACTTAGTTAAGGAAATTCGATTTCTACGACGCTAGTCGAATTGGGAAAGTTACTTTCCTATCATCACTCATATCCATTCTAATAAAATGATTGATACATGAGACCCATATGTTTCATATCCCATGCAATTAAACGACAATAACATTAGACAATGTAGTGTTGCTGATATTGCTCCTAGTGGGTGAGGGTTTTGCAATGAAAAAATCCTAGCACAATCTAGGGGAGGTCCTATATCGAGCATTCAAAACCGTTACCGACAGCCATAGAGAAGGTTTTGATTTTAGGACTGTGAATGAGAAGAACAACTCAACCATATTTATAGTATTAAACCATTTAAAGAAGTCGACAACCATGGATGGCGGTTTCATGTCGGATTTCATCGCAATAGGTCTTAGATGTTGAAAAAAATCCGGTTTAAAAACATTTTTTTGTACAATGATTTTTTTTTTGAAAATCGAGCCAATTTGTGATATTTATAAAAATAAATCCTTTACCAAATTCGCAACTGTGTTTAGCTAAACGAATATTTGTTGTTCTTGGCTTTCAACCGAATGACTTTCTCCACTATTCTCATAGCACGAACTACTTCGAGTGTGGGCTTGAATGATTCAAATCAAACACAGAACCAGAAATAATTTACTTCACTTTCAGTAGGAATGCAAAATTCCCTCTCAATAGAAACCGACAGAATTGTTATTTCGAAAAATAGAATTAATACTTAACGAATAAACTCTAACTATTTTTGGGCAGAATAGCAATATCTCAAAGTTGTATTTTTTGCCCAATCGATGTCATCTATTTATAGGGAGAATAGGTGAAGCACTGGTTGAATTGTAGAAGTTTATTTCAATAGAAAGCGTACTCTTACTCTAACTAGGATTAGGTGGGGCTGCAACCCTAGTTAACAAACTAGGGTTTGCCATAACTAGCATTAAACATGAGGGGCTTTTGGGCCTCTCTCATATCGGATTCAATTACAAGTATTTCTTCAACTTTTTAACTTAGTACTTTATAATTCAATCCAATCCGATATTTGTTTTTCTATTTTTCAAAATAAATATATTAAATTGATTAATTTCTCAATTAAATTATTTTCTCAACCCAATTCTAATTTTGTTAAAATCATGATGAATTTATCGTAAAAGAATCTATGAGAAAATATATTTAATATTTTTACATTCAACGAATTTACCATGACCAATAAATTTATTTCCATTTTCGAACTTCAATTATTTAATCACTTAATTAATTAATTAATAATTCGAAAAACTATAAATTCATTTTGCAGGTCATTTTCATTTAGAGAAACCCACATTCATTTCCAAATATTTCTCATTATTCTAACTTTCTCATTTCTATCCATTTATGTTTATTTGATTCAACATACAATTCATTTTTGGTTTTAGTGAGCTAACGGAAGAAACAATTGGACATATGCGATTAGGGCTCAAATGATTTATAATTAAGTTCCAACTTTTCGCCTATGCAATATAAATTTATTTAGTCATGAATTCATTCCACTATAGTATCGTGACTGAACGCTATTGGAAAAATCCCAGTTTGAAAATGGTTTTCTTGCACAACGGAAAATTAAAATTTTGAAAATCGACCTGGTTTGTGATATTTATAGCAATAAACCTTAACCAAATTCGTACCTATGTTTTTGACTTAGTAGACGTTAGTTGTTTTTGGCTTTCAACCAAACGATCTTATCCGCTTTCTTGTACCATGAAAATGAAAAACATAGAACTAGAAAAAGTTTTCCATTTGGGGTGAAAGCAGAAATTCTCTTCTTTAATAGAAACTGGTAATATTTTTATTCTGGAAAAATACATTTAAAAGTTAAGAATAAATTCTCTCTATTTTTCGATAGAATAACAATCACTCAAAAGTTGTGTAAATAGCTCTATCGGTGCCATCTATTTATAAGAAGAGAAGGTAGAACATTGTAGAGTCATAGAGATTTATTTTAAATAGAAAAACAACATCCTACTTAGAGTACTAGAGGGGTGAATAACTCACCCTTGTATTTTTACTAGGGTTTTCACCCGTTTCATGTTATATGAGGGGTTTTGGGTCTCTTTGACATCGAGTCTAATTACGAGTACTTCATGGATCTTTTTTACGTAGTCCTCTGTAATATGATCCAACCGATTTAGTTTTTATATTCTCCCAAAATAAAATTTAATATTTACATATTAAATAATTATCTCATCCTAATTTTACCTCAATAAAATATTGATAATTTTACCCCTTGTAAAATTTTGACGATTTTACCTTCAAAAAAATTTCGAGAAAATTCATTCAATATGTCACAACTCAACATGTTCACTATGACCGAATGTTTTATTTTAATTTTTGAGCTTCAAAATGGTCCAAAAACATAAACTAATTCTTCAATTATTTTTTAAGTAATCCTATATAAAATTACAAATTTCCATTTCCATTTCCATTTTTGGAAACCTACATTCATTTCTAAATGATTCCATTTCCCCATTTCGAAGAAAACCATAATCATTCCTGAATGTTTCTCATTTCTCTTTTTCTTTTCATTCTGTTCATTTCTATTCAAACATGCAATTCATTTTTGGTTTCAACGAGCTATCAAAGGGACCGATTAGACATATGTAGTTGAGGCTCAAATGATTTATAATTAAGTTCAAGCTTTTCTCCTATCAATTATAAACTCATTTAGTCATGACGTCATTCCACTATATTATCGTGACCGAGCTCTCCCAAACGACATACCATTACGAAAACAACTACTTAGTGCTCGTCCATTGACCTTGTCATAAGTGTGTTTCCCTCATAGGATATTCTTGATCTCTTCGTGATGATATAATTCTCTCATTATGATCTTATTTTATCTTATGGAAACCATTACATCTTCCTTCATGAAAATTCAATCACTATCAAATAGTGATCAAGTCATCCATCACAAAGACAGACTACCCGTGACCACTTTTACTTTTCATCAACCATGTAATCCCAATGAGAGGATATCATTTACCCATGTTTTGAGCTATGAATTCCGCTATTGTGAATGATGCTACATATTATAGAAGTCATACATCTAAGGTACCAACTTTCGGTTCCCTATCTATTTGAACTCAAGCTTTTACTTACATTAAAGTGAACGAGTCACACGTGCATAGTCTGCCATCCACTAGGACTTAGGTATGCCATACTATGAACATCATAAATGAATAACCTCATTAACAAATATAGGATCTTTTCTACTTAGGTCTTATCTGATATACTATCAGTCCAAATAACCACATTTATGTCTCTAGCTTTTGGAAGTCATCCGCTCCGATGCCCAAGACAACGCATCTCCCCAATTGGACTTGATAGATGACATATTAGTCTGTCATTCGATTTGTTCGTTTCCGATTAGACTAAGAAAATGTTTAGGTTTGTCTACTAATATAAGTTATCTTTTCTTACTACAATCTGACCACGTAATATCGCTTAGGATTAGTTAAACATTAGATAACTAATGAGCAACATTTGCTTCCATTTTGCTTTGTATGCAAAAATCATGTGAGGAAAATTATACAAATTATATTAATGTAATTAATGAATTTGTTTTATTAACCAATATGTTTGAAAAATTACAAGTGTATACTAACGAAAGTATTACACTTAAGGCACTAGATCTAACAGTCTCCCACTTGCCCTTGTGAAGTAGATGAGTTATATTTCGCATTCTTGGGCCTCTCCATATGTTTCTCAAAGAGCTCTCTAGCTATAAGAGTCTTGGCTAAACAAATCTTCGGGGTTTGTTCTTATATGCGATCTTTGACTACGTCTACCATTCCGTCAAACACTGTCGTCTCTCTTAACGTGTTTTGTCCTTATGTGGTTTATTTTAGGTTTAGTTATATATGCACTTAATATAGTGCCATAGATTTTTCACACCTCGTATCCGACCCTCCATAGTGAAGTTAGTAGTGCAACCTTGCTTGCCACTTATTCACACTATGGACTTGACATCTAGGACAAAATATAGCCTCACATTGATTCACTTACTACCAAATTCTCCTCTATCAAATAAAACCACCCATGACCTACCTAAATGAACCCAACCCATGGTGAATGCTTCATTGGCCAATGGTTATCTTACCCTATCAAATCTATCCTACGAAACCATTTGATGTTCTTTCGATATACTAAAATATCTTGAACGAACCCAAACTATTGCTTCACCTAGTCAAATTGTTACCACTCCATATTGTGGAAATAGATGATGGGCATTCGTGCTCTAAATAGCACAAATTACTCAAAAGGAGTCTTTGGTATGGTGGTAAACATCGCATTGTTTAAGTACAACACTTACTGAAACTGAAAAATATATACAAATACAGTTATATTCATTAATAGGGAAACTGAATTTCATTTAATGCAAAAACAACATCAACATACTCATCATTGGCTTGTCGATCAATTTCTCATTGCATCAAGGTTAAGTATTCTATAACACTTACGACCCAACAACCCCTAAATCTATTCAAATATTAAATGCAATAAGGGATTATAAATATTGGTAGTTGAAGACATTTCAAGATATTAAACATGATTCTATTTTTACCTTCTACTGAGAGAAAACTCCCATGGTTGCAAAGGGATAGCCAATAACCACGTCATCCATATACATTCCCATGATTGTAAAAGGAAGAAAAACTATTTATTCATCAATCGATTCTCACTTTGCCCTACAAAACACCTTGTAAAGCTATGCCATTGTCATAAAACCATAGCTAAATCTACAGGCCGTCTTAAAAGACTATGGTAGAGGAAGATATATGTAATTAACCTTATTTCCAAACAAGTATAATAACAACATCCCCTATCATCTAAATAATTCAAGCACTGACATATTAATACATCTCCTATCTAGTGGCATGTGGTGGAAAGGCTAGTTTGAAAAGCCTCTCTGACCTCATGCATTTCACTTGATGATTATCTAAATCCTTCTTCGACTTATCCTTAAACGAGAAGGAACCTAAAACCTAGTGGCATTCATATGCAATGTTGATGTTACTTTCTTCAATTACCACATGCCCATCGATTGAAATGTCAATTATAAAGTGACATCTTCTAGTGTCATAGATTATTTCCTGCCTGGAAACTAGAGTGTATGCATTTAGTACCTTCATCTTTCCAACAAGGTGACAAGCAACTTTGGTGTCATACTAAAGTTCATTATCATAGATGGAACATATAAACTAGTTATCTTCAAGTTCCTTTTGATACATGCATCAACCTCCGACAATTTAAATTACGTCAGACTTAAAGAACTCGATCATCTCTCCAGTAAAATAAGAAAAAAATTAATATTTAATTTCACAATATATTAAAACCTTTTTTTTGCAAAAATCACAAAATTATAAAAAAAAATTTGAATTTGAAACTGTACCATCATAACATGTTCATTGTGACACAAGCATTATTTCGGAGATAGATACATTGAATTGGCGAGAAAATATGAAAAAAAGAGTTAGATAAAGGAATATTATGAAAGTAAATTTAATATTTGAGATGGGATTTAATGAAAAGAATTTTCGAATTGGAAATATGAAGGAAGGACTAAATTACAAATTTTGAAAAGTTTGAGGAATAAAGTCAAATTTCTCAAAATGGGAACCGTGAGCTATTATTCACTAATTGGGATAAGAATAACTTCTATTAAATTTAAGTGTGATAAAAATCATTTTTAGGACCAAAGTGGAAAAATTAAAAAGTTCAGGGATTAAAGTGTAATTTTTTCAATTTCACTGAAAAAAGAGAAAAGATTGGAAATTTTCATCATCCATAGACTTATATTAAAGTTTATAAGTGGACTATGAGGTTTGGAATTGACAATTTTTTATTATTGAGAAGAAATTATATAAAGAGTAAAAAATGGGTAAAATGGTAAATTTATTATGAATAAGAAATTGTATAAAGAGTAAAAAAGGGCCAAAATGGTAAATTTGTTATGAAATGGTAATTTGGTCATTTCTTAAAAATTTTATGATGGAAATATTATTATAATGATACATTTAATAGATGAAAATTTTATTTGAATCATTGGGTCATGATTTAAGAGGTGTGTGCTTCAATTTTTTTACCTTTATGCTTAAATTTGGTATAATGGGCTTTTTTCCCACTTGGGTCTTATTTTAAAGAGAATGAAGGGATGAAAGAAACCCCATCAGCCTTCTTTCCCCTTGTTGCTTTCATTCCTCTCCCATGGCCTCCCCTTTCCTTTTTTCTTCATTTTTCTTTGCTTTTCTCTCCAAATTCCTTAATGATACAATAATCAAACTTTGAATTTTTGTTAAAATCACTTGAAAAAGAACCCTCTAAACTCATTTATACCATCAACATTTCAAAATTTAGCCTAAGGTTCATGGGGTTTGGTGTGAGAAAATGAAGCTAGTAAGAGTAAGCTTCAACAAGGCAAGAATACTATTTTTTTTAAACTCTTTAGCATGATATTTAAGTTTAATGGTTATGAGAAAGCTTGGAAGAAATTGTTATTAATATTTTGATATATTTTTTTGTATATGGAAAATGATGAATTGTCACACCCCAAAATTGGACATGAAAGTTTCAAGGATATTTTAGTAATTTTAGCCTATTTGTGCTCAAAATTTTGTAGCATGGTAAACTGGTAATGTTTTTTTACTATGACTTTTAGAAAATTAAATCAATTTTTGAAAATGAGTTTTTAATACCTTTAATTTTGAAAAGGGGACTGATTTGTAAAAGGGTTAGAATTGTGAGTTTTTAAGAGAGAAATAGACCAAATTTAAAGTTCAACCTAAAAAAATCATCTCTAGTTTTATTTTCATGATAACTTTTCCCTTTTATTTTTTTTCCGTCCCATGCTCTCCCAACTCCTTCTATTCAATTTTCCTTGTCAAACCTAAATTCCTTTGATTCCTACCATCTTCCAAATCATTAAACCTCCATTGAATCTTAAGAAAAACACCCAAAAACACCATAGTTTTCTCCATTGTCAAGCTTGTGGGTTTTTCGGGTTTTCAACCAAAAACTCATTTATTCTTCCATCGAAGGTAATCATTCATCTTCCTATTAGTTTTAAATGTTATCTAAACTTTTAAATCAAATTTATAATTATTAAAACACATGTTTTAAATAAAAGCCGAAAATTGGGTCATTAATGGTGGATTTCGGGATTGTCGATTAAAACTTGGTTTAAAGTGTTATTCAACTCATTTTAACATGATTAGAATGTTTCTAAAGTTACTTTGAAGTTTCGTTAAAGATTTCTTGAGTTTTAATGAATTTTCGTCATAATAATCATTGTATGTCGAAAAATTTTGATACCTTAAAACGTGTAGTTTTGTGTAGTTTAAAGGTTGGGAATAAGCCGTAGATGAATATCTAGATGAATGGAATTTGTTTCGTGTGAAAAGTTTAATTGTAAACAGAGATATTAGAATTTTAAATTTTCTATGTCGAAGGTTTCGATTAAGGTAAGTCATTGACTGATTGTTGGTTATGTGTTTATGTGGTTCATTTTTTTTGAAGCATCGGAGTCAATAGGACCTTCAATAAGTGGAGACAAAGGCAAATAAAAGCTTGTCTGAGCTTTCGGCTTTTCGGCGAAATCATAATTTTAGCAAGTGTTTGGAATCGCTACTTGTAGACACGATTTAATGCATTGTTTGGGAATTTGGTTGTAGCCTAAACTCCTATTCTAAATTTCGTGTGTAAGCTTTCTCATACTCATATTTAATTGCGAATAATATGATTGTGGTATTGTGTAAATATGGATTGAGATGAGATGCTAATACATGTGTTATGTGCTCATGATTTCTGTTATGAAAGTGTAAATGAAAGCATGTTATAAATGCAAAGTGACAGTGATAATAAGGGAAGTTCAATAACTAATATGTGTGTTTAGTAATGGATAGTTTGGCCTTGTGTTCTTGAGATCGTTGGATATAATTGTCATGCCATAGTATTGTGAGTACTCACCTATATGTATAGTGATTTTTGGGCTTGGGGCCTTGGGACATATTTAGAGGGATAAGGGAATGTGAGCTAAGCTCCATTCAACGGGACATGTGAGGGGAAATAAGGAGAGTATTTGCTATTTGTTTCACTTTTTGGGATATGGTTGA
Organism: Gossypioides kirkii; assembly: GCA_005610355.1. Lineage (NCBI taxonomy): Eukaryota > Viridiplantae > Streptophyta > Magnoliopsida > Malvales > Malvaceae > Gossypioides > Gossypioides kirkii. The sequence goes on from CP032252.1 coordinate 15,521,921, forward strand.
CTCTATGAGTCATTTGGTGTGTTTGGAGATTTTTGTATCCTATGTGAGTGCCAAATTATCTTTTAAAACGTGTTTATATGTGTTGTGATATATGCGTACACGTACATGTGTGATTACTAGCTAAATGGACTATTAAATAATACATGAGTAAGTGTGACATGAAACTAAAATTGAGATTGTATAACTATGCTAATTGATTGTTGGTTAATGCTTGATGAACTGTTTGCATGGTAGATGTTATAGCCATTCACTGAGCTTGTTGAGCTGACCCCCCCTTTTAATATCATAGCAGATCAGTAGCGTTTCGGTGTGAGTATTATGGTTCTATGGGGTTATCCAAGCAAGTCTTTTTCTTTAGTAGCTGTTTAATTATTTATTATGTTTTGGAGAATAAGACATTGTGGTAGACTTATTTTGATTCTTGCCATGAGAGTTTGAATGTTTATATAGTTTATTGCTTTTAGGATTTATGATATTTGGTGCTCGGTATATCGCATGACTACTTGGATATGATTCGATGTTTTGTACTGATAATATAGGCATTTGATGATTTTTAGGTCATATAATAGTTGCATGTTGTTTTGGTATAAGTTTAGATGATTGAAATGCTTATATATGTTGTATTTTTCTGGTTTGGGTAGAGGTATCGATAGTCTGGTTTTAAAAACGATACCTTTGTGATTTTTGAACTACAGCAAGTTAGTTTTGTGAGACAGTATCGATACTTTATCACGAGTATCGATACACGGGGTGAAATTATCGATACTTTTTCAGGGGTATCGATATTTTTCGATATTTGATTTTTTAAAATGAGAAAAAATAAGTTAATTTGATATCAATTTTCCAAGCAGTATCGATACCACTTGAGATTGATACCACTCTATCAGTATCGATCCCTACGTAACAACTTTGGGAAATTTTACTAAGTGGTCCCAATGCTTGATTTAGGCCTATTTTATATTCATTCATTGCATGTTAGCATGGTTAAACGTTAATTTGAGTATGTATCATCCAAAATTAGTATGAATGCTTTAATAATAAAAGAAAAAAAGATGCATGTATGTTAATATGACGATATGTGATGAAAGCAATGTGAGATGGTGGTGTGGCGTCTTAATATTTGGGCTCGGCGACTGAGCTAGGTATAAGGTGTTACATGAATGATGAGAATAAAATTTCCAAGTTTAAATGAGGGTGGAATCAAGTTTATGGAAACAAGATGTGTTGTAGAGCATCAAAAAAGGTAACTACCCTTAGATACTCTTACCTTTCCTATACTAAAATATGAGATTTGTTATATGAATATATATGAACTGTGTTATAATTGGGTGAATGTATTTAATATGTCACTTGAATGACTTGGTTATTAACATTTGCACTAAAATAGTTATGAGACAGCAGCAGTAGTGTGACTTTGAAAATTCACTAAAAACTATAGAAATTGAATTAGAAGTTGAGTAACATATGGTTTTAAAGATTATTAGAACAAATGGAACTTACATCTGAATTATACAATGAGATAAATTTGTTAAGTGAGAGAAGGTCAAAACTATTGGCAATATCCCTTCTTTTGACTTGGAAAAATTGTTAAAAATTGTAAAAAAAATGAATTAAGGGATGAGCCTTATATGTATAAAAATCTTATTAAGTATAATTTCTAATAAAAATGAATGGTCAATTAGTTTAAATTATATTTTTGGATTAAAAGATTTTTTAGTGAAGCAAGGTCAAATCTGTTTGGAAGCAACTCTATCCTGACTTTAAAATTTTGCTAGAATGTGTATACAAGAGTATATATAACACCCTAAACCTGACCTAAACGGAATGACTAAGTCAAGAATGTTACAACTTCATCATAGGAAAAAAAAACCACGCCATAGTAAAAACAACATTTCACAATTAAATCATAACATAAACAATAAAAAACGAAAATTTTAATCCAATCCCAAGTTAAAACACAAACATAGATCTCAATAGTTCTTGACTTTAAGTTTCAAAGATAACATACTATAAGCCATAAATAAAAGTCATTAAGAGTCCTAAAGATGACCGAGTCCCTTGTCCACAGCCGTCAAGTCTAAGAAGACCTTAAAATTCCAGTAGATAAGTTAGTGCAACATATAACAAAGTCTCATACTTTCTATATACAACATTATAGAAAATAACCATTACGGTTTAGGTAAAGTATTTAGTAGCTTTAGTCAGATTGATAACAGTTCTACAGTTCATTTATAAAGTTTAAAGACATCGAGATCAATCTGGATTCATATTCAGTTATAGATACAAATAACATTATGCAACCCCATGCCTGCACACCATCTCCGTCCAATCCAACACACCAATATCCAACCCTACACACCATAGAGTGTCGGTCTGACACATTGCAGTGTTCACAGTTTCACTGCCAGTTCAATTATAATTTCAAGTGGTCTAACCATTGGATCAATTCAGTTCAATTCAGATACTTCCTTCACTTCTCAAACCCAACCCTCATGCAAATGCAGAACATATATCAAATCTTACATTTCAGATACACACACACACATATATGCACATGTTAAATATAACAGATATTGAGAGTACATAGATAATCAGTTATTGACTCTTATAATCAGATTCAAACATGCTGAATAACTTTCACAATTCAGTTTCGGTCATTCAAGTACTACGGTCAATTTACGGTCGCTTGATACAGTGTTTACGGACAAAAACATGGTCCACATGGACTAGCACACATCCATGTGCTGGCTTGTGTGTGATACACGACCTGCCACACGCTCGTGTGGCTGGCCTGTGTGACCACTGTACCTGTAATTACAAAACAAAATATTCAGACGATCTAACACACGCCCGTGTGCCCAACCCGTGTGTCCTCAAATAGTATACATACAATTTCTGGCATACACCCATGTGCCCCTTGTACCTTAAATCAAAAAATAGTATGTACACACGGCCTGACACACACCCGTGTACCTCAAGACAGTATACTCACACAGTCTGACACATGCCCATGTGCCAGCCTATGTGCATTTGAACAGTGGCGTTTTCTGGGTAAAATACAACAAACTGGCAGAAATTTAAAGGGTTAAATCACCTTACCTGTTATACAAAAAAATTGAAGATCCCGAACGCGAAACTCGATCCTATGTCAAGTTCCAACACAACAAGCATTCAATTAAACCTTTAACGCACTAAATAAAACTCAAAACGAAGTTCTCCTCAAAAACAACTAAGAACTCATATTACACGATCTTTACCTTCGCACGACTAGTCGAAATGCGAACTATTAGCGTTAAGATGATCGTTACCTTCGAGCCCTTTTCCTAGAGGTAACAACCAAACACATAAACCTGAATTCGAAATATTGGAAAGAAAAGAAAATCACTTCAACAAATTAAAGCAACGTAACCATAATGAAATTTCGATTGCAAAGTTCATGAATTTGCCGACCAATCATAAAAAAAAGCAACACAGGCAATGTTTCCACTCACAGCACAACGAATTACTACTAACAGTGTATCAAATTAAGAGCAAAATGAACGAACTCAAACCACCAAAAGAAGGAAAAAATAAAAAGAACGCACAAAAGAATTTAAGAGGAAAACTAATTACTTTTTTAAAAAATAAAAAGAAAGAGCTTGTGGATAGAAATAAAAATTAACATTTCTCACTTGCTCACACAGATACTCAAACACATGACCAGAGAATAGTCTGATGCTTAACCATTGAACCACTAGGCTCATAGTTGAAATCAACACGCGTAAAAATTAATTTATGGAACAAATTCGAAGTCTAAGATTCTGAAAAAGGAATATAACATTTAAAAGGTACGACTCTAACCCTAGACCTCAAGTAAGCAAACAGATCACATAACTACAGAAGTAGAGACAAATTTGTTTTCACAATTTGCATAGAAAAGTCTACATTTTTTAGGTGTTACAACTCTCTCCCCTAACAAAAATTTTATCCTCGAAATTTACCTGAATCAAACAAATGCGGATATTGCTGGCGTATCAAATCTCAGGTTCCCAAGTGGCTTCCTCAATACCATGATTTTGCCATAGAAACTTAATTAAAGGTACAATCTTTTTTCGCTAGGCCTTAACATCTCGCTCAAGAATTTGAACGGGTTTCTCTTTGAAAGTTAGGTCGGGTTTTACCTCGATCTCCTCAATCGAAATGATATGAGATGGATTGGAATGATACCTTCTTAGCATCAAAACATGAAACACATCATGAATTCTGTCGAGCTCAAGAGGCAACTCAAGTTGGTACGCAACAAGTCCAACTCGTTTCAGAATCCGATATTGTCCTTTGAATCTCGGACTCAATTTGCCCTTACAATCAAAACGGAGAACCTTTTTCCACAGTGACACTTTCAAGAACACTTGATCACCTAAAAGAACTCAATATCTTTCCTTTTCAAGTCAACATTTGATTTCTATATATCAAAAGCAGCTTTTAGGCACTCTCAGATCAGTCTAACGATATTCTCAATCTCAAACACTAAATCAAGACTCAAAACTCATCTCTCACTCAATTCGGCCAACAAAAGGAGTACGACACTTACGACCATACAGAGCTTAGTAATGTGCCATCTTAATGCTAGACTGGAAGCTGTTGTTATAAGCGAACTCAGCTAACGATAAATGATCCTCCCAACTACCCCTGAAGTTGATTACATAACTCTAAAGAATATCCTCTAAGATCTGAATAACTTACTCGGATTGACCATCTGTCTAAGGATGATACGCTATACTGAAGTCTAATTGCGTACCCAACACTTCATGCAGCATCTTCCAGAACCGTGAGGTAAAACTCGAATCTCGATTTGAAATAATCGAGACTGGAACCCCATGCAATCTCACAATCTCACATACATACAGCTTAGCTAACTTCTGAAGTGAGTAATCTGTTCTGATCAGTAACAAGTGGGCAGACTTGGTCAATCGATCAACGATGACCCAGGCAGAATCCTTCTTAGTGGGTGTTAGGGGTAAACCACTAACGGAACCCATCGTCACCCGCTCCCATTTCCATTGAGGGATCTTAATTGGTTGAAGCAATCTCGAAGGTAACTAATGCTCGATCGTAACTTTTTGACAAGTTAGATAGTGCGAAACGAAGGTAGTCACCTCCTGTTTCAACCCAGGCCACCAGTATAACTCTCGTAGATCTTGATACATCTTATTTCAGTCAGGATGTATAGGTAAGGGTTACTATGTGTGTAACGATCCATTAGTAGTAAAATAAATAATTATGAAATGGAGATAGTGGGAACGATTATGATTAAATATCTTATTATTAAGAAATATCTAGTTATTTAAGAAATTAAAATGTTAAGGTGAGAAATTAGATTGAAAGGATTAAATTGAAATAAAAGAGAAATAGTAGCATTTGGCTTGAGGGATTTATTTTTCGTAAGGGGGCAAAGTGAGGATGTAAATATGAAATTAACCTATATTGATTTAAGTGGACAAAGTTGGGTTTAGGAAATAATAAGTTGAAAGAGTAAGTTGAGGTTAAATAAGTAATTAGCTAAAGTCATAATAAATTAAAGAAAAAAATAAAACATTATCTTCTCTTTTCTTGTGGTTGCCGAAATTGAGAGGAAAACAAGGGGAAAATAGCCATTGTTGAGAGCTTAGTTAATTGGCTTGTTAAAGTGCTTTGCATGTAAGTAAATTTTTATTCATTATGCTTAGTATGTGTGTTTCCATTGAAAAATATGAATAAATGTTTAACATTTGGCAGAAAATTTACATCTTATGGATGGTTGTGGGTAAGCTCATAAGGTGGTAACATTTTGGATAAACTAGCCTTAAATCATGTTTATTTTACCTAATAGAGGGCTTGATTGTTTGGGAGTAGAGAATTCAAGTACAAGTCCCATATTTATTCAAATAAATGGTTTTTTTGTTAAAGAATATCTTGCATAAGAAAGGAAGTTTGGGTGCAAATATATAAAGTGTTTTAGTTTGAAAGTTGAAAAATATATATGTGAAAAAAATTGGATGCTTCAAAGAGTATGGAATTGAGCATTATTTAATAAATTATTATTTAATTATCTAGAGCAAGAGATGAGTGTAGCTGTGGATAATCGGGGAAAAAGCAAGGTCATTAAGTAGAGGTCTTCGAGTGTTGCCGTTGTTTTGTAAGGTAAGTTCTTAACTTACAAGAAATATTTATTTGTTACGATGTCTTAAATTTTTTAATTAAGTTTTATATAATAAAATATTGTGTAAATTTACGTATTGATCTATTTTAAGACTAGTTGTGGTTCTTTGATGAATAGAAAGATTAAATGTTAAGTTGTGTTGGTTAGAATTCAAGCTTCGGATTAGCAGGCTATAAACCAGTGATATAATTCAAGCTTCGGCTTAGCAAGCTATGAGCCGGTGATATAATTCAAGCTTCGGCTTAGCAGGATATGAGTCGGTGTTAAGATCCAAACTTCTACTTAGCAGGATATGAGCCGGTGTTAAGATTCAAGCTACGGCTTAGCAGGCCCTGAGCCGGTGGATTCATGTGATGCAAATTTGAAACAATGGTTATATAAGGAGGATAAAATCATTTATAATAATTGGTAAGAATTAGGAGATGAGAGATCAATAGCTTGGTTCAATGAGGCAAAAAGTGGTTAGGAATGAGATAAGTTGGAAATGGTATAAGAAGGAAGTTGGTTAAAGTGATATTAGTACTTGTGATGTTCATGTGAGATTGAGATAATAAAGTTAGAAATGTTGTTATATCATTATTGTTTAAAGAAACATTGTATAAAGTTTATAACATAAATAATTTTTACTTAAACTTATGTTGCTATTGTTTATATTGTAGTGTAGGTCATCGGATATAAATAGTAGATCAGTCAACTTGGAAGATCACACTATTGTCTCTCTTTTGGTAGCTTTTGTTTCTTACTTTTAGGGTTATGGTGGCATGGATCTAGAACTGGTTGATTAAGCCTATGGGGTAGTTCCTAGTAAACACTAGAATGCTTGAATATATGTATTTCTTTTTTATATAGATGAACATGAAGTGGTATCGTTAATGGTACATAAATTATGAATTTAAATGAGAAATGATTTAAGTGATGTTATGGTGTTAATGTTTGAAATGTGTGATGTTTCTTTTATGTTTTATGCATAAAATAAATGAGTAAGAAGCTTACGTACTTGGTTGATGTATGTGTGGGTAGTTTTGGAGGTTTTTGTTAACTTATTTTAGTACTGTTATGAGTTGTGTTGGAACAACTCCTTAAGGTATTGGTATAAGCATAGGAGTATTGAATTTGTTAGCTACTAACTTGAGTTGTGTCAGCACAACTCTACAAAGTATCGGTAGAAGTACAGGGGTTTGGAACTTTAGTTACTGACTTATGTTGTTCCGATAGTAAAGAATCTGAGTATTGGTAGAATTCTATGCAGTATCGGTAGTTAGGACTGATGTATCGATAGAAACCTCCAGACTAGTTAGTCTTGCTCACTGTCATTTGAAGTATTGGTAGTTAGGACTAATGTGTCAGTAGAAACCTCCAGGCTAGTTAGTCTTGCTCACTGTTATATAAGGTATCGGTAGTGAACTGAATAGTATTGATAGAGGGAACCATCGTATCGATAGAACTTGTCTAGTTTCAATAGTATACTGCTGTGTTGTTCCTGTGTTTATTTATCATACATTTTACCGATACCTATCAATCAATGTATCGGTAGAAGTTCTTTATCATACAAGTTTGTATAATCATTTTGAAGCTTAGTTATGTATTTATACATTTTTTTGACAAAGAAAAGACCGGAAGGTCCCAAATTTCATTAATCAACAATAATCATTCACTATATCTTCAAGGATACCACTAGGGTAATCCATATTGAAAGTCAAGTTACAATAATCGGCATATGCCAACTTATGAAGGCAATCTGCCACTTTATTAAAGCTATGGGGACACCATTTAAAACTACAACTATAGAATAAGTTTGATTTGGAAGCAATCTTTGGAAGGATATAACTAGTGACCATAACATTTTCATTGACTTTGGCCAAGCTATTGATGAAATTTGCACAATCACTTTCGATCACAATATTAGATAATAAGTTAGCATTGGCCCAATCCATACCTTCCTCAATGGCAATCGCTTTAACCCAATCAGCACACAGCACATAAATTTTGTAGCTCATCTTAACACCAAGGACAAAACCACCATGGTCACGAGCCACCACTCCAAAAGCTACCACGTTATTCTCCCATGTGGCATCCACATTTATTTTAATTTCACCAGGAGTAGGTTTCGACCACTTCACGTTTCTAGCAGGCTTTGCTATCATTGATATATTGGAGAAATTATGAATACGAAACTCGTTGCAGAAAATCATTGCTTTTTCAAGGACAATTTTCAATTCAACTTCAATGCCACGAAACACCCATGTATTTCTACTATTCCAAATACCAAAGAAAATAACCAAGCATTCAAATGCTTTCCTATCATCCTTTCGCATTACCCCTTCCAACCAATCAATCATACAAGAGCTCTCCAAAGCAAGAAGCCTATTATCAATCCCACTTTGGATCAGAACAGCCTTAGCTTTTGGACACTCTTTGAAGGCATGGATTAAGGTTTCATCTTCAGCATTACACTTGGGGCACAAGCTAACCGAATTAGGCACTATAGGAGCAATTTTATTATTGGTAGGGACAGCATCATGCCCAAATCTCCATGTAAAAACCTTAATTTTTGGGGAGGGATCCCAAGCTTCCAAATGGCTCTCCAGTAAAATCTATAGGGCTCGAAACCAAGCTTTCTTAGCATAAGCTAGGAATAACCTAACTTAGTGGTGTAAACTCCAATATGTGCATGAAACCAAGACATGTTATCAACAGGGCCATCTTTTAATAAAGGGATATTGCAAATCCGCTCACTCCAAGAGCATTAATCACCGAACAGAGACTGGTCCAAGCGTACGACAGTCTATGAACTCTCTTAGGATGGAAAACATCACACTCCGAAAAATACTTAGTAGACAAAACTTAATAACACAAAGTGTCTCTATGGCTTATAAGTCTCCAAATTTGGCGACCAAGTAAGGCTAAATTAAGAGATGGAGGTCTTTGAAGCCAATACCACCCATACCTTTTGGAGAGTAAACCAAATCCCAATGAAGCATAACCTAAGCTCATCCTTTTTTTTTGCTTTCCCACCAAAATCTGCGCATTCAAGCTATTAAGGATTTGACAACACTCCTAGGTACCAAGAAGATAGAAACCATGTAAGATGAAATAGATTGTAGAATGGCCTTTAAAAAGACATCCTTACCCCCATAATACAAAAGTCTTTTGGACCAACCATTTATACGGTTAGTAAACTTATTAAGCAAAAATTTAAAGACCTTAAATTTATTTTTACAAACTACCAATAACAGACCAAGGTAGTTGTCCATTTCATTAACCACACGCATTCCTATAATATTACCAAGATTATTTCGCTGCTGTTGTAGACACCCGATTTTATCTTAGCCTAGTTGGACGCCCATTTGCTCTTTCTTGGGTCCGTTGGAAGCCCTCTCAATTTTAGATCAATTGGAGATCTTTGTTTCTCTTTTCTTTTTCTTTTCTTTTTGGGCTTGTCAAAGGCCTAAATTATTATTATGATTACTATTATTATCATTATTATTAATTATTATTATTTTTAGGGTTTCATGAACCATAGCTCATCTTTTGTCACATATCATAAACATCCAAAATAGTACCAAGTTATTAATCAAAAGATCAAATAAAACATGACAAAAAATTACAAATAAACAAGATTAGAAGTCATTATATATGCATGAAATGAATGAAAAAAGCGGAGGTTTTTTTCATATTCTGATTTTTTATAATAATAAAAAAAAGGTAAGAAGAAAAAACAACAACAAATATGTTATTTTCTTCTTCTCTTCTCTTTTTTTTTTTTGCCATGGACATATCATTAAACATGGGGTTTGGGCTCCAATTAAGGGGACAATATCGAACCATCGGTTCTTATCCCCTAAGAGTCCCAAAAATCCCATTTTCATTTTCTTTCCATTTGCTAAGATAAAAGTTTTTTAAAAGAAAAATAGCTTGATTTTGGAAAAAAATTTTGTTTTTTAAACAATTTCGAAATAAAAGCTTTTATTTTTAAGTAAAATAGTGATTTTCTTTAAAAAAAAGAGAGAAAGTTTAGATTTTTAAAAATAAAAATCTATTTTTTTTAGAAAAGTTTAAATTTTTAAACAAAGTTTTGATTTTTTTTTAACTATTTCGAAACAAAAGTTTAGATTTTTAAGTAAAATAGTGATTTTCTTTAAAAAAAGAGAAAGTTTATATTTTTAAAAATAAAAAATATATTTTTAGTTATTTTAAAGAAAAAGTTTAATTTTTTCAACAAAGTTTTGATTTTTTAACTATTTTGCAATAAAAGTTTTGATTTTGAATTAAAATAGTGATTTTGTTTTAATCAAAAAAAACTTTTGATTTTTTTTTAAAAAAAAAGAAGAAAAAAAATTTTCGACCACCATACATGGCGGCTCCACCACCGAAGCCAGAGAACCGTTGGGCTCTTCGATGGGTGGAGTTATGGCCAACATTGAATGAGGAAGATAAAGAGGAAGAGCATTTTTTTAAAAAAATGAGATTGAAAATGAGAGAAAAAAATAGATTTTCCCTATTTATAAGTGTCAAAATGGGTATTTTATTCCCACCCCCTAACTTTTTAAATTTATGAAAAATATCCCTTTTTTGCAGTGATACCTTCACTCTCTGGCATATTTACACTCGTACCTCTTTTGTTTAATAAAACTTTCGACTTAATCCGAAATTTCAAAATTAAAAGCAAATTAATTGTTACATCAATCATCTGTCCTCTACATTATTTATTTTTTATCCCAAAATCAAGGTATGTCATTTTGTTTTCACTTTAATAAGTTATTTATACTTATATTTTCTTTTTATTTGCATTTATACTTTATATATTTGATGTCAATTATGCATTTTAGTTTTATGTTTTAAATTTATTCACATTTGCATAATTTTTATTTATTCTTATTTCATATTTGTTTACTTTCAAATCTATTTATATTTATGTTTTTTTTACATTTGAATTTAAGTTAGTTTTTAAGAGCTTATCTATCATTTACCCTAGAAAAATTATAAATAATATGTAGGATTTTTTTTATTAGGATTTTAAACTAATTTTAAATATCATATAGGATAATTAATATGTAAATATTCTTTAAGACTTTGTTTAAGATTAAAACTAAGGATTTTTGTAGGTAAATTGTAAATCAAGAGTAGGCCTTTTTAAGTATTTTATTTTAGATACTCTTTAAGATAACTAATAAATGTCATCTAATATATATTATTTTAGAATTTTGACGAATTTAAAATTTAGATCAAGAATTTTAAAGTAAGATAAATCATAAACCTGGCATAGGATACTTTCGTAAAATCTTGATAAGTTCAACGTTATTAATTAAATCTTTTAAAATAATAATAATGATAAAAGATCAAATAAGTTGTAGATGAATTTTAATATTTCTCTTAATTCATTAGTAATTTTTTTAGGTTTTTTTTAGGATTCTAAAATAGAATTAATTTTAAGAATTGAAAATATTTTACTAAAATTATTTAGATATCCTTTAGGGTTCTCATTAGGAGTAAAAATCTCTAATTTAAGTTTTAAATTAGATAAGTTTGGTGAATACGTCTTAGTCAAGTTACAAATAAATTTGAGGTATTTTTTAGAATTTTTATTTAAGATTTCCATAAGATTTTAGTCTAAATTAAGACATTAATATGCTTAAATAAAAAAAACTAGCTCCTAAGACCACGTAAGACTATCCCCGGATAGGCGTTGTGGGGGTGCTATAAACTTCCCCACACGTAACCGTACTCCCGAACTCGAAATTTGGTGATGAGATCGAGTCTAGACTTTTAGGATTTTTCATAGTATTAATTCTAGACTTTTAGACGATAGGTGACTAACCAACCTAGTCTAAATTGGTTAGTGGCGACTCTATATTGATTTAGGTCGTTCGTGTCTAGCTTTGCTTACTAGGTCCTCGTACTCTTATGTAAGCAACGTTATGACAGCTGTAATGAAGAATTAGGACTAAAATAAATGGTAGATTTATTCATATTAATCTTTGTCCCTGAGATACCCTTAAACTCGATTAAAATAGCCCTAACAACTGCAACTTCCTCGCTTTTATTTCTAATGAAGAGAAGTGCGTCATCTGCAAAAAGGAGATGATTTCTACAGGGGCTATTATGGCAAACTCGAATACCACGAATAATACTATTTTCTTGCGCATTTGAAAATAAACGAGAAAGAGCGTCCATACAAAAAAGGAAAAGGTAAGGTGAGAGCGAATCCCCTTGACGTAAACCTCTACCCGGGTAGATTACATCAAAGAGCCACGAGTTACATTTGACCATATATTTAACAGAACGAATACAATTCATAATTTTTGTAACCCAGTTATTAGAAAAACCCCAACGAAGAACAACTTGTTCGAGAAAATTCCATTTAACGCAGTCGTACGCCTTGCTCGTGTCTAGCTTGGCTACGAATCCTTTAGTAGGATAGTTCCCCGAACTCTGAAGGTAATGGAGCATTTCATGGGCGATAAGTACATTGTCATGTATCATTCTTCTGGGAACAAAGGCACTTTGATTTTGGGAGATACACCTATGAAGAAGGGGTTTCAAACGATTAGCCCATACTTTAGCCACAATTTTATATAAAACACGGCATAAGCTTATAAGCCTATATTCCATAACCTCCTTAAGATCGGGAGTTTTAGGGATTAAGCCAATAACAGTATCATTAATATCCTCAACACCCTTCAACCCATTAAGAATTTCTTTACAATATTGAAGAACATCCTTCCCAACCACCTTCCAATTTTCCTTGAAAAATAAGCCCAAAAGACCATCGATTCCAAGAGCTTTCCTAGGATCCATTTGATTAAAAGCCTGCATCACCTCCTTATCAGTCATAGGATCCTCAAGAGTTTTATTCATCTCGATCAAAATGCAAGGAGAAATTAAGCTCAACACTCAATCGAAATTACCATTACACTCGATCTTAAACAAATCCTCAAAATATTTATAAGCCTTCAATGCTATTTTTCTTTGCCTGGTGTATGGCACGTGCATGAAAAAATATAGTGTTCCTATCCCCTTCTTTTAACCATTTTATACGAGACCTTTGAGACTACTAAAGCTCGTCAGCAATGTAAAGACAATTGAGGTCAGAACGATACTTACGTAGCCTCTTGGTACTGTTGACATCTTTAGGCCCGTCAATAAGCTTATCAATTTCTCCAATCAAAAATTTAATTTTTTCTTACTCTTGATCTACAGTCTGTGCTGCTAATTACCAAGGTTACGATAGACATTTTCACATCCCTTAAGCACATCTCCCTGACCATGACTCAACGTGTCAAGCACCACAGCTTTAGCCTCATTATCCTTTGCCCAGTAATTATCGAATTTAAAAAGGAGCCAAGGATCACAAGACTTATCTTTGGGCTTACGACCCAGCGTATCAAGGATCACCACATCGTGGTCCGAATTGGCTTGTTTGATAGCATTCAAAGATAAAAGCGGAACATCCTACAGCCAACTCGAAAAGGCCAAAAATCTGTCCAAACGCTCCTTTACCAGAGCTTGCCCCATCTTGTTATTTTTCCATGTATACCACCCATGATCTGGTTTAACGTCCACAAGAGCAAGTTCATCGATAACCTGATGAAACTCCTCTAAAGCCACTCAATTTTTTAGCCTCTTCAAGAACTTCGTTAAATCTCCTCCCACAACCCATTCCTCATGCACCCTACCCCCAATGGTCTTAAGAAGTTCCTAGTAAGATGCCTTTGATTGGGATCCGGATAACCATACAAACTAGTAAAGTAAATGCGATTCAACCCATAGTCGCTTACAAACATGTCCACATGGTTGCTTGATGAACTTTGAACATCCACCACGCACCTGCTTGGCCAGAGCACTACAAGATCACCTCTTTGACCATCGGCATCAACCACATAACATCCTTCCATGTTGCATTTCCTCCTGATTCTGTCAAAATCACAAGCTTTTAATTTAGTTTCACTTAAGAAGATTATATCAGGAATATTAACAACAGCAGCTGCTTTAACTCGAAAACTGTCGCGGGATTCTCGAGCCCACGATAGTTTCAACACATGATTATCATAATTCGCGGCAGGGCTGGTCACCAACCACCACCTTGAAAGGTCTCATGCCTTCCGATAGTTTCCTCTTTACCATAAGCTCAGGACTTTCCTCTCCGCCCTCGGTGCTACTCCTCCCTTTCTTTCTTTTTCCCTGAAACTTGCCTTCCCTATCTTTTATAAGCAACACCTCTTTTTTTGACATTGAAGAGAAGAAGTCAGAAGCCTCTTCTAATGATTTTGCCACATCCTTCTTATTTCTACTTGTTATTTATTTCCCACACCCCTTTGAACTCACCGTATCTCGTTCTCCCTTTCTTTCTTTACTTTGGTCGATAACCTCCACTCCATTTCGCCATCTGCCATTACCTTGTCCTTGTGGTGAAGCGTGCACTCTCAGCCACCTGCAATACAGATATTCCATAGGGTTGAGGGAAGATGTGTACATGCCACATTTTTTTGTGCTATGACCTATGCAACCACAAATATAGCAGAAAATTGACAGTCTTTCATATTTTATAACACAGGTCACCTCCTTTTCATCCCGCCCTACAATGCACACAACCCTTCTCAAAGGTTTTGATGTGTCGACTTTCACCCTCACTCGCATATGATTAACCCAACAACCCTCTTTGTCCCGCCAATCGATAGCGATGACCTCCCTTACAACTCTTCCAATTTCTATAGGTAACTCCCTATCCATGTATTCTGTAAGGACATTAAGAATTTTTATCCTAAAAGGGACCACCGAAAACACATACGAACCCAACTCCTTATCTTTCAAGTAACAGCCCAATTTTTAGTGGTGCCAAAAACAGTGGTTTCAGGACCACAGCTCTGACGAGTTAAGTCGTAAATTTATTTATTTTAAATATTTTTGGTGATATATGCATCGTATGAAATTATGATTCGAAAATTTCATTGATCAGATAGTTAATTGAATAGAAAGGACTAAATCATAAAAAAGGTAAAAGTATATATGTTTAATTAAAAGGACCAAATGAATAAATTAACCAAGGGAATGTTAGTGGGTGGATTGGTATGATTTATATTGATTATAAATCGATTTAATAAAGGTTAAAAATGGTTAATTAAAGCTTAATGATGAAAGTCTCTATAATTATAAAATTGTCATTTATATATATAAGAAATTAAAAGAAAGAAATTGAGAATTTCATTTCATTTTCTTTCTTCTTTCTTCTTCGCACGGCACAAAGGGGGAAAACTTATGGTTTTCAATTCCAATATTTAAGGTTTGATTTGGGTAAGCAAACCTTGATCTTTTTTAGTAATTTTTATATTTTTAAGCCCGTATCAGCTTAACCTAGCTTATGCAAGGACTAATTTGTGAATCTGTCAAATGTTAGAAAACTTTCCATTGTTGAAATTGCTTGTTCTTGAAAGCTTTTGATATATTTGAATGTTTGATACATAGATTAAATCTTTTTGTAAAGTGATTTTTTATGAAATTAGCGTTTAAGCACTAAAATGTGAAAATGGTGAAATTACATGTATTGTTGTGAAAATAAATGAATAAATTGCTTTAATGGACCCCAAGAGAATTCGACTATGGTTGGTTGTGTGAGAAAAATGGTTATTTTGCATGTTTTGTGTTGAAAGGACTAGATTGAATAAAAGGAAACTAGTAGGGGTAAAATCGTAAATTTTCCCAAAAATGACTAAAATATGTAACTTAATATGAGAATTGAATGATATGTGAATGTAGACTACGATGGTGCTACAGACCGCGAAAAAGAGAAATTGACGGATTAGTCCCTGAAGTCTTTCTTAAAATTGTAATTTAGTCCGGTAAGTTCGTAGTGTAAATCTTACATTAATATTTCTTGTATATATATTTTCAATGTACAGCAAATTGAAAGCATTAGGTATCGAAGATGATCGAAGAAATGAAACGTGAGAGATAGTAAGCTTTATGCCGTTGAAATAGTACCGACACGATGGCCTATGCGTTATGAGTCCTCAACAACTCATGTGAGCAGTATCGTGACTCAGAAAAGAGATATGGATCGAATATGGATTAGAAGTCCTATGATGGTTGGGACTTATGCTTTATGAATACTACGACAGCTCGTATGAGCAGCATTGTTAGGAAACAGTTTACAGTACAAATAGACACCGTACCGCATAGGTTGCGAGTCCTTGACAGCTTGTGTGAGTAGCATCAGATACTGGAAATGAACAGTTATAAACAAGAAGAGGAGTTGTAAATAACTCAAAGAGCAATGGAATTACGTAGGCTCGATAGAGTCATTGTTGCTTATTACCATGTTTGTATTTCTTAACTATCGAACTTACTAAGCTATAAAGCTTACCACAGTTATTGTTGTTGCTTTGTAGATCATTTTGTTGACTGAAGATCGGATCATCGTCATCTCTTAAAGTCACACTATCGCGGAGTTATCAGTAGATTTTACATCACTTGGTCTTATGGCATGTTCTAGGATGATATCAACTTTGATGTTGGATTAAAGATGTTGAAATCTTGCTATTTTGGATATGTTAAACTTGTGTGTTGGCATAATTCTTGAGATTCTGCATACTTGTTCCGATAAAACTTATACAAGTATCGGTAGATGTATGATAGCATTTGAAATGACACCTATTTTCTCCCTAAATTAGTGTTTTAATTGTCCCTTTTATATCTTATTTTGCATGAATCATAAGCATTTCATACTTAGTTTTTATATTTTCTAACTCATTGCTAGTTGGTTTAAATTCTTATTATTTTTACCTCTTTTTGCACCAAAGTTGCTATAAGCAGCCAATATATTGCGCCTTAGAATTGTCAGCGTAGGAACTCATCTCAAAAGATCAATTCTAGAAGAAGAATACAACCACAAGTATAGCTTGGAATTACGACCAGAGATGTCAACGCATAGAAAGCTTTACTTTGTTTGAGTGAATTCAAGCCACAAGCACATCTGGAAGCATCAGCGCAGGAATTTCACACGTTGTCACCGTAATTAAAGATTTCAGATCGCGACCAGAGATGCAGCGACAATCTACAGATTTATGAAGATCACACCAGATCTGTGTGAGTGCACAACTGGACTGTAACAAACTTTGCCAGTTGTAAATGGAATTGGATCTAAGAAAAGATGAGATCTATCATTCTTGAAGCCATAAAGCATTCAAAGTTGCGGCAACAAGTTGGTCAAGAAATGCGGTAAACTGTCGCCGTAAATTATAAATTACGCCGACATTCTGTAACAGTCCAGTAAACAAATCAGGTCTGCATAGCTGTCAATAACAAACTTTTACAACTGTACAAAGTTGTTGGATCTGAGAATGGAGAAAATCTGTAATTTCTTGAGCTTATAAATAGAGGAAAGAAGAAGGAGATAAATATCAAGGAGTGAAGAACTTAAACCTAAAAATCTCTCAAATCTTCAAGCAAGCTACCATGGAAGCTTGACGCCGGAGGTCGGTGAGCTGATGGAGCGAGTGTGCAACGACTCCTGACAAGAAGTGCTTGGTGCTGCACAAGAGGAGTGGTTAAGGAATAGTCCTAGTAGTCTAGAGATAGTAAGCTTCGATTGTATTCGTTAATCCCTCTTTCATGATTATGGATTCTAATGACATTTGAATGAATACGAGAGTATCTTTCATTGTTAGATTACTTTGATTCTTATTTAATGTTTTTTATCTATTTATTATTTGTAGTCTACCGACATCGAGAGATGCGGTGACAAGTTAGATTAACAAGTAAGTTAGGCGAGAGCTGCTTGGGATTAGAAGAGATTCTAGTCACTTGTTCTTGAGTGCACAAAGTTGCTCACACCGAGAGGTGGGGTTATTGTGGGTACTTGAGTCTCGAGTAAACGGAGGACTGTTATTGGTAAGAATTCATTGGAGCGTCATTGCTGCGATAATTCATCTATACAATACCTTGTCGGCGCATCCAGTGTTGCTACTTAGCGAAGTCAGTGATCCACTCCAATTCTTCACACTTGATCAAACCTTTACTTTTATGCATTTAAATTCTCAACACTTCAACAACACTTTGATTTACTTTCTGTTGCTTTGACAGTTAACCTTAATTGCATTGACAGTATTGACAATTTTAGTGTGCAGATCTGACTTAATTGCATTGACATCTTTACTCACATTTCATCTAATTTTAGTATTAGCTGAAAATCAAGAACCCATTCCTCGTGGGATCGATATCCGATAGAATTGTTCTATCAACTATACTTGCATCGACATGTGTCCGCTTGCACAATTGTTATGACGTTACAGATGCAATCAATGTACAGGGTAGGAGAAAGGTTGTTCTCTGACTTGGGTTGTATCGGTAGTTGAATTACAAGTATTGGTAGTTTATAGTACTGAAGTATCGGTAGTAGGTATGCTTATATCGGTGGAAGTTGCAGGGTAAGGATTTTTGATCTTTGGAGTTTTTGGTATAGTAGTTGCATGACTTGTATCGATAGAAATCATACTTGTATCGGTAAAACTAGCATTGGTACCGATAAAAATCTGCACAGTTTCTAAATTATTCACTAACTTGATTATTACCGATACTTGACCATCAGGTACCAGTAGAAGTCCTCTAAAATGTTGAAAATTCCATTTTTACCCTTGATGAAATTGTGTTATGATTAAATATTGATCTAAAGTATGAGGAGTGAATTACGTTTGAATAAAGATTAAAATATTAGGATATTTTTAAAGATGAACAGTGTTAAATGAATAGAAATATTGGAATCCTAACCGACACGGTGTTCGGGATTTGGGTGTTACATTTAATGGTATCAGACCTTTCGATCTAGTCGATTCTTAGACAGTTATGATTGTATTAAATGATTTCATAGTACATGCCATATGAACCTGTGATAGTGTGATACAGATGAATCCGATCTAATCATAGTTTTTGAAAATAAAGGTAAAGATGCCTGAATCTGAAAGAGATGAGATTAATGAAGTAAACAACAATGACCCGACAAGTGATTCCGGGGCTAGTCATGGGGTCCCTATTATACCAATGACAGACAACAAAGCTAAGAACATGTTCTTCGACTTAATGGGACAGTGGTTCTCGAAATTTATGCAGAATAATCGATTGGCGCCACCTCCTCCACCCCCAACTACATAGCCTGCTACTCGATCGACGGTACCTCCTGTAATGCCTCCACCTCCTCCGGTGATTGAACAAAGGCATTGTATTCTGACAGATAAGGTAAGGAAGTACGGGGTAGAGGAGTTTTGTGAAAATGCTGAGGATGATCCATCCAGGGTCTAGTATTGGTTGGAAAACACCCTGAGGGTACTGAATGAAATGGCTTGTCCATCCGAAGTTTTGTGAGGTGTGTCGTTTCATTGCTAAAAGATGAAGCTTATAATTGGTGGGCAATAATAGTAGCAGTGATACTAGAAAACGAAGTTACTTGAAAATTTTTCCAAATAGTAAAGAAATATGTCAGCAAGAGATATTTGGACAACAAGAAGAAAGAATTCTTGGAGTTGAGATAAGGAAACAAGACGGTGGCAGAATACGAACGGGAATTTATATTTCTCAGTAAGTATGCCCGAGAGATCGTATCTACGAATGAGGCTATGTGTGTTCAATTTGAAAAGGGTTTAAGTGACAAGATAAAGATGATGGTGGGTAGTTCAGAAATTCGACCATTTGTCGTACTGGCAGACTGAACATAGAAAATGGAAGAAATATACAATCAAAAGAAATAGAGGGAAAAGAGATTTCGAGAAGAAAAATTTCACCCGAACCTTCTCAATGCCACTACCGAAGAAATTTAAAGATAGTGAAGTCCATAGAGCAATCTCTTTTAGTTTTCTAAGTAAAAGCCGATCGGGACCACTAGAATCCAGATTTAAAAATAGGTCGACTAATAGTGTGGCAGGTGTTCGTAACGAGCCAACATCAGTGTGCAAGCATTGCAAAAGAATTTACTCAGGCGAATGTCAGTTAGTTAAAGGAGCCTGCTTTAGATGTGGAAACACTGTCATTTCATGCGGAGTTGTCCGATGAACTCAGAAGCAAAGGAAGATCGGAGTGTTAACCCTCCGGTTACACCATAGAAAGGTAGATGCCCGAGGCAGAGTAGCAATGTAGGTGGAAATTGAAGTGAATAGAGAGAGAGTGAAAGTTTAAGGCTGTGAATTTTCTGTTGATGTAATGTTATTGCCCTTTACCGACTTTGATGTGATCTTGGGTATGGATTGGTTATCTAAGCATGATACGATAGTAAATTGTAAGAAAAGACAGATCAGTTTGAAATGTTCAACAGGTGAGGTAATCACAGTGGAGTCCAGCAGATTGAATAGTGAAACCAGAGTGATTTCAGCTATTTCAGCATAGAAGATGGTTCATAGAAGCTATAAAGCATTCCTAAGATATATACATGACACTAGGACTCGAGAACAGAATTAGATCAAGTACTAGTTGTTCAAGAGTATACAGATGTGTTTCTAGAAGAACTACCAAGTTTGCCGCCAATCAAAGAGGTAGAGTTTGGTATTGATTTACTACCTAGTACAACTCCGATCTAAATTCCACCATACAGAATGGCACCGACCGAATTGAAAGAGTTGAAAGCTCAGCTACAAGAATTGTTAGACAGAGGGTTCATACAACCCAGTGTATCACCGCGGGGTGCGCTCGTACTATTCGTGAAAAAGAAGGATAGATTGATGCGGATGTGTATAGACTACTAGTAGCTAAATAAAGTGACGATCAAGAACAAGTATCCATTACCTCGGATCGATGAGTTATTTGACCAGTTAAAGGGTGCAACTGTGTTCTCCAAAATAGATCTTCAATCAGGTTATTATCAGATGCAAGTGAAAGATTGTGATATAATGAAAACGACATTTAGAACTCGGTACGGACACTATGAGTTTTTAGTTATGCTGTTTTGGTTGACTAACGCCCCTGCAACATTTATGGACTTAATGAACAGAGTATTTCAGCCTCAGTTGGACAGGTTTGTGGTTGTGTTTATTGATGACATATTGATTTACTCCAAGACAGAATCAGAGCATACTTAGCATTTGAGAAAGGTGTTACGGATTTTGCGAGGAAAGCAGTTATATGCAAAATTTAGTAAATGTAAATTCTAGCTTCGAGAAGTTAGATTCTTGGGTCACGTAGTATCTTCGGAAGGAATACGTGTGGATCCAAGCAAAGTTTCAGCTATTCTCGATTGGAAAGTACCAAAAAATGTCTCTGAGGTATGCAGTTTCCTGGGATTGGCAGGATATTACCATCGGTTCGTGAAAGAGTTTTCCATCATAGCCTTGCAAATGACGAGGTTGCTACAGAAAAACATTCAGTTCGTGTGGTCTGAAAAGTGTCAACAAAGTTTTGACTAGTTGAAAAAGTTATTAACTGAAGCTCCGATCTTGACGCAACCAGAGACGGGAAAAGAGTTTGTTGTTTACAGTGACGCATATTTAAGCGGATTGGGGTGTGTTTTGATGCAAGATGGGGAAGTGGTAGCTTATGCTTCCCGACAGTTAAAATCGCATGAAAAGAATTTTTCGACTCATGATCTAGAGATAGCTCCCATAGTTTTTGCATTGAAGATTTGACGACACTACCTTTATGGGGAGAAATGCCATATATTTACAGATCACAAGAGTTTGAGATATCTAATGACATAGAAGGAGTTGAATCTACGACAGCGATGATGGTTAAAGCTATTAAAAGACTATGACCTTGTGATCGATTATCATCCAGGTAAGTCTAATGTTGTAGCTAATACCTTGGGTCGGAAATCGATGTTTGCTTTGAGAGCAATGAATGCCCATCTGTCATTGGAAGGCGATGGTTCTATCACCGTGGAGCTTAAGAAGAGGTCGTTATTTCTACAACGAATTCAAGAATAAAGGATTCAAAGCTCATGGCTAAGAGGGAGCAAATGCAGAATGAAGTTACCATAAGGTTTACAATAGATGCAGAGGGTATGTTATATTATAAAGGCAGAATATGTATTTTGAATTATTCAGATTTGAGATGAGACATTCTGACGGAAGCTCACAGCAGTACTTATTCCATACATCCGGGGAGTGTGAAAATGTATAATGACCTGAAGAAATTGTATTGGTGGTCAGGTATGAAACGAGAGATTTTAGAGTTTGTGACTAGATGTCTTATATGTTAGCAAGTGAAAGCCGAACACCAGTTGCCATCTGGGTTACTACAGCCGATTTCCATCCCGGAGTGGAAATAAGAATAAGTCACAATGGATTTTGTCAGAGGACTTTCGGTAACACCAAGAAAGAAATATTCAATTTGGATAATTGTAAACAGATTGATGAAGTCAACTCATTTCATTCCCATTCGGGTATATTATCCACTTGAGAGATTGGTTTAGTTATACGTGAGTACCAACCTCTATCATCTCCGATAGGGATCCACGCTTTACCTCGAGATTTTGGGGTAAACTACATGAAGCTTTAGGGACCAGGCTGAATTTTAGCACTACACATCATCCGCAAACGGATGGTCAGTGAGAGCGAGTGATATAGATTCTTGAGGATATGCTACGATGCTGTACACTTGAGTTTGAGGGAAGCTGGGAAAAGTATCTACCATTGGTGGAGTTTGGATATAATAACAGCTACCAATCTAGTATTAAAATGGCACCATTCAAAGCATTATATGGTCGGAAGTGCCAGACACCTCTGTACTGGTCATAATTGAGCGAGCCTCAGTTGATTGGAACCGATTTAGTTCATGAGACTGAGGACAAAGTGCGGGAAATTCGTGATTGTTTGAAAGTAGCGTCTGATCGACAGAAATCGTACACATATCTTAAAAGGAAAGATATAGAATTTGCTGAAAGAGATAGAGTTTTGTTAAGAGTTTCACCTTGGAAAAAGGTGCTACGATTCGGTAAAAAGGGAAAGTTGAGTCCACTGTTTATTGGGCCGTATGAGATCATAGAACGGGTTGGTCCTGTAACATATAAGTTTACTTTACCACCAGAACTGGAGAAGATTCATAATGTATTTCATGTTTCGATGCTGAGATGGTATATATTGGATCCTTCTCAAAGTGATTGCGACTTGCGAGGTTGAGATATAGTCAGATTTATCGTATTCGGAAGAACCAATGAGGATTTTGGCTTGCAAGGTGAAAGAGTTACGAAATAAAAGGGTACCATTAGTGAAGGTACTATGGAACCGACATGGGCTTGAAGAAGCTACTTAGGAGATGGAGTCTTCGATGAGGTCACAGTACCCTAACTTGTTTACTGGTAAGAAATTTTGTCCCGAAATTTCATTAAGGGGGGAGAGTTGTAACAGCCTGATTTTTAGTAGTGTCGAAAATAGTGGTTTTAGGACCACAGCTCCGACGAGTCGAGTCGTAAATTTATTTATTTTAAATACTTCTAGTGATATATGCATCATATGAAATTATGATTCAAAAATTTCATTGATTAGATAGTTAATTGAATAGAAAAGACTAAATCATAAAAAGGGTAAAAGTATATATGTTTAATTAGAAGGACCAAATGAATAAATTAACCAAGGTAATGTTAGTGGGTGGATTGGTATGATTTATATTGGTTATAAATAGGTCTAATAAAGGTTAAAAAATAGTTAATTAAAGCTTAATGATGAAAGTCTCAATAATTACAAAATTACCATTTATATATATAAGAAATTAAAAGAAAGAAATTGAGAATTTCATTTCATTTTCTTTCTTCTTTCTTCTTCACACGGCACAAAGGGGGAAAAATTAGGGTTCTCAATTCCAATATTTGAGCTTTGATTTGGGTAAGCAAACCTTGATCGTTTTTAGTAATTTTTATGTTTTTGAGCCCGTATCAGCTTAATCTAGCTTATGCAAGGACTAATTTGTGAATCTGTCAAATGCTAGAAAACTTGCCATTGTTGAAATTACTTGTTCTTATTTTGATATATTTGAATGTTTGATACTTGGATTAAATCTTTTTATACAGTGATTTTTGATGAAATTAGGGTTTAAGGACTAAAATGTGAAAATGGTGAAATTACATGTATTATTGTGAAAATAAATGAGTGAATGGGTTGAATGGACAGCCAAGAGAATTCGAATATGGTTGGTTGTGTGAGAAAATGGTTATTTTGGATGTTTTGTGTTGAAAGGACTAGATTGAATAAAAAGAAACTAGTAGGGTAAAATCATAAAGTTTCCCAAAAATGACTAAATTGTGTTGAATGACTAAATTATGTAACTTAATATGAGAATTAAATGATTTGTGAATGTAGACTACGATCGTGCTACAGACCGTGAAAAAGGGAAATTAACAGATTAGTCCCTGAAGTCTTTCCTAAAACTGTAATCTAGTCCGATAAGTTCGTAGTGTAAATCTTACATTAATATTCCTTGTATATATATTGTCAATGTACAGCAAATCAGAAGCATTCGGTATCAAAGATGATCGAAGAAATGAAACGCAAAAAATAGTAGGCTTTATGCCGTTGAAATAATACCGACACGATGGTTGGGGTACCGCATGCGTTGCGAGTCCTCGATAGCTCGTGTGAGCAGCATCGTGACTCAAAAAAGAAATATGGATCCTATATGGATTACAGGTCCTACGATGGCTGGGACTTATACTTTATGCATACTCCCGACAGCTGGTGTGAGCAATATCGTTAGGAAACAGTTTACAGTATAGATAGACACCGTACCGATTGCTGGGGTACCGCATAGGTTATGAGTCCTTGACAGCTCGTGTGAGTAGCATTGGGTACTAGTAACGAAAAGTTACGAAAAGGAAGAGGAGTTATAAATAACTCAAATAGTAATGGAATTACGTTGGCTCAATGGAGTCATTGTTGCTTATTACCATGTTGGTATTTCTTAACTATCAAACTTACTAAGCTATAAAGCTTACCACAGTTATTGTTGTTGTTTTGTAGATTGTTTTGCTGACTGAAGATCGGATCATCGTCATCTCTTGAAGTCACACTATCACAGAGTTGTCGGTAGATTTTGTATCACTTGGTCTTATGGCATGTACTAGGATGATATCAACTTTGATGTTGGATTAAAGATGTTGGAATCTTGCTATTTTGGTTGTGTAAATGCATAAAGTTCAACTTTGATGCTTAAACTTATGATGCTTATAAAGACTTAGAAGTTATGTGTGTATTGTGAAGACTTAATGCGTAACTTGTGTTTGATATGTTAAACTTGTGTCTTGGCATAATACTTGAGATTCTGCATACTTGTTCCGGTAGGACTTATACAAGTATCAATAGATGTACAGGGTAGAAGAGAGGTTATTCTCTAACTTGGGTTGTATCGGTAGTTGAATTACAAGTATCGGTAGTAGGTATGCTTATATCGGTAAAAGTTGCAGGGTAAGGATTTTTACTCTCTGGAGTTTTTGTTATCGGTATTGCATGACTTGTATCGGTAGGAATCATACTTGTATCAGAAAAACTAGCATAGGTACCGGTAAAAATCTACACAGTTTCTAAATTGTTCACTGACTTGACTACTACCGATACTTGACCATCAGGTACTGGTAGAAGTACCCTAAAATGTTAGAAATGTCATTTTTACCCTTGATAAAATTGTGTTATGATTAAATATTGATCTAAAATATGAGAGGTGAATTACGTTTGAATAAAGATTAAAATATTTGGATATTTTTAAAGATGAACAGTGTTAAATGAATAGAAACACCCGAATCCTAACCGACAATGGTGTTTAGGATTTGGGTGTTACATTTCACATAAGGGACCATAGAGAATATATGTTGATCGAAAGACGAAGGAGCTAAGTTAAGTATTCGCTCACGATCTTCCAGCGCTTCGAATTTCACCAAGAACCGGTCATCACCAAGTTCCACAAAATTCACTCCTTCCTTCGTATACCATAAGGAGTGAAAAACCCTATACATTGCTTCTTTGTTGATTTTTTCTTTAGTCAATAAGCTACCTATTGCCCATTTCTCCCACCCTTGTTCCTCAGAATTCACCAAATTATTGCTAAAGATCTTTTTTGATTCTTCCTCCAAAAATTTAAGGTTTGCTAACATTTCTCTTACTTCTTCATCCATTGTTTCAGAATAACGTTGAGAATCCCAAGTAACATAAAAAAAGATACCAAACTAACGAAAAAAAGATAAGAAAAAACAAAAAGCTACAAAACTGAAACAGACAAGAATCAGTTAGCTAATAATCGAATACAAAATAAAGAAAGATCTCGTGCAATAATGATGAAGAAAAGGCCATGCACAACACCATGCAAAAGACATGAAAAAAGAAAGAAAAAACCAAGTAGAATGTTAATGAAAAGACTCCACTAACGAATATTACGCTAGTCGTTTTGCACCTAGACGAAAGCTGCCACAATTTAGCAAAAGAGACAGATAAGGTCACATCATGCAACGTCGATCAAGGAGGTCCACATTAAAAAATATCAAGAAGAAATCAAAAAGATAAAAAAATGAAACAATATCACTTGAGAAAGGCAACTTCATCAAGAAATGAACTAACGTCCTTATTTTATTGTGCTTAAAATAGCAAGAAAACATAATCTTAAAATATGCATGCCACGAACGACGATCACCAAAAGATGTCCAAGATACCACTCACACTAGAAAATCATGTGATAAAAGTAAAGCCATAGTAAAACTCTTAGCAAAGATATGAGCATAAAAGAGAGACCCTACCGCTACACAGTGGACACCGCACAAAACACCCCACCATTTGATCAAAGAGAACGAACTCTAAAGAAGAAATGCAAGGAGTGCATTTCATTACTTTTTCATTCATAAATATTTAATACATTTAAAAAGAAAATTTTAAAAAAAATTATTACATTTAGTTTACACCTAAATGAACATGTACGTGCTCATGAAGGGATTGAAAATCTCAAATTTACTATTAATGATTGTTATTAGTTGTGAATTAATATTCAAATGCTTGAATTTGGTGGTTGTACCGAGATAGATATGTCATTTAGTGGTATCAAAGCATGGTTAATTGATTCTAGGACGGGAGTATAACTCGAGAAAAGTCTAGTAGTATATGTCATGGATTAACCTATGATAGTGTGATCGTTTTTAGTGAATAAATGATTTTCTTATAACTTGAAAAGATGTCTATTGATTCTGATCGGACGATATCTGATAAGATGCAAAGATGTCTACTGATTCTCAGAAACTCGACATCATACTCAACTACAGACCTCTCTCTTTGGATTAGCTCATAAATTCCTGTCGATGAGCCTCAACATAATTGGCTCCGACGTACTTACCTTGAAAGACCTTCTTAAAGAAGTTCTAGGTCACTGACTCAAGCTATGTACCCTACTCAACAGTCAACCATCATTGATGCACCTCATCTCGAAGTAAAGATACTACACCTCTCAGTTTTTGTGCAGACATGCAATTGATGTCATTCATAATGCGCTCGATTTCCTCGAGCCAATAGTCAACTATCATAGGAGCGACTCCAGTAACATCTCTAAATAGCTCAACTCCGTTCGAATTGAGCCACTCAATAACTAATCCCCGAGCTACGGATCCAGTACAGGTTCCAATGACCCACTCCAATACGCGCAACATAGCCTGGGACAGAGGATCGTCCCCAATCGGTTCAATTTGAGATCCCGTCTCAGCAGTAGGAGTACCAACGGTCTCGCTGGTCTTCAGAATGGGAATGCTACCCATGAGGATGACTCTGAGTGAACTTCTCGGTGCTTATGGCACCCTCGCATCCCTCGTCCACAATTCTCTCGTGAACTCATCTTTTCAATAATGTCAGGAGTGCATAGATCAGTTCAGTGTATTATTGGAATTTTCCTAACACGTTATTTCAGATAATAGTTCAAACATAGAATCAATTGTCATAGTACCATATGTATACGAATGCTATAAAAGATACTTACAGGCAGCGTCGAAGACTCGGTCTTTCTAAATCAATTGTCATAGTACCATATGTATACGAATGCTATACAGATAGACCCACTACATAGTCCGAGTGTTGATTAATTTGGCTCTAATACCACTAAATGTAATACCCTAAACTCGACATAAACAAAATGACTAAGTCAAGAATGTTACAACTTCATCATATGAAAAAAAACCATGCCACAGTAAAAGCAACATTTCACGATTAAATCATAACATAAACAATACGAAAACGAAAATATTAATCTAATCCCAAGTTAAAACACAAACATAGATCCCAATAGTTCTAGACTTTAAGATTCAGAGGTAACATACTATCAGTCATAAATAAAAGTATTTAAGAGTCCTAAAGATGATCGAGTCTCTCGTTCGTCGATCGTCAAGTTTGAGAAAACCCTAAAATTTTAGTAGATCAATTAGTGCAACATATAACGAAGTCTCATACTTTTTATATACAACATTATAGAAAATAACCATTACGGTTCAAGTATTTAGTAGCTTCAGTCAGACTCATAACAGTTCTACAATTCATTTTTATAGTTTACAAAAATCGAGATCAATCCGGATTCATATTCAGTTACAGATAGAGATAACATTATGCAACCCCATCCCTGCACACCATCTTCGTCCAGCCCAACACACCAATATCCAACCTTACACACCATAGAGTGTCAGTCCGACACATTGCAATGTTCACAGTTTCACTGTCAGTTCAAATATAATTTCAAGCGGTTTAACCACCGAATCAGTTCAATTCTGTTCAGTTCAAATACTTCCTTCACTTTACAAACCAAACCCTCATGCAAATGCAGAACAGATATCAAATCTTACATTTTAGACACATACATATATATACACATGTCAGATATAACAGATATTGAGAGTTCATAGATAATCAGTTATTGACACTTATAATCAGATTCAAACATGCGTAATAACTTTCATAGTTCAATTTAGGTCATTCAAGTACTACGGTCAACTTACAGTCGCTTTATTGCCACACGCCCGTGTGTCTGGCTCGTGTAACCACTATACCTGTAATTACAAAATAGAATATACACGGTCTGACAAATGCCCGTGTGCCCAGCCTATGTGTCCTCAAACAGTATATATACACAGTCTGGCACACGCTTGTGTACTCCCTGTACCTTAAATCACAAAACAATATGTACACACGGTCTGACACATGCTTGTGTACTCAGCCTATGTGCCCCAAGATAATTTACTCACACGGTCTGACACACGCCCATGTACCAGTCCATATGCATTCGAATAGTGGCGTTTTCTGGGTAAAACACAGGAAACTAGCATAAATTTAAGGGGTTAAGACACCCTACCTATTATACGAAGAAATTGAAGATCCCGAACGCGAAACTCGATCCTATATCAAGTTCCAAGACAACAAGCATTAAATTAAACCTTTAACGTACTAAATAAAACTCAAAATAGAGTTCTCCCCGAAAATAACGAAGAACTCCGATTACACGATCTTTACCTTCGCACGACTAGTCAAAATGCGAACTATCAGCGTTTAAAAGATTGTTACCCTCGAGCCCTTTCACTAGAGGTAACAACCGAACACATAAACCAAAATTTGAAACATTAGAAAGAAAAGAAAACCGTTTCCTTAACAAAGTAAAGCAACGTAACCATAATGAAATTTCAATTGCAAAGTTCAAAAATTAGCATACCAATCATAAAGAAAAGCAACACACACAGCATTTCCACTCGCAATACAGTGAATTGCTACTAATAGTGTATCAAATTAGGAGCAAAATGAACGAACTCAAACCACCAAAATAATGAAAAAAATAAAAAGAACACACAAAAGAATTTAAGAGGAAAACCAATTACTTTTTTTAAAAAAATAAAAAGAAAGAGCTTGCGGATAGAATTAAAAATTAACATTTCTCACTCGCTCATGAAAAGACTTGAACACATGACCAAAGAATAGACCAATGCTTAACCATTAAACCACTAGGCTCATCGTTGAAACCAACACACACAGAAATTAATTTATGGAACGAATTCAAAGTCTAAGATTCCAAAAAAGGAATATAAAATTCAAAAGGTACGACTCGAACCCCAAACCTCAAGTAAGCAAACAAATCACATAACCAGAAAAACAGAGATAGATTCATTTTCACAATTCGTATAGAAAAGTCTAATTTTTTGAGGCATTATAATATAAATTTTAGAAAAGTTATGGTTAAAATTATTAAGAGTCTAGTTCCTAAAACATCAAATGGATCTTGATTTCGAATTTTTTGGATTGAGAAATAAATAATTTAGTAATTGCTTCTCAAGTAGACAATTTTATTTTGAAAGATAAAGAACAATAAAATATAACTCTACACAAATTGGAACGTTAAATGGAATAAGCTTGTGTATAAGGCTTAAAGAAATGTGGAAATGAGTTTTTAAATGCAAAGCACGTATGGTGCCTACAAGAAAAAAATGATCATACTTATAAGGTCTTTATTAATATGGATTTGATCATAAGTATGTGAAAGCACTCAAAGTGCCCTAATGTGACATCTGTATATGTATGTGTTAATGACAATCATGAATATATGTTAATTATAAGTGTAAAGTTCTCTAGTAGACTTAGTGAAATGTAAGGATACAATTGGCATACCAATAGGGATTATTAGCGTGCGTACGGGATGTTCTCTTTTGAGAACCTTGATTATGTGGGTTAGAGCACTTTTAATGCTAAATCTTGATCATGTGGGTTGGAATGCACATCTTGTGCACTGATTATATTCATATTTGGTTGTGTAGGATGGAATTCCCGTGTATCAAAGTCGATTTTATTAAAGTTTACTAAGAGCGAAATGAATTAAAATTATGCTAATGAGATTTGTTCAAGAATACAAATTATTAAGTGTGAACTAAACTTGTAAGTATTAAGGGCTATAAGCTACTAAGTTGAAAAGAAATCTAATAAGTGAACATATTATGAACAAATATATTTTATATCATGTTCCTAGCATTTGTAGCATAAAAAGGATCTTGTGATATGCTAATTAAGCTAAATGGTTATGTGTATAACAATAAAAGAAAAAAATGTGGATCAATTCATAAATATATGGCCCATAAAAAAGTTTTGAGATGTAAATTCTTTATTACGTTGCTAATGAAATATAATATTTGACTTATAAAAAAATGAGAAAAAAGCATAATAAGGGGTTATATGTGTTAGTTTAAATATATTGTGAGTACTCATTAAAAGTCATGTATTTGAACTTCAAAATGTGATTATTAATGAACCAATTATTTGTAAGTTGAGCTCATGTAATTTGGTTATAAGAGTTAATTCTATTAGAATCATTAAAATGAGAATTAACCCTAAATCTTCTTTATCATACTGTACCTCCATGGCCTCCAAATCTGAGACAATTTCTTTAAACACATTCAAGTGTTCGTGCATAGACGCACCTTCTTCCAAACTATGAGAATACAAACGCTGCTTCATATGCAATTTACTGGTTAGGGTTTTCGATATACATAATTGCTGCAATTTTGCCCATAATGCAGCAACATTCTTCTCCTTTAACACATCTTGTAGAATTTCATTCGACAGATGCAGCTGTAATTACGTCAAAGCCTTCCGATCTTTACGCTTCTTCTCTTCATCTATCAAATTCGAAGGCATCTTATCTAACCCTAACAGGACATCCTCCAAATCCATTTGTGCAAGAACTGCTTGCATCTTTACCTGCCACAACGCAAATCTGGTGTTACGATCCAATAGCGAAATATCATACTTCAATGTTGCCATTATCATGATTGAGACTAGTAACCCAAAAAGCTCTGATACCAATTTGATAAAATTAAATGTCGATAATGAAGAAATATCGCAAAAAAACGAAATGAAAGAACAAACAAATTTACGTGGAAACCCTTTCGGGAAAAAAACCACGGGCGGAGGAAAAGAAGATTCACTAATGTCGAAAATCCCATAATTACAAGAGGAGATGACTACGCCTATTTATAGGTTGAAAAACCTTATTCCAATCAACAACTAATAGAAGTAACGTAGTAAGGTTGAAACACCTTATTCTAATTAAAATAAAATAGATGACCTATTCTAATTAAAATAAAATAAAAGAAGTCTAGTTTATTTGGACTTTACTTTTATTTTATTTTATCATTGTATTTTATTTTAACAAGAATTCTAGTCACCCAAGTCTAACAGCTTCAATGAATGATAAGTTTTAGCTTGATTCTTGAAAATGTCGTACATGTATTTATAGATGAAAATGAGTTTAAAGATCAGTTAAATGTGTTTAAATTTATTTGGAACTTATTAGTACAATATGGTGTTGTATGGGGATGTTTTGAAGTGTCCCCAAGTTTCAATGAGTCTCGTTGCAACATTGGTGTCGCCACATCATGACTTTGCCTTCCAATGTTGCAACCACAAGTTCCCCAATGTCATGACTTGGAAAGTCAGGGAGTCACGTCACGACATCCCCTACTTTGACGTCACGACCACCTAGCCATGTACCAACATTGCACCGTTTTGATCCATTTTCACTTCCAAAAGCTTGTTTTAGACCTCGAATGTTTTCGATCACTCACAAAAAAATTTTAATGGTTTTAAAATGATTTTTGAACCTTCAAAATGTTTTTATACTATTTTTATGATTTTTATTTAGATTGTTTAGAATTTTAATTGATATTAAGAGTCATGATTTCCTTGACCAGAATGACCTCTATTTAGTTTATGAGCTTCGAACACCCGTTTTATGATAGCATTGTCCACATATGTTTACAAAGACTTGAAATAATTTATAATGATAATTAAGATTTTTCCTAAACTCTGCCGACTTGATGTAAAGAATATTGACATGTTGCAAATTGAACATTTTTGTAGAAGAAAAATTTAAGCTCAAGTTTAATTAAGATTCGATTTCACTTTACATTCATATTGTACGTCAGGGAGGATTAAGAGTGTTACAGAAACTTTTCCATATTGACA
Source organism: Gossypioides kirkii (assembly GCA_005610355.1). Classification (NCBI taxonomy): domain Eukaryota; kingdom Viridiplantae; phylum Streptophyta; class Magnoliopsida; order Malvales; family Malvaceae; genus Gossypioides; species Gossypioides kirkii. The sequence continues at coordinate 15,555,014 of CP032252.1, forward strand.
ACATAATTTGCAACATGTTTTACTTGAAACCTTGGAATGGCCATATTTCCCTCAATAAAAGAAATATAAAATAACAAGGGTTTTTTTTTTAGTTTGAAAGAATCTTGGGTGCCATAAAAGAAAAATGAGTGGGAGCTATTTATAGGGTAGAAATCGACAATCATAGTAATTGACTTTTACTAACTAAATAGGTTGATTGGGATAGCGGGTAAATAATTTTTTTAGTCAAAGTTCAAATCCCTAAATTCAACATTTATGTATATCGAAGTATTTTTTTATTGTACTTTAGAGGTAAAGCACAAACTCATGTTATAATTTAATAAAACTATGAACTTGACACTCGTGAGTGTTGAGATATCACTTAAAAACATATTTTAAAAAGAACTTGAAACGCTCATAGTAATAAGTAATATTAAAACTTACAATAATAACGTCAAAACATCGTAATACTAAAAAAATGAAAAAATTAATTATATTTGATACATTCTCAATACATAAATCTTATATACCATTGATAAATTATAATTTTTCATCTAATTAACAAAAAAAATAAAACATTTAATTTCCGAGTTTATCAATTTTTCTCAACTTAATATTTAAAATTTGACAACTTTTTTTAATTTTAATCGATGTAATGACGTGACATTCAAATATTATTACATTAACATTTATAAATTTATAAATTTTCATGAGAAATTAGATAATGAAATGACATAATTCATTTTGTCACGTCATAAGGCTGAAAATTAGAAAAATAAACACAGATTAAGAGAAAAAAATTAAAATTAAGTTGGAAAAAATTGAAAGGTAAAAAATTAAATGTTTTTCTTTATCATTTAAACAAAAAGTTATATCTGTCTATATATTTTTTTTTTGAATTATAAGGGAAGGATAAAGCTTTAGCAGCAATACGACTAACGCAACTCAAATCTATGTCACTCCTGAGATAATGAATACTTTTAATTATCAAGTCAACACATGAGTTGTTATTATTATTATTTACAATTCAAACTTTAGGAAAATAATATTAACCTTAAACTCACGACCTAGATATTCAGTTATAAATGCTACACTTTCTTTTTCTTTTTTCTTTTTACTCATTAATGAGATGAGATGACAGGTTACAAATTAATACGCTATAAGCTACTAAGTTGAAAAGAAATCTAATAAGTGAACATATTATGAACAAATATATTTCATATCATGTTCCCAGCATGTGTAGCATAGCATTTGTAGCATAAAAAGGATATTGTGATATGTTAATTAAGCCAAATGGTTGTCTGTATAAAAATAAAAGAGAAAAATGTTGATCAATTCAAAAATATATGGATCATAAAACTAAATTTTTGAAATTTAAATTCATGATTCGAAATATAATATTTGACTTATAAAAAAATGTGAAAAAGGCTTAATAAGGAGTTATATGTGTTAGTTTAAATATGTGGTGAGTACTCATTAAAAGTCATGTATTTGAATTTCGGAGTGTGATCACTAATGCAGCAATTATTTGTAAGTTGAGCACATATAATTTGGTTATAAGAGTTAATTTTGTTACTAATGATTTTTGAATAGAACACTTATAAAAGGCTCAACCATAATAGTGAGATGGTATAAGTATGTTTATCTCTGTGTACTTACTGAGCTCATCTAGCTCACGCGTTAGTTGTTTAAACGTGTAGGTTGAACTTGTCAAGAAGCTTGTGATTCTAGTTTGGGAGCATCGCATCATCATTCGAGATTTGTAAGTGTTTATAAGTATTTAGATTTGTAAAGTTTGGTGTTGTTTGTAACCTCCTTGAAAGGTCAAGTCAAGTTTTGAGTTATAAATTGGTTTGATCTTGTTTATGACTTGGTTTTGCTTCAACGAATGATAAGTTTTAGCTTGATTCTTTAAAATGCAGTACATGTATTTATAAATAAAAATGAATTTAAAGGTAATTTAAATGTGTTTAAATTTATTTGGAACTTATTAGTACAATATGGCGTTGTGTGGGGGATGTTTTGAAGTGTTCCCAAGTTTCAGTGAGTCCCGTTGCAACTTTGGTGTCGCCACATCGTGGCTTTGCCTTCCGATGTCGCGACTTGGCAAGTTGGGGAGTCATGTCGCGACATCACCTACTTCAATGTCACGACCTCCTAGCAATGTATCAGCATTGCACCGTTCTATTCCATTTTGACTTCCAAGGGCTTGTTTTCGATCTCGAATGTTTTCGATCACTCACAAAAAGTTTCTAAATGGTTTTAAAATGATTTTTGAGCCTTCAAAATGTTTTTATACTATTTTTATTATTTTTATTTAGATTACTTAGAATTTTAATTTATATTAAAATTCTTGATTTCCTTGACCCCGAATGACCTCCTTTTAGTTGACAAACTTGAAACACCCGTATTATGACAGCATTGTCCACATATATTTATAAAGAATTGAAATGATTTATAATGGTAATTAAGATTTTTCCTAAACTCTCTGATGGTATTACAAATGACATATATTTTTTCCCTAATTTAGTGTTTTTATTGTCTCTTTTGTATCTCATTTAGCATGCATCATAAGCATTTTATAATCAATTTTCACATTTTTTAATACATTGCTAGTTAGTTTAAATTCTTGTTATTTGTATCTATTTTTGTACTAATGTCAACGTAAGCAATTAGTATAGTGATTGCTAGCATAGAAGATCAATTTAGAATATCAACATTGACAAATGCAACCTCAAGACCAGCTTGGAATTGCGACCAGAGATGTCGTCGCATTGAAATTGAACTTCAATTGAGTAGAGTTAAGCTGAATTTACATTGGAAGCACCAACGTAGAAATATCACAGATGTCGCTGCAATTATAATATCAGATTGCGTCTAACAATACAGCGACAACCTGCAGATCTCTAAAGAAAACATGTAATCTGCGTGAGTGCACAACTATACTCTAACTAACTTTGACAGCTACAAAATCTAGATCTGAATTTGAGAATTGAGGACGAAAACAGCAAATATTTAGAAGCTATAAATAGACGAAAAAATGAGGAAAAGAATCATCAAGAACAAGGGGATTAAATTCTGAAAATTCTTCGTGAATCAAAGATTTGAGCTGGAATCGGGGAGCTGATGAACCAAGTCTACAAATGCTTCTAACGAGAGGTGCTTGATGCCGAGCAAGAGGAACGAGTAAAGAGTAGGCCTAGTAGTCTAGAGATAGTAAGCTTCGTTGTACTCTTTATTTCTTCTAAAACGATGATGGATTCTGTTGATGTTAAATGAATACGAGAGTATCTTTTAATATTATATCATTTTGATTCTTACTTTACACTGCTGATCCGCTTATTCTTGGATTTAACCGCTCTAAACATAAAAGTGAAATTGCAGTACATCGATATCGAGAGATGCGATGACAGGTTAGATTAACGAGTGGGTTAGGTGAGAGCTGCTCGGAACTAGGATAGACTCCAATTACTTGTTCTTGAATATACATCATTGCTCGCACCGAGAGGTGGAGTAGTGTATTTGAGTCGGGATTAAGTAGGGAGCTATTGTGAGTAAGAACTTGAAGGGACTTCATTGCTGCGACAATTTGTCTATATTCTACTTTGTCGACGTATCCAGCATTGCAACCTGTATAATCAGTGAACCATTTCCACCCTTTGCACTTGATCATTTTTGTATTTCCTGCATTTAAATTTCTAGTACTCAACATTCACACATTTGGATTTATTTTCAGTACACCGACTCTTAACTTCTGATATATAATTCTAATTGCATTGACAGTAATGTTTATTTTAGTATGCAGATCTGACATAATTGCATTGACATCCTTACTCGCATTATACTGATTTTTAATATTGATTGCTCTGACATTTAGACATCGGAAACTATTTCCTCGTGGGATCGATATCCAATAGTTTTGTCTATCAATTATATTTGCATCGACGTGTGTACGCTTGCACAATCGTTATGTCATAAAAACACCAATCACTCTCTCAACTTGATGTAAATAATATTAACATGTTTCAAATTGAACATTTTTGTAGAATAAAAATTTAAACTCAAGTTTAAATATGTTTCGGTAGCACATTTCATTTGTACTGTATGTCGAGGAGGATGAAGAGAGCTGCAAAAATTTTTCCATGTTGACAACATAATTTGCAACATATTTTTCTTGAAACCTTGGAATGGCCATTTTTCCCTCAATAAAAAATATAAAATAAAAAGTATTTTTTTTAGAGAGAGTTTGAAAGGATCTTGAGTGCGATGAAAAGAAAAATGAGCGTGAGCTATTTATAAGGTAGATATCGACGACCATAGTAATTAACTTCCTCTAATTAAATAGGTTGGTTGGGATAACGGGTAAATAAATTTTCTAGTCAAAGTTTAAATCCCTAAACTCGACATTTATGGATATCGAAGTATTTTTTTTGGTGAAAATATCAAAGTGCTTTTGATTGTATTTCCCTCTTAACACGTAGAGCACAAACTTATTTATAATTTAACAAAATCATGAATTTGACACCCATGAATGTTGAGATATCACTAAAAAAATATATTCTAAAAAGAACTTGAAACGTTCGTAGTAATAAAAAAACAATGAAAAAAATAATTATATTTGATACATTCTCGATACATAAATCTTATATATCATTAATAAATTATAATTTGCCATCTAATTAACAAACAAAATAAAACATTTAATCTATTAATTTATCAATTTTTCTCAACTTTTGTTGTTTTAATCGATGTGATGACGTGATACTCTAATATTATATCATATTATCACTTAAAAATTTATAAATTTTTAACATAAATTAAATGATATCGTGACACTATGGATCAAAATTAAAAAAAATATCAAATTAAGAGAAAAAAATAAAATTAAGTTAGAAAAAAATTGAAAGCTCAAAAATTAAATGTTTTTCTTTATCACTTAAACAAAAAGTTATAAATGCGTATTTTTTTTTGAATTACAATATCATGATAAAACTCGAACAATAAATATAACTAACGCGATTCAAATTCAAACCACACTTAAAACGGTAGACACCTTTAATCATCATATTATCTCATAAGATTCTACTTATATTATTATTTTCAATTCAAACTTTAGGAAAATAATATTAACCTTAAACCCACCTATTTAGGGACCTAGTTCTTGATTTATAAATGCTACAATTTCATTTTCTTTTTACTCATTAATGAGTTGAGATGAGATGACAGGATACAGTATAGTGATGATTCTGCTCAAAATCTTGGGCAACACTTTCAACTTTTTTCTTCTGAAATATTTTATTGGCATGGGAAAAAGATTAGATTGTATAAGTAAATTAAAACCAGAAGAAAAATCAAATTAAGAAAAAGCAAGCATCATGGCTAAACTACTTTGTATAAAGCATATAAAGACATGAAGAAAATGGAGCGAAAATAAAAAAGGAGACAAACACCCACATGGCCAGGAAATAAAAAGGTGCTAAATTATGAAGGAAAACAAAAACAATAGTTCTTTTATAGTCCCTTATAATATTATATAACCTCTTTTTTCACATTTTGTGAAAAAAATTTCATGTTTACATTTTCAAGGAGAACAAGAAAAATTGCATATACTGGAATTAAATTTGAACTGCTGCTAGATATCATTGATGAGACCCTCAAATATATATATGCCTGGTTTTTTCTTCACCAATATAATGTCAAAAACCCATTTCAAAATGATAAACAAGGAAAGAAATTTTCAACTAGAAAGAATCCCACCTCTAAATGAGCTCTGAACCCTTCAGTGATCTGGAAAATAAAGAAAAGATTCAACATTTGAAAGGGTAAATGGAGAATACAGTGTATTGATCAATTTGTGTGTATCACAGAAATACATACCGTCATGTTTTTTCTTCATCACACCCCTTGCAAACATCAACAAAATGACAAGGAATCCAACACTAGCTGCCCCTCCTAATATTATAGCCACTGTCTTCCCTGTATTTTGCCCTGTTCCTACATCAATCAAGCACATAATTTATTCAACCATTCTGATGTCTTTAATCTGAAAAAGGGTTCTAATTTCATACAATACCTGATGAAGATGAAGAAGAATGTGGATATGAAGAAGAAGATGATCTTCTAGGGACCCCATTAGGATAATAGTTGTAACTGATAAAGCATTTGTGAAGATAGATTTGACCTGAGATGGAACTCCCACATTCAACTTGAGCTCTTTGAACAGCACTCTTCACGCACTCACCACAATCTGAATCCCCCACATCTCCTTCACATTGCCCCAAAAGATAAACAGATTGGTAATTTGTGGTGTAAAAGCCATGGTTGCTAACCACCCCACTTTCCAACACTGAAAAGGCAGTGTCCCTCCTCTCTTCAAACCCAGTCCCAGCAACATTTGTAGCACCACAAGTCTTGAACAACATCTCCATGCCAGAGATTGGAGCAAACCCAGCAACTTCATACAACATGTAGCAACCATAAAGTTGGATTCTTGCAGCTAAAGTTTTGCCACAAAGTTTGTCGGCTAAAGTTGGGAGCCTGCTGGCACAGCTGTAACAATCACTGTTACTGAGATCTCCCCTACATTGAAAAAGACCAGTGATTGTGGTTTGGCCAGTACCCGTTGTTGTCTTGTAAAACTTTACCTTCATGGACTGCGAAAGCAAGGTCTGAAACAAGGCAGACAAGGCCTGGGAGTATATCCCAGCTGGATCTGTGAAAGACTGCTTAGCACAACCTTTGTAGACCAAAGTTGTGTAATCAGGGGCTGATTCAACAAGAGGGTAAAGTTGAAGATTGGTAAAGAAAACAAGAAATGAGAGGAAAAGGAAGAAGGGTTTTGAAGAAAAACCAAAACCCATTTGTTTGGGGTGGGTTTCTGGGATCAAATCATGGTATGTGTTTTGCAGATTTGGTAGGGATCTAAATGAGCTGAGTGGGTTTTCCCAGATTCACCGTTTGGGATAGGGGTTTTGAGAGTTTTCCACCTTTACTTTTCCTTTCAGTGGCCTACCTCTGGAGCCGTGCAAACAAAACGTGAGAGAGGGAGAGACAAAGGTTTATCTTTTGCTATTAACGAGACGAGAGAGATAACAATGCACCAAAGAAAATGATAAAATAGATAAATATATTTTTAAATGGGAATGCTTGGAACTGATTTAATTAAAACTTTCAAGAGAATGAGAACAAAATCACATCATTTATTTAGAAGGTTAAATAAAGTTGAGAAGTAAATGTAAAGGAATGTGATTTTGTGAGAGGTAAGTTCTTCAAGTTTGACTCACACTTGATAACAGCTTTGAAACCAGTTCTTAATTTTTAGCATTAATATTTAATATAATCTTAAAAAAATATAACACATTTTAAATTGTTTTACCATGATTCATCTCAATATTATCGATGCTTCTGAATCTAATGGATCTATCTCATTATTACTGTTACTACTACTATCATCATCATGGTTCCATCATTAGAATAAAATCTCTCCTTCCTTTTTATTTTTAATCTCTCCATCATAATTAGCCTTATCGTTCGTTTAAACCAATCCAGAGTTCGTAATAGAGATGTCAAGGGCAATACGGTCCTCATGAGTTTTTTTATAATATAGCAAACGGATTATTTTATCTAAATGATCTAAAAATAATAATTATTTATCTAAATGATTTTTGTTAAGAACAAACACTTAAATAACTTAAAATGAATAATAAAATCAAGTTTGGAATAATAAATGGTTGGCATCACTCTTTTTATTGACACAGCCATTGCCTGATAATTTTGGATGCTGAGAATTAAATGGTCGGCATCCTTGTATTTTTTTCACCTCGTATCATATTGATAAATGTTTGTACCAATATTTGGAAAAAAAAATTGGTGTTGGACACTAAATGTCAAATACCACTTTTTGAAATAAAAAAATAGTTTTTTAGATGATGGCACACTGATGGTTGGTATTCACTTTATCAAATTTAAAAAAATTAGGGTTAGAGAAAGGAGATAGCCAACACCACTTTTTTGAGAACCTAAATTTTTTTTTGTTGGACTGCAGCTGTCGAGAGAAAAATATCCTTAATGTTAGGTGTAGTGTAGGTGCTTACCGATGGAGCTCCAAGTGGTATGAGGACGATCTAGAGTGTGACGAATGTTGAGGCTCGAGGTCATCACCAAATATATCCTTGATTGAAGGAGGTTGTTGTTAGGGATGGGCGGTATCCGATGACGATCCGGATGCTTCATATTGGGGCACGAGATCGGAGTTTGAGACAAATTCTATGTTTCCAAATGGTGGAACTTGGTTACGGTGCGATCGTGTGTTCATCCATTGCCATTGAGAAGATTTTGGTTGCACATGTTTCGGAACCACCATATAACAACCTTGGAATAGGTAGGGCATCTCGTTTGCCATGTGCCATGTTGTGTACTCGTATGTAGAAGAGAACCATGTCTCTAAGACATACAAAGGGGCGCCTCACATGTCGGATGCTCCACAGAATAATGTACGGAGCATGTTGGTTAGCCCAATTTACGACGTCCTAACCCTTTTTATCTATCTAGTGGACTTGAAGAAGTCCACGGAAGGGTCTGGGATAGGTTGTATGCAATCTAATTGTCTCAAGACTCGATCCATTGTGTGACACTCGATCATATGAAAATTAACCAATGGGACGCTTGTCATAAACAGATGTTGCTGCTTGTTAACCCATGATGGTATGAGGGCCACATTTCCTTCCTTGATATACGGAATCCATAAAAACTGCACAGTATAGACCAGACGTTTTTAGTTAAATTATTTTTTGCAAATATTGTATTTGAAAAAAAAATTCAGAAGCATATTTTACGTCATTTCTAGAATGGGCCTATATCATCTAGCGATATACGAGTATGGTTTAAGATCATTCGATTCCTGATATTGTCACCCATCTGAAAAATACAATCATATTTTGGATTATTTTTGCATGCAAAAATTACTATACTATACAATTAAGAAACAAAAAGTAAAGTCGAATTATCAATCACCTATTTACGAGTGGCCACACCCACGGTTGGTGGCTCACTGATGCCAGAAATGACATCCAATATAAGGTCCACGATTGTAGTAGAAGGCAGCAACCTCCCATGATTTTTGTAGATGGCTTTGTCACTCGACAAAGCTTGCGGTACAAGCATGCCAATACTGCAGAGCCTTAACTATATTTCTCGGCTTGGTCCGGGTTTTCTAGTAATGAGAGGTACATGATGTGGACTTCATTTTTATTTACGTTCGACATCAATACCCCCACCTATAAGTTGTAGAATAAACGCTCTTGCAGCGTAGATAATGTCCATCTGTGTTAGACGGCTCGGTGGATTTTCAAAGTTATCTATTAACCAGGTATATTTAATACCGATTAATCTTCCTTCCTCATCATCTACGGGCAATTTTTCAAGTAATCATTCGCAAGTGCCTCATAGATCAAGCACTTTTCTTGGCCCAGTCATCGCTTCTTCATCAATAGACAACCCTAGTAGGACTGCTACGTCTTGTAATGTAATGGTTACCTCCGATATGATACATCAATGATTCCAACTGAAAAGAAATTTTATTTATTTTTCGAAAAATAATTATAATTTTATTATCAATTTGATTTACGAGCATGGTATAAAATTATAATTATAAAAGCTTTAAAAAATATTATGTATAAATTATAATTATTATTTAAATTTATAATTTCCAAATATAATGTGAGCAAAAGAAAACTAATATGAATATTGTTAACTGTTATGTCAGACATAATTTGAACAAAAAAATTATTTTTCGAAAAATAAATAAAATTTATTTCTGATTGGAATCGGCTTTTCTACAAAAATACTTTTTGGTTGAAAATAATTGTTGGATTAATTGGTAAGAGGCTTTTCTATTTTCTGTGTTAAAGGGGAATAAAAGAAAATAATAAACAAGGGGAATTTATGAAGCAATTTACCTTATTTAAAGTTTGGTGTTGTCACACTATCAGGCGACACCCTTAAAGTCTTTTTTTCAACTGTCAATCAAAATAAAAAAATTACAGATCAAATCCTTAAATATTTTAAGTCATCACATTTTAATCTAGTGCCGCCAAAATGTCAAGTGGCATCATCAAACCACTCTAGCAAATGCCTTTTTCATAATTAATATGTTTTTCATACCTTTTTTGTAATAATTATTTTTTATACTATTTGAGTAAAAAAGCCGTCAAAGATGGTATTTTTTATGTATATTTTTTTTGAAAATTTTAATTAATTTTTTTAAAGTTAAGATTAAATAATAAAATATATAAATATTAAAAAATTAAATTTATTATTATGCAAATAAAAAATTATCACATTAGAATTTCGTTCTGGTTGTTTTGGAAACCAAGATTTGGAGGGAAAATGGATTTGAATTTTTTTAAATACAAAAAATTTATCTTGATATCCAATTAAAAAATATATCTGGATTTGAGCAAATTCAAATGTAATTTCATAAAAGATAAATTTTAAATTTTAAAATTCATTTTAAATCTTAAAATTTTCAAAATCAAATATTCATAAAAAAACATGAGAAATTTTAAAATAACAAAGTATTGTATCAATTAGTACAAATTGATATACATAAATATAAGTCGAAACACACTGAAACAGATAAAATACACCGAAATTTTAATCAAAATAGAACCTAAACTACTTTGTACTGGTTGAGGACTGAAACGATATTTTTCGAACGTTCATTCTCATATTTTTCACCCAATACCACTTTCATCTGTGATTGTTGTTATCGCCTTACACCGCCACCACACTTATCAAATGCCCTTTTCAAGATAATTAAACCACCTTGAATTAGTATTAATTACTAAAAAAAATATTTTGTTGAATAGTGGCTTTTACAAAATATAAGTGTTACTGTTATCTTTAATTAATAAAAATTCTATGTTTTAAAATATCAAGACAAAGTGTTATACAATGATGTTCAACTAAATTCTTTTTATCTAGTAATATTTTTATGTCTTCAAATAACAAGATATAATTATTATCAGTGGCGGAGTCATGTAAAAATTTAGGGGGCTTTGATCCCCCAAAATTTAAATTTTTTTAAATTTAGTATTTTGTAAATATATTATGATCTTTCCAAAAATATAAGTAGACCCCTCAAGGATTAAGATTTTTGTAATTTTCTCTTTTTATATATATTGTAGCTCTCCTAAAAATATAAGTAAGCCCCTCTAATATTTTTATAGTAATAAAAATAATATTAAAAAAATTATTCTTGATAAAAACAAAGAGAAAATTTTCTTAAAAAAGCTATATTACACATGATAAATTTTGAATGATATTGTAACACCTTAAACTTTGCCTAGAAGAACAGCTAAATGTAGGATGCCACCAAATTCAGAACAACATCATAATAGTAAACACCCGATAATATTATAGAAGTTAAACAACGTATGTCCAACATCATCTTAACAAAATAGAGTAGCATAATAACGTTATGAAAGTTAAACGACATATATCTGACGTCGTCTTAATAATACCAAAGTAAATTTTAATGTTCCCAAAGTTATGTTCCTAGATAGCAAAGTATAGTCTTACGATTCCTAGATGACCGAGCTCCCCGTCCGCCGATCGTTAAGTCTAAGAAGATCCTGAAACAACACACAGATAATCAGTATTAAGTATATGGACACAAACTATTGTATGTAATGTAAGCAACCGTCTCATAGGAATTGTTATATCGCAATCAGTAGATGTTTGAGTAATGTTCCCAATGCCACTATTATAAAGTTAAGCCATGTGATAGCATTAGAAATGACACTTAAGTTCTCCTTGAATTAGTATATAATTTGTTCCTTTTGTATCATATTTAGCTTACATTTTCAACATTTGATATTTAGTATTTGCATTTTCTAAATTAGTGTTGTATGTTCTTACTTTCTTTCATTTTATTCCTTTTGTGCTACTAATGTCGTTGTTTTGAGTATCAGTTTTGCATCTAAAGTTGTTAGCGCAGAAATCCATCTTAGAAGATCAGAATGGGAAAGTATTTAGAGTTGCGGCCACAAGTTGATCTAGAATTGCGGCCAAAGATGTCACCACATAAATGCTTCTACATTTTATCAAGGATTTTACGCTGCTAACACATTTAGAAGCACCAGCGCAAGAGAATGCCAAGTTGTCGCAGTAAATTTAAATCATAATTTGCGTCCAGAGATGTCGTAACAATCTGCAACTGCCTAATGCACAAACCAAATCTACGTGAGTGCATAATTGGCAATAACAAACTTGTACAGCTACAAAAAGGGAAGTTAGATCTGAGAAAAGGGATAGACTTGTGCTGTGGAATGATTATAAATATAGGGAAGTGAGAGAGATCAATATCAAGCTGTGAAGAATTGAATTCTATAAATTCTCTCATTCTTTCTCAAAGTCAGCTGCCATGGAAGCTTGATTCCCAAGAGGGTAAACTAACGTAACAAAGAGGCCACTACTCCTGATGAGGAGTGCCTATGTGCGACGCAAGAGGAGCGATTACAAGAGAATTCTAGTAGACTAGGAATAACATGCTTTAATTTATCTTTTAATCCCTCTTGAATGTTGATGAATTCTATAGACTTTTAATTGTATACAGAAGTATCTATTAATGTTAGATCTATTTTGATTTCTACTCAATTCTTCTTATCTGTTTATATTTGGATTTAACTATTTTGAACACAGAAATGCGATTGCAGTCACAGACACTGGAAGGTGCGGTGATAAGTTAGATTAACAAGCAAGACAACGAAAGTTGCTTGAGGCAAGAAAGGATTCTGGCCACTTGTTCTTGAGTGCAAAGCATTACCAGCACTGGAAGGTGTGGAAATTATGAGTACTTGGGTCTTTGTTAAACAGAGGAGTTGATAGCAGTTAGATCTCATAAGAACTTAATTGCGGTGACAAGTCATCTATCAAGTTACCTTGTAGTCACATTTAGCGTTGCCAACTTGTGAAGTCAGGGATCCCCCTATTTCTTTACACTTGATCGATTAATTTTACTTTTTTCAATTTACATTAACAACATCTTCCACGACAATTCATTTTCTATTAATTTGCTCTGACATTTTATGCTATGTTTGCGTTGACAGATTTAACTCTTTAATTTGTGCAGTCTTAACTAAATTGCGTTGGCATTACTCTTAACAATTCTTTTCATTTAAACTCTAATTACTTCGACAAATTTAAGCAACAAGAACACCATCCTCGTGGGATCGATATCCGATAGATTCATCTCTATCTACTATACTTGCATCGATAGTGTCCGCTTACACATTTGCTGTGACGTTTACAGGCCGATCAAGTTTTTACGTCGTTGCCAAGGAATGACGTTTGTTTGATGTTTATTTTTGTAGTTGCATTTTCTATACTTTTCTAACTTTTATTGATTACTAATCTTTTGTTGATTTTCTTTTAAATTCTTTTTAGGTGTTTATGTCCACAAGGAGAAATCCTAACAACATTGTTAGTTTTGATCTGAAAATTGAAAGGACAATTCGGAGGAAGAGATAAGAGCAAAGAAAAATGGCTGGAAATAACAATGATCTACCACATTTGCTACCACAAAAATATTGTTCCTCTAGTGCAACCACAAGGAATTAACAATATACCGCTGCCACAAAGAGAGCAAATTCTAGACAGGACAATTAGAGACTTCGTTGTTCCTGTGCTCGATGATCTACAACTAGGGGTTGTTAGACCAGTAATACAATATGGAAATTTTGAATTAAAACCGGTGATGTTCTAAATGCTAAACTCGAATGGGCAATATGATGGTTTGCCTCACGAAGATGCGAGGGAGCATCTCAAATCTGTTCTGCTTATATGTGCTTCCTTCAATCAATAAGGTGTTCCTGATGACACCTTGAAAATGCAGCTATTCCCTTTCACTTTGCAAGGAAGGGCACGTAAATGGTTTTTAGATTTACCGGGTGGATCTATTACTTCACGAAATGTGCTAACAGCTCAATTTGTTCTGCGATACAACCCACCCACAATGAATGCTAAACTGAGAAATGATATTACAACATACCATCAATTGGATGATGAGAACCTGCACACTACGGAGGAACGTTACAAAACTTTGCTTAGACGTTGTCCCATGCATGGAATCCAATAGGAGACATAAATCAAGATATTCTATAATGGATTAAATGCGCAAACAAGAAATCTTGTCGATGCATCTACTAATGGTCATTTGTTGGATTGCACTTACAATGAAGCTGTGCGAATCTTGGAAAGAATTACGCAAAATGATTATCAGTACCCAATTTCTCGTTCTGCTCAAGTGAAAACAAATCCTGAAGTTATTGTGTTAGATGCCATTTTAGCCCTAAGTGAACAAGTATCCTCTTTGGCAAACATGATTAAGAACATGAAGGGGACGTGTGATGTTACCCATATTCAAGTAGCCCAACAAATGGATGTCCCGACATTTTCTTATGAAATTTACGGCGACAACCATAGCTATGAGGACTGTCCACAGCATGCTGGGAATGCATTTTATGTCAATAAAATCCGAGAGAATTCATATGGTAACTCATAACAGTTCAAATAGGACTCAATAACCTTGGGGGAGTCAGAATGCGTCCACATACAGATATGAAAATTCCTTAAATCAAGGTAATTTTAGACAATGGAGTTATGGTCAACAGCAGCAAAATTATAATCACAATCCTCAAGTGCATGTGCAACCTAACCAGATACGATCACAGAACCATATGCAGCTACAAGCTCGAATGCAGCCACAACAGACTATGCTCTCAAATATGCAAGGACAACATCAACAACAACAACAGTATTCTCAACCAAGATCAGATCCATTAGCTACTCTTGAAGCTTTGATGTGTGAGCATATTAGCAGAACTGAAGCTATTGTACAAGGAAATTCATCTTTCATCCGAGCGTTGGAAGCACAACTAGGACAGCTGGCTTCTAACATGAGCACACGACTACTAAGTGCTTTACCCAGTGACACTGAGAATCCAAATAAAAAAGGAAAGGAGCATTGCAAGGCTATCACATTGCGGAGTGAAAAGCAAACTGCTGAACAAAATAACAGCTACAACCAAACACCTGTTGACGCAAACGAACCAAAGTAACAAGGAGAAGTTGCATCTGACGAAGATACAGCAGAAGCAAATGAGAATGAGCCATCAATAGTCACACCAATGCCGATCATTCGTCCTACGAAGTTGTCGATGCAATTGCCCATATCGACACAACCGGTTATATCACAACAACCTACTGTGAACATATATTTGCCATTTCCACAGCGGTTCAAGGAGAAAGATCATGACAGAGATTATCAAAAGTTTGTATCTACCTTGAAAAAATTACATATTAATATACCTCTAGTTGATACTCTTATGCAGATTCCTAGCTATGGAAAATTTATGAATGAGCTACTATCAAAGAAGAAGAACCTATCCGATATTAAGATGATTGCGCTCACAGAAGGGTGTAGTGCTGTACTGACAAATAAACTACCATAAAAAATGAAATATCCTGACAGTTTCACAATTCCATGCTCTATTGGAAACCATTACTTCGGTAAAGCCTTATGTGATTTGGGAGTTAGTATTAACCTTATGCCATTGTCAACTTTCAGGAAATTAGGAATTTATCATATGAAGCCCACTGCGGTAACATTACAATTTATGGATAGATCTTTGGCATAACCTGAAGGACAGATCAAAGATGTTCTCATCCATGTCGATAAGTTTGTGTTCTCAATCGACTTCATCATACTTGATTGTGAAGCTGATAAGGAGGTGCCCATTATTTTGGGACGCCCATTTCTCGTAATGGGATGCACACTCATTGATGTTTTCAAGGGCGAATTGATCATGTGTCACTACGATGAACATGTAACATTTAGTGTTTTCGAAGCATCTTCAGCACGAAGTAAGGAATAATATCATCACATTAATGTTCTGGACGAGTTAATTACAGAGGAATTTAATGAACGAAGTTCAGCAGTGTTAGAGGAATATGCGGTGACATCGAAAGATAATGCCTTATCTGAATGTGACCACAAAGTTGAAGCTAATGTCTGTGAGCTTAGACATGGCTAGCAATTGGAATCTTTGGATCTGACTAATAGGACGATCCTTGTGTTCAAACCATTGGTTGAAGAAGCTCTGACTCTAGAGTTAAAGCCATTGTCAACACATTTGAAATATTTTTTTCTAGGTGACAATGATACATTGCTAGTGATTGTCAGCGCAAGTCTCAAAACTAGCCAAGAAGAAAAATTAATTGGAATATTGAAGCAGCACAAAAGAGTCATCGCTTGGAGCATAACGAACATTAGAGGCATTAGTCCCTCTTTCTACATGCATAAAATTAGGTTAGAAGATGAAGGAAAATAGTCAATTGAGCAACAACGAATATTAAAGAGAAAATGAAGGAAGTAGTGAAGAAAAAGATTATCAAATGGTTGGACGCAGGTATAATATACCCAATTTCAAACAGTACGTAGGTGAGCCCGGTCCAATGTGTGATTAAGAAAAGCGGCATCACAGTGGTAAGCAATAATAAAAATGATCTAATTCCTACTCGTATTGCTATAGATTGGTGAGTGTGTATGGATTACCGTCATCTAAATGCGGCCACAAAGAAGGATCACTTCCCACTTCCGTTCATTGATCAAATGTTGGATAGGCTAGTTGGTAAGGCCTATTACTGTTTTCTTGATGGATACTCTAGGTACAATCAGATTGCAATCGCACTGGAAGATCAAGCAAAGACAAATTTTACTTGCCCATTTGGAACCTTTGCTTTCCGATGAATGCCATTTGGTTTGTGCAATGCTCCAGCTACATTTCAGAAGTGCATGATGGCCATCTTCTCTTATATGATTAAGGATTCGTTAAAGGTATTTATGGATGATTTCTCTGTTTATGGGCACAATTTTGATAAATACGCTGACAATTTAGCAAAAGTGTTGAAACAATGTGAGGACACCAACTTGGTTCTAAACTAGGAAAAATGCCACTTCATAGCAACTGAAGGCATTATTCTTGGCCATCGTATCTCTTGTCAAGGCATTGAATTGGATAAAGCGAAGGTGAAAATCATTGAAAAGCTACCTCCACCCAATAATGCAAAGGGAATAAGGAGTTTTCTCAGTCATACCGGATTTTATAGACTATTTATCCAAGACTTCTTTATAGACTATTTATCCAAGACTTCTCCAAAATAGCAAAACCACTCTGCTCTTTGTTGGAGCAAAATAAAAAAATTGTGTTCAATGATAATTGTATGGAAGCATTCTTAAAAATTAAACAGCAGCTAGTGTAGGCACCCATTATCGTCGCACGGGATTGGTCGCAATCGTTCGAAGTGATGTGTGATGCGAGCGACTTTGTTGTGGGTGTTGTGCTTGGACAACAAAAGGATAAGTTATTTCATTCAATCTATTATGCTAGTAAGACTCTAATTAAAGCGCAAGTGAATTACATAACCACTGAGATGGAGTTACTGGCTGTAGTTTTTGCATTTGACAAGTTCCGTTCATATCTTGTCGGTGCAAAAATTACAGTGTATACTGTTCATTCTGCATTGAGATACCTTTTTGCTAAGAAAGATGCAAAACCTAGGCTGATTAGATGGATCCTTTTATTACAAGAATTTGATGTTGAGATTAAGGATAGGAAAGGATCAAAAAACCAAGTAACAAACCACCTATCTCGTTTGGAATTTGGAAGCAAAGATGGAAATAAGTCACAAATTGTCGATGTATTTCCAGATGAGAAATTATTCTTTGTCGACTCATCTCCATGGTATGCAGATGTCGCCAATTATCTAGTATGTAGAAAGCTACCATTGAGTGCAACAGGTCATAGGAAGGTCAAATTTCTTCGGGATGCTGCAAAGTATCATTGGAATGAGCCATACCTGTTTAAGGTATGCGCTGACAACATCATTCGTCGCTGCGTTCTTGAGGAAGAAATGATATCTATCTTGAAGCATTGCCATGATGCTCCTTATGGAGGCCATTTTGGTGGTGTTAGGACTACTGCAAAGGTCCTACAATCAAGATTTTACTGGCCGACATTGTTTCAAGACGCCCACAGTTTTGCTCAACAGTGCGACAAATGTCAGCGCACCGGTTCTATATCTCGACGCAACGAGATGATTCAACAGCCTATCATGGAGGTTGAACTCTTTGATGTTTGGGGTATAGATTTTATGAGACCATTTCCAAATTCCTTTGGAAATGTGTATATTCTGGTCGCTATTTACTATGTTTCCAAGTGGATCGAAGCAATCGCTGTTCCAAAGGACGATGCTCGGACAATGTTAAAGTTCTTTCACACATATATCCTTACATGATTCAGAACACCTCGAGCATTAATAAATAACCAAGGCACTCACTTACATTGCAATCAAGTGGCGAACGCTTGGAAATGTTATAGTGTGAAAAATCGCATGGCAACCACATATCATTCGCAAACAAATAGACAAATGGAAGTATCCTATCGGTAAAGCAAGGGTATTCTTGAGAAGGTGGTTAACCCATCTCAACGAGATTGGTCTTCGCGGTTAAATGATGCATTGTGGGTGCTTCGCACTGCATACAAAACATCATTAGAGATGTTACCATATTAGCTAGTTTTTGGTAAATCCTGTCACTTGCCAGTCGAACTTGAATATAAGGCCATGTGGGTAATCAAGCAAGTGAACATGGACTATGATGCTGCTGGACAAAAGATTGTTAAACATTTCAGAACTGGAAGAAATTCGACACAATGCTTATGAAAATATTGTCATTTACAAAGAAAAAAACTAAAAGATGTCATGACAACATCATTTTGTGGAGATAATTTTTTCCTGGTCAGTTAGTTCTTTTATTTAACTTACGTTTAAAACTGCATCCAGGAAAATTACGCTCAAGATGGTCAGGACCTTTTGAAGTTGTCGAAGCATTTCCACATGGTGCGGTGACAATTAAGGATTTGAATGATGAACACTAATTTAAAGTAAATGGCCAACGATTGAAGCATTACTGAAGCCCAAGCATTAACGAACAAAACGAGACCATTAACCTGGTCACATTTTTTTAGGATGTCATTGCAATTTTTCTGGCAATTTTTTTTATTTTACTTTAATTTGTTTCTTTAGTTTTTGTAGGAATAAAAGATCTCCTTTTTGTCGACACACACAAAAGCACAACTTGTCGACGCATTTCATTGATGACTCAACGAAGCGTTTCAGGAAAGAATCACACCGGTTGATTCACCTCTTTCCCTAACCATTGGATCAATCCAAAAAAGTAAGATTTGTGTCCTTGTATTTATTGGTTACAGGCACAAGGTACTCTTAACGACAGCAACAATCATCACGTCTCTTCACCTCTATCTTCTATAAGACACCCTTTTTGTGTTGACTGAATCTTCACACTCACAACTAGTATGTTACTGTATTCTTTTTTTTCTTCAACCTTCAAACTTTCTGCAAGTTATTCTAACTCTCTTTATTTCAGTAGTTATGGCGAGAACTCGCAATATGAAAACCCCATCCAAATCTATTGCTGAATCGTCGACTGTTATGGTCAGAAACGTTGACCAACCACCACCACCAAAGGCACTTGTCCTGTTCTTATCAAAAGCGACTAAGGACTGTTACCATGAAGTGATGTTGAAAAGGAACTGTCATCCTGAACAAGGATTTTAGTTGTCCCCACATCTGACATTGGGGAAGCAAGTCGCCAGAACCATTTCATGATTAGGCTGGGAGCAGTTTTGTGACCATCCGGCAAGATACTCTCCCTCCATGGTAAGAGAGTTTTATGCTAACCTGGTTGATCCTGAACAGGAGATTGTATTTGTTTGTGAAAGTTGGTACCATGGAGCGCTGATCACATCAATGCTCTCTTTTATATTGCTAGATGAGCATGTCAAGTTCTTGGAGAACTTGATAAAGGACGGTGCTGATCTATTGCTGAACAACTTATGTGTCGATGGTGTAATTTGGACTGGCAACAATCCAAACAACTATAGGATGCTTCGTCGCTACCTCACTATCTAAAGCAAGGTGTGGTTTCATTTTATCAACTGTCGTCTCCTGCCATCCAATCATAGTATGACTACAACGCTGGACAAAATGTGCTTGCTGCATTCTATGCTCAAGGGAGGACGAATTGATGTCGGCGTAATCCTTCATCAAGAAATCACTGAAGCCACCACTAAACAGACAGGTATCCTGCCTTTCCCTTCTCTGATCATGATGCTGTGTAAATAGAGGGCATTATGCCCCGTGAAAGGAAGGAGACTTTGGAAAACAAAGGGTCGATTAATGATATTTCGATGGAAAGGATGACAATGGGACAGGAAACCCCTATGGTGAAGGAGGTGCCACAAAAGGACAAAGGGAAAGAGAAAAAGAAGGACACCAAAACCCATGCGCCCACAGATCCTCAGATTTGAAGGAAGCTTGATGAGATTGAAAAGTTTGTTGATCGGATGAGCAGCAGACAAATCAAACTTGTCGGTGCAATCGACGAGATGCAGTTTAGACAAAACTTATTCTATGTCTATACTAGGGCATGGAACACTGCTATTATCTGTGCATTACGAGGTTTGAGCAGAAATTCGATGCCTGAATTCTCTGTGTTCCCTCCTATTATCGATGAAGCCACTCCATCATCAGATCAGCATGCTTTAGAAGGAAGAACTTAATCCGTCCAGTCCCCAAATAGAATCCACATCTCTGATGATAAGGATCAAGAGCTGCAATCCAAGGAAATGGAAGATTGCTTTCAAAACATAGTCAGCCTCTTCGAAGACGAACTATCGAATAGTTTGGAGGCCATTATGGCGGAAAGAGAGGCTGCTACTGCAGAGGAGCACACACTAATTGCTTCTGAGGGTATTAAAGCAAAAGAAGAAGAAAAGAGAAAAGAAGAAGAAAAAGAAAAGAAGAAAGAAGAAGAAGAAGAATACGTTGCCTCGATAAATTTATCGAAGAAATTTATCGATGCACCTACCAGTGTGGGTGCATTTGTTGAACAATTGGCAACATCTGGGGCAAGCTGAGTCAAGGCAATCACATCTGGCAATAAGGATTCCAATCATCTGGCTATTTTCCCATATTTGGCACCATTTGCTGAGATCCATCCATCGAACGTGACTGTCGATGAAGTCGACACTCAACCAGCCATGGAAGAGCAATCAACTGCACCGGTTGAACCAAAAGGAAAAAGGCGCAAATGAAAGGTAAAGAAGAAAAGGAATGAGGAGCGCCTTAATAAGAAAAAGAAGTCCAAAGCAGCCACATCTTCGGCTGCAACACACTGAGTTAGTTTTACTTTTCGTTATTTAGTTTAGTTGCATATATTTTCTCTAGTTGTCATTGCATTTTAATTGTCACTGCATTTTAATTGTTCTCACATTTGCATTGTAGTTGCATTTCCATTAATATTTGTATAGTATTGTTAGTGCATTGGGGACAATGCAGACATTAAGTTTGGGGGGAAGTTTGGAATGGAAATGCAATTACACCCACAACTTTAAGAATATATTTGTCTTTTTAGTGAATGAAAGTATGCATAGTTAAGAAAAATGTGACCATAATTTTTTTCATTTGATGCTTAAATCTTGAATTATTTGGAATGTTAATGTGTGAATTGGATAAATGTGATTGAATGTTGAATCATTCTATTTTTGGATGAATGGTTGAGATTGTAATAGTAATAAATGAGAAGTATCATTCTTTAAATATTGAATTAACTTACCATTTTATAGCTATGTATATAAGTATATCTACTAATAAAAGAAACTCCAATATGGGTGCATTGTGACTAGAAAAGGGGAAACACTCCAATGCAAGTGTTAAAAAAATTATCTAGCTAAAGGCTGTCACTGTAAGAGTGTGTGTCGGCGCAATTACATGCTCCCTGAGGTTTGTTGCACCCCATCGTTACTGCCCAGGAACAAGAGTATAGTACTTCAATGACATCTCTCAATCACATAAAAAAAAGATAAAGAAAGAAAAGTTGATAAAAAGAAATATATATATATATATGTATATTATTATATAATAAATGTTGTATTGGTTAAGAAGATTTGAGATTTAAAGCATGATGCTAGCATTAGTGAAGTTGCAATTCTGATTATTCATGCCTATAAATTGTCGGTGCAATATTCCAACATATGAATGCAATTTATACATTAGGATTCTAGAGAATATAAGTTGCTAGAATAATGATTGTGGTGACAAGAATTTGGATATAACTTTGCTAGCTTTTATTTACTTGAGGACAAGTAAAAACTCAAGTTTGGGAGTGTGATAGCATTAGAAATGGCACTTAATTTCTCCTTAAATTAGTGTATAATTTGTTCCTTTTGTATCATATTTAACTTACATTTTCAGCATTTCATATTTAGTATTTGCATTTTCTAAATCAGTGTTATATGGTCTTACTTTCTTTCATTTTATTCCTTTTGTGCTACTAATGTCGCTGTACTGAGTATCAGTTTTGCATCTAAAGTTGTCAGCGTAAAAATCCACCTTAGAAGATCAGAATGGGAAAGTATTTAGAGTTATGGCCACAAGTTGATCTAGAATTGCGGCCAAAGACGTCACTACATAAATGTTTCTACATTTTATCAGGGACTTTACACTGCTAACACATTTAAAAGCACCAGCGCAGGAGAATGTCAAGTTATTGCAGCAAATTTAAATCATAATTTGCGCCCAAAGATGTCACGACAATCTGTAACTGCATAATGTACAAACCAAATCTGTGGGAGTGCATAATTGGCAATAGCAAACTTGTACAGCTGCAAAAAGGGAAGTTAGATCTGAGAAGAGGGATAGACCTGTGCTGTAGTATGATTATAAATAGAGGGAAGTGAGAGGAGATCAATATCACGCTGTGAAGAATTGAATTCCATAAATTTTCTCATTCTTTCTCAAAGTCAGCTACCATGGAAGCTTGATTCTTAATAGGGTAAGCTGACGCAACAAGGAGGCGACTACTCTTGACAAGGAGTGCTTATGTGCGATGCAAGAGGGATCATTATGGGGGAATTCTAGTAGACTAGGAATAGCATGCTTCAATATATCTTTTAATCCCTCTTGAACGTTGATGAATTCTTCTGACTTTTAATTGTATACGGAAGTATCTATTAATGTTAGATCTATTCTGATTTCTACTCAATTCTTCTTATCTGTTTATATTTGGATTTAATTGTTTTGAACACAGAAGTGCGATTGCAGTCACAAACACTGGAAGGTGCGATGACAAGTTAGATTAACAAGCAAGACAACAGAAGCTGCTTGAGGCAAGAAGGAATTCTGGCCACTTGTTCTTGAGTGCAAAGCATTACCAGCACTGCAAAGTGTGGTAATTGTGAGTTCTTGGGTCTTTGTTAAATAGAGGAGTTGATAGCAGTCAGATCTCATTAGAACTTAATTGCAGCGACAATTCATCTATCAGTTACCTTGTAGTCACATTTAGCGTTTCCAACTTGTGAAGTCAGGGATCCCTTTATTTCTTTACACTTGATCGATTACTTTTACTTTTCTGAATTTACATTTACAGCGTCTTCTATAACAATTCATTTTCTATTAATTTGCTCTAACATTTTATGCTATATTTGCGTTGACAGATTTAACTCTTTGATTTGTGTAGTCTTAACTAAATTACTTTGACATTACTCTTAACAATTCTTTTCATTTAAACTCTAATTGCTTCGACATATTTAAGCAACAAGAACACCATTCTCGTGGGATTGATATCCGATAGATTCATCTCTATCTACTATACTTGCATCGACAGTGTCCGCTTGCTCATTTGCTGTGACGTTTACAAGCTGATTACCATGAGATGTTTACAGTGTCACCGCCGGTTCGAAACTTCAATTGCAGTGTGTCACTGCCAGTTCAACATAGCTACACAGTGTTTACAATGTCACTGTCAGCTCAGTTCGGTATTACGATGTTTATAGTGTCATCGTCAGTTTAATGTTAGAATGCAGTGTTTACAGTGTTACTGCTAGTACAATACCGTATTACGGTGTTTACAGTGTCACCGTCAGTTCAGTGTTGTATTGCAGTTTTTACAGTGTCTCTACTAGTTCAGTACAGAATTACGGTGTTTACAGTGTCATCGTTAGTTCAGTATTGTATCACAGTCACAAATGCTCATATAAATACATTACACATGGTCTAACACACGGCCGTTTATTAGCCCGTGTGTCTCACACGACCACACCCATGCCCGTGTATTCAACCCGTGTGTCTCACACGGCCACACCCTCGCCAGTGTATTCAGGCCGTGTAACTCATTGTTTCTCAGTACACAAGTCAGTATAAACACACGGCCTGACACACGGCTGTGTGTCCAGCCCGTGTAACTCATTTTTTCTCATTTCACAAAACAGTATGGACACACGGCCTTGTGGAAGGATTTCCGTCGTGATCTACGCCTAAAGTAAACCAAGACGCGGTTTAGATAACAATTCTAACCAAAATCATAAGCAATCATATTATCTCAAAATTTAACCTTCACAACGAGTTAAAATATCAACTCGAAGATCACTAGCAGAACTTACGATTCGATGTCTCAAATTGTAACAATAAAAGCGATAATCACTACAATTACATTTCGGCTCGAAAAATGGAAGGATTCAATAGCATAGACAATTGATATCGTGGAAATTCTTTCCCTTAAGGAAAGCACTTCAAAATAAAAAGAACGATAACAAAAAACAAGAGGAAACCAACCAAGAAGAAGTTCTTAACAGGTTTCTTTTAAAAATGCATTTTATCGAAAAGTGCAAAAATAAATACACATGCACAAGCGTGTCAAGATTTGAGCCCGTAACCTGACGTCAAATAAACAGATGCTTGACCCTTGAACCACTAAGCTCATCGTTGAAACTATTTTGCATAGAAACCAATTTATGTAACTCAGTCATGACATTGAGTTCACAAAAGAAAAATTACTAAAATTTTTAAAAGCTAAGACTCAAACCCCATTTCTAGATAGATAGTTAAAGCACATAGACCACAGTGACAGTGACCGTTTCAATGACATGCTTCGCAAGGAAAAGGTTAAAAATTTGAGGCGTTACAACTCTCTCTTAAAAAGAAATTTCGTCCACAAAATTTACCTAAATCGAATAAATGTGGATATTATTGTCGAATCGAATATTCGTGTTCCCAAGTGGCCTCCTCACTGTTGTGATTCTGCCATAGAACCTTGACCAGTGGTATAGTTTTTCATCACAATACCTTAATGTCTCTCTCAAGGAACTATATTGGTTCCTACTCAAAGGTTAAATATGGTCTTACCTCTATCTCCTCTATTGGAACGATATGAGAAGGGTCAAACCGATATCTCTATAACATGGAAATATGAAACATGTCGTGAATGCGATCAAGTTCAGGGTGTAATTCGTGTTGGTATGCCACTGGTCCAACTCGCTTTACAATCCGATATGGTCTGATGAATCTCGGACTCAATTTACCTTTCCGCCCAAATCAAAGGACCTTTTTCCACGGTGAAACTTTCTAGAATACCTGATCACTAACAGAATACTCTATATCCTTTCACTTTAGATCCTCATAGGACTTTTATCGGTCAAAGGCCATTGTCAGTCAATCTCGGATCAAATTAACAGTATTTTCAGTCTCGAACACCAATTCAAGGCCCAGTACCCATCTCTCCCCTAACTCAATCCAATATATGGGAGTTCGACACTTACGATCATACAAGGCTTCATATGAGGTCATTTGGATGCTAGATTGGAAACTGTTATTGTAAGCAAACTTCGCTAACAGTGGATGATCCTGTCAACAACCCCCAAAATCAATCACATAACTCCGGAGCATATCTTTCGAAATCTGTGAATAACCCGCTCCGATTGACCATCCATCTAAGGATAATACACAATTCTGAAATCTAGTCGCGTTCCTAGCACCTGAAGCAATTTTTCCAGAAACACAAAGTGAATCGCGGATCTCGATCTAAAATAATCGACACAAGAGCTCCGTACAACCTCACAATCTCTGCGACATAAAGCTTAGCAAGCTTTTGGAGAGAATAATCGATTCGAATCGGTAGGAAATGGGTAGACTTAGTTAGCCGATCAACGATAACCCATAAAGAGTTCTTCTTAGTAGGCGTTAGGGGTAGCTCACTAATGAAGTCCATCGTCACCCGCTCCCATTTTCATTGGGGAATCTTAATCTGTTACATCAATCCCGAGGGTAACTAATGTTCGGATTTTACCTTCTAACAAATTAACTAGCGCGATACGAAGGTTGTCACCTCTCATTTTAACCCAGACCACTAGTACAACTCGCGTAAGTCACGATACATCTTAATCCACCTGACTGCATGGCATAAGGACTGCTATGAGCCTCCTACAGAATCGATGACCTTAATTCGACATTTCTAGGTACACAGACGCATCCATTAGAAGCTTGTCTTGCAATTGTTTATCTTGAATCTGTTAAACCCAGGTCAGTTTCACCTGCAGTTCAACTAACAAATCCCCCGTCACCGAACAAACTCAACCGAACGAACATTGCTCTAAATTCAGTCATCGCTCGAGGACTTAAAGCGTCAGCTACAACATTAGCTTTACTCGGATGATACTCTATCATGTAGTCATAGTATTTAAGTAATTCGACCCACCGACGCTTCTCATATTCAACTCTTTCCGAGTCAACAGATACTTGAGACTCTTATGATCGGTATATATGGTGCACTTTTCACCGTACAAATAGTGCCTCTAGATTTTCAACGTGAATACAACAACAACAACTAATTCAATATCATGAGTAGGGTAATTACTCTTATGCACCTTGAGTTGCCATGACACGTAGGCTACCACTTTACCGTCTTACATCAAGACACAGCCTAAATCGACATATGACGCATCACTGTACACCACAAAATTTTTACCTAACTCCGGTTGAACCAACACAGGAGCTTGTGTTAGCACCAACTTGAGCTTCTCAAAGCTTGACTGATGTTCCCCATACCACCTGAACGGAACATTCTTGCGCTATTTGAAAACCCTTCAACAAACCGTCGATAATATCCCGCTAGCCCAAGGAAACTCCAAAGCTCAGATACATTCCTAGGTTGCTTCCACTTAACCGCAGCTTCAATTTTCTTGGGATCGACCCGGATTCGCTTAGCAGTAACTACATGCCCCAGAAAGGAAACTTCGATTAACCAGAACTCGCACTTATTGAACTTCGCATGAAGTTGTTTCTCGCGAAGCGTCTGCAGTACAATTCTCAGATGCTCATCATGCTCTATTTCAGTTTTAGAGTAGATTAAGATATCGTCAATGAAAACTATGACAAATCGATCTAAGTACGGTTGGAAAACGTGGTTCATCAAATCCATGAACACAGCTGACGCATTTGTCAGGCCGAATGGCATGACCAAAAACTCATAATGATCGTATCTTGTCCTAAAAGCCGTTTTGTACACATCCTCGTCTTTAACATTAAACTGATGATAACCAGACCGAAGGTCTATCATAGAAAACACCGAAGCCCCTCGAAACTGATCGAACAAGTCATCAATTCTCGATAGAGGATACATATTCTTGATTGGTAGTTTATTTAACTGATGGTAATCGATCCACATTCTCAGAGTACCGTCTTTCTTTTTCACAAATAGTACAAGTGCTTCCCATGGGGACACACTCGATCGTATAAACCCTCGGTTAAGTAATTCCTAGAGTTGACCCTTCAACTCTATAAATTCTTTCGGTGCCATGTGATAGGGTGTAATGGACACCGGAGCGATACCCGATAGCAAGTTAATCCAAAACTATACCTCTCGAGTTGGCGCAACACCCAGTAGTTCATCTGAAAAGACATCCGAAAAGTCCTTAACGATCTGAATATCACTAACAATCAATTTAGTTGGTGCGAAGTCAGAGACAAAGGCGAGGTATGCCTCACACCCTTTTCTTACCAGCTTTTCAACCACAAGAGTAGAGATTACATTAGATAACTAATCTCGGTGCTCACCAATCATAGTTATGTCCTCACCTGTTTCAGTCTTTAGTTAGAGTGACTCTCTTAGACGCACAATCCAAACTGACCTTATGCTCTACTAACTAATTTATTCCCAGAATCAAGTCGAACTCCCTAAACGGAAGCTTCATCAAATTGACCGAAAACATTACTCCTTGAACTTCTATTGGTACCCATTTAAATACTTTATCAACCTAAACAGATTGATCCAAAGGACTAATCACAGAAACGATGTTAGAAGTATATCCAGCCAATATATGTAATTTCACAAATACAGTACTAGCAATATAAAAAGGAGTTGAGCCAATATGAATTAAAGCATAGTAAGGTATAATATGAATATAAAATGTACCCACAATCACATCAATGTCATCTTTGTCTTTGTGACGTCGTGCCGCATAAACAAGCACAAGCAGTTGAACCATAGTCTGAATCGTACTCTTGTCCGATGCTCCTCTACACCGCCCAGTACTATTACCAGCTCTACTAAAGCCCCAACCTCTAGTTGGCTGTAGTATCACTCTCAGGAATTGCACAGTGCTCGTAACTATGATCAGTATCGTCTTCTCAGCTCGCTGAGGACACTCGCGCACCTTGTGCTCTAATGACCCATATCACAAACAAGCCCCAATTTTCCTCCAACACTCACCTGAGTGACGTCTTCCACAATAGTCATAGCGTCCCAGAATATTGGAGCCCACTGATGCCTCAATCTTAGGGCACATAGCAGTGCTAGCAGCTCTAGTATCTCTCTTGGCTCTATTCTGAGCCTTCTCCTATTCTTTTCTCTAGCATGCAATGTGCTTGACTTCTTTAATAGCCTTCACCTTGTCGACTAACACCGCGAAGACCCGCTCCCCCTTGGAAGCTATCAAAACTCGGAGCTCAAACCTTAGGCCCTCTTCAAACAGTACACACTTGACGTGCTTAATGACGACCAATGTACGAGCATACCTACTCAGTTGTAGGAACTCGATCTCATACTCAGCCACAAACCTCTCCCTCTGCTTCAAACTCAAGAACTCTCATCTACGAGCCTCGATATAACTGGATCCCACATACTTGCCCTGAAATACAGTCTTTAAAAATCCTCAAGTCATTGATCCCGATTGAACGTCCTACTCCACCGTCATTCGCCACCGTACGCCTCATACTAGAGTAAGGACATCGAACCTCTTAGTTTTTATGCCGGTGTGTAGTCTATGTCATCCATAATACACTCGGTTGCCTCGAGCCAATACTCTGCAACAGTGGGAGAAACTCTAGTGACTCCACTAAACAACTCAGCCTCGTTCAAAAGGAGCCGTTTTGTAACTAAACCTCGAGTTACGAGTCCTGTGCAGGTCCTAACGACCCTCTCCAACAACCATAATATAGCTTGAGATATATGATTGTCCCCTGCTGGCTCATCATTAGGCCTCGTCTCAGTAGTAGGAGTACCAACGATCTCGCTGGTATCTAGGATCGAGATGCTTTCCAAGGAAGACGACTTTCCACGAGGTCTTTCCCGGTGCCCACGTATTCCACGTCCACGACTTGCTCGTGTACTGATCTGTCAATGCCTACAATATCAAAGGTGCACAGACCAGTTCAAGTCAAATCATAATTCCTAACTTGTCGCGACAGTCGACAGTTCATTCTAACAATTCACTCACATAACAGTTGATAACAATTCAGTTAGAAATTAACTAGTATCAGTTAATCATAGATCAATTACACAATACAGTAAACATATGAATGTCAAAAGCACTTACAGGTGCTGCATCGGAGATTTGGTCTTTCTAGGTTAGCTATTAAGCCTCTATAACAACGTATCCCATAACATAATTCGATTATTATCAAACTTGGCTCTGATACTACTAAATGTAACACCCTAAACCTAGCTTAAAAGAATAGCTAAATGTAGGATGCCACCAAATTCAGAACGACATCATAATAGCAAACGCCCGATAATATTATAAAAGTTAAACAACGTATGTCCAACATCATCTTAACAAACTAGAGTAGCATAATAGCGTTATGAAAGTTAAACAACATATATCTGACATCATCTTAATAATACCAAAGTAAATTCCAATGTTCCTAAAGTTATGTTTCTAGATAACAAAGTATAGTCCTACGATTCCTAGATGACCGAGCTCCCCGTCCGCCGGTCGCTAAGTCTGAGAAGATCCTGAAACAATATACAAATAATCAATATTAAGTATATGGACACAAACTATTGTATACAATGTAAGCAACCGTCCAATAAGAACTGTAATGTCGCAATCAGTAGATGTTTGAGTAATGTTCATAGTGCCATTATTATAAAGTTAAGCCATGCGATGTTTACAATGTCACCGCCAGTTCGAAACATCCATTGCAGTGTGTTACTGCCAGTTCAACATAGCTACACAGTGTTTATAATATCACTGTCAGCTCAGTACGGTATTACGGTGTTTACAATGTCACCGTCAGTTCAGTGTTAGAATGTAATATTTACAGTGTCACTTCTAGTCTGATACCGTATTACGATATTTACAGTGTCACCATCAATTTAGTGTTGTATTACAGTGTTTACAGTGTCATTGTCACTTTAGTACAATATTACGGTGTTTACAATGTTACCGTCAGTTCAGTATTGTATCACAGTCACAAATGCTCATAAAAATACATTACACACGATCTGACACACAATCTGACACACGACCGTATATTAGTCCGTGTGTCTCACATGGTCGCACCGACGCCCATGTATCCGACCCATGTAACTTACTATTTCTCAATACACAAGTCAGTATAAACACACGACCTGACACACACTCGTGTGCCCAGCCCATGTAACTCATTGTTTCTCATTTCACAAAATAGTACAAACATGGCCTGGCACACACCCGTGGGCGTCGCTCGTGTGCCTCTTGTGGCTTGATTATTTGGCACACAGCCTAGCCTAACGCCCGTGTACCAGGCCGTGTGCTCTCGAACAGAAGCAAAAATTGGGTACACAAAAAATGTAGAATCAAACAAAGGTTCGACACCCTACCTAAAGCTTAACGATGTAGAAGTTCCTAAATAACGCTTTGCGGCCTAAATCAAACATTAATTACTCAATTCAACAATTTAACTTACTAAACAAAATCAATCGACAATAGTTATCTACCAACATTTCAACATATCAAACCTCACAGTTGCACGAACTCATATCCCGAATTACAACTTGGTGGAAGGATTTTCGTCGTGATCTGCGCCTAGAGTAAACCAAGACGCGTTTTAGATAACAATTCTAACCAAAATCTAAGCAATCACATTCTCTCAAAACTTAATCTTCACAATGAGTTCAAATATCAACTAGAAGATCGCTAGCAAAACTTACGATTCGATGTCTCAAATTGCAACAATAAAAGGGACAATCACTACGATTATTATTCGGGACAAAAAATGGAAGGATTTGATAGCATAAACAATTGATCTCGTGGAAATTCTAACCCTCAAGGCAAGCACTTCAAAATAAAAGAACGATAACCAAAAACAAGAGGAAACCAACCAGCTTGAAGTTCTTAACTGGTTTCTTTTAAAAATGCATTTTACCAAAAAATTGCAAAAATAAATACACATGCACAAGTGTGCCGGGATTTGAACCCGTAACTTGACATCAGATAAATAAATGCTTGACCCTTGAACCACTAGGCTCATCGTTGAAACTATTTTGCACAGAAATCAATTTATGTAACTCACTCATGACATCGAGTTCACAAAAGAAAAATTACTAAATTTTGCAAAAAGCTAAGACTTGAACCTCATTTCCAGATAGATAGTTAAAGCACATAGACCATAGTGATAGTAACCGTTTCAGTGACATGCTTCGCAAGGAAAAGGTTAAAAATTTAGGGCGTTACAAAATTTTTTGTTAAATAATAATAAAATAATGTTTATTTAATATTTCATATAAAATAATAATATTTTATAAGTAATATAAAAAGAAAAGAGCAAGAAAAGAAGAAGAAAGTTTTCATAATTTTTCCTCCAAATTTTAAGTGTAAGGTATGTTTTCTTCTAACTTTTCATAGATTTTAAATCTTTGAAGCTTGTTTTACATATACGTACCAATAGTTTTTTTTTTAATTTTATCAAGTGTATTAAAAGTTGCCACTAAAGGATATTGAAGGAAGCTTATAAAATTAAGTGAAATGTGTATGTTTTTGGATGGAAAATGATTAGGAAAAGGTTTCTAACTTGTTAGAAGTGTAAAAATAAAACAAAAATAGCTAGATAATGTTATAGTAAGTTTTAGCCAAAGTGAAGGGAAGGAAAAAAACCTTGGTCACTTTGTTTAAAATTATGTCAAATAATAGCATAAGAAGCAATGAGCATTTCGGTGAAACGGAATTAAAAATGGTTAACTGAGTCGAAAGTTATGTGACTTTCGGATCATGGAACTTAAGTTGTCAACTTGATAAACCATGTATATTCAAGCTTGCCATTAGTAACTGATTTACTATATTTAGCTATATTAATTTTATTTTTATGAATTTTGAATGATTTAATTAGTATTTAAAAGATTATGTTTTGAATTGAAAACTATGATTTTGTCACACCCCAAAATTAAACCTAGAAGTTTTGAGGGTATTTTAGGAATTTTAGTCCACTTGTGCTTGAAACTTCGTAAGGTTGGTAATCGATAATGTTTTCGAAAATGGCTATTAGGAAATTAAGTCAATTTTTGAAAGTGTATTTTAAAGACCTTTAATTTTGAAAACAGGACTGATTTGTAAAAGAGTCAAAATTGAGAGTTTTTATGAAGCAAATAAACGAAATTTTAAAATTCAACCTAAGACACCATTTATAGTTTTATTTTCACGTTAAACAACCCCCAAAACTTGTCTTGTCATCCCTTCCGTTCTCCCAACTCTCCCAATCGATTTTTACTTCCTAATTCTAATCCCTATTGATCTCTACCAACATTTAAGCCATAAACTCCATAGAAACCAAGAAAACCACTAAAAAATCTCATTAACTTCATCATATTCCTCACGTGTAGGTTTTCTCAAATTTGCGTCAAAGTCCGTTTTTCTTCCATCGAAGGTAACCATTCGTCTTTCTATTAGTTTTAAATGATTTATAGTCTCTTAAATTGAATTTATAGTCATTGAATCACATATTTTAAATAAAAGTCAAAAATTAGGTCATTAATGGTGGATTTCGGGTAGGATTAAAACTTGGTTTTAAAGTGTTTTTCAACTTGTTTTAACATTATTAGAAGGTTTTTAAAGTTACTATGAAGTTTCGAAGGTTTTAGTTACATAAAAACCTAGCTTAGGCTTGTGTTGTTGATTGTGTGAGGTAAGTTATTAGTTTATTGTTGGTTGTGTATTACTGTGGTTTGTCTTTCGGAATCATTAGGACCTTAACAAGTAAAGACAAAGGCAAAGAAAAGCTTGTTTGAGCTTTCAACTCTTCGACGAAAGCATATTTGGTCAGTGTTTTGAAATTGCTCCTCGTAGATGATTTATTGTGTATTTGGGAATTTAGAGGTAGCTTAAACCCCTATTGTAAATTTCAAGTGCAAGTGTTCTCGTACCTATGATTATTGTGATATATATATATGCTTGTTTAGATATGAAATATGAAAATATATGATATGCTATGATATATGCTATAAGCTTGTGATGACTGTTGTGAAAGTGATATTTGGGTATGTTATTAATTCCATGAGACAATAAATATGTGGGTATGATATTCATTCCAATTGAAAGAGATGATATTATGCTAATAATGCGAATATGCAGTCAATATGTGCGGAAAATTGGTAAATAAATATGTGATAATAATGTAGATATTTTAGCCTTGTGACCTTATGAGACTGTTGGATATAGTTGGCATGCCATAGGATTGTGAGTACTCACCTATATATGTTATGTGATTTGGGCATTGAGGCCCTAAAACAGTTTTGGAGAGATAAGAGAATGCGAGCTAAGCTCCATTCAATGGGATATGTGTGTTGGTGTGGTTGGAGAGTGTTAGCTATATGCTTCACTTATGGGACATGTTCGACTCTATGAGTCATATTTGGTGTGTTTGGAGATCCGTATATCCTATGTATGGTGATCGAGTCCAGTTTATGTTTCATAATCTCAAGAGCCAAATTATCGTTCAATATGTATACATGAGTTTAATGTGATTATATGTGATGAAATGTGACTAAATGTGATTATATGAGTGTATAGGTGATTAAATGTGATTAATATGTGTTGTGTTAAATGCTTAAGTACTCATGTGATTAATACAATTAATGTGTAAAAGAATGCATGAAAGATGGTTAAACATGTAAAATCTAATAATAAATATAGAGACGATTTGATATGTTATATAGATGTCTTGTTGATGCATAATGACTTATTTGCGTAGTGGTTATTCTAAGCATTCATTAAGCTTGTTTGAACTCACCTACTCCTTTCTAACCATTGCAAATCAGTAGTGTCGGTGTGAGCGGTGTGGCCTTCGAAGGGTGATCCAAGTCGAAAAACTTTAGCATTTATAGTAGGTGTTATTTGCTTATTTTTTATTTGGAGATTAAGGCAATGTAGCAGGTTTTATTTTGGTTTGTTATGAGGTTTTTAGTCGTTTGCATGCTTATTATACTTGGTAATTTGTGGAATTTAATTATGGTGTTTGAGACTATTATTTGAGATATTTAGGTGCTCAATTTATGAGGTATTTGTTGCATGATGTTTAGAGTTTGTCTAGAATGACTTATGTACTGATCTATGCTGTATTTTTAAGGTCTGGAATAGAGGTATCGATATTTGGGTCTTAAAAACGATAGCTCTGAAATTTTTGAAGTGCAACAAGTCAATTTTGTGATTCGGTATCAATATTTTATCAAGAGTATAGATACTCGGGGTGAAATTATCGATACTTTTCAATGGTACCAATATTTTTCGATTGTTGGATTTTTAAACGAGAAACAATAAGCTAATTTGGTATCGATTTTCCAAGCAGTATCGATACCACTTTTGAGAATTATAGAAACCACTCTATTAGTATTGATACCTACGTAATAGTTTTGAGAAATTTCGTTAAGTGGTCCTAATACATTACTAATGTCTAATAGATGTTTGTTCATTGTATACTAGCATGTTTTATTGTTAATTTGAATATGTATGACTTTTAATATGTATGAATACTTTGATAATAAAAGAAAAAATATGTATGTGTAATAATATGTCGATTTGAGATGAACATGATGCGAGATGGTGGTGTAACGTCCTAATATTCGGGCTTGGCGATCTGGTTGGGTATAGGGTGTTATAGATTTCAATTATAAAATAGTAAATTCTTGATTTTAATTGAATTTGAATATTATGATTTTGAATGGTTGAACAAGCACTAGCAGGTGTATGTTTGATTAAAAGTAAAAATGTTACATTATGCGATTTATGATTTGAATATGAAATGAAAATGGAAATGGAAATGGAAATGGAAATGAAATGGATGCTACAGTCATTTTACTTTTTTAAAATTTTATAAAATTAAATTTTAGGTCGATTGCAAAAAATGAAGAAGGTAAACACAATTGATACTTTTTTTTAAGAGGAAAAGAGTGATACTTATGATGCTAGTTGACCAGTGAACAATGAAGATTCTCCAACTATCGAAGTTAATACTTCTAAATGTCCAAGACTTGAAAGTGAAGATCATCCAACTCTTTCTTTTGATATTAATAATCTAGAGCGGGATTGTAACCCTCATAACCTGATTTCATCACCGAAAGAGGGTTATATAGTGTCAGCATACCAATCGGGTTTCTTAATGATGAATAGCATTTAATAATTGGGTCAATTTCATAAATTCATTAATAATTCAAAGTGATTTAAAACATACTTTTACGGGCCTTAAATCGGGCCTCCAAAGCCCTAAAAATAACTTACAAACAATCAAGGATTAAATTGAAGTAAATCAGAACTTTTCAAGCAAATTTGAAAATTTCCAGCTACAAGGGTCAAACAACCGTGTGGCTCTCCCACACGCCCGTGTGTCCCTTCCACATGCCCATGTGCTCCCCGTGTGTGAAACCGTGCAACTCTCTTACTTAGGTCACACGCCCGTATCTTAGCCCGTCTGTCAACCCGTGTGAACCCTACACCTAACATACTTAAGGCACATGCTCGTGTGGGCTGCTCATGTGTGACACACAGTCGTGTGACAACCCGTGTGTTCTGAAAGTGACCTTAAACAAGCTTATTCCAGTGCAATTTTTCACTAACATTTATACCAAAGTTAAACATATAATACCAAGGCTTTAAACTTGACCAAAACCAACCAAACATACATTTTTCAATCATCCCTAACCTCCCTAATACATTGTACTCATAATTCAACATCATGCATTTACCTATTATTCCACAACAATCATGCACAAGTAGCACATATAATCACTCATCACTTCATACCATAACATACCAATTCAAACATAACACTTAATGTTGAAACCATTTTTTGAAAAAAAACAAAAACAAGTTTCGATTTATATTTTGGAAAATGGAAATGGAGTCGCCACTAATAATTTTTTTAAACAGGTGTAATTGGGTCACCTTTTAAATTTTTTTAAAAAATCATTAAAATAATTTTGGTCTTTGAAACCATAAAATGAGTTCGGGAGTCGATTACGCATAAAGAAGGATTAGCACCCTTACATGCCCAAAATTGGTACCTAATCGATTATTTAAAATTTTATTTGTTGAAAATTACAAATTCGAGAAAAATTTTGTTTCCGAAGAAAACTTGATGGGTGTCGAATCCACCAAATATAAATATTCCTACGACAAATAATACAAAACAGTAGTATAAGGTAGTAAGGTCGATTCCACAGGAACTGGTTGTTGTAATCTACTCTCGTTTTCTTCATCTTGAACGCCGTGTCAAAGGGCGTGCCCACGACTCGTGACTGTCTCCTAACAAAAATAAAAATAAATAAGTGGGGGTTCAGAGATAAAATGTTAAATTAAAATAAAACCAAAATAAATAAATGAAATGAAATGAATCTTGATGCACATAATTAATCGATATAAAATTGAAAAAAACTATATTTAATAAGCTTAGCCTCAGTCTCGGTTTTCTCCAAACTTGAATCGAACCTTGAAAATTAATCTTCTCTTTTTAATCGATAAACTGGTTATAGCGCTCGAGAACGTCCCAACCACCAAATTTTCCTCTAGTAGTCGGTTCCGGTACGACCTGCAAACCGACCCTTGCCAAATGTTTAATCACGTCACACGTGCTCACTGTTTAAGATTTCGACAGCCTTGCGCTCTGAAACGCCTAACTCGAATTAACGGCCTCAACCGCATGGGTCGTTTAAATCCGATCTTTACCACCCTTGATGGAATCCAAC
Source organism: Gossypioides kirkii (assembly GCA_005610355.1). Taxonomy (NCBI): domain Eukaryota; kingdom Viridiplantae; phylum Streptophyta; class Magnoliopsida; order Malvales; family Malvaceae; genus Gossypioides; species Gossypioides kirkii. Next base: position 15,592,398 of record CP032252.1, read on the forward strand.
TAACCGTTTCCCACTTGGACACGCCAATTTGTTCACAGGAATTCGAATGCAACATAGCCTATTCGACTTCCCAACTGTACGCCAACCTTCCTCAACTCAATACTTGCTTTTTGAATTGAAGTTTAATTAACTTTGAGGGACGAATTTGTACTATCCCATAAACCTGAGTGATAGCTAGTACCGATAAAAAGGTTTTTAGCACAATTTCGGCACTCATGATTATTTTTTAATGGAGTGATAATCGGGCTAAGGCTAAAAAGTATTTAGTGACACATGATTTTAATCATGCTTGGCGGATGAAGATGGCGAATTGTTTTTAATTATGGAGGATGAAAAGGGGAAGGGATTGATATAGCAATTGGACAAATTTGCAAAGAAATCAAAATGGAGATGGAAATGGCAGAGAGTGATCTAACAAATTGGAAGAAAATAAATAAATGCTCAATTGCTTCTATTGCTCACAAAATCAAGTACATTTCCAGTTGAACCCAAGTAACCTTATTTATACACAATTGGGTTACTAAAAATAGCTTGAATCCTTCTAAACTAATTTACCCTATTCACTTAAAATAAATAATTTTAGTCAAAATAAAAATTAAGAAAATAACAAATTTAGTCAAAACAAAATTAATAAAATAACAACTTTGAATAAGCTTGTTTGACCGTTTCAACTAAGAACTTCTTTTGCAATTAAGCCCTCAAAGTCCCCCAAATTCGAATAATCTCTTGACACATGTCTTCAATTTAATACACTTTTGCTTGCTTTTAGGTGAATAAACACCAATATGTGTACCTGATAAGAAAATATGGAAAATTAGAAGTACTTTCCTCAAAATTAATCCAAAATACACAAATAAATTGCTTAAATAATTCACTTATCAAAGCTTGTTATTTCGAATTAATTGAAAAAAAGTCACATCCAGTAAGTTAGGACATGACAATTTGAATATTAAAAAATGACGAGCTTTTTAAAAAAAACTCGTATTTAAATTTTAAAAGGATATTCAATTATCCCGGTTCAAAGGAAAAAACCACACCCAATGAGTTAGGACATGATTTTTCAAATTCTCGAGAGAAAGGACATTGCCTTGATTTATTAAAACAATTTAAGTATTTTTTAAAAAAATAACATTTCATGTTATGCAAAAATATGCACATGATTTACAAGTATACATAATAAAAAACAATATATACATAAAATACAATAAAATAAAATAATATACATATATGATAAAATAAATAAATAAATAAAAATTACATTAAAACCGAGTCAAATTTGAATTTTTGGAAGCTTTAGGGGTCAAATCAGAAATTTTGGAAAATTTAAGGGTCAAATCAAAATTTTTGAAAAGTTCAAGGGTCAAATTTGAATTTTTGGAAAATTTTGGGTCAAATTTGAATATTTGGAAATTTTAGGGGTCAAATTCAAATTTTTGGAAAGTTCAGAGGTCAAATTTGAATTTTAAGAAAATTTGGGGGTCAAGTTATAATTTTAAAATAAAGCAAGGGCTTTACGGGCAACAAACCAAAAAATCTTGACACATGGCAACCCCTGGAATACTTTTGGGTCAAGGATCAAATTAAAAATCAAGTGCAATTGTAAGGCCGAATTGAAAATAACAAAAAAGGGCAAAAAGACTTGATTGGAATTATTTTTTAAAACAAGAAAGACTCAGTGGGCAATTTCCCAATTTAAGAAAAACATGAATCCCCTTTTTCAAGTGGCGCCGTTTCACTAGGGTTTTATACTAATATTTTGACAAAAAAAACACTTTGATTCCTTTCCATAAAAAAAAACTCATTCCTACTCTCAACCATTCGACAGATTAAGGGTGAGGAAGTCCTTCACCGTTCGTCCATTGCGCCAACTAGAGCTAATCGTGGGTTAGGTCGGGTCGGGCTTCATTAAAATTTTAGGTCCAATTGTTAGGCTCGAGCCCCGCTCGGCTCGAAACATGGACCTAAATTTTTGTCCAAGCCCGACCTAAATTATAATAGTCAAACCCGAGTCTGGCTCGGCCCGTATTAATTTTTTTAGATTATTTTATTACATACAACAAATTTAAAAAATATATAATATATCAAATACATTTAAAAACATTAAAAAATAAATAAATTTAAAATACATTAAAAAAATTTTATATTAAGATAGTTGCAAATAAATTAGTAAAAAAATTAACAATAAAACATAAGTTCTACAATATTCAAATAATATTAAAAAAGATAATGAAACAATAGTAAAAACGCATAAAAATAGCATCCAAACAACAAAAAATAACAACCAAAATAGCAGCAAAAATAACAGTAAAACAACATTAAAAACAACAAAAATAATAGCAAAAACAACAGGAAAATAACAATCAAAACAATAAAAAAAACACCAAAATAGTAAAATAACAATAAAATAGCAAAAAATAACAACCAAATCAATAAAAAAAAGCATCAAAACAACAATAAAATTTTTTTATTAAAAATGGTTAATTTATTCAGGCCGAGCTCGAGCCAAAAAACTCATACCCGAGGCCCAACTTGTTTAGAAAATGGGCCTCATTTTTTTTCCAAACCCATTTTTTGGGCCTATATTTTTGTCCAAACCCTTCCATTTTTCAGGCGAATCTTCGGGTCGAATAGGGTGGCTCGACCCATGATCAGGTCTAGTGCCAACAACACGCCGACGACCACTGTGGGTGGCGAGGAAGGGAGGACGGCATAAAACGTAAATAAAACGACACTAATCTTTGCTTTTCTTTTCATATTTTCGAACAAAACAACATAAATCTACTAATTTTTTTTCGAAAAAAAAGGTTGTAATTTGGTACCTTCCCTTTCTATTTTTGTTTGAGATTTTTGCTTGGATCTTGATTGCTAAAAAAATGCTACTGGTTCCTCTTGTATACTAGTTTTACCTTTTATTTTTCCAAATAATTTCCCGTATATCTTCTTTGATTTCGTGTATTTTTTTCAAAATACATTTTTTGTTGGGTTTTTATAACCCTTTTTACACCAAATTTTTTCGGATTTTTTGGTATAAATCGTGTGACGTGCAGATCATGGAGTCCAGATCCGAGGGCGACGGCGTTAATAGCGGCGATGGTAACGCGAGCATGGTTGACGACAGCGACGGCTGAACACTTGGCTAAGGTTAGGGTTTCCCTTTTTGTTTAAGTTTTGGGTTGGTAAGATTGGGTTTAGGTTTGGGTCTGTTTGGGCATTGGGTTTTAGTTTGGATTGAGTTATTTAATTAGGTTTGTATTATTTATTTGGGTTTGAAAATGGTTTTTAAATTTGTATTCAATTTTATTTATATTTATTTATATTTATAAAATAATAAATAAATAAAAATAAAAACAAAAAATTGGGCTTGTATTTTTTAATTGGTATTTGGGCTTCATATTACCCAGACGAAATTGGGCTTGTACAGTTGCCTCTCTTTGCTCGTTGTTGTGTAACGGAAATGGAGCAAAGAAAAAGAAGACCAGTTTCGTCCGATCCTACTGAATTTCGTCTTTTGATGTTTCTTATCTTAAGCCACTCGTCCCTTCACTTTATTAAATGCTCTATTCCACTCTATCCGCTTCACTACAACCTCAAGAATATAAAATTTAATGTCGTAGCCTTATCCTGCTCCACTCCATCTTTAGAGAGATAGGATTTGCTAATGTAGCCTCAATCTCATTCACTTCAACTTCATGGATATAAGATTTGATGTCATAGCTTCATTTTGCTCCATTGCTGCTTTAGGGAGATTAAACTTTAATCCGATCCACTGTAACTTTAGGGGTATAGGATTTGTTCTTATAGCTTCATCCTGCTCTACTGCAACTTCAGAGAGATAAGGATTCGCCTTCGTAGCTGTAACGCGTAGGTTTGTGCAAGTGTACACAGTCGTTATCAAGTAATAAGTAAGTATCGAGTTATCGTCTCCACAGGGATTGTATTTGTGTTAAATCACTTAATTGTAAAATTATATTAACAGCTTGATAAAATTAGAAACACAATATGATTGAGAAGTGATGATTAAATTAAATATATTAAACTAAATGCAATGATCCCTACTGCAAATTACCTAAGTATGCAAACTATATGGATGAAATAGATTTTAACAAGATTAAACACAATTTGCAACAATTATAACATAAATAAACTAGGACAATTACTTTGATCAAATTCAATTTATTATCAACATGCTTAATAACATTCGGAAAAACATTCCATGGCAACTCTATCTTTCATGAGTTTGGAAACCACATTAGGTCCTTTCGGAATCCTTTACTTAGTAAATATTCATTTTACTGATCCTTATTTACTAATGGTTTCTTAGCATTCATGTGAGGTAACAGGGACGTGTTAGGTTTGAAACAGTTTAATCACACAAATCTAAAAACTATGCAAATAACAGAGCTTGGTTAGAGTTGTTATACAACCTGCAATTTAATCGGGTTAGGATCTAAATTGAGCATGCACATTTCAATTATGTGTCCACTAGCCGTCGTCTAGTTAGGATCGCTCAGCTAATTCAGGTGCATTTCAATCACGTATGAACGAAATATAGACTTGATTTTAATTTAAAATATGATTGATTGAGGTACAAACATCATAAGCATGAATCAAATAAATATTATTAAATCAAAACAATTATCCTAGCTTAAATAAAATTAAGCTAACATTGTTGTAAACAAGAACAAAGAACACATAGCAAACATTTTCAGATTAAATTAAAGAAAAGAAAGATTAAACCCAAAGTGGCTGTCATCCAAGACTCTGATCGAAGAGGGCTCCTTCGTTCCTTTGCTTTGCTCCTTTACTGATGGCTCTCCAAGATGGCCGACCAAGGGCTCTTTAAGAGGCTTAATTGCTAAAATCTCTATGAAGAGATGATGCTAGGCGTGGGAAATGGGAAAATGCTAGAGAGAAAAGAGAGAATGTTGTATGTTTGAGGAATGAGGGATGATTGGGAAATGGTGAGATGGGGTTTTATTTATAGGTGAAGAGAGGAGAGTAGTTTGCTAAAATAGAGAGGTTTAGTCTCTTCAAGCTTCTTCAGTGAGTGGTTGGCCATGATTAGTGGATTTTAAGTTGAATTTTGCTTGATTTTTGAACAATTTAAATGCCATAACAACTAAGGATTGAGACTCGGTCAAATGTAAATCTTCGGGCAAATCTCTGATTTCTTTAATATTGCAGGGACCTTGTACAATTAAACCAAAAAGTGGTTTATGTGGACAGCCATGTGTAGTCGAAATTGGGTTGACATGGTCTTCAATTTGGACGGTTTTGTAATCCAGCAAAGTTTATCAGACCTGTCAAAAATAAATAAATTAATTAAAGGACTAAAGAAATAAAATTAACTCAATTTAATTAATTAATTCAACTCAAATTATTTAATGAAATATTTTAGAATGAATTATTAAATATGATTTTACATTTTATTATTTAATTTAATCATGCATGGCCCACTTTATGTCTTAAAAATATAATATGTTCAAATAAATATAAAATAAGTCATTTTATGCATGAAAACTATATAATAAAGCATAAAATCATATTTTTAATAATTTCTATGTCTTAATTTCATATTTTCACATATTTCATTAATTTATTAAACATTTACTTAGTTTTAACAACGAATTTAAGTAAAAATGTGATAAATTATATAGGAAAAAACCTATATATTTTTCAGTTTACAGTAGCCTCACTCCATTTCTCTTCAACTTTAGTGAAGATCGAGATCTACTACTATAAGTTTTAATCCGCCCCTCTACAACTTTAAGGGTATAGGATTTGCTTCTGTAGCTTCAATTTGTCTCTCTATAGCTTTAGGGGTAAAAGATTGGATTGTTTCAATATGCCCCATGGTTGGGGAAGAGATTTGATGGTCTTCAATTTGCCCTTTGGTTAGGGTAAAAGATTGAATTGCTTCAATCTGCCCCATGGTCGGGGTAAGAGATCAGATGATCTTCAATTTGCCCTCTGGTTAGGGTAAAATATTGAATTGCTTCAATCTGCTCCATGGTCGGGGTAAAAGATTTGGGGTCGTAACTTCGCTCCATTTCAGCTTTAAGAGTATAAGATTTGTCCTTGCAACTTTAATATGTCCCTCTATAGCTCTAGATGAATGAGATTCGCCATTGCGATTTCAATCTGCCCCTCTACAACTTTAGGTGTATGAGATTTGTCATTGCGGCTTCAATCAGTTCCTCTACAGCTTTAGGGGTATAGGATTCGTCGTTCTATCGCCATTCTCTAAGGATATGACCTGTAGAATCTATTTTATGGACCTCTATCTAAGCCATGTAACTAGGATGTCATGATTTGAATGAATCAAATGCTCCTATCTAAATGTGCATGAATGATGCATGTAAAGATGTCATTTTAAAATGGTTTTTTATTGTTTTAATCCTTAGGTTGTCACTGATCGTCTTTTGCCTAAGTTCTAACATTAATGTGTCACCATGTCTTTCCTTCAAGTCTAGTGTTCCTAATACGAAATCTGAAGAGGTAATCATAAGGTGAACTTATTCGTTTTAGGGTCCCTTCAACCCTCGGATTCGGTTATTTTCGACTAATGGTCTTGTTTCAGGTCATTGTATTATTTAGAATTTCTCAAAGTAATATGCAGAAATCTTTTTATACCTTATATCATTAAGTCCATTAACCGTTATTTCAATGCAAAGAATGCTTTGAGCAGGGTTACGAAAATGGATAAAATTGAATTTATTGGCGATAATGCTTAAATGGAAATAAATGAGAAGACATCAAAACATCAGCCAAAATAACAAATGTTGGTCAAAAACTAGCAAACATTGCTAAAGTGAGTGAAAAGAAATAAGACCAAATGCCCCAGATATCAACGTACGAATTTCTTCGAGTAAACTTGATGAGGACCACTTTGAGCTTGATGTGTACCCATGAAAACTATTACACTTCGTCGATGCCCAAAACGTAATGTCTCTATATCTTGTTACTTCTGAGAAGGAAGCCCACTTCGTGCCCCATTTTTTATCCAAATCTGAGCTACCCTTTCAGGTTTTCAATTTAAATCGCCTTAAGCTTCGAGATGCCCTTTGCGAGTTTTCATCTCAAACCTACCTTTTTTTTTAGTCGCCCGTTGCAGGTTTTCAATACAACCTTTTTTTTAGGCGACTTCTTCACTGAATCTGAGTTCACGAGGTTTGACAAATCTTTGTCGTCCATCTCAGCTAGAATCAAAGCTTCTCCAAAGAAAGATTTCTTTACCACATATGGACCTTCTCAATTTGGCATCCATTTGTCTCGGAAGTCCTTTGTATAGGAAGGGTCTTTTTCAAAACTAGATCTCCCTCATGGAATTCTCTAGGGCGAACTTTTTTATCATAAGCCCGCATCATCCATTTTTGGTACATTTGGCCATGTCGGATAGCTTTCAGCCTTTTCTCTTCAATTAGGTTCAGCTGGTCATATCTTGACTGGATCCATTCAGCCTCATCTAACCTTACTTCTAACAAGACTTTGAGGGAAGGAATTTCGACTTCAATGGGTAAAACTACTTCCATTCCATATACTAATGAGAAAGGTGTTGCCCTAGTAGAAGTTCTAACAGACATTCGATAAGCGTAGAGAGCAAATGGTAACTTCTAATGTCAATCATTGTAAGTCTTTATCATTTTCCCAATGAATTTCTTAATGTTCTTATTAGCTGTGTCCACTGCTCCGTTCATTTACTGGTGATACGGTGCTGAATTGTGGTGCTTGATCTTGAATTGATTGCAAACTTCTGCTATCGTGCTATTGTTCAAGTTCAAAGCATTATCGGATATGATCTTCTCTGGCATTCCATACCGACATATAATTTCTTTTTTCAAGAATTTGCTGACCGTTGATCTCGTGACACTAGCGTAGGAAGCAGCTTCCACCCATTTAGTAAAGTAATTGATGACCACAAAAATGAATCTATGCCTATTAAAATCTTTTGGTAAGATTGGTCCAATGATGTCCATGCCCCACATAGAAAAAGGCCACGGGGAAGTCATAACATGGAGAGGTGAAGAAGGTACATGAATTTTGTCCCCGTATTTAATGCAATCTTCTTCCATGGTTGATCAGTAATACCCGAAGCTCATAATATGTCTGGCCATCGTGAAACCATTGGTATGTGTTCCATAAACACCCTCATGAACTTCTTCAAAGATTTTCTTAACCTCAATAGAATCAACACACCTTAACAAGACTTGATCTTTTCTCTTTTTAAACAGAATATCCCCGTGAAGGACATAGTCAAGCACGAGCCGTCTCAATGTTCTTTTATCGTTCTCGGTGGCTTGCTCAGGGTACTTACGATCTTTTACATATTGCAAAATTTTCTGGTACCAAGGGTGATTATCCTTTTCTTCCCCTTCAATGCTGTAGCAATGAGCTGGAACCTCGTAGATACTCATCTGAATAGGCTTTATATCTTCTTACTTATTGACCATGATCATGGAGGCAAGAGTGGCCAAAGCATCGGCCATCTGATTTTCCTCTCGCATGAGGTAATGGAAGGTGATGTCATTGAATTCTTTAATTAGCTCAAGAACTAACTTTCAATAATCCATCAACTTGGGATCTCTCGTTTTCCATTCTCCCTTGAGTTGATAAATTACTAACGCAGAATCCCCGTACGCTTCCAAAATCTTAATCTTGCATTCTATAGCTGCCTAAATACCCATGACACACGCTTCATATTCTGCCATGTTGTTTGTACAAACGAAGTCAAGCTTACTTGTGAGAGGATAATGATCTCCTTCCGAAGGTACCAAAACTACCCTAATCCCTTTGCTAGTAGCATTTGAAACACCGTCAAGATGCATTTTCCATGGTTGCTCTTCTGAAGCTTCTTTTGTTGTCGTTGCAATATACATTAGATCTTCATTTGGGAAATCAAAATTTAGCGGAACATAATCCTCGAGACCTTTGCTAGCCAGAAAATTTACTATTGCACTCCCTTTTATCATCTTCTAGTTCACAAATACTATGTCAAATTCAGAAAGTAGCATTTTTCATCTGGCAATCCTTCCATTCAATGCAGTCGAGCCCATCATAAACTTGAGAGGATCCAATTTTGAAATCAACCAAGTCGTATGATATAACATGTATTGCCTCAACCTTCGGGTAGTCCAAACTAGAGCACAACATAATTTCTCAATTAGAGCATATATTATCTCGCATTCAGTGAATTTCTTGCTGAGATAATAAATTACTCTTTCTTTCTTTCCTGACTCATCATGTTGGCCCAATACGCATCCCATAGAGTTTTCGAATACGGCCAAGTATAGGATCAAAGGTTGTTCAGATTTGGTGGCATCAAAATTGGAGCATTGGATAAATAATGTTTGACTTTGTCAAAAGTCTTTTGGCATTCATCATCCTAAACTCTTGGGTTGTGCTTCTTGAGAAGACGGAAGATAAGATCACATTTCTTAGTTAGTTGTAAGATGAACTGAGTGATGTAATTCAATCTCTCTAGGAAACCTATAACTTCCTTTTGAGTACGTGAAGGTGGCAACTCCTGTATAGCTCTAACTTTATCGGGATTGATTTCAATTCCCTTTCTACTACTACAAAGACTAATAGCTTGCCTGAAGTAGCCCCAAAAGTACATTTGCTTGGGTTTAACTTCAACTGGAACTTCCTCAATCTTAAAAACAGCTTTCTTAAAACTTCCACATGTTCCTCTTCTGTTCCAGATTTTGCAATCATATCGTCGATATAGACCTCAATCTCCTTGTGCATCATGTCATAGAACAGAGTCACCATAGCCCTTTGATATGTTGCCCCTACATTCTTCAGTCCAAATGGCATAACCTTGTAGAAAAAGGTTCCCCACACGGTGACGAATGTTGTTTTATCCATATCCTCATGATGCATCTTTATTTGGTTGTACCCAAAACAACCATCCACGAAAGAGAATAAGGAATAACCTGCTGTATTGTCCACTAAGGTGTCGATGTGAGGTAGCGGGAAATTATCTTTTGGACTAACCTTGTTTCAGTCCCGATAGTCCACGCACATTCATACTTTCCTGTCCTTTTTAGGAATTGGCACTATGTTGACCACCCATTCTGAGTATTTTACCATTCGTAAGAAACTGACATCAAACTATTTTCGGACCTCTTCTTTTATCTTTAGGAGTTCATCCAATCTCATTCTTTGAAGCTTTTGTTGGATAGGTTTACATTCTTCTCTTATAGGGAGCTTATGCACCACGATATCAATGCTTAGACCGGGCATATCCTAATACGACCATGCAAACACATCCTTGAACACTTGAAGCAGATCAATGAGATCTCACCTTGTTTCTGCAGAGATACAGGTTCTAATCTTCATCTCCCTTTTGTCAACTTCATCCCCTAAACTCACAACTTCTACTGATTCTTTGTGAGGTAGGATCTGTTTCTTGTCTTGGTTAACCATCCATAACGAATCAGGAGATAAACCGCAATCTTGGGCTTCTTCAAAATCCTAAGATTCCTCTGAACACACATATTGAAGGATTTATAAGTGTCTTTAGGATCTAAAGCGGAGCTAAGGGTAAAACGATCAATTGTTTGTTCATTAAATATACTATTTAGCTTAAGAAATTGAGAATCTATACTAGCATTGAATATCTCAACCCAATAATGGTGCTCCATATTGAAATCAACATGTTGGTGACAACCACATTTTACCACATATGGAGAATCCATATCAAGAACATCAATATTGTGCTTTTCACAAAATGCTTTCACAACTTCCAACAAATTGTCTCAGCCATCTTCTCTCAACTTTTATATCAAAGCTTGAGATTAAGTACATAGCATTTACTATATCTTGGGATTTTTGTTGTAGATGTTGATAAAGAATATCTGTAATACCCATTATCTCTTTCACTAGATGTAAGATAAAAACAAAATCAAAAGATGTAATCTTCTTATATGTTGCAGCTGCACCCCAGCGGATAGAATAATTAAAGTCATTTTCAATAATATTTTTTAGAACAGAGCAAGTAGCATCAAACATCCTTATCAAGCTAGAAACAGAACTAAAATGAGAGCTCCAACGAGTTTCTCCAACCCGTTTCATAGTGCCAATTTGGTTAAGTCCTTTACCAATTTCAAGTTCATCAATTTCCAACATATTTGCAATTTCAATTGCTTGGGTAGCTTGTAACTGATCTTGACATTTTCAAGAGGCACTAATTATATTAACAATGAAATTCAAATTAGAGAAAAAATTATAAATAGGAATTACCTCTCGAGAAGCAGCAACTAATGCCAATTGGAGTCGATGAGCCAAGTAATGAACATAATATGCATAGGGACAATCATTTAAAAACAATGCTCGCAAACCATTCCATTCACCCCGCATGTTGCTAGCACCATCATATCATTGACCTCAAATATTTTGAACATCAAGACAATGTCGAGAAAGAACAACACATATTTCCTTTTTCAAAGTTATTGTTGCAATATCTTGGACATGTATAAGATCAAAGAAACACTATTTTATAAATCATTTCTCATCAACATATCTCAAAACAATAGCCATTTGCTCCTTTATAAATTCATCACGTGCCTCATCAATAATGATACAAAATTTAGAATATTCAATGTCTTTTCGAATCTTATGACGCACTTTATTTGAAAGAATATGTAAAATCTCCTTTTGGATCATATCAGAAGTATATTTAGCATTTCTTGGAGCATTGTCCAAAACAACTTTAAAACCTTTATCATTATAGGAAGCTAACAATGTAATCAATTCAAGAAAATTACCTCGATTTCTTGAATTAGAGGTTTCATCATTACCTTTAAAAGCACATCCTTGCAAAGTTAATCATCGAACAACATCAATTGAAGTCTTAAATCGTAAGCGATTATCTTCTTTTTTATCTAAACTTTGTACATTGATAACCTTGTCAATGTGCTAAGATTGATTTAACAAATCTTGACAACTTTTCTCAGCATTATTATGTGGAGAACATGGATCTTTGCCAACATGGTTCAAGAAAGCACACCTTTTTCCATCATTAACGTTTTTCCCATTACTAAAACTTTTAACAGTGATTGCATCCATTCCATGACGAACAATATGATTTGGGAAAAGATAGCATGAGAAACAATATGATACATCTTTAGTAGGGGAATACTCAAGGAAATTTGCAAAACTAAGAAGACTAAAATCTTCGGGGATGTTTGTCACCAAAAAGTGGGTACTTAGACAAACGTATTTGATATGGCCTCATTTCTAAATATGCTCGAAATACATCATCTTACCAATTAACATAATATTCTCATATTTGAGGACATAATCACAAATCCCTGTAACAACCCATTTTTAAGTGATTTCGTGACCACAACTCCAACAAGTTGGTTTGTAAATAATGATTATATAATGCTTATTATGTCACTAGTTTTGTATTAAATTTTGGTCATGAAATTTTATCATTTAGATGGTTAATTAAGTGAAAAGTACTAAATTGTAAGAACTGTAAAAGTTAAGTTTTACTAGTTAAAGGACTAAAGGAATAACTAACCAAGGTGTGACATCCATGTAAAGAAAACTCAATTAAGTTAATATTAGAATTAGTTAAAGTATAATTTAAAAAGTCATCATAATTACAAAACAACCAAGGTATATAAATTAAAATTAAACAAACAAAAATGATATTTTTCATCATTTTCTTCTTCTTTCTTTCATACGATCGAACCTAGGGGGAGAACTTAGGGTTTTCATTATTCTACTTTGAAGTTTTGATTTGGGTAAGTAAATCTTGTCCGCTTTTAGTAATTTTTATGTTTTTGGTTTGTATTAGTTTAATCTAGCTAACTTAAGGACTAATTTGTGAAACTATCAAATGTTATAAAAGTTTTCATTGAAGAGTTCGAGATGTTTTTGAATATTTATGAAAGATTATTAAGCTTTGTTTTTAGATTGAACTATTTTGTAAAGAATTTTTTTATGATTTTAACGTTTAAGGCTTAAATTGTAAAACGATAAAAGTGCTTGTATTTGTTGTGAAATAATTGCATCTAGGGATTGTTAGGAGACCTTTTATAATTCGGCTATATTGGGATTTCAATAAAAATAGTCATTTTGCATGTTTGGGGTTTATGGACTAAATTGAATAAAAATGCAATATTAAGGGAAATTTTATAAAAATGTAAAAAGGGGCTTAATTGCATAAAATTATTTAAATTTTCTGTTAAATTAGATAATTGAATGAAATTTTTATTTTTAGATCAAGAACATGTCAACAACCACGGGAAAGATAAAGTAACGGAGTAGTCCCTGCACTTTGGTGATTATTGCGAATTAGTCTAGTAAGTTCGTTCTGTTTAATTTAGTACAATTTTTGACTTAATTTGTTGTGATTAATAAATTGTGTGCCTTGCTATGAAAGATTAAATGTATAAAGTATGCTGGTGAATTTTATGAATTGAATTGCTATGAAATTATATGAGACAATTTTCACAGATTGATAGCTTTTACGAGCTTATTGTTCATAGATTGATAGCTCTTACAAGCTTATTGTTCACAGATTGATAGCTCTTACGAGCTTATTATTCATAGATTAGCTCTTGCGAGCTTACTGTTCACAAATTGATAGCTCTTACGAGCTTACTTTTCACAAATTGATAGCTCTTACAAGCTTACTGTTCATAGATTGATAGCTCTTACGAGCTTACTGTTCATAGATTGATAGCTCTTACGAGCTTACTTTTCACAAATTGATAGCTCTTACGAGCTTACTATTCACAGATTGATAGCTCTTATGAGCTTACTGTTTACATATTGATAGCTCTTACAAGTTTACTATTCATAGATTGATTGCTCTTACGAGCTTATTGTTCATAGATTGATAGCTCTTATGAGCTCACTGTTCACAGATTGATAGCTCTTATGAGCATACCATGAAAATTATAGGTTATGATGTGTTTGACAGGGATTGAATCTATAGTTCATTTTTAAATTGTAATGTTCATTTGGTAAGATCTTTCGTCTAATGGACGAACTTACTAAGCTTTCATAAGCTTACTCGTGTTATGTTTTTGTCTTGTAGATTTTATTTTTTGTGTTGGAGGATCGAATCAACTTGAGTAATCACATTATCTCGATGACTCTTTTGGTAGCTTTTATAAACATTTGGGTTGTATGGCATGTACTAGGCAAATGTAAATGTTGTAAAGTTCATGTTTATGCTTGTGCTTGACATTTTGATATGATGTATGTGTTTAATGGTAACTTGGATGATATGTTGTTTATCCTAGGTAACTTAAGTGATGGTTCATAAGTGTTAAGTGTTATGTCTGAATTGGTATGTTATGGTATGAAGTGATGAGTTCTTATATGTGCTACTTGTGGATGATTCTTGTGGAATAATAAGTAAATGCATGATGTTAAATTAGGAGTGCAATGGATTAGGGAGGTTAGGGATGATTGAAAAATGCATGTTTGGTTGGTTTGGTCAAGTTTAAAGCATTGGTATGATAGGTTTAACTTTGGTATAAATGCTTGTGAAAAAATTGAATTGGAATGAGTTTGTTTAAGGTCATTTTTAGGGACATACGACCTAGGACACAGTCTGTCACACGGTCGTGTGTCACACATGGGCAATCCGCATGAGCATGTGCCCTGAGTGTGTTAGGTGTAGGGTTCACATGAGCTAAGACATGGGCATGAGACCTAAGTTAGAGAGTTACACGGTTTGACACACAGGGAGCACATGGGCATGTGGAAGGGCCACAAAAGCATGTAGGAGAGCCACACTGTTTGACACACAAGGAGCACATGGGCATGTGGAAGGGCCACACGAGCATGTGCGAGAGCCACACGGTCATGTGACCCCTATAGAAGGAAATTTTCAGTTTTGCTTAAAAGTTATGATTGGCTTCGATTTGGTTCCTGATTTTTGTAAGTTATTTTTAGGGCTTAGAAGGCCCTATTTAAGACTCGCAAAAGTATGTTTTAAATCACTTTGAATTATTAATGAATTTATGAAATTGACCGGATTGTTAAATGTTATTAATCATAAAGAACCCCGATTGGTATGGCGACACTCTGTAACCTTATTTTGGTGACGAAAATAGGTTATGGGTGTTACATTTAATGGTATTAGAGTCACAGTTTAGCCGATTCTCAGACTGAATGTAAGATGTGTAGAGTCTAGAACTACATGCCATATAAACTTGTGATAGTGTGATATTGATTGATCCGATCTAATCCCTGTTTTCTTATAGATTTTTAAAGATGCCTGAATCTGAACGGGATGAAACGTGTCACAACACTATTTTGCAACGTGTCTCAAACTTAACGGTGCTAGATTCAAGTACCAAATCAATGAACAAAAAAAAGTTCGAGTACCAATCTGGGACAAAAAAACTATAGGTACCAATATGGGAGAAGCGGATAAATTCAGGTACTAATTTTATATTTAACCCTTATTTAAACAATGAATTTGAATTAATTCAAAATCTTGAATTTCAAATATGTTAACTCCCCACAAACAATTTGGACATCATGAATTTGTAAATCATCATTTTCAAATCCAAAATCTTGAAATCCAAATTTAAATTTTAGTTCTCAAACACTATTTTAATGACTTAATGACAAAAAATATCAAATTTTAAAAATATTAGTAACCGAATCGAAAACTTTTATAGTTGAATGAGAATATTTTATCATAAATATAAATATTTCAAATATAACAATTAAAAAATTAATAAAATAAATAAAAATATAAATATTTTAATTGGAACTTCATGTGATGGTCTGATGGTTAAAAATGTTCACCGCTTCAGGTATGACTTGAATTCGAATTGCGCTAGTCATGTTTGTTGTTTAGATTTTACCTTATTATTGTAATCTACCAAAAAATATTAATTGAGAGCTATGTTTTGATGGGATTTAACGTGCGGAAGCCATGAAAAGAGATGGCAAGTTGTGCCCTTTCCCAATAAAAGTGTCAATTATTGAAACTTTCACTAGCTACTCAACTTTTTATGAATTCAAGCCTACATAACAATCATGCAAATCAAACCAAAAAATGTTGAAAATGTATGTACAAAGACACTTTTGGTTTAAAAAAATTATTTATATTGGATAAAGTAAATCCAAAAAATTATAATATTATTTTAAAATACTATTTATATATATATGAAAAGTAAAAAAATTTAATAAAGGTTGCAAGCTGTTTGAGTTGAATATTATTAATGTTGAATTTGACTTCATAGATAATTACTGGATCAAGTTTAAGTTTTTTTCTTAAACTTGTATAGTTTATGACCACCAATATCTCATTACACTTTAAGAACCATCTTGTCAAAATTTAATTTATTAGACTATTTAATATTTTTTCTATAAATTAAAAAATATACATATGATGAATTGATTTAAATTTTTGCATTTTTATTTATTATTGTAATTTTTAGGGGTGGACAAACTGTGATTCGATTTGAAAAATCGAAACAAAAGTTCAAATTTCGAGTTAATCAAATCGAGTTAATCGAATCAATTCGAATAACTCGATTTGAGTTTCGAATTCAAGTCGAGTTGAATTTCACAATTCGAATAACTCGAATAATTTGAATAACAGGTTGATGTAAATACCCTTTTGGTCCATGTTAACTTTGAAAATAAGCAAATTGGTATCTCTAAAAAAATTACAAAATAATCAAAATAATTTTTAAAATTCAAAATATTTATAAAAAAAAATTCAAAATTTATATTATATATATATATATATATATATATATATATATATATATATATAATTTTAAAAATTCTAAAAAAATATTTAAAAAAGTTAAAATTTTAAAAATTTCCAAAATAATAATTTTGGAGATCTAATTAATGATTCAAACTAATCATACTCAAGTATTTTATAATTTTTTATTATTTTGCTTTGAAATTTTTTCAAATATATATGGTTTTAAATTTATGTATTCTAAATGGAATTAGTTATACTATAACTATATTTTTATTTGACATATTTAATTTAATTTAAACAATTTTACTCGATTCGAATTTTATTTCACTCGACTCGATTAAAAAATATCAAATTGAATTAGGATGATAAGATAAGAATCATGAACTCGACTAACTCGAAATTTTTTCACTCGATTCAATCGAACGTTTACCCTTAACAATTTTTTATTTTTGGATCTTATCCATTTTAATTCTTCTTCGATTAAAATAAAATTGGAAAATTGAATTATAATTTTGATAATGAAAGTGAAAAAGAAGATATACATGGCCTAATTTAATGATAGTGGCAGACGATTTGTGTTGGCATAATATTATAAGTATACAATAATAATTTTAAGTTAACCAAATTTAATCTCTAATTGATATCAAATTTAAGTTTAACGGAACCTAACGAGCGGTTTTAGTGAAAAAGAAAATAATATTCATATTAGGAATTTCGAGTTCGAACACTTTTATGTACAAGATGTGTGTGCATTGTCAAAGGGTTAAAAAAATTTGAACAGATACTACCATGCGTGTTCTAACTTGTAAATTACATAATATATAAAAATAAAATAATATGAAGTATTATAAACTTAAAACAGATCGGATCGGGTCAGGCTAAGCTTAGGCCTTTAATGTTCAAGTCCGAGCTCACATTTTAAACGAGCTTAATTTTTTTACCCACTCATTTTACGGGCTTAATATTTTTACCTAAATCCTCCCAAATTTCGGATGAGTCTTCGAACCTAGACAGATAACCCTACCCATTAACAGGTGTAATTTAAATTTTCCAAAATCCTTAACCAACATGAAAGCGTTGGTGCTTCATAGATAGTAGAAAACGTTTAAAATTGAATTAAGCACTCACTTCATCTTACAAATGGATATAGCCACTTGGGCTTGCTCTCTCCTTCAACAAAAATGGCCCAACAAATTTATTTTGAATTCAATTTCAATAATTAAACTTAAATTATTTTTTAAAAAATTACAATAGATTTTTATAACTTCAAATTATTAGTTTGTATTTAAATTTTAAAAAATATTTGATATTTACTATTAGTTTTTTTTAAAAATAAATAACTTTTATTAATAAAACAAAATAAAAAATAAATTGTGTTAGTCACTCTAAGATATAATACGTCAATATGGATGATCGTAAAGCGATATTATGCATACAAATACACATTTATAGAAATTTGTTTCTAAAATGACAAATAGTAATACATATTACAAATATGTCATTTTTTTCAATCATTTTTTTAAGGTTTTAATGTATTATTCAAATCTATTGTTTTAAAAAGGATTTTAAATAAATAAGAGTCACATTCAGTTTAAATATGTAAATATTGTGACATCTTATATTTGAATCCAATAAATTAAATCAGGTATAAAATATTACATTTAGTGTATAAATTAACTTATTCCAAATTTACTCCTATTGTGCCTCCTAAAGGATACCATACCACAAGAAATGAAATCAAGCCATGGAACTTCGACCTCCACTGGGAATTACAATCAAGTCAAGGATAAAAATAATATCGATATTTGTTTGCTCCAAACATTTCACAATCAAAATGAGGAATTTCTTAATTGCCTGTTGGAAGTTCTCACTATACCTGTTTATGGTCGGGTTATACGTTTAAGCTTGAAAGTTCACTAGAAATTTAAGAGGATTTGGGTAAAAATATTAGGCTCGAAAAATGGGTTTGGACAAAAAAAAAGGTCCATTTAAAGTATGAGTCGAGCTCCGGCTTGAATATTCAAACCCGGACTCGACCCGTTTTAAGTTTATAATACTTTATATTATGTTGTTTTTATATATTATATAATTTAGAATACATTAAAAAATAAACATATACTAAATATATAATACTACTCTAGTGTAAACATTAAAATAATGTTAAAATGACTATATAAAAAAATTCAATAAATAAAAAATGTATAAAATTATTAAATATTAAAATAAAATAAAATAAATATTTTTAAAAAAATTAAAAAATAATATGGGCAAGAGCTTAAAATGGACTTGGGTTAGTTTTTTGTAAATATGGGCGAATTTGAGCTAAATTTTAAGCTCATATTTCGGGTCGGATAGAGTTTGGGTAAACATAAAATATATTTATATCATGCTTAAGCCCGACCCGGCTCATGAACACCTCTAGTTTTCACTAGATCACTTTATAACTTGTCTTAGATTTAGTATCTGTTTAATATTACTTCTCAGAAGCACTTTTGGAACAAAAAAATACTTTTGAGATAAAAATATTGCTAAACAATATGCTTTTAAGTTTTTCAAAAGTACTACTGAGACAAAAACTGCTTTAAAAGAACACTTTTTTTGACCAAAAACAAAAACAAAAAAAAATATTTTTTACTCAAAAATATTTTTTGACCTAAAAGCACTTTTAAAAAATATTGCTAAACTAATCTTTAAAAGGCTACATGTTATACAGGCCTAAGAGAATACAACCCAAACTCAAATAAATCAATAAAACCCAAAGTCCAAGCCTTGCAAGATGTCTAGTTGGTATGCAACAAGCAAAACATAAGTAACCATCACAATCCAACAATGATACTTGTAATAGGCTAGAAGGCAATATTAATAAAGGGCCCAGAGACACAATCCCACTAGAATAAGAAAATTAAAAGACAGTTTAGCATTGCTTTAAAAAATATTTTTGAAATAAAAATGTTATTAAATAAAATATTATTGAACTTTTTAAAAGTACTTTAAGATAAAAAAAATACTTTGCAAAAGTATTTTTTTAATCAAAAGCAAAAATAAAAAAGTTTTAAGTGTTTTTTTTGACCCATAAACACTTTTTGGAAGCAATGTTAAATTAAGTCATATTCTCATTCAATCAATACCCTAAGAACACTAAACAACCCTTATATAACTATTCAAATATATCAAATTTCAAATATATGTCTACTAAAATATTCTCTCAAGTTTTCGATTGAAGATTGATTAGCCCGTACAACATGTGCAGGAGATGGTATTTTATGAATCATGGACGTTCCTATTTTTTATATTAAAAAATTACTATTAGAAAATAAATTTAATTCACCATATGTAAAAAATAATTGATTTAAAGAAATCGATTACCTCCTTTTATTTATCAAAAAGAAAATATATTCTCTCAAGCTTTCATCATTTCTTTATCTTATGAAGTGTCCGTACTACCAAAGAAAGTAATGTAAATGATGATGTAAGAAGTTGAAAAATAAAGAAATGGAAAGCCGTAGTACAAAACCAAGTAGGTTAAAGCTACAAATGAAATTGCACCACACCATGGGTTGATGGGAGTATGGATGAAGAGGCATATGTGCTTTTCCCATGTGAACAAGATTTTACACAAATCCGTGCACCTTCCTTACTCCTCCTATCTTTTCAATGCTACGAATCTGTCGCCTTTGTTTAGATTCCAAGCTGCCTAAGGATATATCTTTCTTATGATCGCTTTCACCATTTCATTAGGGAGCATATTATCCAACACAAAAATAGAATTTCCATCAAACATGGAAAATCCCCTACTCTAAACCAAGGACGAAGTCAGAAATTATTTTAGAAGGTCGAAATTAAATTATAATTTTTACGATAATAAAAATGTAATTTTTAAAGGATTAAATCAAAATTTTATCATTTCTAGAGGGGTCAAAGTGTAATTTTATCTTTATTAATTTAAAATTTTTAAAAATTTTCAAAAACCTAAATGAAAATTTTTCATTTTAAGAGGAGTTAAGATCGCTGTCAACTCTCTTGAATTCACCCCACTCTAAACCCAGTTTCTTTACCAAATTGGCCAGTATTGAATTGCTCTATTAATTGCAAATTAATTGTATTCCAACTTTCACTTAATGTTATTGTTAAAAGATGATTCAGGTTAGTCGATTGAATCATAAGTGAAATAGTTATGTTCAAGTCTTCAATTAACATGTATTTCAAATTCAATCTCTGAACAATTTTACCTTTTTTTGACAATCGTACTCTTTAATCCCTTATCAATATATGTAGAAGTTAGATTGGTGGTGAAAATATAAGCACAATATATATTAGATTAATATCTAACATCACTTAAAGTTAAGTTGGCAGAGTCAGAATTTTTTTTTTAAGGAGGTGACGGAATTAAATTGGGTATTTTTACGATAATAAAAATACAATTTCATCATTTTAATAATTTATATCTTTATAATTTTAAAAAGATTAAATCAAATTTTTATTTTTTGAGGGTTAAAATACAATTTTACCATTATTAATTTAAAATTTTACAAATTATAAAAGATTTAAATAAATTTTTTTTATTTTAATGGGATCAGAGCTCTTGCCAACTTTCTGGCTCCACCACTAAATATGAGTGAAAGAAAATACATTACGAAATGTGGTATATAATATTTCTATGAAGTATTGGTTTACAATTTTTTATAAATATCTTATGGTTTGAAATTTAAAAAGTAAATTGTTTAAAAAGCAAATTCTTTAAAAGATTGTATGTAAATTATTAAAAGATAAATACCTTAATAATAATTATTTGTTAAAAAGTAATATTTTCTATTTTTAAATTGAATTAGTGTTGTAACACATGTAAATATTTATAAAAAAAAACACCATCTTTAACCATGTACTTTTATTTAAAATTATTTTTAGGGGTGAAGTTGGAATCCTAATATCTATAACCTCTTTCTCTTTTTTATTTTTTAATTTTAATTTATGTACAAACTATAGTGCACCCCAATAGGTGGATTAAATATGTATGGTTGGAGAAATTCTTCTTTAAATGTACGAAAAGACATTGAGAGGGATAGAGGGAGGGGTGTTACAGGACGAAACCATAAATTTTTTTTAAGTAACCAAAATTAAATTATAATTTTTATGTTTGTAAAAATGTAATTTTTAAAAATTTAAATCAAAATTTAATATTTTTAAAAGAGTCAAAGTGTAATTTTATTTTTACTGATTTAAAATTTTTAAAAATTTTCAAAAGTCTCAATGAAATTTTTTTCATTTTAGGAGGGTCAGAGCCCCTGTTAATCTTCCTAAATTCGACCTTGGTTCCGTAGACTTTTGTTCAAAGGGATGAGTGCAATAGTTAGCCTGGCTTTTGCATCCGATCCCTAGAGTAACAGCCTAGTAGGGTTAGCATTTATTTTGAGGTGAATTTGTATTTATTTTTGTATAGTTAAAAGTGTCTGCCATTCTAAATATGATTTGAGTTGAAATCGTGCTAATCGCGCTTGTTATTCGCGGGTTTTACTCTGTTATTGTAATTCGCCAAAAAAAATACTCGGTAACTGAGAAAGGCAAAGGAAGTTTGAATTGAGGATGGTGATTGGTTTTCACTTGTTGCACAAAGCTTGGGGTTGAAGTCCCTTCTAATTTGCATTCCACTGCACATGAATTAAGAATAAAAGATGAAGACGGAAGCTTTAGACAATTTTGAGAAAGGAATTAAACCTGAAATCAGATAGCTGGTCCTATAAAAATCCTTTTGGGAACATTCAGTATCAGGGTACACACTTCCAACAGCAATTGCAGATTTCTTTTGATAATGATGGCCATGGTTACCCTCTCACAAATTAATAACCATGGATGGAATTCAACAATGTTCTTATAAGGGAAACCAACACACTTTTAATGCTAAAAAAGTATTATCATCTCACAGATTTATGAAATGTCTCTGGTTTAAATATATCTTGACAAATAGTTGTTTAAGTTTTTTCTAGTGTTAAATAGTATTTTTAATTTTTTTGAAAGGGTTTTTAAGATTTTATGTATTTTAAATTTCAAAATAAAAATAATATAAAAAGTGAAAATATATAAAAATATTAAGAGTATGTCTAGAATGAACCTGGATAAAAAAATTTCACTTTCAAATGAGCCTAGATAATTATTTGTCCAGATTCAATTTTTATATGTAAAAACTTATAACTTTTTAATAAATTTTATATATAGTTATTTAAAAAAATTCACGTGTCAACATGTGAGACTTCCACGCATCACTATGTTATTCGTCACCAATGTCACGTCAATATATTTTAACAGTATTAGTCAAGTATTTAAAAACAGAGGTGTACTTAGGGAGTTGGCCGGGGCCTTGGTTTCCTCCTAAAATAGAAAAATTTTCATTTAAACCTTTTAAAATTTTAAAATTTTAAATTAATAAAAGTAAAATTACACTTTTATCTCCCTAAAAATAATAAAATTTTGATTTAAAACTTTAAAAATTATAAAAATATAGACTATTCAAATGGTGAAATTGCATTTTTACTATCGTAAAAATTATAATTTAATTTCGGTCCCCCTAAAAAAAGTACCAAGTTTACAGGTCCGACCTTGGGGATCATCTAGAGGTGCAATCGTCTAGGGCCATGGCAGAAAGGAGTCCAAAATATTGTTTTTCAGTTTTTAAAGGGCTCAATTTTTTTTTTAACTTTTAAAAGTCAAAAAAAATTTACCAACTTTTAAGGGGTTCCAAAAAAAATTTTACCAACTTTTAAGAGACCTAAAAATTTTTTTATTCAACTTTTAGGGAATCTAAAATCTCATTTTATTGTTTTGCCTAAAGTCCCAATAATGTCAAGAAGGGACGTGCAAGTTTACTTACAACAAATTTAGGTACCAATTAGATCCAAAAAAATTTAATATTGTACAAAATATCAAATTCAGATGCCTCTCTATATATTAACCTTTACTTTTTAATAGGGGAGGCGAACTTGAAGCAATTATGGTAATTTTTTCTCAACCTACGTGATATATGAAACTATTATTTTACTCTTATATATAAAAGAATAAACTATAAAATTACATCATAAGTAATCTCTAATTTTTAACTAAAATTATTATTTTTGAATATACTGATGTATTTTATATGATAATATCTGTTCATATTTTTTTAATTTTTTGATAATGCATATATAGATACTCAATCCCGAGTCTCTTAAAATGAATATAATCATTCTTATCACTGGAGTTACTCGTTGGATTTTTAACTATAACTATTAAAAATAAAATTATCATTTTACTTTGTGTTCAGCTTTTTCCATTACGATCCTAAGACCTAAGAACCAAACTTAACCTGATTAAGGCCTAATATTGTAAGCCCATTAGTGACTACTATTACTATATCACCCTTCCGTTTTTGCTATAAAAGATTTTAATAAAAAAACAAAATATGAAGAGAAAGTCATAAACCCAAAAGGCAAAAGGGGATTTAAGGAATATTTTCTTTTTCAATTTTTGCGTATTTAATATAAAAATAATTTATATTATGATGATCTTAAAAATTTTAATTTTTAGATACTAACAAAATAATGTAGGGTCATTGGTTTTTAAAAAGTTAAAATATGTTATAAATTTTTGTATTCTCCAAATTTAGTCTCTCTATTATTTAGTTTTTAAAATTTAAACCTAACTATTAAAACTGTTAAAATTATTTTGTTAAATTTAAATCTATTACAATGTGTTTTTTTTGTTATATAGCTACTAAACGAATATTTTTTTTAATTTCAAAATATCACAATAACAATTTTTTAAAAAATTAACGGTGTTAATAATTAGATTTAAATTTTAAAATCTGAAAAAAAATAGAGGAATTAAATTCTTTAAAATAATAATATGAAGATTGAATTCCAAATTTATGGAGAGAACAAAAACCTTCGGCACAATTTAACATTTTTTAAAAACATACAAACATTATTATACACTTATTTATATTTAACTTAATTTTCTTTTAATTAATTTACTTAAAAATTAATATCTTGAAAATGAAAAACACTTTAAAAATATATGTTGGAAAAAAAACTACAAACAGAAAATTGAAATTTAAAAAACTGATATCAATAATTAAAAATTGAGAAAACTGATAAAAAAAACCAAAACCAAAAGTAAAATATTAAAAATTAAGTAAAGTTAAATTAAGTTAGAGAAATTATTAAATATGGAGGAGTGTATAATAATATTTGTATGTCGTTAAAAATTAATGATGTGATATTATTTTGTTGGTGCTTAAAATCTATAATTTTTAGTATTATCCTAATATAAATTATTCTTTACTGTTTATGTATGATAAATTTTCTTATGATGAGTGTATAATAAAATTTCTTATTTTCACGGTAAAATAAAATATATATTTTATAAGTTTTTTGTATAGTTATTATTTTAATAATTCAAGCATCATATTTTTATAATGATATACATTATTTTTCAAATAAATTCAAACTTTTTAATTATTTTTTTGGTGTAAAAAAATTCACCACTAAAAATATATTAATAAATATAATAATCTCAATCAATATAATAGAAATATCGTATCGGTTTAAAAATTTTACATTCATTGCAAGTATAATTATATTGATAAATTCAATCGGGTGAAAATAATTATGTAATATATTTATTAAGAATTTACATAAAAACTAAATATTACTTTGGTAGAAATGGTAAAGTTGAAGGAGTATGTTTGGTGTATTGGGTTCAAATAGGTAAAAGTACCATGGAGGCCTCTATATTAAGAGTTAGATTGCATTTTGTCCATTCTATTCAAAAAAATAGGCAAATTAGACCTTGTATGGTAACTCAAAGAGAAAACTAGTCATTTCTATTAAAAAATTCATCCATTTCTATTGTTAAAATTGGCATAGCGGATAGAATAATCAAACAGATACACATGGCGTGCCATGTTTGCCTCCTTTTGACATACAAGGGACAATTTTTATTAGTAAAAATGGATGAACTTTTTAACAGAATGATCAATATATATTGCTCTTTGATCTAATGTACATAGACTAATTTACCCATTTTTTGAGTAGAGGGGGCAAAATGCAATCTAATTTTTAGTACAATGACCTCTATGGCACTTTTACTTGTTCAAATGTTATCATAACCATGCATTTTCTGGATTTTATATAAAAAGATAAAGATACCCTTAAGCTAACATTCAATTCTTCTTTAAAATAAGAATCTTTTGGTAATTTAACAATTAAGTTGAGATCTGACTATGAGTGACAAAACTCAATCAAAAACATCATATAAAGTATATATACTAGATTTTGTCACACCTACGATGTGGGCAAAAGAGCAATTTTTATGTTAAAAATATTATGTTTTAAAATTTATTCGATAATGAATATAGGTGGAGTGGTAATAGACTTATATTTTAATACTATTGAACACATGTTTGATCCACCCCTTCTATAATTTTATAATTGAGTTGGTGACCCGGTGAAAGGTGGCGTTGCTTAAATCTAACTTATAATTTCATAACTGATTTGGTGACCCAATCAAAGGTGATACTAAATATAATAGTATTAGATATTGGTTAGTGGGGTAGAAATTCTCTTAGAGAAAATGTAAGCAAATTAGACAATTTAGTGTAGGAAAAAACCTATACATATATTGTATAGAGTATAGAGTACTAGGTAAGAATTTGAAGCTTTAGCCTGATTAGGAACAGCATTCGATAGACACAAACATGAATATTGGAAAGGTGTATTAACCGGTGTATACACTTTTAGCACTAAAGAAAAAGTGAGACATTCCAACTCATCAGAAATTCAGAATCTTGATCTATATACTGCTTTCAACCCTGAACTTTCGACTGTTAACAATGGACAGCGAGTGAAGAAAAAAGAAACCAAATATATACTATTCCCTGGAAAATTTTGATGTAAATCTTTGATTGCATGTCAGTGTCATGTCTCCTTTGCATGTTATGCATGTATGTATGCATGTTTCTATGCATGAACAAAGGAAAGTTGTCTGAAAAATAATGTAGATTCCCTTGCATCAACAAGCTACTTAAGAATGTAAAATTATAAGTGAATAATTCACTTTATTGTTGATTAATCAAGTTGATTGGATTACTGACATGGTTCGCAATCTTGACAAACATGAAGGTTGGATGAATGCAAGAGCAGAACCAGTAGTTCAAAATTGAACAAAAAGTTGAACAAAATCTGTCTGTCTTGAAGTTCTGATATATGCTTACAGAACAAGTTTGACTGAAAGCTGATCCACACACAAGGTTATGAACCAGACAATATATGTGTTTGTGTTAAAAAAAATGGATTCTAAGTTCTAACACTGACAAGACTGTTGGATTGGAGTACGAGTTTTGGAACAAATCTATCTATCTTTTGGAATTTCGGAATGGTGCTTTAAGGAAGCAAAGGATGGGACAGCAATTTGGCTGTTGAGAAATCATTGGATGGAAAAGAATATTTATTAATGTAAACTTTTAGGGTTTCGGTGTTGAATAATTAATTAATTATCATTTCTTTTATTAAAAACATTGTTGTAGATATATTTTTTTAGTCAATAACTAAAGGTGGAGTCAAAATAAAACTTTTGAGTAATTATTAATTTATTTGTCAAATCTTTAAAAAAAAAAAAAAAAGAAACAAGGGCAAAGAATGTTTCTTCACTCCCATATTTTTTTACTGGTTAAAAGATTTTATTTTTCCTTGTGAAAGGTGGTATCTTCTTAAGTTTTGCCTCGACAAAATCTTTTATTCGACTTTCATATCAATTTTATAATGTGTAAATTACATATAGATAAATTTTTGTTTTGGTCATTTAATTAAAAAAGTTACAATTTGATTATTAAATTATTCGAGAGTTTTCATTTAATTCAATGAACT
Source organism: Gossypioides kirkii (assembly GCA_005610355.1). Taxonomy (NCBI): domain Eukaryota; kingdom Viridiplantae; phylum Streptophyta; class Magnoliopsida; order Malvales; family Malvaceae; genus Gossypioides; species Gossypioides kirkii. The sequence goes on from CP032252.1 coordinate 15,619,992, forward strand.
AATCAAAAGTTTTTATTTAAGTCACTGAATTATCAAGTGCTTTTTCCTTTAAAAAGCTTCACCAACAAGCTCCAAGCGACAATTCAATGATCAGTTCGATGGACCAATATCCATCGACGAGTAGAATAACATACCTTAGATCCATATCGATTTGACAATCAATGCCGAAGATCAAAGAAAAAGTTGTTTGAATTTTGGTTTGCAAATTTGTGACGTCTAAAGCTGTTTCGTGAAAAAAAATATAAAACTGTAGAAGAGAAGGGAAAAAAGAGCTTTCAAATTGGTGCAAGTAGTGTGAGCAGATAAAATCATATAACATCGATTTTAACAGCCCGGTAACTTAAAATCGAACAATTCGACTATCAAATTGTAACTTTTTTTTGTTAAGTGACCAAAATGGAAATTTACCCGGGGTTGGAATTTTTTTCTTCAAGACTCCAATTTCCAAAGAAATAAAATGAATTAAATCCAACAATTAGCTTCGATAAATGGTGAGAGTTATTATATTAGAATGCCAAAACAACAATTATGATTGATGAAAAAGTTTTTATTTAATTCATTAAATTTTTCGAAAGTTTTCATTTAATTTATTGAACTAATCAGAAGTTTTTATTTAAGTAATTGGGTAGTCAAGTACTTTTTCCTTTAAAAAGTTCCATCAAGAACTCCAAACGACAATTCAACGATCAGTTCGATGGAACAATACTCATTGATGAGTAGAATAACATGCCTTAGATCCAAATCGATTTGATAATCAATGCTGAAGATCAAAGAATTTTTTTTTTGAATTTTGGATTACAAATTTGTGACGTCCAAAGCTGTTTCTTGAAAAATAATAAACTGTATACTAGAAGGAAAAAAAGAGTTTTTAAATTGGTGCATTTAGTGCGAGCAGAGAAAGTCACATATAACATCGATTTTAACAGTCCACTGACTTATATAAAAATATTTGAACAACTCAATGATCAAATTGTAACTTTTTTTGGTTAAGTGACCAAAATAAAAATTTACCCGTAATGTGATGGGGTTGGAATTTTTCTCTTCAAGACCCCAATTTCCAAATAAATAAAATGAATTAAATCCAACAATTAATATTATGTTAGAGATCTAAAGTTGAAAGCCAAAACAACAATTATGATTGATGAAAAAGTTCTCACCATGCATCCAAATGCAGCTAAAAAACCTCTCAAAGAACTGGAAAAAAAGAGAGCATAAAAGGGCTTCAAGAGCAAAGATCATGGAAGGTTTGGGCACATGGAGGGATATGAAAACATGGATACCTAACTCATATGTTTAACCTTAAAATGTATGTAGGATTCTGGTCTATGGACTATATATGCTAATATAGACAACAAATATAGCCATACAAGCTAAGAAAGATATTTGATAAAAGCATATATAAAAGAAAACATTTTAACCTGGAAGCTTGGCTAGATTAAAACTAGATTTACTTTTTTAATCTGGAAAAGTTATTCCACACGGATCTATAGTGGGGGTGGAAAAGTGACCCAAAAACAGCATGAAAACACAAGTTTTTACCTTAAACAAGCAAAAATTTCCAGAATTTAGCACTTCTTTTCTGATAAGTAGAGTTAAATAATGAACCCTCCTATTCATATATATCCCCCACCCACCCACCGTCTCTTCAAACATAGCCCCCTTTCCTTTCAGTTAAACCTGTAACAAGGCATTCAATCTGGTTTCATAGTTGCAGCTGCTGCTTCTTCTGATGTTCTTGAGAGCTTTTATGTCGGATATGAAGCCTGTGAGCCATTTCTACCCTCTTTTATTTATTTATTTATTTATCTTTGGAGTTGTAAAGGGTAAAATGAGAATGATTGTATGGTTTTGTTTTAGTTTGTGAGAAATAATCCACGTTGAAAGTGAGAAAAAAATCCTTGGTTCATCGCAATTGTCGTGTTGACGCAGATGAGAGTGCCCACTCTCGGATTTCACAAACCCATATTTAAAACTTCTCTAAACTCCCTATATATAACTAAGTTTTGACACCCCATACCTTCCATTTTCTTAGCAAACGTTTTCCTATTCTCAAAATCCAATAATTCAATATCATAACTAGCAATTTTCTTTTCTAAATTTTCTTTCTATCTCCATGAACTGAGAAAAAAAAGGAAGAACAAAAAAAAAAAAAAAACAGGTTTCCTTGTTCCTTTTCTTACATCTTCCATCTGTTTCTTATTTGAAATGAATTTGTCTTATTCTTCTACCTTAGTCTTATTACATTTTAAGCTTAGGGGGTGTAATCCAGTAGTTGTGTAATTTTTTTCTCTTTCACATTCAAAAGGAAAGGCTTGAAATTAACCATGATTCATCCACAAGAACAACAACAACAACTTCCCATTGTAATTCTCTCATTTCTTCTTGAATGTAATTTTTTTTCTTGAATTTCATTAATGTTTTAGAAAATCATAATATTTTGTTTTGTTTGATGCGTTTCAAAATCATAACCAAGATTCTTTTCGTTAATGGCTAGGTTATCATTCTTACTATTACAAGGTTTACGTGAGTTTTTGTCTAATGCTTTCATAGGATACATTTCACAGATTTATTATTATTATTTTGTTCTTTTCATGTCATTTTTAAGTTCAATCATTTTCAGGCCCTACTTTATTTCTACTTTTAGCTTCCATTTGTTCTTCTTTTGTGTGAAATATTACAAGTTTATATTTGACCAAATTAATACCACTGCGTTAGTTCTAGGCTTTCCTTCATTTCATCTATTATCCTTTATTAAACAAAATTGAATCAAATAAGCAATTAAAAAAAATCATTTTTTGACAATTTTTTTTCCGAAAAATGGACCCTAATTTAATTCCCTTTTTTGGGTAATCATAATTTTTTTTTTTCTCATTTCAAAACTGTCATTTTCTTAAGGGTAGCATCATCTTCCTAATCTAATCATGAATTTTTTCCCCTCCATTTTTGTCCCAACTTTTCTTTTGATCACTATGGAATAAGAAACTTTTCATGCTTCTTGTTTAAGCTTTGGAAATTGTGATTCTCTCTCTCCTTTTCTTTTTTTTTTTCTTTTCCTTAGATTTGGTGAAAGACAACATTTCACATGGAAAAACATACATATGGGTTTGTTGGTAGTGTGTGTGTGAGTGTGGTTTAAGTTGATACATGTCATGTGGAGCATAAATACAGAAAAATGAAACTATGTCCATTATAAGGTTATCTTCCTTATGAGATTGATCTTATAAGGTTTTTTCATTGATATCTAAACGTGGTTTTTTTTCTTACAGGAGGATGTACCAAGCCCCATCAGTGGTCCAAATTTTTATTTTTCAGACAATGATCTTTTCTCTGACGCCCTGCAAAATTCTGAGGTCACTGATGAAAACTCTTCCTATGGCAATAATCTTAACATACCACCAGACATTGAACAACTCAATAATGGCTACCAAAACAACAATGGGAACACAAATCCCACCACCAGCACCAGCAACACCGCCACAAGCACCAACAACACAGTCGCCACTCCAGCTGCTAACAACAATAATAGTCTGTCTATAATCTTTGATTCACCAGACGATATGGGGAATGACATTTCGGCTTCTATAGACTTCTCTGAATCTCCATCTTTTTCAGTCCCTCCATTTCTGACACAACAAGACCATTTCAACCTGTCTTTAGTGCAGTCTCAAATGCAATTACCTGATGTTTCAGCTGAGGGGCTCTCACGGTACACTACCGACACTGTTGGACCTCTTTTGGGGCCTCCACTGCCATCTGTTTTCGACGAAGATTGCTTGTCTTCGGTGCCTTCTTATGTGCCTTTAAACCCTTCATCTCCATCATGCTCCTTTCTTGGTCCTCCCATGACTAGTTTCATGCCTGCTGGGACTATTGCTGATAGTTCAGGGATCTTCGCTGAGAGGATTCTTTTGAATTCTGAACTTCAACCACAAGACTTGGAATTTCAGGGTGATAATGCTGGAATCTTTTGCCCTGATACAGTCCAACGAGTTTTCAAACCAGGAGATTTGCAGGTAGGTACTTGTTTAACATTCATCATTCGATTTAGTACAATAAAGCATCTATAAATTATTCATTTGAATTCTTTTTGTAAACTTGGTTCAAAAAGGGCCTGAGCAGTGACAATCAACAACTGGTTGGAGTGGCAACAACCAGCTCTACTCCTTTAGCTTCAGAGATGTCTAGTTTGGAAGATTCAACTTTCAACAAAGTTGGTAAACTGTCTGTTGAGCAAAGGAAAGAGAAGATCCATAGGTACATGAAGAAAAGGAATGAAAGGAACTTCAGCAAGAAAATTAAGGTCTCTATACACTCCCTCTCATATCAACATTTATACCATTTAAAGACTGAAGTACTAATGTTTTATGATCAAAATGTATAGTATGCATGCCGCAAGACATTAGCCGATAGCAGGCCTCGAGTGAGAGGAAGATTTGCAAAAAATGATGAATTTGGAGACACCCATAGGCAAGCTTGTAGCAATCATGAAGAAGAATATGATGATGAAGTAAGGGTCTTCTTTCATTTCTTCATAAAATTCCTAAGTTCTCTCTCTCTATATATGTACTGATAATGAACTTTTGCTTTGATTTAAGCAGGTGGTAGTGAAAGAAGAGGAAGACATGGTTGATTCCTCAGATATTTTTGCTCACATTAGTGGTGTCAACTCTTTCAAATGCAATTATCCAATCCAATCCTGGATTTAAATAGTTTTAAACAATAAAGCTACTACAATTTTGCAGGGACCCCTGTTTCAAACTGGGTTTTCTCCAAGTTTGATCTTGAAAAAAAAAAACAAAAAAAATATTAATAATAATTGGGTCCTATGGTATACAAATAATCAAATCAGGGTTACTATAGATAGTAAATAAAACTGTAATTTTTGTAGATATGTATGTATATGATCATTCCCCTTGTATCAAGTTCAATTGTATGTGATCAGCACATTTTCACAATGATATTATGGCATTTCTTAATTGCCAAAGTCACTTGTTGAAGAAATTAATTTTATGTTAGATTGTGAGTGTAAACAATATAGTTTGCTTCAATTGCTTGGCTCATGTGAAGTATAATTTTAACTTCTTCAAAGTGAAAAAAATATTTGGATGTTGCTAGGTGTTTGATGCCCTTTTAGTTCATATTTTGTAATTTTGTAGTTAAATCCATCTTTTGTGTGTTATTTTTGGTTCTTCAATGAAAAATATATATTTCATGAATCGAAACGTGAGTTGGCAAAAAAAAAAATCAGATTAAAATCAAATTCCGTTTCACAATTAAGTTTATTATTAAAAAATAATATATTAGTATATATTTTACAATTAAATTTAAATAAAAAATATTTGTACCATTTAATTTTGTATATGAATTAGGCAAATATGTTGATTTAAAAAGAAAATTAGGGATGTGAGTCGATTTTAAGGAAATTTAGGAATTTGTGAATCTATTTCCAAGTTTCGCCCATGTGTCAATCGATTTTAGAGTTTGCGTTATCACATAATGAAAATAGGAACAACCGAAGACAAATAACGTCATCGAGGACCCTATTAAATTTAAATGTAAACATAAATATAAGAAACATTTAAGATGTTTATTTGGGTCCTCATGTATTGAGCCCCAAAACTACAGGTTATTCTGTATCATCTATATAATTGTCGATTTGATCTCAAAATTGTTCACATTCATGGCTTGTCTGTTGATGCTGCCTTGCACAAAATCCAAATTCGGCATTGCGTAATCACACAATGTGTGATTCTCAACTCTACAATTTGTGGAACTAGTTCTACAATTTACTCGGGCTGGTCCTCATACAATGGATTTTCGTGTGGTGGATCAGCCACTAGTGAATCTTCTCTCGGAATGAGAGTTCTTTGTACCCGTTTTAACGTGTGTTCTAGTTCAGGGTCAGACTCGATTAGATCTCCTCTACTTCGAGTTATACACTGCAAATAAGAGATACAATTGAGTTAATTAAAATAAAATAAATTTCAAATATCTATGAATTTCAATTTTCCTACTCATCCTAATTAGCATACAATTATTACTAATAATTTAGTTTAACATAGAAACCTCCACAATAATTGTGCCAACAACTTGATCGCATCCCAACGTACGTGTCTCGGGCTTAGGAATTATGCAATGAAATATGTGATTAAATGTGGTGTCTGAAAGTGTATAGGTCAAATTGTAATATAGTTAATTACAATGAAATATTGAAAGTATCTCGAGGATCGTACCTAAGAGAGATTTGTTTAAACTAAATGATTAGCAAGGAATAACACACCACCTATGTCTGAATAGATACTCATGTGCTCATCATATCACAACAAAATAATAAAGAGATGAATTGCAAAATAAAAATACGTAAATCCAAATACCAAAATCTCAATTAATTCAAACAGGTAGAAGGATGACTAACTTTCGTGTTCTTGATTAACTTAGATCCAAGGGTTTCACTAAGTATCTAAAAATTAACATAATTAATATCTTTCAACCTATAACTAGATTATTCGATTGACTTTCCCTTTGGATGTTGCGATATCCATGGCAGCCCACTGCCTTCTTGGCCAAAATGTTTTCCTGCACACTTAATCAACTTGTCAATTCTTCCTTAAACCCGAATTGGCCTAAAAGGTCATAAAACAACACTAAAAGCTCAATTTATTCAACTTAACTTCAAAACTAATTAATTCTTAAAATGCACTTAAATGATAGAAAATCACTTTAATACAATCTCCTTAAGTAGTGAAAAGAGCTTAAGTTGCCACAATGACTTGTGACTGATTAACTCGATGAGCCCAATGATTCTACAAGGGTGTTTTCGTCCGCATAACCTCATTTAACTTGTAAATCAATTTGTACTTAACCTAAATAGGTTAAAATACATGAAAATTATATATATTAGCTCAAAACAACAATTTAAGGAGTTTGTTTTAGAGTAGTTTAGAGATTGTTTTAGGGTTTTAGTAGTAGATTACTTAGATTCTATTTTTCTTTTAATTCTTGTTCAGGTACTTTTTAATTGTTAATCAATTTTCTTTATTCCTTTCTTTTCTTTTATTTTTGCTTTGTTCCAATCGATAATCAATCATCAATTGCAGGTTAATATGGTCGTTCATCAAATTGCAACTCTCGGATTCTCGAATTCCTAAGCAATTCTTATCCTTTCTCTCTTATTTTACATTTATTTGAATGTTTGGTAATTGGGTAGGATTATCTGCATTTAGAATGACCAGTAACTAAAACCTTAAAAAGGTCGATTGATCAAAGTGAGAGTGGTTAGCTTAGATTTAGGGTTCACAAATTGATTAATTGGATTAGGATGAATATGCTTAAACCTTAGAATTGACGATTTTAGGAAATAATTTAGGTAGATGAGATCGAAAGAGTATTCTACTTAGAACCAAATTAGCCTAGCCCGATTTAATTCATCAAGTTGAAAGATAACTGGATTAAGCTGATTAATTAATTTAGTAATAGGCCAAAATGTATTAACTAGGTTAGTTCTTAATTAATTAGTAAAAGTTCAAGAATCTAGGTTAATCACAACCATTAAAGTTAATCACCCTTCTACTTGCTTAATTTATTGTTAATTTGGAATTTTGTTATTTTATGTAATTTAGCCTTTATTTCCTCATGTTAGCAGTAATATAATGAGTAGATCAGTAGCTATTTAGACATAGTTTACCTCGTTGGAATTTCCTGTTAATTTAGTTTAGACAAACCTCCCTTGGGTATTATTCTTGGAATACTTCCAAGGTATTTCATTGTAATTATAAACTATATTACAATTTAACTTGTACACTTGCAAACACTACACTTAATATATTTAATTTCATATTTCTAAGCCTCGATGCACACACATCGAGGCGTAGTTACTACTCTTTGTAAAATAGGGGTTTTGTAAAATAAGGGTGGGCAATAGAGGTGTTCATGGGCCAGGTTGGGTCGAGTTCGGGCCGAGTTCAACAAAAATTTTAGATCCATTTGTTAGGCTCGAGCCCGGCTCGGCCCAAAAAATGGGCCTAAAATTTTGCCCAAGCCCTTCCGAATAAAAATACTAAAACTCGAGCCCGACCCGCCCATATTAAATTTTTTATATGATTTTTAAATATATATAATGCATTAAAAATACTAAAAACATTAAAATAAATATTTTCTAACAAATTGAAAATAAATTTTAAAAATATATACTTAAATAACACTAAGATAGATGCAACTTAACAAACAAATATCTCTAAAATAATAACAAAATTAACAAATGCCTCTAAAATACTGACAAAATTAACAATAAAATAAGTTTTATACAATATCCAAACAATAACAATAAAATAGTAGCAACATAATAGTGAAATTGTAGCAAAATAGAGAGAAAACAAAAAGAAAATAGCATTAAAAAACCAAAAAAAAAAAGCAATTTTTTTTTGTCCTTTTGTGAATTCGGGTCGAGCCGGGTCGGGCTCGAGCCAAAAATTCCTTAACTGAGACTCGACCCATTTTTTAAATGGGCCATATTTTTTTGCCCAAACCAATTTTTCAGGCCTATATTTTTACCCAAACCCTCTCATTTTTTGGCGGGCCTTCGGGTTGGATCGGGTGGCCCGACCCATGAACAGGTCTAGTTGGTGGCACATCCTAGATAAATACACAAGGGTTGTTACCCCTCTCATGTAATGTGAGGGACTTGGGCCTTTCATGTACTGAATCTAATTATATGAGCTTCTTGAACTTTTGACCCAACACTTTATAATTTAATCAAACCTAATATTTGTTTTCTATTCTCAAAATAAATATTATTTATTTAATTGATTTATTAATTAAATTAACTAAAGTAATTTTTTAATTAAATAATTTTCTCAACCCAATTTTAATTCTCTGTTACAGTCAAGATGAATTTACCGTAAAAAAATTTATGAGGAAATATATTTAATTTTCATATTCAATGGATTCATAATAATTAATTAATTTAATTCCATTTTTTAATTTTAATTATTTAATTAATTATAATTAAATAATAAATCGAAAACCCTTAAATTAATTATCAAGTCATTTAAATGAGAAAACACATTAATTTGTGAATGCAACTCATTTCTCTAACTTCATCATTTTTATTCATTTATGTTGATTTGGTTCTACATGCAATTCATTTCTGGTTTCAACGAGCTAGCGGAGGGATCGATTGAACATATTTAATTAAGACTCAAATAATTTATAATTAAATTCTAGCTTTTCACCTATTAATTATAAATTTATTTAGTCACGAAGTCATTTCACTATAGTATTGTGATTGAACTCTCCTTAATTACATACCATTGCAAAAACTACTTAATAAGTGTTTGTCCAATGACATTGTCACCAGTGTGTTACCCTCATAGGATATCCTTAATCTATTTAGGATAAATTTGTTCCCCCGTACGATTTTCTTTTATCTCATGATAACCATTACATCTTCCTTCATGAAAAGTCAATTAATATTGAATAGTAAAAAGTCATTTATCACAAAGACAAACAACTCATGTTCATGTTTACTTTTTTATCTATCATGTCATGCTAAAGAGAGGATATCATTTATCCGTTAGTTAGGCAATGAATTCCACTATTGTGAATAATGCCACATACTGTAGAAGTTGTATGCCCAATACAAAACTTTTTGTTCCTTATCTATTTGAATTCAGGCTTTTACTTACATCAAAGTATACAAGTCACGCATACATAATCTATCATCCACTCAGGATTAAGGTATGCCACAATATGAACTTCATAATGCTAAGATAACTATATAAAAATTTTCAATAAATAAAAATATATAAAATAATATAAATATTTTAAAAAATTTTAAAAATAATATGGATGAGCCTAAAATGAGTTTGGGTTAGTCTTTTACAAAATATGGTCGGGCTTGGGCAAAACTTTAGGTCCATATTTCAAGTCAGGTCGGGCTTGGGAAAGTGTAAAGTATATTAATATCATGCTTAGGCTCGACTCGAACTTGGCCCATCTCTGCCCATGAACACCTCTAGTCATAAGTGAATAATTCCATAAGCAGATGTGGTATTTATTCTACTTGAGTTCTGTCTGATGTACTGACAGTTCAATCAATCACATCTATATCTCTATCTTTTATGAGTCATCCGCTCTAATGCTCAAGACAAAGCACCTCCCCAATTGGACTTGATAGACGGCATATTGGTCTTTCAATCGGTTTGTTCATTTCCAATTAAACTAAGGACAAATTCTAATACAAGTTGTTTTCTCGTTTATGATCTGACTACATAATACCACTTGGTATGAGTTAAACGTTAGATAAATAATGAGCCAATATTTGCTTCCATTTTGCTTTGCATGCAAAAACATCGAGACAATATACAAAATGTATTAATGTAATTAATGGATGTTATTATTAAACTAATTAGCTCGAAAAATACAAGTATGCAAAACGAATATACTACTTAGGGCACCAAATCCGATAGTTAGTTCCTCTTACTCCTTGTTATTTGAGTTGTTTGTTTGTGAGTTAATATGTTGAGGATCCTAATGGTTAAGTTTGAGCATAATATGTTTGAAGAACTATCTAAGAGGAAATTCATATCACCACTTCTTCATTTAAGCCCTGTTTAGAATATTATTGAACATTTTTGAAAAACATTATGCATGGTCATAGCTGTAACAGCCCGTTTTTCAGTGGTGTCGAGAATGATGGTTTCGAGACCATAAACCTGACGAGAAATTTTTTATAATGAGTATTTAAATTAAATGAGTCAATAATAATTTTATATGGAATTTTGAATTGAAGAATTTTAATTATTGAATTAAAAGTTAGTATAAGTAGTTTGGTTCAAAAGTCAAGTGGTTTTAGAAAAAGAGGTATCGAGACCCCGTTTCTAAAATTAAGGGCCGTAAATATTTTTATTAAATATTTATAGAGTCTTATTATATGTGAATTTAAGTTTGGTTGGGTAATTTTGATGATTAATTGCTTAATTAAGGAAAAATAAGTAAATTGTAAAAGAGATAAAAGTCAATTACTATTGATTAAAAATAAAAAGGACTAAAGTGGTAATTACACCAAGGTCAAAAAGTCCAAGCGGTCAAGGATATGATTACATTCCACTAAGTTTTGGGGTATTTGCTCATTTAGTCCTAATTAGTTAAGGCTAAATTGTAAATAAGTTATTTTATTGGAATTTAATATAATTGAAGGACCAATTGAGTAATTGAACCCTCCTTAAATGGCCTAATAATAGAAATGATGTGGAAATATTTAGATTTTGGTAAATTGCTATTAAATCCTAATTAAATGAGGATTTACTAATTAGTCTATTTTCTGTATGATCGAGATTAGTGATTTTGAGGTCACGACTTCGATATGTCAAATCGTAAATATTAATTATTTAATATTTACAAGGTCATTAGTATTTTATTAAAATTTGGTTATGAAAATTTAATCGTATAGATAGTTAATTAAATGAAAATGATTAAATCGTAAAAGGTGCAAAAGTTTATTAAAAGTATTAGATGTAAATTGGAGGTTTAGTTAAAGCACCTAAATGGTAATTAAACCATATACTATGAATATGGACGGTTTTGGCTTTTTAAATGGCTAATTTCATGAAAATTAATTAAGGGTAAAATAGTAAATTGTTAAATAAATGGTTTTTAAACCAAATTAGAAAAGAAAACAAGGGTTTTTCATCTTCTTCTTTAGCAATTGATGACCGAACCCTAAGAAGAGAAGCAAGAGCATTCATCCATCTTTGAATCCTCAATAGGTAAGTGAAACTTCGTCCGTTTTTAGTGATTTTTATGTTTTTGAGTTCGTATTAGCTTAACCTAGCTAACTCTAGCACTAATTTGTGATTTTGTCAATTGTTATAAATTTTTCCATTGATTAATAAGCTTGTTCTTGAAAGTTTATGGAAGATTTATAAGCTTGGTAGTTAGATTTGATGATTTTATAAAGTAATTTTTAGAAATTTTTATGTTAAAGGACTAAAATGTTAAAGGAATAAATTTATAAGCACTTGGGGTGAAATATTACAAAAAAATGGGCTGCAGAAATGCTTTTAAATGTTCGGCAAGCTGGAAATTAAAAATAAAATGATTAATTTGCAAGTTTGAGCTAAAAGACTAAATAGAATAAAAGTGAAAAGTTAAGAGAAATTTTGTAAAAATACCCAAAAATGTTTAATTGCATCAAGTTATTAAAAATTCATTTTGATTTAAATAATTGAGTGAAATTATTGCAATAGATCAAGATCGTGTCACCGATCGTGAAAAAGGGAAAATTATGGATTTGTCCCTAGAGTTCACTTTAACTGCAATTTTTTTTGATAAGTTCGTATTTTTAAATTCCAATTTAAATTGCATTTTTTGTACTTGTATACAACTTCTGTAAATTTGGAATGATGAAGGGAGTGAGAAAGACGGGAACAAAGGAAAGGAAAAGATAACGAGCTTTGAGTCGTAAATGCAAAAGGTCCGATGACTATGTGTCATCGTGAGTATATGAATCCTTTATGGATTATGAGGTCCGATGACTATGTGTCATCGTGAGTATATGAATCCTTTACGGATTATGAGGTCCGATAACTATGCGTCATCGTGAGTATATGAATCTTTTACGGATTACGAGGTCCGTTGACTATGTGTCATCGTGAGTATATGAATCCTTTACGGATTATGAGGTCCGATGACTATATGTCATCGTGAGTATTAAATGAGAAATGAATCCTATTATGAATTAAAAGTCCGATGACTCTGTTTCATCGTGAGTTACCAAATGCGATTTGAAACCAACCTTGGATGAATACAGTTTACTCCTCTTGGTTAAATTTTAATTGTACAACTTTGAAGTTTGGTAAACCTATTTAACTCTATGAACTTGCTAAGCTATGAAAAGCTTACTTGTGAAATTGTTGTTGTTTTGTAGATTCTATTTTTACTGCTTGAAGATCGATCATCTCAAAGAAATCACACTATCTCGGGAGCTAGTTCGGTAAACTTTAAATCACTTGGTTATATGGCATGTACTAGGATGGTGTTATCCTTTATATTACTTGTTTGGGATTGTTGGATTCCTTGATATGATCTTATTGAAATATTGTATGCTTGTTCAATGTGAAATATAGACTTTAAGTAATGTGATATAATAACTTAGATACTACGGGCAATGTGTTAGCCTAATGTGTTTTCTTGAAGATATGAAATGTTGAATGTTGATAAAGTTGAGTTTTGTCATGATTAATTGAATTATGCATACTTGTTTCGGTAGAACCCCTGTATGTATCGGTAGAAGTATAGGGCAGGAGAGAAGTTGTTCACTAACTTGAGTTGTATCGGTAGTTACATATTAAGTATCGATAGTTCTGCTCATAGGAGTATCGGTAGTTTATGTACTTGTATCGGTAGAAGCTGTAGGGTAGGACATCTTAGCTCTCTGGAGTTTTTGGTACCGGTAGAAACTTCACTTGTATCGGTAGAACTGTCATAAGTATCAGTAGAAGTCTGCACTATTTCCTGAATTATTTATTTATTGAGAATTACCGATACAAGTTCAACAGGTACCGGTAAAAGTCTCCAAAATCATGGAAATGACATTTTTGCCCTTCTTGAATTGTGTTGATATTCATTTAATGATTCATGTCGTGCATGATGTACTATTTTATTAAATAAGATTAAAAGAATTAAATTTGAAGGATAAATTGCAATAGATGATCGGAAGACCCAAGGAACCTAACCGGCGACGGTGTCGGGTTTGAGTACTATACAATGATAGTAAGAATGACTGATGTAGCTTGGATGATATTGTGGTAATATGGTTGATATGGAACATAGATGCTATGTTATGTGATATGAATAACGATTCCTTCTTGCAATGTAAAGATGAGTATGTTAGGTTAAAATTTGGTTAGCTAGTAATGAAAGTTGTGTGTTTGAGTCATAGGGTCATGTGATCCCTAATGGAAAATTTTCGTACGTGATCCTAAGTTCTTGTATGATTAAATTTGATTTCCTAATTGGTTGAAGTGTTGTAAATGAATGTGAAAGATTAAATAGAGTTAGTATTATAACATGATTTTTATTTTATGTAACACATTATATCCACTGGCATGATTATTACATCATTATTTTATAATATATTATCCTATCCAGAGGTTTATGCGAGCTTACAAAAGCTCTTTTGATAACTCGAGACTAATGGAAAATTACACTGCAAAAAATTTGAAACATTTCAAGATGGAGTTGCGACTTTAGGGGTGCAATGTCGCGACCTCCAAAACAGTAGGTTGACTTCACACTTAAGGACTAAAATGTAAAGATTCCAAACTTCACCAAGTTGGCATCACGACATCAAACAAGGGACATCACGACGTTGAGAGCGAGTGTTGTGACAACCAAGGGGTGCTGTTGTGAGTCTATAGGCAAAACACAAAAATTACAATCCTTATTGGTTTCAACCTACATTTAACACAATATGCATCATCAACAAACTCAAAATGACAACACTATATATATGTTCAATTTCATGATTGAACCAAAATAGGCCTCAGCCATGCATAAGTTATTACAATTTGATTCATCCATTACTCAACTACACAAAAATGGACCATTTGCAACCTAATAATCATTTCAATCCTAGGGACATGCCATTTGCTTATATGTAAAGAACTATACAAACTTTGTTAAGTCCAAGACCACTAGCTGGATGCTGAATCAAGTCTCGAGACTTCGAGATTCACCTAAACCTTCACATGGAATAAACAAATTGCATGCTGATCAATAGAGCTCACTGGTACTTTCATGATTCAAGTCAATGAAGCATTAGCAAGTGAACATAATCAATTCAAGTATAATGTTTAACTAAATCACATATCATTTATGCCAATAGTTTCCATTAACATATGAGATGAACATATATAGCGCATTTGCACACTAATTCATTAAACATTTGCATTTAAACTTATCATATCATAACATTCAACATTGGATACCAATAATTTCATTTTATAGCATACCAAATTGAAGCATAATCTCATTGAGCAATTCATATGATTATATCATACCATACTTTCTAATTCTTACCATACCATTTTTCATTTATTTCACATCCTACTTATTCATTTCATATCAATAATTTATATGCGTATACTTATACATCGTTATTCATCAAATTGAATGTCCGATTCACATGGTCTTTCACATGTTGTCGTTTTCCATATTTCACATGTATACAAGCATACTAATTTAACCACGTTCAACTCATTCATCTCACTACCATTTCATGTTTTTATAAGCCTACTAATCAGACATAGGCTTAGAATGGATACACGAATCTAACACTCTGTCATCCCAGGTTACTCGACAACGATGACTTTGAAACATATACACACTACCACCTCGGGTTGCCCAGAAATGATGGTTTTCGTAATTTGATTATTTTGTCATCCCGGGTTGCCCAACAACGATGACTATATGTGTACATTCTATTACCTTGGGTTGTCCAACAATGATAATTTTCATAATTTGATTACTCTTTCATCCCGGGTTACCTGATAATGATGATTATATGTGTACATTTTACCACCCCATTTGCTTGGCAACAATAGTTTTTAATCATTATACCTAACCTTATGGCATGCCAACTATATCTAACCTTGTCCGAACAACTAATAGGGTAATCAATGTTCTGAACCAATTTGCATATCATTATCAATTCACATATAAAACCAATACCACATTGCATAGTTCAAACCATTTCCATTTCACATTTTGTTTCAATTGAAGTATACTACTTTCTATTTTATTCAATTCAGTACACTATCTCGATAGTCAATATCAATCACCACAAATCAATTCATACGAACATTATATACTCTCCTCAATACTCAATCATGAAATAACATGATTATGCAAACAATTAAATTGATCTCGAATCATAAAAGTACAAATCGATTCTTCGCATCATTCATCGATAACTTTCGCTTTTTCTTTCATTCTATATGTCGTCTTTAGCTATGATCAATAATTAAAAAAGAAACAATATCAGAATTAATTTGATTCACATTCAAATATAAAACCAAGCGTATTTTTTTTATTCAATTTAGTCCCTAAACTCGAGATAAACTAGCATCAAATTAAAATTTGATTTCACATTCTTTCATTAGGGACCCTACACTTTTTATTTCTATCATAATTTCATAATAGGTTTTCAATTTATTCAATTTGGTTCCTAATGTTACAAAGTTAACAAGAAAGCTTATTAAGCTTTACAATTTAGTCCTTATCATTATCTAAGCTTAATTTCTATCAATTTCAAGTCTAATTCATCAATTTCTCAACAATGGAAACTTACTAAATATTCAACAATTGGAAAAAATAATACATGGAGCAACTAAATCAAACTTTTATGATCATAAGTCCATAAAAATAAAAAATGTTTTAGAGACTTACTTAAATTTGTGGTCGATTCCTCAAGCTCCAAAAATGGAGTTTTCTTTTTCTTTTTGTTGCTATGGGACGGTGAAGAAAATTATAACTCATCATCTTTCTTTCCACTACCAAACCATTTATACTTTAATTAATCTTAATTAATTAAATCAATCATGTTTTATTTCATTAATTTACTATTAAACTAAACTAAGTGGCCATCATCAATATCATCCACTAAGTCATGCTAAAATTTGGTTTATTTACCATTTTAGTCGTTTAGTTAATTGCTATCTAGGTCTCCAAGCATTTTCTTAATTAAAACTCTATAGCGATTGGACTTCTACAAATTAGTCCCTAAACCTTAATTAACTACTTTTTTTTGCTAAATTACTTAATTGAATTTCAATATATTTTTATATTAACTCCGTAAATATTCCTATTTTATATTTACAAACTCGATTTAAGAAAATGGGGTTTTGAAACTATCCTTTTTGACACCATTAAAAATCAGGTTGTTACAAGTTTCTAAGTGTGTTTCATAATTACAATGTTTGAAGGTGTTTCAATAGTTGATTTTGGTGTTTAAAATTTGATGTTTGAGTCTTATAAGTCCAAGATTTGGTATTGAGCATTTAAGAACAGAGGAGTTTCAAGTCAATTTTCGGCTCTAAGCACAGTGATGCTGATACTTGAGCCTTGTGGTACAACAAGTAAGATAGAATATCAAGATCTGCAGTAACTGGGAGAAGTCTCTATATTGCTCCTTACTTGTTCGGATATCATAGTGCAGGGCATTGGCCACTATACTGTTTTGAGCATTATTGGCCTTCTGAGGCCCGATTTGAGTCCTAAACACCTCTGGTTCACTTCGAACCATTTTTCAATGATTTTAAATTGTTTCTAAAGCCTTTCATCCATCCAAAACTTGATTTAAATATTTTATAAAAATATTCTAAATTATAACCCTTAAATGAATACAAGTTTCTAGCTTGTATATGTTCCAGTAGCATCTTCCACCCGTACTGATCATTGAAACGGATGAGGGATGTTACATTTAATTATATTAGAGATTAGGTCATTCAAATTTTTTGAACACTTTTAAGTTGTCTTTTTCACTATTTAATCGAAGAGAAACATGTTCCTCTAGTCCATACACCTTAAAGGGTTCTTCAATGGGCCACGTCTTTTTTAGAACATGCACTATGGGATCTACTCGTATTTCATGATCTACAATTGTTTTATCCATGATGGACAAGGTCTCAAGCTTTTCGCTTATATAGTGATCTATTTCAATCTCAAGAGTTTGAAGTTTGCTTTCAATATCCCTCATTATAACGTCTTCCACTAGGTCATTGTTGTGGTCATTCAAGTGCCATGCAAAGAAAGAAGAAAAGAAAAAATGGGGTGACATAGAAGAAAAAAGGGCTACATGATAAGACATATATGTTAAAATATGCTCTAATTTCCTATACTTTTCATACATTTGGAGTTTAGTCTTCTTACTTTTGTTTCAAGAAATTTAGTCTCTCTACTTTTTGGATTTAAAAATGAAAGTTCAATTTAATTTTTTTTGTTAAATTTAGATTCATTACATCAACTTTTTAATTACATGGATACTAAGTGGGTATTTTTTTCAAAATGTCACAAAAAATTAACGATATTAATAATTGGACTTAAATTTTAAAATCTAATAAGTAAAGAGGTTAAATTCCTAAAAATCAAAGGCATAATACCAAAAATAACCCTTAACGTTTGACTGTTTGATTACTTTGGCCCTTTATGTTTTTGGAGCACTTTAACACCTAATGTTTTTTAGTTAAATTGATCTATTTTTAGCGGACATGCTGACGTGCTTGTTAGTTGAATAACAGTTAACATTAACCGCTGATATGACAGTCCAAATGTATTTAAATGATGATGTGACATTATTTTGTCTTATATGACATGTCAGCAAATGATTTTAAAATTATTAAAAAAACAATAAAAACCCCTAAACATACACGAACACAACTACAAAAAAATCATATTCAAATTGATACAATTACAAAAAAAAGAACCACATAGAGTTAAGAACACAATCTGCAGTATCTTAAAAACTTATGCCCCGTTCGAAAACCATACAAATCCCATATTGAACATAAATCCATGAAACACAGTGCTTTCCTTGCCATCAAAATTTTCTCTAAAAAATCAAAGAAGGATTAGAGATAAAGCATAGTTATTGATAAGAGCCAAAGCACTGCTCGTCAAATGTGCGATCTTAACAATTCGTTTCATCACCATCATCTTCGCATACCCACCATAGCCCTGCTTGAGAATCCATCCATGCAAGTATCTTCATCCGTCAAAGCAGCAGTAGCCTAGGTTTGAATATCACTTATAATAAGCACCAAGTTGGAGCGTCTGATACGAACAATTTCACCTATATATTTTTAGAGCTCGTCGATAGAGTCAACGATCAGTTCGATGCAATCCGCCATGACGGAAGCGACCCAAGGTTTCAAACTATAGGTTTTGACGACTTTTTGAATGAGTCTGGATGTGGATTTGCTGGCTCTGAAGGTGATGAGGAGGGCGGTGTGAGTAATCACCAAAGTTAATGTTGGGGATCAACTCGATTAAGCAATGAACAAGTTAAAATATAGCGAAAGAAATTAAGAAATTGAACACACAAATTTAACGTGGAAAAACTCCTCCGAAGAGGATAAAAAACCACGAGCAAAGATAATTTTACTATAATAGCAAAAGAATGAAGAGTACAAAAGATGAAGATAAAAACTAAATCCCAAAAACCCGAAAACAAAGAACCCTCAAAACGTAAACACTAAATTCTCTAAAAGTGTTAGGAGTTCTAAACTTTAATGGGTGTTTTTTCTAAGGTTGTAAAAGAGCTTATTTATTGGCTAAATTTCTAGGTCAAATAATAATAAAATAATCTAGACTAATAAGAGTTTGACTTAAACAAATAAACAGAGTTTAATTGAAACAATTAAACACAGTTTAACTGAAAGATTATTTCTCAAATTTGACTTGAAATAGGAGTCATAATTCAACAAATCTCCACCTTGACTCGTATTTCCACAATGTCATCTTTGCCAAAGCCCGTCACGAGTCTATCTTGAACTATGCAGGGAATTAACTGAGTCGAATCTATGCTTAGAAGCTGGAAGTCTTCTAGCCTTCGACTTGTGCACTGTCAAATCAAAACTAACTCGGGTCTAATTTTCTCGAATATAGTGCCCTAACTTTTCAAAACCTGCATCCAAAAGAGAACCTCTCTTCAACGAAACAGTCATACCTTTTTTCCTCCTATAACTAAGTTGTCTCCGCTCCAAACAAGTTGACTTTAACTCCGTAACAAACAAGGGACATCGGATTTCATCGATCACTATAAAACCTTCTAGAATATAAAGACTGTAGGTCTTTTTACCTTTTAACAAAATGAGATCCCCACGAGACACCTTAATGCCGCTAGACTCGATGTTGATTTTGCAACCTTTTGAGTCTAAAATACTTAAGGAGATGAGATTCTTTTGTAAATCAGGTACATACCTGACATCTGATAGTGTCCTAATTTTACCATCGTGCATCCTAATTTTAACAGTACCAATACCGATTACCTTACTGGATGAATCGTTTCCCACGTGCATAACTCCACCTTCAACTGAACTGTATGTGGAGAACCATTCTCTATTGGGACACATGTGGAAAGAATATCCTGAATCTAGGATCCACTCGAACGTAAGCTCAAAGCTTTCGCTTATTGACACTAACAAGAAATCATCACCACCTTCATCGGCCAAATTAGCACCAGCTAAATCTTCCTCGTTACTCTCAGCAGTCTTTTTATTTCGCAGTTTATAATAATCTGCTTTGACGTGACCTAACTTATTACAATAGCGACACCTTTTGTCTTGCTTCTTTGATGCTACTAAAACAGAAGCTTGCTTATCTGCCTTGCTATCTGAACCAAACTCATTGTCGAGTTTATCTTTGCTCAACAAATAACCCTTTACATCCTCGAACGAGAGTTTGTCTATACCATAAATCAAGGTCTCCCTAAAAGACTTGTATGAAGGGTGTAAAGAGCACAACAATAGCATAGTCTGATCCTCATCGTCAATCTGAACCTCAACATTATTTAAATCATTCAAAAGAGTAATGAATTGACTGATGTGATCTCTAAGAAGCTCACCTTCGTTCATACGAAACGTAAATAGACGTTGTTTCAGCATTAAATTGTTAGCCATAGACTTAGTCGCATAAAGAGTTTCTAGCCTTTTCCACAAGGCGGATGAGGTCTTCTCCATCAATACCTCCTGCAATACCCTATTCGCGAGGCATAACTGGATTGCAGACAAGGCTTTTTCATCAAGCTCTTCCCATTCTGATTTATCTAAACTATTGGGGTTTTTTCCGGCAATGCCTTTTTCAAACCAGTCTAAACTAGAATTGCCATCATCCGAACTTGTCATAGATTGAAATTTGTGACACCATCAAACTTCTCAATATCTAACCTTATTGCTTCCATCTCTGAATGGGTTGATCTGCAGAAATCAAACTAGCTCTGATACCACTTGTTAGGGATCAACTTGATTAAGCAATGAACAAGTTAAAATATAGCGAAAGAAATTGAGAAATTGAACACACAAATTTAACGTGGAAAAACTCCTCCGAAGAGGATAAAAAACCAAGAGCAAAGATAATTTTACTATAACGGTAAAAGAATGAAGAGTACAAAAGATGGAGATAAAAACTAAATCCCAAAAACCCGAAAATAAAGAACCCTTAAAACATAAATACTAAATTCTCCAAAAGTGTTAGGAGTTCTAAACTTTAATGGGTGTATCTAATGGGTGTTTTTTCTAAGGTTGTAAAAGAGCTTATTTATAGGCTAAATTTTTAGGTCAAATAATAATAAAATAATCTAAACTAATAAGAGTTTGACTGAAATAAATAAATAGAGTTTAATTGAAGCAATTAAACAGAGTTTAACTGAAATATTATTTTTCAAATTTGACTTGAAATAGGAGTCATAATCCAACAAATAAAAATCGTAAACAAAAATCCCTAAAAGCAAAACTCACACCCAAAATCCTCAAATTCGACAACCCAAAACCCAAAATCCCCAAACTCAAAAAACCATAAACATAAATTGAAATAACATACATAACATTTTCAATGTGAAAACATTTGAAAACATACCCCGAAATATCATCCAAAATCAAATGTGATTCTGTAATAGTCTTTGGGTAATCTTCTTTTACACAATTTTTTTACTTTCTCAAGTTAAGGTTCATTGTTTTCTCTCTCTTTTTTTTATTAACTGATTCAATAGATTTTTTGTTATTGTTAGGATTGGGCTTCTATTTTTTTAGAATATCTGATTCAATTGTTTTTTAAAATTATTTTTTATTTTAATTAGGTGTGAAATGCGTTGGCACCTAGGTGGAATAAAAAAATTTAAATCAAAATTGTTAGTCAACTAACGGCCACGTCAACATGTCCGTTAAAAATAGAACAATTGGACCAAAAAAAATTAGGTGTTAAAGTGCTAAAAAAATATAAAAAACCAAAGTGACCAAAAAATCAAACGTTACGGGCTATTTTTGGTATTATGCCAAATCAAAATATAAAAACTAAATTTCAAATTTACAAAAGTACAAAAATTTATAATATGTTTTAGGGTAAACTACCTAGTTGGTCACCTAACTTTTAGGGCGCTTTCATTTTAATCACTCAAGCGTTAAAACTCTAATGGTGGTTGATTGTACATGCCACATCATGTTTACTCTTTCATTTTGATCACCCAACTTTTAGGTTGCATTCATTTTGATCACTCAAAAAAATATCATTTTTTCAAGTATTGATCAAGGTAAAAAGAATATTTAGGATTAAACTGAAAAAGCGATAGAAACTAAAAATAATGATGCATTAAAAAAATTGTCAATGTGTATCTATTTGCCCCTTTGCCGAACGTTATATTTTTTTTCTTTTAATGTTAAAATTTTAAAGTTCAAAACATCAAAATCAATTAAATAAATTATTAAATTTTTTTTATCTCTTAATAGTGTCAATTGATTTATTACTACAATATTGAAATTAATTAAATTGATTAATTTAATATCCTTCTAAATTTTAAAATTTTATTTTATGCTTTCAAATTAAAATCAATTCAAACAACTCATATTTAATAATTGTCTACGAAACTCAAATTTCCTTTAATTTTATGATCTTAAATATTTCATATTAAGCTAAAAACAAAAAAAATACTTGCAATTAATTTAATTAATTAATTTTATCTTCTATGCCCAAAATTATTTCATTGATTCATTATTCAAATGAAGAATAAGAGGATTTTTTTTTGTTTTTAGCTTAACATGGAAGACTCGAAATTATAGAATCAAAAGAAATTTAAATTTCATAGGAAATTATTAAATATGAGTTATTTGAGTTTTTTATTAAGGATAATAAAAAACGTAAAATAAAATATTAAAATTTAAAAAGAGCTTTAATATAATTTAATTAATTTCAATGTTATGGTAATTATCAAAGGATAAAAAAATTCACTCATTTATTTAATTGATTTTGATGTATTGAAATTTAAAATTTAAATTTTGAATAAAAAAGAAATTTAAAATTTTCAGCAATTTGACAAATAAGTATACTTTGACAATTTTTTAATACATTATTTTTTTTTTGTGAATTTTTAATACATTATTTTAATTTTTACTACTTATTCACTTTAATCCTTAATTTTTTACACTAATCAATACTTTAAAAAATATTTTTTTTATGATTAAAATGAAAACAACTTAAAAATTGGGTGACTAAAAATGAAAGTGTATGTATAATTGGCATGTAGAGTCAAATGCAGTTAGAAATTTAACCCCAAAACAATCTCAAACATAGTGTATTTGAAACGTAAGCTTAATTAAGCATTGTTTTTTCAAAAGTATTTTGTATTTCGAAGTCTTTTTAGATGCAAATCGAAAAGGTAGAGAAAGATGGAGTGGCTTTTGGATTTCGGATTTGAAAAATACCATTTAACCCTTATTGCCTTCATTCAAGCAAAGTTGTTGAGCTTATATGCAACATTCATTTCTTTCCCCCGTTTCATCAAGAAATTGCAGAGCAAGTTAATATCATAAGAGAGAAGAAAGAAGGATAGTAGGAGACAGGATAACGAGATCATTATAAAGACCAACATGCACAAGATGGGTTTTTCTTTTTTTATTCGAGAACATTATAAAGACAAACAAGCAAAAGATGTTTCAGTTTGTAATAAATGAAGAAATCTTACAACAATAAACAACAGATATGAATCATGATTTCAAGCTTTGAAAAAACAAATGGTGGTCAAACTTAAAAGTACCAACTTGTCAGCACTTTGACCATTTCCCCGGTAATGAAAACCAATATTCTTTTCTCTCTCTCTCCTTCACATGTCTTTTGAAAAAAAAATCAACCAATCTTCCCCCATTCAGCAGGTTTTGTTCCCAGGTTACTTTCCAGCTTAATTCCTTTTCTTTTTTCTTTTGTGTATTTTTAATGGTCTCTTTGAGAAGATTTTCCTTTCCTCATCTGGGTCGTTTACTCTTTTCCAGTTTCCTTTACTAATTCATTTGCCTAAAAGTAAAACCCAAAAAGAAAATGTGGGTCATACTTTAAAGGTGAAACCCTGGAAGAACATGGAATCAAAATTCCACAATGGCCTTGAATGTCTTACAACACCATTTTTCCATCCCCCACTACTTTTGCTTCGCCAGTTTTGGCCTTTGGGGTTCTTTGCTTTCTGGTTATCACTTTCTTAATTAAATAATAATAATAAAAGAAAGGAAAAAAGTGCTATTGGGTATCTAGAATGGTTGTTTGCTCTACAAACACAAAGCTATCTTGGAGTTTCTAAGCTCAGGGCTAATGGATGATTAAGCCTTTTTTACTTTATAGAGAATCAGCTGTTGCTTCTCATCTTTGCTTGTCTGTTGAATTGGATTGGGGTGGTTCATCTTTGTTTCTTGGATCCATTTCTTTGAGGTAAGAGACCAAAAAAAAAAAAAAAACAAGTTCTTCATTTTACTTGGTCCATTCAGAAAAGTTTGTAACTTTCTTCCAATTTTTATTCTGACATTCTTTGTATTATTTCTGGTATGTTACTTAATAATAGCAACTAGTTCCCATTTTTGTTCTTATAAAGTTGGTACTGGTAGTATAAGAGAAAGATAGAATTTTCTTGTTAAGTGTCTCATTTTCTTTTTGTTGAAAAGTTGTATACCTAACTGAGTTGCTTGGATTAATGGAAGCTGGTAGTTCCATGTTTGACAGTGTTCAACTCCCAACCACATATCAGTGTTCATTAACATGTTTGCTTTTTGAATTTGGTTATGTGTAAGAATTGTGATTTATAAGTTAAAAAGAAATAAAGAAAGAAATGTGTCTTGATTTGAATTGCTAAGTACTAATTCACTTTCAATTTTCATTGTTTATATTTCATTTAGATTCCATGAGAATAATTTGTTCTTGTCTTTCTTGTTCATAACTTCACTTATTTAGATTACATATATAAAAAATTAAAGCTCCATAATTACTTGATTAAGTTATTCGAGTTTGACAAGTTCTGTAGTGTTTCTGTCTAGGATTTGTCTTCAACTTATTTGTCTTAATTTGGTTATGGTGTTCTTTCCCTTTGTATTTTTGCTTCCCTTTTGTGTCATCTTGATGCAATTCTTCATTATTTTGTTTCCTTCAGATTTGTAGTGAAGCACAAATTAGATAGTTTGGAGGCTTATCAACCATTTTGAGGCTGAAAATGATAACGGGGTGTGGCCGTTATTGATGTGTTACAATTAATTTGAAGCAGATCATGGACAACACATTTGTTCGTGGACCAAAAGATGACAGGGGAAAAGAAGATTCACAGCAAATTTTGGAGGATAAGAAGGATACATTGGGTGACTATGGAATGAATTGTTCTGAACTAAAATCAAAACAGCTGGGGAGTCCAATAAATTCACAGCATGCTCTGATATTAAATGTTAGAAGAATACAAGACGGAAAAAGTCTTATAAATGATGCATTGCTTCGGGCTGTTTTTGGCATGGGGAATAAGATTCTGATGCATGTGATTACTCTAGATGAGAAATACCTTCGTTATTGCCTCGAGTTGATTCATGTCAATGCAGCAAAAGCAGGTCGATGCAGTATCTCTGAGAACTTGAGCTCCATAAAAACGAGCATTTTATCCAATGGACTGAATCCAGCTAAAATTCTGGATGAAAATACAGGTGACCTGGGCAGGTTTATTTTCAAATGTCCACTGGAAGTTAGGACTGGTAGTTTATTCCTTGATTCTGCAGAACCTTGGGTTGTAGGTTCAATAATGGGCAGCAAGAGCATGGCAAATATATTGAAGAGCCCATTGTTAGAGAAATCAGGTGCATTCAATGTTGATCCAAGTTTGAATGATGTTAAAAGATTGGTAAGTTATGACTTAATGAGCTCTCCGGGTGGTTTCGGTAGTTATTCCTCATATAAGCCAGATAGTGAAACATACATATTGGATGACTGTAAATATGGATCCGAGACCGTGCATAAAAGGCCTGTTTCCATATCAAGTACAAACTCAACATGCTCGGATCAGTCCTTGTCTTCGACTTCTACAACATTTTCTCAAGGAATGCTTCAGTGCACGTGGAATGGTGGGATTCCGTACTTTGTTTTCTCGCTGGATAATCAAAGGGAGGTGTATGTAGCCAATTTGGCAAAGGACGGAGCTGCTCGAAATAAGGGTCTGAACTATGTGTACTTGTTCCATTCAAGCAAGAGTACCCATAAGGAACATGGGATTAGTGATCACAAATTTGTAGGTAATATGACGGTGTCAACTTCTTTCTCAATCTGCCCCCAAGATTCTAAAATCATGGAGACGGAGTTTGTTTTGTTCAGTGGTAATAAAACTTTAATTCAAGAGATGCAAACTTCAAGCAGTAATCACAGGAAAAATAAGGGCCTATCAGAAAAGGTGGTGGAAGCATTCAAGGGTAGTCACTTGTCCAAGCAGAGCACATTGTCTAGATTTCGTCGGTCAAGTTCCATAATCGAAGATTCTTCTTGGGATCCATGTCGAGATACAGTGAACAATTCTGATTCACTAGATGGGATGAACCTTTTCGAAGATCAACTTCCAAGAAATTTGGAATTGACTGCCATCGTTGTGAGGGACCATTTCCCTGAGAATCCTCGACCAGAAGTTGGAGGTTGGGGCTTAAAATTTCTCAGAAAACCAGTGGCAATGCAAAACATCGACCCTTTGGAAGCGCCAGTTCATTCCTTTTGTTCTCACAATAATGGTGTTTGCTCAACGAGTATGGATGTACTCATTCCAGCAGGTATTCATGGTGGCCCAAGAACCAGAAATGGTGGCCCCTCTAGTCTTATTGAAAGATGGAGATCTGGTGGACATTGTGAGTGTGGTGGCTGGGACTTAGGCTGTCCTCTGACCGTACTCAAATCCGGGCCAAGTAAAGAAGGTTCACCTGCAACAGATATGCCCGAGGATTGCAAGTTATACGATTTTTCCATTCAGGTATGTCTATAAAATTTCCCAACTGTTACAATCTAAGATGGCTGATACCACTATGTCTATAACCTGAATCACAATACAGGGTCCTGAGCACGGTTCTCCGACCTTGAAGATAACAAATGTTCATGACGGGCTGTACTTGATTCATTTTCAATCAGCACTCTCAGCTCTGCAGTCCTTTGCGATTGCGGTGGCGTACATTCATACTCAAAGTCCCACTTTCCGACCCAAAAATGTACAACAGTCAGAGGTAGTGAAAACCAAGAGTTGAATTCGTTTAGCTGTAACCCTCTCACTGCACCAAAGTGTGCAAATTTATAGAGTAACCCCAGCAGCGTATCAGTAGGAAACATAGCTGTTGTCATTCTTTTGTTTACTTGTAGTTTGACTATTTTCAGATGGTAATTGGGGTTATGTACCAAAAAAAAAGTTAATTTTCGAAATTATCTACGGAAATGAGTCAAAGTGAAAAAATTACAGGAATAGGCTAATTTTGCAAAAGCGCGCTTACGTGGAGACGTTTTCAAGGGGAATTTCAGAAAAGCGTTTACACGTGAAAGTACTTTTCCTTGAATAGGATAAAAAGTTCCTACTTGGAAGTTTTTTTTTAAATTAGTGTCCACGTGGATGCGTTTTTCAGTGTGTTTTCATTGTAGGTCAAAGAAAAAGGCTTTTACGTGGAGGCTTTTTTGTCTCATTCAAAGAAAAATGTTTTCACGTGGAAGCATTTTTCTAAAATTCCTCTTAAAAACGTTGTCACGTAAGTGTGTTTTTATAAAAATGACCTATTTCAATAATTTTTGTTCACTTCGGCCCATTTCCGTAAATAATTTCGGAAATGGGTTTTTTATGGTACATAACCCTGGTAATTGTATCCTTAATTTCTCATAAGAAAAGATATATAGTAGTATAGATGGAGTGAATTTTATATACTCCATAGCCATTGAATAAAAGCTCAGGTTATGAACTAGAAAATGAAATTGATGACTCTTTATGGCTTCCAACATTAGTAATTCTCTCAACCAAGAACAATTTTATTTTGCATTCAAAACTCTGAAGGAGTTAATGAGATGAAATTGAATTTCATTTAAAAAAATAAAACATAATATTTTCAACAGCTACCTATCTACTTATTTATCATATTAATAAATTTTAAAAAAAATTATATTAAGTAAAAATTTAATATGATTATTAATCACATTAAAAAACTAAATGTTAAAATTTTTTTATTTTCAATAAAATATAAATTTTTAATAATTTATCAAATACACTCTAAAATTGATTTTACTATTTATTAATCAAATATAATTGAATCTCTCAAATCTATTAAGACGATGCCCAACGTTATGGCAGGCCCAATTTCATGCCCATCGGGAACAGTTCAGTCACCTGAAATGCAAAACCCAACGAAACCCTAATTACACCATCTATATAATGCTCAAATCTCCCTAGTCCTCGCTTTCTGTTTCTCTTCAGCCGTCGAAAATGTCGAAGCGAGGTCAGTTCATGTCTTTTTTTCTGTTTCTGTGAACCCATTATTTGTATACTTTTCTCTCTTTCCGTTTGTTTCCCGAGAAAAAAAGAGCAAGTCAAATGGAGACAAGATCCACCTTTTATATTTGCTTTCATAATTCTATAAACAAAACCCATATTTTATTTATTTCTTAGAAAGATTTCTTTGTTTGGGGTGTTGTTTATTTCTTATAAGCTGTTTGATAGTTGATAAAGTTGTGATATTTTTATTAGGGCGTGGAGGTTCAGCTGGTAACAAGTTTAGGATGTCACTGGGTCTGCCAGTGGCAGCTACAGTGAACTGTGCTGATAACACTGGTGCTAAGAACCTATACATCATTTCGGTGAAGGGAATCAAGGGTCGTCTTAACCGATTGCCATCAGCTTGTGTTGGAGATATGGTGATGGCTACAGTCAAGAAAGGGAAGCCTGATCTTAGGAAGAAGGTCTTGCCTGCTGTCATTGTGAGACAGCGCAAGCCCTGGCGCAGAAAGGATGGTGTTTATATGTACTTTGAAGGTGAAATTTAGTGTGGATTTCTTGATTTATAGATTGTTTGTAGTTCCATTTCGTTGTAAAGGGACTTGAATATAGTAATCTATTGAAGGTTGTTTATGTTTCGTAGTTTAGGGTGTGTAAAAGATACTCTTGGTATGCAAATCATAAAATATGTTTAAGCAGCTTACTAGTAGTGTTGTTATATGTATGTAGTTCCATTACATTGCAAGGGGACTTAAATTTGGTGATCTATTTATGGTTGTTTATGCTCCATAATTTAGTTTAGGGTGGATGTAATTGTTTTATGTTATAGATATGCAAGTCATAGGAAGTGTTTAGGCTGTTTACTTGTTAATTGGTTTTGTGATGTACACGTTATCTTAGTGTTTAATTATTTTATTGAGTGAGATTTCTCGTGTTTGGAATCTCCATTTTTGCAGTTTGATACATTGTTTCCTCATCCATGGAGTCTCTCTTTATCTTTCTTGCCTCATTTTTGTTGTTGTTTGATATGCTGGTGATGTGGTCTGGAGAATTTATATCCCCTTACCCCAATACCAGCTGGTAACCATTGTTATCATCCCTGTCCATGTTGGGACATTTCGATGTAAAATGTTCTTATATTAATCGTCTCTCTATCCCCTTATTGTTGCATGTTTAGTTAAAATAATGTTGTATCACCAGACATAAGTCTCGTAGCTACTTAAATGTCATTGGTTGATACTATTACTAGTCTAGAATCCTTTGTTATCCATTGAGCCTTGCATGTGGTCCATTTACGAATCTTCAAATGTTTCACATTCATGTTTTCCTGTTTTAAGTTCCTAAGTCGAAATGAATCTTGTTTCATTGCAGATAATGCTGGTGTCATTGTGAACCCAAAGGGAGAAATGAAAGGTACAATGACAAATCCAAAGCCAGTTCAACCATTCAGTAGATCCAGTCTTTTTAAATGTTATAGATTAAGTGATATTACATGTCACGTTTTGTTCTCTGGTTTTCTAGGTTCTGCTATAACTGGTCCAATTGGAAAAGAGTGTGCTGATCTATGGCCAAGGATTGCAAGTGCAGCTAATGCCATTGTTTAGGAACTCACATTTTGGTCATTTTGTTTCTCTGCATGGGACTAATCTAGTTTGCTTGATCAAGATTTTGTTTATTTTTATTTTTCCTTCAGAACATCATTTGGATGGTATCTTTTGATTTGATCTTGATTTTGGAGATAAATTGTAGTTTGTGGAGAGCTTTTTTAATGTTTACTGGTGTTGTCATTTTCTAAATCCTGCTGTCAGTTATATTTATCTCAAAGTCTCAGTTCATACTCTCCAAACCCAACCAGCCGGGTTGGGTTATTGGTCTAGTGTAAGGGGTTGATTGATATCAGATATATATTCTTTATTTTGAGGATATAAATATAGCAACAATGAATTACTTAGTGTTGTCTAAAGTTTAATGTATGAACTTAATTATTAATATGGTATCAGATACAGATTCTTTATTTTGAGGATATAAATAGGAAATGGAAGGTGATGGGTAGTGTTCTTATTTACTCTTTCTATCAGAGTCCTTGTACATTTTGGAAATTTTCGTGAACAAACTCCCATCAAAACACCCTCTAACAGCTTCTTTGGACAGAAAACCCTGCTCATCCTTGGCTACATAATACAACAGCAACCATTCGAACTTGGCTACAATCCTGCAAACCCGGAAAATCACATTTAAGAGCTTCAGGGAAAAGAAAAAGGGTGGAGATTTGAGAGAAAGGATGGAGGTTTGAAGAGACCATCCAATATAGTCGAAAGCGGCCCGATTTGCCTCAGTCATCAGCCACAACTCTTTGAGTGATAACCTGTCGGGCTTTGTGAGTGCATACTTGGTGAAGATGTTCTCCAGGTTCACTGGCATGAACCTGCATTCAACATTTTCCCTATAAGAATCTTATACAAATGTTTGCAGTGGTTGAAATATATGGAATCTGATGTGCAAACCTTCCTTCAGTGTCATATGCTGCTGTATCACTCCCATGCTTATCTTTGTGTATTCTCTCTACGTATATGGGCAATAACGGATTTGGCACCCACCCCTTTGAAATGCAATAACATTGTCAGCATATATGACTAATTTAGTTTCGGTAAAAACACCTCTCTAGACTCTTATCGTCGGAGTAATTTAATCCTGCTCAATTTCGAAAGTGAGCAGCTAAGAATAATCAATGTTGAAGTTTTTTGTCAATTTGACATAAATTTGATTGGTATAATAATAATTTTAGTTCTCATAATTTACATATTCTATCGATTCGGTTATAATTTAACAAATTTAACTCACTATATTTTTGTAAATGTGTAAATGTTAAAGTTAAATTTGTTGAATTTTTTTAGAATCAAGATCAAATTAACAAAATATGTAAATATCGAGGATTAAATTTGTTATTATGCCAATCAAAATTATGTACAATTGACAAAAGACATTAACATTGTGATTAATTGTCCTTAACTGCTTATTTTCAAATTTGACAGGATTAAATTGCTCTAATTTTTTAGAGGGACTAATTTTTCAATTTTGAGAGAGATTGATTTTTTTTACCAAATTCTTTTACCATCTAGTTTAATAATTTGATTATTATATTTCAAATTGTAAACCATACATGTTCAGCTTTGAATATATTAAAAACGTTTGACAAAAATAATTTAATTATTAAATACAATAATCTCGTTTGATATAATAAAAATATCAAAACTTTGCATCACAATTAAATTATGTTGATAAATAATAAGTCAAAATTTTAACATATTAATTTTTAAAAAACTTATATTAAAATACATAAAATTAAAGTAATTTTATTGATATAAAAATAGAAGTGAGAAAAACTTACCGGAAGAGTGCGATAACTAAATGCTGCATTAATTACAAAAGATATGATAAAAGATAAAAATGGATCGAACCCAAGCTCTCGAATACCTGATTTTCACAAAATCAGCATAAATTTTATGTAAATGAATAATAATGAAAATAAAAATGAAAGTAAATACAAGAGAAAGAAAACTCCTAATCTTTTGGGATTTGGAAAAAATTACACTCCAACATTTATATAAAAAAATTATCATAATTAAATTCAATATTTAATTTTATTAATATATCAAATAATATTTAATATAAAATTTAGTACTTACAAAATTTAATAATAAAAATTCAAGCGTCTAATTAATTTTGAATTCAAATCTCATTATGTGTATATATTTTTTAGATTTATCAAAATATAAAAAATATAGATACCCTCAAAATAATATTTGTTAATGCTTGTGGCTTTATAAAATAAATGACTTGTTGATAATTTCATATTCTCATTGATTTAAAAAAAATTTAAACTCGCATTTTTATATATATTATAAATAGCATATCTTATTGAAAAAAGTAATAAGGGGGTTAGAGATGACAAAACAGAACAAGAAAGGGCCTGGTCTTACGGGTGTGCATTCAGTTGGCTAGATCCATTTGATTTTTCAATTTTAATAAATAAACAAACTGACTAAACCATTAAAACTGACCAAACATTATTCTCTATTTCATGAAATTCCAATATTACCCCTTCCCCCAAAAAAGGGCATTTTTCAAACTGTTGATCTTACTCCTCACTCCTATATTTATTTATTTCAGTCATAATGATTTATTTATTTTCGTTTCTTTTAATCATTAAATTTATATTATTTGTTAAATTATTTTAAAATAGATCGAAAAGCTAATTTTATTAACGTAATATTCACATGATAATTCATGTGTATGTCATGTTAGCATTTAAATATTTTTTAAATATTAAAAAATTATAATTTTTATATTTTTTTAAAGGTGATTTAATAAATAACGTAAATTTAAAAGACAAAAACTGAAAAAAAAAAAAAAAAAGAAAGAAAAAGATACCAATGAAAGTCTCCCAAGGATAAACAACACCATCGTTGTTCTGATCAAAAAAGGCAACATGCTGTTGAAGAACACTCATTCCATCATCGGGATGTTCTTTGGTTCCATCTGGGTTCGCCACATCTGGAGCTTGCAGTGCTCTTGCGGCATCTGATATTTCCAGAACCACCATCATCATTTTTACTATTTTAATTCCACAAACTAACATATAATTTCATCACTGAATAGAACATTTACATGGCTTTGGTATATATTTTTCCAAGTCTGTTCCGATCTTTCTTTCTTTAGTCACTGGTGCCTTGGGTGCTTCTGTTACAATGCATTCACTACCCTCCATTTTCTTTCTTCTTTCTTTTCTTCTTCCAAGTTATGAGCCTATGACAACAAATGAATGCATATTTATAAGCAGATTTTTACGATAGTAAAAATATAATTTTTAAAAGATTAAATTAAAATTTTATCATTTTTAAAAGGTTAAAGTGTAATTTTTTTTATTAATTTAAAATTTTTTAAAATTTTCAAAGAGGAGGTCGGGGCCCCTGTTAATCCCTCTAGATTCGCCTGTAATTATTAATATTGTTTAAACCAAATCGAATCGATTGATTGAACTGATTGAATTGAAAATTGGATGTTCAATCGATGCCATATAAATCATAATTGAAAATAACAATAACCATTTCGACCTAAAAAGTTAGTTAGAAAATAGAAAATTCTTAAATTTTTTAAAAAATAATTATATTTTTAACAAATTTTTAAAAAAAAACTCATTATATTTTAATTATTTTATCATGTTAAATGAAGAATTGGGTGTTGGACCGATGCCATATAAATTATAATTGAAAATAATTATAACCATTTCGACCTAAAAAATCAGTTAGAAAATGGAAATTTCTTATTTTTTAAAGAAATTATTTTATGATTTTTTTTGAGTTTTTCAATATATTTTGATCATATTTTTAAATAAGTTTTTCCTTAATTTTTTAAAATTTTAAATATTTTTTAATTTTTAAATTATTAATAATTTATTCCTTTTAATTTTTTAAAATGGAAGATTATCCAATGGATTCATCCTCTAATCCAAAATTTTATAGATAACATTGATTATACGTTAGAGTTTAGTTAGGTTTTATGTCATATTTTTAGTGTGATTAACTGATCACATGAATCACGTGATCTGATTGCCTAATTTCTCAACATTGCTACTAAACTTTTTAAAGGTCTAATTATCTTTAGTCTCTCTACATTTTTTATATTTGAGATTTAGCCCTTTACCTTTTTATTTAATAATCGAAGTTCAATTGATAATATTATTTTTATTAAATTGGATAATATGACATTTTTAAACCAAAAAATGTTGCTCACATGACTGATATTACGTACATGGAAGGTCAAATAAACAAAAAAAAGAAAAAGAAAAAGAAAAAGAAAAGTTAAATATATGATTGTAAAGTTTTCAATTTTGTATTTAAGAACGTAAGATTCTTTAGTATTGTTTCAAATAAAGTAAAGTGAAAGTTTTTTTTTTTTTTTTTACGGTAAGGCTTCCATGCAATTTTAAATTTGGCTGCACGAGCAAATATTTTTTATTATAAATGTTACATAACCCAATTGAACATAAGCATTTTGATAATCCTATCAGTTAGACTTCAATTATTAAATTAAAATAATAAATTGATTAAATATAGAAGAACTAAATTTTAAATATGTGAAAAATATAAGGACTAAGAATAAAGTTAAACCTTTTTAATATAGCCGGGTTCATAAAAATCACAAGAAATTGGTATATCTAGATATTTCCCCTCATTCAAAAAATCCTCTTCGCCATCACATTCTAGTATTTTTCAGTATATGTCTACAAAAATAAATTGTAATTTTTAGGAAGTCGAAATTAAATTATAATTTTTATTAAAAATGTAATTTTATCATTTTAATAATTTAAATTTTTATAATTTTTAAAGGACTAAAACAAATTTTTATCATTTTTAAGGATGTAAAAGTACAATGTTACCTTTATTTAAATAAGTCTATATATTATTTTTTTAATTAAATAATCCCTTAACTTCTAATTTTTTATTCATAAAAGTCTTTGATTTTAATGCTAAAACAAAAAATATTTTGAATTTCAGAATCTTTATCTTAATTTTTTATGCATTAGAAATTATATACAATTTAATATCAACAAAAAATTTAAAAGAGTAATTAGAATTTTCAAAAGAATGATTAAGTGTATTATATATATAAGCATTTTGAATTTTTTTAAAAATATTATTTTATTTTTACTTAATAAATTATGGTTTAATGTGTAATTGTATACATAAACTTTAATTTTGTGTAATTTTATACATGAAATTTTGATTTGATCCAATTCTTGTAAATTATTAACACAATTATTAATATAATATTATTTTATGTTTTATATATTGCATACATAAATAATTATATTTATCCAATATAAAAATAAATTGATGTATTTATTTCTTTAAATGTGAATGATTAAAATAAAATTAAAGTTTGAAGTATAAATTTGAACCATAATTAGAGTTTCAAGTGTATAATTGCACCAAATTAAAGTTCACATATACAATTGCACATTAAATCAAAGTTCATGTATAATTTTGAGATTTATCCCTATTAAAATCATGAACTTTCATGGATAAAAATCATATTTAGGGTCTTATTTAACTACAAAAATAGTATTAGAGTTTGTTTAAACAAAATGTAATTTAAGTGGTTTTTTAGTATATTAGCCTAAAATTAATGATAGGCATAATATCAAATTTAGTCCTCAATGTTTACATTTTTGTCATTTTGACCTATATTCTTTTTTGAGCTAAATTTGGTTCTCAACTTTTTAAGCAAAGATAAACTTTATCATCATCCTTTCAAAAAGAGTAGAAGTGTTGTTTTTTAACAGAAATAGTAATTAAAACATTAAATTTTCTAACATGGCAATCCACATGTAATTCAAATGTTTTTTTATGAACTTTTCATAGTTTTTTTTTTAATTTTAAAGCCATGTTAGCGTGAAGTACATGTGAGTTGTCATACCAACAACATTAAAAAATATATATTTTAGTTAACATTTCCATAAAATTATATTTTAGTGTCTAAATTAACAAAAAGACATAAACAGTTTAAATTAAAATTCGTATTATGTTAAACCCCATGTAATAGCCTGATGGTTAGGGTGTTCATTGCCCTAGGTGTGACCTGAGTTCGAATTGCATTAATCGCGTTTATTGTTCAGGCTTTACCTTATTATTGTAATTCACCAAAAAAATTCGTATTATATTTAATGATATCAACCGAGCGCAGAAGACATGATCCCTTAATTCAAGGGATCAGTTAGTCACACCAAAAATATGACATGAAAACCTAACTAAACCCTAACATATTATGTCCATAAAATAAGGTCCCTTAAACTATACATTTATTTATCATTTTTAATGCATGAATGAAAATATGTACTAACCAAAAGGAGTTGTCTAAGAATTGAAAAAAAAAAATCAAATTATTATTTGGCTTTTTTTTTTTTTTTTTTTGCAAAGTCTCTTTATAAATACAATATTTGTTTATTATCCAAAAGCTCACAACTTGAAGGGCAAAAGAACCAAAAATCGAAAATGACAGATGAATCGTTGGCAACTGTAGCACCCAAAGCACCGATAACTGGTGAAAGAAAGATTCTAGATAACTTGGAAGAAAAATTACCAAAGCCCTGTAATTTTCTAATTCTAATTATATTTTCAGTTTTCATGCAAAAATAATTATCCATGTTTGTAATTATTTAATGGAACAGATTTGGCAAGAGCACTGGTGGCACCTGACGTGGAACATCCAAAAGGAACGGAAGGACGTGAGAACAATGGAATGAGTGTACTTCAGCAACATGTTGCCTTTTTTGATCGGGACAACGATGGAGTTATTTATCCCTGGGATACTTACAACGGTAATTCTTTTTTAAATTTTACTTATTCTATTAAATTGAATTGAATTATTATTTCATATTTTATTGAAATTAATCGAACTTGTAGATATATAACATATTTGATATATTTGATTTACTTCTTTTATATTAATGTAGCATTACGATTTTCAATTTTTTTATGTAATGCGTAAATTATTCATAGTTTTTCCTCGATCCTTAAATAAAAAAATAATACGTTTCAACTCACTCAAATCTACGTTTTCTTGCAGTGACAATAATACAAATACCAACTGAATTAAGACTTAATTAACCAAATTAATCGATATTTTAAATTGCTTAATTTTAATCAAACTAAACTTTTTTCATGAAAATAATTAAACTAAACTAAACTAACTTTGGTTGATTTGATTAGTTTTCGAATCAACCAAAAATTTTAATTTTTTTAGTTATGATTTTTTTCTTTATTATATTATAATTTTATTTAAATTCTTAACATTGTTTTTTGTTTTCGTCCGCAGCTCACTACCATATATTATTATCATTATCTTTTTGGGTCCATTTCTATTGGCTTGTATATATTTTAATCGATTTTGGTTTTAATTTAATTAATTAATTGATAATCAAAAATTTTAAAAAAAATTAATCGATGAGGATCGAATTAATTTCAATGACCGACCACTCAATCGAACGAAATTGATTTAATCGATTATTTTAATTTTAATCGAATTATGCACAGTATACTCCATGAATGAAAGTTTTCCGCAAATTATATTTAATCTCGCACCAGATTAAATGCAAATTAAATAATAAATTTTTTATAATATTTAAACAGTAAAAATGAGTTCTCCAGTCAAATTTTTTTACTTTTTTGAAATTGAAATAAATTCAAACTCAACCCATATACAAATCTTAAATTATAAATAAAATAAATGATAATATATAATTTGCAATAATTTGTAATCTACCGTATATATAAAAACATGAATTTAGAGAAACTTTTAAATTTAAAAAATCACTTTTTATTATTTTATAATATTTAAATAATATTTAATAATTAATATTGAATTTAGATTATTAAAAAATATTTTTTTAAATATAAAATATCCATATTAAATTACAAATTCACTATTATTTAAATTATTCAATTTTAAGTTACACTTTTATATCATATTTTAATAATATAAAATTAATATTACTTTATACTAATTACATAAACTAAAAATGCAATATTTAATGAAATAGAAAAATACACATGATATAAATTTGTTATTAATATTGCAAAGATATAAATTTCTCATAATAAAATAAAAGTTAATTTTTGGAGACCGTAAGTAAAGTTGCATGTGTAACGTTTTCAAAAATATTAAAGTTTTATTTTTAAAATAAAATAATAAAAAATAGACATAGTATTATTTTATAATACTAAAAATTGTATCAAATATTGCAATGATTTAAACTTTTTTATGAATATTAATTAAAAATATTAATACCATAATTGAATATGTTATCAACTTTATCATACAATAAAAATAAGTCAAATTAAAAACAATTGAGGCCAAAAATAATTTACCCTATTTTTGAATATTTATTCTAAGGACTAAAATGAATATTGTATGATGAGTTAGAAAGAATGGTTTACGAAAAAAATTAACGCCAAATTTTTACAGGAATAAATAATGGTATTAGCTATTTGGATTAACTAATTGCATTATCAAAGTAGAGGATCAAATTATGTTAAATTAAAGTATATAAACTAAATTTTAAATCTGAACATAATAGAAGGACTAAAATATGATTTGACCTAAATTTATCTTCACTTTGTGTAAACTAGGTTTGCGAGATATTGGTTTCGGTCCAGTATCCTCTTTGATTTTAGGAGTTCTAATCAATGCAACAATGAGTTATCCTACTCTGCATGTAAGTTTTACTATAACTTATATTCTCATCTCTTAATCAATGAATCCTTGCATTCTACCAAAAACAAAATTAATCCTTGCAGCGGCGCAGTTAGAATTTTTTTTAGGGTCGAAATTAAATTGTATATTTTTATGATAGTAAAAATGTAATTTTATCATTTTAATATCTTATATCTTTATAATTTTAAAGATTAAATCAAATTTTTATTATTTTTGGGACCCAAAGTGTAATTTTACCATTACTAATTTAAAATTTTATAAATTATAAAGGGTCTAAATTAAAAATTTATCATTTTAAAGAAGGTCATGATCCCCTAGGTCTCTATCACGCTCCGCCACTGAATCCTTGGCATTATTAGCAAAAGTTAAGATCTTGAATCTTGAATATTAAAATTCGAATTTTATCATTCACAATTGTATTTGCATTGATTTTCTTCTATTTTATAGTAGTTCAAACTTATAAAACAGTGTTGTCTTAAGAAAAGTTACATTAGTAGTATATATTTAACTTATGAAAATTATTTTTTGTGTATTAAACAAATAATTACACATTTTTAATTTACTCAAAACTCAACGTATATGATACATGTGAATGTATACACATATAAGGGAGAAGTATTCACTTACAATACTATAAGCTAAAGTAGTTATATATATATATATATTAGTTTTTTTACTATTAAGATTCTAATAATCCAATATCATATTCCATGTTCTGATAATGTAAATGATGCATGTTGAGCTTTGAGTAAATTAAAACGTCTAACTATATACTTGATGTGAAAAAAAAAATTAGTCGTTAAATATATATTGATAAAGGCAATATTTTGGATTAATATGACAAAAAATATTTAATCATTTCAAAATTTTATGTGAAAATATATTGATAAATTCAATGGCTGAATTATTAAAATATTAATTGTGCAAAAAGTTATAAATATAAACATAATAACTTATTTGCCTTCTAACTTAACAAAAAAAATCATTTTAGCCATACATTTAATTTTTCGCTTCTTTTAATTCTTAAATTTGCGTTGTTTATTAAATCACCCCAAAATGGATAGAAAAGTTATCGTCTGTTAACTTTGCTGAAGTGCCACGTAAATAATTAATTATTTTTTAAAAAAATTTAAAAATTCAAAGATATTATGAAGATTATTTTTAAAAAAATTATAAAAAAATATTTTTTTAATATTTAAAAAATTAATTAATTACTAATGTAGCATACATGTGGATTGCCACGTGGGTGTATGTTAACAAAGTTAATAGACGTTAACTTTTCCATCAATTTTGAGGTGTTTTAACAAATAATGCAAGTTCAAAGGGTAAAAGAGGTTAAAAAAAATAAATGAGGGGCTAAAATATATATATTTATAAAATTGGAGGGCCAAATAAGCGATTATGCCTTATATATATATGTATGTCTTACAAAGTGCTGATATTGTTGGATTGGGAAATTTGGAAGGGGTGGATACCAAATATATTATTCCCCATATACGTAGACAGAATACATAAAGCGAAGCATGGGAGTGATTCAGCAACATTCGACACTGAAGGAAGGTCTGCATATCAGATCATTTCTATATTTCAACCGCTGAAAATTCTTGTAAACCCTTCAAAATTACAGAGTTGTTGAATGCAGGTTTATGCCAGTGAACCTGGAGAACGTCTTCACCAAGTATGCTCGCACTGAGCCCGGAAAGTTAACATTCAGAGAGGTGTTGCTATTGACTAACGAAAATAAAGTGCCTTTTGACTTCTTGGGATGGTTTGTTTTTTTGCTTTTTTCCTCCCCAAACGCTTGATTTTATTTCGTTTGGGTCCTTAAGCCATTTAACAGTAATCGTTGTTTGATGATGGATTTGCAGGATATTGGCGAAGGCGGAATGGCTGATCTTGTATTCGCTTGCCAGGGATGACGAGGGGTTTCTATCTAAAGAAGCAACTAGAATGTGTTTTGAAGGGAGCTTGTTTGAGGAGTATGCCAAAATCAACAAGAGTGGTAACAAGAAGCGTAAATGAAATAAGACGTAATGACTATTTTGACCCTCCAACTTTATAAAATAATCATTTTAGCCCTTTATTTATTTATTTTTTAGCTTTGAACTTACTTTTTTTTTTATCAAATTACCCCAAAATGGATGAAAAAAATTAACGTTTGATAACTTTGCTGGCGTGGCATATGCATGGATTGTCATGTCATCCACGTGGCAATTCATGTGTATGCCACACGTCAACAAAATTAAAAAATGTTAAATTTTTCATTCATTTTGGAGTAATTTAACAAAAAAAATAACAAGATTAAAAACTAAAAAAAATGAAAAATTAAAAGGAAAGTTAAAATATTTTTTTTATAATATTGGAGGATCAATTAAATCATTATGCTAATAGTAATTTCTGTTCCTAAAATAAAATACTATACATATTCTGGTAATGAAAATAAAACATTTGTATTTTTATGTAAGGTATAATCATTTACATTATAATTAAAAAGGAAGACAGATTAGGTTACACAATAAATTTGTAAATGGTTGTTTGTTTTGTTTTTATATTTTATGTTTTTAGATCTCATTATTATTCTTAATATTATTATTATTTAAGTTAAAATATAGTTAAAATTCTTTGTAAATTTAGAATTTAGTCTACGTGCTTTTATTTTTGAGAATTTTAGTTTTTTATTTTATTTTTTATATTTCAAAATGTAGATCAAATTGTTAACACTATTAAAATTATATTGTTAAATTCAGATTCATTTTAATGTCATTTTTTTAGTTACATGGCTATTGAATGTGTATTTTTTATTCATAAATATTATATCAACAAAATTGACAAAAAAAATTAATAGTGCTAACTATTGAACCTAAATTTTAAAATCTAAAAAGTAGAGAAACTCAATTCTTTAAAATAAAAGTACATGGATTAAATTTCAAATTTGTAAAGAGTACATAAACTTATAACATATTTTAATTTTTATACTATAAAACCTTTATCATTAATATTATTTATAATTGCAAGATATATTTATTATTAAAATATTAATATAAATATTTTTCAATAATATATGAATAATGACATTAAAAATTTAGATTTAGTATTTTTAATATTTATTATTAAAATAAATTATAATATTAAATAATTTATTAAAATAATAAAATAATAATTTAAATATAAATAATTAAATAAGTCTCTTTAATACTATTAAAAATTATAATATATGAATTAATATTTAAATATTTTAAAATTAAAAAATTATTATTAATATAATAATATTAAGATTAATTCAAATTAATTTTTATATAAAAATAAAATTACTCAAAAAGAGTTATTTTTTGGCAAATGACTTCAGCTTTTTATAAGGATACATCCTCTCACATAAACAATAATATAAATATTAATCGAGTTAAAACTCAATGCGCTCTTTTTACTAATGACGAGATTACTTTTCAAAATCTATGAAGAAAAGCCGAGAGAGTGACAAAAACCCATGAAGCCTAAAGTCCATTAACAATCGAAAGCCCAAAACTACAAAAGATTATATCCTGAACTGAAACCCCTCTCCCTCTCCCTCTCCCTCCCTCTCTCTCTCTCTCTCTCTCTCTCTCTCTCTCTCTCTCTCTCTCTCTCCACTTCCTCTTCAATAGGCTTTAGGAAGGGGAAAGTAGAAACAAAAGAAAACGTATGGCAAGTGAGGCGGCGGAGGAAGCTAACGTCCCTGCAGCGGCTGCGGCGGAAGCACCCACAACAGG
Organism: Gossypioides kirkii; assembly: GCA_005610355.1. Lineage (NCBI taxonomy): Eukaryota > Viridiplantae > Streptophyta > Magnoliopsida > Malvales > Malvaceae > Gossypioides > Gossypioides kirkii. Next base: position 15,662,514 of record CP032252.1, read on the forward strand.
GACCGAGAAGCAGCCACATAAGCTTGAAAGAAAGTGGACCTTTTGGTTTGATAACCAATTAAAGCCTAAACAAGGCGCTGCTTGGGGTTCCTCTTTACGCAAAGTTTACACTTTTGATACTGTAGAAGAATTTTGGTGGTACTTTTATCGAAAACCCATTTCTCTTTCTATCAATACTTTAAAGATCTGTTGATTTTTGTTTGCTGTTTTTGATTGTCCCTTTGCTGATTTTGGATGGATTTTCTGTCTATTGGGAAAAAAAAAAAGAGAGAGAATATTCTCCATTTGGGTTTTCATTATTGGGCTGCTCTCTGTAGATACTGATGTGCTTTTCCTGGCTTTTAATTTTCTCTGACTATTGATTTATTGGAGATTTGTTTTGTTTAATAACAGAATTGGGTTCTTAAAAACTGACTTCTTATATGGATTGTTTTGAGGGAACTTGAGTTGGTTTCTGTAATTTTCCTTGTCATTTTATTGTGTGTTTTGAAAATAAAAACTCAAATATGTTTCAGTTTGTATGATCAAATATTCAAGCCTAGCAAGTTGCCTGGAAATGCTGATTTCCACTTGTTTAAGGCTGGAATTGAGCCCAAATGGGAAGATCCTGAGTGTGCTAATGGAGGAAAATGGTCTGTCACCAGCAACAGAAAGGCTAATCTTGAGAACATGTGGCTTGAAAGTGTAGGTGTCTTGATCCCTTATCTGTATATATTATGTATTGTGTGCGGTATGGGTGGTTTGTTCTCCTATTTAACTAGCTGATTGTATTTTGTGGGCAGTTGATGGCATTGATTGGGGAGCAATTTAATGAGGCGGATGAGATTTGTGGTGTAGTTGCCAGTGTTCGCCAAAGGCAGGACAAACTCGCATTGTGGACCAAGACTGCAACGAATGAGGCTGCTCAGGTCTTTATCTTAGTAACTATTGAATATTGATACTTCGAATCTGAACCTATTCATTAGTTTAATTAGGAATTCTATTCTGTAAGAAACCTATCTTTATATCATCTTACCGTATTAGTTTTATTGCTTGAATTCTTATGCTCATGAACTGTTCTAATTTCTACTTCGAACTTTCTTTAGTGATCTTGCTGCAAGAAATTTGTTCTAGTTTATGTGGATGAAAATATATGCTCATACTAATAATTATGTGTTTCGTTTCCAACAAGTCAATAGAATGCTTAAATCTATTTGATTGTTTCTGTATCTATGTTACTTGGGCTTTTCATTTTTCTTGGAGTACCTGTGTAGTGTGTTCGACACATGGATATGAGGATATGACCTCCAAGGTTCCTCCAAGTTGGATACATACCCTTATCCCACACTCACACCCGACTCCGAATAACAAAGTTCTGCATTGCATTGCAGAAAATTTGTTTTCACATTTGATGGGCTAAAGCATTAGTTGCAACCATGGCTTCATGTATTCATTTAGAATGTATAATACTTTAGATTATTTATCTTGATGTAACAACCAGGCGCCTCTATTCAGTGCATGTTTTATCCATTTATTCAAATTTCAATAGGGCCATCTTTTACGTGTGATGTTTCCTCTTACATTTATAATTCTGTTTTCTCTTAACCTCGTGATTTTTGCATGTGAGCTTATTGCATTGACATATATAAAGTATCCTCTCACATGTCCATATTGCAACGGCATGTTGAATTTCCTGGAGCACAGTGAATCTGTGGCCACTTGTCGTTTTCTGCTTGCTTTTATTGATTGATTTTTGTCCAACCGAAATTTAGTGAATCGCTTATGTTCTGATGATGTTAATTGAAACTGTGTGATATAGATGGGTATTGGAAGGAAGTGGAAGGAGATCATTGACATCAATGATAAAATTACATATAGCTTCCATGTAAGTTTCATTTGAGCGGTACATGTGATTTTGGGTGCATATTCTCTCACCACGGCTGACCGCTTTGTGTGTTGCAGGATGACTCTCGAAGGGAAAGATCAGCGAAAGGTCGATACAATGTTTGAAGCATTTGCAGGTTTCTTTGTTCAGCAGTGTACTCTCTATTTGTTACCTATTTTGCATGTGAGTTTATGTTATGTGATACCACCAACAATCAAGTTCTATGTTAGAGACAGCTTTGATAATTTAACACATTTAGAATTTTACCATATGCCTTGAATACTTAATTTGCTGAATCTCATAGCATATGATGATTCTGGGGGCCATTAGAATCAATATTTTGTATTAAATTATGTACTTGGCAATGTTTTTGGTGCTTATCTTGGAAGGTTGAACTATTTTCAATTTGAGGTAGTCCCTGAACTTGGTAAAATTTTCCACTTTGGTTTTTTTTAATTTTTTTATTTTTTGGGATTGTACTATGTCATAATTTGAAAATTAATGTGACATCTAGTTGCTTTTTTTAATCAAGATTAATTGATGTAAAAATAATTTACCTTTATGTTTGGATATAAAATATATTGGTTTAGATCAAATCAGTAGAGGAAAGGGTGGAAAGGAAGTGAAAGAATGTTTTGATTGAAACATTTTCATAAAAGATGAATTTTCATTTTCTTTCATCTAAATTGGTTAATAAAAAATTGGATTTCTTTTTTTTTTTGTTACTTTAGTTTTCTTTCTTCTCCTTATTTATATCCAAATAAGTATTTCAAATTTAAAATTTGGTTATAATATTTAAATTTAAGTAAATGATAGAATGTATTTGTATATCATGAAGGTAAGGGTAAGTAAAATTTGATTCGATTCGAATTTTTTTTTTTTTTTAATTTTGAGTTAATTAAATTGGGTTATTTGATTTTTTTCAAGTCAACTCGAATAAGTAATTTTAGTTTCAAGTTTGAGTTGAGTTGAATTTTATAATTTGAATAACTTGAATAATTTGAATAACTTAAATAGCATATTGATGTAAATATTTTTTTGATTTTTGTTCAATTTTGAAATTAGCAAATTAATTTCTCTCAACAAAAAATTTAAAAAGTTCAAAAATATTCAAAATAATTTTTAAAAATCCAAATATTTATAAAAAATTCAAAATTATAAAATTAAAAAGATATAAAACTTAAAAAACTCTAAAGAATATAAAAAAAAAAGAAATTCAAAAACAATAATTTTGGAACTTATATAAGTAAATTAATTATTCAGTTTATTATAGTAAAGTATCTTATTTTCTTCACTTCTTTTGCTTTGAAAGAGTTTTCAAATATATATACTTTAAAATGAGATTAGTTATTTAGTAACAAATGTTAATTTGATAGGTTTAATTTTTTAAAATTTAACTCCAAAAATTTTACTCGAATTTTATTTCACTCGACTCGATTCGAAAAAATTTCAAATCGAATTGATAATAAAATGATACTCATCAATTCAAAAAAATAAATTTTTTTTACTTTATTTAACTCGATCCGATTCATCGCTCAACTCTATACAAGGGTAATCAAAATTTGAAAGCAAACTATCTTTTCCAAGCCCATTTTGTGTCCTTTATATGAAATTAGACCACGTATTTTCCTTTTTTTTTCCTATTTTATAAATAAGAAATAAAAGAAATGAAATCAATTCATCATATATTAATTTATATAAAAAATTAAAATAATCTAAAATATCGAATTTTGACAAAATAATTGTTAAATTAAATTTGCAACCCTAAATTTAAAAATTAAATTCTTTGTATTAATTCAAAAACTCATATCAATAAAAAAAATTGTGTTTTTGGATTTAATGAGTTTATTAAGTGTGAAAATTCAATATAATAAGTTTATTAAATTCAATATAAAAATTATAATTTATAAAATGTCAAAATCATTTGAATCTATTTAATCTTGCTTGATTTAACCAATTTAAATTCGCCTTTATTTAAATAAAATTCTGAGCTCAAGAAAGCTCAAGCCCAAAACTATCTAAGACAAGTTGATTTGAGTACGGGATGAAACCTAAAATAGTTCAAATTCAAGTACAACCAAATCCGAGTTTGTCCTAACCCGCTAGTTTATCACTTGTAATAGTTAAAAGAATAATACTAGTGAATATTAAAATGTTTAAACAATTATGTTTTTGCTGAAAAGAATTATATGTTTTTTTTAGTATCAAGAGAAAAAAAAATTATTCCTTGATGTTGGAGATCGATTCGATTAAGAAACAAATAAGTAAAAATAGCGAAAAAAATTGAGGAATTGAATGCATAAATTTAACGTGAAAAAAACCCTCTGAAGAGGATAAAAATCATGGACAAAGATAATTTTATTATAATGACAAAAAAAATGAAGAGTATAAAAGATGGAGATAAAAACTAAACCCCGAAAACCAAAAAACAAAGAATCCTCAAAACGTAAATACAAAATTCTCCAAAAGTGTTATAAATTCTAATCTCTAATCGGTGTTTTTTCTAAGGTTGTAAAATAACCTATTTATAGGCTAAATTCATAAGTCAAATAAATTATGCTAAGAAATGCAAAATATATTATACTAATAAATACTAAATCTTTTAGAAAGAAAATATATTTTGTTTAACTTGACTTGTAAATAATTTTTTATTTGACTGAAATATGAGGCATACTCAACAAATCTCCACCTTGACTTATATTTTCATAACGCCATTTTTGTTAAAGTCCGTCACGGGTCTATCTTGAACCATGCAGGGAATTAACTGAGTCGAATTTGCGCTTAGAAGCTAGAAGACTTTTAGCCTTTGACTTGTGCACTGCCAAATCAAAACTAACTCGGGTCTGATTTTTATGAACACAGTGCCCTAACTTTTCAAAACCTGCATTCAAAAGAGAACCTTTCTTCAACGAAACAGTCATACATTTTTCCCTCCTATGACCAAGTTGCCTCTGCTCCAAACGAGTTGACTTCAATTTCGTAATGGACGAGGGATGTTCGATTTCACTGGTCACTGCAGAACCTTCCAGAATATAAAGACTGTCAATCCTTTTACCTTTTAACAAAACGAAAGCCTTACGGGACACCTTAATGCCGCTTGACTCTATGTTGATTCTACAACCTTTCGAGTATAAAATACTTAAGGAGATGAGTTTTTTTGTAAATCAGGTACATACCTGACATCTAAGAGTGTCCTAGTCGTTCCATCGTGCATCCTAATTTTAACAGTAGCAATACCGATTACTTTACTGGATGAATCGCTACCCATGCTTACAACTCCACCTTCAACTGAGTTGTATGTGGATAACCATTCTCTGTTGGGACACATGTGGAAAGAACATCCCGAATCTAGGATTTACTTAGACGTAAGATCGAAGCTATCACTCGTTGAAACTAACAAGAAATTATCACCGCTTTCGTCGGCCAAATTAGCACTAACTACATATTTCTCATTACTCTCACTAATCTTTTTATTTCGTAGTTTATAACAATCTGCTTTAACGTGACCTAACTTTTTACAATAGCGACATGTTTTGTCTCGCTTCTTTGATGCTATCAAAATGGAAGCTTACTTGTCTGTCTTGCTATCCGAACCAAACTCATTGTCGAGTTTTTCTTTACTTAACAGATGACCTTTCACATCCTCGAATGAGAGTTTGTCTCTGCCATAAATCAGGGTCTCCCTAAAAGACTTATATGAAGGGGGTAAAGAACACAACAATAGCATAGCCTGATCTCAATCGTCAATCTGAAACTCAACATTATTTAAATAATTTAAAAGAGTAATAAATTGACTGATGTGATCTCTAAGAAGCTCACCTTCGTTCATGCGAAACGTAAATAGATATTGTTTCAACACTAAACGGTTAGCCAAAGACTTAGTCGCATAAAGAGTTTCTAACCTTTTCCACATGACGGATGACGTCTTCTCTATTAATATTTCCTGCAATACTCTATTCGCGAGGCACAATTGGATTGTAGGCAGGACCTTTCATCAAGCTTTTCCCATTCTGAATGATCTAGATTCTCAGACTTTTTCCCTGTAATGACCTTTTTTAAGCCTATTTGAACTAGAATTACCATCATCCGAACTGGCCAAAGATTGAAATTTGTGACACCATTGAACTTCTTAATGTCGAACCTTGTTGTTACCATATTTGAACGGGTTGATCTTCGAAAATTGAAATAGCTCTAAATACCACTTGTTAGGGATCGACTCGATTAAGCAACAAAGAAGTAAAAATAACGGAATAAATTGAGAAATTGAACACATAAATTTAACGTGAAAAAACCCCTCTGAAAAAGATAAAAAATTATGGATAAAGATAATTTATTATAATGACAAAAGAATGAAGAGTACAAAAAATGGAAATAAAAATTAAACCTCGAAAACCCGAAAACAAAAAACCCTCAAAATATAAACACAAAATTCTCCAAAAGTGTTTTGAGTTCTAATCTCTAATGAGTGTTTTTTCTAAGGTTGTAAAAGAACCTATTTATAGACTAAATTCGTAAGTCAAATAAATTATGCTAATAAATACAAAATATATTATACTAATAAATATTAAATCTTTTAGAAATAAAATATATTTTGTTTAACTTGACTTGCAAACAATCTCTTATTTGACTGAAATATGAGGCATACTCAACACTTGACAAACCGGTAGGTTCGGGTGAGTTCGGATTTGGTTATATTCGGATTAGAATTATTTCATGTTTGAATTATCTTAGGCTTAAATCAACTTGAGCTTACATTTTTCTTGAACTCAATTATTTTAGACTCAAATTTTTTCATATTCGGATCAATCCAAATCTATTGGCTTAAACAAATTCAAATAATTTTGATGTTTTATAAATTATAAGTATTTTTATTTCCAAATTTAATAAAATCATTTTTTATTTCCAACCTGATAAACTCATTATACCAAAAAGGAATCTTTTGTTTTTGAAAAAAAATTTAGATTTTTTAATGTTGTAAATTTATTATGAGAACTTGTGAAATTTCAATCTATTAATATATATATGATGATGAATTAATTCAATTTATTTCATTTCTTATTTCTTATTAAGTTTAATTCTTCTACAATAAATATAGAATTGAATAAAAAACCAATTATAATTTGAATCGAAGTATATAAGACATAAATGAAAAGAAGAAAGACGTGGCTAAATTTGATACGCGGGCAGGCGATTGCGTTCAAGGTATGTAATATTTCAAGTGTCTAACAAGCAAATAGTAGCAGAACTACAGTGAAGGGTTTACAGTTTACATAAAAAGAAAAAGAAATATTTGGAAGAAGAAGACATTTGATCATCATCAGTTCATGCAAGGAATCCAAGCCTTTCCCCATTCGTCTTGGCCAGTCGAATCAATCCTTGCTTCTGTTTAGTATCAGCCCCTATCGACTTGCAGAATTCATTAATTACCTGATATCAAAACACAAAACATTTAACACTCTCACCAACCTGCTTCCACTCATACATGTAATATAATTGATGTACCTGAGAGTGCAACGCTATTGCTTTTCCTCTAAGCTGATTGAACCTTTTCTTCCCAACGATTTGGCGAGTCACCACCACAACTGGAGCAAACAATCCTTTCCCTTCGTTAACGTTCTTCATCACTGGCTGCGCTCTAACACCCTTTCCAACTCCAACATGCTTCGGAACTGACTTACCCAATATCCCATACTCTTCACCAGCTACTGAATGGAAGCAACTTCCTAAACCTCCCTTAAACCCTGTTGCTGAAATTGAAATAGCCATTAGAGATGATGGGTGTTAATTGGAGAGCCCTGGGGTTTTTTATGGGTGAAGGGAGAAGTCAAATAAAGCATTAGGAGCCACACATGGTGGTGGGTTGGAATTTAGTTTTGGAGGTACACGTATATCATTTGCATACTAATTGTAAACTTATGGTCCCAATGAAAATCTATATGTGGAAGTCTACTGGCTCTTTCTTGTAAATCTATGGCTGACCCACTAACCATTCATACTCCATTCACCAAAACCTAGTATTTTATGACTGCTACCTTCTTATTTTGGAATCTAGTTTGATTTCTAGTCCCTATTTCATGGAAGCTACCATCTTTGAATGTGAACAACATGCCATTTTTAAGGCCAACGACCGACCACAGTAGTCGGCAAAACGGAAAATTAAATGGAAACTTCAAACCCTAATTCTCTTTTTTCTTTTTAAAACCTATGTTTTTCATTCAAGTCCCGTGTATTGGCTTGATGGTTAAAGATGTTCATTGTTTCAGGTGTGACTTGGGTTCAAGTCGTGTTGTTGTAGTATTTTACCCTCTTTTCATAATTCACAAAAAAAAAACCAAAATTAAGGGTTGAAATGGATAATAGTTACTGTTTGAATCCGTATCAAATGGATATATGATGATTGCTCCATTCAAATCAAGATCTCTAAAAAGGAAAAATTATTTGTGAAATCATTATAACAGAAGTCTAACCCCTTTTTCTCTACAAAGAATGTGTATGTTTATATGTATTTATATTTTTTATACTGATTATGATCTTTTTAATCCAAGAGAATATTAGAAGTGAAATCGATTTAATTTTAGTTGTATATCATATTTATTGCGATTGTGAACAAAATAGATGTTATTGTAATCATTGTGAGTATCACGATAGTGAATTTTATTTTTAAATTCACACACTTTATTGTAAAACATATTACAATTATAATTAGACATGACAAATGGTTGAACTCAAATGAGTCTAAATGGAATTTTTTTGAATTCAAGCTCGAATCTAGTCGTGCAGGCTCTAGTGGATTTAAATAATTGTGAATTTTTAAATTATAAATATTTTAATTTCAAATATAATAATTCGTTTTACTTTTATGCAATGATAATACAATTCAAATTTACCTCATAAAAAACATAAATAATATATATTTAATAGAGTTTTTTTATATAAAATAATTAAAGTGTTTATTGTATGTAAAATTTATTATTACACAATAAGTATATGAATTGCTAAAAATATATTTTATTGTTTATTATTATATTATATAAAAAATTAAATAACTTTTATCTTTTTTTATTAAATTTATAAACCTAATACCCATATCCTAAAATATTTATTCCAAAACTGAAATATATTATACTAAGCCCAAATCCAAATAATATACTATTTATTTTCTTAACTCAAAATAAGCTAAGTATAGCCAAATCTTAAGTCCAAAATAAAATGAAATTAAACCCAATACTATATCTATTAAAATCTAATTCAAAATCCAATTTAATAAAAATAATATTTTATTAAGATATTAAAATTTTAATAATATTTTATCTATTACTAGTTATCAACATGTATTGTAATATACTAAATTACACATAATTATTGATATTATATCTTTTATCATAATTTATAATATAATAATTGTATATGTGTATATGTATTAATAGTTTTAGTCATAGTTATATACTATATTGTTATATTATGTAATAGTTTATCATCTATTACAATTAGCGATTAAAATTGACTTAATGGATCAAATCAAGCCAATTCAAGCAAATTTGTTGATAAATTCAGTTTTGATTTTGGACCAATTAATAGTTATATATACATATATGTATTAATACTTTTAAAATATATTATTACATCATGTAATCCATTATAATATATTAATTAATTATATTGATTGAAATATGCTCTAACTTCTTATACTTTAATGACATATAATTAAAAATATTAAAATTTTGAATTTTTTACACACGGTTATGAAACTTTTAATTTGTTTGGAATTCTTATACTTCAGTTATTAGGTATTTTTAAATTGTTGTGAAATTATTATGTTTCATTTGCTTGGATTGTTTCTTGTTAATTATAAATAACTTCTATTTAAAATTATTTTTTTATCAAATTTTTATATTATTTCACGGATTAGAATTTCTGACATATGATTAAAAATATTAATATTGAATTTTTTGCAGATTTGAATATCCGGTGGATAATACTTTTATTGTAGATTCTGATATTTAAATTTTCATAGTTTGAATTCTCACACGAAAAAACCCAGACAGTGGATGTCTTTGGAAGAAGAACAGCATATTTAACTTGAAATGTCTGTAATAATTATGCACAAAATTGCACAGATTCGATCATCATCATCATCATCATGCAAGGAATCCAAGTCTTTCCCCATTCTTCTTGGCCAGTCGAATCAATCCTTGCTTCTGTTTAATATCAGCCCCTATCGAGTTGCAGAATTCATTAATTATCTGAAATAAGAAACAGAACATGATTTCATTAACACTGTCACGATTGTTGGGAGCCTGGTTCCATTCCCTACTCTTAAAACATATAAAATATAAAATAAAGCTCCTCTAACTTTACAAAAAAAAATTATTTTAGTTATTCATTTTATTTTCGTCTTTTTTAGCTCTTAAATTTATTTGTATTTTTTATCAAATCATCTCAAAATGAATGAAAAAATTAATTTTGCTTGCAGTTTTAAAAATTAAAAATGAATTAAATGTTGACATGTCATCTATATGGTAATTCACGTGTATATCACGTTAGCAAAGTTAAAAAACGTTAAATTCTTCATCCATTTTAAGGTGATTTGATAAAAAATTATAAATTCAAAAATTAAAAAAAGATAAAAATTTAAATGAAGGATTAAAATGATTTTTTTATAAAGTTGATTAGCGAAATAAGTCAAATAAATGATGGATGTACCTGAGAATGCAAAGCAATTGCTTTTCCTCTAAGCTGATTGAACCTTTTCTTCCCAACGATTTGGCGACTCACCACCACAATTGGAGCAAACAACCCTTTCTCTTCGTTAACGTTCTTCATCATTGGCTGTGCTCTAACACCCTTTCCAACTCCAACATGCTTCGGAGCTGACTTACCCGACATCCCATACTCTTCACCAGCTACTGAATGGAAGCAACTTCCTAAACCTCCCTTAAACCCTGTTGCTGAAATCGAAATCGCCATTAATTAAGCACTTCTTCAAAACTTTCCTTTAGCTTAGCTATAGATGTTTTATTTTTGGGTGTTAAATAGAGAGGGTTGAGGGTTTATATAGGTGAATGGAGATGTCAAACAAAGTATTAAGAGCCACACATGCTGGTGGCTTGAATTTTAGTTTTGGGGAATACGTATATTATTTGCATACTAATTGTAATCCTATGGTACCAAAATTTCCAAAAATAATATTTGGGTCTGAAATTCTATTGCCTCTTTTTTGTAATTTGGGGTCAACTGAGGGCTTTCGCACCCTGAAATTTTCTAACCTTTTCTTTTTACCTCTCATTGTCACTTGAAAAGAAAATTAATATTTATATTTTACTCCTACATCTTTTAACATTCTTTTAAAATACCAAGCATAATTACTTCATGATAAGGTAAATTTATATATGGTCTCTTTAGATTCTTTGAATTTATTGCATAATATAATGAATTCGGTAACACTTTCCCTTTCAACCTTATTACTAACTAATAATTTGTCCTTCTACATCTTCAATTAATAAAATAGATATTTATATTAATTATTATATTAATAATCTCATTCCATTCTTATGCTGATATTTAGAAATAAAATAAATTTACGAGAAACCCGTGTATTGGCTTGATGGTCAAGAATGTTCATTGTCCCAGATGTGGCATGAATTCGAGTTGCGCTAGTCGCATTGTTGTTAGGGCTTTTCTTTCCATTGTAATTCACCAAAAAAAATTAAGCAATTTCAATATCTAAAACAAATTATACATATGAGGACTAAGCTCAAAAGCTCCAATGTAAATCAGACGATCCCCCTCATGCGATACTAGGCTTAGGAAATCCTCAGAGAGCACCCCAAGCATTATTCTAGACTTTTACCGATACTTGGGAGCTTTTCTACTGATACATCTATAGTTGTATCAATACTTGAGAGGAGTTCTACCGGTAGAAGTAAGTTAGAGAGCACTTCGAGCATTCTTTCATACTTCTACCAATACTTAGGGGAATTTTTATCGATACAAGTAATTCAATGAGCAATATTTGGGTTCCCATGCACCTTCTTCCAATACAACTATCGATATAAGTCTGAACCCTTGAAACCCTCAAAATTCTATCGAAACAAGTGGTCTTTTACCAATACATCGAGCTTTAATGGTCATAATTTTGAAGATTTCTATTGATACAAGTGGTTTATAGTTTGCAATTAGTGCTTGAATTAATTGTAATGATGACTCTAATTAACTTTCAACGTCTCTGAATGGCTCCAAGGTTGTTAGAAGGCATAAATACAAGTCAACAGCTCCATATTGAAGACAAGAAACAAGTTTGTAAAGTGAATTGTACAAAAATCCAATCTTTTCATTGATATTTTCTTTGTTCTTCATACACACATTTAGGTAAGCATCTCTTTTGCTCTTTTCAAGTGTTGTATTTGTTGGATAAAACACGTTAGCGAACACTTATAAATATAAAAATTTATTTAAATACAAGATCTCAAAAATTAATATAAACAAATATTTATATTTATGTATAAAACATTAGATTTAAACAAATAACTTTAAATAAATCTTTATATTTATTTAAAACATCAGATCTGAAAAAACAAATTATTAAACAAGATTTGAAATATCAGAATTCGATTTAGAAAATTGAATTTACGAGATGTTGAGGCCTGTTTTCACAATTTCCTTAAGACAAATTTGGCCGCTCTTACGGTACTTGGAGAAACGTTGATCGTCTGTCTCCCAGGATACAACAACAAGATGATCGCAGCAGTAGCACCTTAACAGTGATCAACGAACAAGCCTTACCTTCTTCTATCACCGGAACGTTTGGAAAACCAAAGAGAAAAAAAGAGAATTTTCGAGAGTGAAAAACACAGAATTAAAACATAGTGTGTCTAAGTCTAAAAAATTCTGTAGCATTTTTTAGTCTTTTATAGGCACTCAAATGTGGAGGATTTAGGAAATAATCCTGTGAATTAATTGTAAAAATATGATTTAAAGGACCTTTAAATTAATATGATAGAATCAAATTAAATCGGGAAACAATTTAATAGGAAACAATATCAAATTGAGATATTTTTTCCTTTTAAAATAAATTTTATAATAATATCTGCTGAGAAAAAAATAATTTAGGTATTTGGGCTAAAATATTTGCAAACTCGTTTTGGGTTAGATCGATCCGAACATTTCGTGTTGTCCACGTCGTGCGGGTGCGTCCTAACCAATATGGGTTTTCATATATAAACACATCCCACACTTGGTATTTAACCAATGCGGGATCTAAGCTTTTCTTTTCCTTAATTTATTCACAAGTGACTTACTTTGAGCATCAATTTCTCATTCATCACTCATCCGTTTTGAGCATATGATATATCGTTGTAAAAGTTTCATGGAGTAAAATATAAAATCATAATTTTATGATTCAACCCTCCATCTTTACCTATCGAGAATATGCCTCAAAGTTCCCCAAAATACCATTTTTCCAGCAATCACCCACATGAATGAAAATTGATAGTTTTTATCGAAAATCATTGACACGATGTGGTGATAGAATCTACGATTGATAGTTGCATAGGATAGGTAGGCTTCCCCTTTTTAACCTTCCCTTGTGAAAGTATATTTACTTTTTGGCAAGGTTTTTTATTGTCATGTGTATGTTCATATGGCTTCGAACATCTTTTTGGTTCTGCAAGAGTTTGAGAGAACTATGCCCCAATAGTCTCCTCGAAGCGGCCCCACTTCACTCTCACATATGCAACTCATGTTGTTCGGCTCATCGAGACACATAACGGTCATTAAAAGCATAACTTAACCTATCCCATTTTTGTCGCAGTTTATATCATTGGAATGGACTTGGGATAATAACCCCACAGTGACCTCACAGGTCTATGCAAGTAGGTTGTCCCTTTGAACCTAGATCTTGGATTCTCCAGTCAGCTAGGTAGGGTTTTCCTTCACATAACTCCTTTTATTTTCATGGGCTTTAGTCTCATTCCTTTCGATATTTTATAGACCTGATCTCGATTTAAGCCTTTAGTTAGCGGATCCGTAATGTTATCTTTTGATTGAGATAACTTTGTTTGAGATAAGTTGTCTAATGGTATAATGTTGATGATGCATATGTCTCAACTTACCATTTAGCAAGACATCCTTATGTTTTCAAGTGTTTGTAGGACACCCCCACATTTTCAAGTGGTTATAGGATGGTTTTCTACCTTTCCATAACTTATATGGTGTATTGTCCCTTTTCTTACAAGGAACCTTATTTAAGAGGTAATTAACTAATAGAACAGCTTCCCCCCACATGTTCTGTGATAACCCAGAGCTTCCTAGCAATGAGTTCATCATTTCCTTTAGAGTCTAATTTTTTCGTTCGGCTACATCCATTTGATTTGAGGAAAATATGGTGGTGTCACCAAATAATTTAACATATTCATCACCACGATCACTTCTCACCATTTTATTAAGTTGGTTTTCAACTTCTTGCTTATAGAGAATAACTTTCTCTATAGCTTCGTTTTTGCTCTTAAGCAAATACACATAGCAATGTTTTATGCTTTCATTAATGAAAGTAATAAAGTATTTATTCCCTCTTTTCGTTTAAACAAATCTTAAGTCACAAGCATTGTTATGTATTGGATCAAGTGCTTGTGTTTCTTTCAAATGTTTGAAATGAAGACCTCATTAATTTTCCTCAACACATGTTTCACATTTATGAATATAATTAATGTGAAACGAAAGAATTTGCTCTAAGTTAATTAATCATCATGAAGTATTTAATTAACAAGTACGAGCCATCATGTCATAAATTAAATGACTCAAACATATAAATGGAAGAAGCGACATTTTTATTCATTATCATTGCTTTTACAAAGATTACATATCCCCTTCCGACATAAAGCCTAAATCAGGCATATAAGTCTATATCAGATACTTCCTTGGAAATTTCTTCCACAGCATTGGCCTCATCATCCTTGACTTTCTTTGGAAGCCTACAGTCAGATGACTTGTCCTCCATCTTGTTACAATTGAAGCATTTCCCTGAAAATTTTTGCTTCTTGGAAACGCCACCTTTTGGTCCTAGTTTAGACCCATTCTGAAGTTGTTTTCCTTTCTTGAAGTCCTTCTTGACTTCTACCATGTTTGCCTTAGTACCATAGACATTTGCTGGTTTGGTGAGCCTTTGTTCAGCACCTCTATTGTATTCTTCAATTTGAAGTCTAACAATCATGCCTTCTACTGTTATTTCCTTTCTTTTGTGCTTTAGGTAGTTCTTGAAGTCATTCCAAGCAGGGGGTAGCTTTTCAATAATGGTTGTCACCTGGAAGAATTCACTTATGACCATCCCTTCAGCAAGAATTCCGTGAATGATCAGTTGAAGTTCTTGCACTTCTTTCACAACTAGTTTTGAATCAACCATTAAAAAATTCAAGAATTTGGTAACTAAAAGCTTTTTAGCTCTAGCATCGTCGGATTTGTATTTATGGTCCAATGTCATCCATAATTCCTTAGTCTTCTTCTTGACACTATATACTTCGTATAGTGCATCTGACAATCCATTTTGGATATAATTTCGACATAAGAAATCTAAGTGCTCCCAAGCTTCAATAGCAGCGAAGGCGGTAACATCATCTGCCTCACCCTCTTTAACAGTAGGAGGATCATCCTTCAAAAATTTTGTCAAGTTCAATATGGTCAAATAGAATAGCATCTTTTGTTTCCATGTTTTAAAATTTTGCCCACAGAACTTCGTAGGCTTCTCGTTGTGGTTTAGAGCCACTAACGTTTTTGAGTTTGGATTCGAAGCCTAAGTTGGACAACCGCAACAAATCCCGAATTGGATGAATTAGTAAGAGTTTCCATTTTCTGTAAATATTCCAAAAACATAACCAAAGTTAGAAAAATTATCAAATTTTGTTAAACGGAAGGAATTTAATAAATTAAAATCCGAAACAAAAGTTTTCACGATCTAATGAAAAAACACAATAATAACAGTGCACCAGGTAAGTAACCCTAAAAGAGAGGTTGGCACTTCAAAGAACCAATCCTAGACATGCACTGTCATTTTGTATTCCTTAATCAGCCATTGATAACTTTCTTTTTCTTTAATTTCACAATTTGAAGTTACAATTTAAGCTTTCAATAGGCCACAACAAAGGTCACAATTAACAGAAAATTTTAATTTTCAGTTTATACAATTCTTTGATTTTGTTAAATGACAGATTTAACATTTTGAAACAAAATCAAAATTAATTCTATTGAACGACAGGATTAAATCCTGAAACAGAATTTATTTAATTCTTTGTTTGGAAACTAAATAAAAATTAAATAAGATTTTTTGATCGATGGGAATAAATCCCGAAACAGAATTATTTAATTTTAATTTTATTTGGAAACGAAATCCAAAATAATTTTGTTGAAACGGCATGAATAAATCCCGAAACAAAATTTTCAATTAATTAGTATAAAATCCAAAAATAGAATATAATATGTTAATCGGCGGGAATAAATCCCGAAACAGATTTAGTCAACTTATTTTATTTTGGAAATAAAATCAAACTGGAATAAAATATGTTAAATGGCGGGAATAAATTCCGAAATAGATTTATTTACTTAATTATCATTTGAAACCAAAATCAAATATAGAATTAAATCTGTTGAACGACGGGAATAATTCCCGAAACATATTTATTTACTTATTCTCGTTTTGGAAATAACATCAAATAGAATAAAATCTGTTAAACAACGGGAAATAAATCCCGAAACAGATTATTTTCTAATTTTAATTTTATTCCCGAACAAAATACATTTTTTCCCTTTCGCCTTAGTGGTTCGTTCGTCTCAGATTAGAGAATTGAAAAATAAGTCTGTTTTAAGATTTTTGGACAAAACACGTTAATGAACACTTATAAATATAAAAATTTATTTAAATACAAGATCTCAAAAATTAGTATAAACAAATATTTATATTTATATATAAAACATTAGATTTAACAAATAACTTTAAATAAACCTTTTTATTTATTTAAAACATCATATCTGAAAAAAATAAATTATTAAACAAGATCTGAAAATACCAGAATTCGATTTAGAAAATCGAATTTACGAGATGTTGAGGCCTGTTTTCACAGTTTCCTTAAGACAGATTCGACCGCTCCTACGATACTTGGAGAAACGTTGGTCGTCTGTCTCCCAAGATACAACTGTTGGAGCCCAATTTTGACCGGGCTTGGGCTTTTAAAGTTTAAATTAATTTTAAATTTGTTTTAAATTTAAATTTATCTTAAATTTAAATTTACTTATTTAAATTTATTTTAGATTTAAATTTAATAAAATTCAAAATAATATTAAACCCAAATAGAAAGTCCAATGTCCAATTACATTCAAGGCCCAATTGGCTCATTTCCCTTAACCCACTTACACCCATTTTTGACCCAACTAAGCACTGGCCCAAAGCAGAAAATCTGCCCACTTGTGCTGTTGCCACCTCCAGCTTGGCCAATGGGAGTGCGCCACGTCAGCAGCCACTTGCTCTGATCAGCCACCATCCTCAGCTCACCTGCCATCGCCACTGCTACAAGCTTCACTGCTGGAACCTGCAAAAAGAAGAGAAGAAAAAGACAGGCATTAATTTACAAGAAACAATTTAGCATGATTGTAAAATTTGGTTATAAAACCAGATTCAATTCAATATAAGAAGACTTTTTTTTTTGAAAAAAAAATCAATACATGGTTACTGATTTCTTCGGCAAAAACTTTCTTTTATACATACAATTGCTTTTTGAGTTAATGCTTGGCAGACAAAATTAGAATAAGAGATCATTCATTCGAACATTCAAAACAGAGAGCAAGTCCAAGAGAGATTCATAACCTTCAGACACTAAACATTCAGGTCCATCTTCAATACATTTCATTGTCATTAACAATTAAAGTTGCTAGACTCTTCATATTTCAATACACTTTAATACACATTGAATATTCATCTGCTATCATTTATTATTATTATTTTTTTACTAACTTCATCAGCATAATAAATAAATAAATATACATCTGTGTATCTGTATGTGTATTAAACAGCATTAATACTACTGTTAATAATGAACAGAGGTGATAACGGCATTAATAAGCATTAAAGATATTATTAATAATAAATATTTTTAATAATAATAAATGTTTTACTAATAATAATATTAATATTTAATAATAAAAAAGAAAACAAAGGGACTGTGTAACTCCCCTTTCCGATCTGCTGTCGTCGTCGGAAGACCGTCAGAGCCGTCGTCACATCGGACCCTCCATTGTCGCACATGAACCTGCAAAGCGAAGAAAAGGGAACGAATTAATTAAAACAAACTTTTAAAGAAGTAAAAGGGGCGAAAAACAGATTTGATTTTTAAAAAAATGGGTTGTTTTAAAACATAAAAAAGGGGGATTTTGAAAGAATGGAAAAGAATGTTTTTTTTTAAGAAATTTTCAGATCTGGTTCGGGACCAGATCTGATTTTAGATGGAATAAGTAAATCGTTTTAAAAAAAAAAAAGAATATTAAGTATAAAAGAAAATGAAGCAAAAAGAAAGGAAAATAGATGAAAAAGAGAAGAAAATGGAAGATTGTTCTTACCTCGACGGCGCGTGAGGGAGAATGGCGCGTGCCGCGATCGACGGGTGACGGACGGTGGCGAGGAGGCTGCACGTGACGTTGGGTTACGCGCGTGTGGCGAGATCCTGCCGGAAAGACGGCGGTCGGAGGAGAACAATGGTAGCCGGCCAAAGAAGAAGGGAGTGAGATGAGAGAGAAGAGAGAAAATGGGGGGGGTCTTTTGTTTTTTTGAAATAAAATGAAAATAATAATAAAAAAACCTTAAATTGACATTTATAGTAACCCATTTGGACCGATCCGACCCGACCCGACCCGCTCTGGGATCCGCGTGTTTTCGCTTAATGGTCTAATTGCACGTTTGGTCCTTCTAAATTTTTTATTTGTTTCAATTTAGTCCTTTTTATATTTTTTAATTATTTGCAATTTTGCCCAGAAATTTTGATTTGTTTTTAATTTAATCCTTTGACTGTTTGACTGCACCAGAGGCTGCCACGCACTTTTTGGCTTATTTCTACATTTAGTCCCTTTTATTTTTAATTTGTTTTAATTTAATCCCTAAATCAGCTTTTATTTAATTACCAAATTGGCCCAAGAATTTTTCAAGACTTACAATTTAGTCCCTTGATTGCTGGATGCCTGTGGGGCTGCCACGTGTCACCCAGTCTTTGGTTTTATTGTTTTTAAGTCCCTAAACAGTCCAGAAATTGCATTTTGACACCAAAATTTCAAAAAATTCCATTTTTGACCCTGAAACTTCCAAAAATTACCATTTTACCCCCAAACTTTCCAAAATTCTATTTTTAACCTCGATTTCACCAAAAGTTACCATTTTACTCCCGAACTTTTCAAAATTCCATTTTGACCCCAAAACTTCCAAAAATTACCATTTTACCCCCAAACTTTCCAAAATTCTATTTTTAACCCCGATTTCAACAAAAATTACCATTTTACCCCTGAACTTTCCAAAATTCCATTTTTGACCCCAAAACTTCCAAAAATTACCATTTTACCCCAAAACTTTCCAAAATTATATTTTAACCCTAATTTTACCAAAAATTACCATTTTACCCCTAAACTATCCAAAATTCCATTTTTAACCCCGATTTCACCAAAAATTACCATTTTACCCCCGAACTTTCCAAAATTCCATTTTAACTCCGATTTCACCAAAAATTACTATTTTACCCCCGAACTCTCCAAAATTCCATTTTTAATCCCAATTTCACCAAAAATACCATTTTACCCTCGAACTTTCCAAAATTCCATTTTAACCCCAATTTCACCAAAATTACCATTTTACCTCCAAATTTTCTAAAATTCCATTTTCGACCCCGATTTCACCAATAATTACCATTTTACCCCCGGGTATCCAAAAGTCCCGTTTTCAACCCCGATTTCATCGTTTCTTCTTCCTTACCAATGTTTGCATTTATTTGCACCTGTATTTTATATTTTCGCATATTATTTATCTGCTTATTATATTACTTCATATCTAATTTCTCTTATTAATCGCTATTCGTGTTTTAAACTTACGCATTCATTTACAAGTTATTTTAAAAAAATCGAGGCAATATTCCATTCGAGCGTAACTTCGAAAAATCACGCCCTAACGTGTCGGGTGTGATTTCTTCGTATAATTCGCGCGAACAGGATATCCTTTTCAAGTTTTTTTTACACCCGTTCACCTCGAGATTCCGAGAATGCCGTGTCCTAACGCGTTGGTTAGGACTTTAATTCTTCGCGAAAATCGAAGTAAACGGGTAACCCATTTCCAAATCCTTCAAATCATATGTTCGAAGATTGCATTTTAACCCTAATACGAAATTTTCAAGTTCTCAAAATATATATATACGAATGATTTTCGTGAAAAAAACGAGGCAATATTATTTCGTGTGAAAACTTTAAAAATCATGCCCTAACGTACGGGGTTTGATTTTCGTAATTCGTGCGAAAGAAATATCTTCTTCAAAAGTTTTCAAACACATCCCTATCTATATCCAAAAGATTTTGAAGTAAACGATACAATGTTCCTTCGCGTGAAGACTTCAAAAATCGTGCCCTAACGTGCTGGGTGCGATTTTCGTACAAATCACGCGATCGAATACTCTCTTCAAAATTTCCCTAAACGTCCTTCAATTTTGAAACTCCGAGAATATAGTGCCCTAATGTGTTGGACACGTCTTCTAATTCTCATAAGAGGATCGAAATACGGGGACGAGTTTTTCTTAAAAAGGTCTCCTTTAAAATTACACAAAGCCATTTAAAATGAACATCGCATTTTAAACTTCACTCAAATTTTTATTGTTTTCATAAAACAAGACCCAAAAATAATCATGTGGTACCAATTCTGGGCGTACGAGGGTGCTAATCCTTCCTCGTGCATAACCGACTCTCGAACCTATTTTTTTAGATTTCGTAGACCGATGTTTTTAACGTTTTAAACGTTTTGTGGTGATCCAATCACACCCAAATAAAAGATTGGTGACGACTCCCTTTTTACTTCCATTTTTCTAATTTTAAAATATTTTTTTGAAACTTCGTTTTTAAAGGTGGTTTCGACAGCTTGGCGACTCCACTGGGGACTTTTTCAAAATAAACGAGAGTCAAGCCAAATTTATTATTTTCGGGTCTCTTTTGAGAACTTTTCAAGCTTCGATTTTGTTTAACATGCGATCCTCGACATCTTTTTATGTAGTATTATGCTCTGTGATATCTCTAGTATAATTTGGCATCATGTGCATCGCATTATTACCCTTTTAAGTGAAAGTGAGAAACTACTCCTTCGTGAGGTCTTCACCTCCGTGCAGGATAGTGGATCGCTTTCGGGATTACAAAGTACCCTTGTTTTCGTGAAGTTTTCACTTCCGTGCAAACATGCGGGAAATGCGTCCCCCTAAATCGAACTCGTCCGTATGAGCCTGTAATGGGTGAGGACTGAGGAATCTACTGGTTTGGGTACCCTTCACCTTTAGAACCTAAACTACATACAGTGAATCGTAAGTACTCGCCTTAGATGGAGTTAGGCCGAACCTTTTAAGCATTCACCCAAGATGATTCTTAGGTACTGTGTTATATGTTTGTATGTTGATTTTGATTACTACATGCTACTAACCGTGTTTGTTTTGTCTCTTTTTACTTGCATTTGCATCATTATGAACGAAAAGGTTTGATTTAAGTTCGTTTACAAATTAGGCAGTTTCATCATGGAAGAAGGATTTCTAGATAAAGTAGAAGACAATATGGTGGCACGCCTATGGTCCGAAGAACAACAATGCGAGAAGGGTGACAGCCTGAAAGACGAGCATTTGTCAGAATTCTGGGATTACACTCGTATTAATGTAACTCAGAACAACTTGTAAGGGTTAAAAGAGATTTGGGGACATTGGGATGATGAAATGAGGCAGATGTTTTACCGAGATTATGAAGATCTATCTTACCTACTCGAAGTAAAAATCGACAAACACCTGTTTCGAGCCCTTTCTCAACATTGGAATCCTGCCTATAGCTGCTTCACCTTCGGGCATCTAGACTTGGTACCAACAATAGAAGAATACACTGCTTTAATTCGTTGTCTTAGAGTCCAAGCCGATAAAGCATATTCAAAAGACGGATAAAGCATATTCAAAAGACGCAAGTGTTCCTACATTTCTGAAAAGGTTGATGAGTGTCACAAGGATGAGTGAGTAATGGGTTGCTTCCCGAATTAAGACAAAAGGAGATAACAAATGTATTAATTGGAAGAGTCTGCAAGAAATGATTGCAAAGCATCCAGATATGAGAAAACGTGTTGATGTCTTCGCCCTCGGCATATACGGGCTGGTCTTGTTCCCAAAAGCGTTGGGATACGTCGAGGATGTGGTAGTAGCATTGTTTGATCGACTTAGTAGGGGAATCACCCCAGTCCCTACTATCTTGGCAGAAACTTTTCGCTCGTTAAGTGCATGCCGGAGAGAAGGAGAAGGAAGATTCATTGGTTGTGCTCAGCTTTTAATGGTCTGGTTTCACAGCCACCTTTGAAAAGTGGAGAAATTCTCTTGTAAGGTATGTTCAATATATTTCTCGCCTTTAAAGGGCTTTGTGGCCACGCAACGTGAACAAAATATATCCGAAGAAAAATGGGCAGCTGTTCACCAGAATCTTCGAGATGAAAATATTGAATGGTGTGCACCTTGGTTCCTCCCAGATGAGATTCTCTACCGATGTGGTGATTTCGATTGGGTCCCGTTACTCGGAGTCTGGGGTGCTACTGGATATGCTCCGCTGCTTGTTTTGAGACAATATAAGGCAAGATAGTTTATCCCTGCTACACATGGCCTGGCACATTGCGAATTTTCTTATAAAGGGAACGACTATAAGAAGAAAGTTCGGGAAATGGCAAATTCGTGGAAAAAGGTGTAAAAAATGAAGAAGTTCAGTGCCAATCCATTGACAACCTCGAATTATGACTGGTGGAAGAGTAAGAGAGTGAATGACAACATCCCTGCGCCAAATCCAGAAAATGTTCGCCCTTTGGAGGAATATTTGCAAGAGGTCCCGACGGAAATAGACATCCTTAAGCATGACTTTGAAAGGAAAAGCTTAGAGTTCAGAAAAAGGATAGAAGTACTAGAGGAAGACAAGATGCAGCTAGGGCTAGATGTGGATTTTCACAGGTTAGAGGCCGAGAAATTGAGAAAAGGGAAAAATAAGGCTGAAGAAGACCTTGAAGATTTGAAGAAACACTACAAAAAGCTTCGTCAATCCATGAGGATTGCGGGGTTAGGGAAAACTTCTAAGCAATGGCGTCAGGAAATTCAGGAACAAAAGAACCAAACGGAGCATTGGCAAAGAAAGTTCCAAGATGGTCAAGCCCGAGAGAACGCCTTGAAAGGAGAGCTACTAGAAAAATGAGTCGAGGAGACCGAGTTGAAAGCTCAAATGGCTAGTCTAGAAGCGAGTATAAAGGAGTTAGAAGAGTCATTATGGAGGCACCGAAATCGAAACACAGTATCGGAGTTGAAAGCGTGCATGGTCGAAAGACAAGAACTAAGAGAAAGAGTGCAAGAACTAGAGGCCACACTCCATAATAATGAAATCTGACTCGAGATCATGGAAAGAAATCTAGAAACCAGTGAATGGCTCACCCGTCAAGCCTAGAGAGAGGTCGGGGAACGAGACCATATCACGAGCAAAGCACTAACTCAAATGAGAGAAGCGGCCGATCACATGCAGGAGCTGGCTGCTGAAGCTGAGGTTTTGAGCCTTCAGTACGAGTCAAGGTCTGAACGAGGAAAGAAGTTAGCGGGATTGCTAGGAAAGATTAAGGATCTGGGTCGAAAGGCCAAACCATTTGTATAAACTTTATTTTATGTAAAGAAGTTTTTCTTCTCGAGAAGTTGCTCTAAATGAAAATGGACTTTAGAATCAATGCCTTTTCCTCGCATTTGCATACATGCATTTTGCATCATATCTTGCATATTATTGACATAACATCTCCTACCTAATTAAAGTTAATTTACTCAGTTAACAACAATAAACATTGAAAACCCACATCGTTATTATACGCATAAGAGGGCCAAAGCTATGGATCAGAAAATAGAGAGGCTAGAGCAAATGCAAAAAGAAATACAAGAGCAGATGCAAGCTGAGTTACAAGACCAACTAGAGAGAGTACAAAGGGACATGAGAGACCAAATAATCGAATCTCAAAGCAATATAATTAATCAGTTAACCCAGCTGTTGCGAGATGTAGATAAAGGAAAAGGTCCCGCTGAAGGCCCGAGAGAGGAAAACGAGGATCCTCAATATCCTCCCGGCTTTACACCCATACACCATCAGGCCCGCCAGAAACAAACCCGCGAGAAACACCCATCCTCATTCGGGCTCAATCACAGCCCATTGACGCATCAGGACAAACTAATTACCTGGTCGGATCAGGATCAAACCCGGGTGAAACCACTGCGAATCCCATCCACCTGACCTCGACGATACGATGGAGGCAGAAAGAACGAAAATAGAGGTATCCAAACAAATAGAAGAAAGGTACAAATGGTTGGAAGACAAGGTTAGGACAATGGAGGGGATTGACGCCTATAGTGGAATCGATGCCAAAGAACTAAGTCTGGTTCCAGACCTAGTGCTACCCCCGAAGTTCAAGATGCTCGAATTTGAAAAATACAACGGGACAAGCTGCCTAGAAGCACACATTACAATGTTTTGTCGAAAGATGACAGGATATGTCCACAATGAAAAATTATTAATTCACTGTTTCCAAGATAGTTTGGTTGGATCCGCTGCAAAATGGTACAACCAACTAAGCCGCACAAAGATCAATTCATGGAAGGACTTGGCCCAAGCTTTTATGAAGCAATACGACCATGTTACTGATATTACTCCAGACAAAATTACCTTGTAAAACATGGAGAAGAAACCAAGTGAAAGCTTTCGACAATATGCTCAACATTGGAGGGATGTAGCTACCCAGGTACAACCGCCCTTGACAGAAAAAGAGACAACGATGCTTTTTGTCCATACGCTAAAGGCACCGTATCTCGATCGCTTGGTAGGTAACGCTACAAGGAGTTTTTCGGATGTAGTGATGTTAGGAGAAATGATTGAGAACGCGATTAAAAGCTAAAAAATCGACGCAGGAGACGGTGAAAAAAGGGCAGCACCTATGAGGAAGGAAGCCGGGGTGAATAATGTAAGCACATACAGACCAAATTATGCCAAGTCAATTACGATGACGCAATCAAAACCTCCTTTTGACAATTATCAAAGTTTACCAAGATCAGAATCAAACTGGAAGAAGAATACCGAGAAGATTCAGTTCACTCCAATTTCTGTTACATACAAAGACCTCTACCAGCAGTTATATGATCAGCACGTGGTAGCCTCATATATCACAGAGCCCGTACCACCACCATTTCCAAAATGGTACGACGCCAACGTCCAATGGGAATTTCATGGAGGAGTGATTGGGCATTCCATCGAAAATTGTTTCACTTTCAAGAAATTGGTAGAGAAATTAATTAAGATGAAGAAAATAAGATTTGATGAGCCATCGAGACCTAATGTAGCCGGGAACCCTTTATCCGTCCATTCTGATCAAGGAGTAAATACGATTATGAGTGTGGAAGGGAAAAAGGTTAAGGCTCACATTGAAGAGGTCAGATCTCCTATGAAATGGGTATGGCGTCAGCTGGTGGCTAGAGGAATAATTACACAGAACGGCGAAAAGATGGTAATGGCGAAGAACTATTGCGACTTCCACAACGCTGAAGGTCATGAGATTCAGCATTGTACGGAGTTCAAGGTTCTAATACAAGATTTGATGGACCGTAAGGAATTAGAGTTCTTTGAAGAGGGAGCAGAGATGGGGGACATTTGCTCCTCCGAAGGAAAGAAGACACACGAGCCTGATCGCCCGATAATAATTATCTCCACATCCAAGGGAGCTGAGACGAGAAGACAAGAGACACCATGTATTATCATACGGAAACTTGCACCGTTTCCTTATGAAGATAACAAAAGAGTTCCCTGGAATTATGGATGTAACATCGCGGCACCCAAGAAGGAACAGCTGCAAAATGTGAACCTGGTCACACGTAGCGGTAAAACTTACAACTTGGAAGAGAAAGCAGCCGCCAAAGGAAAAGCTGTAGTAGTTGAACCCGAAAAAGTGACTGGCGAGTTGGAACCGATAAATGAGCCAGTGGCAGAAAGAGAAGCACAAGAGTTCCTGAAATTCTTGAAACATAGCGAATATAGCGTAGTTGAGCAGTTACATAAGCAGCCCGTGAGCATATCTATCTTGGCGTTACTGCTAAGTTCGGAGGCACACCGTAACGCATTAATGACGGCGCTCAACGAGACTTATGTGACCCAGGATATATCGGTATGCAAGTTGGATCGACTGATTAACAACATTAGCGCTGATAATTTCATTTTCTTCAATGACGATGAAATTCCATCTGGAGGTATGAGATCGACCAAGGCATTGCATATTACCACTTACTGTAAAGGGAACACTCTACTCGGAGTGCTTGTCGACAACGGCTCAGCTTTAAACGTTCTACCATTGGCCACTCTCGAAAGACTACCCATCGATAGCTCCTATATGAGGATGTGCCACAACATAGTCAGAGCTTTTGATGGAACTGAAAGAAAAGTGATGGGCAGTAACAAATGATGCCCCGTACATAGACAAAGATGAAGAGGCCATGGAATGCTCTATCCGTTCGTTGAAATTTGTCAATGCCACATTTATTGGAGAGGGAAGTAAAATTTCTGAACCTAAATTGTCACAAACAACGAAGATGGGGTTGCGCTTGATGATTGGAAAAGGAGCATTGACGGGAAAAGGGCTCGGGAAATATCTCCAAGGAATAGTTAGCGCACCGTTGCCATTTGGAAAGTGGGACCGTTTCGGGCTAGGGTACAAGCCTGATGTGAAAGAAAGGAAGAAAGAAATAGAAAGAAAGAGAGAGACAAGAAGAGCACGACAAACCGGGGAAGAAATCAGTTGGAGACCGATGACCTTCCCTCATATTTCTAAAACTTTCGTTTCTGGTGGGCTAAGGCTTGAGGAGGTAAAAGTTGCAAAACTTGTGATGGAACTGAACATAAATGCTGTTTTCGAAGAAGCCGAAGAAAGGAGTTCGCTTCAAATCTGTCAGTATGCACCTGGGAGTAGTTTGAACAACTAGGTAGAAGAGGAGCTCCCCGTAGCTTTTAGGAACACTCGTTACACCTCTATCATTCTATGCCCGGGAATGATAGAAATCTTTTGTAAAAGGGCTTTTAAGTTTTTATCCATTATCTTAAATGAAGATACATTTTGACAACTATCTCTTTATTCTTTTCCTTTCAATTCCAAATAAATTATTTGCAGTAACACATAAAAATAAATCATTCTTGAATACATACACCCATAATCATATCATACAGTCATTCTTTAATTTATTTTGTTCATTAGCCCATTCTCATTCTTTACAGATATTGGGATATCAGTAATATGAGTGACACTGACTCCGAACCTCATTTCGAGCAAGATATGTGTCTTGAAGAATCTCAGGACTCCGAAGATGACCAGGATTGTAATATATCTCCTGAATTGCTACGAATGATGGAACAGGAGGAAAAGTAAATCTTGCCCCATAAAGAGGTGGTGGAAACAGTAAGCATAGGGGATGAGGAAGAGAAAAAAGAAGTAAGAATTGGGACCAGCATCTCAGCAGAAACACGAAGAGATCTCATTGAGCTGCTAAGAGAATTCAAAGACGTCTTCGCCTGGTCCTACCAAGACATGCCGGGGCTAAACACCGACATCGTGGTTCACAAGCTCCCAATAAAAGAAGAATGCAAGCCCGTCCAACAAAAGCTCCGTAGAATGCGACCTGATGTGCTGCTTAAAATAAAAGAAGAGGTCCGAAAATAGTTTGACGCAGGCTTCCTCCGAGTGGTTGTATATTCGAAATGGGTTGCCAATATAGTTTCTGTCCCTAAGAAAGATGGTAAAGTACGTATGTGTGTAGATTATCGGGATTTGAATAGGGCTAGCCCAAAAGATAACTTTCCGCTGCCTCACATCGACACCCTGGTAGATAATACAGCGGGGCATGCCTTTTTCTCCTTCATGGATGGTTTCTCCGGATATAACCAAATAAAGATGGACCCTACAGACATGGCAAAAACTACCTTTGTCACAATGTGGGGAACATACTGTTATAAGGTGATGCCATTCGGACTTAAAAACGCGGGGGCAACATATCAAAGAGCCATGGTAACATTGTTTCATGATATGATGCACAAAGAAATTGAGGTTTACGTCGACGACATGATTGCAAAGTCCTGAACAGAGGAAGAACATGTGAATGTCTTGAGAAAATTGTTCATGAGGTTGAGGAAGTTCCAGCTAAAATTGAACCCTACCAAGTGCACTTTTGGGGCTACATCCGAAAAATTGTTGGGTTTTGTGGTCAGCCAGAAGGGAATCAAAATAGACCCAGACAAGGTTAAAGCTATACAAGAGTTACCCCCGCCTCGTACACAAAAGGAGGTTCGAGGTTTTCTTGGGAGGTTGAATTATATTGCTCGGTTTATTTCGTAATTAACGGAGAAATGTGACCCCATATTTCGCCTTCTTAGAAAGCATAACCCAGGCGTTTGGGATGACCAATGCCAAAGAACTTTTGATAAAGTTAAGCAGTATTTGTCTGATGCTCTGGTACTAGTACCGCCAAATCCCAACAAACCATTAATCTTGTACTTAACGATCTTCGAGATTTCTATGGGATGTGTCTTGGGACAACATGACGAGACTGGAAGAAAAGAAAGAGCCATATACTATCTCAGTAAGAAATTTACTGACTGTGAAGCAAGATACTCTCCAATAGAAAAACTATGCTGTGCACTGGTCTGGACTACCCGAAGATTGCGACAGTACATGCTATACCACACGACATGGTTAATCTTGAATTTGGATCCTCTAAAATACATGATGGAGTCAACTATGTAAGCAAAAAGGCAATTAAAGGAAGTGCAATCGTAGACTTCCTGGCCAGTAGGGCTTTGGAGGACTATGAGCCGATAAATTTTGACTTTCTAAATGAGGATTTGGTGTATGTCGTAACTACCGAAGAGGGGACAGCGACCGAGCATTCGTGGCGATTGAACTTTGATAGCGCTTCAAATGCTATAGGCAACGGGATCGGTGCAGTTTTAGTGTCACCAGAAGGAGACCATTATCCCTTCACCGTAAGCTTGACTTCGATTGCACAAATAATATGGCAGAATATGAGGCATGCATCATGGGGATCCAAGCGGCCATGGATCGAGGGATCAAGGTCTTAGAAATCTATGGAGATTCAGCATTGGTGATTTACCAGCTGAAAGGAGAATGGGAGACAAGGGACTCCAAGTTAATTGAATATCGAAAAATGGTCCTCGAACTGATCAAAGAATTTGACAAGGTCACGTTCAGATACCTCCCACGCGAGGAAAACCAAATGGCTGATGCTTTGGCTACTCTAGCTTCGATGATAAAAGTAAATAGGCCAGAGGACATGAAGCCCATTCGGATGAGTATTTACGAAACTCCAGCCCATTGCTGCGAGATTGAAGAGGAAGGAAAAGAGGGGCATCCTTGGTACCAGGATATTCTCCAATATGTGAAAGATCGAAAATACCCCAAGGGAGCTACTGAAAATGACAAAAGAACATTGAGAAGGCTCGCGAACGAGTACATCCTAGATGGAGAGGTCCTGTATAAGAGAAGAAAGGATCAGGTGTTATTGAGATGTGTGGACTCAATCGAGGCTAAAAAGATCCTAGAAGAAGTCCATGAAGGGATTTGTGGAACACACGCGAATGGATTCAAAATGGCTAGGCAGATCATGAGATTTGGGTACTATTGGTCGACTATGGAGACTGATTGTATCAATTATGCCAAGAAATGCCACAAATGCCAGATCTATGGGGAAAAGATCCATATGCCTCCCTCACCTCTACACGTCATAACATCCCCATGACCTTTTTCTATGTGGGGCATGGATGTTATTGGACCAATTTCACCAAAGGCCTCTAATGGTCATCGATTTATTTTTGTGGTTATAGACTACTTCACCAAGTGGGTAGAAGCTGCCTCTTATGCTAATGTTACAAAGTCTGCGCTCAGCAAGTTCCTGAAAAAGGAAATCATATGTCGATATGGAATGCCAGAAAAGATCATATCAGACAATGCACTAAACTTGAACAATAGCACGATATCGGAGGTCTGTGAGCAATTCAAGATCAGACATCATAACTCGTCCCCATATCGTCCAAAGATGAACGGAGCAGTGGAAGCGGCCAATAAAAACATCAAGAAGATTATTGCAAAAATGACAGAAACCTATAAAGATTGGCATGAAAAATTACCTTTTGCTCTCCTTGCTTATAGAACTTCTGTCAAAACATCTACTAGGGCAACGCCGTTTTTACTTGTATATGGAATGGAGGCTATTTTACCCATCGAGGTGGAGATCCCTTCTCTCCGAGTCTTATCAGAGCTAAATTTGGATGAAGCTGAATGGGTCCAAGCCAGATATGATCAGTTAAATTTGATTGAGGAAAAGAGATTAAAGGCTATCCGTCATTGTCAGATGTACCAAAAGCGGATGATGCGTGCTTACAACAAGAAGGTTTGTCCTAGAGAATTCCATGAGGGAGATCTAGTCTTGAAAAAGATACTTCCAATACATAAAGACTCTCAAGGAAAATGGATGCCTAATTGGGAGGGGTCGTACGTGGTAAAGAAAGCCTTCTTTGGAGGAGCCTTAATTTTGACTGAAATGGATGGCAAAGAATTATCCAACCCGGTGAATTCAGACTCGGTGAAGAAATATTACACATAAAAAAAAATCGGAGAGGTCAGGATGAAAACCCGTGGAAAGGCATCCTGAAACCAAAGGGGTTTTGAGTTGAAAACTCGAAAAGAGCAACTCAAATGCAAAACCAGGACAACCAATTGCTCCCTCAAAAGTGGCAAAATGGAAATATTTTACATCTTGGGGCATCAACGAAGTAATCCCAGGACCTCCAGAAACATAGCAAGCAAAAAATGATCTTTGGATCAGGGAAACTCATATCTGATATCTAAGTCTAAAACCGTTCTTTTGTCGTTATTTGTTCTTTGTAAATATTTGACATCATAGCCAATAAATCTCCAAATTTAATCCCATTCTTTTCCATATTGTCCAAGTATTTTCATATGAAGATGATGGATAAAAGGTCATGAAAGAAAACAAAGGATTCACGAGTGTTATTTTAGAAAATTCCTAAAAGACACGAGAATCCTAAACAACTGCCAATTGAAAGAATTAAAACATGAAAGAAGCAATTCAAATGTTGAATCTGCCGAGTGGAATTCAAGGAAACGTGGAGAGATGGCTTCAAAACAGAAAAGACTAATCTTTGAAAAATTCAAACATTAAATCATACACATTCATTCTAGGTTAAGAGCATTTTAACTCATTTCCAAGCATAACATCCTAAACATACCTAGCCTACCTAGAGGACCATTTGAGCATTTTCTACAGGTCTCAGCGTCATAAGATGCAATATGAAAAAGCTAAGACCGCGATAGAAGATCTCGCATCACGGCGATTTGAAGGGAAAGTCCCAAGTCATAACGAATAACCTAGCATTTTGCGAACATGAAGGGTCGAATCAATGACGATGGACTTTCCACCTAGAAGTCAAGTTGGATCAAACCGCAGCAAGATCATTCCCTATCCTCTTGAAATTGAAGTAGAGTTGGATAACACGTCTTTATCTCTGAAATTGAAGTAAGAGCAAGATCTTTTCCTATGATCTTAAAATTGAAGTAGAGTGGATAACACGTCTTTATCTCTGAAATTGAAGTAAGACCAAGATCTTTTCCTATCCTCTTGAAATTGAAGTAGAGTGGATAACACGTCTTTATCTCTGAAATTAAAGTAAGAGCAATGTCATTTCCTATCCTCTTGAAATTGAAGTAGAGTTGGATATCAAGTCTTTATCTCTGAAATTGAAGTAAGAGCAAGATCGTTTCCCATCCTCTTGAAATTGAAGTAAAGTTGGATATCAAGTCTTTATCTCTGAAATTGAAGTAAGAGCAAGATCTTTTCCTATCCGCTTGAAATTGAAGTAGAGTTGGATAACAAGTCTTTATCTCTGAAATTGAAGTAAGAGCAAGATCGTTTCCCATCCTCTTGAAATTGAAGTAGAGTTGGATAACAATTCTTTATCTCTGAAATTGAAGTAAGAGCAAGATCGTTTCCCATCCTCTTGAAATTGAAGTAAAGTTGGATAGCAAGTCTTTATCTCTCTGGAGAGCAAGATAAAACCTCGACGTCAAACCCTACTTTTGAGGATGCAGCAAGTCAGATAGCAGATCCTATTCTCCCCGCAGTCACAGTGGATTGGAATAGAGCTGCAAATCAGGCGCTATCGATATGAAGTAGTCGACGATGGAGCCGAGATTCAACGAAACTTGACAAAATTGAGCCTCCTTTTAATCTTTGCTCTGTTCCTGTTACATAGCAATGAGCAAAGAGGGCAGCTGTTGGAGCCCAATTTTGACCGGGCTTGGGCTTTTAAAGTTTAAATTAATTTTAAATTTGTTTTAAATTTAAATTTATCTTAAATTTAAATTTACTTATTTAAATTTATTTTAGATTTAAATTTAATCAAATTCAAAATAATATTAAACCCAAATAGAAAGTCCAATGTCCAATTACATTCAAGGCCCAATTGGCCCATTTCCCTTAACCCACTTACACCCATTTTTGACCCAACTAATCAGTGGCCCAAAGCAGAAAATCTGCCCACTTGTGCTGTTGCCACCTCCAGCTTGGCCAATGGGAGTGCGCCACGTCAGTAGCTACTTGCTTTGATCAGCCACCATCCTCAGCTCACCTGTCACCGCCACTGCTACAAGCTTCACTGCTGGAACCTGCAAAAAGAAGAGAAGAAAAAGACAGGCATTAATTTACAAGAAATAATTTAGCATGATTGTAAAATCTGGTTGTAAAACCAGATTCAATTCAATGTAAGGGGACTTTTTTTTTTGAAAAAAAAATCAATACATGGTTACTGACTTCTTCGGCAAAAACTTTCTTTTATACATACAATTGCTTTTTGAGTTAATGCTTGGCAGACAAAATTAGAATAAGAGATCATTCATTCGAACATTCAAAACAGAGAGCAAGTCCAAGAGAGATTCATAACCTTCAGACACTAAACATTCAGGTACATCTTCAATACTTTCATTGTCATTAACAGTTAAAGTTGCTAGACTCTTCATATTTCAATACACTTTAATACACATTGAATATTCATCTGCTATCATTTATTATTATTATTTTTTTACTAACTTCATCAGCATAATAAATAAATAAATATACATCTCTGTATCTGTATGTGTATTAAACAACATTAATACTACTGTTAATAATGAACAGAGGTGATAACGGCATTAATAAGCATTAAACATATTATTAATAATAAATAATTTTAATAATAAATGTTTTACTAATAATAATATTAATATTTAATAATAAAAAAAAAACAAAGGGACTGTGTAACTCCCCTTTCCGATCTGCTGCCGTCGTCGGAAGACCTTCAGAGCCGTCGTCACACCGGACCCTCCATTGTCGCACATGAACCTGCAAAGCGAAGAAAAGGGAATGAATTAATTAAAACAAACTTTTAAAGAAGTAAAAGAGGCGAAAAACAGATTTGATTTTAAAAAAAATGGGTTGTTTTAAAACATAAAAAAGGGGAATTTTGAAAGAATGGAAAAGAATGTTTTTTTTAAAGAAATTTTCAGATCTGGTTCGGGACCAGATGAAAAAGAGAAGAAAATGGAAGATTGTTCTTACCTCGGCGGCGTGTGAGGGAGAATGGCCCGTGCCGCGATCGACGGGTGACGGACGGTGGCGAGGAGGCTGCACGTGACGTTGGGTGACGCGCGTGTGGCAAGATCCTGCCAGAAAGACGGCGGTCGGAGGAGAACAATGGTAGCCGGCCAAAGAAGAAGAACGGAGAGAGATGAGAGAGAAGAGAGAAAATGGGGGGGGGTCTTTTGTTTTTTTGAAATAAAATGAAAATAATAATAAAAAAAAATCTTAAATTGACATTTATAATAACCTATTTGGACCGATCCGACCCGACCCGACCCGCTCTAGGATCCGCGTGTTTTCGCTTAATGGTCTAATTGCGCGTTTGGTCCTTCCGCATTTTTTATTTGTTTCAATTTAGTCCTTTTTCTATTTTTTAATTATTTGCAATTTTACCCAGTAATTTTGATTGATTTTTAATTTAATCCTTTGACTGTTTGACTGCACCAAAGGTTGCCACGTGTCACTTTTTTGCTTATTTCTACATTTAGTCCCTTTTATTTTTAATTTATTTTTAATTTAATCCCTAAATTAATTTTTATTTAATTACAAAATTGGCCCAAGAATTTTTCAAGACTTACAATTTAGTCCCTTGACTGCTGGATGCCTGTGGGGCTGCCACGCGTCACCAGTCTTTGGTTTTATTGTTTATAGGTCCCCAAACAGTCCAAAAATTGCATTTTGACCCCAAAATTTCAAAAAATTCCACTTTTGACCCCAAAACTTCCAAAAATTACCATTTTACCACTAAACTTTCCAAAATTCTATTTTTAACCCTGATTTCACCAAAAATTATCATTTTACCCCCAA
The DNA here is from genome assembly GCA_005610355.1 of Gossypioides kirkii. Taxonomy (NCBI): domain Eukaryota; kingdom Viridiplantae; phylum Streptophyta; class Magnoliopsida; order Malvales; family Malvaceae; genus Gossypioides; species Gossypioides kirkii. Next base: position 15,697,164 of record CP032252.1, read on the forward strand.
ACTTTCCAAAATTCCATTTTTGACCCCGAAACTTCCAAAAATTACCATTTTACCCCTAAAATTTCCAAAATTCTATTTTTAACCCCGATTTCACCAAAAATTACCATTTTACCCCCGAACTTTCCAAAATTCTATTTTTAACCCCGATTTCACCAAAAATTACCATATTACCCCTAAACTTTCCAAAATTCCATTTTTGACCCTAAAACTTCCAAAAATTACCATTTTACCCCCAAACTTTCCAAAATTTTATTTTTAACCTCGATTTCACCAAAAATTACCATTTTACCCCCAAACTTTCCAAAATTCCATTTTTAACCCCGATTTCACCAAAAATTACTATTTTACCCTCGAACTCTCCAAAATTCTATTTTTAATCTCGATTTCACCAAAATTACCATTTTACCCCCAAACTTTCTAAAATTCCATTTTTAATCCCGTTTTCACCAAAATTACCATTTTACCCTCAAATTTTCTAAAATTCCATTTTCGACCTCGATTTCACCAAAAATTATCATTTTGCCCCTGGGTATCCAAAAGTCCCGTTTTCAACCTCGATTTCATCGTTTCTTCTTCCTTACCAATGTTTGCATTTATTTGCACCTGCATTTTATATTTTCGCATTATCTGCTTATTATATTAGTTCGTATCTAATTTCTCTTATTAATCGCTATTCGTGTTTTAAACTTACGCATTCATTTACAAGTTATTTTAAAAAAATCGAGGCAATATTCCGTTCGAGCGTAACTTCGAAAAATCACGCCCTAATGTGTCGGGTGTGATTTCTTCGTATAATTCGCGCGAACCAGATATCCTTTTCAAGTTTTTTTACGCCCGTTCACCTCGAGATTCCGAGAATGTCGTGTCCTAACGCGTTGGTTGCGACTTTAATTCTTCGCGAAAATCGAAGTAAACGGGTAACCCATTTCCAAATCCTTCAAATCATATGTTCGAAGATTGCATTTTAACCCTAATACGAAATTTTCAAGTTCTCAAAATATATATATACGAATGATTTTCGTGACAAAAACGAGGAAATATTATTTCGTGTGAAAACTTTGAAAATCGTGCCCTAACGTGCGGGGTTTGATTGTCGTAATTCGTGCGAAAGAAATATTCTCTTCAAAAGTTTTCAAACACATCCCTATCTATATCCGAAAGATTTTGAAGTAAACAAGACAATGTTCCTTCGCGTGAAGACTTCGAAAATCGTGCCCTAGCATGCTGGGTGCGATTTTCGTACAAATCACGCGATCGAATACTCTCTTCAAAATTTCCCGAAACGTCTTTCAATTTTGAAACTCCGAGAATATAGTGCCCTAATGTGTTGGACACGTCTTCTAGTTCTCATAAGAGGATCGAAATACGGGGACGAGTTTTTCTTAAAAAGGTCTCCTTTAAAATTACACAAAGCCATTTAAAATGAACATCGCATTTTAAACTTCACTCGAATTTTTATTGTTTTCATAAAACAAGACCCAAAAATGATCACGTGGTACCAATTCTGGGCGTACGAGGGTGCTAATCCTTCCTCGTGCGTAACCGACTCCAGAACCTATTTTTTTGGATTTCGTAGACCGACGTTTTTAACGTTTTAAACATTTTGTGGTGATCCAATCACACCCAAATAAAAGATTGGTGGCGACTCCCTTTTTACTCCCATTTTTCCAATTTTAAAATATTTTTCGAAACTTCGTTTTTAAAGGTGGTTTCGACAACAACAACAAGATGATCGCGGCAGTAGCACCTCAACAATGATCAACGAACAAGCCTTGCTTTCTTCTATCATCGGAACTTTTGGAAAATCAGAGAGAAAAAGAGATACTTTTCGAGAGTTAAAAAACATAGAATAAAAATGTTGTGTGTCTAAGTCTAAAGAATTCTGCAACATTCTTTAGCCATTCTTTAGACTTTTATAAGCACTCAAATGTGGAGGATTTAGGAAATAATCTTGTGAATTAATGGTAAAAATCTGATTTAAAGGACCTTTAAATCAATATGATAGAATCAAATTAATTTAATAGAAAACAATATCAAATTGAGATATTTTGTCCTTTTACAACAAATTTTATAATAATATCTGCTAAGGAAAAATATAATTTAAGTATTTGGGTTAAAATATTCATAGACCTGTTTTAGGTCAAACTGGTTTAGACATTTTACATCGTCCACGTCATGGGATTGAAAAGGCACTAGAACTGAATTTGGATATGATTCTTAATTTTTTTCCAACTTAGCTATAGGAAACCTTACTGGTAGATGATATCTAAAACATCATCGCCTATCAATCTGTTTTTTTTTTTTTTTAGTTTGAAATATTGAGATCCTTTTCTGATTTGCTTTTTGCAAATCAAAGGGAAGTTCAGAGTTTAGTATTTATTGAAATCAAATAGTAGATGATATATATTGAAATTAATGTGAGATAATTTTAGTGACAGAAATGTGACAAAATTTATAAGAAAAAAAAAACTGTGACAATTTAAAATTGTGATAGAAAGTAGTGACGTGAATAGTGACAAAATTGTGATGGAATATGTAAGAAATTGTGACAGAATTTGTCACAAATTTAGTGACGATTTTGTAAAATTTGTGATGACGAACCTTATTAGTGGGGGTGTATCTGCGGCAAAAATAATCCACCACAGATTCTGTCACAATCTGTAACAATGACGGATTTTATCTATCACTGTTAAGTAAAAATATACTCTTTACTAAATTAGTTTCTTATAACAACATTTTGTCTGACATTTTAGTAAAATTAGTTGTATTCTTAACTGAAATAAAAATATTAAGATAATTAGTACGATTTAAATCCAAACTATACTTAAAATAATAAACACTTTAATTGTCAATAATTTTTCAAAGTAAACTCTTTAATAAAATATATTGGGCTTCGTTTTCCACACTTTCATTTAATTATTGTTCCATATCTTCCAATCAATCCTGTCCTACGTGCTGAACCAAATAAAAAAAATCCCTGTCCTACGTACCTCACCTTTTTTTCATTTTTAAGAAAAAATTACCTTGTTTATTTAAAATTTATTTAAAAATAATAAATAATAATAAACATTGATTTTTTTTTCAAAACAATAAACAGTTTATAATCGGTTTCTTTCAAATTAGTAAACCTTCGTACACTTTCGTTGAAATCAAAGTTTGATTGTACTCTTTAAATGTTAACATTAGTGTGTAAATAAATAAAATATTTAATGAATTGTTCGTAACCATTTGTTTATGTTTGTTTATTAAATTAAATAAATGAATATGAATAAAATGTTTATATTCGTTTAATAAATGAACGAACACGAACAGATGTGTATCTTGTTCGTTTATATTTACGAACAAGCTCATTTATTTATTAATGACATTTTCTTATAAAAATATTGAAATAATATGTGTGTATGTATGTATTTATTATTTGTTTGTTTATTACTCATTAACATTGTTCGTGAACATGTTCAATTAGGTTAAATGAATATTTTCGTGAATATTAAACAAACGAATTTGAATATACAAAATTTTAAATAAACAAACATAAATAAAAAATTTAAAATTTTTAATGAACACGAACCGAATAGAAACAATTTTAAAAATAAGTAAACGAACACGAACAAAGATTTATCCGTTTAACCTAAAGAAATCCTATGTTTGTATAAGAAAATGTAAATATTTTTAGAATTCGAAATACTTTTTTGAAGTATGGTACAATTATGACAGAAATCGAAACGCTTTTTATATAACGTAACGTGTACAACCCAATATCTAGTTGGTTTGATAAACCCTTAAAACAAACGCAAAATGCTAACGATTAATACAAAGCTATACAAATTACATAAATCTTTTGAAATCGTTGGGTGTGGTGCTGAAATTGTGATCTCTAAAAATCATATTTTTTCTTTCATTTATTCATTTAATTAATAAGCATTTTTTTTATAGATTCATAAAAATCATACAAAAGAATGAGAAATTAATCATTAAAAAATGATAAAGAACCCTTTTTTGTTTTGTTGAATTTTATCTATGAATTGAAGTTACAACTAGTTAGTTTAGTTACAATAAAGGAGTTCTCTTTTAGGAAAACACAAACTAAAAAATCTCTATTGACGACCTAATTAAATAGAAAGGATGATTATTAAATAAATAAAATGATACAATAAATACTAAAGTTTATCTTTTGAACCTTCAAATTGCTATTTCAATGAGTTTTTATTTATCAAAAAAAATGAAATGCTTCCTAACAAATTTGACATTTTACATTGAATTGACCCCTTCACTTTCAATCTCGACGATTGATTAAAAATGGGTTATTATGATTTCGAGCAAGCCGCTATGGTGAAATCGGTAGACACGTTGCTCTTAGGAAGCAGTGCTAGAGCATCTCGGTTCAAGTCCGAGTGGCGGCATAGTATCTTCTAAAAGAGATAGAATAAGTCCTATAATGAAAATGAATCATTAAGTGATTTATATGAATCATTAATCTTTCTTTCATGGGGTTTCTCCCTTATTCATATGGTTTCCTATTTAAAATTTAAAAAGCGCAAAAATAATTTAAGTGCAATAACCGCACCAAGTGCTATTTTTACCCAAGGCTTTGCCACTTCGGGTCTTTTAACCAAAATGAATCAATCCGCAATATTAGCACCTGCTCTCCAATCCCAGTGGTTAATGATGCACGTAAGTATGATGGTATTAGGCTATGCAGCTCTTTTATGTGGATCATTATTATCAGTAGCTCTTCTAGTCATTACATTTCGAAAGGCTATAAAGATTATTGGTGAAAACAATAATTTTTCATTTTCATTTGGGAAAGTCCAATACATGAATGAAAGAAGCAATGTTTTACAAAACACTTATTTTCTTTCTTCTAAAAATTATTACAGATATCAATTGACTCAACAATTGGATCGTTGGGGTTATCGTATTATTAGTCTCGGGTTTATCTTTTTAACCATAGGAATTCTTTTGGGAGCCGTATGGGCTAATGAGGCGTGGGGATCATATTGGAATTGGGACCCAAAGGAAACTTGGGCGTTTATTACTTGGACCGTATTCGCGATTTATTTCCATACCCGAAAAAATACAAATTTGGAAGGTGTAAATTCCGCACTTGTGGCTTCTATGGGATTTCTTATAATTTGGATATGCTATTTTGGGGTCAATCTATTAGGAATAGGTTTACATAGTTATGGTTCATTTACATTAAATTAACATCTAATTGAATTGAATAAAGAGGCTAGGCCTAACAAATACTAACACAGGACGGCGTATATTATATATATATATTATATATAAGTATAAGAAAACTTATTGTAAGCTGTCAAGAACCTTTTGAATCAAGTAGTGGAGCGATTCAAAAGGTTCTAACAAAAGCCAAAGATGTCTGATTAAAATTCAATTTAATGCTTTTACCTTTTTTACTTAACTTAAACTTAAGAGAAGATAAAAAAGACTTCTTCTTTTTTCTTTTTCATTGTACAACGAACAATTTTAAAAACCATAGGATTACTTTTTGATTTTTTTTTATGTTTCATGAAAACTATCTATAAAAATAATTATATAGAATAGTTTCGACCTTCTCACCTGATAATGAGAGGATGAAATCCGGATAAATACCAATACCTATTATTGGTAGAAAGATAGAGATCGAAACAAATAACTCTCGTGGTCCAGAATAAAAAAAAAAAGAACTTGGAGCATTAAATAGCTTGTATCCATAGAACATTTGACGTGACATAGATAATGAATAAATAGGAGTTAATATCATTCCAATTGCCATTACGAAAGTTATTAGTATTTTTGGCATTAAAAAATAATTTTGGCTGGTAATTATTCCAAAAAAGACTATGAATTCTGCAACAAAACTACTCATGCCCGGTAATGCAAGAGAAGCCATGGATAAGATACTGAACATCGTAAATATTTTGGGAATCGAAATGGCCGTTCCGCCCATTTCGTCGAGATAAACAAGACGCATTCTATCATAACTCGTTCCTGCCAAGAAAAAAAGTGCAGCACCGATAAAGCCATGAGATATTATTTGTAAAATAGCTCCGTTGAGTCCCGTATCAGTTATCGAACCAATTCCTATAATTATGAAACCCATATGAGATACGGAGGAATAGGCTATTCTTTTTTTAAATTCCGTTGACCAAGAGATGTTGAAGCTACATAAATTATTTGCATTGTACCCACTATTATCAACCAGGGAGAAAATATGGAATGCGCATGGGGTAATAATTCCATATTGATCCGAACTAATCCATATGCTCCCATTTTTAATAAAATTCCGGCTAGAAGCATACAAGTACTGTAATGGGTCTCCCCATGGGTATCCGGTAACCACGTATGTAAGGGTATAATCGGCGATTTGATAGCAAAAGCAATAAGAAATCCAATATAGAATATTATTTCCAGTGCGACAGGATATGATTGATTAGCTAATGTTTCAAAATTTAATGTTGGTTCATTAGACCCGTATAAACCGAGACCCAAAACTCCTATTAATAAAAAACGGAACCCCCTGCAGTGTACAAAATAAATTTTGTAGCCGAGTACAGCCGTTTCTTTACCCCCCACATGGATAGAAGTAGATAAACGAGAATTAATTCGAACTCCCACATGATGAAAAAAACTAAAAGGTCTCGAGAAGAAAATGATCCTATTTGACCACTGTACATTGCTAGCATCAGGAAATGAAATAATCGCGAATCTCGAGTAACTGGCCAAGCCGCCAAAGTAGCTAAAGTGGTGATAAATCCTGTCAGTAAAATGGGTCCTATAGAAAGTCTATCTATTCCCAATCTCCAGTAAAAATCAAAAAAATTTATCCATTTATAATCTTCCGCCAGCTGGATTAATGGATCGTCCAATCGGAAATGATAACAAAATGATTCATTTACAACCCTATCAACACCTCAGTCATTAGTTAATTAAATTATCAATTCATATAAAAACATAACAGTTGGATTTTTACGAATTAAAGTTATGAATTCGTATATGTAATTATAAATTTTTATTGTAATTATATCTATTAAAATAAATTATAAATTATATATTTTTAAAATATTTATCACTAAATTCATAAATAACTTACAAACTACACCAACCAATTAAATGTTATTTTAATTAGAAATTATAGTTGATTCAACCACAAGTGAAATAGTAAAAATTTTGTATTTAAATCTTTAATTGATATCAATTACATATTCTATATTTAGATTATTATTATTTTAGTAGATAATAACAACATTACGCGAATATATAGAAATTACATATCCCTAAAGGAAGATGAAATATCAGACACTAAGATTTCTTGGACCGCGCTTGGTGAATGCTAGAATAACATTAGTCCTAGTGCGTTGTCGTAGATGCACTTTACCATTTGATCAACAACCCTGTTTTGACATCTCGGTATATGGCAAATTCTTGTCTTCCAGTCTCTCGCAAGGTAAGCATGAATTAGTAGTAGTTTTGCTATATTACTATTAGCAGCACTTCCTGCAAGCAAAGATTCCACTAGCAGAGAATTATCACACTCAATCTTAAGTTGCCTAAAACCTTTATCCCAAGCTATGTGAAGACCTTCGAGGATGGCTTGAGTTTCAATACGGAAAATGGTCTCCTTGTGCAACTGCTAAGAATAACCCCCTAACCATTGACCATTAGAATCTCTAAAAACTCCTCCTATTAAAGCATTATCCTCTGAGAGGGACGCTGCACCATTTGCATTTAGGTGAACCCAACTTGGATCGGGAGGCGTCCAACAATTCGCTGGTGTCGAATGGAAAGGAAGAGCTCCTTTCATGGTTTGCGAGAGATATCCTCATGCCTATGTGGTACCTGTAGCAACAATATCCTGATTGTAACTGTTATTACCAGAAAAAAAAATGGAGTTACGATTCTTCCATAGTAGCCAACAAACTATGGCAAAGAGAGAACGCCATTCGAACTCCTCCTCTCTTCATTTGGCAGTGTTTCATAGGTTTACCAGCAGCCACCTATCATGAGTCAAGGAGAAAAACAAGCTGCGTATGGGAAATGGAAGAATAGAAGTCCAAACTGCTCTCGAAAAGAAGCAATCCTGTATGGCATGCAAATTAGTCTCCATTGGATTGCCACATCTAGTACATGCACTTTCAGCAGACACGTGGAGTCTCATCCGCTCAACAATTGTTAACAACTGCTACTGCCATAATAATCAAAGGAAGGAGCGAATCTTTTGGGGTGCTGGAAGTCCCCATATTAACTTTCAATTATTAGAAGATTTGGCATTTGCTAGTTGAGAGATGTTCCTGTAAGTATCCGCAGTCAAAAAATCAAAATTATGCATCCACTTCCAAGCAAGTCTGTCCATACTTGAAGCACTAGAGGGAGGGACCATGGAAATGATACAAGAGACAATAGAACCAGGAAGAATTGTGTTTAACCGGACCCAATCCCAAGCTCTAAATGCTGTTACCAAGTCACACACCTTCAATTAGTCATCCGGTTGTCCGTGACCCGAAAAGAAAGTCCGAAGACGCCTCACCTGAGGTACCCAACAGTCGTTCCAAAAATTAACCAAACAACCATCCCCTAAAGACTAGTAAACGTTATCAATAACATCCTGCCAAACATTGGACAGTGACGGCCACAAATAAGAGCAGTTACTCCGAGTAATGGACATAGGTAACACACCAACCATTTTGTATTTGTTCCTTACAATCTGCACCCACCAGGCATCTTCCTTAGTCAAAATTTGGAAACCTAATTTCAGGAGGTAAATTTTTTTCTGTATCCCCAAACTTCAGATACCAAGACCATCACAATCCATTGGTTTACAGCAATCATTCCATGAAACAAGGGCTGGTTTCTTTGCTTTCAAAGTAGAACCCCATATGAAGTTACGGGCAACCTTCTCAATCTCATTACAAATTGAAGTTGGAATACGCATTGTACCCATAAAATAGTTGGGAATGACTAGTAACACCGTTTTAGCCAAAGTGATTCTACCGGCTAATGATAACTTCTTAACTTTCCACCCATTTAGCTTGTTTCGAACCTTGCTCAATACAAAATCAAATGTGTTCATTGTAACTCTTTTGTGCAAAAGAGGCATACCAAATACCCAAATCGTCCAACAAGCCATCTCATATTCACACATATTGAAAGAGTCACCTCATTAGGAACGTTTAGAGAAAAGAAAATTTGAGACTTATGTTCATTAATCTTTTGACTCGAATAATGACAAAATAGGCTTAGTGTTTCTTTAACCTGAATAGCTTGATCCTGGCTAGCTTTACAAAATAATAAAAGGTCGCCCGCAAAGAATAAGTGAGAAAGAGAAACGTAATAGAGACCATTTCCCATAATTAACAGCTTCGGCAATGAGATGACCCAATCTTTCCATGCATAACACAAAAAGATAGGGTGATAGGGGATCCCCTTGAAAACTCCACACATTGGAACAAAAGTATCCGATACCATCCCATTCCACAAGATTTGAAATGACGTGGATGACACAGAGTTCATAATGACAATAATAAGCAATGGGGGAAATCTAGCGTCCAAGAGTCTGTCCTCTAAAAAGTCCCAATGAACTTTATCGTACGCCTTCTCCAAGTCAATTTTGACAGCCATTTCCATTTTATGACCTTGGAAGCCCTTTAATGAATGCACCACTTCTTGAGCCACCACAATATTGTCAAAGATACTCCTTTCGGGCATGAAGCTAGCTTGGTTCTGAGATGTAAGCTTCACTATTAAAGGTCGCAAGCGATTGACTAACACTTTGGTCACAATCTTGTAGACCACATTACATAAATTGATTGGTCTGAATTGATTAATACGCTCAGGGCTTTGAATTTTAAGAATCAAGACAAGAAAAGTGCTATTCAATCAAGGTTCTAAAGGATTACCTTCCAAAATCTGATGAACAAGTCGATAATGTAACAACCCAGTTTTCAGTGGTGTCGAAAATAGTGGTTTCGAGACCACAACTCCGACGAGTCGAGTCGTGAATATTAATGATTAAATATTTATGATGTCATTAGCATCATATAAAATATTGGTTAAGAAATTTTATTGTTTAGATAGTTAATGAAGTAAAAAGGACTAAAAAGTAAAAAGTTTGAGAGTTGGGTTTTATAGTAGAAAGTGCTAAAAACTTAAAGAGGCTAATGATGAGGATCATTATGGTTAATATACCATAAGAGTTGTAAGTGGACAAATATGGGTAAGCTTATATGAAATATTAAGTTAAAATAAGAACGACAAATAATAATTAGGTAATTAAAGTAAAAACTAAAGTAAAGGAGAAATTAAATGAATTTCATTCATCTTCTTCAACAAAACACTTAGGAAACCCTAAGAACAAGGGAGAAACATTCAACCAAGTAGACCTCTTCAATTGGTGAGTGATTTCTCACTCGTTTTTAGCGATTTTTATGTTTCTGAGTCCGTATTAGCTTAATCTAACTAACCCAGGGACTAATTTGTGATTCTGTAAAAATTTAATTTTTTTCCATTGATGAATTAGCTTATTCTTGATATTTTATGAAAGTGTTGGAAGCTTAGTTATTGGATTGGTTAGTTTTGTAAAGTGATTTTTGATGATTTTAAGGTTTGAGGACTAAATTACTAAAATGGTAGAATACATGTACTTGATGTGAAATAAATTATAGGTATGAGTTGAGAATACGTTATAATATGTTCGGCTAGCATGGGTTGAGTTTCAAAATGGTTATTTTGCTAGTTTGAGGTCTAAGTACTAAATTTAAAGAAAATGAAAGCACAAGGGTAGTTCTGTAAATTTCTCAAAAAGGACCTAAATGCAAGAAAATGAGTGAAATTTCATGATTTAATGTGGAATTTAATGATTTGTTGATTTATATCATGAGCGAGCTGCAGATAATGGAAAAGAGAAAATCATAGAATAGTCCTTGAAGTTTAGCCGTAACTACAATCTCATCCGGTAAGTTCGTGTAACCACAACCTTACTTAATTGTCCTAATTTCTTTTGTCTTTGCGATATTCTTGACGTAAAGGGCGAGATGGAAGACGACAAAGAAATTTCTAATTCTCACTCGTAAGAGCATAATTCTGTCTGGCTTGTAAGAGCAAATTTTCTGTCTAGCTCGTAAGAGCGTAAATCTGTCTGGGCTCATATGAGCTAAATTCTAGAAGACCTGAAGAGATCAATCTATTGCTAAGAACACGGGATGTCGTAGTTGCTAAATTACTCTCCATTTTAATATACTATGTTATAAGTTAACTGTTCTATGAACTTACTAAGCTCTTTAAGCTTACCAGTGTATCTGTTGTTGTTTTGTAGATTCTTTTTTGCTGTTAAAGATCGGATTCTCAAGATGAATCATACTATCCCAGGAGTTTGTTGGTAGACTTCGTTATCACCTGGCTTATGTGGCATGTAGTAGGATTGTGAAATTGGTCATGTTTAAAATTTATTGTGTATTACAATGTTGGGAACATGATGATGACTTATGAATGTATTTGGTGTTGTTTGAACTTGTGTCATTTTGATGTAGCATTCATATACATGCTTTGGATGATTATCATGAAATTTAAAGGAAACTTGAATGGTATTTTGATGAAATGTTGCAACACTTAGTAGAATTTTGTGTACCTTTGAAATTCTACTTACTTGTTTCAGTAGAAACCATGCATGTATCAGTAGAAGTACAAGGTAGGAGAGAGGTTGTTTACTGAATTGAGTTGTATTGGTAGTTCTGTTCATGGTAGTATCGATAGTCTATGCACTTGTATCGGTAGATGATGCAGGGTAGGACTTCTTAGCTCTCTGGAGTTTTTAATATCGGTAGAAGCATGACTTGTATCGGTAGATGTCTCACTTGTTTCGGTAGAACTGTCATAAGTATCGATAGAAGTTTGTATTATTTTTGAATTGTTTACTGACTTGACAACTACCGATACTTGTCCAATAGGTACCGGTAGAAGTCTCCTATTTTTGTGAAAATGATATTTTTGCCCTTATTGAGTTGTAGTTATAATTAATCGATGATTTATGTTGTGTTTGTTGTATTTCTTCACTAAAATAAAATTAAATGAAATGGTGATAAAAGATGGATAGTATTTGATGAACGGAAAGATATTGGAACCCTAACCAGTGACAGTTTCGAGTTTTGGGTGTTACAGACAAATAGATTGGCCAACAACCTCCCAATTGGTTTGGAAATACTTCACATGGAATCCATCCAACCTATGGGCCTTAAGAGGAGACATGCTAAAAATAGCTCGACTGATTTCCTCATTGGAAGCAAAATTGATCAAACTATCCTTTTCAGTCGAGTCTATTTTGGGAAAGGCACCATAACATGGTAAAGCCCCAGCAATTGCATAACTAGTCAAATAAAGATCCTTGAAGAAGTCAACAACATGTTTTTTCAACCGATCCCCATCATAGCACCATTTATCATTAATAATAAGACCATCAATCCTATTTTTCTTTCACCTAGCGAGGGTGTGTTTGTGAAAATACATAGTGTTTCGATCACCACAAGATAACCATTTCGACCTTGACTTCTGAAACCATAAGAGCTCCTCATGCTTGAGAATCACTTCCAGTTCATTTCTTATTTCAAGCTCCCATTTCCGTAGGCTAATCAAATCTCTTAACTCAAGAATTTTCTGCACCCTTCCCAGCTAATTAAGCAAACTACGCTTCCTCCAAAACAAGTCCCCATAAAATTTAGAATTCTAATCTCGGGCAACAGCTTGAAAGTTGCCCAAATTAGTCAGCACATCCCGATCATAGCACCAAGAATTTTTAACTAAGCCTTTAAAGGAAGGGTGTAACATCCAGCTATCAAGACAACGAAAAGGTCGAGGTTCGCGGATACTTATAGGTCGGAGGGAAACCAAAATAGGTCTATGATTAGACTTTAAACGAGATAGATGACGAACCAAGCAACTAGGAGCAAAAGAATCCCAAGCAGAATCTCCCAACGCTCTATCAAGCCGTTGCAATAAAGTACCTCTACCTCAAGTGAACCTTAGGCCACTAAAACCAAGATCTCGCGAGCCTTTATTGAAGACAAAATCTTGAAACCATGTACACCCAACTCGAGAAATATTAGCTCCCCCAGCCCTATCCGAAGCATCCAGAATGGAGTTGAAATCCCCAACTATTAACCAAGGATCATCAGTTGAATCGGCCATGGCATTCAGAACCTTCCAAAGGCTCTTCCTTGTTGAAAATTGAAGACTAGCATAGATTACAGAACAGTAAAAATAAGAAGATCCCTGTGCATTTTTGACCCACAAGTGAATAAGTTGATTCGTAAAATAAACAATATCCACATTGATAGTAGCATTCCACAAAACCCAAATACCTCCAGCGAAACCATTGGCTTCCACCCAAAATGATTTATTCATGTCTATTCTAGCAATAATCTTATTTTCCCGAGAGCCACTATTTCTCGTTTCAAAGAGACTAATAATATCATGATGTTCAACATTCCTATATTCAAATATAAAGTTATAGAAGCACAGGTGACCCGTCCCTTGGCAATTCCAAAAGAATAGCATTGTATCCATAAAATAACTATCAGTAGAAAAAACGAAACTTAACAATTAACATTGGATGAGGGTGATCCCATACCTTCCACCTTTCTCTCTCCCAGAGCCATATTTACGAATGAGTTAAAATTAGCACAATCCTTCCCCAACCCGTCCACAATTTCTTCCATAGCCTCTTTTATATCAATCGTATCAGAAGCTTGTGTAACACCCAAAACTCGAAACTGTTACCGATTAGGGTCTTGGTGTCCTACCGTTCATTTATCATTGTTCATCTTTTAGTTCCATTTCAATCAATCTTATTTTAGTAAAGATGTGCACTTAACATATCAATAATCATCAATCAATTAAAATCACAACTCAACAAGGGCAAAAAGGTCATTTCCATGATTTTTGGACACTTCTACCGGTACCTGATGATCATCTACCGGTAGTTGTCAAGTCAGAAAATAATTCAGAAATATTGTAGAGTTCTACCGATACTCGAAATGATTCTACTGATACATGTGACACAACTACCGAAACAATTCATACAACTACCGATACAAAAAACTCCAGAGAGCAAAAATCCTTATCCTGTAACTTCTACCGATACAATCATTCTTACTACCGATATATCAATGCCATAAACTATCGATACTTACATCTAAACTACCGATACAACCCAAGTTAGAGAACAACCTCTTTGCTACCCTGCACTTCTGCCGATACATACATAAGTTCTACCGAAACAAGTATACAGGATCTCAAGAGTAATGCCAAGATACAAGTTTAATATCTCAAACACGACTAGTATAAGTTATGCATTAAAACATCACATAACATATATAACTTCTAAGTCTTACAAGCATTATAAGCCTGAGCATCTAAGTCATACTTTATGCCTTTTACACAATCGAAAAAGAAGGATTTCAACATCTTTTAGTTAAATCTCAAGTTAATATCATCCTAGTAGATGCCATAAGACCAAGTGATGTAAGATTTACCATACAAGCTCCGCAATAGTGTGATTTCATCGAGATGATCCAATCTTCAAACAACAAAACGTATCTACAAAATAATAACAGATTCACGAGTAAGCTTATTAAGCTTAGTAAGTTCGCGATTATAATTTTCTCACAGAATAAACAAATCAGTTAAAAGATGATAACGAGTATGTATTCGTAATCATGTGTATAATAACAAAACTAAATCTCTTCAGTCCTCCAAACTTTAACTCATGACGAGCACAGACGACATTCAGCCAACACGAGCCCAGAATGATTAGCTCTTACGAGCCCAGAATGATTAGCTCTTATGAGCCTAGAATGATTAGCTCTTACGAGCCTAGAATGATTATCTCTTACGAGCCCAGACAGAGTTTAACCAGTATACGATGTTGCTCACACAAGCTGATGAGAATTGCAACATATGTGAAGACTCGGCCATCGATACGGTCCAGAATTTCTCACTCTCGATGCTGTTCACACAAGTTGATGAGAATCTACAACATATGCGAAGACTCAGCCATCGGAGGAATCCATAACTCTTTATTCATTCAGAATCTGTTAACTTGCGATGCTGCTCACACAAGTTGTTAGGATACTGCAACTTATGTAGGATCCTAGCTATCGCTTCAATTCAGATAACCAGTCTGAAGCCTGACATTTCATTTCTTTCTTTGCCTTTCCATTATCACGAATGTTTAACCTTTCTCCATTTGCTGTGACAATAGTAAAACACAAGAAATAACCAATGTATATAAACTATCACTACGAACTTACCGGATGATATTGCAGTTTGGTTCAACTTTAGGGACCATTATGCTAATTTCCCTTTTCCACGATCCGTGACACGATTGTAATATAAATCAACAATTCATCCAAATTTCACAGTAAAACACATAATTAAATGAATTAACATAATTTGGTCCTTTTTGGAAAAATTACTATTTTACCTTTAATACTTTCCTTTTATTCAATCTAGTCCTTTGAATACAACATGCAAAATACTCATTTCCTCCTCAACCCATAGTAGCCAAACTTACCATGATTCCCATACAAGTCCCCACAATCCATTTATTTCACCAAAAGTACACTTAATTTCATCTTTTAGCATTTTAGTCCTTAAACCTTAATTTCATCAAAATTACTTAACAAAAAGATCTAACCTAATCATCAAGCATCCAAAACTTTCAAGAACTTTCAAAGATAAGCATATTCAAAAATGGTAAGATCCATAACATTTGACAAATTCGCAAATTAGTCCCTAGATTAGCTAGATCAAGCTAACACGGACTCAAAAACGGGTAACAATAGCTTACTCAAATCAAAGCTCAAAGCTTAAGAATGAAACCCTAGCTTTCTCCTTGTGCTTGATGAAGAAGATGAAGAAATTAGAAGAAGAAAAATAGGTTATTTCTTCTTAAATTCACTTTTATACTTAATGGCAAAATTGTAATTTTTATGACTTTCATAATTAGACTTAATAAATCCCTTTTTAAACCTTAATTAATCCTAATTATAATCAATTTAACTCATAATAATCCACCCACTAAAATTTCATAGGTAAATTTACCTATTTGATCCTTAAATTATATTAAATTCCAATTAAACCCACTTATTTACAATTTAGCCTTAAACTAAAAAGGACTAAATGAATAAAAAAACCCAAAAGTTAGTGGAAGGTAATCATATCCTCCACCTCTTGGACTTTTTGACCATGGTGTAATTACCACTTTGGTCCTTTTTATTTTTAATCAATAGCAATTAACTTTTAACTCTTTTCAATTTAACCCTTTTTCATTAATTAAGCAAGTAATCATCAAAATTACCCTATCGAACTTCAATTCACATATAATAAAACTCTTTAAATATTTAATAAAAATATTTACGGTACTAAATTTGAGAAACGAGGTCTCGCTACCTCATTTTCTAGAGCCACTTGACTTTTGAACCAAACCACTTATACTCAATTTTAATTCAATAATTAAAATCCTTCAATTCAGAATTCCACATAAAATTATTATTGACTAATTTAATTTAATCACTCATTTATAAAAATTCCTTGTCGGGTTTGTGACCCTGTAATCACTGTTTCCGATACCACTGAAAAACGGGCTATTACAGCTTGGATGATCGAAGTATTATCCGGAGGTTTCTTACGTTGAATGGATAACTCCACCAATTCTTTGGGTATGGTGTCTTCCGAATCCCTACCCATGAGACCTTTCCTAAAATGGAACAAACCATTCTCAGTAATTCCTTGCTTGAAGAGCCTACCTTGTTACCACAACCAAATTGAACAGCCTGATGGTTATTAGCATTGAGAGAACCCGATAGTAAAACTGACTTGAATACTCTTATATCCACCACATCAGTAAACTTCCTTGGGCTATGGAAGAACTATCATCAAAGTGATGTTGTCCTTTGCTCGAATGTTCCCAAAATGATTGCTGGGTTTTAACACATTGGGTGCTAGTTTGATCCCATGACCTACAGATAGGCCCTTACTCTTACCAATTGGGCCAATTTTTTTTTGGTCATTTAGCAAACTTATTACCCTTAGGTACATCCATATTTGAAACAATAAAGTCTCCAGTAGGGCGATTAAAATCCTCTTGAGCCAAATCTTTAAATTATCCCTAAAAATTTGCTTGATTGACATCAATTTCCTTATCAAGAGCTGTAAATTTGGACCCTCCTTGATTCTCTCGCTGATTGTTGAATATAGGATCACTATTACTGTTGCTCCGATCTTTCCCCCGATGACGTTTCTCCACAAGCATCCAAGGACCGTAAGCCTCCTTCTCTACACTCTTTTGGATGTCACAAGAAGCCTCGACCGGAACCTTTTGGTCACTCTCCTTCCCTATAGTTTTATCATTCATTTCCATGCATCCCACTGAACTATATACTCCACCCGTTGAAGATGACTGTTAATTCTGACCTTCGCAATTAATAGTTTCTGCAAGTCAACTCAAATAGCTATTCTAGCAAAATGACCCCTTCTCGTCAGGTTTGTGTTAACATTAAGTTTGACGATAGGTCCAATGGCTTGTTCGATTGCATGGAGCAAAACTTTTGAATAGAACCCTTCAGGAAGGCCCGATAAACGAATTCGGACAACTTGGATGTTCATATCAGTGCGCATGGGTGAAAAATTCGATAACCAAGGTCTCACTGTAAGATACCTCCCATAGACCACCCAAGGACCGTCTGCTAGCACAAGATTTTAGTTGTCAACATCTTCAAAACGGATCAGATAAAACTCATTCTCCAGGTCCATTAATTGGAAGGAGCCTCTAGGTTTCCAAAAAAGCGTGATTTTGTTGAGAAGTTCATTGAACCCGATTTTGGAACCTAGCAACTTAACTATCACAAATTTTGACATTTTACGCTCGATAAACTTATGGACACGCTCCAAAAAAGTGATCGACGGAACTCCATCAACCATCTTCGTAACTACATCTCCATCTTGCAGAACAAAATCATCCACCATGTTATGAGATGTCCCTGAATCATAATTGTCTCCCAATAAAGAAGCCTTATACGACACTCCGACTGTGACCAAACCCTGGACCTTTCTCCCATTACAATCAACTGTCAGATCCTCCACTTCCAGGGATGACTCCGAACGCCTTCGCACTTTCTTCATCACTCTTCCAATGCCGATACTAGGCCGACCATCTGTATCTTCCGACATGGACTCTTAATTATTTATAAAAATATAAATTAAAGTAAAAATATCATTTCTTTATTTCATAAAAAATGAGTTATTTTTATTTTTAATAAAATAAAAACAAATATATTATGCAAGCATCATTATTGCTATTATTATTCCCACATTTTAATCCTTTTTAGGATTTTTTTTGAAAAAAGAATATATGTTTGAAAACCTCCAAACCAAAATTAAAGACGGGTAAATTAGTAATATGTACCGTTTCTAGAAAATAATTAGGGTTGTAGGTTGATTTTTCTAACATTTAAGAAAATAAGTCGATTTTAGAGAGAGAAACAGAAAACGCGTCTTGCACAGGGTGCGCTTTTAGTGTCCCTGTTGCATAAAAAGTCCAATGGCAATTTTTTTTCCAATGACTAAAAATGAGTAGTTTATTTGTTGTATAAACTCAAGCAATTTTCTTCCTTCTGCATTCAAATCTCATTCTCCTAATTCTCTCAATTAATTTATTCCCTCAACTTTTTAGTTCTCAGTTTTTCATTCAATTTCTTTCAAAATCTTGTTTTAATTTTATATTTCATAATTTCTTTGTTTTAATTGATTTTTCTAATGACAATTCTACTTATTTGTTTGAATGACAAACACATTTTTGTTTTCCAATTGCAAATGATAAGAAAATACTATTAAATTATTTTATTTTAATTAAGTTCATTATTAAGTTGTTAACATTATTAATTTTAATATTTATATAATCAGGCTGAAGATTAAATTTTAGAGACGTACATACACAATTTTTTATGTTTATAAATTGTGTACACAAATGTGCAAGTGTACACTTCGTAACAAGTAATAAAAGTGGTAAGTAGGGTATCGTCTCCACAGGGATCAGATTAATGTAATTCAACCTAGTTATTGCTAAGGCAAAATTATGTGATAGAAAAATGAGAGTACTATGAAGAAAATATAAAATATGCAATAATGAAATCAGGGTGTGATGACAAAATATAAAAGAAAATATATATGGTGACGAATGATGGCAAAATGCTGAGCAAGTATCAAGGGTGGAATATGTTGAATAATAAAGTTGGGATTACTGAAAGTCCATTTTAATATCATGAAATGCCATGGCAAATTTTTAAATAGTTCACTGCCCAGAGGAATGCTTAAGTAGCCTGCTTTTTTCGAGAGCTAAGCTTAAGGTTTGTTTTCCTAAGGCATTATATGTTTATAAAACTCGAGAATTAACCCAGTAATACGTCCTTTGTACAAATCACAACTTCTATGTCTAGAGTTGTTATGAATATCATTCGAGTATTCGCTTGTATCATTCAAAAGCAATCCAACTTAAGATAATCCTTTCAAAAATTAAGTCTAAGAAACATACATACATCCATTAATGTCTAAGGTATGCATGCATGAGAATAAACACCATTCAAATGAAACAGTAAACATATTTAGATTTAAACCAAAAATCATTCACAAAATATCCAAAATGTAATCCAATAATCCCAACCCAATGAGATTTAGCTCATGGATATGGAATTAATCATCAAAGTATTATCATCCAACATTTTTCCCAAAAGTAAATTCAAACAAACGCAATCAGAGATAAGGAATAACTGCAGGAGATGTCGATCCACCCTCCTCCTTTGCATTGCAATGTCTTGCAAGCTCATGTGGGTGCATCGTCTTCTTCCTCGCGATTCTGCTCTGCGCTGCAACTTTAACTTTTCCCTTCTTACTGCAGATTTCACTCATGATTTTACGCACGTTTCTTGCGTGATTTCTCCTTAATTTTCTCCACATTTTTTTCCTTCTTTTTCACGAGCTTTATAGATCTACTGTAGGTACTTTCTAGCTCACGCTTTTCTCTCCTGCTTCCAGTAGATTCTACAGGTGCGTCCAGCTGGCTTGTTTTAGAACAAGTTGCTTCTGTTGAGTCAGCTCTCTCTCCTAGATTTGCCAAGGACTTTGTGATGACAAACTGTATAGCATTTTGCCAAGGCAATGGTTTTTCTCCTTCATCTCTCTTCTTTCTTTCCTACACTTGTACAACCACACACCTATCCTCTTTCTCCCGCAAATTAAAGTAATAATTCTAAACATTTAAGTGCAACCAAGCTTTGTTACGCAAAAACTAAAAATGCTAAATTTCTATCCTAAAATGTCTAACTTTACCTAAGTACAAGCGATTTCTCAAGGTTAAAAGGTCTAAAAGATAACTCTTTTCAAGAGTTATTAGGCACCGCATGTTATTGAACAACACTTGTAAGAGGCGAGATTCTTGTACATGTCTCGTATGCTCGGGGGGATTAAATTGGATCCCGCACTTATCAGTGCTTTGGTGGAAAGATAGAGACCATAAACACACACATTCCATCTTCCATGCAATAAGTGTACAATTACACTCGAGGACGTAATTTTACTACTCGGTTTACTAGTGGATGGGCCAATCGTTACGGGCGGTAATGAGTGTTGGTGATTGGAGTGTAATTTACGAGCAACTATTAGACAATGTGTCGAACAAGTTTTTTGATAGCTGAACAATTAGGTTAAGGATATTGCTTTGTGGAGATGGAGAAAAAGAATAAGTTGATTATATTGGAAAACCCCTTTTATTTTTCCTTATGATTATGGTCTCAAACTTATGTATGAAGTTTATAAAGCATTGTCAACTAGGGGCCCGAGTTATACTTCAACCTGTGATCGCATAACCGTCGTCAACTAGGAGCCCTTGTTATACTTCAACCCATAACCGTATAACCATCGTCAACTAGGAGCTTGAGTTGCAATGTAATGGACTTCTAAGGTGATGGTTCCATCCCGACACGACAAATGAAATAGGTGGATCTCTAAGTATCATCGTTAGTTTTATTTTCCTTTTGAAAATCTATTAGATAAATAATGTTTTACATAAGTTTTTATTTATTTATTCATATTTGACATAATTAAATAATATAATACTGGATAAATTAATATATTTTATTTAAAAACATTTTTTAGAAAAATAATTTTTTAATTATTTCATTTAAAAATATAAAAATACTAATAGTGGAGTGAAAAAAATTATTTTTTTAATTATAATAACAAAATAAAATTTAAATAACCAACGAGCGACTCTAATTCAAATTATAGCTAAAATAATAAACACCTTCAACCATAAAAGATTACTGATTTCATTACATTTTTTTAATCATAAAACTGTTCTTTCACTGGAATCTTGCTCATTCTTCTCTTACCCTGAATGATTTCTCAAGTTTTATTGGTCTTCTACTTTTCTGCTGTCCTTCTTGAAGATTAAATTGCATGTCGTTGCTTTTTTTTAGGGTGTCAAGAAGACGAAGGCGTTGACTTTCTTCTAGGGATTTATCAGATTGAATTACTCCACTAAACAAAACTCTTTCTTGAATTTTGACACTAGGTTTTGTTATTTCATCGGTTTTTCCTTTCTGGGTGTATGGGATTTATGTCATAGTTCAATGGCTTTCCTTGAACCTTGAGCGTTCAAGGTTTATGAAATCCTTTCTCTTTTCTTTTTTCCTGATCTACTTCTTTTTTATCCCAATTATCAAATTTTAGGATGTTTGGTTTTGGGTGTATTGAGTTATAGATTTGAAGTTGTTTAGGAGAATCTTGCTTTGTCGGTTGGTGTTAACTGTCAATGGATGCCGTCCATAATGATGTTAATGGACATAAAAATGAGACTTCAGCTACCATAGATTCTCCAAAACTTGAAGACCATACTGATGGAGAAGATTACAATGAGTCAAATTCTCTGTTGCCACAAAACAAAGGTGGGATATCAACAAAATCTGAAAAGACTAAGCGAAAAGTCCAATGGAATGATAGAAATGGGAATAAACTCGCAGAGGTTATGTTGTTTGAGCCAAGGTATTTGCTCTTCTGGTCTTCTTTTAGTGAATACAGTACTTTGTTTGATGTTTGAGACTTTATTTTATTTTATTTATTTTCCCTTGGTTCTTTAGATCTGTCTTTTAGCTGATTTTGTCAGTAGTGAACTTCTATATCTGCAAATTGAACTAAAAATTTCATGTAGCATACAAGCTTCAGTTGAAAGGTACTGTACTGTACTGTACTGTCATCTCTTTTTCATTTGCATGTGAAGGACTTTAAGGGCTTGTTTTAGAGCATATTTTGCTGTATTTAGTATTATGTCTAATTTTCAATTGTTGTTTCCTTTTCCTACAATCTTTGGACTCATTTGTACTTGGTCCTTGTAAATGACCCTTTGCAATCTTTTAGGAAAAAGTTTTCAAATTTATCTTATTTTGCCAAATGCCTTTCCTTACTAAGTGTGTTTGGGGTACTTTCTTCAAGTATTAGGATGGTTTTTGCACATTTCTTCAAAAAGTTTTGTTGCCATAAACTATAGACAGTACCTGCAGAATTTTTTGATATATGATGAAATGTGCAAGAAACTGTGAAAAAGAGAGCCTTTAGTTCAACATACATTTGATATCATGAAAATCATCATTGACCTTTTGCAATATGATTTACTTGACCTTGAATAGTTTGTTTATGTGATTTTCAGTGATTCACCATTGTATCTCTAACACCCTAATGTCCTATCCTTGCCTGCAGTGATGTGAGTGATTCTGATGATGAGGATTCGGACTCGGATTCCTGTATATGTACAATAATGTAGTTAAAATACAGGACACATCCAGTGATTATCTTCAACTTGCTTTTGGAAGGATAGATTAAAACTGTGTTACTTGAACTCGTGTTTGTTGGATACAGGTATGTATCCAACAAGGGTATGTTCAATGGATGGGTCCTTAAGAGTCATACCCCATACCAATGTTTGGTTATGTGTCCTACATAGGTGTCTAATACGGGTACTTAGAGAAAAATAAAAAGTTGGAGTAACATAGGATAAAAGGGGCCAGAAGCCAAACAAGACATTCTCTCATATATCCAGTTTATCAAACTGGAGCTCCGTACAACTTCTGAGGTGGTTCGACATGCGTTTCACAATGAACAGATGAAAATTCCATTGTCTTTCTTGCATAATGTATATATAGATTAATTGTTATGGTCCTTTTTTTTGGTCCCTTGTATGTTTATATTCACTATTTGAACAACAAGTAAGAGATTACATTCCTCGATAGTAAAATGAAATAACTGATACCTTATCTCATGTTTGATTTCTCCTATTTCCTCCCTGTATTGTTTCTGAATGTTGATTTCTCCATCTTAACACTTTTGGTTGCTAGTTGCTTTGCTGATGTAGAACAAAAACCTTCTGCTGATAGAATTACTGAGCTAGATTCATTATGAGAAGACATTTCATTTTTTATCCGATGTGGGATTAATGAACTTTATCTAGCACTTAGTCTAACACTGCCAGGTTGCAAGTGCTACTCACTGCCTGACTGAACCCCAAATATTATAGGTGAATGCTTTTACTGTCATTTCCTTGCAAAGACATAAGGTGAGAACACTCTTTTACAGCAATGAGAAGCCTGAATTTAAATGGTTCAACTTCAACAAATTGTTCAATCCTTATACAAGACAGTACAGCATGAACAAACTGGGAGCCAAGAGGCAACCAAAATTACCAATTCTTATCAAACAATCCCAAATGAATCAAAGAATCAGAAACTGCAGTACAAAACAAGCAAACACACAATACCCAAACTTTTTCACACACCCTTGGATCATAAACTTCTTGCCGCCTTTGCATATGAACTTGAATTCTTGATTTTGATACTATCAGTGTAATCTTTGAAAACTAGAGGTTGGTGATATCTAAGATTACCCTATCTTCTCGACTTCTCCTTGAGAACAAGCCGTCCGATATGTTTGTCTTTGATTGCAGGGTATCAAATGCAATACTGCAACTATTGGTGCTACCTGTTATCTGGGACTTACTCGGTGGAACCAACCAATTCGAGAGGCTAGCATCGACTGCTATGTCTTGCAGAAGGGGCTTTGACTGATTATAATTTGTTGAGCAGTTGGATCTCAGCTCTGAGCTAAAGGGTACGTGTGATTCTCCCTCTACTGCAACATTCTCCTTCCTCATCTGCTTTGGTTTTGCGGCTGCTCTCGCTTTGATTTCTTTCCATTGTGTCATGTTTTCTACCGGATTCAACACTGAACACAGATATTGGTTTCTGCTCTTTAGATTTCCATCTGCTGAACCACTAAGTGACATTTGATTCTTGGACCTGTCATCATCCAATCGAACCAAAGAAGCTCCCTTTGTTGAATCCATGTTTAGAGAGTCAAATTGATCATCATCCACATGTTTGTCATCATCATCACCATAATCATCTTCATCGGAAAAAAACTCATCATCATCGCTTTCCTCATATACCATTTCATCCTCTTCTTCATAGCTATCTCTACAATTTTGGTATCTATAATTGCAAGGATAAGAACTTGTCTGCAATGAACTTGAAATCCCATCAGAGAGAGATGGCAAGCTCCTTTTTCCAGCTTCTCCTCCATTAATCTTTTCTCTTTCTTGCTCTTCAACACTCTGTAAAAACTGGTAGGTAGTTGTTTCTTCATCTGGAATCGGTTCATAGGTTCGAACATTCAAGTTAAAGCTTACTTTTTTCCTGATTTTAACACTCGATCTCTCCTTCGGCTTATTACTGCAATCAACAAATAGAAATCAGATACCTTTGAAGGCAATGGCGTAGCCAAAATATTAATCTTGAGGGAAGCTAAAATTAGAAGTGTTATGTAAAAGTCGATTTAAACATATAGATAATCGATTCAAAAGAAGCAGTATTACAACATGACAATCGATTTATACACTTGATAAAACAAAAAACTATTGGTACATATATGTAAAACAAGTTTCAAAGATTCAAAATTTATGAAAAGTTTAAAGAAAAACATACCTTATTCTTTAAATTTGGAGGAAAAATGGTACCTTATAAAAAATATTAGAGAGTCCCACTTATATTTTTAGGAAAACCATAAAGAGGAAAATTGTAAAAATATTAGACATTTAGGGGTTTTACTTATATTTTTGAAAGAGTTATAATGTAAATTTATAAAAAATTAAATTGAAAAATTTTAAACTTTGAGAAGCATGTCCCTGGCCTCAACGTGGCTGTGCCACTGTTTGAAGGTATTGCTTAAAGAAACACTTGCATTAAAAAGAACCCGTAACTGACCTCAGCTGAGGTTTTGAGGCAATGCAATCTTCTGGGATATCAACATTAATAGAAGAATCCAAGGGCTCATAGCTAACTAGTTTCTGCAAAAAAAGAAACATTAAATATATAAAAGAAACCGAAACTTTCAATAAATGTTTGTGTTGCAAAATCATCCTAAGTATAATCATAACACCCAACAAAATAAAAAAAAGATCATACTGAATCAGCAGGTCCAGGAAGAATACGGTTGGCTGGTTTTCGACGCTTTCTTTTAGTGGAAATCCCAAAACACCCAAGAAAACACCCCATTAGAAAATAGCAAAGAAATGTTGTGGGGGAGATTCAGAAGAGATCCATGGCGATGAATAATAATTTAAAATAAATAAAAACAAAGGAGTGTGGAAAACAAAGGAGTGTGGGAAACAAGAAAAAGAAAGAAGCGGTGGAGCAACGGAAGGGAAAGGGGATGGGTGGGTGAGTTTTAAATTTGGGGTTTAGGCTCCAACGGTTTTCGAAAAATAAGAACGTTGGATCTTTAATGATGATGGAAAAATAAATAAATAAATAAAAGAAATAACACTTTTGTTTTTGTTGTTGTTGTTATTATGGATTAGATCTGAAAGTTGGCGGCTGTTTCTATCTCAAATTATTATTTCTATTTTTTATTTTTCTTTGTCCAATAACCGACTCGTTTTCCACCGAAAATTATTTTATTTTTTTAATAAATACTTTATTATATTAGACATATGAGAAGCTATAAGAGTAATCTCTTTTTACTTTTGGATAGGAGAACATGGATAGTGTTGGTGTATAATAAGAGAGAAAGTTATGGTGTTAAGGAGATCGATTAATCTAAATAAGTGGAGAGCCGAAAAAGCAAGAGAGTGAGATAGAGGACATTATGAAGACAAGGAAGTTAGAGTGATAAGGATATTATTTAGGGTTGTTGATGGGAAGAGGATTCTTTCTTCATTGTTTTTTGAAGTATGTATAGGGGGAAGGATCTTTTGCCCAATAGTGCCATGTCTCCGACAAATTTGAGGTATGGTGATCATGTGGTCAATGAGGTCACTAGGTCGTTATACTGCTTTAATATTCTCTTTGCTTTAGTTGTCTTACTTAGAGATGAGTGTAATCCCACTAAAAATGAGTGGTCAAATGAAAGGTGAGAAGCGTGGATGACTAATCCCCTTATTGACCAACCAGAGGATGTGAAGTGAAGCGTCATCCATAGATGCTTCTCAAGTAATCTCGTGTGGTGCTACTTATCCAAATCAAATAGGAGTATAATAGATAGAACTATTGAATTTGAAAAAAAATGAAGTTAAATGAAAAAAATTGATTCAACCCATTTTATCATTTATGATACACAAAATTTTAAGTTGAACTAGAAAAAACACGTATAACTAAAGCATTAAAAGTTTTAATATTAATATAAAATTTTTGGCAAAACTTAAAAATTTTCATATTGTTATAAAATAAAAAGGCAGAGAGTAAATAACAAAGAGAATGAGAGAGCAAAAGAGAGAGCGTATTTTATTGATCAATAGAAGTGTATTACAATGCTTCTTCAAGGTCTATATTTATAGACATAGAAAGTATAAATGGAATAGAACTCCAATTCTAATGACAATTAGAATTTAAACTTCATCCAAACTTATCTCGATATTGATGGACATCCACTTAATAAAATATTCATAACACTCCCCTTTAGATGTCTATTGGTAGATAATGTGCCTCGTTAAAACCTTTACTAAGATAAAAACCCTGTGGGAAAAATTTTTCTTAGTGAAGGAAAAAGAGTACACATATCTATAATACGCATAACATGTTGCCTTATTAAAAACCTTACCAGAAAAATCCAATGGGACAAAACCTCGATTAAGGGAAAAAGAGTACAACGCGTATTTACTCCCCCTCATAAAAACATCACATGATATCTCATATTCTATGTATTCAATCTTGAATACTAGTATTTCAAATGACTATTTGAATGTATGTGCTAAGCATTTATATCACCATTCTTTTGAAAGTCATGAGTGAGGGAAAATTTGGAAGAAATATATTTTGATCTCTACAGGAGTTTTAACAATAATCATAATAAACTTTAACCATAATTCTTCTATAAAAACACAAATAGGTATTTTGGATCATTTTATAATCCCCCTTCAACTACTATTGACTAAGTTAAATTTACCACATGTTCAATTATTTCAATTCATATAAATGAACAATTTCCCGATAATTTCAATATGCTTCTGGCATTCCAAATCCTTCAAGGATTTTAATATAAACTTTACTATATAGTGATTCATAAAAGATTGTAACAACAATGAGACGCAAGTATGAACTGTCAATTTAATAATATATCTAAAGGTTATTGCATCCACCACAAAAGGATATTATATCTTTTCATAATCAATGCCAAAACTTAACGAAAAACTTCATATTTTTATTTCTCCTTTGCAAAACTACTTTATTTGTACCCTTATTGGTTTTATACCTTTAGATATTTGGACTGCTGGTCCAAAAACTCCACGAATTTAATTATATTTGAGTTGCGTCTTTCTATTTTGACCAATTTATACCATATCTCTATTTCTCAATAGATTTATTCAATATCCTCCTTTTATTTCATTCTTTCCATAATAATATTGCATGCAAAACTATTGTCGATCACTTTTATTATTGGTTTGATATTTTCTCAAATTGACATAACTTATCAAGATCTCTTATTTTCACTATTTTAATCTTCAGTTTCAGGTACCTAAATCTTTTTTGAAGTTTTACTTATTAGTTATGTCTTGGGTCTCTTCTAGAGCACCCGCTTTCACTATATGATCATCTAGATTTTTCCCTTTTATGAAAATTTCCATATTTGGAACTAATGAGCTATCCTTGTTGAACTTCTAGTTCAAATTACTCTCCCCCTTAACTCATTACAAGTTATTAATTCTCTCCTCCTAATGTCGAGAAAACTATCAAATCAAAATAGTAATCACAATAATGTCATAATTGAATCTCCAATACATTTAATATATCATAATAAAAGAAGACCCATAATTAATATATATTTTCAACTTTCTTTGAAGATTCATTCATATTTTTGCGTTGTGGTGGAGCAATTGAAACATATATGCACTTACAAAAACTCAAAGATGAGAAATATTTAGCTTTTGACCTAAAATCAATTGCAATGGGGAGTATTTAAAACTTATTGACTTGATGCGTACAACACGTGAATCAACATAATTCCATGTTGAAAGAGAAAATTTAGTTCTCATAAGTAATAATCGAAGGCGTTCAATCAATAATTTCTCTAAACCATTATGCGCATAAATAACAAACTTTTACCAAAGTTTTTCAAACTCAATCAATAAAAGACCGAGATATAAACTCTTTAGTATTAACAAGATGAATTGCCTTAATTGCATAATCTAAAATTAATTATTCAAACAATCTTGCAAACGACAGGTTGCAAGTTGATAATACATATGTGATTATTTTGTAGATGCATCTACCAAAATCATATAATATCAAAACTATCCATATGGTGGATTAATGGGCCCATATTCATGCAAGACATTAAATCTCAACTTTAGCTAGTGAGTTTTTAACAACTAATTTTCATTGAGAACAACCAACAAATGAGAATTCTTTAAATTAAAGAATCTTCTGGTTCTTTAGTGAATGTCTATATGAATTCTCAATTAATTTTCGCATCATATATTATCCAGAATGGTCTAACTGGTCATGCCAAGTAGTAAATATATTTGTACCAGTAAACTTTTGGTTTACATTAACATGCGTTTCAATTTGAACTAAATTGTAGCAAATTGATAATTTTACCATCATTCCTTTCACTTTGTATCCACATACAAGTACTATTGTGACATTAACTACTGGAAATGTCTAAATCAATGTGAAGTTTATAATGACACTAAGTCATATAATATAATTTCCAAATAATTATATGCAATATTCGCTTCAGAGAATATGCCAAAATATGCACATGTCCAAAATCTTTAGGTGCATCCAATCATAACGAGTTTTAGATAGAATTACCATATTCTATTGCTCATATTTTTGTTCCACAATTTACATAGATTTTTCACAGTCAAATATTTTGACTTCAACCCCTTAATGGGGATAATGACAAAAGAATATCACAAAAATAGTCACAATCAATTCAATTTATAATAAATATAAATCAATAATCCAATCCTCTTTTGATTCATATGAAATATAATATTTTCCTCATTCACAATCTCAATATGAGATCCATTATGAATATATTTTAAAACTAATGGATTAACCATCACAAGATATTAATATATTAACTCTTCTGGAGCTTTTGACTAATTTTTATACTACCAAATATTGGAATAATATTGATTTGTTTCAGTATCAAATAAAATAAATATTTTCCATTTGTAATGATAGAATTTATTACTATATTTTAATATCATTCCTCAAAAAATATGAACAAAAATAAAATTTGGGCATACACCACATATGTGGCCAAAAACCTTTCATATCACATTAATGTCATAAGTTATCTTTACCCTTTGAAGAGTTATCTTGAGAACTCTCATTGTTCTCTTATTCATCACTATGTTCCCACTTTTAGTGGCCCATGATTATATATTTTATTTTTTTATGTTTGCACTCACTTTTGGGAATGCAACAAATTTAGTAGGACGAACTTATAAATGTTCCTCTAGATTATTTATTCCATAATCACCATCGCAAACATGCATAGATTTCAAATAAAAATCCATCTATTCATGTTGTCATGATTAGTCTCAAATTATAATAAACATGATATAATAAATAAATCATAAAAAAATATACCTGAATATTTTTAACATCATCGTTATCATCATGACTATTACCATGAGCACTGAGTAGTTAAAGGCTTTAGTGATTACTCTTAGTGTGTCGACCTCAATTGACGATTGAAAAAAATAATTAAATGAGAATCGTGTTGATAACGTGTTATAAAATAAAGAGGCAAAGAGTAAATAACAAAGAGAATGAGAGAGCAAAATAGAGAGCGTATTACAATGCTTCTCTAAGGTCTATATTTATAGACATAGAAAGTATAAATGGAATAGAACTCTAATTCTAATGACAACTAAAATTTAAACTTCATCCAAACTTATCTCGATCTTGATGGACATCCACTTAATAAAATATTCATAACGCATATGTGATTTTTTTCAAGGATATCATACAACTTAAAAAGAAAATGATTTTTATAAGCGATTAAAATAAAAGTAAATTACGTTATTAGTCACTAAATTATGAGTAAATTTTGTTTTGGTCACTTAACTAAAAAATTATCATTTAATCACCGAATTATTTGAAACTTTTCATTTAAGTCACTAGGCTATTAATTTTTTTAAAAGAAATTCTGCCAGCGAGCTCCAAACAACGATCGATATGGTAGATCAATATCCATTGACGGTTAATACGAAGATGAATTTATTTGTTTGAAGTCATGGTCGGAGTGAACTGAAATTGGACCAATTCTACTTTGACATTATAATTTCCATTCTTCAACTTTTCAAAAGATTATATCTTCACTGATATCCACATTCACAAGGGAAACAAAAATAGCAGAATCAGGAACATAACAAAAAATAATCAAACAAAACCATGCATTTCCATATACATATTTTTTTCTCAACACTTGTCCTAATATCAGCTTCCATCTCCATTTTTTAAGGCACTTCTTTGAAGATCTTGCATCCTCTGCTTGCAATTTATTTGCCTAAACAGATTAGTTTCTTCGCTTATCAAACGACTAGCCAAATGGATTATAATATCATTTCCACAGTTTACCTTTAGAGCCCAAATGATGGTGAGACGAGCACTTAGCAGATGATGAACGAGAACAAGAATGTCTTCTTGCACCTTTCTCCTTGCATTGCTTATATTGCTCCTCATATCTGAGAGCAGTGACATCTGTGGCATTAATGACAGGACTAAGGGTAACATTCATCACTTCAGCCATATTGATTATCTGCTTCCATCTCTCAATAGCAACACCATCTGGGCAGATGGGGTCGAACCCCTCAAGCGGTTCTTTGATTAACCCAAAGTTTATCATACTTAAGTCTAGGGGACCATGGACTAGCTGCATCGCAGCTAAAGCATGCATCTCGAATTCTAGCCTAAGCTCTGCTCCATGATATGTTGCACCTTGCCCTCAGCAACAGACAAATATCCCTTGGTGTAACCCCTTTTACCCGGCTTAGATGGTATGATCGGATATAGAAGATCACATTGTAGTTTCACCCTTACGCAATCTCAATATATGCATTCATTCACACACACACACACATATATAATCTATAATTTAAATTGAATAGTCAATAAATACTTAAACCAATACCAAAAATCCCAAATCTAAATTAACTTTACAATAACAAAATAATAATATAATAAAATAATATAAAACCCCAAAATAACTTATACGGTGTAATAAAAGAAAGTGAAATAAAATAAAAGTAATGATAGAAGTTCTTCTGGGTACCAAGTCACCTATGTCCCAAGTATTTGTAAGGAAAGATGTAGGGAATGAGCTAAAAAGCCCAGTGTGTCTCTAAAGTGCATACATCCTATTTACATTGTCACAATAATATCATAACATGTAAAGTAACCACAAAGCACGATACAACCAAAAGCATAATGCAATGCACCCATACTCTAGCACACCAACACAGTGGAGAGGTTCTCCCAAGCAAACGTCACTTATCGCAGTGTGGTTTTACTATCAGCCATTTGAAGGGGTGATAACCACGTCATCCACCGTACAAACCCAATCCCATGAGCACAAAATGGTATGATAGCATGTATATCTCAGTCTCAATCTCATGATAATGTATATTTATCGGAGTTCACAGTATGTAAAACACATTATATTAATTTATCCACATTTCGATAAGCATGCATGACAATATCAACATGTTTTAACATAACTCAGAACACAATCATACCATTTTCACAACACAACATATTATCACATTGACACCATAACTCATAATCAACAAAAGATAACACAACAAAAAGCAATACATACAATAGGATATAACACAGTTAGAAATACACCTCGAGAAGGCTGTAACTCTAATATGAGGAGGACGTCTCTCACGCACAGATTTAGCACTGGGTCTAACAGGATTAGAATCTACGAGCACATATTCTACATTAGAAACTATTCTTAAGCCACCAACTGAATACAACATTAAACCAA
Source organism: Gossypioides kirkii (assembly GCA_005610355.1). Classification (NCBI taxonomy): domain Eukaryota; kingdom Viridiplantae; phylum Streptophyta; class Magnoliopsida; order Malvales; family Malvaceae; genus Gossypioides; species Gossypioides kirkii. Next base: position 15,729,759 of record CP032252.1, read on the forward strand.
AATAACTCACGTGTAACTCTCGGAGTAGGTGCAAGAATGTAGGAACAGGCTGAATAGGTAGAGAAGAAGGTAGGTGTAACACCTTAAACCCAGCCTAGATGAAATGACCAACTCAGAACATCACATTACAAAGTAAACATTCACACATACGTAAAGATAATTACACAAGTCTACTTCATATATTAATAAGTGCAGCGGAACTCATAGTTCAACTCCAAAGATAATAAAGCATAAATAAATCCCAATATTACGAGTATTAGTTTCCACCATAAGTCAACATCCTAAATCAACATCCGTTCCTGACATATTAAGCCATCTACCATAGCTAACATCCTAAACAATCCTATTGAGATGACTGAGTGCCCGTGCCGTCGCCCTTCAAGCATGAGATGACCCTGAAACAACATTAAACATATCAGTGTAAGTCTAACCGATACTTTGTAAATCTCATCAACATAATTAATAAGGACTATTATCCAATTCTCCAATCAGGTTCATACAATCTAACCAGTAAAGCAGTTGTGTGATAGTTTATCACTAGTCCAATAGTGTTCACAGTGTCACGACTAGTATAGTAACAACATTGCAGCGTTTACAGTTTCACTGCCGGTTCAGTAATAATATTGTAGTGTTTACAGTGTCACAGCTAGTTTAGTGATAATACACCCAAATGGTTAAGCCATCGGTTCAGTTCAATGTCACAATTGAGTATACAAATGTACCATCCATTACAGTCCTCAAATACTCAAATACGCCTGTATGTCTAGCCCGTGTAACCACTGTACCTATAATTGCAAAACAATATGCTCACACGGTCTGGCCCATGCTTGTGTGTCTAACCCGTGTGACACAAATCAGTATGTATACACGGTTTGGGGCATGCCTGTGTGTCTCCTATACAATAATTGTCAAAACAGTATGCACATACGGTCTAACACACGCCCGTGTGCCTAGCCTATGTGTCACTAAACAGTATGTACGCACGATCTTGCACACGATCGTGGGTCCAGCCCATGTAAGTCCTATACCTTCTTCTAGGTATACGGCCTGAACAAGATGACAAAGGCGTCCCGGACTACGATTCACAAGCCTAAATCATCCCAACAAGAAATTTCAATCAACAATTCAAAGAGAATATAGTCATAAAATATCAAATCCAAGTCAAACTCTCATCACCCCAATCGATAAGTTTACAAACGCTTACCGAAGAATGATGATCCCTACTCAGACTTAGTCCGTACGAGAAATGTTGTGCGAGCCTTGAACCTCTCCCATTGTAATAGTAAAACAAACAGTTTAAGATACCAAGACAAACCTTCGAAAAAATGAGAACTTCCTAAACTACACAACATTAATGATAACAAAATTTACTCCGACCCACGTACCTTAACCCATATTGGATTACATACAGTGCAGTGCAACAAAAATTAATACCACGGTATCGATTTAATAATCTTGAGCAAAAAGAAAAGAAAAAGCTAATGGGAAAAACAAGGAAACTAAGAACAGTAAGTATGAATGATGGTTTCACATCTGAAGGAAGAAACCAATTTAAAATTCAAAAATTTATTCTACAAAGAGGAGTAAAAATAATATTCTCCCACTGATCGCGCTATGAACGTCACAGCAAATATGTGCAAGCATACACTATCGATGCAAGTATAGTAGATAGGTTTAAAACTATCAGATATCGAACCTACAAAGATGGCTACTTATGTTTATAATTGTCGATGCAAAGGAAGTTGTTAAACTAAGCCTTATTGGATAACATGTTTTGATATAACAAATTAAAGTGTTTTTTTAAAAAAAGCTAAGTGGAAAAGACTCCAGTGAGACTTCAACCGGTCGAACTCCACTTCAACCGATACAACTCTCACTTATACCGATACCTTGAAGACTTCTACCGAAATAAGTCAAGTCAGTAGCTAAAATTCATCCTCCCCTGCACTTCAATCGACACTTTGATGGGTTCTACCGATACCAAACGAAACCCTCAGAGTTTTACTGATACAATGAAGCATCTACCAATAAAACGACTCCAACGGTAATATTTTGTAAAGTAGTCTACCCTGGGACTTCTACCGGTAGAACTCCTCTTCTACTGATACAACTACAGTTCTACCAATACAAGTATGCTTCTATCGAAACAACTAACCTGCAGACTGCATTTAATGCTGGTTTTTATGGCTGCAACGGCTACATTACTTTCCTAATAACCACAATGGTTAAAATTCACTTAGAGGGTATAAATACCATCTTCCAAAGGTCTAGCATCAAAAAGAGCAATATGCAAAGCCTAAAGATCAATCAAAACAACCAAGAGCTTAATTTTTTCATACATTTTCTTGTAAACACTTGTGAGTTTTCATTGTATTCATTTAGCTCAAGTGTTGTTCTTTGTATTTGTGCTTAATTGGAAAACATCCTAATCTTGTAAGGATTGCTTCTTTGTTTGCTTGTTTGTTTCTCTTTGAGAGAGGGTTGATACTTAAGGTTTAAGTAGAAAGAGAGTTCTATCTTAAGATTTTAGGGTATAAGTCTTAAGAGAGATTGTAAGGTTAAACCTTGTCCTCAAAGATTATACAAATCTAGTGGATTTTGGAAAATCCTTAGTTGTGGAAGGTTAAGGTAGTGGAGTAGGCATTTGAGGCTGAACCACTATAAATCCTTGTGTCCTTTATTTCAAAATTAAATTGCTTCCACCACAACTTTTAAAAGGTCAATTCAACCTCCGTTACCATCATTATCGAGTTGATCTATCGAGCTAACAAATGGTATCAGAGCTAGAACTCTAAAGACAGTTTAACAACCAAGAGAAGATCCTCGGAGAAGCTCAAACAATCAACAAGTCTTCCAACATCAATGACGTCAACTTTCGGGTCAACATTCGTGGGAGAAGGATTTTTCACTGTAAGACCTCCTCTATTCAATGGTACCGACTATTCTTATTGGAGAACAAGAATGAAGTTATTTATCCAAGCCAACGATTATGGAGTGTGGAGGATAATCACAAATGGGTCATTCATTCCAATGAAGATAGCTGAAGGTGTTAGTGTTTCAAAGGAGGAGAATGAATGTGATGCAAATGACATCAAGAAGGTGCAACTCAATGCAAAAGCTATGCACACTCTATTTTGTGCTCTTGGTGAAAATGAGTACAAAAGAATCTCCTCATGTAACGATGCCAAAGAAATATGGGACAAGCTTAAGGTCACCATGAAGGAATGATTAGAGTCAAGGAATCAAAGCTAAGTATTCTCACCCTTGACTATGAATTATTTAAATCAAAACCGGAGGAAAGAATCAAAGAGATGTCCGATCGATTCATCAACATCATTAATGGTCTCAAAGCCCTTGAGAAGGTTTATCCTAAGAAGGAGATGGTGAAAAAGATTTTGAATAGTCTCCCAACATCTTGGGAACCAAAGGTGACGGCCATAGAAGAATCAAAGGATCTCAACTCACTCTCCCTTAATGATCTCATTGGTTCTTTGCTTACATATGAGATGAAGCTTAACAAAGGGAGCGAAGAAGAAAGACTTATGAAGAAGAATGTTTGTAGAGCTCTTAAATCCACTACCATTGAAGAAAGTGAATCAAGTGAAAAGGTGGATGAAGATGAAGAGATGAAAAGGCTTGCTAGAAGATTCAAGAGATTCATGAAGTCCAACAAAAGAGGAGAATTTCGAAAGAATGAAAGACTCAAACTTGAATCAACCAAGGAGAAAGATCCCATTATTTGCTATGAGTGCAAGAAATCGGGACACATTAAGTATGATTGTCCTAAATTTAAAAAGAAGAGGTCTAGTAAACAAAAGGCTTATGTTGATTGGAGTCATAAAGACTCATCCAATGAAGAAGCCAATTTAGTCCTTATGGCCATAGATGATATTAAGGTAACTTTTAACTCATCTACTTTAACTGATTATTCTTTTGATGAGTTGCAATAAGCCTATGATGAATTGATTTTGGAATTAAAAGTCATGATGTCAAAACACAAGAAAAGTGTTTTAAAATTGAAAAATGAAAATGATTTACTTTCCAAAATCAATCATGAACTTGAAGAGAAAGTAAACAAAATGAAAGAAATCATTAATGGTTTTGAAAAGAAAAATTTAGACTTGCACAATTTTCTTTCAAAAGTTCATGAGGATCATCAAAAGCAACTTGAGTTGCTTAAGAGTGAAAAAGCTCACTCTAACAAAGTTTTTGAAAAAGGAGAAAGTTCAAAACAAAACTTTGTTAAAAATAGATTTAATTTCTATAAACATAGAGGTCTCCCTAGATTTTACAAGGGAAAACTTGTTAAGAGTGTATGAGTCCCTAAAGGACTTAATGCCACTCAAGACAATGAGGCTCTTTCAAAATGGATACCTAAAAGGACTAAGATTTTGAAAACTAATGATTATGGACCCAAAAGACATTGGGTACCAAAAACTTAATTCTACAAAACTAATGATTATGGACCCAAAAGACATTGGGTACCAAAAACTTAATTCTATGTTTGTAGGTAAGGTGCATTGCTTCAAGGTAAAAAAAGTGCAAGTTCTATGTGATTGCACCTTAATATTGATTTCTTTATTGTTTATTTTTGATATAACAAAAAGGGGGAGAAGAGAAAGGTAAATTTTATGGTTGATTGATTGCTTATATTAGTGACAAATTTTCAAAGAAAAATAAATGTCAAATTTGAACTTATTGGAAATTTATGCTTCAAACCTTTATGTCTTAAATTGAAAATGATTTTTATATAAGGGGAGCTTGAATTGAAAATGACTTTTATTAAGGGGGAGAAATCTATTCAAAAATAAGTTTACAAAATGTTTTGTTATATCAAAAAGGGGGAGATTGTTAAACTAAGCTTTATTGGATAATATGTTTTGATATAACAAATTAAAGTGTTTTTTTAAAAAAAGGTAAGTGGAAAAGACTCCAGTGAGACTTCTACCGGTAGAACTCCACTTCTACCGATACCTTGAAGACTTTTACCGAAATAAGTCAAGTTAGTAGCTAAAATTCATCCTCCCCTGCACTTTTATCTAAACTTTGATGGGTTCTATCGGTACCAAATGAAACCCTTAGAGTTCTACTGATACAATGAAGCATCTACCGATAAAACGACTCCAACAGTAATATTTTGTAAAGTCATCTACCTTGGGACTTCTACCGGTAGAACTCCTCTTCTACTGATACAACTACAGTTTTACCGATACAAGTATTCTTCTACCGAAACAACTAAGCTGCAAACTGCATTTAAAACTGGTTTTTATGGCTGCAATAGCTACATTACTTTCCCAACAACCACAGCGGTTGGAATTCACTTAGGGGGTATAAATACCATCTTCCAAAGGTCTAGCATCAAGAAGAGCAATGTGCAAAGCCTAAAGATCAATCAAAACAACCAAGAGCTTAATTTTTTCATACATTTTCTTGTAAACACTTGTGAGTTTTCATTGTATTCATTTAGCTCAAGTGTTGTTCTTTGTATTTGTGCTTAATTGGAAAACATCCTAATCTTGTAAGGATTGCTTCTTTGTTTGCTTGTTTGTTTCTCTTTGAGAGAGGGTTGATACTTAAGGTTTAAGTAGAAAGAGAGTTCTATCTTAAGATTTTAGGGTATAAGTCTTAAAAGAGATTGTAAGGTTAAACCTTGTCCTCAAAGATTATACAAATCTAGTGGATTTTGGAAAATCCTTACTTGTGGAAGGTTAAGGTAGTGGAGTAGGCATTTGAGGCTGAACCACTATAAATCCTTGTGTCCTTTGTTTCAAAATTAAATTGCTTCCACTACAACTTCTAAAAGGTCAATTCAACCTCCGTTACCATCATTATCGAGTTGATCTATCGAGCTAACAAATGGTATCAGAGCTAGAACTCTAAAGACAGTTTAACAACCAAGAGAAGATCCTCGGAGAAGCTCAAACAATCAACAAGTCTTTCAACATCAATGACGTCAACTTTTGGGTCAACATTCGTAGGTGAAGGATTTTTCACTGTAAGACCTCCTCTATTCAATGGCACCGACTATTCTTATTGGAGAACAAGAATGAAGTTATTTATCCAAGCCAACGATTATGGAGTGTGGAGGATAATCACAAATGGGTCATTCATTCCAATGAAGATAGCTGAAGGTGTTAGTGTTTCAAAGGAGGAGAATGAATGTGATGCAAATGACATCAAGAAGGTGCAACTTAATGCAAAAGCTATGCACACTCTATTTTGTGCTCTTGGTGAAAATGAGTACAAAAGAATCTCCTCATGTAACGATGCCAAAGAAATATGGGACAAGCTTAAGGTCACCATGAAGGAATGATTAGAGTCAAGGAATCAAAGCTAAGTATTCTCACCCTTGACTATGAATTATTTAAATCAAAACCGGAGCAAAGAATCAAAGAGATGTCCGATCGATTCATCAACATCATTAATGGTCTCAAAGCCCTTGAGAAGGTTTATCCTAAGAAGGAGATGGTGAAAAAGATTTTGAATAGTCTCCCAACATCTTGGGAACCAAAGGTGACGGCCATAGAAGAATCAAAGGATCTCAACTCACTCTCCCTTATTGAGCTCATTGGTTCTTTGCTTACATATGAGATGAAACTTAACAAAGGGAGCGAAGAAGAAAGACTAATGAAGAAGAATGTTTGTAGAGCTCTTAAATCCACTACCATTGAAGAAAGTGAATCAAGTGAAAAGGTGGATGAAGATGAAGAGATGAAAAGGCTTGCTAGAAGATTCAAGAGATTCATGAAGTCCAACAAAGGAGGAGAATTTCGAAAGAATGAAAGACTCAAACTTGAATCAACCAAGGAGAAAGATCCTATTATTTGCTATGAGTGCAAGAAATCGGGACACATTAAGTATGATTGTCCTAAATTTAAAAAGAAGGGGTCTAGTAAACAAAAGGCTTATGTTGATTGGAGTCATAAAGACTCATCCAATGAAGAAGCCAATTTAGTCCTTATGGCCATAGATGATATTAAGGTAACTTTTAACTCATCTACTTTAACTGATTATTCTTTTGATGAGTTGCAACAAGCCTATGATGAATTGATTTTGGAATTAAAAGTCATGATGTCAAAACACAAGAAAAGTGTTTTAAAATTGAAAAATGAAAATGATTTACTTTCCAAAATCAATCATGAACTTGAAGAGAAAGTAAACAAAATGAAAGAAATCATTAATGGTTTTGAAAAGAAAAATTTAGACTTGCACAATTTTCTTTCAAAAGTTCATGAGGATCATCAAAAGCAACTTGAGTTGCTTAAGAGTGAAAAAGCTCACTCTAACAAAGTTTTTGAAAAAGGAGAAAGTTCAAAACAAAACTTTGTTAAAAATAGATTTAATTTCTATAAACATAGAGGTCTCCCTAGATTTTACAAGGGAAAACTTGTTAAGAGTGTATGAGTCCCTAAAGGACTTAATGCCACTCAAGACAATGAGGCTCTTTCAAAATGGATACCTAAAAGGACTAAGATTTTGAAAACTAATGATTATGGACCCAAAAGACATTGGGTACCAAAAACTTAATTCTACAAAACCAATGATTATGGACCCAAAAGACATTGGGTACCAAAAACTTAATTCTATGTTTGTAGGTAAGGTGCATTGCTTCAAGGTAAAAAAAGTGTAAGTTCTATGTGATTGCACCTTAATATTGATTTCTTTATTGTTTATTTTTGATATAACAAAAAGGGGGAGAAGAGAAAGGTAAATTTTATGGTTGATTGATTGCTTATATTAGTGACAAATTTTCAAAGAAAAATAAATGTCAAATTTGAACTTATTGGAAATTTATGCTTCAAACCTTTATGTCTTAAATTGAAAATGATTTTTATATAAGGGGAGCTTGAATTGAAAATGACTTTTATTAAGGGGGAGAAATCTATTCAAAATTAAATTTACAAAATGTTTTGTTATATCAAAAAGGGGGAGATTGTTAAACTAAGCTTTATTGGATAATATGTTTTGATATAACAAATTAAAGTGTTTTTTTAAAAAACGGTAAGTGGAAAAGACTCCAGTGAGACTTCTATCGGTAGAACTCCACTTCTACCGATACCTTGAAGACTTTTACCGAAACAAGTCAAGTCAGTAGCTAAAATTCATCCTCCCCTGCACTTTTATCTAAACTTTGATGGGTTCTATCGGTACCAAATGAAACCCTTAGAGTTCTACTGATACAATGAAGCATCTACCGATAGAAGGACTCCAACGGTAATATTTTGTAAAGTCATCTACCTTGGGACTTCTACCGGTAGAACTCCTCTTCTACTGATACAACTACAGTTTTACCGATACAAGTATTCTTCTACCGAAACAACTAAGCTGCAAACTGCATTTAAAACTGGTTTTTATGGCTGCAATAGCTACATTACTTTCCCAACAACCACAGCGGTTGGAATTCACTTAGAGGGTATAAATACCATTTTCCAAAGGTATAGCATCAAGAAGAGCAATGTGCAAAGCCTAAAGATCAATCAAAACAACCAAGAGCTTAATTTTTTCATACATTTTCTAGTAAACACTTGTGAGTTTTCATTGTATTCATTTAGCTCAAGTGTTGTTCTTTGTATTTGTGCTTAATTGGAAAACATCCTAATCTTGTAAGGATTGCTTCTTTGTTTTCTTGTTTGTTTCTCTTTGAGAGAGGGTTGATACTTAAGGTTTAAGTAGAAAGAGAGTTCTATCTTAAGATTTTAGGGTATAAGTCTTAAGAGAGGTTGTAAGGTTAAACCTTGTCCTCAAAGGTTATACAAATCTAGTGGATTTTGGAAAATCCTTAGTTATGGAAAGCTAAGGTAGTGGAGTACGCATTTGGGGCCGAACCATTATAAATCCTTATGTCCTTTGTTGCAAAATTAAACTGCTTCCACCACAACTTCTAAAAGGTTGATTCAACCTCCGTTACCGTCATTATCGAGTTGGTCTATCGAGCTAACAGAAGTTAAAACAAAAGAGATTGTGATGAATAATGTTGGAGCAAATTAATAAGAAAATGCAGTAAAGGTTTGAGAATAATTTGTCGACTAAATTTAAGAAAATTTAAGATGTAAAAACAGTGATAATAAGATGGGGTTCCCTGACTTGAAAAGTAGGCAAACTGTTAATGTGATCACAATGTGAATGAAAGATAAATTATCGCCGTAATTAAGCTCCATGAAATCTTACCAACCTCGACTTCCCTGTTTATCAAAGACTTAAATACTCACACTAACCACACCTTCTAGTGCTGGCAATGCAAAATATTCAAGAACAAGTGGACAAAATTCCTTCGATCCTCAAGCAACTTCCATTGACTTACTTGTTAACTTAATTTATCGCTGCACTTTCCAATGACAGTGACTGAATTACACTTTCGTGGTCAAGCAATTAATTCCAAAGATAAACAATGAATGAAAGATTGAGTAGATATCATACTTGATTTGAAATTAAATTGTAATTCCATACAAATTCATATAATCAAAATTCATCAGCGTTTGAAAAGAGAATAACAGAATAAATTGAAGCATCCTATTCCTAGTCTACTAAAACCATTCCCTTATACTCCTCTTATGTCGCATTTAGGAATGCTCCTCGTCAGGAGCAGATTTGCCTTCTCGTCACAGTCAGGTTGCCCTCAAGGAAGTTAAGTTTCCATGGAAGCAAGCTTAAGAAAAATGTTGAAGAAAAAGTTTTTAATGTGTCAAAAGGTTGGAAGATGAAGCTCTCCAAGAAGATTCTCTCTTATCAGTATTTATCAACCACTGCTAGTACAGGTGTCGTCCCTTTCAAATCCAACTTTCTCTAGCTGTACAGGTTGGTTATACCAAATGTACACTCACGCAGATCTAGTGTGTTCATCAGACAGTTGTAGGTTGTAGTGACATTTCTGGGCGCAAATTTAGATTCTATTTGTGGTGACAACTCTAGATACCTTCCTGCATTGATCTTTCAGGACAAGTTCCTACACTGACATCTTTGGATGCAATATTGAACAACTAATTGTGGCGACATTTGTAGAAAAAATAGGATAAAATTAAAGAAAATTAAACCGAGTATCATTGAGTTAAAAAATGCAGTCACTAAGTTAAAAATGCTAAAAATGCATGCTAAAAAATGTTAAAATGGGAACAAATTATACCCTAAGTAAGGAGAAATCAATGGTATTTTCTAATACTATCACACCCCCAAACTTGAATTTTTACTTGTCCTCAAGTAAACAAAAGCTAGCAAAGTCATAGCAAGAAGTTTTGTCAAAGAAATAGCTATTCTAGCAACTTGAATCTTCTAAAATCCTAATGCATGAATTACACTCACATGACAGAATATTACGCCGACAGTTTATAGGTATGAATAATTAGAATTGCAACTTCATCAATGCTAGTATCATGCTTTAAATCTTAAATTCTTTCTACCAACACAACATTTATTATATACATTTTTTTATGTGACTGAGGGATGTCGTTGCATTACTATACCCTTGTTCTTGGGAAGTAATGATGAGGTGTAACAAACCCCTCAGGGAGTATGTAATTGCACCCACACACACTCTTGTAGTGACAGCCTTTAGCTAGGTTACTTTTTATAACACTTGCATTGGAGTGTTCCTCCTTAACAGTTCACAATACACCTACATTGGATTGTCTGTTATACAATACACTCACATTGGAGTGTCTTTTATTTATAACTATACACTACAACAAAACAGGTTGTCGAAACGTTTATTTTTGGGAAAACAAACAAGTCTCGAAAAATATTTTAAAAATGAAAAAATGGGAGTCGCCACCAATCTTTTATTCGGTGTGATTGGATCACCATAAAACGTTTAAAGTCCGTTTTGAAAAATATGTTGGTCTTCGAAATCCAGGAAACGGGTTCGGGAGTCGGTTACGTATGAGGAAGGATTAGCACCCTCACACGCCCAAAATTGGTACGACATCGATTATTTTCGGGTCTTTGTTTGTTAAAACTTTGAAATCTCGAGTGAAGTTTAAAATACGAGGAACAAAATACCCGTGTATTTCGAATTTCATTGAGGCCATGTCCAACACGTTAGGGCATGACAATCTCGAAATTTCGAAATTGAAGGACATTTTGAAAGGATTTAAAAGAGGATATTCGATTGCGTGAATTATACAAAAATCACACCCAGCACGTTAGGGCATGGTTTTTCGAGGTTTCCACATGAAAAGGACATTGCCTCGGTTTTAAAGGTTTATTTGTAGGTAAAATAATTTTGAAAATGAAAGGATATTGCTTCATTTTTTGTTTTAAAATTATTTGTATATTCTTTGAGAACTCAATTTCGAATTTAGTTTAAAATACGATCCTCGGACACATAGCTTATTTCATGTGATTTTCAAAAAATTAGATTTAAAAAAATGCCCGTTTGTTTTGACTTTCGCGGAGAATTGAAGTCGTGACCAACACGTTAGGGCACGACGTTCTCGGAATCTCGAAATTAAAAGGCATTTGAAAAGTTTGGAAGAGGATATTTGATTCGTGTAAATTATACGAAAAATCACACCCAACACGTTAGGGCATGATTTTTCTAGATTTCCACACAAAAAGGATATTGCCTCGGTTTTAAAGGTTTATTTGTATGTAAAAATAAATTTAAAAAATGAACATGTAAATCAAGCATGAATGGGCAGTTAATAGCAAAGATTAAATAACACACAATAAAATACGAAAGAATAATAATTAAATGCTATGTATGAAGAAAAAAGAAAAATAAAACATACGGGGTTGAAAATGGAGTTTCGAAGAATTCGGGATGAAAACGTGATTTTCGAGGAATTTGATGATCAAAATTGAAATTTTTTTAAAATTTGGGATTAAAATTGAACTTTTGGAAAATTTGAGGTTGAAAATGTGATTTTTAGAAATTTGAGGGCAAAAATGGTAATTTTTGAGTGTTCGAGGGTAAAATGGTAATTTTTGGAAAAGTTTAGGGTTGAAATGTAATTTTCGAGAAGTTTAGGGGTAAAAATATAATTTTTGGAAAAGTTCTAAGTTAAAATGTGATTTTTGGAACTTAGGGGCTAAAAATGTGATTTTTAGAAGTTTGAGGGCAAAAATGTAATTTTAAAGAAGTTCAAAGGGGTAAAAATGTGATTTTTGGAAAGTTAGGGGACCTTTTGGCCAATAAAACCAAAAAGATGGGACACATGGCATCTTCTTAGGCCTCTAGAAGTGAGAGGACCAATTTGAAAATAATTCAAAATTACTGGGCAAATTCATAATAAAATAAAACTTGATTTAAGGACAAAATTAAAATGAATGAAAAGTAGAAAGGGTCAATTGCATAAATAATTCAAAAAATGACACGTGGCAACCTCTCAGGCTTCCAGAGAGTTAAAGGACTAAATTGAAAATGATTCAAAACTGTTGGGCAAATTTAAAATAAATTAAAAATGGCATTAAGGACGAAATTGAAATAATTAAAAAATACGGAAGGACCGATTGAGTAAATAACCTAACTTTCGAAAACACGTGGATCCTCTATAGCGGGTTGGGTCGAAATCGAGTAATGCACAAAACTACGTCGTTTTGGGGCTGAAACCCAACCCTCAAAACGACGTCGTTTCCCATTAGGTATTTAAGCAAAAATTTTGCTTTAAAATTCATTTCTGCCATTCTTTTTCAAAAAAACAACTTTTGCTTCTCTTTTTTTTCTCTCAAAACTCTCCATGTCCGACCATCCTTGGACCGTTCGGCCTCCGTGGCTCCGCCGAGCATCGTCGCGTCCCCGTCGCATGCGCCACCATCCACGGTGGTGTTAAGGTAAAAAAACCTGCCCTTTTTTTATTTTTCTTTGCTTTAAACAGATCTATTTTATTAGTTCATATTTTTTTACAAAAATCTTAGATCTGAGTTTGTTTTCCAGATCTAATTTTTTTGATTTTTTTGAAACCCTATTTTATTATTCCGTATAAAATCTGTTTTTCATTTTATTCCTTTTTAGAAAAAAATCGATTATATTTCTATTTTATATTCTTACTTATATATTTTAAAAATCAAGATCCAAACTTAGATCTGTTTTTTAATCACAGTTTCAATTTTCTTGTTCTTTGTTTCAAATCTATTTTATTATTTTTATCATCTTTTCTTTATTTCCTTTTATCAGTGAATAATCCCTTCGATCAGAATCTGCGGACGTGTTTAGTGTAGCCTTGACCTAGGTCACGACGGCGACTTCTCAGACCCAGGTACGCCCATTGGACTCTCTTTTTTATTTCTTTTATTTATTTAAAATATTTAATAATAAGTGCCAGCAATAAATGATGTGAATAAATGTGTTAATGTATTTAAGAAAAAATGTTTTAGTGTTAAGTAGACAATAATAAACAATAAATATATGAATGTATTTATTATACCTTGAAAACGGATGTTGGAATGCTGGGAATCTGACTTTTGAATTGTATTGTTTTGCTTTGAATGTTGGTACCTAACTTCCAAATGCACTATGTTTTTTTTGTATTGATTTTGAAAAATGTCTGTATTGATCTCTCTCAAAAAACTTGTAACTAGAAAAAAAATGTCACCTACAGATTTGCATTTTTGCTCTATATATTTTTACAATCATTATAATTTATCCTTTGTCATTGAAACTACTGACTTCTTTTCTTCAACTTGTTTTGCAAATGACAATGGCGATGATGGGAGTCTTCGGCGGTGGCAGATGGTGGGTAGCCCTAGGTCACGTGACGGCTTTGGGTTGGAAGGGAGGGGGCAGCAGCTGTAAGTGGCTTTAGCAAATTAGAGTTCTGAAAAACTTTGTAAAATTGGGCCTATTCGGTTGTAATCTGTTGGGCCATGTATTTGGGTTAGGACATGGTTTTTATAATTTGGACATTATTTATTTTAAATTTAAATAAATTTAAACTTAAAATTGATTTAAATTTAAAATAAATTTAAACTTAAAATGGGTTTAGTTTGGGCCCGGACAAATTGGGCTTCAACAGCTGCCCCTCTTTGCTCGTTGCTGTGTAACAGGATCGAAGCAAAGACCAAAAGGAGGCCTAATTTTGTCAAGTTTCATTTCTTTCACGCTTTTTCTTCAATTAGCCCACCCTTCACTTTATCCGTCGTTCAGCTTCACTGCACCTGCTTCTCTACCTCTTCGATGTTTGTGATTCCATCTTACCTTGAGGCAATTTCCAAAAAGACAAAATTTGTTACTGTAGCTTCACTCAATTCGCTTGCAACTTCAGGGATTTGGGTGTCGTAGCTTCATATCTTGATCTACTTCTTTGTATTTCACTAGGAAGAAGGATTTGGTCTACTTCTCTGCATCTCGCCAGGAAGATGACCACTTTATTGCTTCGAATGACTACCATCTACCCCATGATCGGGGTAAGAGATTGGTTGATGGTGATCTACCCCAGGCTTGGGGTAAAAGATCGAATGGCTGCAATCTGCCCCAAGCACGGGGTAAGAGATTGGCTAAAGGTGATCTGCCCTAGGCTCGAGGTAAGAGATCGAATAGCTGCAATCTACCCCAGGCTTAGGGTAAGAGACCGGACGGCTGCAATCTGCCCCAGGCTTGGGGTAAGAGATTGGCTGATGGTGATCTGCCCCAAGCTCGGGGTACGAGATTGAATGGCTGCAATTTACCCCAAGCTCGGGGTAAGAGATTGGCTGATGTGATCTACCCCAGGTTCGAGGTAAAAGATCGAATGACTACAATCTGCCTCAGGCTTGGGGTAAGAGATTGGCTGATGGTGATCTGCCCCAAGCTCGGGGTAAAAGATCGGTTGATTGTGATCTACCTCATTGTCAGGGTAAGAGATTGGAATCTTCAATCTGTCCTTCTTGATTAAGGGTAAAAATGAAATGATGTAATTTGAATCCAACTCCACTGCAATTTCAAGAAGATATGATTTGATGTCGAATTTTGTCTTGCTCTTATTGCAACTTCAAAGAGATGGAAACTTGGTATTGTATTTTGATCTCGATCCACTGTAACTTCGAGGTAGAAGATTTACTATTACGACTTCAATCTACTCCTCTTCGTTAGGGTGTCAGCTCCAATGTTTCCTTGGTTCATCTCGCCATTTTACGGGGATGTGACCTGAAAGTATGCTTCTATGGACCTTATATGTAGGCCTGAATTATTAGGATGCAATGATCAGAATGAATCAAATTCTCCTAACTACATGAATACGTATGATGAATGTCCGTTTATTATTTGGGTTAACATAGCCTGTCGTTTGTCCAAATTCTGTCATGGGTGTGCTGTCCTGTCTCTTTCTAGGCTCAGCCTGAACTGCTTGTTTTCAACTCTTTCAATTGGTGGTCCTATTTTGAGCCCTTGTACCATTTAGGAAATTCCAGAGTAATGCTCATGGATTTTTGTATGATTCATATTATTAGTTCATTATCCGTTATTTTAAATACAAAATGCTTGCACGAGATTATGAAATAATAAGGTCGAAATTTATTGAAGACACAATTCAAAAGATCAATAGGAGACAAATTTTAATTGAGAAATTGTCAAGTATACAACAAAAGACAATTAGATGCCTCGAATATCGTAGGATGAACTTCTCTGAGCCGACTCACTGAGAATCATTCTGAGCCCAAATATGTGTCTAGAAGACCTGGAGTGCTTTGTTGATGCTTCAACCTATAATTGTCTTCCATCCTATTATAATTGAGGGAGAAACAATGACTTCAAACCCGTTCTTGAATTTGAGCTGCCCTTTACGGGTTTTCAACTCAAAATTCCTTTGGTTTCAAGATGCCCTTTGTGCGTTTTCATCTCGATCTTTTTCTTTTGGAGACGCCCTTTACGGGTTTTCATCTTAATTTTAGGCAAAATATTTTTTCACCGAGTCTGAATTGACGGGGTTGTGCAGATCTTTGCCGTCCATTTCTGTTAGAATGAGAGAGCTCCTCCTGAGAAAGCTTTCTTTACCACGTAAGGTTCTTCCCAATTGGGCATCTATTTCCCTCGGAAGTCTTTATGTATGGGAAGTATCTTTTTCAAAACTAGATCTCCCTCATGAAATTCTCTAGGATGAATTTTTTGTCATAAGCTCGCATTATTCTTTTCTGGTACATCTGACCATGGCGAATAGCTCTTAACCTCTTTTCTTTGATTAAATTCAAATGATCATATCGAGCCTGGATCCATTCTGCCTCATCTAACTGTAACTCAGTCAAGACTCAGAGAGAAGGTATTTCAACCTCAATAGGTAAGACTGCTTCCATACCATATGCTAGTGAGAATGGCGTTGCCCTAGTAGAATGATAGTTTTTCGTGCCAGTCTTTGTAGGTCTCAGTCATTTTCGCAATGATCTTCTTGATGTTTTTGTTAGCTACATCTACAGCTCCATTCATCTTCGGGCGATAGGGAGACGAATTGTGATGCTTGATTTTGAATTGCTCACAAACTTCCGCTATTATGCTATTGTTCAAATTCAAGGCATTGTCGGATATGATCCTCTCTGGCATCCCATATCGGCAGATGATCTCTTTTTTCAAGAACTTACTAACCGCAAATTTCGTGATGTTGCGTAAGAAGCTGCTTCTACCCATTTAGTGAAATAGTCGGTAACCACGAAGATAAATCTATGACCATTAGAAGCCTTTGGAGAAATTGGCCCAATGACATCCATGCCCGACATAGAAAATGGCCAAGGAGAAGTCATGACATGAAGGTGTGATGGAGGTACATGAATCTTATCTCCACAGATCTGGCACTTATGGCACCTCTTAGCATAATTGATGCAATCCCCTTCCATGGTAGACCAGTAATACCCAAATCTCATTATTTGCCTGGCCATTGTGAAACCATTGGCGTGTGTCCCACAAATGCCTTCGTGAACTTCTTCTAAGATCTTCCTAGCTTCAACCGCGTCGACACATCTTAGCAACACCTGATCTTTTCTTTTTTTGTGCAAGATTTCCCCATCTAGATCATATTCATTGGCAAGTCTTCTTAATGTCCTCTTTTCATTTTCAGGAGCTTACTTGGGGTACTTGTGATCTCTTACATACTGAAGAATATCTTGGTACCATGGGCGGTCATCCCTTTCTTCTTCAATAACATAACAATGAGCCAAAGCCTCATAAATGCTCATTTGAATGGGTTTCATATCTTTTGGTCTATTTACTTTAATCATCGAGGCCAAAGTGGCAAGAGCATCAGCCATTTGATTTTCTTCTCGTGGGAGATAATGGAATGTGACATCATCAAACTCCTTGGTTAACTCAATAACCAACTTTCAGTAATCAATTCGCTTAGAATCTCTCGTTTCCCATTCTCCCTTGAGTTGGTAGATTACTAGTGCAGAATTTTCATATACCTCTAAAACTTTGATTCCCCGTTCTATGGCTGCACGGATTCCCATGATACATGCTTCGTATTCTATCATGTTATTTGTGCAATCAAAATCAAGTTTACTGGTGAAAGGTTAGTGGTCTCCTTCTAGTGATACCAAGACTGCCCCAACTCCATTACCCGTGGCATTTGAAGCTCCATCAAAATTCAATCTCAAAGGATGTTCCACTATGATTCCTTCTTCAGTGGTCGCAACATACATTAAATCCTCGTTTGAGAAGTTGAAGTTTATTGGCTCATAGTCCTCTAAAACCCTACTAACTAGGAAGTCTGCTATCACACTCCCTTTTACTGCCTTTTGATTGACATAGACTATGTCGAATTCAGAAAGCAAGATCTGCCACCTAACCAATCTTCCATTTAAAGTGGCTGAATCCATCATGTACTTCAGAGAGTCTAGTTGTGAGATTAACCAAGTGGTATGGTACAACATGTATTGCCTTAATCTTCGCGTGGTCCAAACTAGAGTGCAACATAGTTTTTCAATTGGCGTGTATCGAGTCTCACAATCAGTAAATTTCTTGCTGAGATAAGATATCACCCTTTCCTTCTTTCCAGACTCATCGTGCTGGCCTAGTACACATCCCATAGAATTTTCAAAGACTGCCAAGTACAGGATCAATGGTTTATTAGGAATTGGAGGTACTAAGATTGGAGAATTGGATAAATAATCTTTGACTTTGTTAAAATTTTCTTGACATTCATCATCCCATACACCTGGGTTACGCTTTCTAAGCAAATGGAAAATAAGATCACATTTCTCAGTCACCTGTTAGATGAAACGAGTAATGTAATTCAATCTCCCTATGAACCCTCAAACTTCTTTTTGCGTATTGGGTGGTGGTAGCTCTTGTATGGCTTTGACTTTATCTGGATCAATTTTAATCCCCTTTTTGCTGACCACAAAGCTTAACAACTATCCTGAAGTGGCTCCGAAAGTGCACTTTACTGGGTTTAGCTTTAATTGATACTTTCTTAGCCTCCTAAATAGCTTTCTCAAGATCCTTACATGCTCTTCCTCTATTCGGGACTTTGCAATCATATCGTCGACATAAACTTCAATTTCTTTATGCATCATGTCATGAAACAAAGTTACCATGGCCCTTTGATAAGTTGCCCTTGCGTTTTTGAGTCCAAAAGGCATTACCTTGTAACTGAATGTTCCCCACAGCGTGACAAACGTGGTTTTCTCTATATCCTCAAGATCCATTCTTATCTGGTTATTCCCGGAGAAATCGTCCATGAATGAAAATAAGGAGTGACCTGCTATATTGTCTACTAAGGTATCGATGTGAGATAGTGGAAAGTTATCCTTTGGGCTTGCTTTATTTAAATCCCGATAATCCACACACATACGCACTTTCCCATCTTTTTTAGGAACAGGGACTATGTTGGCTACCCATTCTGAGTATTTAACTACTTGGAGAAACCCAGCGTCAAATTACTTTCTGACCTCTTCTTTTATTTTCAATAACACATCAAGTCTCATCCTTCGGAGCTTTTCCTGAACAGGCCTGCATTCTTCCTTTATGGGGAGTTTATGTACCACGATGTCAGTACTCAAGCCAGGCATGTCTTGGTAAGACCATGCGAAGACATCTTGGAACTCTTGAAGCAACTTGATTAGATCTCTTCTGGTTTCTAGGGAGATGCTGGTCCCAATTTTCACTTCTTTCTTTTCATCTTCGTTTCCCAAACTGATAACTTCCACCGGTTCTGAATGAGGTAAGATTTATTTTTCTTCTTCTTCCATCATCCTTAACAAATCAGGAGACAAATTACAATCTTGATCATCTTCGAAGTCTTGAAGTTCTTTTAAACACATATCTTGCTCAAAATGAGGCTCTAAGTTAGCATCAAAGTCACTTATACTATTGATATTCAAGGACCTGTCAAAGGAATAAAGGGGGTCCAAAGAACAAAATAAATTTACGAAAGAATGATTATATGGTATAAGTATGAGTATGTTTGTCAAATTGGACAAGAATGTATATATTAAAGAATGATTAATTCAGTTTATTGGGTATGTACAAATGGTTTGTTAAGTTGGATTTAAAATGAAAGAATAGTTAGCGAAAGATTGACCATATAAGATAGAAGATGCATTTTCATTCAAAATAACTAGATAATGCTCATGGGCCCTTTTACAAAAATATTCATATTGCTTTCGAGCCTAAAGCAATAGGTGTGTTCTGAGTATTACTCTGAAGGAGACCTAAAGACTATAGGGAGTTCCTCTATAGTCCAGTTGTCGAGAGTACTTCTAAGGGCGAAAGGACGAATTTCCCATGGGTTTCTTCCTTCATTTCCTTCCTCTGATACAGCGTTGATGCTCAAACCCTTCATTGTCCCCATTGCTTTAATTAGTCTTCCTTCTCTCTGTTCTACTTTCGGCCTTAAATTGATTATTCCTCTTGATATGAACGTTTTTGATAGATAGGGAAAGATTATTGGCTCCCACTGGATCTCCTCTCCAGCCAATCGAGCTCTCCTTCGTTCCTGCTTCTTTTCCGATTCCTTTTTCTTTCCCTTCGCGTCTGGTTTATACCCTAGGCCAAAGCGATCTTATTTCTCTTCCAACATTGGCATATTGATTCTCCCCTAAAGAAATCTTCCTAGTCCTTTTCCAGTTAGGGCTCCTTTTCCAATTGTCATTTTTAGGGCCATATTTGTGATTTTTGATATTTTAGGTACAGGGATTCTGCTCCCTTCGGCAATGAAGGCTGCATTGACAAACTCCAAGGATCGAAAAGAACATTCCAAAGCTTCTTCATCTGCTCCAATGTATGGCGCATCATTTGCTATTGACGCAATTAAGTTCTTCTAAGTATTGATTGTGACTAATCGTCCTTCGATCACCAATTTCAGCTTCTGGTGTAATGATGATGGCACTGCTCCTGCCGAATAGATCCATGGTCTTCCAAGCAAGCAGTTGTAGCTTGGTTTGATATCCATTACCAAGAAGTCTACTTCGTATGAGTTTGGACGGATTAACAATGGTATCTCGATCCGACTCATAACTTTCCTTTTTGTTCCATCGAACGCTCTCACTACATAGTGGCATGTCTTCATATGAGAACTATCGATCGATAACCTCTTTGTTGTTAATGGCAAAACGTTCAAGGCTAAACCATTGTCAATAAATACACCAGGCAGTGTGTAACCTTTACAGCGGGTGGTGATATGTAGCACTTTTGTTGACCCCATACCTCTTAAGGTACTTCGTCATCATTAAAAAAGGTGAAATTATCAGTGCTGACATTATTGACCAAGCGGTCTAGTTTGTTCACTGAAATGTCCTCGACTACATATGTCTTATTTAATACTTTCATTAGCGCATTATGATGTGCTTCCGAGCTTTGTAACAGCGTTAAAATGGATATACGAGCCGACTGCTTGTGTAATTGCTCCACCATGCTGTATTTGTTGTGCTTGAGGAACTTCAAGAATTCCTTAGCCTCATTTTCTGTTACTGGCTCGTTCATTGGTGACTTTAGTCCACTAGTACTTCCTCTTTTCTACTATTCTAGGTTTCTTCCAAATGTTTCATTTTCTATTCTTGCAGGACCATAGTCTTTCCCACGACGCGTGACAAGACTCACGTCTCGAGCTCTTTCTGATTCAACCTTGAAAATTTCCCCTCTTGATATCGTCACATTACAGTTGTAATTCCAAGGTACCCTTTTGTCATCCTTGTAAGGGAAGGCTACGGGTTTTTGAATTATTATTGTAGGAGTAAGTCTTGCTTTAGTTTCGTCACTCTTTGGCCGTGAGATAATTATCATTGGATTATTAACCCCAAAAGTTTTCTTAATTGTGCCCTCTTCGGAGGCACACACTTCTTCCACTTCTTCTTTTTCCTCGAAAAATTCTAACTCCTTATTGTCTATCAATCCCTGTACCACAGTTTTGAACTCGTCGCATTCTTGAATCTTATGCCCTTCGTTATTATGGAACTCACAGTAGCATCTTTTTCTCACTGCTTTTCCCGAATCTTGGGCAATTAAACCTACTTTTATCATTTCGTGCCATACCCATCTTAAGGGTGATCTTACTTCCTCAATGTAAGTCTTAATCTTCATTCCTTCTCCTCCAACTATTGCATTTACCCCTTGATCGGGATGTTTGGGTAGCGGGTTCCCTCATACATTGGGATTTGCTGGGCCCTCGAATCTCAGGACCTTAGCATCAATGAGCTGCTGTACATGCCTTTTTAGGGCCATACAGTTCTCAATTGAATGTCAGGCTATCCCTGCGTGATATTCACATCGTGCGTTCGTGTCGTACCAACTCGAGAATGGCGGTAGCAATGGCTTTACATGGATTGGTGCCACGAGATGTTCCTCGTACAATCTCGAATAAAGTTCCTTATATGTCATGAGAATAGGAGTTAATTCCATTTTTGGTCTCGCACCAATCCTCTGCCTTATATTTCTTTGATAGTTTTCTTCCGTGGTTCTGGGCTATGCCATCACCATCGGTTTTGAGTAATTTGTCTTGTAAGAGCCTACGTTGTTGATCGCATTTTCTTTTTTTCTGGGAGTTGTTCTTCTGACACCTTCTCCCATCTCAATTTTTCTGCTTTGGATTGCATTCTCGACTATATCCCCTGACATAACCATATCAGAGAAACTTTTGGTAGCGCTTCCCAATATATGGTTAATAAAAGAGGCCTTTAGAGTATTAACGAACAACATAGTTGTTTCTTTTTCCAACAACGGTGGCTGTACTTGGGTTGCTACGTCTCTTCATCTTTGAGCGTATTGTCGAAAACTCTCATTTGGTTTATTCTCCATTCTCTGCAGGGGCAGTCTATCAGGTGCCATGTTAGTTACATGACTGTATTGTTTCATAAATGCTTGTGCCAGATCCTTCCATGAGCTTATCTTGGCATGACTCAACTGATTATACCATTTGATTGCAGATCCTGTTAGACTATCTTGAAAACAGTGTATTAATAACTGGTCATTAAGGACATGCCAAGTCATCTTCCTGTAGAACATGGTAATGTATGCTTTGGGGCAGCTGGTCCCGCTGTATTTGTCAAAATCAGGTGTTTTAAATTTCGGGGGGAGCATTAGGTCTGGGACAAGGCTTAGCTCCTTAGCGTCAATGCCATAGAAGGTATCAACACCTTCTATTACTTTCACTTTTTCTTCCAACCACTTGTATTTGTCAAAATCAGGCTTTGCTCTTTCCGTCTCCTCTACGTCATCCAAGTCATGGACGACGAGAATGGCTAAATTATCTTTGAGGTTGAAACTGAATCCCATCTGAAAATTTACTGGCCTTGACATACCGCCTGGGTGTTGTTGTGCTCTTATTGTTATAGGTACTCTACGTGGATATGTTTCTGGCGGTGCTTGAGTATGCATAGAAGCATAGCCTGAGAGATATCTAGGCTCCTCACTCTCCTCCCCTGGGCTTATAGCATGACCTTTTCCTTTATCCGCCCCTACTCTTATCAGTTGTGTTAGCTCACTTATAATGCTATTTTGAGATTCTATAATCGAGTCCTTCATATCTTGCTGTACCTTTGCCAAATGGTCTTGCAACTGCACTTGCACTTGTTCTTGCATTTTCTTTTGAATTTGCTCTAGCCTTTGCTCCATAGCTTTGGTTTTTTTACGAGTGTTATAATGATGTGGATTTTCAATGATTACTGATGTAACTATTAAAGTTTTAATTAGTTAGAATTATCATACTAAAATATGTGAAAATACAATGCGAATGAATGCATGTATGAAAATGTAAGAAAAGGCATTGACTTTGAACTCAATTCCATTAGAACAACTTCTCTAGAAGAAAACTTCTTTACATAAAGCGAAATTACACAAATGGCTTTGCCTTATTGCCTAAAGCTTTGATCTTCCCAAGAAGCCTAGCTAATTTCTGTCCTTGTTCTGATTTCGATTCATATTGGAGGCTTAAAATATCAGCTTCGACAGCTAACTCTTGCACGTGATCAGCAGCTTCTCTCATTTGGGTCAGTGCTTTTCCCATTACATAATCTATTTCTTCGACCTGTCTCTAAGTTTGTTGAAAGTGCCATTCGCTGGTTTCTAGATTCCTTTCAAGGATCTCCACTCGAATCTCATTGTTATGGAGTGCAGCCTTCAATTCTTGCACCCTTTCCCTTAATTCCTTGGTCTCGACCATACTCTCTTTAAGTTCCAAGACGGAGTTTCGATTACGGTGTCTACGTAGTGACTTTTCTAACCCCACTATTCTAGCTTCTAACCCAGCTATTTGGGCTTTCAGTTCGGCGCTCTCGACTTGTTTTTCTAATAGTTCTCCTTTCATGGCGTTTTCTCAAGCTTGACCGTCTCGAAATTTCCTTTGCCATTGCTCTGTTTGATCTTTTTGCATCTGAATTTCCTGCCGCCATTGTTTTGATGTCTTACCTAATCCCGCGGTTCTCTTTGACAAACGAAGCTTCTTATAAACCTTTTTCAAGTCTTCTAAGTCTTCTTCAACCTTGTTTTTTCTTTTCCTTAATTTTTCAGCCTCTAACCTATGTATATTCATGTCCAGTCCCAACTTCATCTTTACTTGTTCCAGAACCTCTATCCTCTTTCTGAATTCTACGCTCTTCTTCTCAAAGTCTTGTTTCATTATGTCTATTTCTGACGGGACCTCTTGCAAATATTCCTCTATTGGTCAAACATTTTCAGGATTTGGTGCTGGAATGTTATCGTTAACTCTTTTACTTCTCCACCAATCATAATTTGATGTCGTCAATGGGCTTGCACTAAACTTCTTCATTCTATGTACCTTTTTTCATGCATTTGCCACCTCTCGGACCTTTTTCTTGTAATCATTCCCTTTGTAGGAGAATTTGCATTGAGCTAGGACATGTGTCATAGGGATAAATTATCTCGTCTTGTATTGCCTCAACACGAGCAAAAGGGCATATCTTATAGCACCCCATACCCCGAGTAAAGGGACCCAATCAAAGCTACCACAATGATAGAGGATCTCATCAGGGATAAACCAAGGCGTGCACCATTCGACCTCTTCGTCTTGAAGGTTCTGAAGGATAGCCATCCATTTTTCCTCGAATATATTTTGTTCCCTTTGTGTGGCAACAAATTCCCTCAAAGGCGAGAAATCGGCTGAGAACACTTTGAATGAAAATTTCTCTACCTTTCAGAAATAAATTTGAATCCAAACCATTAAAAGTGGTGCACAACCAATGAACCTTCCTTCCCCTTCCCTTCGGCAAACGTTCAACGATCTGAAGGTCTTAACGAGAATTACTGGGACGGGCGTGACTCCTTTACTAAGCCGATCAAATAGAACCGCAACTGCATCTTTCACATGGCCTAATGCTTTCGGGAAAAGGACTAACCCGTATATGCCAAGAGCAAAAATGTCTATGCATTTCTTCATATCTGGGTGTGCCAGTATCAGATCTCGCAGACTTTTCCAATTGATACACTTATTGTCTCCTTTTACTTTGATCTGAGATGCAACCCATTGTTCACTCATTCCGGTTACATTCATCAATCTTTTCAGAAAGGTTGGGACACATGCATCTTTCGAGTATGCTTTGTCAACTTGAATTCTGGGACAATGAATCAATACAGTATACTCTTCCACCGTGAGCGTCATGTCGAAATTTCCAAAGGTGAAACAACTATATGCAGGATTCCAGTGTTGGGTGAGAGCTCGAAAGAGATGTTTGTCTATCTTCACTTCGAGTAAGTAAGGTAAGTCTTCATATTCCTGATAGAACATCTACTTCATCTCACTATCCCACTGACCCCAAATATCTCTCAATTCTTACAAATTATTTTGAGTTACCTTAATTCGAATATAATCCCAAAACTCTGATAAATGCCCTTCTTTCAAACTGTCTCCTTTCTCATGCTGTCGTTCCTCTGACAATAAGCGCACAACCATGTTATCTTCCACTCTATCACGAAATCTGTCTTCCATGATGAAACTGCCCATTTGGTTATCGAACTTAAATCGACACTTTTTCTTGTATGATGATGCAATGCAAGCAAAAGAAACAAAAAAGAACACGTTAGCAGAGCACATCAATATCAATATATAGGTATAAAACAAAGAACCTAAGAACTTGTCTTGGATAATTGCTAAAAGGTTCGGCATAACTCTTTCTAAGGCAAGTACTTACGGCTCATTATATGCGGTTTAGTTTATAGAGTAAAGGGTGCCCAAACCAGCAGATTCCTCGATCCTCACCCATTACATGCTCATATGGATGAGTTCGGTTTAGGGGGACACATTTCTCACATGTTTGCATGGAAGTGAAAACTTCACGAAAACATGGGTATAGATGTAATCTCGAAAGCGATCCACTATCCTGCACGGAGGTGAAAACCTCACAAAGGAGATATTAACATAATATAACATCACACAAAAATGCAAAGGATCGTATATTAAACAGAATTGAAGGTTTAAAATTTTTTAACAAAAGACCCAAAAATAATCAACTTTTGGCTTGACTCTCTTTTATTTAAAAAAAATGTCCCTAGTAGAGTCGCCAAGCTGTCGAAACTTTTATTTTTGGGAAAACAAACAGGTCTCGAAAAATATTTTAAAAATCAAAAACTGGGAGTCACCACCAATCTTTTATTCGGTGTGATTGGATCACCACAAAATGTTTAAAGTTCGTTTTGAAAAATATGTTGGTCTTCGAAATCTTAAAAATGAGTTCGGGAGTCGGTTACGTATGAGGAAGGATTAGCACCCTCACACGCCCAAAATTGGTACCATATCGATTATTTTCGGGTCTTTGTTTGTTAAAACTTTGAAATCTTGAGTGAAGTTTAAAATGCGTGGAACAAAACGCCCGTGTAGGCCTTGTCCAACACGTTAGGGCACGAGAATCTCTGAATTTCGAAATTGAAGGACATTTTGAAAGGATTTAAAAAAGGATATTCGATCGTGCGAATTATACGAAAATCACACCCAGCACGTTAGGGCATGGTTTTTCGAGGTTTCCACATGAAAAGGATATTGCCTCAGTTTTAAAGGTTTATTTGTATGTAAAATAATTTTGAAAATGAAAGGATATTGCTTCGTTTTTTGTTTTAAAATTATTTGTATATTCTTTGAGAACTCAATTTTGAATTGAGTTTAAAATACGATCCTCGGACACATAGCTTATTTAATGTGATTTTCAAAAAATTAGATTTAAAAAAATACCCGTTTGTTTTGACTTTCACGGAGAATTGAAGTCGTGACCAACACGTTAGGGCACGACGTTCTCGAAATCTCGAAATTAAAAGGTATTTGAAAAGTTTAGAAGAGAATATTCGATTTGTGTAAATTATATGAAAAATCACACCCAGCATGTTAGGGCATGATTTTTTGAGATTTCCACACGAAAAGGATATTGCCTCGGTTTTAAAGATTTATTTGTTAAAAATAAATTAAAAAATGAACATGTAAATCAAGCATGAATGGGCAGTTAATAGCAAAGATTAAATAACACAAAACAAAATAATTAAGCAGATAAATAAATGCACAAAATTTAAACATAAAATTAATAGAATACAAAATACGAAAGAATAATAATTAAATTCTATGTATGAAGAATGAAGAAAAAAGAAAAACAAAACAAATGGGGTTGAAAATGGAGTTTCAAAAAATTTGGCTTGAAAATGTGATTTTCAAGGAATTTGGGGATCAAAATTGAACTTTTTGGAAAATTTGGGATTAAAATTGAACTTTTGGAAAATTTGAGGTTGAAAATGTGATTTTTGGAAATTTGAGGGCAAAATGGTAATTTTTGAATGTTCGGGGGCAAAATGGTAATTTTTGAGTGTTCGGGGGTAAAATGAATTTTTGGAAAACTTTGGGGTCAAAATGTAATTTTTAAGAAGTTTGAGGGTAAAAATATAATTTTTGGAAAAGTTTGGGGTTAAAATGTGATTTTTAGAAGTTAGGGGTAAAAATGTGATTTTTCGAAGTTTAGGGGCAAAAATGTAATTTAAGAGAAGTTTGAGGGTAAAAATGTGATTTTTTGAAAGTTCGAGGACCTTTTGGGTAATAAAACCAAAAAGATGAGACACGTGGTAGCTTCTTAGGCCTCCAAAAGTGAGAGGACCAATTTGAAAATAATTTAAAATTACTGGGCAAATTCATAATAAAACAACACTTGATTTAAGGACAAAATTAAAACGAATGAAAAGTAGAAAGGGTCAATTGCATAAATAATCCTAAAAAATGACATGTGGCAGCCTCTCAGGCTTCTAGAGAGTTAAAGGACTAAATTGAAAATGATTCAAAACTGTTGGGTAAATTTAAAATAAATTAAAAATGGCATTAAGGATGAAATTGAAACAATCAAAAAATACGGAAGGACCGATTGAGTAAATAACCCAACTTTCGAAAACACGAGGATCCTCTATAGCGGGTCGGGTCGAAATCAGGTAATGCACAAAACGACGTCGTTTGGGGGATGAAACCCAGCCCTTAAAACGGCGCTGTTTCCTATTGGGTATTTAAGCTAAAATTTTGCTTTAAAATTCATTTCAGCCATTCTCTTTCAAAAAAAACACTTTGCTTCTCTTTTTTCTCTCAAAACCCTCAATGTCCGACCATCCTTAAATTGTTCGGCCTCCGTGGCTCCGTCGAGCATTGCCGCGTCCCCGTCGCACGCACCACCATCCACGGTGGTGTCAAGGTAAAAATACCCGCCCTTTTTTATTTTTCTTTGCTTTAAACAGATCTGTTTTATTAGTTCATATTTTTTTACAAAAATCTTGGATTTTGGTTTGTTTTCCAGATCTAAAAAAAATTTGATTTTTTTGAAACCCTATTTTATTATTCCGTATAAAATCTATTTTTCGTTTTATTCCTTTTTAGAAAATAATCGGTTATATTTCTATTTTATATTCTTACTTATATATTTTAAAAATCAAGATCCAAACTTAGATTTGTTTTTTAATCACAGTTTCAATTTTCTTGTTCTTTGTTTCATATCTATTTTATTATTTTGATCATCTTTTCTTTATTTTCTTTTATCAGTGAATAATCCCTTCGATCGAAATCTGCGGACATGTTCGGCGTAGCCTCATCCTAGGTCACGACGGCGACTTCTCAGACCCAGGTACGCTCATCGGACTCCCTTTTTTATTTCTTTTATTTAATTAAAATATTTAATAATAAGTGCCAGCAATAAATGATGTGAATAAATGTGTTAATGTATTTAAGAAAAAACGTTTTAGCTTAAAGTAGACAGTAATAAACAATAAATATATGAATGCATTTATTATACCTTGAAAATGGATGTTGGAATGCTAGGAATCTGACTTTTGAATTGTATTGTTTTGCTTCGAATGTTGGTACCTAACTTCCAAATGCACTATGTTTTTTTTTATTGATTTTGAAAAATGTCTGTATTGATCTCTCAAAAAACTTGTAACCAAAAAAAAATGTCACCTACAGATTTGCATTTTTGCTCTATATAGCTATTTTTAGAATCATTATAATTTGTCATTTGTCATTGAAACTACTGGCTTCTTTTCTTCAACTTGTTCTGCAACTGGTAATGGCAGTGATGGGAGTCTTCGGCGGTGGCAGATGGTGGGTAGCCCTGAGTGACGTGGCGACTCCGAGTTGGAAGGGAGGGAGGCAGCAACTGCAAGTGGCTTTAGCAGATTAAGGTTCTGAAAAACTTTGTAAAATTGGGCCTATTGGTTTGTAATTTGTTGGGCCATGTATTTCGGTTAGGACAATGGTTTTTGTAATTTGGACATTATTTATTTTAAATTTAAATAAATTTAAATTTAAAATAAATTTAAACTTAAAATTAATTTAAATTTAAATTTAAAATAAATTTAAACTTAAAATGGGTTTAGTTTGGGTCCGGACAAATTAGGCTTCAACCCAGGTTATTAGCAGCATTTTTAGCTGTGTTTGGACAGAAAACGCCGCAAAAGGTAAAGCAATAATGGCATTTTTCCATAAACGTTGCTAAAGGTCAAAGCATTAGCGGCGTTTAAGAGAAAGTGCTGTTAAAGGTCAGAACATTAGCAGCATTTATGAGAAAGCACCGCTAAAGGTCAGAGCATTAGCGGCGTTTATGAGAAAGCGCCGCTAAAGGTCAGAGCATTAGTGACGTTTATGAGAAAATGTCACTAAAGGTCAGAGCATTAGCGGCGTTTATGAGAAAGCACTGTTAAAGGTCAGAGAATTAGCGGCGTTTATGAGAAAGCGTCGCTAAAGGTCAGAGCATTAGCGAGGTTTATGAGAAAGCGCCGCTAAAAGGTAAGAGCATTAGCAGCGTTTATAAGAAAGCATAGCTAAAGGTCAGAGTAATAGCGGCATTTATGAAAAAACGCCGCTAAAGGTCAGAGCATTAGCGGCATTTATGGGAAAATTGCCGCTAAAGGTTAAGCAATAGCGGTGATTTCCCGTAAACCCTGCTAATTTATTTAAATTTTATATTTTTTAAATTAAATTAAATTAACTAATAATTTTTTTATTTATACTGGTGTGATTACATATGGTAGTATCTGCTCATACTTTATTATCCCTTTAACAACGCACACACACCTTGCACACACAGGAACTCGGACCTGGACCCCTAGGATGAACAATATCATCTTTTCAATAGAGGAATGACAAATCAGATTGTGGTACATGTACTTTGAAAATGTCCAATGTGGCACTTGAACTTTAAATTTGTATATTATTTGGTACCTTTATTTTCATAACGTGGCCAATACGGTACCTGTACTTTGAAATTTTCTAATGTTGTGCCTAAAATTGAAAATAACACAAAGATCTATAACATATTTTAATTTTTGAAATAATTTGTGTTCTATCGATTTAAGTCATCCTCATCACAAATTTGAATAACCATGATAATATATAGTAGATCCTATACTAAATTGAAGCATCCAATGATACTCTTAAATTTGCATCAACTCTAATTATATTCCGAAATCCTAAAAAAAAATATAATAAATAATTACAAAGAATCAAATTAAAATCCTATTTCTTTATGACTTTTCATATATACCCACCATTATTTTGCATGCATGTCTAGGTAATTCACTCAAACTATTAAATAGAAAAATATTTAAACTTCATATGTACAAAAAGAATTCAAATTGTTAATAGAGAGATTCGAACTAGGGCAATAAAGAAAAAGAACAAGCATTTTAACTAATTAAGCCAAAATCATTTAATTAATGCATTAAGGGAAGATTTTATTTATATTTGTCGAAACAATTTTTTTTGAAAAAAACAAAAACGAGTTTCGATTTATATTTTGGAAAATGAAAATGGAGTCGCCATCAATAAATTTTTTAAAGTAGGTGTTAACTGGATCACCTCTCGAGATTTATTTTAAAAAATCATTAAAAGAATTTTGGTCTTTGAAACCATACAATGAGCTCGGGAGTCGGTTACGCATAAGGAATGATTAGCACCCTTACACGCCCAAAAATGGTACCTAATCGATTATTCAAAATCTTATTTATTAAAAATTAAAAATTCGAGAAAAATTTAAATTGTGATCCTTAAATGCATGAATATCGAATTTATTATAAAAACAAATTTTGTTTCCAAAGAAAGCTCGTTATTTTAAATTAATCGAGAAAAAGTCACATCCAGTAAGTTATGACATAACAATTCGAATATTCGAAAATGACGAGCTTTTCAAAAAATCTCGTATTTAAATTTTAAAAGGATATTCAATTATCTCGGTTCAAAAGAAAAAATCACACCTAATAAGTTAGGACATGATTTTTTTTCAAATCTCCGAGACAAAGGACATTGCCTTTATTTATTAAAATAATTTGAGTATTTTTTTCAAAAAAAAAATTATCATGTTATGCAAAAATATGCACATAATTTACAAGTATAAATAATAAAAAGTAGTATATAAATAAAATACAACAAAATAAAAATAATATACATATACACATAAAAGGGATTAAAAAAATAAACAAGAAAACTTAAAAAAAAACATGTAATATATATACATATAGGATAAAATAAATAATAAAAAATTACATTAAAATCGGGTCAAATTTGAATTTTTGAAAACTTCAAGGGTCAAATCAAAATTTTTAGAAAATTAGAGGGTTAAATTGGAATTTTTAGAAAATTTGAGGGTTAAATTGGAATTTTTGGAAAATTTAGGGGTTAAATTCAAATTTTTAGAAAGTTTGAGGGGTAAAAAACAATTTTAAAATAAAGAAGGGGCTTCATGGGTAATAAAACCAAAAATCTTGACATGT
Organism: Gossypioides kirkii; assembly: GCA_005610355.1. Classification (NCBI taxonomy): domain Eukaryota; kingdom Viridiplantae; phylum Streptophyta; class Magnoliopsida; order Malvales; family Malvaceae; genus Gossypioides; species Gossypioides kirkii. The sequence goes on from CP032252.1 coordinate 15,761,317, forward strand.
GGCAACTCTTGGGACACTTTTAGTTAAGGACCAAATTAAAAATCAAGTGAAATTGTTAGGTCGAATTAAAAATAACAAAAAGAATGACATCAAGGATTAAATTGAAACCTTTAAAAAAATTGGAGAGACCTATTGGGAATTTTTCCAATGTCGTAAAATGAGCAATAATCCCCCCAACGGCGTCACTTCACTTGGCTATATAAGCTAGTTTTACCTTTTTTTTTCATTTTCATTCACTCTTCTAAAAAAAACCAGACATCCTCCCTTTTCTCTCCATGGCTAATCCGTCAAACAACAAAAAAAGGATAAGGGCAAGCCACCACCGTGAGCCCGCCGTGGTCGGTGTCGACAACCACCGTGGACGGTGGTCAGAACCCAAAAGCGGTGGAATTCGAAGCATTTTGAAGGTAAAAAAATATCCCCAATATACTTGCTTTCAAACATATATCAAGAAAAAAAGTTAGATCTACTAATTTTCGAAAATATGGAAAAAATAACTTGATACCTTGATCTATTTTCTGATTCCGATTGCTTTGCAATTACTAAGAATCTCAATATATTATTTCGTAGTATTTTTTTATGTCTAATACATTTTTGTTTTGGGTTTTTATAACTCTTTTTACAACAAATTTTTTCAGATTTTTCGGTGACGTGCGTGAGGTGGAGTTCAGATCCGAAGGAATCGACAACAGTGGTAGCAGCACGAGTGTGGGCGTGGTTGTTGATAGCGGTAATGATTGGAAACTAAAAGGGGGCTAGGGTTTGTGTTTAGTTTTTAGGATTTTATAAGATTGGGCTAGTATTTGGGTCTGTTTGTATTTGGTATTTGGGTTTAAAAAAATGGGTTATTTAGGCTTGGTAAAAAAATATTTAGGCTTTATTTTTTCAATTTCATTATTTATTGTATTTGTAAAATAAATAAATAATAATAAAGAAAAATAATGTACTAGGCTCGGATGAAATTGCGATAGTACAGCTGCCCCTCTTTACTTATTGTCGTGTAACGAGAATGGATCAAAGAACAAAAGAAGACCAGTTTCATCCGGTCGTACTGAATTTTGTTTTTTAATGTCTCTTATTTTCAGCAACCCACCCTTTCACTTTTTTAACTGCTTTATTCCACTGTATCCACTTCACTGCGACCTCAAAATGATAGGATTTAATGTTGTAGCGTTATCCTACTCCACTCCATCTTTAGGGAGATAAGATTTGCTAATGTAGCCTTAACCCTATCCATTGTAACTTCAGGGATATAGAACTTGATGTCATAACTTCCTCTTGCTCCACTGCTTCTTCAGGGAGATAAAGATTTGCTTTCATTACTTTAATCCGACCCACTGCAACCTTAATGGTATAGGATTTGTTCTTGTAGCTTCATCCTACTCTACTGCAACTTCAAAGAGATAAGGATTCGCCTTCGTAGCTTTACTCCATTTCTTTGCAACTTTAGTGAAGATCGAGGTCTACTACTGTGAGCTTTAATCCGCCTCTCTATAACTTTAGGGGTATAGGATTTACTTTTATAGCTTCAATTTGCCATTTTATAGCTTTAAGGGTAAAAGATTTGATTGTTTCAATTTGCCCTATGGTTAGGGTAAGCGATTTGATGGTCTTCACTCTGCCCTTTGGTTAGGGTAAAAGATATGATGGTCTTCAATCTGCCTTTTGGTTAGGGTAAAAGATTAGATTGCTTCAATTTGCCCCATGGTTGGGGTAAAATATTTGGGGTTGTAACTTCGCTCCATTTCAGCTTCAGGAGTATAAGATTCATCCTTGCGACTTCAATCTACCTCTCTATAGCTTTAGGTGAATGAGATTCGCCATTACGGCTTCAATCTGCCCTTCTACAGCTTTAGGTGTATGAGATTTGCCATTGCGGCTTCAATCCGTTCTTCTACAGCTTTAAGGGTATAGTATTTGTCGTTCTATCGCTATTTTCTGAGGATATGACCTGTAGAACCTGTTTTATGGGCCTCTATCTAGGCCATGTAACTAGGATGCCATGATTTGAATGAATCAAATGCTCCTATCTAAATGCGCATGAATGATACTGATATGCGTGCAAAGATGTCATTTTCAAATGTTTTTTTTATTGTTTTAGTTCTTAGGTTGTCACTGATCGTCTTTTGCCTAAGTTCTAACATTGATGTGTCACCATGCCTTTCTTTCAAGTTTGGTGTTCCTGATACAAAATCCGAAGAGATAATCATAAGATGAACTTATTCGTTACAAGATCCCTTCAACCCTCAGATTTAGTTATTTCAGACTAATGGTCCTGTTTTAGGTCCCTGTACTATTTAGAATTTACCAAAGTAATATGCAAAATTTTTTTATGCCTTATCATCAAGTCCATTAATCGTTATTTCAATGTAAAGAATGCTCTCAGCAAGGTTAATAAATAGATAAGATTGAATTTATTGGAGACAACGCTCGAATGGAAATAAATGGGAAGATATCAAAATATTAGTCAAAACATTAGCCAAGATAACAAATGTTGGTAAAAAATTAGCAAACATTGATCAGGAATTGCTAAAGTGAGCAAAAAGAAATAAAACCAGATGCCTCAAATATCAACGTACGAATTTCTTCGAGCAAATTTGATGAGAACCACTTTGAGCTTGATGTGTACCCATGAAAACTATTACAATTCGTCGATGCCCAAAATGTAATGTCTCTCCATCCTGTTACTTCTGAGAAGAAAGCCCACTTCGTGCCCCTTTTTTATCCAAATCTGAGCCACCCTTTCGGGTTTTTGACTCAAATCTCCTTAGGCTTCGAGACGCCTTTTGCGGGTTTTCATCTCGGCCCCCACTTTTTTTTTTAGGTTTGAGTCACCCTTTGTGGGTTTTAAACTTAACCTTTTTCTCTTTCTTTTTTTTAGGTGAAGTATCTCTTCACTGAATCTGAGTTCACGGGGTTTGACAAATCCTTACCATCCATCTCAGCTAGAAGTTATGTATGTAGTGTGATAACTTAATGTATAACTTGTATTTGATATGTTAAACTTGTGTCTTGGTATAATTCTTGAGATTCTGTATACTTGTTTCGGTAGAACTTATACAGGTATCGATAAAAGTACAGGGTAGGAGAGATGTTATCCTCTGACTTGGGTTGTATCGGTAGTTGAATTACAAGTATCGGTAGTTTTTAGTACTGATGTATCGCTAGTTGGTATGCTTATATCGGTAGAAGTTACAGGGTGAGAATTTTTGCTCTCTAGAGTTTTTGGTATCGATAGTTGCATGACTTGTATTGGTAGAAATCATACTTGTATTGGTAGAACTAGCACGGGTACCAGTAGAAATCTGCACAGTTTCTAAATTGTTTACTGACCTGACTGCTACCGATACCTGACCATCAGGTATCGGTAGAAATCCCCTAAAATGTTGGAGATATCATTTTTACCCTGGATGAAATTGTGTTATGATTAAATATTGATCTAAAATATGAGAGGTGAATTTCATATTGAATAAAGATTAAAGTATTTGGATATTTTAAAAGATGAACAATGTTAAATGTATAGAAACACCGGAATCCTAATCGACAACAGTGTTCAAGCTTTGGGTGTTACATTTAATGGTATCAGAGCTTTTGGTTAGTCATTTTTTGGATAGTTATGATTGTATTAAATGATTTTATAGTACATGTCATATGAACCTGTGATAGTGTGATACAGATGAATCCGATCTAACCATAGTTTTTGAAGATAAAAGTAAAAATGCCTAAATCTGAAAGAGAGGAGACTAACGAAGTAAACAGTAATGTCCCGACAATTGATTTTGGGGCTAGTCATGGGGTCCCTATTATACCAATGACAGAAAGCGAAGCTAAAAGCATGTTCTTCAACTTAATGGGACAGTGGTTCTCGAAATTTATGAAGAATAATCGAATGGCGCCACCTCATCCACCCTAGTTACACAGCCTATTGCCTGACCTGCGACACCTCCTGTAATGCCTTCACCTCCCTCGGTAATTGAACAGATAGGGTAAGGAAGTACGGGGCAAAAGAATTTCATGGAAATGCTGAGGATGATCCGTCTAGGGCCGAGTATTGGTTAGAAAACATTCAGAGGGTACTGAATGAAATGGCTTGTCCGCTCGAAGATTTTGTGAGGCGTGCCATTTCATTACTAAAAGACGAAGCTTATAATTGGTGGGTAATGATCGTAGCAATGATACCAGAAAACGAAGTTACTTGGGAATTTTTCCAGACGGAATATAAAAAGTAGTATGTCAGTAAGAGATATCTGGATATGAAGAAGGAATTCTTGGAGTTGAGAGAGGGAAATAAGACTATGGCAGAATATGAACGGGAGTTTGTATTCCTCAGCAAGTATGCACTGGAGATCGTACCCACTGATGAGGCTATGTGTGTTCGTTTTGAAGACGATTTGAGTGATGAGATAAAATTGATGGTTGGTGGTTCAGAAATTCGGTCATTTGTCGTTTTGGCAGATAGAGCACATAAAATGGAAGAAGTATTCAACCAGAAAAGATAGAGAGAGAAGAGACTTCTAGATTTTACGAAGAAAAATCCCACCAAAACCTTTTCAATGCCACCCCTAAAGAAATTCACAGACAGTGAAGTCTGAGGAGCAGTCTCTTCTGGTTTTCTGAGCAGAAGTCGATCAGGATCACCATAATCCAAATTTAAAATCGATCAGTTGATAGTGTGGTTAGTATTCACAATGTGCCAACACCGATGTGCAAAAATTACAAAAGAATCCATTCGAGCGAATGTTAGTTAGTTAAAAGAGCCTGTTTCAGATGTGAAAATACCAACCACTTCATGCGAAATTGTCTGATGAACTCGAAAACAAAGTAAGATCGAAGTGTTAACCCTCCGATTACACTGTAGAAAGGCAGACACCCGGGGCAGAGTAGCGGTGTAGGTAGAAATCAAAATAAACATAAAGACAATGGGAGCAGGTTAGAAGCTCGAGCACCTGCACGAACTTATGCCATTCGAGCTAGAAAAGAGGCTACTGCTCCTGATTTGGTGACTGGTATATTCTATTTTTTTAATGATATTGTATGTGCTTTGATTGACCTAGGGTTAACTCATATATTTGCACTACTTTAGCCACTGATAAGAAATTGGTCGTTGAATCGACTGAATTTCATGTGCAAGTTACAAACCCTTTGAGTCACAGTGTCATTGTTAACTTGGTATGTCGAAAATGTCCACTGAAAGTTCAGGGTTGTGAATTTTCTACTGATCTAATGCTATTGCCCTTCACTGAGTTTGATGTGATCTTGGGTATGGATTGGTTATCTGAGCATGATGCGATAGTAAATTGCAAGCAAAGACAGATCAGTTTGAAATGTTCGACAGGTGAGGTAATAACAATGGAGTTTGGCAGATTGAACAGTGAAACCAGAGTGATTTCGGCTATTTCAGCATAGAAGATGGTTCATAAAGACTGTAAAGCATTCCTAGCATACATACTTGATACTCGAGGCTCGAGAACAGAATTGGATCAGGTACCAATTATTCAAGAGTATAAAAATGTGTTTCCGAAAGAACTACCGGGTTTACCGCTAGTTAGAGAGGTAGAGTTCAGTATTGATTTACTACCTGATATCGCTCCAATCTCTATTCCACAATACAGAATGGTGCCGACCGAATTGAAAGAGTTAAAAGCTCAGCTGCAAGAATTGTTAGATAGAGGTTCATACGACCTAGTGTATCACCGAGAGGTGCGCCCGTATTATTCGTGAAAAAGAAGGATGGATCGATGCGGATGTGTATCGACTATAGGCAGCTAAATAAAGTGACGATCAAGAACAAGTATCTGTTACCTCGGATCGATGAGTTATTTGACCAGTTAAAGGGTGCAATCGTGTTCTCCAAAATAGACCTTCAATCAGGTTATTATTAGATGTGAGTGAAAGATCGTGATATAATGAAAACGACATTCAGAACTCGGTACGGATATTATGAGTTTTTAGTTATGCCGTTTGGGTTGACTAATGCCCCCGCAGCATTTATGGACCTGATGAACAGAATATTTCAGCCCCATTTGGATAGGTTTGTGTTTGTGTTTATTGATGACATATTGATTTACTCTAAGACAGAATCAGAGCATGCTCAACATTTGAGAGAGGTGTTACGGATTTTGCGAGGAAAGAAGTTGTATGCAAAATTCAGTAAATGTGAATTTTGATTCAAGAAGTTGGATTCTTGGGTCACGTAGTATCTTCGAAACGAATACGTATTGATCCAAGAAAAGTTTCAGCTATTCTCGATTGGAAGGTACCGAAGAATGTCTTCGAGGTACGCAGTTTCCTCGGATTGGTAGGTTATTACTGTCAGTTCGTGAAAGACTTTTCCATCATAGCATTGCTGATGATGAGGTTACTACAGAAAAACATTCAGTTCGTGTGGACAAAAAAGTGTCAACAAAGCTTTGACCAGTTGAAAAAGTTGTTAACTGAAGCTCTGGTCTTGACGCAACCAAAGACGAGAAAAGAGTTCGTTGTTTACAGTTATTCATCTTTAAGCGGATTGGGGTGTGTTTTGATGCAAGACGGAAAAGTGGTAGCTTATGCTTCCCGACAGTTAAAACCGCATGAAAAGAATTATCCGACTCATGATCTAGAGTTAGCTGCTGTAGTTTTTGCATTGAAAATTTGGCGACACTACCTTTATGGGGAGAGATGCCATATATTTATAGATCACAAGAGTTTGAGATATCTGAAGACACAGAAGGAGTTGAATTTTCAACAGTATCGATGGTTAGAGCTATTAAAAGACTATAACCTTGTGATTGATTATCATCTGAGTAAGGCCAATATTGTAGCTGATGCCCTGAGTCGAAAATCGATGTTTGCTTTGAGAGTAATGAATGCCCACCTATCATTGGAATGCGAAGGTTCTATCATTGCGGAGCTTAGGACGAAGTCGTTATTTCTACAGTGGATTCAAGAATTATAGAGAAAGGATCCAAAGCTTATAGCTAAAAGGGAGCAGATACAGGGTGATGCTACTGTAGGGTTTACAATTGCTAAAGAGGGTATGTTGTATTACAGAGGTAGGGTATGTATTCCGAACGATTCAGATTTGAGACGAGACATTCTGACGGAGGCTCATAGCAGCACTTATTCCATACACCCGGGGAGTGTGAAAATGTATAATAACTTGAAGAAATTGTATTGGTGGTCAGGTAAGAAGCGAGAGATTTCAGAGTTTGTGACTAAATGTCTTATATGTTAGCAAGTAAAAGCCGAACACTAGGTGCCATTTGGGTTACTACTGCTGATTTCCATCCCGGAGTAGAAATGAGAATGAGTCACAATGAATTTTGTCACAAGACTTCCGGTAACACCGAGAAAGAAAGATTCAATCTGGGTAATTGTAGACAAATTGACGAAGTCTGCTCATTTCATCCCCATTTGGGTAGATTAATCCACTTGAGAGACTGGCCGAGCAATACATGTTTGAGATAGTTCGACTACACGGGTTACTAACCTCTATCATCTCCGATAGGGATCCACGCTTTACCTCGAGATTTTGGGGTAAGCTACATGAAGCTTTAGGGAGTAGGTTGAATTTTAGTACTGCATATCATCCGTAAACGGATGGTCAGTCAGAGCGAGTGATACATATTCTTGAGGATATACTATGATACTGTACACTAGAGTTTGAAGGAAGCTGGGAAAAATATCTATTATTGTTGGAGTTTGCATATAATAACAGCTACCAATCTAGTATTAAAATGGCACCATTCGAAGCATTATATGGTCGGAAGTGTAGGACACCTCTGTACTGGTCAGAATTGAGCGAGTCTAAATTGATTGGAATCAATTTAGTTCATGAGACTGAGGACAAAGTGTAGGTAATTCATGATTGTTTGAAAGCAGCATCTAACCGACAGAAGTTGTACGTAGATCTTAAGAGAAAAGATATAGAATTTGCTGTAGGAGACCGAGTGTTCCTAAGAGTGTCACATTGGAAAAAGGTGATGCGATTTGGTAGAAAGGGAAAGTTGAGTCTGCGGTTCATCGGGCAGTATGAAGTTATCGAAGGGGTTGGTCCTGTGGCATATATGTTGGCTTTAACACTTGAACTAGAGAAGATTCATAATGTATTTCATGTTTTGATGCTGAGACGGTACAGATCAGATCCCTCACATGTGATTACACCCATGGAAGTTAAGATTCAGTTGGATTTGTCGTATTCAGAAAAACCTATTAGAATACTAACTAGCGAAGTAAAAGAACTGAGGAACAAGAAAGTATCGTTGGTGAAAGTATTATGGAATCGTAATGAGTTAGAGGAAGCCACTTGGGAGACAGAGACTTCGATGAGATCACAGTACCCTAACTTGTTTACTAGTAAGAAATTTCGGGACAAAATTTCCCTAGGGGGAGAGTTGTAACAACCCGATTTTTAGTGGTGCCGAAAATAGTGGTTTTGGGACCACAATTTTGACGAGTTGATTCGTAAATTTAGTAATTATTGAATATTTATGATGTCATTAGTGACATATTAAATTTCTGGTAGGGAATGATATCGATTAGATAGTTAATTAAGTAAAAATGATTAAATTGAAAAAGGTGTAAAAAAGAATTATTTTAATTAGAAGAACCAAATAGAAAAATTAGCCAATAGAAGTTGAGATAGTGGAATATCATGACATTTAGGTGTTAATGAGATGATTAATTAAAGCTAAAAGTGATTAGGTAAGCTTAATTAAGAAAGTTACAATAATTACAAAAATGTCATTACTATATATAAGAAATTAAAAGAAAGAAAATGAGAATTTCATGATATTTTCTCATCTTCTTCTTCTTTACATGGCCAAGGGAGAAAAGTTAGGGCTTCACTTCAAATCCTTAGGCTTTGATTTGGGTAAGTAAACCTTGATCGTTTTTAGTAGTTTTTATGTTTTTGAGTCCGTATCAACTTAATCTAGCTTATGCAAGGATTAATTTGTGAATCTATCAAATGTTATAAAACTTGTCATTGTTAAAATTGCTTGTTCTTGAAAGCTTTTTATGTATTTGAATGTTTGATAATTAGGTTAAATCTTTTTGTAAAGTGATTTTTGATGAAATTAGGGTTTAAGGACTAAAATGTGAAAATGGTAAAATTACATGTATTGTTGTGAAAATAAGTGTGTGATTGGGTTGAATTGACACCCAAGAAATTTGGCTATGGTGGGTTGTGTGAGGAAATGGTTATTTTGCATGTTTTGTGTTGAAAGGACTAGATGATCGAAGAAATGAAACGCAAGAGAGAGTAGGCTTTATGCCGTTGAAATAGTAGTGACACAATGGCTAGGGTACCGCATGTGTTGCGAGTCCTTGACAGCTCGTGTGAGCAGTATCGTGACTCAGAAAAGAGATATGGATCTTATATGGATTACAGGTCCTACTATGGCTGGGACTTATGCTTTATGCATACTCCCGACAGCTCGTGTGAGCAGCATCGTTTGGAAACAGTTTACATTATAGATAGAGACCGTACTAATGGCTGGGGTATCGCATAGGTTGCGAGTCCTCGACAGCTCATGTGAGCAGCATCGAGTATTAGTACTGGAAAGTTATGAACAGGAAGAGGAGTTGTAAATAACTCAAAGAGCAACGGAATTCCATTGGCACGATGGAGTCATTGTTGCTTATTACCATGTTGGTATTTCTTAACTATCGAACTTGCTAAGCTATAAAGCTTGCCACAGTTATTGTTGTTGTTTTGTAGATCGTTTTGCTGACTAAAGATCGGATCATCATCATCTCTTGAAGTCACACTATCGTGGAGTTTTCGGTAAATTTTGCATCACTTGGTCTTATGGCATGTACTAGGAAGATACTAACTTTTATGTTGAACTAAAGATGTTGAAATCTTGTTGTTTTGATTGTGTAAATGCATGAAGTACAATTTAGATGTTTTAAGCTTATAATGCTTGTAAAGACTTAGAAGTTATGTATGTAGTGTGATGACTTAATGCATAACTTGTGTTTGATATGTTAAACTTGTGTCTTGGTATAATTCTTGAGATTCTGCATGCTTGTTTCGGTAGAACTTATACAGGTATCGGTAGAAGTATAGGGTAGGAGAGAGGTTGTCCTCTGACTTGGGTTGTATCGGTAGTTGAATTACAAGTATCGATAGTTTTTAGCACTGATGTATCGGTAGTAGGTATGCCTATATCGGTAGAAGTTATAGGGTGAGAATTTTTGCTCTCTAGAGTTTTTGGTATCGGTAGTTACATGACTAGTATTGGTAGAAATCATACTTGTATCGGTAGAACTAGCACTGGTATTGGTAGAAATCTGCATAGTTTTTAAATTGTTTACTGACCTAACTACTACCGATACTTGACCATCAAGTACCAATAGAAATCCCCTAAAATGTTGGAGATGTCATTTTTACCCTAGATGAAATTGTGTTATGATTAAATATTGATCTAAAATATGAGAGGTGAATTTCATATCGAATAAAGATTAAAGTATTTGGATATTTTAAAAGATAAACAGTGTTAAATGTATAGAAACACCGAAATCTTAATCGGCGACGGTGTTCGGGATTTAGGTGTTACAGTAGGAAGTAGCTTCCACCCACTTAGTAAAGTAGTCGATGACCAAAAAAATGAATCTATGCCCATTAGAAGCTTTTGGCAAGATTGGCCCAATGACATCCATGCCCCACATAGAAAAAGGCCGTGGGGAAGTCATAGCATGGAGAGGTGAAGGAGGTATGATGGTACTAAAAAGAACATATGTTTTCTCCCCATTTATTGTATAATTTGTTCCGATTATATCATGTTTAGCATGCATTTTTAGCATTTTATATTTAGTAATTACATTTTCTAAGTTAGTGATGTTTGGTTTAATTTTCTTTCATTTCATCTTACTTTTTCTACTAATGTCGCCACATTTAGTGTTCAGTATTGCATCTTGAGATGTCACTGCAGGAACCTGTCCAGAAGGACCAATGTATGAAGGTGTACAGAGTTGTCGCTGCAAAATAGCATCCGAATTTGCACCCAAAAACTATCGCCGCATGAGCACTTCCAGATTTCACCAAACTGTTGTCACAAGAATATTTTCGGAATGCACCCAAGACTATCGCTGCATAAATATTCTTCAAATTGCATCTAGAAATGTTGATGCATAAGTTTTCAATTGCACCTAGGAATGTCGCTGCATGAACATGTACAAAATTGCGCCCAGAATTGTCGGCGCATCTGATAGCTGTCTGATAAAAGAAGAAAAGTATGAGCTGTACAAGTTGGTATAACCAACTTGTACGGCTCAATTTTGGAGAATAGACACCTTACATTTGGGCTAAATATAAGCACACACAAAGCATGAAGGAAGGTGTCTCTCTCTTCCTTTAGTCTCTCAGTTTATTATCTTCTTCAACCTAGCTTTTGAGATTTTTGGCTATGGAGGCTTGAGACCCCTCGGGTGAATCAACATGAAGGCGATGCAGACCAGCTCCTGACGAGGAGTTCCTAAGTGTAACACAAGAGGAAAGTAAGGGAGCATTTCGAGTAGCCTAGGAATAGTATTCTCCATTTGTTCTTTTATATTTCTTTCTTAAACGATGGTAATTCACGTTTATTCAAGTTTGTATGGAAGTACTCTTGATTGTTAAACTAAATGATATTTTATTCAAGCTTGCCTTTACTAGTTTAATCTTTGAGTTTGAATGATTTGAGCACGGAAGAGTTATTGTAGTCACAGTCACTGGAAGGTGCAGTGATAGTTTAAACTAACTAGCAAGACAACGGAAGTTGCTTGGGGATTGAAGGAATTTGGTCCACTTGTTCATGAGTGTGTTGCATTACCAGCACTGGAAGGTGTGGTTAGTGTGCGTACTAAAGTCATTAATCTAATAGAAAAGACAAGTTTGGTAAGATGTTCATTGCACTTCATTGCGCTGACAAATTACCTGTTATTCTTAACCTTGTAAGCCACACTTAGTTTTTTGCTGACTATTCACGTTGTGGATCCCATTTTACCTTTATCACATTTTATCTTTATTTTCATATTATTGCTCTGACAACCATTCTCACAATTTATTGCATTTTACTTGTTCAATGCACCGACAATTTTAAGCAACAGACACCCATCCTCATGGGATCGATATACAATAGATTCACATCTGTCTACTATACTTGCATCGACAGTGTACGCTTGCAAATTATTTGTTGTGACGTTCATAGCGCGATCAAGTTTTGGCTCCATTATCGGGGATGGCGTTTATGTGATGTCTATTTTTGTCTTTGCATTTATTCTTTATTATCTAAATTTCATTTGTCACTAACTTATTTTCTTTTTGTTGTTTACTTTTACATTTTTGTTTTAGCGAAATATGGCTAGGAACAAGGTGTATAGAACCTCAAGATGTTGGACTGACATGAGTAATGCTGTAGAAATGGAGCTCGATGCCATAACAGCCCAGGTATCTTCGTTGACTAATATACAGAATGTTACAGCAGTTGCAGAATGGAAATTTGCAGTGACAATTTACGATTACTGTGGAAGGAACCATGAGTTTGAACAATGCCCATCAAATCCAGCAAATGTGTAACACATGGGGAATTTCGATCAAAATGAAAATCCATATTCCAACATGTACACGCCAGACTGGGAGCAACATCCAAATTTTTGTTGGAACAATCAAGACCTGGAAGTATAAACAATGATGTTAGATCAAAGTGGACACTACCCAATTATGATCAACCTTTGTTAAGGTAAAATATACAGCAAGATGAAGCATCAGAGTTTTCATCAATTGAAAATTTGCTAAGACAATATATTTCCAAGACTGAAGTTGTGCTTCAGAGTGAAACTAAATCCATACGAGCTCTAGAATATCAAATTGGCCAGATTGTGAGCATAATAAATTTGCAACCACAAGAATCTTTGTCGATGGATATTGAGAATTTGATATCACAGGGGCAAGAGCATTGTAAGGGAATCATTCCCAGAAGTGAGACTCAACTAAATGAAGTTGTTCAAGATGCTATAGTAAAAGAAGATAATTCAGATCTCGACAATGGAAAGATGCCAGAACAATCTGAAAAGCAAACTGCAGCTGAAAAGGTTAAACAAAATATTATGGAGACAGAATCAGATCATTTTTGTCGCCACAAATGCTACAGCAAAACAGCCTGAGAAACTTGAAGATGCATGGTCAAAGAAGAAATGATTGGGAGAAGTCGAAGCAATTGCACTTACTGAAGGGTGCACTGTCATGACAATTAAATTGCTCCAAGAATTTAAGGATCCCAAGAGCTTCACAAAACCCTATTCCATTGGTGATCGGTATATTAGAAAGGCATTATGTGATTTCAATGAAAGCATAATTTTGATGCCAATATCCGTAATTAAGAAGTTACGAAATTGGAAAAAACGCAAGAAAGAGTGGAAATTTTTGGGACCGTGTGGAGAATAAAAGAGTACGAAGCACTTAAAGAAGAAGGAACAAAAAAAACTATGTTTGCACCGATTGAGGAATAAGTAAACACCATTTTTGATGCATTAGGATTCCATTGTCAGCACAATTTTGCACAGATGTACTGCATCTACTAACTTAATGCTAAAAAAGAAAGAAGTTCATGTAGAGGAAGAAAAAGATGTCGAGGCAAATTTAGCTGAGAATTTTGTCCCCATACTTGAAGTTGTGGGTGCAATAACTGAAGGCTTGGCGTAAGATGGAGCGAGTCAAATGGAAGCTGCTAATAAAAACCCTTGGGCGATAGTGGTCGATACTAGATCAATGAATGAAGCAGCTGATGATGCCGGAGCAGAGATGGAAACTGAGGAGCAGTCCACAGACCATGTGAAACTCAAACAAAAGAAAAAGAAGAAAGAAGAGAAGGACATGATGTCGCGAAAAATTCAACTAAGGAATTTGTCACCGCATCTGAACTTGTGGGTGCATCATCTGATGATTTGGTGCCACCTGAAGCGAGTTAGGTGGAGGCTGTGACGGTCAGTAATGAGGATTCCAATCCTCTAGCCATGGTGTGCTTTATATTGCACTGCTTGCTGAAATACATCAATTTGATGTAATGGTCGATGATGCCAGGGGACAATCTGATGTAGAGGAGCATTTCGATCCGGTCAAGCCAAAAGAAAGGAAGAGAAAGTGTGCCAAGGACAAGAAGCGACGCAAGTAGGAGTGTAAACGCAAAAAGAAAAAGACCCATGCAGCCACATCTTCAACTGCAGCACATTGAGTTAGTTTTTATTTTTCGTACTTAGTTTAGTTTTCATGCATATCATGTAGTTGTAGTATAATTGTCCCTACATTTTTATTATCGGGGCATCTACATTGTCATTGCATTTGCATATATATTTATTAATGTCAGTGCATTGGGGATAATGCAAACTTTAAGTTTGGGGGGAATGCATATGGGCTGGAAATGCAATTGCACCCACATTTAAAAATTGTCCTTTTGAGTTTAATGAAGCGTGAATAGTTATTAAAAATGTGCTTGAAATTTTTTCATTTGATGCTTAATTCTTGAATCATGTGAACTATTAATGAATGAGTTGGATGAATTTGATTGAATGTTGTATCTTTAATTTTTAGATGAATGATTTAGATTGCATTAGTAATGAATGAATAGTATCATTATTTAGATCTTGAATGAATTTTCCATTTACAGCTGCTTGTATATAAGTATAGTTATGAATAAAAGACACTCGAATGTAGGTGTATTGTGAACTATCAAGGGGGGACACTCCAATGCAAGTGTTAGAAAAAGTAATCTAGCCAAAGGCTGTCACTGCAAGAGTGTGTGTCGGCGCAATTACATACACCCTAGAGGTTTGTTGCACCACATCATTATTTCCAAGGAACAAGGGTATGGTAATGCAACGACATCCCTCAGTCACATAAAAAAAGGAAAAGAAGAAAAAAAAAATATGTGTATATTATTTTACAATAAATACTGTTTTGGTATAATGAATTTAAGATTTAAAGCATGATGCTAGCATTGATGAAATTGCAATTTTAGTTATTCATACCTATAAATTATCGGTGCAATATTCTGTCATTTGAATGTAATTCATGTATTAGGATTTCAGATGCTTCAAGTTGCTAGACTGATTATTGCATTGACAAAAATTCTTTTGTAGCCTTGCTAGTTTTTGTTTTACTTGAGGACAAGTAAAAACTCAAGTTTGGGGGTGTGATGGTAATAAAAAGAACATATGTTTTCTCCCCATTTATTGTATAATTTGTTCCCATTATAACATGTTTAGCATGCATTTTTAGCATTTTATATTTAGTAATTACATTTTCTAAGTCAGTGATGTTTAGTTTAATTTTCTTTCATTTTATCTTACTTTTTCTACTAATGTCGCCAAATTTAGTGTTCAGTATTGCATCTTGAGATGTCACTGCAGGAACCTATCCAGAAGGACCAATGCATGAAGGTGTACAGAGTTGTAGTTGCAAAATAACATACAAATTTGAGCCCAAAAATTGTCGTCGCATGAGCACTTCCAGATTTCACCAAAACTATCGCCGCAGGAATATTTTCAGAATGCACCCAAGACTGTCGCTGCATAAATATTCTTCAAATTGCATCCAAAAATGTCACTGCATAAGTATTCAATTGCACCCAGGAATGCCGTTGCATGAACATGTACAGAATTGCGCCTAAAATTGTTGGCGCATCTGATAGCTGTCTGATAAAAACAAAAATGTATGAGCTGTACTATTTGGTATAACCAACTTGTACAACTCAATTTTGGAGAATAGCCACTTGTACATTTGGGCTAAATATAAGCACACACAAAGCATGAAGGAAGTTGTCTCTCTCTTCCTTTAGTCTCTCATTTTATTATCTTCTTCAACCTAGCTTTTGAGCTTTTTTAGCTATGGAGGCTTGAGACCCCTTGGGTGAATCAACGTGATGGCGATACAGACCAGCTCCTGACGAGGAGTTCCTAAGTGTGACACAAGAGGAAAGTAAGGGTGCATTTCGAGTAGCCTAGGAATAGTATTCTCCATTTGTTCTTTTATATTTTCTTAAACGATAGTAATTCATGTTTATTCAAGTTTGTATGGAAGTACTATTGATTGTTAAACTAAATTATATCTTATTCAAGCTTGTATTTACCGTTTAATCTTTGGGTTTGAATGATTTTAGCACGAAAGTGTTATTGCAGTAACAGTTACTGGAAGGTGTAGTGATAGTTTAAACTAACAAGCAAGACAACGAAAGTTGCTTGGGGATTGAAGGAATTTGGCCCACTTGTTCTTGAGTGTGTTGCATTGCCAGCACTGGAAGGTGTGGTTAGTTTGCATACTAAAGTCATTGATCTAATAGAAAAGCCAAGTTTGGTAAGATGTTCATTGCACTTTATTACGCCGACAAATTACATGTTATTCTTAACCTTGTAAGCCACACTTAGTTTTCTGCTGACTTTTCACGTTGTGGATCCCATTTTACCTTTATCACATTTTATCTTTATTTTCATATTATTGCTCTGACAACCATTCTCACAACTTATTGTATTTTACTTATTCAGTGCACAAATATTTTTAGACAACAGACACCCATCCTCGTGGGATCAATATTCGACAGATTCACATCTGTCTACTATACTTGCATCGATAGTGTACGCTTGCACATTATTTCTGTGATGTTCATAGCACGATCAAGGTACATGAATTTTGTCTCTATAAACTTGACACTTGTAACATTTCTTGGCATATTTAATGCAATCTCCTTCCACGGTTGACCAATAATACCTGAATCTCATAATCTGTCTGGCCATCGTGAAACCATTAGCAAGTGTTCCACAAACACCCTCATGAACTTCTTCTAAGATTTTCTTAGCCTCAACAAAATAAACACACCTTAACAGGACTTGATCTTTTCTCTTTTTATATAGAATATCCCCGTCAAGGACATAGTCAATCGCGAGCCTTCTCAATGTTCTTTTGTCGTTCTCGGTGGCTTGCTCAAGGTACTTATAGTCTTTTATAGATTGCAAAATTTATTGGTACTAAGGGTGATTATCCTTTTCTTCCCCTTCAATGCTGTAGCAATGAGCTAGAACCTCGTAGATACTCATCTGAATATGCTTCATATCTTCTTGCTTATTGACCATGATCATGGAGGCAAGAGTAGCCAAAGCATCGGCCATCTGATTTTCCTCTCGTAGGAGGTAATGAAAGGTGATGTCCTCGAATTATTTAATTAGCTCGAGAACTAACTTTCGATAATCCATAAACTTGGAATCTCTCATTTCCCATTCTCCCTTGAGTTGATAAATTACTAACGCAGAATCCCCGTACACTTCCAGAATCTTAATCTTGCGTTCTATAGCTGCCTGAATACCCATGACATATACTTCATATTCTGCCATATTATTTGTGCAATCGAAGTCAAGCTTGCTTGTGAGGGGATAATGATCTCCTTCTAGGGATACCAGAACTACCCCAATCTCTTTGCGAGTAGCATTTGAAGCACCGTTAAAATGCATTTTTCATGGGTGCTCTTTTGAAGCTTCTTCTGCTGTGGTTGCAACATATATTAGATCTTTGTTTGGGAAATCAAAATCCAATGGCTCATAATCCTTGAGAGCTCTGTTAGCCATCTACTATTGCATTCCCTTTTATCACCTTCTGATTCCCATAGACTATGTCAAATTCAGAAAGTAGCATTTTCCATCTGGTCATCCTTCCATTCAATGCAACTAACCCCATCATAAACTTGAGAGGATCCAATTTTGAAATCAACCAAGTTGTATGATATAACATGTATTGCCTTAACCTTCGAGTAGTTCAAACAAGAGCACAACATAGTTTCTCGATCGGTGAATATCTTATCTCGCATTCAATGAACTTTTTGCTGAGATAATAAATTGCTCTCTCTTTCTTTCCTGACTCATCATGCTGGCCTAATACACATTTCATAGAGTTTTTGAATACGACTAAGTACAAGATCAAAGGTTTGTCCAGATTTGGTGGCATCAAAACTGGAGCATTAGACAAATAATGTTTGACTTTGTCAAAAGTCTTTTGGCATTCATCATCCTAAACTCCCGGGTTGTGCTTCTTAAGAAGACGAAAGATGGGATCACACTTCTCGGTTAGTTGTGAGATGAACCGAGCGATGTAATTCAATCTCTCTAGGAACCATCTAACTTCCTTTTGAGTACGTGAAGTGGCAACTCTTGTATAGCTCTAACTTTATCAAGATTGATTTCAATTCCCTTTCTACTAACCACAAAGCCTAATAGCTTGCTTGAAGTAGCCCCGAAAGTACATTTGTTTGGGTTTAACTTCAATTGGAACTTTCTCAAAACTTTCACATGTTCCTTTTCTGTTCGAGACTTTGCAATCATATCATCAACATAGACCTCAATCTCCTTGTGCATCATGTGATGGAATAGAGTCACCATAGCCCTTTGATATGTTGCCCCTACATTCTTCAGTCCAAATGGCATAACTTTGTAGCAAAATGTTCCTCATACGGTGACGAATGTAGTTTTATCCATATCCTCAGGATGCATCTTTATTTGGTTGTACCCAGAAAAACCATCCATGAAGGAGAATAAGGAATGACCTGCTGTATTGTCCACCAAAGTGTCGATATGAGGTAGCAGGAAGTTATCTTTTGGACTAGCCTTGTTTAAGTCCCGATAGTCCACGCACATTTGTACTTTTCTATCCTTTTTAGGAAATAGTACTATGTTGGCCACCCATTTTGAGTATTCAACCACTTGTAAGAAGCAAGCATCAAACTATTTTCGGACCTCTACTTTTATCTTTAGAAGTACATCCGGTCTCATTCTTCGAAGCTTCTGTTGGATTGGTTTACACTCTTCTCTTATAGGGAGCTTGTGCACCACAATATCAGTGCTTAGACTGGGCATATCCTGATACGACCATGCAAACACATCCTTGAACTCTTGAAGCAGATCAATGAGATCTCACCTCGTTTTTACAGTGATACAAGTTTCAATCTTCACCTCTCTTTTGTCAACTTCATCCCCTAAACTCATAACTTCTATTGATTCTTTGTGAGGTAGAATCTATTTCTCATCTTATTTAATCATCTGTAACAAATCAGGAGATAAACTACAAACTTTGGCTTCTTCAAAATCCTGAGATTCCCCTGAACACATATCCTACTCAAAATGAGGCTTTAAGTCGGTAACGACGTTACTCATATCGTTGATATCTAGGGACCTATCATATGGACCAAAAGATCCGAAAGATAAATGAATTTAAGAATGTTTATTGCGATATGAGATGAGTGAAAAGAATAATGAGAAATTTTGCCAATTTGGGTAAAAAATGCATCTTTTTATTGAAAATAAAAAGCAAATGAACATATGCCCTTTACAAAAAGATCCCAATTACTCTCGGGCTTAGAGCAATAAGAGTGTTCTGAACATTACTCTAAAAAATACTTAAAAGTTACAGGGAGTTCTTCCGTAGTCCAGTTGTCTAGAACGCTTCCGAGGGCATAGGGGCGAATTACTAACAAATTCTTTTGTTCACTCATCCCTTTGAAAATAGCGCTAATGTTCAGATTCTCCATTATTCCTACCAACCTATCTTTTGTCGACTTTCGCTCGGGGTTAATAATACCTCTCGACACGAATGACTCTGAAATATACGGAAGGACCATTGGCTTGTTTTTGATCTCTTCCCCACTTATTCATGCTCTTCTCTTCTCTTGTTTTTTCTGTGGCTCTTCCCTTCTCTGTTTCTTTTTTGGCTTAAATCCTAAGCCAAACTGATCACGTTTCTCTGCCAATACTAACGCTGTAATCTTTCCTTGAAATCTCCCCAATCCTCTTTTAGGTGAAGCTCCTTTTCCAACCATCATTTTCAGCCTCATACTAGTGGTCGTTGAAATCTTCTGTGTGAAGATCTGATCTCTTTCAGCCACTAAAGTAGCATTCACGAACTTCAACGATCTAAAGGAGCATTCCATGGCCTCTTCATCTGTACTTATGTAGGGCGCATCGCTAGTCATTTATGCAATGATGTCCTCCTCAATATTAATGGTGATTAATCGACCATCTATCACCAATTTTAACTTTTGATCTAGGGATAACAGTACTGCCCCTGCTGAATGGATCCTTGATCTTCCCAACAGACAATTGTAAGTCGGCCTAATATCTATTACTAAAAAGTCCATCTCATACATGTTTGGACCAATTAGAAGTGGAATCTCAATTCTGCCCATCACTCGTCTCTTCGTTCCATCAAAGTGCCTTACTATACTGTGGTATGCCTTCATATGAGAGCTGTCTATCGGTAACCTATTCAGTGTTGTCATTGGTAGCACATTCAAGGCTGGGCCATTATCTATCAATACACCCGCTAACGTGTACCCTTTGCATCGAGTCATAATGTGAAGAGCTTTTGTTGAGCCTATGCCCCCCTGGAGGTATTTCATCATCATTAAAAAAATGAAATTATCTACACTTAAATTATTAACCAGCCAGTCCAACTTGTTTACCGAAATATCCTCCGCCACGTACATTTTGTTTAACACTTTCAGTAGCGCATTACGGTGGGCTTCTGAACTTGATAGCAGGGCTAAAACTGATACTCGATCTGGTTGCTTATGTAACTGTTCCACCACGTTGTACTCGTTATGCTTTAAGAACTTCAAAAATTCCTTAGCCTTCTCCTCAGTTATTGGCTCACTGACTCGCACCCTGTGTTTGTTGTTTTCTCTCTTCTCAAGCCCATCCATCAAGGCTTTCTTATTAACCTCCTTCTCTGCATCTGTAAGACTTGCATTTTCACTCAATCCTTCCTCATTTGATACCATTACACTGTAGTCATAGCTCTACGGTACCCTTTTATTGTCCTTATAAGGAAATGCCACGGGTTTCTGAATGAGGACTATGGTGTCAGTCAACCACCAACCTCACCCATTGGCCTGGATATGATTACCACTGGTAGGTTGGCTTATAAGCCTTTCTCGGTGCCCCTTCCTCAGAAGGACAAACATCACTTGTCTCTTCATCTCTTCTCTCCTCAAAAAACTCAAGTTCTTTATTATCCATCAACTTCTGTACCAAGGTTTGGAATTCGATACACCCTTGGATTTTATGCCCTTCCACTACGTGAAACTCGCAGTAATTTTCAGTTGTTGTCATCATGTCCTCTCTCTCTTGCATGATCAAACCCCTGTTAACTATTTGTTGCTAAACCCATTTCAATGGAGACTTGACCTCTCCCACATCATTCTTAATCATCTTGCTTCTCTCTTCTATTATTGCATTCACCCCTGATCAGGATTATTTGGCAAGGGATTTCCAGCCACGTTAGGTCCTACAGATTTATCGAACCTTATGATCCCCATCTTAATAAATCTTTCAACCAGCTTCTTGAAAGTAGTGCAATTCTCGATAGAGTGACCCGTCATTCTTGCATGGTAGTCACATTGAGCATTTGTGTCATACCATTCCAGGAACGGGGGTTGCATTGGCTTCAAGTAATAGGGGGACACTACTCGAGCATCGTATAAACTCTTGTAAAGCTCCTTGTAGGTCATCGGGATGGGAGTGAATTGGATTCTTTCAGTGTTTGACCTCGAGCCTGATTCTTATCTCGGTCTACTTTGATAATTTGTTGTCGGGGCTTTAGACTGTGTCACCATGACCGGTTTTGAAACATTCACCCAATATAAGATTATATTAGTCACCTCACTGTCCTTCCTTCTAGGAGCGAGCCTTTTGGTACTTTCTCCAACGTCGATTTTTCCACTTCGGATTACATTCTCAATCATTTCTCTCGCCATGACCATATCGGAGAAACTTTTAGTAGTGTTTCCCAATAGATGATTGATATACGGTGTCTTCAAAGTACTGACAAATAGTATGGTTGTCTCCTTCTCAGACAGTGGTGGCTATCCTTGGGTGGCCATATCTCTCCACCTTTGAGCATATTGCCTGAAGCTTTCACCCGGCCTTCTCTCAGCATTTTGTAACGTGATCCTGTTAGGAGCTATGTCGGTGACATGACCGTATTGCCTCATGAAAGCCTATGCCAAATCCTTTCAAGAATTTATCTTGGCACGACTTAATTGATTATACCACCTTTCAGCTGATCCCGTCAAACTGTCTTGGAAACAGTGGATTAGCAGCTGATCATTATGGACATACCCCATCATCTTTTTGCAGAACATGGAGATATATGCCTCCAAGCAGCTTATCCCGTTATATTTCTCAAACTTTGGAACTTTAAATTTGGGGGGAAGTACCAGGTTGGGAACCAAACTCAACTCCTTAGCATCAATCCCACAGCACCCCCTCAGCTCCTTCTAAAGCTCTGAACCTCTCCTCTAACCATTTACAGCGCTCCTCCAACTGGTTAGGAAGTTTGACTCTTATTTTTTCTAGCTCTATCACCTCATTTAAATATAGTATGCCAAGGTCGACCGAGTTATTTACTGGGTTAAAACTATAACCCATTTGGTAGTTTATCAGCTTTGGTGTGCCAAACCAGCACAATTACAGGTTAATAGTGACAGATGCTCCTCGAACACATTTTTCTTGTGGAACCTGGGTCGGTGTTGGGGTAACATTTGAAGAATACAGAAGACTATCAGCCCCTTCCTTTGGGTCAAATACAATCCCTTTTCCCTTATCAATTTTTGCATCCAGTAATTAGTTAACTTATTGATAATGTCTTTCTAGGACTCAATAATCTGGTCCTTCATATCTTACTGCACTTTTGCTAACTATTCCTGCAGCTGATCCTACATTTCTTTTTACATCTGCTCTAACTTTTCCAATCGCTAATCCATTGCTCTTGTCTTAGCACGAGTGTAGTAACGATGTGGTTTTTCTAGAGTAACTTTTAAAGGAAAACTTTAATTAATTAGAAACGTCTTTCTTGAAATTTTAATGAAAATACAATGCAAAACTTTTTAAATGCATGAATACAAATGCAAGAAAGGTATTGACTCTCAATCGAATTCTGATAGAATAACCTTACTAGAAAATGGATGTCTTTACATAACATAATTACAAATAAGGCCTTGCCCTAATGCTCAAAATCTTAATCTTTTGAAGGAGACATGCTAACTTTTGGCCTTTATCATACACTGACTCATACTCTATGCTCAAAGCATCTGCTTGGACAGCTAACTTCTGCGAGTATTCTGCCACTTCTCTCACTTGTGTTAATGCTTCACCCATGACATGGTCTCGATCTTTGACCTGCCTCTGAGAGTGCTGAAGTTTCCTATTACTTGTCTCCAAAGTTCTTTCGAGAAACTTGATCCGAATCTCACAGTTTTGCAATGAAGCTTCAAGTTCTCCAACCCTTCTCTTTAATCCTTCATTCTCAACCTGGCTTGCCCTCAATTCTGTCGCAGAGTTGCGACTGCGGTGCCTATGCAAAGACTCCTCTAACTCAATTATTCAGGCCTTCATCTCAGCTTTCTTGACCTGATTCTCTAACAGCTTGCTTTTTACAGCATCTCCTTGGACTTAAGCATCTTGAAATTTTCTCTTCCACTGATCCGCTCGAACCCTCTCCTCTTGGACTTCTTGTTGCCACTGTTCTGATGTTTTGCCTAACCTAGCAGTTCTCATTGACTGACGAAGCTTCTTATAATCCTTCTTCAAATCATCCAAGTCTTCCTCAGCCTTTCTCTTCTCTTTCCTTAGCTTATCAGCTTCTAACTTTTGAACATCAACATCCAAACCCAACTGCATCTTTTCCTCTTCTAACATTTCTATCTTTTTCCTCAATTCGGCACTTTTCTTCTTAAAGTCTTGCTTGATGAGATCTAATTCCGATGGGACTAATTGCAAATGTTCCTCAATTGGGTGGATATTATCGGGATTTGGCACAGGGATGTTATCATTGACTCTCCTACTCGTCCATTCATCATTCTTTTGGGTTTTCATGGGATTTGCAGTAAATGGCTTCAGTTTATGAACTTGATTCCAAGCATTTGACATTTCCCGGACTCTTTTCTTATTGTTCTCGCCTTTGTATACAAACTCACACTGAGCCAAACCCTGAGTTACTGGAATGAACTGTCTTGACTGATACTGCCTCATTACTAACAAAGGAGCACACCCTACAGCTCCTCATATCCCTAGTAACAGAACCCAGTCGAAATCACCGCATCGATAAATAACTTCGTTGGGAATGAACCACAGTGCTCGCCATTCAATGTCTTCGTCTCGGAGACTATAGAGTATTGCCATCCACTTTTCCTCAGAAATATTCTCTCGCCTTTGTGTAGTAACAAAGTCCCTCAAAGGAGAATAATTCACAGAAAACACTTGGCAAAGAACCTTTTCCACTTTCCAAAAGTGGCTATGAAACCATACCATCAGTAGTGGTGCACAACCAATAAACCTCCCTTCTCCCACTCTTCAGCATGCATTCAATGACCTAAAAGTTTTGACCAGAATTGCTAGAATAGGTGTAACCCTTATGTCGAGCTGATCGAATAAATTATTGACCACCTCATCTATGTGTCCCAACACCTTGGGAAATACGACTAGTCCGTACAAACTGAGAGCAAATATATCAACCTTTTTCCTTGCATCTGGATACGCTAAGATCAAATTTCACAAACTTTTCCAAGTGATGCATTTGTTGTCGCCCTTCACCTTAATTCGAAGTGTGACCCATTTCTCACTCATTCTCGTAAAGTTCATCAGCTTCTTAAGGAAAGTTGGCACATTAGCCGCTCTTGAATAGGCCTTTTTTACTTGAATTTTGGGGCAACGAAATAGAGCGATATAATCCTCAATCGTGGGCACCATATCCATGTTCCCAAAAGTGAAATAGCTATAAGTCGGGTTCCAGTGCTGTGCAAGGCTTGAAAGATATGCTTGTCCACCTTAACTTCTAGCAAGTGCGGTAGATCCTCAAACTCTTGGTAGAAAATCTGCTTCATTCCATCATCCCACTGATCCCAGATTTCTTTCAACTCTTGTAAGCTATTCTGAGTCACACTGATCCGAGTGAAATCCCAGTAATTCAATACATGGCCTTCATCTAGACTATCATCCTTCTCACATTGTCTATCCTCTGACCACATACGCACTGCCACATTGTCTTCTACCTCATCAAGATACCTTTTTTCCATGACCAATTCTCTACTAGTAATCGAACTCAAGTCAATATCTTTTCTAATATGTTGATACAATGCACAATAAGGAAAAAAAACCAAGTTAGTACCCACAGTCATAAATTGTATCAACAAATATACAACAAAGAACCTACGCATCTATTAGGTGGTCTCTAAAGGTTCGGTATAGTTCTACCTAGGGTGGGCACTTAGGGCTCATTATATGTGGTTTTCAGTTCTAAAGTAATGGTACCCAAATCAGTAGATTCCTCGATCCTCACCCATTATAGGCTCATACGGACGAGTTTGGTTCAGGGGGATACATTTCTCGTATGTTTGCACGGAAGTGAAAACTTCACGAAAACATAGGTACGGATGTATCCCGAAAGCAATTCACTATCCTGCACGGAGGTGAAAACCTCACGAAGGAGTAGCTTCTCACTTCCACTTAAGTGGTGTAGTAACAAATGCATGTATGCAGAAACATAGACATATAACAATATCAACATACGTTTATCAAACAACATATAAATCACAAAAATGAAAATGCAAAGGATCGCAAATTAAATTAAATTGAATTTGAAATTTTCAACAAAAAAGACCAAAAATAATCGACCTATGGCTTGACTCTCTTATTAGTCCCCAGTGGAGTCGCCAAGCTGTCGAAATAATTTTTTTGAAAAAAACAAAAACGAGTTTCGATTTATATTTTGGAAAATGGAAATGGAGTCGCCACCAATAATTTTTTTAAAACAGGTGTAATTGTGTCACCTCTCGAGATTTTTAAAAAAAAATCATTAAAAGAATTTTGGTCTTTGAAACCATAAAACGAGTTCGAGTCTCGGTTACGCATAAGAAAGGATTAGCACCCTTACACGCCCAAAATTGATACCTAATCGATTATTCAAAATCTTATTTGTTGAAAATTAAAAATTTAAGAAAAATTTAAATTGCGATCCTTAAATGCATGAATGTCGAATTTATTTTAAAAACAAATTTTGTTCCTGAAGAAAGCTCGTTATTTCGAATTAATCGAGAAAAAGTCACATCCAGTAAGTTAGGACATAACAATTTGAATAATAGAAAATGACGAGCTTTTCCAAAAAATCTCGTATTTAAATTTTAAAAGGATATTCAATTATCTCGGTTCAAAGGAAAAAATCACACCCAGTAAGTTAGGACATGATTTTTTCAAATTCCCGAGACAAAGGACATTGCCTTGATTTATTAAAATAATTTGAGTATTTAAAAAAAACAAATTATCATGTTATGCAAAAATATGCACATAATTTACAAGTATAGATAATAAAAAGCAGTATATACATAAAATACAACGAAATAAAAATAATATACATATACACATAAAAGGGATTAAAAAAAATAAACATGAAAACTTAAAAAAACAAGTAATATATATACATATAGGATAAAATAAATAATAATAATAAATTACATTAAAATCGGGTCAAATTTAAATTTTTGGAAACTTTAGTGGTTAAATAAGAATTTTTGGAAAATTCAAGAGTCAAATTGGAATTTTTGGAAAATTTAGGGGTCGAATTGGAATTTTTGGAAAATTTAGGGGTCAAATTCAAATTTTTTAAAATTTAAGGGTTAAATTTGAATTTTTAGAAAGTTTAGAGGTCAAAAAATAATTTTAAAATAAAGAAGGGGCTTTATGGGCAATAAAACCAAAAATCCTAACACGTGGCAGCCCTGAGACACTTTTGGGTCAAGGTTCAAATTGAAAACCAAGTGAAATTATTAGATCGAATTAAAAATAACAAAAAGAATGACATCAAGGATTAAATTGAAACCTTTAAAAAAATTGGAGAGACCTATTGAGCAATGTTCCCAATGTTTTAAAATGAGCAATAATTCCCTCTCAAACGACGTCACTTCATTTGGCTATATAAGTCATTTTTACCTTTTCTTTTTAATTTTCATTCAGTCTTCTAAAAAAAAACCAAACATCCCCCCCTTTTCTCTCCATGGCCAATCGGTCAAACAACAAAAAAAGGATAAGGGCAAGCCACCACCGTGAGCCCGCCATGGCCGGCGCCGACAACCACTGTGGACGATGGTCAGAACCCAAAAAGTGGTGGAATTCGAAGCGTTTTGAAGGAAAAAAATATCCCTAATATACTTGCTTTCAAATATATATCAAGAAAAAAAGTTAGATCTACTGATTTTCAAAAATATGGAAATAAATAACTTGATACCTTGATCTGTTTTCTACTTCCGATTGCTTTGCTCGTATCTTTGCAATTACTAAGAATCTCAGTATATTATTTCGTAGTATTTTTTTGTGTCTAATACATTTTTGTGTTAGGTTTTTATAACCCTTTTTACAATAATTTTTTCCGGATTTTTCGATGACATGCGTGAGGTGGAGTCTGGATCCAAAAGAATCGGCGACGGTGGTGACGACACGGGCATAGGTGTGATTGCTGACAACGACGGTGGCTGGAAACTAAAAAGGAGCTAGGGTTTGTGTTTAGTTTTTAGGATTTTGTAAGATTGGGCTAGTATTTGGTATTTGGGTTTTAAAAAATGGGTTATTTAAGCTTGGTAAAAAAAATATTTGGGCTTTATTTTTTCAATTTCATTATTTTATTATTTATTGTATTTGTAAAATAAATAAATAATAATAATAATAAATAAGAAAAATAATGAACTAGGCTCAGATGAAATTGGATTAGTACAATATTAATATAAATATAATATTGTATAAAAAATAATACAAATTGTTAACAATGGGATTTGAACCAAGGTTACAAGGATAAAAATAAAGCATCCTAACCATCTAAATTAAATTAAAAATGTTAACAATGAGTTTCGAACTTGGACAATAAAAAAAAGAACAGTCGTCTAACCAATTAAGCTAAATTAATTATTAATAAATTAAGGGAAAATTTTCATTATCTTGAATTATATTAGTATGATATTGTATAAATATAATTCATTAGCTTCGATATAATATTCAAGAGGTAATTCACTAAATCTATTAATGGAAAAAGATTTAAAATTTATAAGTAGAAAAAGAATTCAAACTATTAATAAATAGATAAGAACAAGGGCAGTAAGGCAAAAGGACAAGCATTTATTTTGTTAACAATGGGATTTAAACAAGGGTCATAAGGAAAATAGGCAAGCATCTTAACCATTAAATTCAAATTAATTAATTGACATATTAAGGAGGTAATATTATTATATTACTTATATTACGTGTTTTAAAGATTTATCGGACCTATTCTGTACACGTGTCAAATCTAAAAAAATAATAAAATAATTCTGTAAAAAAATTCGTGTTAACTTCGAGTAAGCAAGGAAAATAATAGTTTCAATGTTTCAAAATTCAAATTTAAATCAAAAAATAAAAATTTAAAGGTAAAAAGGGCTCGTTTTGGTAAAAAACGTCGACAAACCGCCTTCGGCTATTTGTTAGCACGTAGATCTCGAAAAATTATTCGAAATTAAAAAAAATCATCTCAATCGAACAACCGAGCGCAAAGTTATGGCCTTTCAAAATTTTAGAAACAAAAACATAAGCTTTAATTTAAATTACCAAATCTAAACGCACAGTTTCACATCCCCTTTAACATTTCTAAATTTTTTTGAAGCAAAATAAAATTCAAACATTACTAAAAACGCAAATATATATAAAAGGATTATATCAAATTTGGATATATAAAAATTTTGTTATATTTATATAAAATTTGAAAATAAATTTAAAAAATTTAAAATATGGAAAAGAGCATTAGCGGCGTTTTTCCCATAAACGCCGCTAGAGGTAAAGAGCATTAGCAGCATTTATGGGAAAAACGCTGCTAATGATTAAGCAATAATGATGTTTTCCCATAAACGCTGCTAATTTATTTATATTTTATATTAAATTAAATTAACTAAAAAATTAAATTATTTTTCTTTTATGTTTTCCCCCCAAATCCCTTCTCTTCCAATAAACTAAACCCTAACCAACTCCAAGTGTCGAGCCACCCAACTCACCTTGAACAATGGCATATCATCGTGGCTCCGACCCTGAAACCAGACAATAGGTCAATTTTTTTATGAACTAATCAGACAGTAGATGTTGAATGTGATGAGAGTTCTTTGTTTGTGCAGGTACGATGAGGTATGGATGCCGTTGATTTCTAATCTAACGGTGGAAGGGTCAACGTCTCCTATGGTTCTACCACCTTTCGATGTCGAGTGGGTTTGGTTCTGTCACACCTTGAACCCAGTAAGTCGAAAACTTTTGATTGTAAATTCTGTTTGGTTAACGAGAAAGTGTGAGAAAATTAACCTTTTTTTTTCTTTTCACAGGTTGGTTATAGGAAATACTGTGAAATAAGATTCTCAAAACAAATCAAAAAACCAGTAATTTTCAATGAAGAAAACAAGGAGTATTGAGATGTAAACAAATCTGGGTTAAAAAAATTTCATACGAGCCATTCGAGAACGAAGTGGAATCAGATTGTAAAAACCCACCATTAATGAACGAAAATCTTTTCAATGAAGTTGAAAAGCACAAGCTTTTGTACACAAAATTTGTAGAACCTTACATGAGTGAGCTAGTGTATTTGATAGTAGCTAGACAAAGATACAAAGGGTTTCTGTATATGATGCAAAGATCTGGAGATGGGTGCTTTAGATTTGTGCCTGCGTTGGAAATTCTACTAATGCTGCTCACTCATCAGGTACATTATCTTTTTTACAACTTTGATATTTAATTATATGGGCTTAAATGTCTCAAGAAAGTGTCATGTTACAGTAAAATTTTAGCTTTGAAGTTTTCTTGTCTCGAGACAAATGAGTGTATGTCTCGAGACAAAGAGACTTATATCTCAAGATAGGACCCTGATACTGTAGATTTTTAGCTTCGAAATTCATGTGTCTTGAGACACATTTCATGTGTCTCGAGACTTGGAACATGGACTTGAAAATTTTGTTTTCAAACACTAACCAAAGCTCATAAAGTATGTAATACCTTGACCATTCTAAACACATTAAACTCAAATATTAGAACAACTAGACACTTTCTTTCTTGGTTCATTAATTCACCTATGAACATGTCATACCCTATACCATGAAATTTATTTCATACCCCTTTTCTCCCAAGCCTTGATGATGTGATGAGATGTGTCAATGTTACTACTTTGAACGAGAACTTCAATTCGATCTTTTCCTACACGTTAAACTCGTGAAAGCTTAGTAAGTATCTGTGAATTCAGATCTTACCATTTCTTTGATTTTTATTTATCATAAACATTACCATTATTATAATTCATGAATATATCTTAATAATCAATGTATTATTCCATATTTACAAACTTTACTAATACTTTGATTCACTAATTTTATCATTTCACTGATTAATAGGAACAAAAATTTTATCAGAATTCACTTACCACAACTTTTTAGCCCATGATAAACACATTTGAACCAGATGGATACACGAAGCACATAAGTGCTGAGAACACAGGCACTAAAGTGCAATATCATAACAAAATAGAGTAGCACCAAAGTGCATATCACGATTAACACGGGAGAGTTTGGGTTTCTATGGCATGCCAACTATATCCACGAAATTCAAAACTAGTTTACATGGGCATTTCACGATACCAAATTTACAACAATTAATCATGAATGCTTTATTTCACGATTATTACAATTTCATTACACTTTCTCATTCCTTTCATTCAGGTTTACTATTTAACATTACACGTACATATAAGTTCAAACATTAAGATTTTCAAAAACATTATCTTTTCATTTCCATCTTTATTCATGTTAATATATATTTCACAATTTAACTATACTTTTGCACTTCTTTAATTTAATCCTTATTTTTTCACGATTTAAAGAATAATTGCAATTTCATTTATAAAAATCACGGTAACTTATTTAGTAAATTATTAATTCACAATGCACTTTATATTTCGTGTTCTCTATATCATTTTCACTTATCAAATAATAACACATAAAACTTTCATGTATTTTTTTAATTTAATCCTTTTTACCACGAAATTCAATATTCATTATCACATAGCACTTTAATCCCTTAATTCATCATAATATCTTATTTTCAATGTCTAATTTATATACACTTCACTTTTCTTATTTCAATCATAAATTTAACAAAGTTCATGATTTAGTCCTTAGCATTATCAACATACAATATTTACTATAAATTCATTTCAGCATCACTTTATGTATATTTCATTACCACATTTCACTTATCAAATTATTTTACACTTTTTTCTACTAATTTACCACAACTTTCATAAAGTTCACATTTTAATCCTCAAGTAACAAAAGAATTCAAGGGTACTTACCTCTTTTCAACCTTAAATAACTTGTTTTTCTCTTTTCTTTGTTACTTGAATCACTTCCTTTATCTCTCTCTCCAATAACATGTTAATAACATAAAACTTTTCATGAGAATTCTCTACTTTAACATCACTTCCTTAGTTTTCTAATAACATTAAACTTAAAAACACGATGAAACCATGAAATTCATACCTTATTCTCTTGATTTCAAGCCTTAACTTTATTTTCTCTCTCCTACAACATGAATATACAATCTTCCTTCTTGAAATTTAAGTTCACTAGATTGTTGGATGCTTGATTTTACTAAAAATTTTAGTGGAATTTCAAAGATTTCTCTCTTAATTAAAAGGAAAGGACCAAATTGTAAAGAAAACAAAATTCATTTTCTCCATGGATGATGGTGGCATGAACTTGAAAGAAAGATAGATACAACTCTTTTCTTTCCATATTTTACTTAATCATTAATCAATATAAAAATATCTTAAAATAGAATAATAGTAAAATAGTAAAAAAATATTTTAACCAATAAGATTTCTACACTAATAATCCTTAATTATTACATCTCAATAATTGCTAATTATTCAAATTGAGAAATAATCATTTTGCCCTTCAAATTCTCTACAATTCCATTCTTGAATCACTATTCATTTTATTAAAGTTGTGATTTAGTCTCTCATCTTTCTCCACTTATTCAATTGGGTCCCTACTTACCAATTTTGTGTCAAAATAAATTTTTGCTTATTTTCACTTTTGATCCTTCAACTTTCTCATATTTACAATTTAACCCCTTAGATTTTGAATAATTACATATGGCCTCAAAAGTGTTCACTTCTTTACAATTTAGTCCTTAACTTAAATCAATATATCATGAAATATATCTTAATTCAATTTCCTTTGGCATCATCAACCTTCTCTTTTATCATTTATATTCATTATTTTACATTATTGAGAAAACCATTATGTACGATTCTCACTTAATACTGTTAGCGCTAGTTTTTCAAGTATTTTGATATAACAAATAGAATATTAAAAATCCCTTACTTAAATTTGCAAAAAAAAAATTTAAGTCCTCAAAATAATTTTCAAAGTGTTGGACAAAATAAACTTTTAAAAAGCCTAGAAATAACTTAGTTTTTGACAAATTTTTGAAGTTTGGATCAATACTTAGTGGAACAAGTATCAGTAGAACACAAGGTAGAAAAACCTTTGGAATGCTTCAGACTTCTGCCGGTAGAACAAGAAGAACTATTGATACAACTCTTGGTTCTATCGATACAGCCAAGACTTCTATCGGTAGAACAAACTCTAATGAGCAAGGAAGTTGTGGTCTGGGACTTCTACCGATACCTTGGCCAAGACTACCGAAACTACTTCTGTCCTACCGATACCTAGAAGGCTTCTACCGAAACAAGTCAAGTCAATAGCCAAAGTTCAGCATCCCCTTCACTTCTACTAATACTTTGATGGGTTCTACCGATACCAAATGAAATCCTCAGAGTTATACCGATACAAGGAGGGATCTACCAGTATTACAACTCCAACGATCATATTATGCAAAGGCTTCTACAGATACAAGTGTGCTTCTACAAGAACAACGAAGCTGTTGTCTGCATTAAATGCTGGTTTTAATGGCTGTAATGACTCTATTTTATTTCTAATGGCTACAAACGTCCACAAGATTGTTAGAGGACTTAAATATAAGGTCAAGGCTCCCCATTGAAGTAAACAAAGACATGAAAGAAGTGCTTAACTTCAAAGAACTCATTTTTCAATCTTTCATCAATCTTCTACCAAACATTTCTTATACACACTTGTGGGTTAAGTCTTCAATCATTCTTTCAAGTGTTGTAACTTTGTGTGAGAGTGCTTAATTATTTATCATTTACCTTTTGGAGGTATATTCTCATTCATTCTTATTTTCTCTCATTTTGTGAGGTGTTACTTAAGTTTTTGGGTAGAAAACCTTAAGGGGTAGTGGTTCTATCTTACCTTTGAAAAGATAGAGATTTGTAAGGTTAAACCTTGCCCTTAAAGGTTCAAGTTTAGTGGATGTGGGAAATCCTTAGTTGAGGAAAGCTAAGGTAGTAGACGTAGGCAATGGAGGCTGAACCACTATAAATTCTTGAGTCTTTTACATTTCTCAAATTTACCAAAAACCTTTTAAAAGACCAATTCACCCCCTCTTGGTGTATTTCGATCTTAATAATTGGTATCAGAGCTATAACTCTAAAGATAATCTTACAACCAAGAGAAAAGATCCGAAAGTTATCCAAGATGGAAACCACAAGTCAAGAGATGTGCTTCATAGCATCGGAGCAAAATTCCATCATGGTGGGAGAAGGACACTCTATTGTAAGGCCTCCTCTATTCAATGGCACTAACTACTCTTATTGCAGAACAAGAATGAAGATATTCGTTCAAGCCAACAACTATGAAATTTGGAGAATAACCACAAATGGGCCATCCATTCCAATAAAGAGGGTCGAAGGTGTCGTTATTCCAAAAGAAGAGGATGAATGGGATGATCACGATATCAAGTTAGTGCAATTGAATGCAAAGGCTATGCACACTCTATTTTATGCTCTTAGTTCAAATGAGTATAATAGAGTCTCCTTGTGCAACAATGCTAAAGAAAAATGAGACAAGCTTGAAGTCACCCATGAAGGAACAAGTAGAGTCAAGGAATCAAAGATAAGTCTTCTCACCCTTGATTATGAATTATTTAAGGTAAAATCGGAGGAAGGAATCAAGGAGATGTCCGACGCTTCACCAATATTATCAATGGTCTTAAAGCCCTTGGGAAGATCTATCCCAACAAGGAGATGGTGAAGAAGATGTTGAATAGTCTTCCAACATCTTGAGAGTCAAAAGTGACAGCAATAGAAGAGTCAAAGGATCTTAATGTTCTCTCCCTTGATGAGCTCATTGGTTCCTTGTTGACATACGAGATGAAGATCAACCACCATACAAAAGTAACCAATAAAGTGCCAAAGAAAGTGGAAGTTGCCTTCAAATCAACAACTAGTGAGAAGGATGAAGATTCCAATGATGATGATGATGAGGAAGAGATGGCTATGTTGGAAAGGAAATTCAAAAGATTCATGAAATTCAACAAAGCAAAAAGATTTCCAAGAAAAGACATCATCAAAGGTGAATCAAGCAAAAAGGAAAAGAACCCAATCATTTGCTATGAGTGCAAAAAGTCGGGTCACATCAAATTTGATTATCCTCAATTAAAGAAGAAAGATGTATCAAAACAAAAGAAGAAAGCTAAGATGGCAACTTGGGGCGATAGTGATTCATCCGATGAAAAGGAACAAAATGAAGTTGCCCAACTATGCCTTAAGACTATTGAAGAACAAAACGTAACTCTAAACTCTAGTGAATTAAATGAATATACTTTTGAAGAGTTATAAGATGCATTCGATGAATTGACTATAGATTTTGAGACTGTGAACTCCAAACATAAGTAAATGATTTCAAAACTTAAGGAGAAAAATAAGTCTCTAATCATAGTTAAAGAGGAAATGGAAAAAAAATTTAATGATATGTTAGCTCAAATCGATGATTTGATTTTAAAGAATGAAAACTTGCATAATTCATTTTTTATGTTTCAAATGAGGCAACAAAAGTTAAATGATATGCTTGAATCTCGAAGAGTTTTCTTTGACAAGAGTGGCTTAGGTTTTGTAAATTTACAAAAAGAAAGTAAATTCAAAAATTTCTTTGAGAAACCAAGCTATATTAATGATGCCTCACTCGTATGCACTCAATGTCATAAAAAGGGACATGATAGGCAAGTTTGTTCTTTAAGGGAGCTTACATCAAGAAGTAAACTCAATAAAAGTGTGTGGATTCCAAAAGGATTAAACACACCTCAAAATAAGGAAGCTTTAAAGAAGTGGATTCCTAAGGGAACAAAAGTTATTAGGACTAATGCTAATGGACCCAAGAAAGTTTGGGTACCAAAATCCAAAGTTTAACTTTGTGTTTGTAGGAGGAAGAGCATTGCTTCAAGGCAATCAACTCTAAGAAGAACTCATGAACCTTGATAGTGGATGCTCTAGACACATGACCGGCGACAAAAGTCATTTTATGAAACTAACGCCAAAGTATGGAGGAGAAGTTTCATTTGGTGATAACTCTAAAAGAATATTGAAAGTATTGGTTCTATAGGTATAAATTCTTCCATTCTTATTAAAAATGTTCTTTATGTCAATGGTCTTAAGCATAACTTCCTTAGCATTAGTCAGCTTTATGACAAGGGATTCAAAGTAATATTTGAGTCCAATGGATGAAAAGTTGTAGATATTGTAAATAATAAAATTCTTTTTGTAGGACACAGAGTAGGTAATATTTTTATGGTGCATTTTAATAACATATCTTCCTCTAATGTTTTTTTTGTGGCTAATAATGAAAATATGTGTTGGCTATGGCATAGAAGATTAGGTCATGCAAGCATGAGTGTTATTTTAAAGCTAATTAAAAATGAACTTGTTATTGGTATGCCTAAATTTTCTATTGACTTTGATAAAATATGTGATGCATGTCCTAAAGGTAAACATAGGAGAGAATCTTTTAAATCTAAAGATATAGTTTCTACATCTAAAGTAATCTAACTTATTCATATTGACCTTTTTGGACCCACTAGAATTATGAGTTTATGAGGTAAAAAATATGGATTTGTTATTGTTGATAACTATTCTAGATATACATGAGTTTTCTTTTTGTTTTCGAAAGATAAATCTTTAGAAAAATTTATTATTTTTTGTAAAATGATTCAAAACCAAGTGGGATATTCGATTTCAAGTGTAAGAAATGATCATGGAAAAGAATTTGAAAACCATGGCTTTGATAATTTTTGTAATGAACATGGTATTAGTCATAACTTTTCGGCACCTAGAACTCCTCAACAAAATGGAGTTGTTGAAAGGAAAAATAAGACTTTAGAGGAAATGGCTAGAACCATGTTACGTGAAAATAATTTGCCAAGATATTTTTGGGCAGAAGCCATAAACACTTCTTTCTATATTACAAATAGAGCTATGGTTAGGCCTATTTTGAAGAAAACTCCTTATGAACTTTTTAAAGGAAGAAAGCCTAACATAAGCCATTTTCATCCTTTTGGTTGCAAATGCTTTGTTTTGAATAATGGAAAAGAAAATTTAGGAAAATTTGATGCCAAAAGTGATGAAGGTATTTTTCTTAGATATTTCACTCATTCTAAAGCTTATAGGATTTTTAACAAGAGAACCCTTGTTATGGAAGAATCTATACATTTCATTTTTGATTAATCTAACTCTTCTTCTAGAAAGGAATCTATTAATTTTGATGATGTAAAAATATATCAAATTAAGCAAAATCAAGCATCACATGTAGATCAAGGCATAACTGAATTGGTTCAAGAACTCAAAATTGATGAACTTCAAGAACCAACTCATGTTGAAAGAGAATCTAGTCACCCAAGAGAGCTTTCATATGTTAAGGATGAACACATCATTGGTCATTCATCTAAAGGGGTAATCACTAGATCTTCAATTAGAAATACTTGTAATGGACACATCATTGGTGATCCATCTAAAGGGGTAATCACTAGATCTTCAACTAGAAATACTTGTAATTATGTTGCTTTCATTTCTTGCATAGAGCTTAAGAACATTGATGATGCTTTAAATGATGAATTTTGGATAATGGCTATGCAAGAAGAATTAAATCAATTTGAAAGAAATCAAGTATGGAATCTTGTTGATAGACCTAGTGATCATCGAACTATAGGAACTAAACGGGTCTTTAGAAATAAACTTAACGAAAATGGTAATATTGTTAGAAACAATGCTAGATTAGTTGCCAAAGGATATAGCCAAGAGGAAGGTATAGACTATGATGAAACTTATGCACCGGTAGCTAGGTTAGAAGCAATTAGGATGTTATTAGCTTTTGCATGTTCAAACCATTTCAAACATTTCCAAAAGGATGTCAAAAGTGTATTTTTAAATGGTCTCATAAATGAAGAAGTTTATGTTGAACAACCTCCTGGTTTTGAAAATCCACATTTTCCAAATCATGTTTTCAAATTGTCTAAAGCTCTATATGGTTTAAAGCAAGCTCCTAGAGCTTGGTATGAAAGGCTTTCCAAATTTTTAATTGAAAATGGCTTTAGAAGAGGCAAAGTAGACACCACATTGTTCATAAAAACTAAAGACAAAGACATTTTAGTAGTACAAATTTATGTAGATGATATTATATTTGGTGATAATAATGAACTTCTTTGTCAAGAGATTTCTAAGATTATGCATGGTGAATTTGAGATGAACATGATGGGTGAGCTCAATCTCTTTTTGGGGCTCCAAATCAAGCAAACTAAAAATGGCATCTTCATCAATCAAGTCAAATACATCAAGAAATGCTCAAGAAGTTTAAAATGGAGGACTTGAAGCCTTAATCAACACCAATGAGTACTTTAACAAAGCTTAATAAAGATGAAGGAGGCAAATGTGTTGATACTAAACTTTATAGGTCTATTATAGGATCATTGCTTTATCTTATAGTAAGTAGACTGGATATAAAGTTTAGTGTTTGTTTATTCTCAAGATTTCAATCATCTCCTAAGGAATCACATTTACAAGCCATTAAAAGAATTTTTAGGTACCAAAAGGACACTCAAAACCTAGGTATTTGGCATCCTAAAGATTCATCTTTTAGTTTGCATGCTTACTCCGATGCGGATTTTAGAGGATGCAAGTTGGATAGAAAAAGCACTTTCGAAACTTGTCAATTCTTAGGCAACATGCTTGTTTCTTGGTTCTCTAAGAAACAAAATAGTGTAGTTTTATCCACAACTGAAGCAGAATATGTTGTCGTAGGTAGTTGTTGTGCTCAAATCTTTTGGATGAAGCAACAATTAGTTAACTATGGAATTGATATGGATCACATTCCTATAAGGTGATAACACTAGTGCTATTTGCTTAACCAAAAATCCCATCCAACACTCTAGAACAAAGCACATAGAAATAAGACACCATTTCGTTAGAGATCATGTGCAACGAGGTGACATAGTTCTAGAGTTTGTAAATACTTTACATCAACTAGCCGATATTTTTACAAAGGTTTTAGATAAGGAGAGATTTTGGACAATTAGGGGAGAGCTAGGACTAATGAACATGCCTTCTTAAGCTTTTTGTATATATATGACATTCTTGGACACTTGTTTTGTTTTATGTGTGTTTTGTGTACATATATATATATATATATTACTTGATTTTCTAGTAATATTTGTTTAAGTATGGCATTTTATTGTTTTATATGTGTTATCTGTGTGTTTTGTACTTCTTTCTCTATTTTTTTTATTTTCTGATTAGTTGTTTCAGTAGTACATAGGATGTATCGGTAGAACTGTGCCAAAATGGAATTTTTGGGTTTGCGTTCTTAAGATATCGGTAGAATCAAACATCTATCGAAACCTGTACACTTCTATCGGTAGAAGTACACAAGTATCAATAGTTGCTGGCATCTATATACCCAACAGTGTTTTTTCGACAGAATCTTCTTCCCCAAACCCTATCCCCATTTTCGATCTCCACTACCCAACCCCACATTCCACCATTTTTTCTTTTATTTTTTTTACCAAATCTTGCCTCCCACGTGCTTCCATTTCATTTTGAACAAAGATTTTTCTCAAAAGGGTCACACTTTCTCCATTTCTCACATTTCTTTTTAAGGTAAAACCAAACTTTTTCTTTTATTTTTTATTTATTTTCAACTTTAAAAATAATGTTAGTGTTAGGAGAACATAGTTAGATTAGTAATTTTATACATATATTTTTAGATAAATTGTATATTTTATACATATATTTTTATACATATATATTGTTATATATATATATACATATCAATATATCCATATATTTTTTATACATATATATATTATTTGTTTTACATATATACTATTATACATATCTATTTCAAATAAATTACTTTTATATTTATATACATGTGTTTCGACGTATTTTTTTCATAAGTTCATTGTATCATATTTCAAAATTGCATCTGCTGCTATTGGGGATATAAATTATTCGTATTCTTGTTTTCTTCTGTAGGTACATTTTTACCCAACCCATTAACTTTTGTTTAACTTTTCATTAAATAGAATGCCTCCCCGTATATCCTGTAAGCGTCCTACCACTAAACACGCTAGAGGTGAATCTTCTTCCACTCCCTTAGATCATCCTTCGATAATTGAATGTTTCGAGGACAACGATGCTCTCGAAAAATTCAACACCTATTTTACAACCCGTCTGGTTCAAATATCTCGTCCCATTGATCTCAACTTCTTAGTTAATACCCTTAAATTCAAATACCTCGATCAACTTCGGGGTTGGGGTTGACTCGATTATCTTCAACTTAGGGGTCTTTGCTACGATAATCTTGTTCAGACATTTTACTCTAACACTATACTTAAACACGACTCGAACACTCACCTAGTTAACTCTATCACCTCTTTAGTCATGGGCCAAGAGATTACCATCTTGGTCGACACCCTCTCTTCGTACCTTTTTATCACCAATAAGGGTGATGATCGTCATACCGGCCCATATAACCCCTCCTTAGTTAGGCCAAATGACTATGTAGGCAACGACATGGACCTTCATGACCGTATTCTCCATCTTTTTTTCACTTGGACCGTTGCCCCAACCAACAAGCATTCTGGTTTCTGTCACATTGATTATTGGATATGGTATTGCTTTAGAACCAATATTTCCCTAAACTTAGCTTCAATTATTTTTCTGAATCTTATCAAGATCGTTATATTACTTGTGTCTAGCAATAAAACCTTACGTTATGGTACTTTCCTCTTTTATATCTTTCATACCCTTCGCATAAACGTAAGTGTAGACCCCGATCGTGCCATTAATTCCTTTATTAACATCTCGACTTCACATAGCTGGAATTGAAAGCTTGATGATGAAGGGAATTGGGTTCGAAAATTAGATCGCCAATCCTTAACAACTCAAGGATCGACGATTCCACCGATAGCTCCACCATCTTCTGATGCTCCTCCGTCTTCACATGAGGAACATCCAACTCTCCTCCCTCCGTCATCTTCGCGCACCGTACACTTACTAGAGGTGATCAATAGACTGTCATTGCAAGTCAATGCACGATTTAATGCATTGACTGCCCATATCGATGATCGTTACATTCAACAAGACGAGTGTTTAAATGAGTTGGCCTCTAGATTTCCTCCATCGGACGATTAGGACATCATGTTTTTGTGGAGTTCTACATTTTTTTTAGTTGGATTACATTACGATTTTGGATTGATTGGTTGTTTGTCGTAGGATATCTACATTCCTTTTTATCGATTACATAGTTGGTTGCTTTTTGAATATTTTTGTTCAAAAGTATTACCATTTTATATTATATTATCTGATTGTTTATACATAATTCTTCTTTACTTGTTGTTTTCCTTTTATTATTCTTTTGGTTCAAGTCTTCTGCATTACTTCCCCTAGTTTTTCAGGCTTATACTCTTTTTGATATTACAAAAAAGGGGAGAAAAATGTAAAATTTGCTTAAATTAATTTTCAACTTAACTCTTAAAGCAAAATTCTTCAAGTTGGAAATTTAAATGAAATAACATCTAAAATGGTTTTTTTTCTAATGGGAGCAAATTTTTTCAAAATGTTTTGTTATATCAAAAAAGGAGAGATTGTTAGCCATAGTTTTTCAAGTATTTTGATATAACAAAACGTATATTAAAAATCCCCTACTTAAATTTGCAAAAATTGTTTATAAGTCCTTAAAATTATTTTCAAAGTGTTGGTCAAAATAAATTTTAAAAAGCCTTGAAATAGCTTAGTTTTTGACAAATTTTTGAAGTCTGGAAGACTTCTACCGATACTTAGTGGAACAAGTATCGATAGAACACAAGATAGAAAAACCTTTGGAATGCTTCAGACTTCTACCGGTAGAACAAGAAGAACTACTGATACAACTATTGGTTCTACCAATACAACCAAGACTTCTATCGGTAGAACAAACTCCAATGAGTAAGGAAGCTATGGTCTAGGACTTCTACCGATACCTTGGCCAAGACTACCGAAACTACTTTTGTTCTACCGATACCTGGAAGGCTTCTACTGAAACAAGTTAAGTCAGTAGCCAAAGTTCAGCATCCCCTGCACTTCTACCGATACTCTGATGGATTCTATCGATACCAAATGAAACCCTCAGAGTTCTACCGATATAATGAAGGATCTACCGATACAACGACTCCAACTGTCATACTGTGCAAAGGCTTCAACCGATACAAGTGTGCTTCTATCGAAACAACGAAGCTGTTGTCTGCATTAAATGCTGGTTTTAATGGCTGCAACGACTCTATTTTATTTCTAACGGCTACAAACATCCACAAGGTTGTGAGAGGACATAAATACAAGGTCAAGGCTCCCCATTGAAGTCAACAAAGACAAGAAAGAATTGCTTAACTTTAAAGAACTCATTTTATAATCTTTCATCAATCTTCTTCCAAACATTTCTTGTACACACTTGTGGGTTAAGTCTTCAATCATTCTTTCAAGTGTTGTAACTTTGGGTGAGAGTGCTTAATTGTTGATCATTTACCTTTTGGAGGTATATTCTCATTCATTCTTATTTTCTCTCATTTTGTGAGTTGTTACTTAAGGTTTTGGGTAAAAAAATCTTAAGGGGTAGTGATTCTATCTTATCTTTGAAAATATAGAGATTTGTAAGGTTAAACCTTGCCCTTAATGGTTCAAATCTAGTGGATTTGGGAAATATTTAGTTAAGGAAAGCTAAGATAGTGGACGTAGGCAATTGAGACCGAACCACTATAAATTCTTAAGTCTCTTGCATTTCTCAAATTTACCAAAAACCTTTTAAAACACCAATTCACCCTCTCTTGGTGTATTTCGATCTGAACAAATACTACTTTTATAAAATAATGATTTTAGGGGTGTTATCCATGCTAAATCTTCCTTGTAATCTATATTTCAACTTGCTCTCCAACACATTGGATAATTATTGTACCTACATAGAAAGTGATCAATTAAGTGCCAAAATTAGTAGAACTCATGTCCAAAATTAATAAAAATAAATAGTAAAAATACGTCGATTAAGCATATTATAAAAAATAATTAAAACATGTTAATTATTTTGATAATTCAAATATAGTGCTAATACAAATAAAAAAAGTCAAGACTGCTCTCTCTGAGTCTCCTAGAGAAACAATAATTGATGTGGTTGGGTTTGATTGGAGTAGTGACTTTTGTGAAAATGAATAAGGATAAATTTTCCCTCTTGGAAGAAGAACTAATTCAACTATCGGTTAAAAGCTCGTTGGTTGTTCTTGATGATAAGCCAACGTTGATTTGTTCAGTTTGGACGAGAAAAACATACAATCCAAAAAAATTTCAAGCTTAGTTGAAGAGTATCTAGAAGATGAGGAAAAATTTTGAGATTAAAGTTGAGGGATAAAATTTGTTTATGATCACTTTTGATGACGAGAAGGATCTGGAGTTAGTACTAGAAGGAAGGTTGTCACTGTTTCATCGATAGTTGATTATTTTTTATCATCTGTTGGAATCAATGGATAGGAGTAAGATCAGATTGGTCATGTCACCATTTTGGGTTAAGGTAGGTCCTTGTCCACCGGAGTGTGAAAAGAAAGATTTAATGCATGCTGTTGGATCTACCTTCGGAGGGGTGCTTAGGTCATAGGTAAAAGGGACTTTTGTTAGATCAAGGTGTAGTTGAATGTTTAGAAGCCGTTGCGTCGGGAAATTTTTGTGATGGTTGGTTTAAATGAGAAAACATGGATTCCTTTTAAATATGAGTGTTTACCTGTGTTTTTCTTTGGTTATGATCGAGTTGGGCATGGTGTGAAGGATTGTGAGGACATTAATAAAGATATGAAGGATCTATCGGAGGATGCATTTTCTTACTCATTGGCATTTAAAGCAAAACCCAGTGTAATAGGGAGAGAGAGCGTGAAGATGGGGTATTCATCTTGAAAGGTGATGAAACAATGTTTTTTACGTTGGTGGTGATATGAAGGCTGCAATGTCAAACATTGCGCCTTGGAAGGGTAAGGTGCTGCCTAGGGCGAAGGTGATGGATGTTGGTAGGAAGAATGGGGGAGGAGATGAGGTGGTAGAGGCTGAGTTGGTAACTACGGTTTTGGGATAAGAATGGTGTTCAATTCTCTTTCATCAAGGAATCTGAATCGGAGCAAATGGACCATGATAGGCTAATAAATGAGATGTGACCCAATAAAGAATTTAGTGAGGACGATTGGGGAATGATCGTCTACATGACGAGAAAGAACAAATGTTAAGAGAAGCTAGAAATGTTTGGCTAGGGGCGGAACGTTGGGGCATATGTTGGTTGAAAATTTGAATGGAAAACGGAAAGTACTGTGAGAGGTTTCTGAAGAGGGGGTAGATTTATTAATGGAATGGATAATAGGAAAAAAGCGAAAATTGTAGGGGAGGATGTGGATAATACATTGGTTAAAGACCTGATCAAGGGCTCGCTTAAAAAATGGGAGGATTTGGACAAAAATATATGCCTGAAAAATGGACTTGGAAAAAAAAATGAGGCCCGTTCTCTAAACGGGTCGATCCTCGGGTAAGAATTTTTTAGCCTGGACCCTGCCCTACCGACCCGAATAAATTAACCTTTTTTAATAAAAAAATTATATTGTTATTTTTTTTTGGTGTGTTTTTTTCTTTTTTGGTGTTTTTTTTACTGTTTTGGTGCTTCTTTTGTTGTTATTTTTGTTGTTGTTTTTATTACTTGGATGTTATTTTTTATGCGTTTTTACTATTGTTTCACTATCATTTTTAATATT
This sequence comes from Gossypioides kirkii, assembly GCA_005610355.1. Taxonomy (NCBI): domain Eukaryota; kingdom Viridiplantae; phylum Streptophyta; class Magnoliopsida; order Malvales; family Malvaceae; genus Gossypioides; species Gossypioides kirkii. The sequence continues at coordinate 15,805,573 of CP032252.1, forward strand.
ATTTGAATATTGTAGAAATTATGTTTTATTGTTAATTTTTCTACTATTTTATTTGCAACTAAATATAAAGAATTTTTAATGTATTTTAAATTTGTTTATTTTTTAATGTTTGTTTTAATGTTTTTAACTGTATTTGATATATTATATATATTCTAAATTTATTGTATATAATAAAATAATCTAAAAAAATTTAATACGGGTCGAGCCGAGTCGGGCTCGAGTTTGGTTTCTATAATTCGGGTTAGGCTTGGACAAAATGTTTGGCCCATTTTTCGGGTCGGGTCGGGCCCAAGCCTAGCAATTAGGCCTAAAATTCTATTGAAGCCCGACCCGAACTCGGCTCGACACACGATAATCTCTAATTGGTTATGATACCAGCGAGAGTTTCTACGAAGAATTCGTTCTTACCATCTAAACTAGGATCGGCGATTGCCAATAGGCAAGCTGATCGAGCGCAATTAAAATCTTATGTTGGAATGTTCGTGGATGTAGAATCCACAGGTGGCACGTAAACTTCGACAGGTGCTGAAGCTTTATAAACCCCAGTTGGTCTTCTTTAAGGAGACGAAATTAGATAATAAAAGGATGAAGGTAGAGGGACGTCGTTGTGGTTTTTTGAATGGGATTGACATTGGGGCAAATAGGACTAGAGGTGGACTATGTTTAGCTTGGAGGGAGGAGTTGTCTCTTACATTGAGATGTTTTTCGAATAGTTTTATAGATGTGCTGGTTTAAGGAAGGGATGAAAGCATAGATTAGAGGTTTACAAGGTTTTAATGAGATGATTTATTATGGCTTCTTTGTGGGGATTTTAATGAGATTTTGTACACTTGTAAGAAGAAAAGGGGTTTGCTAAGAGACGAAAAGAGGATGGCCATGTTTCGTGAGACTCTGGAGGATTGTAGACTAGTCATTGTGGGTTTCTCAGGCCCTTGGTTTACATGGGAGAGAGGAAATTTGCTGGATACAAACATAAGGGAGCGTTTGGATAGAGGGGTAGCAAATGAGGTTTGGTTAGATTGTTTTCCAAAAATGATAATTAGACAGTTGCCCCATTATTTTTTCAATCATTGCTCTCTTTTAATCAGTTTGGACGATGTTGGAGAAAGCAGAAGGAATAGGAGTTTCAAGTTTGAAGCCTAGTGGACTATGAAAGAGTCCTTCGAAGGGGAAGTGGAGAAGATTTAGGAAAAGGTTATGGGCGATATTTTATCAAAATTGGAGATGCTTAGAAAAGGGCTGGTGAGTTAGGCAGGCCAGATTAAGGAAAAAAAGAATGTCCTAAAGCCGAAGTTGGTCAGGAAGCTAGCGAGCTTATTGGAGGAAGATCATGATGACGAAAATTTGTGCGATTGAATATATACTAAAATCCTCCTGAATTGGGAGATGGAAAAGGATGAAGCTTATTTGGAATAGAGAGTGAGAGCAAATTGGCTCAAAGTCGGAAATAGAAATACAAAATTTTTTCATAGCTACACCTCTCAAAGAAGACGGTCGAACATAATCAAATGTTTAAAATATATTGATGGTAGGACTAAAGTAGGAGCTGAAATGGAGGAAATTGCAAGAAGTTTTTTCGAAAGTCTCTTTTCATTGCAAGGTAGAGTCACCAGGAGGGATCATATCCTATCAAGGATGGAGAGGAGTATCACTGAAAAAGCAAACATATTCCAGACGGCGACCAATACGGAAGAGGAGGTTATTAGGGCCTTAAAGGATATGGGTCCTACAAAGGCACCATGAATGGATGGTTTTCCGACGATTTTCTTTCAGAGATGTTGGTATATTGTGGGAAAGGAGGTAAGTGAGTACTGTTTGGGTGTTCTTAATAATAAATGGAACCTTGAACCTATGAATGTCACTGAAATTGTTCTACTTCCAAAAATTTCTAATCCTACTTGTATGACTAACTTTAAACCCATTAATTTTTGTAATGTCATTTATAAGGTGATATCTAAAATAGTGGCCAATCGGTTTCGAAAAGTTTTAGACGGTTGTATTGAATTTACCCAGAACGCATTTGTTCTTGGAAGACTAATTCCGGATAATGTTTTGTTGGCCTATGAAATTCTGCACACTTTTGGACAAAAAAGGAAGGAAGAAAGGGTTTCACGGCTTTAAAGCTGGATATGAGTAAAGCATATAATAGGGTGAAATGGGGTTTTTTGAGAGCTATGATGGTGAAAATGGGTTTTGACAAAGCTTAGGTGGATATTATGATGAAGTGTGTCTCGACCATCTCCTATTCAATTAATTTAAATGGCAATCTGGGTACATCTTTTCAACCTACAAGAGGTCTTCATTAAGGGGACCCTTTGAGCCCTTTTCTTTTTCTCATTTGTAGTGAGTGTCTTTCCTCCCTAATGCGGCTTGCTTTGAAGGAAAGGAAGTTAAATGGGGTTAAAGCTAGTCAAAGTAGTCCTAAGGTTTCTCACTTACTTTTTGTTGATGATTGTATTCTATTTAGGGAAGTTACGATGAGAGATGTGCGGTCTATAAAAGACATCCTGGACGAGTATGAGGTTAATTAAGGCCAATGCGTCAATTTTGAAAAATCTTCGATTTTCTTTAGTGTAAACACAAGGGAAGAGACAAACATATAGCTTTTGAGTAGTTTAGGGCTAGGTACTCTAATAACCTTGAGAGATACTTGGGCCTTCCTAATATGGTGGATCAAAAGAAAAGAGCATCTTTCCAAAACTTGAAGGATCGTATGCAAAACAAAATTGATGGTTGGAGTACAAGGCTTTTATCTCAATGGGGAAAGGAGGTGTTCATAAAATCTGTCTTGCAAGCCATTCCTACCGATGTTATGACTTGCATCCTCTTACCAAAGTCTTTGTGCGATGACATGGAGAGAATTGTGATGCAGTTCTAGTGGCAAAAGGCTAAAGGAAAATGAAGGTTACATTGGTACAAGTGGAAGAAGCTTTGTGAAATCAAGGAGAATGGAGGATTAGGGTTTCAAAGTTTTAGAAATTTTAATATTGCCTTGTGAAACAAGGATGAAGACTTATTAAGAATCCCGAGATGTTATTGGAAAAGGTGCTGAAAGTAAAAAACTTTCCTAATACTGATTTCCTTAATTCAAATTTGAAACATGGGTCTTCTTATACGTGGAAAAGTATCTGGTTGGCTAGGAAGGTTATCCAAGATGGGCTTAGTTGGAGAGGAGACAACGATGTTAATATTTCCATTTTTAATCATGCATGGATTCTAGGTTCTATTAATCATAAATTATCTGAGCCGATTTATAATTGCAATTTGGAGTTAGTCACGGAGTTAATTGATGCTAATATGAGAAAATGGAAACAAGATTTATTACCAGTGTTTTGCGGCTGTTGATGTGGAGAAGATTCTACGCATTCCGTTGGCTGAAGTCCCACATGACGATGAGCTGGTTTGAAGAGGAGAGGCCTCGGGCGAGTTATTAGTCCGGAGTGCCTATAAACTATTACAATCAAGTAATTCTACTCCTAGCTTAGATTATTTACAAACGGAAGCTAGAATTTTCTACAAGCAACTTTGGAGCCTAAAACTGCTATCGAAAATCAAAATCACAAAATGGCGCATCTCTAATAATTTTATACCTACAATGACTAATCTGTACTATAAAATATTGGTTAGGAATACCGACTACCCAAGGTTTGGGGGTAGAATCTCTGATCATTTTTGCTGGAGTTTTCTTATGTCAAAAGAGGTTTTGGGTTAGTAAGACTTTAGAATTTTATTGATATTCCCACATTCAGTGTTTCGAATAGCTTACCAGGGGTTTTAGTGTTTGCTGGAGTTCTCTGTTTTATCCTCTGGGGCTTTGTGGAGTGAAAGGAATAAACAAGTTCATGAGAATGTCATAAGGATGAGTAGGGAGATATCCGATTTCATAAATAGCTATTTGAGAGAGTTAGATGGGTTAGAAATTTGGAGACTTAGGGTCCGTTTGTTTGATTGAAAATGGTTTCCGAAAAATGATTTATGGAAAATGACTTACTTTTCTGAAAAAGTTAATATTTTCTGGTGTTTAGATAAATCTGTGTAAAATATTTTTTGTTGTTTGGTAGATTTCCTGAAAATATTTGATAAAAAATATTTTAAATGAAACAAACATACATTTTAAAATTTATTATTTTTCATTGTTTAATTGAGTTTGTTTTATATCTATTAAATTTATATTTTACATTATTTTTACATATATTCAGAGAATTATTTTCCATGTTTGAGCAAATATTTAGAGAATGCTGACAAGAAAATTATTCCAAAAGCAATGCCATGCATCATACAAAAATTTTGGTAAAGTCATGAGCTATTTTCCACCCTAAGGTGGCATACTGAGTTACAACAAATTAGTCGTTGTCTATTAAAACATCATCGCATTTAACCTGATGCAAGAAAGCTTTGCTATTACATTTGATAACTGAAATACCAAAAGGCCTCTCCTTCTAATGTTGATTAACCTTTTCCTATTTAAGTGTTGACTCTCAAGTGGCAACAATTTATGAAATTAGTAGTATAGTAGGATCTAGTCACCATTTACTTTAAGCCCATTTAGGGACTTGCAAATGCCATTTTGGTCTGCAAGCCTCTGAAATTCAAAGTCGATGGTCTTTGAAATCTTGGTATCTTCTAGATCTAGCTCGGGAAATTCTACGTGAACTGACCCATGTTTGATTGGCCTACCACTCTCTATAAGATTAGCTTAATGCCTTATGTAATTGTAAAGTTGTTGATGGTAGGAGTGGTCTAATGAGAAAGAATTGTGCCGCAGCTTAAACATGGATTTCAGTCACACAGGTTGCATGAGCTGCATTTACATCGCCATTTAGGGATTATGCAGCAGCTTATACATGAACTACAGTTGTACGAGCTATATTTACAAGACTGTAGTCACATAAATTGTTGCATTTACATGAACTATAGTTGCACAAGCTGCATTTACAAGAACTGCAGCCACATAAACTACTGCATTTACATGAATTGTAGTCACATAAACTATACATCCTTTTTTATATGAATTCGACTCAAATGAGATCATATATAGTATTGAGACAATTGTGCTCAAAATGATATTCACAAAATACATCCTTTTTTAACTTTTTGTGCAAACTATACATTGATACTCAAAGATTATAAAAGACTAATTAAAAAGAAAAAAAAACACAAAGAAAGATTCAGCGTCGGTATCTCCTATTTCATAGAAAGATCATCCATGATGCTATACAAGTAGTGAATTTCCAATGTGTTAGAACTGAAAACTTAAAAGAAACAATTAAAAATTATCTAAATTTTATTCAATAGAAGACTTACTTTTTTTGTTTACATCAGGAGATTTTAGCATCTATATAAATATAATGACTTAACATCAAGCTCAACAAACATAAACTTCTAAGAAAAACAAAAGAAAAAAACTTGCAATTACTTGGCTCTTGTAAATAACAAAAGGATCATTAACACAATAAGTAAGATTTACCTGAGCAAGACCAACAATATACTTATCAGCACCATAATGAAAATGGGTTCCCCCACCAGGGAACTTTATCTTTTCCCCATCAACAACCATCCAATGCTAATCTGATTGCTCTTTTGCAAGATGTGTATAGGGTATATTGTCTTTCCATACTTCATCTCTACTTACAGGCCATCTTCTAGGAATCTGAAATTCTAATAGCAATTTCGTTGGTATCAAAACTAACTGAAACTATAAAGATCTTAACTGTTAGCTTAAGCAAAAAGAAACATCTCACACCTTGTAACCTTTTGGCGGTGGAATTAAGCAATTGTAACGTCGCTTTGGTGGCGGACAATGACGCTCAAAGTGTTCCATTACTTTCAAATTAGGCTTTAATTTAAACAGGTATATAAGGTTCCTATCTAAGCAGGGTATCCACTCTGATTATTTCTTGTCACATATCTGTAAAAACTCATAAAACACAATTATTAGCTAAACAAAAAACAAAATTCAGAATAAACTTAACGATAGTTAAGAAGACTCAAAAGTAAGAGATTTTAGAGAAGCATGAAAACAATAAAAGCAAATGAAAAGAACAGTTTTTAGTAAATATTTTGATGGAAAAAAAGGAAAAGAAAACTTGATCTAATAAAAATGAAATACTGATAGGGATGCTCTTAGGAACTTCAAGGTAGTACCCTTGCTCGTCAAGCAAATCAACTAAATCTCGATTCCTTGAAAACCCACCAAAAAACAAATGTAAGAAAGCATAGAAAACTAACGAAAACAAAGAAATCTCAACTTCTACTCCAAGAACTAAAAAACTCATTTTGGAACAAATGCAAGAAAGAATTAAACAGATGCAAAAAAAACCCATTTTTGGTCAGGGTTGCAACAAAGGGAGAAGGGGGAAGGGGAAGAGGGGTTTTCTTGCTGAGATGTGCAAAGGAGAAAGATTGTAAAATGTCTTACCGAAAAAAAACCCGTAAGACATTTTCCTAAAAAAACCCCTTCATTTTCCCGTGTTTTGGAGAATGATTTACATGGGGAGTTGATTTTCCAGCAAACAAACACGATAAAAGAAGGAAAATATTTTCCAAAAAATGTTTTACTGGCAAACAATCGGAGCCTTACTAAAAGTATAGATTTGCAAAAGTAGGAACCACCAATAGAGGAGTGAATTAAAATAAACTATGATGTGGCATTTGATAAGGCAACTTTCAGGTCAAGATCGTGATTGGTGGTCAGGGACTCCAAAGGTCAGATAATAGTCTCTCGCTCGGTAGTCCATGAGAACGCAGTAGAAGCACTCGCAAGTTTGGAGGCAGAAAAAATGGGGTTAGATTTGGGCTTTCAAACAGTAACAATAGAACAGGTCTCATTAACAGTCATTAAAAAGTGATCTATAGATCTACCAGATGCTTCAGAAATTAGTATTTATATTCGAGATATAAAGAGATACGGGAGCAGATTCCAAGCTTTACAATTTAAACATGCAAATAGACTGGCGAATAAAGTCGCACATGCTCTGGCTATTGAAGTTCTAAAACCAGAAATGAGACTTACCTAGTTCGATCAGTATCGAGTTCCGTGTAGACGATGCTGGAAGAAGACTGGATTAGAGAACCAAATTGAAAATAGTGAGTGTCATTGTCTTTGTCCCAAGGAATGCAAAAGGGTTTAGAAGAATTTTTTATGAAATAGTGGTTTTTTGGAAATCAGGATGAGGAAACGGTTGTTTGGGAAATGTAAACCGTCAGTGGCATTGATGACTATGGGTTATGGGACAGGTGTGTATTTTTCCCTGGGAAGTGGGCTGTAGACCTGTTCATGGACTGAACTACCCGCCCAGGCCCGAAGGTCGTCCGAAAATTAGGAGGGTTTGAACAAAAAAATTATGCTCGAAAATAAGCTTGGAAAAAAATTTGACTTATTTAAAATATGGATCGGGCTCGGGCTTGAATGGTCAAGCCCAACCCCAAGCCCACCCGACCCGACCCGACTCATTTTAAGTTTATAATATTTTATATTATGTTATTTTTATATATTATGTAATTTAAAACACATAAAAAATAAATTTATACTAAATATATAATATTACTCTAATGTAAACATTAAAATAATATTAAGATGACTATAAAAATTTTCAACAAATAAAAAATGTATAAAAAAATTAAATATTAAACTAATATAATATAAATGTTTTTTAAAAAATTTAAAAATAATATGGGCAGGCATAAAATGGGTTTGGGTTAATATTTTGCAAATATGAGTGGGTTTGGGCAAAATTTTAGGCCCGACCGAACTTGGACAAGCATAAAATATGTTAATATCATGCTTAGATCAGACGCGACCCGATCCGGCCATGAACACCTGTAGTGGGCTTTGTCTTTTAGCTTTCTTTATAAGTTTTAAGTTTAGTTTAAGTTTATTTAAGGCGATTAGTTTGGCAATGGGCCGATTTGTTTATGGATTTAGTTTAGGTTAGTGTTTTTTCGTCTTTTAGTCTCCATTATACGGGGCCTTTATGTCTGTTGTTTTGGGCCTCTGTCTAGGCTAGTTTTGTATTGTTTCTTTGGTTATGTTTATTAATAAAGCCCATTTCAGTTTCTCAAAAAAAAAAAACAGTGGTAATAAAAAAAAAATCCTAAATATTATTAAAGCATTTATACAAACTATACAAAAAATGATACATTTTAAACTAAACTCTTCACTGTTTAATTTTCATTTTTAATTTTCTTAATAATCAATAAATGAACCATAATAGTTCGTAAATAATGTATAATTAATATAAATAATTAAAATTTACTATTTAAAACTAAATAAATATATAATTTTATTTTTTTAATGGAAACATAATAGTTTAAATAAATATAACGTTTAACTTATTTATTTATTATTATATAACTTCATTTGATAATTTTTGTAGTGAAATCAAAATTCTTATTTATAAGTATGATAAATTTTTTTATCGAGTAAATTTATTTAATAAAATATTTTAGCAAAATTAAAATTCTTATTTTTAACTTTAGTAAATTTTTATAAATAATAGAAATAATTTAAATGGAAAATTAAGTAAATTAATGAAGAACAAAGGCTGTATTGACCCATTCAAAAAATTTTCCAACACATGCTTTTATATATACTAGATTCTAATGTTAATTATGTTGCACATGATTTTACGTCTGTACTTTTTAACATTTTTTTAAATAATATTTTTAATTATTGGACTTAGTATATTAATATTTATTATTCGAATTCTTAAACAAAATTAAAATATATTAACTTATTTCACAATTTAAATTATAATAATTTCTAAATAATAATTATAATATTATTACCATATTCAATATATAATATTGTTTTACTTCATATAATTAATATGAAGCAACATTACTAAAAATAATAATTAATAGTTATCAATTTTTTATAATTCAATATAATGATAATAAAAAAACTGCTAATTATTATTAGAGTATTTGTATAAACTACAAAAAATGAATATATTGTATATTAAACTCGTTCATTATTCACTAGTTTATTCTTTTTCTTAATTGTTAATAAATTAATCATAATAATTCGTAAATAATATATAAATAATTTTCTAATTAGAATATATAAATGTAATGTTTATAAAATTTTATATATAAAATATAAAATCATTTATTACATAAATAATTAAAATTTGATATTTTAAACAATTTTTTTTTACTTTTTTGTTAGCGAAAACATAATTTAAATAAAAATTAATTCAATATAAAATTTATCTTTTTTATTTATTATATAAATTTATTTTAATAAAATAAGTTATTCCAATTGTAAATGTATTTTTGGTGAAAGTATTATAGAGGCTTGTATTAAGAGTCAAATTGTATTTTATTTTTTACTTAAAAAAATAGATAAATTAATTTTATATAGGTACTTGAATTCAAAACCCCTAAAATGAACAACATTCTCTTTTCCACTAAAACCACTTGTTGGGTTTAATTTTATATATTAAATTAAATGATAAACTAATTATTTTTTTATTAAAAATTTTATCAACGTACGGTTAAAAATTTACTAGTTGATAGAATAACTCGATGTAGGTAAACTTTTTTAAGTAAGAAATACAAAATTTTACATATAATTTTCATCGAACTGAAGCCATAGTAAGTTAAAGGATAAACTATAAAAATAGTCACTTTCATTTGCCTCAAGTTACATTTTAGTCACTTATGTTTGAAATGTTACGTTTTAGTCACTTATGTTATTATTTTGTTACAAAGTGATCACTTTGCCGTTAAGTTCTGTTATCTCCCTAACGGTAATCCTACGTGGCAATCCAACTAAATTTTAAGTGTCAACTTGAATTTCCAAATGGGATGAAAATAGATATTTAATTAAATAAATTTAATTTATTGAAATTTTTAAACCCTAAACTCATTTCTACACTCCTCTCTTCTTCATCTTCATCTTCATCTTCTTTCTTTTTTATTCTAATGTTTTTAGTTACAAATCTGTCTCAAAGCTTGAATCTTTGAAACTTATTAACCCAAAGAAACTTATGTTTTCAAGTTGTAATTTAGTTATTATTTTTTTGGGTGGGATTTCAAGATTCAAGAATTTAATTCATGAGTCGAATCCTAATGAAGCAAAGTAGTCAAAATAATTATTAAAGGAATTTAAAATGGTCAAGTAGCTCTATTGGAGAGGACTTGTAAAAATTTTAATTAATTAAATTTATTTAATTAAAAATCTATTCTCATCCCATTTGAAAATCCAAGTTGACACTTAGAATCTAATTGGACTACCACTAGGATTACTGTTAGGAATATAATGGAACTTAACGGCAGAGTGATCATTTCGTAACAAAATAATAATATAAATGACTAAAACATAATATTTCAAATATAAGTGACTAAAATATAATATGAGGCAAACAAAAGTGACTACTTTTTAAATTTACCTAAATTAAAATTTTCGAAACTTACAGTGTAAGTAGAGGCGAGAGGCTCAAATGAGGGTTTAAATTAAAAAAAAAAAAGAAAAAAAAAGGAAGGCAGGAAGAGGCGCTCTTGAGCACAGGTGAACCCTAGGTGATTATTCCGATTTTCTTTTCTTTTTCTTTTTAAAATAAAAATCCATGTTTTGGGTTCTTTGACTGTGGATGTTGAGTGATAAAAAAAATGTTTTTGTTTTGTTTTTTTTTTTCAATGGAAAAACGAGGTTGTACTGGCTATATTTTGAGCTCTTTAGATGGATTATTTTAATCATTTTACTCTTTATTTGTGTCGTATGCCTCTTGTATTTTGAAGCTTATATGTTAGGGATTTGCCTTTATTAGAGCCATCGTTAGATTCAAGGGTTTAGTGTTAAACTATGGGTGAAATTCAAAATTTATGCGGATTTCCATTGTTAGTATCAGCTATTGTGTTTTTATTTGCATCAGTTGTCACCTGCACTAATATCACCCATGATTCTTTCATTTTCTTGTTTTTAGCGTAAGGAGTTGCAATGCAGAGCAACCTTTCTTCGGATGTCATCGTTGAAATACTCGTGAGATTGCCAGTTACGTCTATTTGTCGGTTCAAATGTGTTTGCAAGCTCTGGTGTTTGCTTATCTCTGATCCCACATTCATCAAAAGGCATCTCAATTTAGCAATCATAGATAAAGACATTGAGCACCAGAGGCAGAAGCTCATTCTCGGCTCGAGCTCAAAGCCGTCTCTGTATCATGTAGAGTGTGATGCTATGACATCTAATGATGTCATGGCGGTGAAACTCCATTTTCCATTGATAAGGAGTTCATTTGACCAAGTTAAGTTCATTGGCTCCTTCAATGGCCTGTTATGCATTTCTCTCAAACTGGAAAGACTTTTTCTGTTCAACCCTGCTACAAGGGATCTGAAAAGAATACCCAACTTATACATCGACATCAACCGGTCCTTAGATGATCGTGTTTCTCAACCCCCGGTATATGGTTTTGGTTATGACCACTCTTTTGATGATTACAATGTTGTCAAAATCATGTATGAATCCATTGTCTATGTCTACTCATTGAAAACAGATACTTGGAGAAGAGCTCAAAGATTCTCTTACCATAGATTTAACAGTGATTCGGGTGTCCACCTTAATGGCGCTGTCCATTGGGTGTTTGCTCGAGGTAAGCATTCTCCATTAGTGTCAACACCAAGGTTGATCGTTGCATTTGATTTTGCTGAAGGAAAGTTCCGGGAATTGCCTCGACCATATGATGATGCAGAGAACGTGACTGCAGTTGGGGTTTTAGGAGAATGTCTCTGTTGGCCAGGGGAGCAGCAAGATTTCTGGGTTATGAAGGAATACAATGTGAAAGAATCATGGACTAAAGTCGTGATTGACGTCCCCTTTTTGAACAGGCCTTTGAGTTTCTTGAAGAATGATGAAGCTTTGTTGGTGATTAATGAAGGATTGATTGCTTACAATCCAAGAGAAGATACACACAGGGAGATTGTGATCCATGGCATAAATGGCAGGGGGAAACTGGAAATAGAGACATATGTGGAGAGCCTTGTTTCACCTAATGTATGGAAGTGGGAGTTGAAAGAGATATTAGATTAAAATTTATGAGGATTGGCTATGTTGATCCAACTCTTTGGATATGTTTTTAATTTCGATATAACATTTGGAATTTGGAATTTTTATCAATATTATTATTATATTTTATATTTGCTCGAGTTGAATCTAATTTTATATATGGATTTTTAAATTTTTTTAAGTTTATTTATATTTGTAAAATTTATTTTAAGTTTGTCCCTATTAATTTCTATTTTTTAAAATCATATTATTTTAATTTAATATTTAATGTTTTTCAAATAAAATTTTAAATACAGACAATTTAGCCTTAATTATATATATAAATTAGTGGTGAAGTCGTGGAGCCGGCGAGGTCTTGACCATTTAAAATGAAGTTTTTTATTTAGATTTATTTTAATGGTAAAATTGTATTTTATATCTTCAAAAATGATAAAAATTTAATTTAATTTTTTTTAAAAATTATAAAAATATAAGTTATTAAAATGATAAAATTATATTTTTATTATTATAAAAATATATAATTTAATTTCAATCCTATTTAAAAATTTTCTGATTTTGTCTCTAATATAAACTATGGTATAATAACAATAAAAAAAACAAGCTATAACAACTCTCTATTCACAAGTATTGACCTTTTATTGAAAACATCCAAAGTCTTATTGATTAGTGTAATGGATTAATGGCAAGGCATATAACATTTTCAAAGAAAATATAAGTTTAAATATTAGAAATAATGTGATCGAAAAGGATAATCATGAACTCCTAATATTTATTGGTTGGAAAAATATTTTTTGATATGTATCTCAATTGTAATATATTTATTTTGGGAGTTAAAAGTTTTATTTTGTGTGATATTGTTTAATCTAATCTTATATTAAAATTTTAATTAAATTAGTGTCACGAGTCAATTGGGTATAATTCAATTGAAAATTTATTAAAATACTCTTTTATATACAAAATAAAAAATATTAATACGAGAGGTGTTTTTATCTTATATTTTTTAATAAAATAATACTATGATGAGATTTGAATTTGAGATTTGATTTTTAAAATTTAATTTAAACATTATTAGTAAACTCTCAATTGATTTTAATATATAAATATGTTTTTTTCCATTGAAGTGCTATTAAAAAACTTTGATGGTTAAGGTATACATTATCTCAAGTGTGACTTGGATTCATGTCACGTTAATAATGTTATTGTTAAGGTTTTGCCATTTTATTGTAATTCACCAAAAATAAAAATGTGTCCTCAAACAATAACTTTTTAAGTCTTAATTGATTTTTTTTTAAAAATTAAAGAATTTCGTGACTAAAGAAAAAGATAGAAAAGGAGAGTATTTCACAAATATAATACATTTAAAAAATATATTTGTGGGATCTAATTAGAGAAAATATGTGATGCTCGAAAGAAAATGAGATAAAAAAGTGAAAAAGAAATTATTATGAAAACTAAATTGAAACTTGCTATCTTAAGTGAGATTAACAGCCTGTCTTTGCTGGTTTTCATGGCAAATACAACATTGGCAAACTCAACAAACCAAATACGTCTGTTTGTTTGTTTGTTTTCTTTTCTTTTCTCTTTCCTTAACACAAAAATGTGGTCATTGATGACCAACAAAATCTCTGATTCTGAGTCCCCTTCCTTGATCCCCAGCCCCTTTCAGGCATGCCCCACCAATCAGGGCGGGAGTTCTTCCATGGCCCCCCCACCACCACCACCACCACCACCACCAACCCTAATATGGACCTTGCTTGGCCTTTTGGCAAGCTAGAAGGTGTCGATTGTGATGACATTCGTGAAGCTGCCTACGAAATATTCTTCACAGCTTGTCGTTCATCACCGGGCTTCGGAGGACGAAATGTTTTAACCTTTCACTCTTCACATGATAATGGAGATGGAGGAAACGGGGCTGAGCCGGACTCACCCGGCAGTCCGGTTAATAATGGGGCGGCGACCATGAACCCTACAAGTAAGATTAAAAGAGCCTTGGGGTTGAAGATGATGAAAAAAACACATTCCAGGAGGATGTCAATTTGTGCTATGGGATTTAGCAATGGTGGCGACGGCAGTGGTGGGTCGACACCATCATCGCCTGTTTCTCATCATGGACATAGTGCTTCCATTCCTGGTTTTAGCCCTGCAACTGGATTAGGGTTTTCTACGTTGAAAGCGCTAAACTCGAGACGACCATTGACGTCGGCGGAGATTATGAAGCAACAGATGAGGGTGACGGAGCAAAGTGATAATAGGCTTAGAAAGAGTCTCATGAGAACCCTTGTTGGCCAAGTACGTATATTAATGAGCATTTCATGCATTGTTTTGTATTATATATCATCTATATATACTGAAAACTTCTATAAATGTAGAAGCAATTCAGGTTAGACTATTGAAGCTTAATGCTAAATCCTTAATGGTTTTGGACAGATGGGTAGGAGGCCAGAGACCATCATACTTCCACTTGAGCTTCTTCGGAATTTAAAACCATCCGAATTCAATGACTTGCATGAGTACCATATTTGGCAAAAGCGTCAACTCAAGATCTTAGAAGTAGGTCTACTTTTATACCCATCAATGCCTACAGATAAATCCAACCCTTTAGTAATACGTTTACGCGAGATAATCCGAGCCGGTGACTTAAATACGATCGACACGAGCAAGAACTCCGACATGATGAGATCATTGTGCAACGCTGTTGTTTCTTTAGCTTGGAGAGGCACCAATGGTACTCCCACGGATGTGTGTCATTGGGCTGATGGGTACCCTTTCAACATTCACATGTACATATCTCTCCTTCAAGCCATATTTGATTTTAAGGATGAGATAATGGTCCTTGATGAGGTTGATGAGTTGCTGGAGTTAATGAAGAAGACATGGTCAACATTAGGGATCGATAGGTCAATCCACAATGCATGTTTCACTTGGGTGCTTTTTCAGCAATATGTTGTGACTAACCAGATAGAGCCTAATCTTCTTTCTGCTGCATATACTATGTTGACAGAGGCGGAAATTGATGCTAGAAAACCAGACAAAGAGACAACATATGTGAAAGTTTTGTCTTCTATGTTGGTTTCAATAGAGAGTTGGGTTGAAAAGAGGTTACTTTACTACCATGAATGTTTCAATAAAGGAAATATTGATGAGATCGAAAATCTTTTGCCTTTGGCATTGTTTTCAGCAAAGGTTTTGAGTGAAAATGTTGGTATTATGGAAGGGGAAGGGGAAGGGGAAGGGGAAGGGAGTAAGAAAGGAGATGTAATGCTCGTCGATTCCAACAGAGATTGTGTAGATCGTTACATTCGATCTTCTGTGAAAAATGCATTTGCAAAGGTGGGTAATCATACTTTTAAGCAACTATCCTAAAAGTTGCTACTCATTTACCCTGCATATATATCTATATATATTTGTTTAATTGTTATTTCTTCATTGATTGGTTTATAGATGATAGAAAACGAAAATGTCAAACATACAGAAGAAAATGAAGAACCAAGTGTAGCTCTACTTGATTTGGCTAAAGAAACTGAGGATTTGGCTGCAAAGGAGAGGGAGTTATTTAGCCCTATATTGAAGAAATGGCATCCCATTGCAGGTGGAGTTGCAGCAGTGACATTACACCAATGCTATGGAACAGTGTTGAAGCAATATTTAGCTGAGACAATTATGCTAACCGATGAGATAGTTGGGGTGCTACAAAGAGCTGCAAAGCTGGAAAAGGTTTTGGTTCAAATGGTGGTTGAAGATTCAGAAGAGTGTGAAGATGGAGGCAAAGGAATTATCAGAGAAATGATCCCATATGAATTTGATCCAATCATATTGAAGCTCTTGAGACAATGGATAGATGAAAGGCTAAGGAAAGAGAAAGAGTTACTATCTAGAGTAAAAGAAACTGAAGTCAGTCGATCTTTTTTCTATGTCTAAACTAAAAAAATAATAATTTATGATTTGAACTTGCTAATTAGTTGGAAATTTTATGTTGCAGACATGGAACCCAAAGTCCAAATCTGAGCCATATACACATTCATGTGAGGAGCTAATGAGATCGGCCAATCAAATGGTGAAAGATTTCTTTGACATTCCAATTGGCATTACAGATGATTCGATTTTTGATCTAGCTGAAAGCTTAGAGCTAATCTTCCAAGAATACACTACTTTTGTAGCATCATGTGGTGAGATTTCATACTACTATTCTTTTCTTTATGGGAAACCTATCTTGTTATTCATAAATGGCTGTCCCATTGTTTTCAGGGTCAAAGGAAAGTTATCTCCCAGAACTTCCTCCTCTAACAAGGTGTAACCGTGATTCAAAGTTCTTCAAAGTATGGAGAATGGCCAATCCTTGTAGTGTTGGAATACAGGACATGAATCAAATTATTACCTCCGAGAGAAACCACACTCGGCCCTCGATGAGCCGTTGTACGCAACGCCTATACGTCCGCCTTAATACCTTACACTACCTCATCTCTCACCTTCATTCCCTTGATAAAACTCTCACCCTCTCACCTAAAGTCTCAACCACACGAACTCATCTCGGCGACAGTCACAAGCATTGCGGTGCTTCGTCTTCCCACTTCAAACATGTCAATGCATCGATCCAATCAGCTTGTGATCACGTCTCCGAAGTCGCTGCTTACCGTCTCGTTTTCCTCGACTCGAAGTTGGTTTTCTATGAAAGTCTTTACGTGGGGGAAGTAGGCAATGCAAGGATCAGACCTTGGATCAAAATCCTAAAGCAGAACCTCACGCTTCTTACAGCAATACTCACCGACAAGGCTCAAGCATTAGCAACTAAAGAAATTATGAAAGCATCGTTCGAAGCCTTTGTATTGGTATTGCTTGCTGGGGGACCTTCTAGGTTCTACGAACGATCAGACCATGAGATGATTGAGGAAGATTTTGAGAGCTTGAAAAGGGTGTTTTGTACTTGGGGTGAATGGTTGATACCTGAGGACGTGGTCCAAAGTGAGGCTGAACCAATTGAAGGGGTGATAGCATTGATGGGTCAAAGCACCGAACAGTTAGCTGAAGATTTGAGTATCATCAGTCGTGAAACCAGTGGCACAGGTACCACTAGCCCAGTCCAAAAGCTACCTTTGCCACCCACAACAAGAAGGTGGAATAGTGGAGATCCTAATACAATACTCAGGGTTTTGTGCCATAGGAATGATCGAGAAGCCAATCAGTTCTTGAAAAAGGAATTTCAATTGCCAAAAAGGAAATGATACGAAAGACGATAATGTATTCATTTGAACAACAGATTTTTGGTTTCGGTTTGTTTTAATTAGCATCCATTTTCAGTTGATCTAATTGAATTCAAACTTATAACTTAATTTTTATATCAACTAGAGGTGTTCATGGGTCGGGCCGGGTCAAATTCGGGTCGGGTTTAAATATGATATTAACATACTTTATGCTTGTCTAAGTCTAACTCGATCCGAAATCTGAGCCTAAAATTTTACGTAAACTCGCCCATATTTGCAAAAGATTGATCCAAACCATTTTAGGTCCGCCCATATTATTTTTTAAAATTTTAAAAAAATTATTTATTTTTTTATTTTAATATTTATAATTTTATATATTTTTATTTTTTGAATTTTTTTATAGTCATCTTTAACATTTATTTAATGTTTACATTAGAATAGTATTATATATTTAATATAAATTATTTTTTTAATGTGTTATAAATTACATAATATATAAAAATAATATAATATAAAAAATTATAAACCTAAAAAGGTTGAGCTAGGCCAGGCTCGGGTCTTGAATGTTCAAGCCAAAGCCTGACTTATATTTTAAACGAACCTATTTTTTTGCCCAAGCCCATTTTTCGGGTATAATATTTTTGCCCAAACCCTCTCAAATTTCAGGTGGACCTTCGAGCCTGGACAGATAACCCGACCCATGAATAGGTCTAATATCAACGTCTTTATGGGAGGTTTGTAATACTCTAAACCCAGCCTAGACGGAAAGATCACGTCTAGGATGTCACATTAATTTACCAGAACACATTCATACTTAGAGCAAGTTATTCGATCATATTAAAGTCATAAAACCATTCATTATCTGAAACATAGTTAAACTATTAAAACTTAAAGTACGAAACTAAAGAAACAGTCTTAAACACACAATATAGATAATAAATCTGATAGATGATCGAGTCCCTCCTCCGTCAGCTGCTCAGTTTTGGAATTTTTTTGAAATTCATTAAATATAGTTAGTGTGTAACATAAACAAGTTTAGCATACTTATAATAGCTTAGATATTGATAGAAGTTTAAATACTATTAGAAGTTCAAATAGTATTCTCAATCTTAATCGATCAGATTAATAATTCGCTACAGTTCAGACACAAAATAGTTTAGATACTCAACATATCATATAAAGATGCAGATATAGTTACATATACAAATATGACACGGATACAGTTACAGATGCAGTTTCCTACCCCCATCCGCTACACACCATCTCCATTCAACCCAACACACCATATAGGTATATAATACCTATCCAGCCCTACATACCATGTAGTGTCGGTATAACACGTTTTAGTAATTGCAGTCTAGCTGCCCAAATCATATACAGTTATGGGCAGCTTAGCTACTACATTAGTACAATATACTTCATTCTTTACACATGCCCACTCCATGTGTATGCATGATCCAAATGACAGATATAATGCTTCACATATAGTTGAAATATACCAAATATGTCAATCACAATAATAATTATCACTTATTAAGAATTCACTTCCCAATTTCAATACAGTAAGTATACATACTTTGCATGCAATAATGCATAAATAGTTCAAATCTAGCAAAATGTCCATAACACATCAATCATCACATACAGTTGTTCAGAATTATTTCCAAATATAGTATAGCAGTTTATACAGTTCAGTTCACCTCATAGGACCCTACAAACAACCTATGTTCACCTCGCATGATGATTATGGCTTAAACGGAATTTCACGAAACAGGCTCACACACCCGTGTGGTTGCTCGTGTGCCCCTATCTTCCAAAACAGTGTGTTACATGGTCTGGGCACATGCCCGTGTTACTACCCGTGTGCCTCACACGGTCTGGCACACACCCGTGTCCCATGCTCGTGTGTCTCTAATACATAAATAGTGAGTTACACGGCCTGGACACATGACTGTGTGACCCCTGCACCTTAATTTTCCCACATACGGTCTAACACACGCCCGTGTGTCCCTAATACATAAACAGTGAGTTACACGGCTTGGACACACGCCTGTGTGACCCCTACACCTTATTTTTCCCACACACGGTCTAACACACGCCCGTGTGGCTTGCTCGTGTGTCTCAAATCAGAAAATAGTGAGTTACACGGTCCACCACACGGCCGTGTGGCATGAAAAACTTAGTTTTTCGGTGACCAAAATAGTATGTAATCAGGTTTCAGGTACCCTACCTACTGCGAAATCGAAGTAGAACAGTGGCAAAGCCTCCAAAAATCCTAAAACAATACAACGGAAACCAAATACATAATCACTTACAACGAAACACTAGATCAAACGTACAATTAAACTATCGAAATGTTCGAATCAAAAACCCCAACTCGAAACAATGATTACCTTCATACAGAACAACCTATTCACAAATTACAAGCGTGTGGGGGTTGTTATCCTCGAAACCTTGTCCTAGAGAACAACAATTGAACTTATAAACAGAGGATTCGAATAATTTGAGAAGAAAGCTCAATTTCTAACTAAACGAACAAGAATAAACAATTAATGAAATTCGACAATGAAACTTACGTAACAGAATTCTTAATCGCAGAACAATGGAACCACAACCACTTCGACGAATTGTCGGTAAAAATTTAATGAAGGGTTTAAAAAAATTAACGTACAAAAGCAACCAACGAAACACAATAACAAACAAAAAGGAAAGAAAGAAAAGGAACGAACGTCAAACAAAAGAGGGAAATCACTCAATTAAAATTTGTAAAAAATAGTTTTTCAGAGAAGTGCAAAAACAATATTCCTTAGCGCATAAGCAAAGATTTGAACACAGGATCAAAGAATAGCAAATGCTTAACCATTAAACTACTAGGCTCCTCGTTAAAACATCAACGCACAAAATTTAACTTATGTGACGAATTCAAGTCTAAAATTCAATTAAAAGAATACATAAAATTCAAAAGATGCAACCCAAACCTCATATCTCCAGTTAGCGAAACAGAACACATAACCACGAAAACGAACACATATTCATTGACACAACTTAGTAAGAAAAGATCAAATTTTGGGGGCATTACAGGGTTATACCAGGCATTTATGCATGTTTAATTCTTTGTAGCGTTAGGCTCTATTTTAAGATAATTTTATCTCAATATAGTACATTTCTTCTCAAAATCCTTTCTTTCAAAATTTGTAAATATTACATTTTTATTGTATCATCTAATTTCAATATATCATCAATATATTAATGATAGAATAAAAATTACGGAATTTATATACAAATCCATCCATATAACTCATCACCTTTCTTAAATTTGTGATGAAAAAAGATGTTTATGTGCCATGAGCATAAATTTGGAAAGTTGTTTTCTTTTTTACAACTCTGATTCGAACTAAAATTATTTTTTGAGAAGGTAAATATCTAATTAATATATTGCAACTTAAGTACAAAATAATTAATGATAAAATATCTATTAATAATCTTGTATTATACTAATGACTACTTATTCTAAATTAAAAATTGTTATTAGTAAAATAAATTAATAAAAGAAGTCAGACTTTCAAAAGATGGAGAAAAACTTTGGTGAAGCGTCGTCTTCCGGTGGGACATTGGACGTTCAACTAAGAAACTATGTCATAGACCAGAGGAACCACCTAACCTAGATGATCCCATAATGGATGCGAAAGGAATGGCAGTGAACTCGAGTGGTGGTACAAATGAGTCGTGGAAAGAAAAATTGATGGGTAATAGTGTTGATAGTGAGAAACCTCAGAAGGAGGATTTTGAATTAATGGAAGGTGGTGTTACAAATGAAGTCATCAATGGTATTCCTTTTATTACTTTCTTTAAATGAGTACACCAATATATCACCCAAAGAATGTCTTGGACTGTAATTGTTAAACTCCTTGGTAGAAGGATCTCTTATCTCACCATGTCCAGCAAGTTACAAGCCATCTAGAAGACAAAACATCCATTACAGATTTTGGACTTAGAAAATGATTATTTTTTAGTTAAATTTCAAGAGAATGAAGATTACCTTACTGCTTTATCGTGGGGACCGTGGACTATCTTCGACCCATACCTTATGGTACGGCCATGGACTCCAGCCTTTAAGACAGATCAATCACTACCTAATAATCTGATGGTGTGGATTTGCCTATATGGGATACTAGAGGAGATGTATTTTAAGAACTTACTGAAATTTATCAAGAATGTGTTAGGATTAGTGACTACCTCTGAACGTACTCCTATTCGGTGTAGGTTTTCAGCTTCCGCAAGTATACGGGTCAGGTTGTAAATATAGTGTGTTACAACGGAACACTTGGTAGTATTTTGAGGATCGTACCCATAAGAGGTGTAAGGCAATAATGAATTAGATCCCTGCAAAGAATAGAATTAATTAGTACTTAATTTAGGGATTATAGTACAAGAATAAAATAAAGTGTTGGTTGTAAAAAGCATAAAAAGAAATAAAAGAAGTAAAAGTTGAGATGTAAAAATTCGATAAACAGCTTTGGGGAGATTAGCTCGCTTCAAAATGATTTCTTCAATTGTTGGGTTTTGGGAATTTTCCTTCAATCAACTAGTCACTACCCCAGTTGGATCTTCTGATTTTCCGCCAGCATAGCGAGTCGATAGAGACTACTTAGCGCAGTTTAAATCGATTTGGGGAAAAAGTTTTCACGGATAGACAATACCAATTTTAGGTTCATTCTCGCTAACGTTCTAGGGCTGTCAGGTCTAGTGTTTGCTTAATGTTCTTCCTTTCCCAAACAACTAATCCGAATGAAAAATCTCTGCTAAACAACAATTAAATATTTATACTTTCACTCCCTAATTCCCAAAATTGAATTAGTTCCTCATGATTTTCTTGATCCTCATAAAACCAATACTATATGAAAACATATAATTGAATAAATAGAATAAAAAATAATCTTCAATTGTATTGGCAATCTGTAACGAAAAATTCCTCAAATTTTTATGCGAAATTTACAATATCGTTTCTAAATGAAAATAACAACATAAAACTAAAAACTAAGAAAAGGTGTGTTTAAACCTAGTGCTAAAGGCTCTATTTATAGTCTTGGCCGGTCGTTTTCATCAACCCTAGGTAAGTCGTCGTCCTTCGTGATTAAGTGACATTGTAAAGACTAAAACACCATTCACTCAGTGCAGAAACCGCATCTAGGGGTCGATATTGCGACACACCAGGACCTATGTCGTGACGAAGCCATCAGTCCCCTTATGTAGTGTCATCGTGAAGGCATTGTTGCGACTTAGCCCATGTATGTCGCGACAAAGAAGTCAGTCCCCAGAATCTTCCAATCTGGTCCCTTTGTTGTAATGTTGAACATCCTATGTTGTGACGAAGTGATCAGTTTCAAAATTGTGAAACTTCTAATGGTCTCCTGCACACTTACTAACGATGTTAGCTAACCTTTAGGCCTCAATTGGCCTTAAAGACAATAAAATAACCTTTAAGCACTTAGTTTACACAATTTATTAAAAATAAAAATCTAAGTTAAATCCTATGAAAACATAAAGAAAATATTTAATTTCAAGCTCTACAAGTGTGAAAACTAGTTCAATTTGTTAGGTATAAAACCGGTAGATCAAACTCCCCCACACTTAAGTCTTTTCTTGTCCTCAAGCAAACAAAACAAGAAAAGTAATAAAACAAAGAAAGAAAAAAAATAGAAGAGCTTGAATTCATATTATACAAAGATAAGGAACGTAGCATTTACTCTAGGCATTATATATTTCTAAATAATTTTAACATTATGAATGAGCAACTTTACTATTTTTGTTTAGAAAATATATAAGTTCAATAAGTTATAAGAAATACAAATATCAAAGTCTTATCAATATAAATCCATCAGTGTCTAATACAAGTACTTTGATTATCCTAGTACAATATAGATAGTCATGCTGAGATCATGCAATTTTCACATCTATTCATGCATAGAGTTTTTTAAGTCACATAGGGTTTTTCAACTTGTAACGTGTTGAGGCTTAGTATAGGTATGAAATTCAAAGAATAGTTAAGCACAAAAGGTTACAAACACAAAAATAGTTTGCCACATTATATTGTTCAATATTCTTCTCCTTATTCTCCTTCTCTCACCTTCATTTTCTCTCCAATTTAGGTAATCTTAATATAAACCAATCCCTTTAGCTAGCCTATGAGTATTTTTTTGTTTCTTGAGTAAGATTCTCTTTTTTTTTTTTCTTTTTGGTGGCTTTATGATTTTGTTACTCTTCGTATGTTTTCTTACTCATGATTTTCTTCTTTTGTTTCTACTCTTTTTTCTTTTATTTTTCACTATTCTTCTCTTTTTGGCTAAACTAAAGTTAATTCATTATACTGATTTTCCTATTTCCCTTTTTGTTTTATAACCTCCACCATAATGTGTCTACTTACTCTCAATACATATGACCATACGTCTATTTCCATGCAAAATAGGACCAAAGAAAAAAGTACACACAAATCGTTGTTTTAGGTTTTAGAGGCTTGTAGTGTGGTTCATCAAGAAGGGTCATAAGGCTCAACGATGGTTACTAATTGAAAATTAAGAATAAGGTTTGGCTTTTTAGCTCTAGATGTATCCAAACAGTGCCTTAGGTCATCCATAAACACCTCAATATGCATAAATATCAATTTAATCATACAATCTCAAAATTACTATCTATCACATATACTAGCATGCTTGTTTGCTCTTATTATGCACATCATTTGGTATCAATAATACCTTTCTGTCTATATTTAATGTAACCTATATAATTCAAAAATTTCATGCTAAAAAATTTAAAACTTCCTCATCATCATGCCAAATTTATCAACAAATACAATCAACCTATTATTCATGCTCCTAATCAATCACTTGTATTTATACAAGCTCAAGCACACATCAAAAAGAAAAACTAAAAATTAAAAACTATATGCAAAAATTCCTATGTTATCCTACACATTTTTGAAATCACATTGTCCTTAATATGTAGCCCCTTAAATGGTAAGGAAAGAAGTTACCCGATTGTTCATAAAAGTCTTCTTCTTCTCATGGTTGTCCTTCTTCCTTTTGTCGTGAATGCTCAAAATTATTATGTCTCCATAGTGTGGGGTTCCTACAAAAAGAATTAAGGCATATATATGCAAAAGTAAATCCTAATCCTACTCCTACAAATTATATAAGTCTCAAAAACCAAAAATATTATCCTAAAAATACAAGTCTCAAAAATTAAAGTCTTAAAAACACTTTATTCATCCTCGTCCATCTCATCCTCCTCCTCATCACTGTTATTCCCTTCTTTCAATTCCTCCTCATTGTGCTTCTCATCCACCACCCAAACACCGATCAAACTCTTGAAACACCGATCCTGATTCTTGCATTCATTGTATCATTCAATCGAGCTTTGGATGACTTTCTTCACCAACTTCTTGTTGGGCTGGTGCCAACCTTTGTGTGGAAATTGGTGTAGCCATCGAGTCTCGTGATTTCCTCTTCCCCTCCTTCAGTTGTTTAGCACGAAGCTCCACGTATTGTTGGAAGAGTGTGTCACCGATGATACTCCTTAATGGCTTCAATGTTTGCTCATTGGATGTTATGGGCACTCCTACCCTTCTACACAAAGCTGTGATTAAGTGAGGAAAGAAAATCTCCACCTTTTGGCTTCTCACACATCGACTCATGTTTTGGTGGATCCACTTCCCTATAGAAACTTACTTTTTCTACAAAATTACAAATGATAATACTGTTCGAAAAGTATTAACATTAGAAACATTTAAAGCATGTATCACACGTTTGCATACAAATTGAATCCACATTTTAGCTTCAGGAAACATAATTACTTGGTTGAATGAAGTAGGAATATTAGTGCTCGACCTAAATTTCCATGTTTATATCACTAAAGGATTTTAAGTCAGTTTGATCTAAGAAATCTTGTTCATAATAAGGAGCATTGAAGAATTTATATTATTTTGGGGGTTACCTTGACACTGACTCGTCTAATCACTAGAGTTCCCCAATTTAGTTCATCACTAGTCCTAGAAATATAATCTTTCAAAGCTGCATAAAATTCTTGGACTACTGGGATAACTGTAAGTTCTGTGAGAATTGTCCAAAATCATTTCCACCTATGGTACCTAACTAGAGGCCAGATTTCCTTGCAAAGAACCATCAAAGGGTCAAAACCCTTTTCTTGAATGAATGTTTTTCCTTGAAGCTCATTAAAATATCTTTCCACATTTGCATTCACAAAATTTGAAGGGTTTGTACCCAATGATGATTTAGATTCTATAGTTCGTCTAACTTTTCTAGGAGGCATTTCAAATAAAAGAATATGAAAATAAAAACTTAGAACCTGGTTTTGTGTGCTTCTCTCATTGCTTGAAAACCTGAAAAGTGAAAAGAGAAAATAGGAAAAAGAAGGATTTTTAGGTTTTTGAAAGTTTTTTGTGAGTTGAATTAAGATGGAATAGGTTAGAATAGTGTTTTAGTATATATAGAGGGATATAAATTAGGGTTTTAAAGAGTAAAAAATTGAAAAAAAAGCCTTTAGCGGCCGCGTTACACAGTTGGGTCGGGTCGATCCTGTAAAAATTACAGTCGATGTCACGACACAAGAAGGCTACGTCGTAACACACTTAGGGCTTTGTTACAACATCTTGCTCAGTCTGAATATCACCAAGTCTGTTCTCTTTGTAGCGACATGGAGAGAGCTACGTCGCGACATAGACATCAATCTCTTTTTTCTTGGTTTTGTCACCTATGTTACGACACAAAAGATGGTGTGTCGCAACATACCCATGTTTCCTGTTAATTACTAAATAAAAACTTTTTAAAAATATATACAATAATATACAGAAGTTAGTACCATCGTTTTACCTTTATGTTTTGCTACCAGACTCATTCAATATGTTTACCCTTGCTGAGCGAGTCCCCTTCTGTTCCAGTTTAATCCGTCTCCAATTGAGTTTTTCCATTTCCCTAAATTGATCTCTTTCTTTAAATATGTTGATACGTTCTTTGTCCATAAAAGGGATCTGATTATGTCCTTCACTTCCATATAAGTCAAGCAAGTGACCATGCTCGTTATGCTTTCCTGTTTCATCATTTTTGTCCCCACATTTGAAGGTCTCTATATCACCATTAATTTACATTGTCAGTTCGTTAATATTTGAATCAATGGTCGATCTAAATCTAGCTAAGAATGGCCTTTCTAGCAAAATGGGGGACATCCTTGTCTTCCTCAAAATTTAGTAACACAAAATCTGCAAGGATGATGAAACTTTTTACTTGAACTAGTACGTCCTCTAAAATTCCCTTCGGTCATACAGATGATCGATCAGGTAGCTGTAGAGTCACTTGGGTATTTTTGAGATCTCCGCTCCCAAGTTTCTCAAACGTCGACAAAGGCATCAAATTTATGGTTGCACCTAGGTCACATAATGTCCTGTTAAACTGAAGATTCCCAATTTTAATTGGGATAGTAAAACTACTAGGATCCTTCAGCTTTTATGGAATTTTTTTAGAGATGATCGCACTGCACAATGCGTTTACTTCCACTTGTTCTCCTACCTTGATTTTCCTACACCTTGACATTAGCTCCTTTAATAATTTAGCATACTTGGGTACCTTTTCTATTAGTTTAATCAAAGGTAAGTTAACGTTTAAATATTTGAAAAGGTTTAGAAAACTTACAAAGTTGTCATCGTCTTGTTTTTTCTTTTCTTCTAACCATTACGGAAATGGAATCGAGGTACCTTTATCTTCCTTAGGCATATCTTCTTTCTTATCTAGTGCCTCTTTTGCTGGTACCTCTTCAGGTGTTATGACTTTAGTGTCATTATTAGAAGGTATGTCTATAACTTCATGAGAATTTTTATATTCTTCTCCCTTGTTGGACTATTTTGGGCTACTCAATACTTTGTCCAATCTCAACTTGATTACCTTTACCTGCTCTTTACCCTCTCGTCGGGGATTGTTCTCAATGTTGCTAGGGACGTCAGAACCAATTTTCCTTGTGAGATCGCCTACCATACTCATCAATTAGTCCATCCTTTCTTCTAGCTTTGCTACTGTTCTGGCGGTATTAGTGCAATCAGACTGCACTTGTTTCACATCTTTGACCACATGCAGTATGGTCACTTTGAACCATTCTTTCCTGTTGCCTCTACAAGAATGGGGGTTGGTAACTTGGGTTTCTTACCTGTGTGTTGTTGCTATCGCTTCCTCCTTGATTTCCTCCCCATCTAAAATTAGAATGGTCTTTCCATCCTGGATTATATGTGTTTCAGTAAGGGTTTCCACCTCGACTACTTACATAATTAGCGTCCTCAATGTTACTAAGATAATGGTATAAAGGCTTGTCTTCTCCTTATGACGATAGTGCTCCTGTAGTAGACTCGATTCGATTAGTCTCTCCAACAGGTATTGATACTTATCATCTTCTTGGATCATTTTCACCAACGCGATTTTTTGCTCATAAGTGAACCTCTCAATAGGCCACTGGTAAGAGTTCATTGTCATATTCTCAATTAACCCATAGGTATCGTTATAGGTTCTGTTCCTTAAGGTTCCTCCTATCACACCATCTAATTCAAATCTGGCACATGCATCCAACCTGTTATAGAATGTTTAAAGTTGCATCCACTCTGGCATACTACGATTAGTGTAATAGCCTGATTTTAGTGGTAAAAAGGGAGTTTAGTTTTAAAATTTAATTACATCTAGTAAATGAAATTTTATTGAGTAAATTATACTCATAAGGCCATATGAAGTATTTAGCATATGAAATTTCTATGAATGTTGATAAATTAGTATATTGTACTAAATTGGGAAAATTAGAAAAGCTTGAGTATCTATATTGTAGTTGTTTAATAATAATTAGTGGGTAATTAAAGAAATGAAATGATGATGGCTTTATTATTTTAAATTATTAAATAATGTGAGTGGGTTTTGGTGTAAAAGTTTATAAAGGTTATTTTATATATATATATACATATTTATAAGTTAGTGGAGTTATTTAAAAGAAAGAGAGCTTTATTTAATTGGTGAAAAAGAAAAATGTGATGAATATAGTAAAAAAAAGAAAGGGTAGGAAGGACACATCATCATTTCTTCTTGTCTCTTCTTCTTGCTTGACCGAAACCACTATTGAAGAAGAAAGCTTGGAGGTTTGGGGTTTTTTTTTCAAGTCCTTGCATATCAAGAGATGGATACTACAGTAGATAAATGAGGGATAGGAAAAGTGATCGAGTAGTTCTGCGTAAAATATCTATCATCACTGTACAAGTAAGTTCGTTTTATTAATATGTGAAATTATACATTTATTTCTTGATTGTTCATTGTTGAATTGTAAATTTTGCATATTTGATGGTTACTTGTTGACATGTATCATTATATGTGAATTGGTACAACAACATCTATATATATATATATATATATTCAGGCTTTGTGCCGATGTATCAGGCTTCGTGCCGGTGTATCAGGCTTCGTGCCGGTGAATCAGGCTTTGTGCCGGTGAATCAGGCTTTGTGCCAGTGTATTAGGCTTTGTGCTGGTGTATCAGAATCAAGCTTCGTGCCAGTGTATCAGGCTTTGTGTCGGTGTATTAGGCTTTGTGCCGGTGTATCAATCTTTGTGTCGGTGTATCACGTCTTGTGCCGGTGTATCAGGCTTTGTGCTTGTGTATCAAAGAACAAGTATTTAACTAATGAACAATGGTCGTCGGTTACCTTAATTACTTTATCAATTGTATTTTGAACATACTAAGTCTTAAATAACTTACCTCATTTGATTTGTATGATTGTAGGTCTCGAGGAATCTTGGCATAGATTGGATCCAGTCAAGAGCACACACTATCATCTTCATCTTCGGTAGATTTTTGAGCAAATCATTTTAGGTTTAAGAGTGGCATGTATATAAGATATTTTGAGTACTTTTGATATGGAACTACTTTTGTTAAAAGCTTATGTAAATATGATCCTTGATGGTTTGTATGCAAAGAAAGTAGTTGTTAATATAGTGTTTTAGATAATTATAAGTGATGAAGAACGTAGTCTATTTGGTATTTTTTTCGTTGATAGCTAAGTATAAGAATGTTGGAATTTGCATGTTAAATCGTAGTGACTTATGGTGAAAGTAAAGTTCGAATTGTATTTTGTGTAGGAAGAAGTATTTAGGACACACGGCTTGTGCCACGGGGTGACACACGGGCGTGTACTATTTATTTGGTGCAGGGTACTTGTTCAATCAAACACACGGGCTAATACATGGTTTGGCACACGGGCATGTGTCCTGTTTCAACAACACTTTTCACTTTTGTTTTAGGTATGAAATCTTGTTTTGTTTGGGTTCTTTTGGTTTTCTAGTTTAATTCTAATGACACTAATATAATGTTTGTGGTGGCTGTGTGAATGTATATACATGAATGGAAGTATGTTGAAGTCATTGAATGATGTTATTGTATGTTTGTGAGTGAGATAGTTGTTGTAACATTACTTAACTCTAGATCGATGACTGATACGGGTTAGAGGTGTTACGTTTATTGGTACCAGAGGTACAATTTAGTCGATTCTAGGACAGAACGTAGCAAGTGTGAGTATAGATATACATGCCACTTTATAACCGATGATAGTGTGTGGACTCTTGATCAATTTGAAATGTTTTATTTAGATAAAAGATGTCGTTGGAATCCAATCAAGCAGATTCTAATGAGATCAAAAGTTACACTCTAGTTACGGTTGAAGGAAGTACATAGAATGAAAGGGGAACTCAAAGACCCGAAAATATTGCACCTGATGCATTTCTCCACATGATGCATGATATGTATGACGCATACTTAAAGGCAAATGCGTCAAACCAACCTACTCCTACCTTACATCCGCTAGGATTATCTCACTGTGATGATCGTAAAATCTCTATCGATAAAGTGAGTTTAGTGGGAATGTGGATGATGATCCTATGAAAGTTGAGTACTGGTTAGAACATACTCAAAGGATACTTGATGAGATGCTGTCCTCTCCTGAAGATTGCTTACGTTATACCGTATCACTTTTGAAGGAAGAAGCCTTTCACTGGTGGTCCACTCTAACATCAATGGTATCGAAAGCAAGGGTCAACTAGGAGTTCTTTAAATCTAAATTTCGTAACAAGTATGTGAGTAAAAGGTATTTAGAAAGGAAGAAGAAAGAGTTCCTTGAACTGAAGCAAGGAAACAAATCTATGGCAGAACACGAGAAATAGTTTGTTCAACTTAATAAGTATGCCTGCGAGATTGTGCCTACAGAAGAGGCCTTATGCATACGTTTTGAAGATGGATTGAATAATGAAATTAAAATGTTAGTCGGAGCTTTAGAGATCCGGGAGTTAGTAATAATGTCGGATCGGGCACAGAAGACGGAAGAAATTTATTCTAGCAAGAGGAAAAATGAGGCGAGGACTCGTGACTTTGGCCTACGCTTAGGGGCAAAAAGTTTTTCGGGATCACCACAAAAGAAGTTCAAAGAATTAAGCAGTACGTTTAATGCACCATTCGAATACCAAGGAAGAAGCCACGTGAAGCCAGGTAACATAAGAGCTCCAACTCAGTCAGTTGCAAGTGTAGGCAGTGTGCGAAACACCAATCAGGTAGAGTGCAAGCGGTGTGGCAAAGTTTACTTTGGGGTGTGCAAAGTTAACAATGGAGTTTGCTTTATTTACGGATCTCTTGATCATTTCAAAAGGGATTGTCCTAGTCGTAATGAACCTAATAAAGGGTAATGTGAGAGATCGGTAACTGCGCCTCGAAGTAGATATCCTGGGAATAGTGATGCAACGAGGATAAACAGAAATGTTTCTAGAGATATGTCCACCAGATCGGAGGCTAAAGCTCCTACCAGAATGTATGCCATTCGTGCACGAGAGGAAGCTTCAGCTCTTGATGTTATCACGAGTACTTTTTCTATTTTTGATGTTAATGTTTGTGCATTAATTTATCCCGGGTCAACCCACTCTTATATATGCACTAGATTAGTAGCAGAAAAGAATTTACCTGTTGAACCTACTGATTGTATTGTCATGGTCACAAATCCATTAGGTCATAGTGTAGTAGTTGACCTAGTATGTAAGCAATGTCCACTGAAAATTTAAGGTTATGATTTTCCTGCTAATTTGATGTTGTTACCATTCAATGAATTCGATGTAATTTTGGGAATGGATTGGCTTAATTTTCATGATGTCGTGGTCTGTTGTCAACAAAGGAAGGTTGATTTGAGTAGTTCAACTAGAGAGATTATTTCAGTTATATCAGAGAGGTTTGATTGTGCATCCAATTTGATTTCAGCTTTTGAGCAGAAACTAATTCGTAAGGGTTGTCATGCATTTTTGGCTTATGTCTTGGAGACTAAAGTGTCAGGGAAAGAAGTGAGTAATGTACCTATAGTATGCGAGTTCACGGCTGTTTTTCTCGAAGAATTACCGGGGCTACTACTTGAACGAGAGGTTAAATTTGCTATTAAATTAGTATCCGGTACTACTCCTATTTTGATCGCTCCGTATTGAATGGCTCCAACGGAACTTAAGGAACTTAAGGCACATTTGCAAGAATTATTGGACAGAGATTTCATCAGACCTAGTACATCACCGTGGAGTGTACCTTTATTGTTCGTAAAGAAGAAGGACGGCTCGATTAGGTTGTGTATTGATTACAGACAACTAAATAAAGTTACGATTAAGAACAAGTATCTGTTGCCGAGAATTGATGATTTATTCGACCAGTTGAAGAGAGCTATGGTGTTTTCGAGGGTTGATCTTAGATCGGGATACTATCAGTTGCGAGTTAAGAATGTTAATGTATCAAAGACAGCCTTCAAGACGTGTTACGGACATTACGAGTTTTTAGTCATGCCTTTTGGATTGACAAAAATCTCTGACGACATTTATGGATTTAATGAATTAAATATTTCAGCCGCATCTAGATCAGTTTGTTATTGTATTTATTGATGACATCTTGATTTATTCCAAGAATAAAGAAAAGCATGCTCAACACTTGAAGATTGTTTTACAAATATTGCGAGAAAATAAATTGTATGCTAATTTTAGCAAATGCGAGTTTTGGCTTTCGGAAGTGGGATTTCTCGGTCATGGATTTCAAGAGAAGAGATATGAGTGGATCCGAGCAAGATTTCTACCATTTTGAATTGGAAATCTCCTCGGAATGTGTCAGAAGTACGAAGTTTCTTGGGATTAGCTGGTTACAATCGGAGATTTGTTAAGAATTTCTCGATTATAGCTCTACCTATGATGAGATTGTTGCAGAAAGATGTGAACTTTGATTGGTCAGAGAAGTGCCAAGAGAGCTTTGATCAACTAAAGAGAATGCTGATAGAAGCACCAGTTTTGACACAACTTGAGTCAGGAAAAGAATTTGTCATTTTTAGTGATGCCTCCTTGAGTGGCTTGGGTTGTGTATTGATGCAAGAGGGAAAGGTTATTGTGTATGCTTCTCGACAACTTAAGCCTCACGAAAAGAATTACCCTACTCATGATCTTGAGTTAGCTGCAGTCGTGTTTACGTTGAAAATCTGGCATCACTATTTATGTGGCGAGAAATGTCACGTGTTCACGAATCATAAAAGTTTGAAATATTTGATGACGTAAAAAGAATTAAATTTGAGGCAGCGAAGGTGGTTAGAAATGTTAAAAGACTATGAGATTGTGATTAATTACCACCCGGGTAAAGCTAATGTAGTGGCTGACGCACTAAGTCGTAAAAGTCTTCTTGCACTTCGAATGATGAATGCGCAGTTGTGTGTGTAAAATGAAACTTCTATTTTAGCCGAACTCAAAGTTAGACCGTTATTTTTGCTTGATATTCACGAGCTACAACTTATGGATTCCAATGTTTTAGCCAAGAGGAAATTGGTGAAAAGTGGTCAAGTTTCTGATTTTTCCATCGGCAAGGATGATAACTTGTATTTTCGCAAAAGATTGTTTGTGCTAGATGATTCTCTATTGAAGCAAAAGTTGCTTTCAGAAGCTCACAATAGTATGTACTTAATTCATCCGGGTAGTACGAAGATGTATTGTGATTTAAAACAATTTTATTAGCGGCCAAAAATGAAGAGGGAAATTTCTGAATTCGTATCCAAGTGCCTAGTATGTCAACAAGTAAAAGCTGAACATCAAGTTCCATCTGGGTTGCTGCAACCAATTATGATACCGGAGTGGAAATGGGAGGATATTACGACGGATTTTGTATCAGGATGACTTGTTTCACCAAAGAACAAGGATACCATTTGGGTTGTTGTCGATCGCTTGACGAAGTCGGTACATTTTATTCCGGTACGAATGGATTATTCGCTGGAAAAGTTGGCTGAACTGTACGTGTCAGAGGAAGTTAGATTGCATCGTGTTCCATTGTCAATTATTTCAGATCGCGATCTGAGATTTACTTCCAGATTTTGGAACATGTTGAAAGCAACTTTGGGAACTAAGTTAAAGTTTAGTACAACATTCCATCCTCAAACTGATGGTCAGTCAAAAGGGGTAATTCAAGTATTAGAAGATATGTTACGATACTGCATAATCGAATTTGAAGGTAGCTGGGAAAGATATCTACCACTAATAGAATTTGCTTATAACAACAGCTATCAAACAAGTTTAAAAATGGCACCATATGAAGCCTTATATGGACGCAAATGCAGAAGCCCGTTGTATTGTTAGAATTGAAAGAAAAGAAGATTGCTGGAGTTGATTTGGTTCGGGAAACGGAAGATAAAGTGAAAATCATTAGGGGTAATTTGAAAGCCGCCTCTGATAGTCAGAAATCCTATGCAGATTTAAGGCGTAAGGACATTGAATTCTCTGTGGGCGAAAAGGTTTTTCTAAAAGTTTCACCTTGGAGAAAAGTTTTGCGCTTTGGATGTAAAGGGAAACTTAGTCCTAGGTTCATCGGACCTTACGAAGTTCTAGAAAAGATTGGACCAGTAACTTATCGTTTAGCTTTGCCTTCTGAACTCGATAGAATTCACAATGTGTTTCACGTTTCCATGCTTCGTCGATATAGATCAGACCCTTCACATGTGTTGTCAGTGGAAGATATTGAATTACAACTCGATTTAACCTATGGTGAGGAACCTATCAAAATTTTGGCAAAGGAAGTGAAAGAGTTGAGTTGGTTAAAGTATTATGGCATAAACACGGAGTAGAAGAAGCTACTTGGGAAACAGAGGAATCCATGAGATCACAATATCCAAATCTCTTTTCTGGCAAGATTTTCGAGGATGAAAAGTCCTTAAGAGGGGGAGAATTGTAATAGCCTGATTTCAGTGGTAAAAAGGGAGTTTAGTTTTAAAATTTAATTACATCTAGTAAATTAAATTTTATTGAGTAAATTATACTCATAAGGTCATATGAAGTATTTAGCATATGAAATTTCTATGGATGTTGATAAATTAGTATATTGTACTAAATTTGGAAAATTAGAAAAGCTTGAGTATCTATATTGTAGTTGTTTAATAATAATTAGTGGGTAATTAAAGAAATGAAATGATGATGGCTTTATTATTTTAAATTATTAAATAATGTGAGTGGGTTTTGGTGTTAAAGGTTATAAAGGTTATTATATATATATTTATAAGTTAGTGGAGTGAGTTAT
This sequence comes from Gossypioides kirkii, assembly GCA_005610355.1. Lineage (NCBI taxonomy): Eukaryota > Viridiplantae > Streptophyta > Magnoliopsida > Malvales > Malvaceae > Gossypioides > Gossypioides kirkii. Next base: position 15,840,415 of record CP032252.1, read on the forward strand.
TTAAAATAAAGAGAGTTTTATTTAATTGGTGAAGAAGAAAAATGTGACGAATATAGTAAAAAAAAAGAAAGGATAGGAAGGACACATCATCATTTCTTCTTGTCTCTTCTTCTTGCTTGGTCGAAACCACCGTTGAAGAAGAAAGCTTGGAGGTTTGGGTTTTTTTTCAAGTCCTTGCATATCAAGAGACGGATACTACAGTAGATAAACGAGGGAAAGGAAAAGTGATCGAGTAGTTTTGCGTAAAATATCTATCGTCACTGTACAAGTAAATTCATTTTATTAATATGTGAAATTATAAATTTATTTCTTGATCGTTCATTATTGAATTGTAAATTTTTCATATTTGATGGTTACTTGTTGACATGTATCATTATATGTGAATTGGTACAATTATATCTATATATATATTCAGGCTTTGTGCCGATGTATCAGCCTTTGTGCCGGTGTATCAGGCTTTGTGCCGGTGTATCAAAGAACAAGTATTTAACTAATGAACAATGGTTGTCGGTTACCTTAATTACTTTATCAATTGTATTTTGAACATACTAAGTCTTAAATGACTCACCTCATTTGATTTGTATGATTGTAGGTGTCGAGGAATCTTGGCATAGATTGGATCCAATTAAGAGCGCACACTATCATCTTCATCTTCTGTAGATTTTTGAGCAAATCATTTTAGGTTTAAGAGTGGCATGTATATAGGATATTGTGAAAACTCTTGATATGGAACTACTTTTGTTGAATGCTTATGTAAATATGATCCTTGATGGTTTTATGTAAAGAAAGTAGTTGTTAATATAGTGTTTTAGATAATCATAAGTGATGAAGAACGTAGTCTATTTGGTATTGGTTCGTTGATAGCTAAGTATAAGAATGTTGGAATTTGCATGTTAAATCGTAGTGACTTATGGTGAAAGTTAAGTTCAAATTGAATTTTGTGTAGGAAGAAGTATTTAGGACACACGGCTTGTGCCACGAGGTGACACACGATCGTGTACTATTTATTTGGTGCAGGGTACTTGTTCGATCAGACACACGAGCTACACGGACGTGTGCCCTGTTTCAACAACACTTTTCACTTTTGTTTTAGGTATGAAATCTTGTTTTGTTTTGGTTCCTTTGGTTTTCTAGTTTAATTCTAATGACATTAATATAATGTTTGTGGTGATTATGTGAATGTATATACATGAATGTAGGTATGTTGAAGTGGTTGAATGATGTTATTGCATGTTTGTGAGTAAGATAGTTGTTGTAACATTACTTGACTCTAGATCGATGACTGATACGGGTTTGGGGTGTTACAATTAGGACATTTTCGTACCAGCCATATGAACCGTTCCCATGTTTCCTGAAAACCTTCGCCTTTGAATTGATGGAATGTGGACAGTTCTCTTTGAAGTTGGATCATTTTACCCATAAAGAAAAGCTTCGGTAAGAATTTCACTGCTAGTTCATCCCATGTGGTGATAGAACCTGGTGCCTGCGCATCTAACTAAGAAAAAGTGTTGTTAGTTAAGGAAAAAGGAAATAGTCTAAGACGTATGGCGTGATCAGTAACACCATTATATTGAAAAGTATCACATAATTCTAAAAACCATTTTAACTGTAAACTAGGATCCTCAACCATAATCCCTCTATTATTTTGTATCATTTGGATCATGGCTGATTTAATTTCAAAATTATTAGTGGCGATAGTTGGTCTGCAATAATCCATTGTGTTAGATCTAGGGTAGGTATAAAATACTCCCTCGAAGTTCTAGGTGTTCCGCCATTGGCTCGTTTGCAGGGAATTGTAGAGGTATATAAACGTCTTCAATATTAGTAAGATCTCCGAGTGGATTATTTTGCGCTCCTTGCTCTTCCTGTGGTGGTGGGTTTTCCATTTAGTATCTAGTTCTACGATTTTGCCTTATCATTGCTTCAGGGTCAAAAATCAGATATACCAAGTTTCTTTGGCTCTAAGTCATAAACAAAATTTAACTAAATAAAGGAAAGATGAAGAATAAAAATAAAAATAAAAATAATAAAATCGTATCTATAACTTAATTTTTCCTAATTATTCTAATAGCAAAGAAGGAATAGAAATCACTAAAGTGTTGCCTCCTCGGTAATGGTGCCAATAACTTGACCACCTTCGAACGTACTCTCGTTCGATGTAGGTTTTCGGCTTTCGCAAGTATACCGGTCAGGTTGTGAATATAGTGTGTTACAACGGAACACTTGGTAGTATTTTGAGGATCGTACCCAAAGGAGGCACAAGACAATAGTGAATTAGATCCCTGGAAAGAATAGAATTAATTAATAGTTAATTTAGGGATTATAGTACAAGAATAAAATAAAGTGTTGGTTGAAAAAAGCATAAAAGGAAATAAAATAAGTAAAATTTGATATGTAAAATTTTGATAAACGGTTTTGGGAGATTAGATCGCTTCAGTATGATTTTTTTCAATTGTTGGGTTTTGGGGATTTTCCTTCAATTAACTAGTCACTATCCCAGTTGGATATTCTGATCTTCTGCCAGCATAGCGAGTCGATAGAGACTACTTATCTCTAGATGTCAAGTCTAAACCGATTTAGGGAAAAAGTTTTCACGGATAAGCAATACCAATTTTCGGTTCATTCCCACCTAAATGATGTTCTAAGGTTGTTAGGCCTAGTGTTTGTTTAATATTCTTCCTTTTATAAATAGTTGATCTGAATGAAAAATCCCTATTAAATAAGAATTAAATATTCATACTTCTACTCCCTAATCCCTAAAATGGAATTAGTTCCTTATGGTTTCTTGATCATCATAAAAACAATAATATATGAAAACATATAATTGAATAAAAAGAATAAAAAATAAACTTCAATATTATTGGCAATCTGTTGGGAAAAATTCCTAGAACTTTTATGCGAATTTTACAATCTCGTTTCTAAATGAAAATAACAACGTAAAACTAAAAACTAAGAAAAGGTATGTTTAAACCTAGTGCTAAAGGCCCTATTTATAGTCTTGGCCAGTTGTTTTCATCAACCCTAGGTTAGCTGTCGTCCTTCATGTTTAATTGGCATTGTAAAGATCGAAAAGCCCTTCACTTGGTGCAGAAACCATGTCCAGGGGTCAATGTCGCGACACACCAGGACTTGTATTGCGACGAAGCCATCAATCCCCTTATGTAGTGCTATAATGCAGGCGTTGTCATGACAAAGAAGTCAGTCCCTTAAATCTTCCAATATGGTCCCTTTGTTGCGATGTAGAACATCCTATGTCGTGACGTTGTGATCAGTTTCATAATTGTGCAACTTCTAATGGTCTCCTGCACACTTACTAAGGATGTTAGCTAACTTTTAGGCCTCAATTGATCTTAAAGACAATAAAATAACCTTTAAGTACTTAGTTTACAAAATTTATTAAAAAGAAAAATCTAAGTTAAATCCTATGAAAACATAAAGAAAATACTTAATTTCAAGCTCTTCAAGTGTGAAAACTAGTTCAATCTGCTAGGTATAAAACCGACAGATCACTACCTAATAATCTGATGGTGTGGATTCACCTATATAGGCTACCAGAGGAGATGTATGTTAAGAACTTACTGAAATTTATCAAGAATGTTATAGGATCAGTGACTGCCTCTGAACGTAATCTCTTTCGATGTAGGTTTTCGGCTTCCACAAGTATACAGGTCAGGTTGTAAATATAGTGTGTTACAACAGAACACTTGGTAGTATTTTAAGGATCGTACCCAAAAGAGGCGTAAGGTAATAATGAATTAGATCCCTACAAAGAATAGAATTAATTAGTACTTAATTTAGGGATTATAGTACGAGAATAAAATAAAGTGTTGGTTGTAAAAAGCATAAAAAGAAATAAAAGAAGTAAAAGTTGAGATGTAAAAATTCGATAAACGACTTTGGGGAGATTATGTCGCTTAAATATGATTTCTTCAATTGTTGGGTTTTGGGAATTTTCTTTCAATCAATTAGTCACTACCCCAGTTGGATCTTCCGATCTTCCGCTAGCATAGCGAGTCGATAGAGACTACTTATTGCTAGATGTCACAGTCTAAACTGGTTTAGGGAAAAGGTTTTCATGGATAGTCAATACCAATTTTAGGTTCATTCCCACCTAAATGACGTTCTAGGATTGTCAAGCCTAGTGTTTGTTTAATGTTCTTTCTCTCCCAAATAGTTAATCCGAATGAAAAATCTCTGTTAAACAATAATTAAATACTTTCACTCCTTAATTCCCCAAAATTGAATTAGTTCCCATGATTTCTTGATCATCATAAAAACAATAATATATGAAAACATATAATTGAATAAATAGAATAAAAAAGAAACTTCAATTGTATTGGCAATCTGTCGGGAAAATTTCTCGAACGTTTATGTGAAATTTACAATCTCGTTTCTCAATGAAAATAACAACGTAAAACTAAAAACTAAGAAAAGGTGTGTTTAAACCTAGTGCTAAAGGCCCTATTTATAGCCTTGACTGGCCGTTTTCATCAACCTAGGTCAGCTATCGTCCTTCATGTTTAAGTGGTATTGTAAAGATCGAAACACCCTTTACTTGGTGCAAAAATCGCGTCCAGGGGTCGATGTCGCGACACATCAGGACCTATATCTCGATGAAGCCATTAATCCCCTTATATAGTGCATCGTGCAGGCGTTGTTGTGACATAGCCCATGTATGTCGCTTCAAAGAAGTCAGTCCCCAAAATCTTCCAATCTGGTCCCTTTGTTGCGATGTAGAACATCCTATGTCATGATGAAGTGATCAATTTCATAATTGTGCAACTTCTAATGGTCTTCTGCAAACTTACTAAGGATGTTAGCTAACCTCTAAGCCTCAATTGGCCTTAAAGACAATAAAATAACCTTTAAGCACTTAGTTTTCACAATTTATTAAAAAGAAAAATCTAAGTTAAATCCTATGAAAACATAAAGAAAATACTTAATTTCAAGCTCTTCAAGTGTGAAAGCTAGTTCAATCTGCTAAGTATAAAATCGACAAATCAATCAGTGGTGAAAATTTACGATAATACGGATGTTATATCAAAGCGTCAGTTTGCTAGATTGGCGGTTTTTGTGTATTTGGTGAAGCCTTTAATCTCGAAGGTCAGGATTGATGGGAGGATTTAACGAATTGAATATGAATCCTTACCCATGGTTTGTTTCGACTGTGGAATGTATGGGCATTATAGAGATGTTTGTCCTCACAAAGCAAGGGTTGCAAGAGGAGGTAGAAGCGGAGAAGTATGGGCCATGGATGATTGTTAAACGAAGGCAATGGAAGAAAGAAAGAACGACGATGACGAAGGTGGATGGAGTCATTGAGGCCAACATGGTAAGTGGTTTTATTTTTGGAATTCTTAGTGGGAATCATGGGGAATTGGCAGGGGAAATCCGGGGAATTAAATGATAAAGATATCAATCAGATTTTAGGGAAGAAAATTGGGGAGATTAAGGATGTTAGAAAGGAATGGTAGCATGGTGGAGAAGCAAACAAGGGAAAAGGAAAAGGCAAAAGAAACCCTAAGTTAACCCCTTTGATGATGGATAAAAAATGAGGTCGATTTTAATTGACAAGGAAGTTGGTCAGATTAATTTTCAATCGGTGGGTTCTTCTTTAAATTAGAGGAAAAATGTTGATGTAAAATTTTCTTCAAAAATAGATATTTTGCAGAAAGTAAGGGCCAGTGCTTGAAAATAAAATGGGAGAATTTTTGGGAAAAAACAGATGATGAGGCCGAAAGCAGAATGGGTAATAACATCGGCCAAGGACTGAAGAATCTGTCGAAAAGTGAGTAGTCTTTAATGTTAGTGGTGGGGGAAATATAATATATTCTACATGGGTTGAATCGTGAGGTTGGGGAAGATATGGCAATGAAAGGGAATGTTGTCGATGTTGAGGGTTCGGAGGATAGATTTCTAGTGGATGCGGAGGCTACATGATTTCAGTGGTAAAAGTTGATTTCTTTATTTCTTATCTAATGATGGTGAAATTCAATTTTTTTTGGAATTGTCAAGGGTGTGGAAACCCCCGTTTCCATAATGTTTTAAAGGAGTATAGAAGAGAGTTTTCTCTAGATTTTGGCGCTTTATTTGGAACTCAAATTAGTGATCTTCAGGTAGATTTAGTCATTGCGAAGTTGGGTTTTGAGTATTCTTTTAGACTTGTAGCATCAGGCTTTGCAGGGGTATATGGTTACTGTGGAATAAGGGCACTGGGGTGGAGATTTTGAAAGTTCATCCTCAATTTGTTCATATGCGAATCCATGATGATAGAATTTGATACCTATTTATTTAAACTACGGTTTATGTGAGTCCACAATCAAGCACAAGGGCTCAATTGTGGAATAAGCTGTAACAAATTGCCACTGAAGTGAAGGAGTCATGGATGATTGCAAGTGATTTTAATGTCATTATGTGTAGGGAAGAAAGACAGGCGATTTTGAACCTAGTCGAGTAAGGTGTAAGCCAGGCCATGTGGAAGGGGTCAACCTGTATGGCTCTTGTAACTTGCTCCGACTTTTCGATTTTTGCTCCTTTTTCTCCCAAATGCTCTCCTAAGTATAAAAACATGAATTTAAAGGATTAAGAGCACAAACTTCACAATTAACATCGAATTATCACCCAAAATCGCATTAAGAGTGGGATTAAGACATGTTATTTTTAGCACTTATCAAATATCCCCATACTTAAGCATTTGCTTGTCCTCAAGCAAAATCTTCAACCCACAATCAAGTTAACCTCCCTTAATTTATTGTTCCCACCAATAATGTCTTAAGATAATTCACAGATAATCATCCATTGAAAATTCAACTAAAATGACACTAAAGCATACAAGCAGAAATTTTCAAAACATAAAAACAAAGGCATCTCCTCTATCTTAATAATTACTTGAAATTCAAACTCAGCAAGAATTAACATCCTCACTAAGGATCACTCAAAGCACTCAAAGTGTTTAGGGTTCAAGTAATGTGCACTCAATAGTCGAACTAGAAATGTTATTACCATAGGCTTGCTTGAAAATCAAATCTCCAGCACTATTAAAATGAGATGACACACCAATCAAGCGATCTTTACAAAATTGTAATGGGGTTTAGGTTAAGGGTATGGAAAATGTCAAAAAAATTGGTTACAATCGAGATCCCAATTGATAAGTTACCAAACTAGAAAAAAATAGTTGCTGAATTAAAAGGATTTACATCAACAAGAAATAAAGAATAACTATGAGCTTTTATACAAAATATGAGACTAACAATTCAAGCTCAATTTTTTTTCATTTTCATTTGTTTTCTATTATCTTTTCTTTTTCATGTTTTTAGAACAAAGTAAAATTCAAAAATGCAAGTGATGAAACATAGTCAGATAACTAACTAAATCAAATCTCGATAAAAAGGTAGTCAATTAAGTGTTAAGCGAGTCAACTAAAAAGGATTTATAACATAGATATTGGTTACAGGTTAACATTAACAGGTTAGAAAAAAAAATGTGTTAGGATCAACGTGGTTTACTAAGGGTTAATTCAATAGGTAAGTTGATTAAGTGTTAAGCGAGTTAAATCCTAAGTGCTTCTATCATCTCAATATATAAAATCAATAATTTGATATTGACGTGTATAATTGAAGCAAGATCTAGAATAACAAATCAAGTTGACATAATCACAACCAAACATAAAATGAGCATGAAATAAAATATATGTTCTATAGACTTAAAAACTCACAAAAAAAAATTATGGTTTTGATGTTAAACTTGCAAGTTTAGAATTTCAAAATAATTCTTCAGTTCATGGAGACAACCTAAAATAATAATTTCTAAAAAAAAACTTATCATGCTTGACTCTCTCGTTTCTTAAAATATAAATCACACAATATGTAAAAATCCACAAATTAATTCCAAAACAGAATCACTAAAAACTCCAAATTAAAAAAATAACTTTAATGATAGGTTTGAGAGAATTACTTAAACACAAACAACAATTCAAGGACTATATCACATAAACATATAAACAAACTCCCCATACTTAAGATGTACATTGTCCTCAATGTAAAAATAGATATAAACAAAATAAGAACAATATCATAAAGGAGAAAGCGAACTGAAACTGCCCTAAATTTGGATGAATTCGTCAAAATAGTGAAATTTAGAATTGCAGGAGATTCTAAATTAAGTAAATGGTTCCGAGCACCCTAATAACAAGATAGACAAAAATAAATAAAATAAAAGGATACAAAATAGAAAAACAACCAATAAAACAATAAAAGTAAAAATAAAACAGAACATATAAGTTTAAAATATAAAATAAAAATAAATAACAAAAATAAAATAAAAATAAAAATAAAAATAAAAACAAAAATAAAAATAAAAATAAATAAAACATAAAACTAAATAAAATATAAATAATTCAAAAGAAAATAAAAAAATCTAATACTATTTTGATAACTTAGTATAATAATAATAATAATAATAATAATAATAATAAACAAAAGATGATGGTCGGTTTGGTGGGTACTCACGGTGGTGTTGGGTGAAGGAAGAAAGAAAAAAAAGAAAGAAAACCACCTAGCATTAAATGAGGATATATGATCGTGTGAGCCACACGGTCGTATGCCTAGGTCATGTGAGTCACACGATCGTGTGACCAGGCCGTATATCTCTTTAAGGTTGTGTGGGCTATTAAAATTTTAAAAATTTGCTTCAGTGTTCACACGGCCTGTTACACGCCTGTGTGTCTAGGTCGTGTGTGACACATGATCGTATGACCAGACCGTGCGTCATCACCTAGACTATGTGCTATTATCATTCACTTCTCCCACGCCCGTGTACATAGGCGTGTAGGTCACAGGACCATGTCTCTGGGCCGTGTGCTTTCACTCAGACCGTGTGGGTCAAAAAATAATTTTGAAAAACTTAGCTCCAATGTTTACATGGCCTGTGACATGCCTGTGTGTCCAGACAATGTGACAGACACGACCGTGTGGCCAAGCCATGTGGTCTACCCAAAACCATGTAGACCATTTTTCCTAATTTTTTTCAATTTTTTTTAACACCAAAGCTGTCCCAAGCAGAACATCAATTTCGAACTCAACGTCCCTATTCGGAGGTAATCTCAGTAACTCCTTAAGAAAGACATCTGAAGAATCCTTAACTATAGAAATTCCTCCTACAGTCGATCCCATAATACTCGTGTCATGCACATAAGCGAAATATGCATCACACCCTTTACGAACCATCTTTTTTAGTACCAGAGTGGAGATCACATTGGAGAGGTAATCTCGACACTCACCGACCATCATAACCACCTCACCATCCCCAATCTTAAAACTCACCCTTTTAGATTCACAATTTAATCTAACTCAATGCTTTACCAACCAATCCATACATAAAATCATATTGAACTCTTTGAACAACAACTTCATCAAAATAGCTGGGAATACAAATCCCTGAACTTGAAGCGGACATCTCATATACATTTTACTAACTCGGATAGACCGTCCCAAAGGGCTAATCGTAGAAAGCTCACAACTAGTTTCCTCAGCCAAAACCCTCATATTACCCGATACACTACTAGCAATGAAATAGTGCGTGGAACCAAAATTAATCAAAGAAAAATAAGAAAGTGCATGCATAACAAATGTACCAACTATCACATCGACGACATCTTGTTCCTTACGGCGCTTCGCCACATAAACTAAAGCTAGCTATCTAGTCTCAATCTGAATCGCACCTCTACTCGGTGCCCTCTGATCGTAACCACCACCATTACCTCCCATCATCTTACCACGATCCCTAGCAGGCTATTAAACAACTATTTGATGTTGAAACTGATCTTGAATCGGAGCTCGCATCGACTCAACTATACGAGGACACTCGCTAATCGTATGCTCGGTAGACCCATAACTATAAAAGGCCCAATCCTCCTTCAACACTCGTTCGGATGGCATCTATTACAAAATCCATAGATCGAAACATGCTCAACTCTAGCAACAGGCTCAACTTTGGTAGCTAGCTCTTCCTGCTGAGGTCTCTCATACCTAGCCCGTTTCATAGGCCGCTGAGAAGAACTATAAAGACTCGAATCCCACTTATTCTTATTCTGACTCTTTCCTTATCCCTTTTCTCGCACTCAACACGCTTAATCTCCTCAGTGATCTTAGCCTTAATCAAAGTTTCGAAGACTCGCTCTCGTTGGGAAGCTACCAGAACCTTAATGTTGTACCTCAATCCCTCCTCAAATCGGATAATCTTATCATAATAAATCCTTACCAGATTGCGAGCATACCTACTAAACCTAAAAAATTCGGCCTCATACTCTGTCACTGATCTATCACCATGAGTCAGCCCCATAAACTCACATATACGGGCCTCAACATAACTTGCCCCCACATACTTGTTCTAGAAGGCATTTCGAAAATAAGCTCAAGTCAATTGCTCAAGTTGAGTGCCCTCCTCCACAATCAACCACCACTGATAAGCCTCGTCACGAAACAAGGATAATGCACCCTTTAGTTTATGCTCGAGGGTGTAGTCTAAATCATTCATAACTCTCTCCGTGGCTACCAACCAATACTCAACCACGACTAGGGAAACCCTAGCAACAAACTTAAATAATTCCACTCCATTAGACCAGAGTCATTAAGTTACCGACCCTTGGCTCCTAAATCCAATATGGGTCTTAACGGTCCTCTCCAAAACCCTTATCATAGCTTGGGATAATACGTCGTCCCTGACAGTCTAAGCCTCAAACTCAGTCTCAATGGTAGGAGTTCTAAAACTTTCACTAGTATCTAATTAGGGCATACTGCCCATCGATGATGGCTCAGCTCGAGCCTCCCGACAGCACCCAACACTCCCATGAGTACCACGTCCTCGGAATCCACGTGTTCTCATTATCTTACTTGCAATTTCAAAGTTTTATGCATTAGTTTAGGTTTTAAAAACCCTAAATCTAAAGTTTTATCAAAAGTACATATCAGAGCTTAGGGAATAAGTTATTGCACTACAATCTCTAAAGGCAAATAGTTGTACAAAAGTATCACATGCAAAAATATCTAAAGTATAACTAAAGTTCAAATTTCTTACTCGGATCGGCGCCGAAGTCTCAGTTTCGTTTTTAGAAAATCAAAAGTCAATTTTTAATGGACTTTCTGATTAAAACAAAAATTTATATTTTTCTAAAACATTTTGGACCCAAAACACATAGTTTGAGTTTTGTAACCTGACTTTGATACCACCAAATGTAAGACCCCAAACCCAGCCTAGACGTTACAGTTGAATTGTGAAGGTTACATCGTACGTGAAAACATTTTCGTTTGATTTTAATGAAATAGCTCATTCTTAACTTAAAGGAAAACAAAATAGATTAAATCATTAAAAACGTAACTATTCTAAAAATCTTGTGGGTACTTTGACGAAAACCGTATTTCATTAGCTTTATTAAAATAAACCCGATTTGCTTAAACACTTGCATGGTAAAACATCATATCAGATTTCAAAAATTAGCAACGGAAAAACATTTAGAAATTTTGTCTTTGAAAACCATAGTATATTGTTAGTTATGCCATCTTGATTAAAACTCTGATTATGAATAGAATGTTAAATAAATACTAAAACCAATAATAAAGTACCAAACATAAAATAAAATTCCTAAAAGTCCATAAAGTCCATATTTTAGTTCAAAATATACTTAAACCAAAATGTGAAAACCGAGCTCCAGAATCATCGTTCCTAAGCATGAGGATAACCTAAAATGAAACAAAAGAGACGAGTGAGCTAAAAGCCTAGTGTGTGATTTGACCCACATACAAAATTTACTTATAGAGTTCACATATGCAAATAACCAGATCAAAATTTCCATATTTTCAGAACATATACTATTATTCATACTTTCAAATCATATAACATATCAGAGCATATCCTACCCTCATTCGCTACACACCATCTTCGTCCAACCAATCACACTAACTAGGACTATAGGAGTCCATCCATCCAATCACACCGATATGTGGTTGTATGCCACTCATAAATATACAATTGAGCTGCCAGATATAAATTGCGGTTCAATCACCAGAATTGCAGCAAAACTGTCAGATTACACTTCCTCTGTCATATCAAAACCCACCCTAAAGCATATGCATAATCATGATAACATACATACATATCTCATAAGTTGTATGACATGCATACCTAAACATATATATATAGAGATAGAGCATAACATATCACATTTTTATACAAAATGAAACTTACTTTACATGCTTTCTATGCTTACCCATCTGCAATCATACCGAATCTTATGCTTTTCTCAGCCTATAAAATGCCCACGAATCCAATTTTTAAGTCCTTAATCAGCCCCTAACCGGTCCTTCAAATTGGCCAAATGGCTTGGCACACGGCCAACCACACGGCCGCGTGGTATACATGGACTGTCACATGGCCTGCCACACGATCGTGTGATGCTGGGCAGTTTCAACAACAACCCCTATTTTGCAATTTTTTTCGAGTTTCAATCAAGGTTTTGGGTTAGTTTCACACACTTGATGATAAATTCGATAACCCTCACAAAAAACACACTCCAAATCCTACATACAGCATTAAAACAAATCAATTAACGAACACAAATTGAGTCAATACCAAAAATGAAGCTTGAGTTCGATAACACAACTTAGTAAAATCAGTCCCTAAACTGATATACTAACACTTACCCTGTAAAAACAATAATCAAACACAACTAGCTCGCCGATGGATTGCGATCTTTGCCCACCTCAGTTAACAACAGTTACAAAAATAGTCAATAAAAGCACCTAATCCCAAAATTATAACCCTTTTCCATCACTTGAGAAAAGAGAACAAACAAAACTCCTTACTAAACAAAAGAACAATAAACTTACACAAGATTGACGCTACCACAACCGTCCAAACGGTTCACACAAAAAAAAAAACCCAAAACCAAACCTCCAACAGTGGAAGAAGGGAGTAGAATCACAACACTTTCAAAAGAAAACAAAACAAAAATTGTAGTGTAAAACAAATGAATGAAACAACAACAAAAGGAAGAAAGATGGAAAATTTTGGGACGGTTGAATGGATAAGAGAGAGAGTGGAAAGAGTTGGAAGACAAAAGTGGGGAATGATTTTAGAGATTTGATATTAAAAAAACAAATAGAAAAAAATATTCTAAAAATAATCCAATCCACCAGATTTTATGAAATTTAATTTGAACTCTACTTGGAAAAAATAGTCAAATCAAAAAATATTTTATTACTACACACAATAAAATTTAAATTCAAGACCCCAAAACAAATATTTTAAACACTTAATTAACACACTAAATCAAATTACTTGATATATTTTATCAATCAAAACTTAAGAAAATTGAGGCGTTACAATTTTTAAAGTTTTAATATGTCATATATTTTAGCTAGTTTATTTACTTTTGATTAATACTCCCTCTTTGACATTTGTTAGGGTCAAGCTTTTTGAACTTTGATCTTAATTATTTTAATTAATTAAACTTTATAAAAAAATATATTTAAAAACTACTTCATTGAAAGTTTTAAAATATATGAAAACTTTTTTCTTATTTTAATATATTTAAAAAAATTATATGAAAATTGATTTATTTGTTACAGGAATTATTATAAAAATAATTTTAACATTTGTGACACAACTTCTCGTAATGATTTTGCGACCGCGAGACCAATTTCTTTTATCTAGGTGTATGTAATAGCCTGTTTTTCAGTAGTGTTGAAATCGACGGTTTTTGAGCCCTATTTTCGATGTTTGAGTCCGTAAATATTGATATTTAAATTTTACAAGGTTAGTATTAGAGTTTATTAAAGTTCGGTCCCTTAATTTTGTTAAATTGATAGTTGATTAAGGTATAAGAACTAAATTGTAAATGTTGTAAAGATTGTAAAAGTTTATCGCTATGAAGTTTTAATTAGCCGAAGGACCAGATGAGAAATTGGACCATTTTTATATGGCCAAACGGTTGTGGATGACAATTACCATCCACCAACTTTGTTAATTATGCTTAAAGATTGATTAATTAAGTTTTTATTAATTAATTTAATTATAAGTATAAAAGAAAGAAAAATAAAATTAAAAAAACCAAAAAATTTGCTCATCTTGTTCTTCTTCACAAAGCAAAGAGGAGAAAATAGGGTTTAAACATTTCAACTTTCTATCCTTAATAGGTGAGTCCAAATTAGTCCTTTTCTTTTTAATTTTTATTTTTTTCAAAATTGACAAAGTTTCTAAAAGCTGCCATGGTTGATTTATTAAAGAAATTGGTGTTAAATTGAGAGGCTTTAAGCTTAGAAGTGAAAAAAAGATTAAATTGTAAACTGTAAAATGCTAGTTTTTAACATAAGAAATAAAGTGTATAGATTTCAAAATTGATGTGAAATTTTTTTAATTTTAGATAATAGAGGGTCCTAAAAGGATGTAATTGAGTTTGGTTTAGAAATCAAAGCTCAAACTTGAAAGACGTTGCAATTTTGATTTTAGGGATTAAATCAAATAAAATGCAAAATTTTAAGGGCATTAAAAAAATCAAATTGAGGGGACTCATGCATATAATAGAATGCTATAAGATGTTTGGAATTGATAAATTAAACAAAATTATTATATATATCGGCAATTGAAGCAAACCAAAGATAATCGGAGAAAAGGCAAAATTGTAAATTAGTTCTTAAAGAATTGTTCGTTTGATATTTTACTCGGTAAATTCATATGGAACTTACTATGTTATTTCATGTTATGTTTGAATTATTTGTTTTTTTATTAGTTTATATAAATGTGATATTAATGATTTTTGACATCAATTGAACTTAATTGCAAAGTATGAAATATATGACAATTGTGAATAGATATGAAGTTTTGAAATTGTAACCTTCTAAACTTAACCTAGATATTACGGTCAAATCTCAAAAATCACATTAATCATGATGACGTAAAAAGCGTTTAACTATTTTTCTTTCAAAATCATTATCTCTTTCATTTAAAATTAGCGTGTTAATTTTCTAGAAAGAATATAAAATAGACTTGATATCTCTTTGAAATGACAACATCAAAAGTTGAATATCTTTGTAAAAGTCGAAAATTTAAGCATTTCGAGAAAACATGTTAGTTGAAAATGTCGCACTGAAAAATTGACAAAATCTTATTTGTTGATTAAAAATCTTTATTTGATACATTTCATAAAATATTGAATAATTGAAAAAATAGATTTAAGTATCGTAAGAACGTATTCTTGAATTTGAAATAAAATCATTGGATTGAAATTGTAATTATGTTAAAAAATCCAGTTTTTTTTTACCGATTTGAGAAACCATTTTTAATAAATATTTTTAAATCAAATCATGTAAAAATATCCAAAATCCAAAATCAACGTCCCATGCCACAGTTCGTACATAATAATTAAATACTCCCAAAAATAAAAAATAATAAAGTATAAAAGTTTTATACGCAAAATATCCGAGTATCCCTCCGTAAATCGAACCCATGCCCTAACCTCATAGATTATCTGAAAAATCAAGAAATTTGAAGGGGTGAAACTTACAAGCCTAGTGTGAATTCAACATAAAGGATATCAATATTTAAGTCATACATTTCAAGAATATAACAACACTTAAATTAAACATAATTTCATATATATCAAGCATGAGAATATCAATGCATAGCTTTTTTAAAAATTAGTGCCTGTATTTCAAAAATATTCCTACCTATCTCTACTACACTCCAATAAAGAGTTCTTCATTACTCCTCCATCCAATAACACACCACGTTGCGGCCAAGCCATTCAATATCATAGTCAAACTGCATCGTTGTGGTCAAGCCATTCCATAACGTTGTGGCAAAGCCACTCAATATCACAGTCAAGATGCATCGTTGTGGTCAAACCACTCAATAGCGTTGTGGACAAGCCACTCAATAACGTTGTGGTCAAGCCACTAAATATTGCAGTAAAACTGTCAAAGTCTTCCTCCTTTCATAATCATCCCAACCCCATGCATGTTAACATACAAACAATATTTTCAGTGGACATGCTTAAAATGCGAATCAAATTTATAATCAACATAGTAAGGATGCTTAACATGTGAATCGGATTTATAATAAACATAGTTGACATGCTTAACATGAGATTTAAATTTATAATCAACATAGTCACCATGCTTAACATGTGAATCAGATTTATAATCAACATAGTTGGAATGCTTAACATGCGAATCATATCTCAATTATCATAATAGTGGCATGATTTAAATATATATCATGCATAATATCACATATCATGGGAGTTGTTATGTGTTACAGCCCAATTTTGTTCGGGTGTTTAAGTACAATATTTTGCAAAGCTCAGAAATAAAAAACCCTAAACTAAAAAATGAAAAACCTAGCAGCTGCCCTTGGATGCTTAGCCCAGCTACCCTTGCCCAGAAATCTTGAAGATTTGCAAATCTGCAAAAAAAAGAAAAGAAAAATTACAAAAAGATGTAAATTTTGTGTTATAAAAACACGAAATCAAATGTAATAGGGAAAATTTTTTGGAATAAGATTTAAAGATTTTTTTTATATAACATTCAGAGAATTTTTTTTGAGATATATATTCAAAGAAAATTCAAAGTAAATATTAATGTATCAATTTGTATTTGTATTTTTTTTTCTTTTGAAACTAACAAAAACAAATATGGATCTAGTTTTTTTTACCTTTTGATGTTGATTCGTCTTTGGCCTCTTCCGGGTATGTGAGACCCATGGTTTCATTCGGATTTGCTTGAAGTTCATCGGAGTTTGTCTTATTATTTATTATTATTTATATTTAATTGTTTATTTTGATATTTAATTTATTAATTTTTTATTTGTCATTTATTTTCATGCCTAATCCCAATTATTTTTATTGTTTATATATATATTTTTTATTTTAACATTTAATTTTTATTTTTATTTATTTATTTTGTTTATTTATCTTGTTATTTTTCATGTCATTTTATTGTTATCTCTTTTATTACTTTTTTATTTAATTTACATTTATTGTTACTATCTTATTTATTTATCATTAAATTTTATGTTTTTTCTTTTTATTTAATTACATTTTTATTTAATTACATGTTGATTAATCCTGAATTTAATTATGTTAGGTATTTTTATGATTGCATTTATATATTTATTCATTGATATTTTTATTTATTTATATGCAATATTTTTTGCTTTTAAATTAATTACATGCCTTATTGTATATTTAACTTAATTTTTTTAAAGTTTCCATAATTATGTTTTATATTTATTGTTGCTTATACTATTAATTAATTAATTAATTAATTAATATTTATTGTCATTATTACTATGATTATATTGTGATTTTATTTACTCCTATTTATTATTTTATTGTGTTATTAATTGTATTTAATTGTATTCATTTAATTATTTTATGCATGTTTTTATTTCACCATTATAATTGTGTGCATATTCATTTATTTATTTTTGCATGATATTTTAATTCTTTTTAAAATATATAAATTGTTTTAAAAAATCAAGGCAATATTTTTTATTTCGGGAATTCGAGAAGATTATGCCCTAACTCACTGGGTGTGGTTTTCTCTTTGAACCGAGATAATCAAATTTAAAATTAAAAAATACAAGATTTTGAGATAATGGTTGGAAATACTTGTTAGTTTCAAAAATTTAAATTGTTGTGTCCTAACTTATTGAATGTGACTTTTCTTCTCGATTAACTTGAAATAACGAGCTTTCTTCGCAAAAATTATTTTTTAAAATAAAACAGACATGCCACTCGTGCATTTAAGGATCGTAATTTAAATTTTCTTGATTTTTTTTTATTTTCAACAATTAAGATATTAAATAATCGACTAGGTACCAATTTTGGATATGTAGGTATTAATCCTTCCTTACTCATAATCGACTTTCGAACCCGTTTTATGGTTTCAAAGACCAAAATTATGGTTTTAATGGTTTTTAAAATTTTACAAAGTGGTCCAATCACACCTATTTTGAAAGATTGGTGACGACTCCATTTTCGATTTTCAAAATATAATTCAAGACTTTTTAAAAAAAATGGTTTTGAAAGTATGTATACATAATATCACAATAATCATCAAGTCACATCAATCATAACATACATTCACAAATAATCAGTTTGAGATACTTACTTGAATATCACCCCCTTATACGGATTTAACATCCTATTTTGAATACATAATGTATTCTCAATATTTCGCTTTATGAATATCTTTAACAGGGTTTCACTTTTAATTAAATATATGTATTATTCGATAATAAATCTCATATGTAAATTTTCTAATAAGTTAAATCCACACCTGATCATTAACCTTTCCAATGGATCTTAACTTCGATCTTCAATGATTGAACAAAAAGATAGATCTCTCACTTGATTTGATTTAACAACAATTTATTATAGAAATACAATTTATTAGTCTTGGCCATGAATTCAATCTCTAACTCATAAGAGTTTAAGTAGAGAACATACTCTTGATTCTTTATTATGAAGAAATCTGATTGATTTCTTATGGGTGTAGAGAATCCGAATAATTCAATTAACCCTTAAAAAATGATCAAGTAAAAATCATCCTCTAAAGACGATTATAAGTAATGGAGAAATTGATAAGGGTTTTCACGTAGATATTTATGTTACTAAGATTAAGTTAGAGAGATCAATAATCGTCGGAATAATCGTTCAATGAAGGAGATTTATCTAAGGAGGAGTTCAACATCCAAATAAAAGAAAATAATAGATTAGAACATAGAAATAATCTATGAACTTAACAAAGGAGGATTAGTAGATCAATTATCATTAAAGAAGTGAAGAGAAAATGGAGATCAGTGAAAAATGGTGACTAATAGTGATGGAAGCATGGCAGCAGCACGATGACGGTGCCGGAGTGGTGTGGCGGCAGTGTAGCGATGGTGAGAGAGGAGGAGGCGTGGAAGAGAGGAGGTTTTAGTGGTGTCGTGGTGGTTATCTGGTGAAGAAATGGTGGCCAACGGTGGTGGTATGGTGGCAAAAAGCAAAATAAATGGTGGTTGAAAGAGGAGGAAAAGGTTAGAGAAAAGTGAATGAAAATAAAATGGGAGCTTAGGAGTGTCTAGGTGCATTGATCGATCATGGTATGGTAAGGGGGGGAAATGGCAAAAGGGGGACAAAGGCACAAAAAGTGGATCAAGAGAGTGAAAAGGGGGCTATTCATGGTAAGTTGACTAGTTAAAACGGAAAGGAATCCTTGCCTATAAGGCAATTTAGGTTGACGGTTAAGGGGGTTTGACCATCATTTTTAATGCCAAAAATTCTAAAAAAAATGGTAAAGGGAATTGAACTTAAGATATCTAGGAATTTAATTAAGCTCCTTACCACGTGACCACATACTTGTTCAATAAATTGATGAAATAATAAATAATAATATGGGGTGTGACAGAAATGGATATGAAATGTTTACAAGATTGGCATGATATGTATTTGTTGTTACAGGGATTGAATTGATACGATTACAATAATAAAGCCCAAGTGAACTTAGTAAATAATTAGGATACGTATGTCATGTCATTAGGATCAAATATGAAACGATTAGGGATTTACATGGTTATATGAGATCTAACATTTGTTGTAAATTCTTGGTTTATGTGTCGTTGGTTTAGCCTTGAATGGTAACCTCGATACGATGTTAGCTTGTGAGCAAATTCATAATTATCAGCTTGTGTGCAACTTTAATCACTTTCAGCTTGGGTGAGCACTATAATCCCGCATATCCGATTTCAGTTTCCTAAGGTTCTCTCAGGCAAGAAAATGGTAACTAAATGTAAATGAAATGGTAGAAATAATTGAAGATGAATTGAATTACTTATGATTGCATATTGAATATGAATTGGATACTATATGATATAAGATGGAATTTTTTGTATATGTATATGATTTGAGTTATAATGCAGATGAACTAACCTATTGGTTGTATGGTTGAATTGCATATGAAAGTATAAGGATGCTAAAGGATGCCATGTTATATACCAATGTGTTTTAATTGCTTAATTTGTTGTAATGTCAAGGTAAGTTAAGTAATTTTTATGGACTTGCTAAGCATTCAATTACTCCGTTGTCTCCCCTTTTTCCTTGTTGATTACAAACTTGCGAAATGTGTCTAGCGGATCAATGAGAAGATCACACTATCCCGTTATTGATTTGTAGTCTTTCAATTGTTTTAAACCTTGATTTCGGGGCATGTATATAGGAGTTAAGTACTTGTTGGATCTTGAATGATAGTTTAGTTTCAAACCTTTCCAATGCTTGATTATAACAATGTAAATGTTTAGTTGAAAATGGTATGATATGGTGAATGGTTTGCTATGAGTATAAAGAATTTGAAATGGCCCTTTTGAATGTAAATTGGCATGTTTTAAGAAGCTTTGAGTTAAGTAAATGTTTGATAATTACCAAATGGATTGGTTTGAATGCCATGGTATTGGAATGTTATGTTTAATGGTTGAATTGGTAATATAGTTGATGTAAAGATGATTGTGGATGTTTATACATGTTTTGGTATGTATTTGGGATTATTTTTGTGCAGGTAAAATTGTACAAGTACGTACCAAATGTGAAGTTTGAAAGGTTGACATGAAATAGGTACCAAATGGCCTAAATTTATCGAAAACAGAGTCCAAGGCCCGATGAGTAATCTTTCTCATTGCAATGTAGGCTGACAGTATGTGACACCGTGACATCATGTGACCTAACATTGTGACGTAAAAAAATGGTTGGTGACATCGATCCTGAAATTTCAAACCTTTGGTACTATTTTATGTTTGATTTAACAAAAGAGTTTTCGTAAGCTCGACTAAGGCTCGAATTTAATTGTGTATCATATTATGAATGTGGTTAAGACATGAATGTATGTTTGAATGATATATTTACTAGTATATTTGACAGTAATTTCTCCGATAACGAATATGACATCTTGTAATTGGCTAGCTACTAAAAACCATCTTTTCAAATAATTTTCATGATAAACAATACCATTTAGTCTCGTGTTATCCAACATCCTAAAAAAATTTCATTTTAAATTTGAAAATATTTCCATACTACAATATTTTAATTCTAATTGTATGTATATATTATTAAATATTTTGAGTTCACTTCTATATCATGCTTGTTTAAGGGTATTGGCAAATGAGTTGCTGAAAAAAAGAAATTGATACTTAATGCTCAATCAAATCAAAAGGTAACTAGGTGGTTAGGGTGTGAACCTAATCTTCCCTTATTGCTCTAATTGACCCTAACCCTTAGAGTACTAAGTGACCTTAAAAGCATGTTAAAATTTGATTCTGTTTTATAGATTTTTCTAATACTTTTTATGCATTGTACATTGTTTTGGAGGATGATTGCACACGAGCATGAAGGTCTAGTGTTTCTAATTCTCCCTAATTGTCTGAGTTATTGTTACTAATATTTTTTTAACCTATAGATTTTCAATTGTATTCACGAAGCATATTTGCTTGTTCCATTGGAATATAAATATATTTCAGTTTGAGTTAAAATATTTCTTTAGGTTGCATTTGCATTTTCATTTGCATTAAAGTTTCGTGATTAGGACAAATATGGTTCTAAGTGTGAAGAAATTTGATAAGTACATAATTTCTTAATTATTTGTGATATTTTTTCCTTTTAAATTATGTTATTTAAGTTATTAACTATATTATCTAGACTTATATTTTATTTATTATTGATTTATGTGAATACTTGGATAAAAAGGATGTTAAAGTTTATTTTTTGGCCTGATTTTGTAGATTAAACATTGTATTAGTATTTTGGTCATAATTTGAGCTACATAACTTTATTTTGGGCCCATAATATATTGTTACAAAGGAAATCGAATTAAAATTATTACAAGACTTGAGCTCAAGAAACACCAAGGAGGTGTTCAAAAATGACCTAAAAATTTGACGCGAAAATCTATTAGAATTCAGCTTTATTTAATCAAAGACACTTTTGTATTTTTTTCATTATGTGATTTTTGCGCTATAAATAAACATTAATGGGTTAATGCCTTGGGAGAACCACTCTTAGTATCATTTTACTTTTGTGTTTTCTTTATTTCATGGATTGCTAAATTATTTTTATAGTCAAAACGGATTGAATTCTTATAAATAAAAGCAAAGAGATTAAATTGTAAATATAGTAAGAGTAGATATGTTTAGAGTATATTTTATTCTATTAAGTTAATTAGAAATTTGGTTTAAATGATAAACGATTACCTGATTATAACCATATATGTATATAACAAATGAATTAAAGCATTATTATCGTTTTTTATTTTCAATAAGGTGAAGGCAAATGGAATATTATAATCAATTTGGCTACAAAGAAAAAAAATGACAAAAGAGGTGGAAATTATAATGAAATTTCTTAAAATGAGAACTATGATAACCAAATTATTTTTAATTCAAATGAATAAATCTAAGGCTTAAATTTAAATTTTAATCTACTTCACTAATTAAAGAGTTAAACACCCAATTTTTCCCTTTTCTTTTTCTTTTAACCCCCTAACACAGGTTTTAGGCTAAAAACTTTCGATAATCTCTTAGTTTACAATGGGGATGAAAGTAAGATATTAAATTATCAAGATTAAGCGATTCAAGTATCTGGTATTTGTTTGTATTTTTCTGGAAAAAAATTGCAGAGCATTTACTTAAAAGGAATTGAATTTTTTTTTTTGATTGATGAAAAGCACTCAAAGAATTTCAAGCAATACAACCAAGCATCGAATGCCAAATATCCAATTTTTTTAGAGTGAAATTATTTGCAATTTTTTTCAAGCAATAAAAAAATATTACATACCCAAATTGCTTAATATTAATAACTCTAATCTCTTACTTCCATCCCAATGTAAATCTAATTCCAATATCAAAAAAAGTAACCAAATCAGAAAATAAGAGAATATCTAACTTTTTTTTAACCCTAAAATTTTATTACACGAAAAAAAGAAAAAAAGAAAAAGGAAAGATTGGGTGTTGTGCTCTTTATTTAAGTGAGATGGATGAAATATTAAATTTAAAAAATTAATTTTTTTTGTGAAACAAAGCAAAAGAATACAAGAGAAATTAAACTATTCCCTCAAGAGGGGAATGTTCCCAAAGGCACAATCCTATTACTTTATCATGAACTACCTCGATCAACCATCTGCAATCTTGTTCTCTTCACGAGAGATATGTTGAATACGTTAATAAGTGACTTTTGATAAAAGTTAATGAATTCTCCTAATTAGAGTTGACTTGGAACTTTCGGTAGATGTTGCTTGAATGGTCTTAACAACTTCACGACTATTAGTATGAATGAAGATACACCCAAAATGCTAATCAAGTGATAGATTCAACCCATCCAAAATACCTCATAGTTTTGCCTCCAACACACTACAGCTACCAAGATATCTGTAGAAACCGAAAATCCATTCACCATTGTAGTCACAAACGAAACCACCAACTTCTGCAAATTCCTCCTTAATCTTGACTGACCCATCTATGCTCAAACACACCAAATTATGTGCCAAGTGTAAAGTAGAAGAAGAATTACGGGTCCTTTGTGAAGGCAGCCGTGAAATGAATGTATATTATCTTGCCCAACTATAAGAGACCTTGATGATTTCCTCCGTGCTCCAAGAGATATCCTAAAAAATAAAACTATTGTGATTTTTCCATATACGCCAAAAAATCATTCCAAAACGACAAGCCCAACCAACCCCATTCAAACTAAAAGGAAGCAATGGTTAGAGGTTCTCTATCATCCATTCATAGAGTGAGCTAGAGTAGAAATGAGCTTGCTTTTGAATAGGAATAAGCTCATTCCAAACGTCTCTAGCCACATGACAATCTCTAAGAACATGCAAAATCTCTTCCGAATCATATCCACAAATTTACAAGAGTTGTCACTCGATATTCCCTGCCTTACCCTTTCTACATTCGTGAGTAATCAACATTTTAGAACGAGCCAAATGAAGAATCTAACTCGTTGGGTCCTTGAAATTTCCAAGGAAGTTGCCAAACAGAATCTTTCAAATTCCAATCATCCTCTCGGATTTTACTATGAGCGCTTTTCAAAGAAAAAGAACTTATCGAAGAACACTACCATATGATCCTAGCTGGACTAGCAGAAGGGTGAGGAGGTAGAATTCCAATAATCCTAGTGATGATATATTCGGTACACTAAAGACGAAAGAGATCCAGATTCCACGAATCGTTCTCTATAGCCATGTTTTTAAGATAGCGGTTCATGTCAAGGTTTGAAACCGATGGGATCTACTTAAACAAAGGGCCAATCTTTGGAATCCAAGGATCTTTCCAGCAATTGATGTCTTCTTATTGCCGATTGGCCAAAGTAAGTTATCACGGATAAGGGGTCAAAATTTGAGAACGCCATAGAAAGGAGCCAAGCCCACTTGAAATGGACTCTAGTAATCCACTTTGCACTCTGTATTTCGATTGAAGAATTCATACCCAAAGAGCATTGGGATTTGTTACAATATGAAAACTAATCTTCATTATAAAGGAGGTGTTATGGTCCCTCAAGTGCCTCAATCCAAGACCACCATTTTCCTTAGGTTGACATGCTGAATCCCAACTCACCAAAGTCATTTTTTTTAACTTCATTATAGGAACCCCATATGAATTGCCTGACTATGTTCTCAATTTCATCACACAAACCTTTAGGGAACATTATAGATTGCATGAAATAGCTTGAGATTGCAAGCAATATTGATTGAGCCAAAGTGGCCTTACCAGCAAGAGAAAGTTTCCTAGCATCCCAATTGGAAAGTTTATTATGCACTCTATCGACAACGAAGCGTAAGGTATAGTTTGTTACCTTATCGTGAAGGAGAGGCACTCTAAGATAAGTCCCCAAATTTTGTACTTTCTAATAGCCGAAAATGTTGCTTATACATCTCCCTAAGTTACCATCCACACCTTTTGAAAAAAAGATGTTGGTCTTTCGAATATTAATCTTATGACCCTAGAAATCACAAAACCTATCCAGTACTCCCTTGATGGTCTTTGCTTGACACTTATTTGCATGGCCAAAGAGAATCAGGTCCTCTGCAAAAAAGAGATGAGATAGAGGTGAACCTGTGCGTGACAAACGTATAGGTAACCAATTCCCAGAGTCAATTGTTGAACGAATACTGTAACCCAACCATTCCATGCACAAAATAAATAAATAAGGGGATAATGAGCAGCCATGTCGAACACCACGTGGCATTCGAAATTTTTGAGTTGAAAGCCCATTCCAAAGAATCTGCATAAAAGAACTAGAAGTAGCAGACATAATAACATTACGAAGGAAGTTAGGAATACTTGCAGCCTTAAGTGAAGCATCTGTAAAATCCTAACGTACTCGATCATACACTTTCTCAAGGTCAATTCTGATAGCCATCAATCTTCTGTTCTTTTGTTTACTTCTCATAGAGTGAAAAACCTCTTGAGCAATAATTATATTATCAGTGATGTTCCTTCTTGCTACAAACCCGGCTTGTTCAAGAGCGATGACCTTCGAGAAGATAACTTTAAAACAGTTTTCTATGACCTTCATAACTAGTTTGCAAAGAACAAAGCAAAAGCTGATAGGGCGAAATTGAGAAAAATTCTTCAAATTTTGAACATTGGGAAGAAGAGCAATGAGTGTATTACTTAAATTCGGATCAATCT